>OX463768.1:2669038-3991538 GCA_949825005.1 Gasteruption jaculator
AAAAAGAAGGGTTTACCAACATTTATACGCCGCGATACATGTCAAAAAGACGCGCATAAGGCGGGCAGTCTTTTTCGGTGTTTTTTTTTAACCACTACGAGTAGAAAAAAAAACGTCTATGAAATATGGGGGGAACAGGTTGTTCGTTATATTTTGCGCCTCGATACATTACATTTTTTTCCAGACTTCTTCTATTGCAGACAGAAGGTAGGTGTATCGAGCAGCAAACCGATGGGTGCACAGCTGGTGGACGTATGCTATGAGTTTCATATTTTTTCGAGCTTTCCACGCAATTTTTTCGTTATAATCAGAATCCGATTATTTTGGGAAAATTTACATAAACGAAAGAAAACGAGGATTTCCTTCGCAAATAAAGGACTCGTGAAGAACTTTTCCCAGATTCTTTCTTCCCTGGATCCAATACCTCCGTTTTTTTTTTTACACACAAAAACATATTTTATGCAGAAAAATTTAGGGTAAATTTATTTGCCACGATTTTCGGACGAAATTTGCCCATTTTGTGGCAAGAACTCAATTTTCAGAGCTTTCAGGAATTTTCTCCAGTCCCCCTTTTTAGGGAACGTACAAATGTATCATTTAAATGAGAGGTTTAATGAAGTGAGAGGCAAATGCATTGGAAGATTTGAAAGGGGCCATCTCCTGGTTCTTCTTTTTGCAGTTTGAAGTTTGACACCATCCCTTTTTACTTCAGAGCTTTTATCACGTCGCGTCCGTAATTAAGGAAGTCTCTCTCTACTTCAAGGTAGACTTTAAAGTCTATACAGTACATTTCTTGTCCCCTTCTATCTTATTTCACCTTTCTTTCGTTCGTGCATTTTCTCCTTTTACTTTCTACTCATCCCCTTGTACTTCCCTTACCAACTTTTTGGGTTTTGTCGAACTTTCCGATGCTCAATTTTCGTATCTACTTTTCTATCGTACGGAAAAATGCGACAGTAAAACCTGTCAGTGGTATTAAAAACATCCCTATTTTTATTATTAAAATAGACAAGACGGAAATAAGTACAAAAAGTTGAAAATAAGGACGAAAAGTGTATTTTTCCTAAGACCGCATTAACCCCAAAAGTTATTTGATTTAAAACCAGATTTGCTAGAATGACGTTTATTGCACAGGAAAAAAAAAATTATTGGTTTAAGATCAAAATTATCACGAGCTGCCACAAACATATGATAGAATTTCCATCAAATTTTTTACCGAACCAATGACAAAATTTGTAATATTTTTCAATTAGAAGAATACAATTGAAATCCAGAGCATTTTTTGTTTGGTGTGTAAAAAATGCAGAATTTAGAGAAACAGCTTCGAGATTACAAATGTAATGTTCAATTTTTTTTATCCTGAATAATTTTTACCTGGTTGTCTATTAATTTTCTGCCAATTCCTCAAAAACTCCTATTTTTCCGAAATCGGACAAATTTTTCTCGTAAAGATAATTGCCGGGCAACGGGGTGAAAAATAATTCAAATTAGCAGGAAAACCAATCAGATTCGGTGATCGTCACTTTCGATTGCAACGAAAACTCGATAACAGTAAAGGATATAAATGTTAAAGAAACACTGATAATAAAACGTACTTTTCAATTTAAATGGAATCAATTTGTGAGAAGGGTAGACAAATGTTGACTCAAGGCATTTCATTGTGGCTGAATTGAAGGCATAGAGAGTAGTTTCTATACTTCTCTCTCCCTCTCTCGCTCTCTCTCTCTCTCTCACTTTTCATACTACAAAATAGAGGGAAATTGTAGATAGAAATGATTCTGGCTTGGGATTCTCTGGTTTTCGAGAATGATTTGCAAACCAAATTGCCATTATTGATGGTAATAACCATACAGCGGGAGTAGGAATCTTTTTTTTTTTCTCTCTCTCATATTCATCGGCACCCCTTCGAGTTTTGGTACTTGAATTATCGGATATATTGGTTGAAATGTTAACAATATTCCACTTTTTATCCTTTTTCCCCAAGCTTTTATTTTATGAGAGTTACCATCTCAATATATTGGTCAATACACTTCGCTTAAATTTAAATTGGAATATCAGTGGAACACAGGCAGAGGATTGCCATCGATAGGGATATCGTGGTTACCACCTACAGGTTTCAATAATCTTCCCTCCCTCCCTCCCCCTCTTCCTCTGTCGAGCTTTTTTTTTTTAATTACACTGGAGGTAAGTTACAGAATCAATTTACCGTAATGGAGGAACGGCGGGGGAGGAAAATCGAATCCATAATTTCAGTTAAAGGCTCGTGCGAATTTTTGACGTTGGTTATTTTGGAATTGACAAGAATTTAAGTCCTCCACAAACGAAGCGTTTATCGGCGAAGGGGATAAAAAGGGATAGAAATCTAAGTATACATACATTCGACAGTCTAAAAGATATCGGAAGATATCTGTTGAGCAAATTGGGTGATTATTTATATTCTTTCTGAACGTATAGGAAAGTACGGTACTTTCCGAAAGAGGAGAAAAAAGAGCACATCTGTTGGTTGTTATAGTTCCTATTCACTCTCTCTCTCTCAACCCTTCTCGCCTCCCTTTCTCTCTCTTTCCCGCTTTATCTATCTATTTCTTTCGCTACGTCGCTCTCTCTCTTTTTTTTAAGCTCCCTTTACTCCCTTTTCACGCGACTTCTGATAAATCGATAGGGGTTCTAATGGGAACGATTTGCTGAAATGGCATAATAAAACGTATTTCATTGGACGTTTGAACTCATTCCAAACTCTCTTGCTTTCTCTGCCTCTCCCGCTTTTTTCTAATTCTCTCCCTCTCTCTGTATCATAGACATATAGACGTCTCGGAATCAAATATTCGGTAAACAAGCTTTGGAAAGAAATCGAAACTCCTGAAGGATTTTGTTCCGCGATTTATTGCACAAAATGAGCCGAAGCGAAAATTCCTGCAATTTTTTATTTCGACCTTCCTTCTCTCTCTTCCGATCTCTTTCTTCCGAGAGAAATGATAACTAAAAAAGAACTTGTTTTAAAAATTCGGAAGTTCACGGACACAAAGGATCGAGTCTAAGCTCAAAAATGAGCCAAAGTGGAAGAAGCTACCACGTCTTCATCCACTGCTATCAATTTTTGAAGAAGAAGTAAATTTGAAACATATTCTAGGTACGAGAAAGGAGGAAGGGTTTTATTCCTCGTAAAGAAAATTACAAGAAAAGGATAAAGTCTTCCGGGAACTCGAAAGTTACGGAGTAAGAAGTGTCAATTCCGAGGTTCAAAATGAGCCGATGTGGAAGTAGCTGCGATTTCTTTTTATACAGTTGTGGGCTTCCAAATGTGATCTTCGAGGTTGATAAATCTCGGATTAGTTAAAGGAGGAATTTACGGTCTTTTATTTTTGCAAGAGAGGAGGGAGGAAGAGCTTAAAAAATGGAGGCAGATTTAGTTGAAAAATGGGAATTTTGTATCTGACATAGCGATCTTACTTGATTTCCAGGAATTTGATTCCACTGCAAACTACTATACTTATCTAGAAATTCGATAAGATCTATTCAAGAACGTGGACATTTGAAGATCTCAGCAGTACCGGGAAGATTGGCAGGTTACGGATCTGCCTTCGGAAGTGATTTCCATTGGATGCTACACGACGAATGGGGCAATCAAAGGGACTCGAATAAGATCCATTTGGATTTTGCAATCACAGAGGCGGATCAGATCGGACAGAAGCTTTTGCTGTTACTCCACTCTATATAACTTGTCTCTAACGTTCTTCCTTCTCCGCCCGATCTCCCGTATATAACGAAATAAGTCGACTTACACACGGTACACGTGACGTTATTATTGATATTTTCATGCTTGTACGGGGAACGTTCAACAGATTTTTGAAATTCGGTCTTGGATGTCACGCCCGATGAAAATCTGTAACCGATTCTTTTTTTATTTTTACAGTGTCGCAATCGTTTCCGACTATAAACCCTTTTTCGGAATTTTCGTCTCTCGAAAATAAATCTCGAATTTTGAAAACTAGTCGATTCCGTTTCGGGTCAATCATTAATTTGGGTGTGATTTTTTCAAACTGAAAAAATGGAATTGTTGGAAAGTTGTTAAAAAAAATAATGAAAAGGGTGAAAATCGATGGAAAGGGTTGCAACGTATAAAAAAAAAATACTTTCACGTTAGTGACTTCTTCCCTTCTTCGTATTTTCTAATTCAATTTAAAAAAGTGATACATTTACAGTCGCACAGATCCCAGGAAAAGCCGGTAACTAAATATCCCTTTTCCCCGGCTGTCGAAAACGCATACTTGAAATTTCCTTTTGGGATGAAACACGTATAAGGGTGGATAAAAGTGGAGAAGAAAAAGGTAGGAAATAGAGCAATAGCAGGATATACAAGAGCACCTGTCCCCAAACACTAATCCAGATCTCTGGAAGCTAAATTGCTAAAGCTCCGATACTCCAATCGAGATTCGTCCCAGAGCTACTACGTACCTAAACGCAATCTAAACCACCTCTTTCCTCTTTCTATCTCTATTTGGTCGTTACTCCACTATTCGAGAACCACCGTTAAATCCGCGGTAATCAAACGCGTCAGTTGGGCATAGAGTTTTAGTTTTAGGACATCATAGGAACACGGACAGAGACATTCTCTGACTTAAGCTCCTGCCCAAACTCTAATTCCTCTTTCCAAGTTCCTAACGCGATTTCTAACAATTCCTTTTAATACAAGCAAGATAGGAAAGACGAGGAGACCATTCGGGAGGATCGTTGGATTCCATTAATTCGATAATTACTTCGTAACGATTAACTTGCGATGTCAGACTCTGCGAGTGGATAACGACTTCTGGACACACTTCGAGCCCTTTTTACCGAAGAGGATCAAGTATTCTTAATATTTCAACGAAAATTAGGAGCTTTTGAGAAATCATCAAACCAATTTTATAAAACAAAATCTACAATATTTGGATTTTTTATCCGCGGGATTATACATGGAATTCGATTATTTTATTATTTTCCAAGTGAAAATCGTTGAGATTTCAAGCTCAGGACTCGTGCCTTTGACTCTATAAATTTTAAAAGCAAAAAAAAAAATAATCGTCAGCTCGTAAACATTCGCTGCCCTGGAAAAAATTATAACTCTGCAAGGGAAAATCCTACTGAAATGTGCGGTATTTTATGGTAACGCTCAAAATTCTCTACTTTTCGCTCGTCGAACCTCAAATCCCTGGGATTTAATTTCACAATTTTCCGTTGCTTTGACATTTATAATATAATATATCCGAATGGCAAAATACCATGGGATGGGAAATAGGTTATGCAATATCTCTTATTACAACAATAGTGTAATACCAACAGGAATAATGACGATGACGATAGTAATAATAATAATAATAATAAAATAAAATGAGATGAAAGCTCTCCGTTGCCACATTGTTTCGGGGAAATTGTCAAAGAACGCGAACCAGCTGACAAAAGAATATTATTGAATAAACGGTTTTTCCTTAATTCCTTCATCTCTTTTGATACAAATCGTCAAACGAAAACCGGTACATAGCGGGGTAAAGTAGAGTGGAGCGTAGTATATTATACCATGCTGTAGATAAGGTTAACATTCCTTTGGTAGGTAAGTTGGATATATCAAGCAACGAGGTATAAAACATCATAGATGGGTAGAAAATCGAATTCGTTGGAGTGAAAAGTAAGACGACACAAGCTCAAAACACAAGTTTATGTGTCTCCTTCTACACCGTTTCTTTCCTCCGCCGCTCCCAGCGTGTGCTATAGTAAAGTATAGTAGTATAGTAGCTATAGTAGGTAAAATATACGTGAATAGTAGTACCAACGTAGCAGAGCTTTCTCTCTCTCTCTCTCTCGCTCTCTTTGCTTCTCCTGTGTTATCGTAACAGCACAGCTTGCTGTATTCCACGACTACGAGAATACCTTCTAGTATCTGCTATGTAAATTTATCGTTGGAGCTGCATAAGTTTAGCATACATTTCTTGTTTTTTGGAAAGACGAATAGCAATGAGAAGAATGTCCTTTGGAAAAAAAAGAGATAGATAAATAAAAGAGCGAAATGACGAGGAAAGGACGAAGACTAATTATGGATCTTACAATCAAATGTAGTACAAGGATTTGGAATTATCATCGATCATTTTTTTAAAATTCTATTTCGCATTTCCAGATTTTTCTCACAATTTCAATCTGTTTTATCATTTTTATTCAACAGCTTCCGATGGTCTCAAATTTAACGATCTCCGTTATCGGATTTCCAAAATGATTTTAGTTTTTCGTGTTTGGAAAAGTCTAATAGAAATTGTCCCGATTAATAAAAAAAAAAAGATCAGATTGGAACGGCAAAAATATTAACCTAGAATCGACTAGTTTTTAAAAATCGCCAATTATATTTTTGGCCAAGAAAAAAATTTTGTTAATTTCGAGAAGGCAAAAATAAAAAAATGCAATTCAAAAACGTAACCGAAGGAGCAAGAAATAATTGTAAATACATATATTCGCGAGGAGCCTCAAATAAACAATTTCGATGAGCGGCAAAGGCATGAAACGTGAGTTGAAAAAAGTAGCGGTGGATTTTGTGGGTGTAGGTTGCGTTTGTGAGGTAAAAAGTAAATAACCGAAGCTCTGGAGTAGGTGAAAGTTCAAGTTCACGTCATTTTTCATTTCACTTCTTGAATCTTTCCCTCTTCGCTGTCTTGCTATTTTCGAGTTTCTTCTCCAATTCGTTAATAAATAGCAGCGACGTTTCCTATATTTCGCTGAAAAGATTAGTCGTAATATTAAAAGACACCAGAGTCGGGATCGCACTTGGAAAAAAAGAGAAGAGACCTTTTGCAGCTGCGGAAAAGTATTTTTCTTTATATGAATAATGGAGGAGATTTTGTAATTGAAGCAAACTCACACGTTTGCTTTCTTCTTCTTCTTCTGCTTTTCGACTAAAGTCGATGGAATTGGAACTAATTACAAATCGATCGGTATCCAAACCTTTCGGGATACTTTCCTTCGGTTCAGTTTTTAAGGGAAGAAAAGCGGAAATTTACAGAACAACTGAGGGAAACGAAAAGTAGAGACTGCAAGCTTTGAAAATCGGAAAAGACGGGCACCGTTAGAAAAGCATTTTATTTTCTCGAATGTATTGAAAACTCGGAAACTCCTACGTACAAAGATAACGGGTAACCGATAGCTTCTTGAATGAAAGTTTATTACCGAAAAGCCAAAGAAGATGCGAGGAAAAATCTTTAATAAACTCGCAACTTTGTAAAATTAAGACTAAACCAATAATGTAAGTAACCCTTTCATGGACTTCTCCGCTGCTCTTTCTCCATAGAAAATATCGACAAAAGGTTACAACTATATTGCATAGATATAGTGTATAGAAACGATATTTCATCCGATAAACGATAGGAGGAGGAAGCAAAGGTTGGAACATACCACTAACTGAAGAGAAAAGAGAAAAAAAAACGAGAGGGGGAAGAGAAGAGTTTGGAAAGCGGATCGGATTCAACCGTTATTGCTCCTTTGAATCGAAATACGGCGGCTATTTCGAAGTACAGTAATATACGTATATATGCGTTTTATCTTATTTCTATACTTTGCCCATACCATCGGATACTGCATATATCGAGTCGTATGTGTCAAAAAGAAGTGAATATAGAGGAGGAATGCTATCCGCTATTTGCTCCTTTTTTCCCTTCTTCCTCTTTTTTCCCTATCTTTCTACTATTCTGAAGTACCGTCTGTAAATCTAGACACGAATGCGTCTCTGTCCGGATTACAAATCGAGAGCGGTTTAAGCTACTTGCTTTTCATAAAGAAGAAGCAACAACCATAGACGAAAACAACAAGCCATTGCTTTTACGCGACTCTCCAACTTTCCCCGCCCCTCTTTTTCCATGGAAAAGTTGCGTCGCTTCGCCGCGACTTCGATTATTCGCGATAAGTCAGTAATGGAACTTTCATTTGAACTTATCGAGCCGAAATGTGTTTTCGACGGTACGTTTTACACGATTGACAGCAGGATAGCGGTTCTACTAAATCTTCAGGTGGTTCTCCAAATGTCGTTTAACGCGTGAATCGAATATTCGTTTTTTTATTGTAATTTTTCACTTCCACGAAGAAAATATTTATTAAAACGACAATAAATGTGTATATTTTTTTCGTGAATCAAAGCGAAATTATTTGTCGAAAAATGCCGTTGATATGTCCTGAACAATTTCATTATTACTTTTCCAACTGGGGCCGAAGTATACCGAAGTTATTTTTAAGAAACAATTTTATTGAATTTAATTTTAAAAAGTTGAGGTGACTTAAAATAACAAAAAAAAAATAAAACAAAATTTTAATTTTGATGAATCCCCGGTGGAATTATCGTTGTAGTACAGTAGAAAATTATAGGTTTTAATAACGAGTACGAAATGCACTGTGTAGTCACGGCTCGAATTTCTGTATTTTTATTTCAGTATAAAAATAAACAAAATTATTCGTCGCAACGTGCTGTTTCCGGATACGTCATTGATGCTTTTGAAAAATTTCGCTACTGCTTCGCTATCTGGGTCGAAAATAAATGTTAAAGTTACCTCTAGAGAAACATTACATCCAAATTACTGTTGAATTTTCTCCAACAAATTTAATTTTATTTAATTCCTGGTATTGATCCTTCCAGTGTAGTAATGAATTATACGCTTGAATAACAAGTACGAAATTCGGTATGTAACAAACGCTTCATGCCACGCCGAACCGTAGTCATGGTTCGAGCTACTAAATTTTTATTTTACCGTAATAATAATAAGCGAAATTATTTGTCGCAACGTGTCGTTTCCGGAGACGTCATTGATACGTTCTGAAAAATTTTCCTACCGCTTCCCTAGCTGGGACGAAAATGTATTAAAATGATCTCCGGAGAAAAGTTTCATGTAAATTTTGCTATTAAATTTTGTGCAACAAATTCAATGTTGTTTAATTCCCGGTATTGATCCTTCTAGTCCAGTAATGAATTATACGATTGAATAACAAGTAGGAGATTCAGTATGTAACAAACGGTTGATGCTGCCGCACGGAACTGTATAGTCGTGGCTCGAATTACTATACATATTTTCATTTCAGTGTAATAACAAGCGAAGTTATTCGACAAAAACGATTTCCCGTATTGATCCTCGCGGGAATTAATTATACCATTGAATGGTTGATACAGAATTATCCGCGCAAAGTGAAGTAAAGGCGATGCTACGCCGCCGATGCTACGTTCAACCATACTCGCGGTTGAAATTGCTACATTTTTATCGCGGAGTGTAATAAAAGGCGAAATTATTCGCTGAAAAATGATTTGCCATATTGATCCTCGCGGGAATTAATTACACGACTGAATAATAAATAGGAAATTTCGTATGTAACAAAGCGAAGCAAAAGCAAAGCGAAGGAAAGGTGATTCCATACGGTTGATGCCATATCGAACTGCGGTCATGATTCGAGCCACTATATATTTTCATCGGAGTGTAATAAAAAGCGAAATTATTCGACGAAAAATGATTTCCTGATATATCGATCCTTGCGGAAATTAATTATACGATTGAATAATAAATACGAAATTCCGTATGCATCAAAGCAAAATAAAGGTGGTGCATAAGCCTCCGGTGGAAAATTGGAGTAGGAATTAATCATGTGGTGGGAATATAAAACCGTTTGTAATTAGTGTTACTAATACTGGAGATAACTATAAAACAGTCGATACCGGCATTACAGTCGGAGAGAGAGAGTAATAGTTGTAGCAGTAGTAGTGTCGGTGGTAATAGTAGTAGAAGTTGTAACGGTGGTAGTAAAACTAGTAGTAGTTGACCATTGCTTTATATGAGAGCTGCCGGTGTTTATGTGTTGGTACACTACGTTCGTAACATTATTGTACTATCGTATCCTTCCTCGACACGAATTGCGCAGCAAAATCACCACTCGAAATTGGAATTATCCTAGAATTACCTGGGCTTTGGTTACTCTCTATTGATATATACGAAGGGAGGTTTTAACATTGCAACGTTAACTGTATTCACTATAACGGCTCTGAAACACGCGAAAGCTTAACTATACAGCTTAGAGATCCTGCTTATGCATATATCATGCATCCGGCATTTTTTTTTTCTTTCAGAAATGGAT
Source organism: Gasteruption jaculator (assembly GCA_949825005.1). Classification (NCBI taxonomy): domain Eukaryota; kingdom Metazoa; phylum Arthropoda; class Insecta; order Hymenoptera; family Gasteruptiidae; genus Gasteruption; species Gasteruption jaculator. Next base: position 2,679,161 of record OX463768.1, read on the forward strand.
CTGTAAATTAATATAGACATTCACCTTGCTTCCTTTTTACTTTTTGCTTCCTTGGCCCCTTCGTCGATACCCTGGGTCTAGACGCGTCAAGGGTAATTTTATTATAAGCGATATCCGTTTTCAAAAATTCTATCTCCAGATAACGAGAATTGGCAGCAATTTTTTCCCCAAAAATGACGATATTTTTTTGTTTCGATCGAAAAATCTCCGAATAATAAATATTCGTTCCGAGAATGTATTTTATATTTGAGGTCGAAATTCGAGATTCCGAGACACGAGATACAAGAGGGTGCAAATTCGAAATGGAAAATCGGAAAAATTTTGCGACCGAATTCCCCCGAGATCGACTCCCTCGTTGTTATTCTCTTCGTCACCCGCGTAGCTTTGAACTCGCATCCACCCGTTTAATTATTTGAAATTCCATCAAGGATTATTATTTAATTAAACTCTGGGGTAACGTTATCCCGGCGAAATTTTTCTGGAGAAGAAAATCCGAAAGTTTCGCCGCATACTTATGTTAAACATAAGAAGATAAGATTGAAGATACCGAAATATCTGTAGCTAACCATTAACTTTACCTTCGAGTAAAATTTTAATTAACCAACGAAACATCTTCATTAAGAAGATACGCCAACTATCGTTATACTTACGCGCCATACGTATGCACTTTCTGAGTTTTTATAATTTCCTCGGTTTCCTACAACATCGCAACCTCTGCTCTTCTTTTTCTAGTCAGTTATCTTTTATCATTTTATATACAACCTGTTATATTATAAAATGTGTAGCACGAAAAAGTGGGGCAAAAAAAAAAGAAAGGCTTTTTATATACGCACATGCTGCACTGAAATCAACCAATTAACATTGATTACGATCTATTATAAATGCGTTTATAATATGCATCTCATGCCCAAAAGCTACCGCGTGCTTAGCATTTATGCGGAACGACGGAAATTATATACTTGCTGTTACTTTCTTCTCCCTTCTTCTCTCTGCACTCTTCTTTTTAATATAAATGTCACGTATGAGACAGAAAGGGGAAGCCCCAAGGTGAAATTTCATAATTTTACATAATTATTTAAAGAATCGAGATCATGCCGTAAGATTACGTCGATGGGTAAAAATCAGAGGGCTGTAATCGTACGTATTAATGTGTACAATTTTTAACCGCTAGGAACAAAGTCACGATTATCGTTTATTATTTTCGGCCAATAAAAATTCCGCGCAACGGGGAATCCCGAAGGAATTTCAAATTTACCGGTTCGAAGAAGCAGAAGTCGTGGGTAGCTCGCGGAATTAGAAATTGTTGAGGTTGCACTTGAAAACTACTCGCGACGCGTCTAATTACGACGATTTCGTAGGTGCCTTCAAAATTTGTAATTATTCCGGGCGCTCTCGCGGAAACTTGTAATTTATTGGACGAGAAGTAAAGATTTCAGGCTTTAAATTAACTTCAAATGGAAGTCTTTACGATTTTTTTCCGTCTCGACGCCGTGCATTTGAAAGTTCTCGACGCTCCATTTCCACATTTCTGGCGAAAGAAAAGGGACAAAAGTTGAGCGGGAACAAGTCGGTTAAATACTTTATTAGTGGTTTTTAGGAATAGAAACGGTGGCGATGGCGACGGTAGTGGTGGCGGGTACCATTAGTTTCAAGCTATAGGTCTTTTTCCTCGGAGAATTCAATTAAAACGAAGCTTTAGGTCATAGAACGTACGAATACGAATCGTCGGTTGGAAGGAACTATTCGTAATGGTTCCAAGCCCGAGTTGTGGTAGTAAGGTAAGAAACTGTATGAAATTTCATCAAACTCCAGAATTGTATAAAATGTATATAAAGAGAATTAATACGAAAATCTCAAATTTACTTTGTACCGAAGTTAGCTGGAAAATCTTCGGCGAAAGTAAGTATAAATATAAGTACACACATTTGGTATACCTATAGAGAAATTTATCTGCCTGCTGGAACTTTTATTGAGAAAAAGGTAAGGTAAGGTTGAAGTGCATAAAAAAAAGGGAAAGAGAAAGTTCAAAACATAATGCTTTTGATGGAAAAAAAAAAGGACGACTGACTCCTTTTTTTCCAGCTTTTACTCAAGTCAGGTCTAAGAAGAGAAAAAGGGAAAGAAGTGACTGAAAAATGAGAAATATTTCTTTTTCAAACTCGTCTGGAACGTATCTAACTTCCTTTCCTCCCTTCTCTTCAAGGGAAGCAAGAAAAGGGTATAAAAAAATGATAGAAAGAAGATTGGAAAGCTTTCTTATACAGAAACGCTGTTAATCGAAGAAAAAGCTTCTGTATTTAAAAAAGTATTTATACGTTATTAATGGAAACTGCAAATATTGCGTTGGAAAGCTCGAAAATGCATTCGCTCTTGTTTCTGTGCGTTCGTTCGTACAGTTGATGCAGAAACGGGTTGTGGGTGCGGCGAAAGCGAAGTTTGCGTGCATTTCAAAAGTACGGGGGAAGTCAAAAAACGCTAATCCTGGAAAATTCTGCGATCGAAAATTGCAGGATTCGTGGTAATGAGGAATTTCCTGCTTAGCATACTTTTTTTTTTTTCGTTCCGGTAAATTTTTAGTTTTCAACAATTTTTTTTTCTCTCCGTGAATTGACTGCGAAGGGAAAGTTTTTATGAGGCATTCGTTACTTTCGTTCTCCTTCTTTTTTCGAGAATAAAAAAGTATCTGCTGACCCCACTTATCGAAATTCGATATGTTGGTCAAGAGAGCAAAGCATAGTTTCCATTCTCCTCTTTTTTTCTCCTCCTCTTCTTCTTCTTTTTTTTTTGTTTAAAGATTTTGTAAAAACGATAGTATGGAAAATGTCGGTTTCAAAGACGAGAAGATAAACGAGCCAATTTTCTAAGGCTTAACTCAGCAGCAATATTGCCAAGCACCTTTCTACTACCTCTTTTACTATAGGTATAGTAGGAGCTTTGCCGCAAGGATTCCACCTTTTAAACTTGATACTTAGGATGAAGATACCTATATAACATGTCTACTTATGTTTTTTTGTCCTCGAGATCATGTTTTACTATTACAATTTTTCCGACTTTTAGCATCCAACGTGAGTCATTTATGACTGTGTTCGAGAAGGAGTCGGGAAAAATGCAAAGGGAAAATGTATGAGACATCTTGATGGGATTTTCAATTTTTCATTCGGAAATAACTGGTTGAAATAGGAGCTTTGGAATTCGCGTTTCCACGAGTGGGAAAACTCAAGGGGTTGAAATTAACAAAATCGTACACTTTTTGTATTATTTCTGCTGAAGAGTTACAATTTTTTCGAGTGAAACGTTAATCTCCTATTTTTCGGAAAAGAAAAAGAATTCCCATTAACAATTATTAAAAAAAAAATATATCCGATCTCTTTTGTTAACGACCGGGAAGAAAATCATTAACATTAATTTTCAATGGGTAAGTCCGAGTTCCAATGCTACAAATAATAATATTCACGATATTACTTTCAACTAATGATTCCTTATCGAACCACTGAAGTACGTTTCCTTGAAAATAATTGAATCTCACCTGAGAAAATTAACTTCGTTACAAGGTTGTAATTATAAAAAAAAAAGAAGTATTTCTTATCCTCCTTTATTTTCGTTTTCCCCTTATTTACAAGATGATTCAAACGAGATTTACTATTCTAAGATACTAAAAAGTTTTCTAAAGGAAATTCTTTTCATAAATACTCAAAAGAATAGTAGATCGTCAAGGAGGTAACAATTTCTGCCTTCACCACCTTTCTTTTACCCTTTCTCTTATTTTCTTTCTCTTTTCATGTTCAAACTATAAGAAAGAACGCCCGGAAAGAGATTCCATTATATAAGTTCACTGAAAAGATTTTTATCGTGGATTGGAACGGGGTTAAGAAACGTAGACTTGATTACAAAATCTTATCCATCGAAGGATACGAGAGAGAAAAAAAAAATAGGAAGTGATTGCGATGTTATTTGACTATGATAAAACCACGCTTTAATCCCTCCAATTGTTATTGTTAATTGTCACTCCTTCTTCTCTCGTTATCACGGATTTTTGAGAAAACCCGATATTCTTGTTGCCTCCCGAAATTGCGAATATCGTCACGCGACAAATTATATCGAATTTTAAAGTAAAAAACTACCGGCAGGGGTGGCTAAAATTTCTTCTTTCGGAGTTATGAATTTTTTAAGTCGAACTTGAAAAGCTCCAATGTCATGTACGAAAAAAGAAAAATCACTAGAATATTCACGCTCGCTTTCACATTCGTAACTTTTGAGCGACAAAGTTGATATTTACGGGATGAAAGATTAAAAAGTCAAGGTATGAAACAAGTTACTTCTTAATGTCTGTCGCTTCTCTCGGTGCATGAATTCTTAAGTCGAGTTTCGTGCCCCTATTTAAAAAAAAATCAATGTAAGAAGCTTCTCCTCCATAAAATCTTCGGAACATCGGCATGAAATTAAGTTTCCAGAAAGGCGAGAAAATAAGTGGAGAGTCTAATCTTGAAAATGAGAAATCTGCCATCGAAGCAGCTTTCTATCGATGAAGTTTCTTTATTAAAGCGCAGCTTCACGGCTATTTGATCTTTAGGAAGTACAAAGAGTATTTTGTTGGATAGAGAAACAAGGAAGATTATAGCTCGTAGGTGGTTTCGGTAGTGGTTTCCTGCTTAACGAAGACCCGGAAGATACTCCTGTATATATATTGCCTTCTGTATGGTTCGGTATATATAAGTAAAGGGTACCTTCGCAGGATCTTCAACGTCCCAATTTCTCCAAAGGATTTCAGACTAACCTGCACTCTCAGTTGGAAAGCTTAATAAGTCTAAGGTTCAGTGGATCCAGGGGTAAAATATGTATTATAGTACTTAAAGTTAACTTTGGGAATCAATTTTAATGAAAGGAAAAGTCGATGTTTTCAAAATTTGAACTTCAAAGTATTACATAACCCGCTGATGATAAGTAGTAGGAGCTTCCACTTCGGCACATTTTAAAATTGTTAGTCTTCCTACTTCGTACCTTGTAATTGCGAAGATGTTACAAGATAACGTGAAATTTGTATCATTAGTATCACTCCGAAATTCGAGTTACATTTTTACGTACGTCGCTGAAGAGTGTGTCGTTTCTGGCGTGTACTCTATAAATTTATTATTTCAAAAAATATCAAAGGGACTTTATTTTAGGTCGTTTTGAAGCACTATATGGAATCACCGCTTGCCACCGGGTGAACACGAAATTCTCAAAATATTGTCCCTGGGAGATAAAATTCGAGTAAATAAAAACGAGCTGACGTATGAAGAGGAATCCTTTTGACTCTGTTCCCCCAAATTCTCCGTCTTTCGATTCTCCGAACGACTATATTTGCAGTCACTCTACTTATGGTCATGAAATTGAAAAAGAGATCGTTGGAAGGCTCAAAGGATGGAAAAGTGATATTGGAGGTATTTGAGATTCGGAAATAACTGATGCATTAAGCTCAAAGGAATTTTAAAGGGATCGATCTGCGCACTTTTAAAATTCATTTGTACGTTAACACTTTTTTTTTTGTAATCCATTTTACCCATTTTTTTAATCGACTTTGTCATAACCGTACACCTTTCACGAAATAATTCGGTTATTAGACAAAATGTTGAATTATTAATGAAATTCTGGATTCTTTTGTTCAAAATTTTGATGAAATATTAAAGAGGGCGCGATAACTGAAAAATTTGTCATAGAAAATTGGTGAAAAATTTGGACAAAGATCAATTCCTTAGTCACGAAAAATTTTTTCCAAACTGGAATTTCCAAAGTATAGATCCGATATAAAATCGTGAGAATAAAATATCCAGGAGTGTGTCCGAACCCTTGGTTTGACTTTTCTGTGAATTACGAGAAAAGACGTTAAATTTTAATATTCTAAATAACCACAGTCACGTTTTCGTGTCATTTTATTGTTAAAACCTAAAATTAATTATGTTCTTTCAAGAAGAGGAGGGCAAGTAGATAATAAAGTTTCGTAAGAGAACGTGATGGTAGGAAAACTTAGCACGAGCTGGACGAAGGATGACTTTTCTGCACCATTGAATTATAGCTGGGTACTTCCTTTTTTTTTCTTTATTTCTGGAATTTCCTTTTTTTGGCTTGAAAGATCTCTAGAAACGTCGTGGAACGGAAAACATTCCTTTTGTTACGGAAGTTTGGAAACTGGCTGATTTTCCGCATTCTGTAAGTTTCCAGTAGTAACAGTAGCCAACTTTTGTTTGATATAAAAAACAAGGAGGTAGTTTTATCTTCGTTATTTTTGTTTTCTGTTTTTATAAACGTGACTCTGCGAATCGCATTGATTTCGAAAATAAATTCCGAATTATTGTAGGAATATCACGATATTTCCAGTAATTCGTATCTTTCAGTTGAAAATGTTTAGAAAATCCTGGTTTTTAATGTAAATTTTCAAAAATCTAGGTTTCAAAACGATAAAAAAATTCTATTACCCTTCGAAAATATAAATTTTTTCAAGTTTATCTTGATAATTCTCATTTTTATAGAAATTCTAAATAAAAAAAAATAAATAATTCATAAATTATGAAAAATCTGAAAACTGTATTTTTCTGGAGCTTCGAAATAAGTCAAAAATGAAATTTAGTCCCGATCTTGTCGATTTAACTTCCGGAAATTCCAATTTCGGGGGAAATCCACAATAACGGTTCGTTTTTCTCTCTCTATATATCCGATAATATTTTTCCTCTGTTAACTTAATCTCAATTCATGGAATAATATCTCTTGTAAACTGACACATTTTCCATTGCGAGAGAATATTTGAATCACGTGTAAATATAGCTATAAAATAAAAGGGAATAAAAAAGGCGCAGAGAAAAAGTGATAAAGAGATAAAAGATGAGGTGGATTTCATATTTGTTACCGCGATATCGTTACCAAAGGTAATCAAATACCCCAAAACATGCCTGAAAATGATTTCAATGTTTTTCCCTTTGAAACAACCATAGACGTCGCGTTTAATTGATGAAAGGTAATACCGAAAACAACTGTCATGTTTTTTTCTGTATTAGTTTTTATGTTTTTTTTTTAACAACACCTTGAAATCCGATGCTTCCATGGACCCGTCAATGACGGAATTCTTCGAAAATTCTCTGAACCTACGATTTTTGTCTTTCGAATCGGATGATTTTGTACAAGGAATTCAAGAAATTCGATCCGCTTTAATTTATTGCGGAGCTTCGGGCTTCAAAATGGACTCTAGCAAGTTTCGAGCTTCCGGCGAATGTTTGGGGAGGTACAGAGCTGTGTAATTCGCCGCTAACAGTTCGCTATCAGTTTTGCGGAACTTTCTTGATTAATCAAAGCAATATATCGATAATACGAAATGCATTGTTAGAATAATAGCCGGACATTTACTTTTCGAATACATATATTAGACGTGTACAGTGTAAATATACGTACACGTATATATATTTTCACGAGCTGACGAAGAGAAATGAGCAAACGGCTCGGACCATAAATCCACATGTAACGGCGGATTAATCGCCAACACTAGTGCGCTATGGCGGCAAGTGGAACTCGTTTCAAACTAAACTAATCTAAAACTCTAACGTTTTAGAAACCATCGCAACAAATTCGCCGATGAATCTCTACCGAGACGAAGCATCAACATTTCTTACAATTCTTAGCCTGAAAAACAAAAAAAAATTACTAGATATTTCCCCTGAAATCCTTCATTTTCGATTCGAAGTCCTGACCCGCAACAGTGCTGCCATCTTTTATATACGTATATGGTAAATACCAACTCATACCACGTATACGTGGCATTTAAAGCCTGTATCAATATCACCATCGAGTTCACTATCTATATTCGAATTTATCCTGTATATATTAGGCACTCCATCACGCTCGCTTCTATGTAAAGTAATACGTATCTACATTTTGCATTTATACAGGGTGATTTATAATGATCGGAATGCGCGCACAGATGCATCCCTCGCGTAAAAACAAGGGTTACGTATTTTGTTTATTTATTTATTTTTTTTTTTTGAAACAACCCTGCGACAAGTAGGTTTCAAAATAATTAGGGTTGAAGTTGACCAATGAGAGGATGGAATATTCTCGATTCCGAGCGAAATTTACCGCATACCTGCGACTGCAGTAGCGGGGTGTATGCATGGAATGCCATTTTATTGTTATAATTTAATTTGTTTAATTTCTTGCGAGGAACAGCGAAATTAATGCGTCAGGGTTGCAGGTATGCAATGAATTCGTGCCGGAATTGGGGATATTCCATTCGACGAATGCTTTAAACAAAAATACGAAAGATCGGCGAAAGGCTGCAATCGCAGGAATTTTGTATCGATTTGCACATTTTTGAGAGTGGAACTTTTATCGTTAATAGGCGACACGAGCGAGCTTCGATTTTATGGGAGCTCGTTTTTAAAAACTGTGGGGAAATTTAGATTGGAATTTTTTCGAAGATGACTTTTACGGTTTTTTTTAAATCATAAAAAACGCGACTGTCTAAAGGTTCAAGTAACCCTTCAATTTAACCCTTGGAGTGCCGGCATGACGCCTTTAGAAGTCACGGGCCGCCTCGCCAATATCCGTCTATGGTTTGGTCCGAAGTAGGGAACCCGGGGGCTCGTTTCAGTGTAAATAATAAGCTCTTACAATTTTTGAAATGCCGGTCCTCTAAGGGTTAATGGTTACACGATACGACATCCCCCAACCCTTAACGGCGAACATGGGGTTTTTGGTACTCGTAACAGTCAATATAGGGTCTTTTCTTGAATTGCTTCAACGTTTTTGGTTATTTAAACTGTGGCAAAAGTTTTAAAAAATCGTTTTTTATTTAATATTTATTTTTTCGTAAATTCGTAGCAAGATCGATAAACAAATATTTTTTTCCCGTTTCGAAACACAAAAAATCCCTTGTCGACCGTTAAGGGTTAAGAAAAAAAAAGAACGCAACCAAAAAATTTAGTTTTTCTTTTTGTGCTTATAACCACGGTTTGGGTCACTCGCGAATTTTCTCCGGCTAATTAACAAACCAAACCAATTAGTAACGACTTCAAAAAAATAATTTTAACCGATCCTCGAAGTTTTCATCGATGACACTATTTCTGCTGCACATGGATCGTTTCAAGAAGGGATTCACGAGAAAGACATTTTGTTTCTCGGGGATCGATGCCAGGAAACTTCGGGAATTGCGTCTTTTGCTTATTATTCCATCTTAGTTCATTCTTGTTTATCTTTATTACATCGAAACATACAGACAGGGAACGAGGGAGGGAGGGAAGGGGAAAGGGAAAGCACGAGTTAGAAGCTGGTAGGATTCGAGTAATTATCAACTTTAACCCTTCACTTCATAGATCTTTCGGCAAGGATAGGGTTACAATGAAAGCAATGTTTACACAGTACACATAGGAAATTTGAATTGAATTCACATAAGCCTGGAAATACTGTATGTATATTCGTATCCTACATGGTTGCTTGCCGCTGCCGTTACTACCACCATCGCGTGTACCGTAACTACTACCGTGCGGAGGACACGCCACCATGCAGAAATAGGATGAAACAAATTCGCAACATAGCCACAGGCATTTTACGTTTAAACGTGTAACATCCTGTCGCTGGCAGACACATTAAGCTTTAGCGCAAAAGCCTCGGGACATCATCTAAACCGATATTTATACATTTTTTAAAATATCTCTCCTTCAGCGTATCGTTCTTTCTGATGTCTACCTACCCTGCATTCTTTTGCGAATTCCTCCTCATCCTCTTAAAACACTCCGTTCAAAGCGAAGCGCGAGCGAGCAAAAAATACTTTTTTCATAACTCGTAACCGGAAGGTGCAATTTTCCGGGGACTTGGAATTTTGGGAGGCCGAGCGTCGCGACACAAAGCGACTCCGCAAGCTCGAACTTGCAACTTTTCGCGGACCACGCGTATCCGCGGGGATTCCTCGTGGCACCGGAAAGAGCAGAAACGGGAAATTGCCACGATTTTTCCGGCGAAGCTACGCCTACGAATGGTCCTCCCCCAAGCGAATGGAGGAAAAGAATGATTTATGGCACTTATGTTGGTATTTCGTAACGTAAATGGCATAGAGAGAGAGAGAGAGAGAGAGAGAGAGAGAGAGAGAGAGAGAGAGAAGCAAAGGTAAAGGCACTCAACCTGAACATCGATGATAGGATACAAGGTAAAGCGGAAGGAAAAGTCAGCCGGGGTTTATCTCGCCTGATAAAATTGATTAACACGACTCGAAATTTTACTGGAAACACGCCAAAGCCATTATTAATGATAAATTATGGTATGCCGAAAGTCTCTGTTTCGTTCGGAAGCGAAGAAGGCTCGCCCGACTGCTTGGACACACGCGGGTGCTCGGCTCGGAATCGCAAAGTCGCAAGTTGCCGGCACGGGACGTCCAAAAATACGCCCTTTTGGCCGAAAATCGGCGAAGCGAGGCGGGCCAAGGGAAGAAAAAGGAAGGAAGAAAACGGATGTTACTTTTCTCCGGTGCGCACACGCGGCCATTAATTTCGTATAATTTTTTGTAATACCACTAGTATATACCACTACCATCGCTATCGCATGCTTCTGCTGCAGTTGCTACTAAACCACCTCCGTTTCAATCTTTCCGTGATATACAACATCAGAATCCCTTTTTTAACTTTTAACATTTACCATCGGAATAAATGGGGTGGAGCTTGTGACAAGACAAGACAAGCCACATACTTCTTTTGGGTTATAAAACACTTTGTTGTATGTTAACACCTCACCTTCTTGCCATTAATCGTACGTTCACCACCGGTTGAAAAGGTGAACGACTATACTACATTATACCCCCCCCCCCTTTTTTTTTATCGTGATAAATAGATATTTGTATGGAGACGGATACGCGTTTAATTGTTTTTACCGGGAAAAACCATAAGATTTTTTTTCCTCATTTTTCTTTATACCTTACTTTTGCGCTATTTGCGAAAGGGAATAGTTTCATTTCGCAGCTATTGCAGTTACTTGACATCGTTTCGCTTATATACTCTTAATTAAGATACCCTTAATTAATTACTCGAATCGAAAATTCGAGTACTCTTTAGTCGGTAATAGGAAACTGTACCTGCAAGACCGAAACGTTCAAATAATATCTTTAAATACATATTTTATCACATTGGGTATCAAAGTTGCCATTATTTTTTGTTTTCACATTTTAATTAATATCAAATGACGAATTTTCAAACAAGTAACGTTATTGCATCATCGGATGGATTTATATTCAGATAATATTTTTCGTGATTACGCGTACACTTTCGTTCTTTTTTTTAGTACACACGTTTTTTAATATTTCCTGCCTTTCCGAGAAATTAATATTACCGTAATGCCGGATTTCTATGCAAACAGCATTTTTCGTAAATGAATGAGCTTTCATTCATTTTTTTTGTAATACATGCATTTTTTTTAACATTTTCGAACCACCCACGGGGGGGGGGGGGGAGACTACGATCTCTCGGATTCTGTATGGAAATTTTGCAATAATGTCGAACAATTTTCTATATGGAACGAATACAACGACATCCGTTTACAGGTAGCTAACAGTGGATGAATAAATTGTCGGTAATCTCTCCTTCTCTCTTCGTCTCACCCTCTCTCCTTTTCTCTACCTCTCTCCTTGCAGTAAAATCATGAATCGGCATGTAGCAGATAGAAAGCTCAGGCATAAACCCTTGAGGCACTGACACTTGCATTCTCAATAGGTTGTCAAGCTTGTCTTAAAGTCCCGAAGGTATTCGATGTATGTCAGTAAACTACAAAGTGGATTGTCACTTCGTTAAAGCACGCGCTAATGGAAATTCATATCGACGTTAATTAATTGCAATTCAACGTCAATAATTTACCATCACCTGTACAAACAAATACTCGAAAGACAATAGGGAGACATTTTTACAATTAGCCCGATATTAATTAGAATTGCAGCTGCGAAAGAACGTCGTTATAACAAAGGGGAACGAACTGTAATTAATGTCAGCTACGTCTCGCTAGAAATTTGAGAACTTCAAGTTGGAAAAGTAGTAGTCCAAAAATTTCCATACTTTTAATAATAGAATTTTTTTGTAACACGATTATTAAAATAATAGAATATTCGTCGTTATTGAAGATTCTCCAACGTCATTTTTAAAACTTTAATTTTTACCCCATTTTTGAGGGAAGGGGTTTTGCTAGGTTTTGGTAGGTATGCCCAAAAAAATTGACTTTTGGAAAAATCTTTTTAGCACTTTCGGGAGACCCATATCCGATGTATTTTTTTCCGAGGAATCCATTTTCATCGTCAAAATTCCCAAAACCCAACGGGAAGTGCGATTTTTCCTCAAAAAACCTACTTTTTTCCGACTTCCGCTGGGATTTCGTCAAATTTGACCTTGGGAATCGATTCTACGGGAAAAATTACCCCTAGAAATGACTTGTCCAAATCAATTTTTAAAACTTTAATTTTTACCCCATTTTTGGGGGAAGGGGAAGGTATGCCCAAAAAAATCGACTTTTGGAAAACTTTTTTTAGAACTTTCGGGAGACCCATATCCGATGTATTTTTTCCCGAGGAATCCATTTTCATCGTTAAAATTCCCAAAACCCAACGGGAAGTGCGATTTTTCCTCAAAAAACCTACTTTTTTCCGACTTCCGCTGGGATTTCGTCAAATTTGACCTTGGGAATCGATTCTACGGGAAAAATTACCCCTGAAAACGACTTGTCCCACCTCATTTTTCTGTTTTTACTTTACTGCTTTCAAATAATGAATTATAATATTTAGTAGTACCTTTAATATACCTCTAATACAATATTTATAATATAACTAATAATAATTACAAAACTAATATAATTTACCTCTAATATAATATTTAAGAAAAAAATTGTGGGTAACCAAGACGTTTAGATGCACACCTACGTTGCCAATTTACATGTATATAGTTGTTATTTTATGTAGCAACCTATTCGAAGGAAATTTATTTTATGTTCTACTATTCTCTTCTCGGCATCGCACATTCTCGTTGGCTTATGAAAAATGGGAAATTTCGTTTCGATGGGAATGTGTAAAAAAAAAGGCTCTGCTTTATATATTTATCTATTTCTACATACGCACGCACTTACACACACGCGCGTATCCATATATCTGACCGTAAAGACGAATAGCTATTTTTCTACAATGCACGCTTGCTTGTACCGCAGGAGGGAAGCCATAAAAATTTAGTATATTATAATTCCCATAAAAGTGCAGTATATACCCGTAGGTTCTTTTATTCCACCTCAGGACGACAAAAATTCGAATAAACTGAGCACTTTTGGTTTTTGTTTATTTACGTGCAACTTCAATCAATTTTATTTCGGTCCTCTTTAACATTTTTACAAATTTGCACTTTCTGATTCCATATAAAAAAAGGAAACGCAAATAAAAATTTGTATATTTTATTTTTAGAATATTTTCCGAATATTTTTAGAATATTTCGTGAATTTATAAAATTCATGAAAAAGAAATAAAAAATTCTGGAGACTCTTATTCCACGCTCCCATGAAATTTAAAGTTTGTCTTTTCAATTCCTGTCGTTTGGCAAATTTTCCCGTTCCATAAATACTCAAATTTCGTTATGGGAATTTTCCCCACATGGATAATTTCGAATTCTGCGAGAAAAATTGCCTCACCTCGGAGTGGTTGAACGTACGTTCGCATAGTAAAAGATACTATGCGAATTTCTTATTCGTGCGGGAGTAATTCGAGAACCTGCACTCGGGAGAGTGTTTGGAAAGACGTTACGGAGAGGAATGAATAGTATTATAGTATTTTCTTTCTCCTCCAGTCTAATGTATTATTACAAAGAAAGCTTTTGGAGCAAAGGAAGGTTGGTAATATTATTAAAAGTTCGTTTCCCCTTCCTTAATTAAAGAGTTAAGGACGAAAAGTTAGGACCAGTAAACCTTACGGAATAACGACGAGAAGGATTCTCTTGGGGACGAATGACAAAATTAACGACTTGTTCTTACTAACGCGCCTAGAATGTTCCCCATATATACGTATATAGCCACGTATAACTACGACTTTGCAAAACTTTCGTATAACAAAGAAAGAGAAGAACTATGCAAGAATTAAGAAATAACGGTTTCAACTTAAATCACTGTTGGGAATTTTCCCCCAACTCGAAACTCCTCACGGGCTGTTTTTTTTTTAGACCTTTAATGTTGTGCAAACAACATTGCAATTTTTGCCGCGCCAAATTGCATTTCTCACCCGGTTTTCATAATTCTGACGATTCCAGGAATAAAATCCTTTTTTTATTTCCCGGTGAAAATCGTATTCGCAATCAACTTTTGCAGAAAAATCAAATTATCGTGCTACCAAACGTTGTGGAGGGAATTGATTTTCAAAATACTGCGTTAAAAAAGTGGCATAGTAATTCTAACCATGACGATAGCTGGAAATTAATCGTTACTTTGTGTGCAGAAAAAAAAAATTGTTAATCAACTTTTCGCCAAAAAGTAATAAAAGTTCGATCGCAAAAAAAAATCGAGAAATTAATGACGTAAGCAAAAAATATTGTGAAAATATTCAGGGCAAATCATTATACAAAATAAATAAAAATAGTTACTACAACAAAGGAGGTTGATCATTAGTTTTCTAGAAATATCGAATATTTTTCTAATTAATTTCGCGATGTTGCATCTCGAATGCCCGTTCATTATTTTTTCTCATGATTTTCAGCATTTCGCTAATTAATTTTCCATGGGCGTGGTAATTTCAACGATATTTATTGTTGCTTCGACCATTTTTTCCCGCTGGGTTAATCAATTACAAATTAAATAATTTGCGGCTTTGTTCTTTTTCATCCCGGTGTAGAAAACAAATTACGTTTTCCAAAATATCGACAGGAAATTGACTGAATACTATATCAACCACATGTTCATTCGCTAATTAACAAAAACTATTAACCATTTATCTACACAACGGTACAGAAGTGATCTAAATGTGTGACAAAAAATGTGTACGGCTGTGTGTGTATGTGTGTGTGCATGTATGTATGTATGTATATAAATAACTACACGAAGATAATAATTAGAGACGCGGTTAACTGATGGTAATGAATATTCCGACTGATTGGCACCGGAGGCTATGGGTACTGGTAGTAGTAGTAATGGTAGTGGTAGCGGTAGTAGTATAAGTAGAAGTAGATAGTAATAGTAGATAGTAGCAGGAACAGCATAACAGTACAGAGAAACGTTGGTGAATCCTCTCTCAACGTAAAGCTTTCTACCTGCACGACCCAGAGGCAATATAATTCGTGATCGATAATAATTAACGCCCGAGTTCTACACTACGTTTCTACCTTTCTACGTATTCCTCTGCTATATAGTAACTATTACTATATTCCTCTCGAAGCCTTTTCCTCCCCAACGTTATTTTCACATCGCAACGAAACGATTGGAAAAGCAAATTCACATTCAACAAATACAGTCAACTTTGTTAACTTTTACCGAGACATTTTACTCGCTAACTATTAACTTTGTCATCGTCTGCACGGTAAATACGTACGAGGTATACGCGCATTCATGTGTTTAGAGACATGCCGGAATTTTATCTTCCCCTTTGAATCATCAATACTTTTTTCATCCCCGCGATCCCCTTTTTTGGGGTTGCGCTCCGAAGAATGGGGCAAAGGGGGAACCACGCACGAGTGTATTTGGCCCTAAATTCAGTTAAATTATGGCCAGGTAACAAGTGTGCTCGAGAACAACAACGAATCAGTGTCATAAGTATGCAACGAATGCATCAAATGTGCAAACATACGCCCTTCCCCCCCCCTTTTTTTTGGTAAAATCAGAATGCAACAAATTCTCGATACCGCGGGAGTACGGGGAAGAAAGTCCGGGGAAGACTTGGAAGTATAGCCGAAGTCTCCTGGAGATTTTCCGAATGAGAGAAGCGGCGCAAAGGAAATGTACCTACGCGTACCTCATTAGAATGCTATAGTAATAGTTGGTATGCAAGTCTCGCAGGTTCCTCGTCTCCCTGATAACGTTAAAGAAGAAAAAGGGGATGAAAGGTTTAAATTGATTTTGTTAGATGAAACAACTGTCTGAGGTGGGTACCTATAGAATATAGGGATGAAAATACAAGAGGGTAGTAGTGAGGGTACACGGATAGAGAAGGTACGATTGGTTGGTTTGGATGGAATGCACTCGAGTCACATGGGAAATACGTATGCTTGATTCTTGCCTACATGAAGAGAAAACGGAGTATAGTAGTGTGCACTATATAACTATACACATGTACCGCTATATACTATAAACCGCTAGACAGAAGCGAAAGCAGGAACAGCAGAAAGCTATACGGAGTTTGTCCACCTCTCAATCACTCCCAAACTCCATCCCCCATTTCCAACCCCTCTTTCTCTTTGGCTCATCCCTTGAGTTACATACAGTCCTCCCTGGATGTTACAAATTAGTGCGGTGCAACTGCACACTGGTAACGATATTACACGTATAAGGGGAGAACCGAATATCCGTATCTGTGTGGGCAAAGAAGGGTGTGTGCGAGCGTATACTTACACGAAGTTGGGGTGAGTTATGTGTGTGTTCGCGTTGTCAGATATAATTTCGATAATTGCACACCTCGTTTCACGTTTCAATGCGTCATAAGACGACAATGTGCGTATACGGGCGGAAGAGAAGATCGTGAAAATTATTTGCAACACGGGAGAGGTAGTCCAAAAATTATGCGACGGCGAGTTAAAGCGAATGGACGGGGAGGTGCAGTTTGGAAAAGTCTCAAATTCGGAGTTGGGAACGGGACGTCCGCTAATTCCTAATAATCAGGCTGCAGAAAAAAATACCGGGATAAATTTGCATCCCGGCTTTTCACCCGGAAACTTTCGGGAATTGCAATTTAACTTTTGCCTTTTTTTTCGGAGCTTCTTTTTTCCCCTAAACTCTGTAACATTTAGGAGAGCGTCCTTCCTCTTTTTTTGCTGTTGGCAATTTAGCTACTTTCTGCTTCAATTATACCCCGGTCGAGGTGTACCT
Source organism: Gasteruption jaculator (assembly GCA_949825005.1). NCBI lineage: Eukaryota > Metazoa > Arthropoda > Insecta > Hymenoptera > Gasteruptiidae > Gasteruption > Gasteruption jaculator. Next base: position 2,696,192 of record OX463768.1, read on the forward strand.
CCCATTTTATTTAGTTGTTTTAAATAAAGAGTGTATTTGCTATTCCTAGGAGTAATTGAATTTTGTTTCGGCGAAATGATCTCATGAAACTTGCAAACGTTCCTAAATAAAGGAACGGACCGAACAAAAAAATAGAATTCAAATTGGGGATTGCATGATTCACACGACGCGTTTATACTTCAGGGATACACCTACCAATGATTTTGGTAAGTGAATTTCCGTTACTCACTCACCAGCGTCCAATTCCATTGGGCAATTCGATAGACGCTTTTTTTGAAACTTCTCGCGAAAATTCGAAAAATAAGAGACAAAAATAGTTTATTTTATGTTTCACCTTTTTTTCGGCAGATTTATTTCTTTAGGCGCCACCGTATCGCATCTCTTTGTAAAAGATTTTAAAAATTGTTGTGATTTAGGGAAGTTATTGAAAAATAATTCGGAAAAATTCGAAAAATAAGAGAGAGAGAAAAACAGTCTGATATTTTCAATTTTTTCAAGGCATTTATTTCTTCGAATCCAACAATATTCTTTCATTTCCTAACAAAAGAAAACTATTGTTGGTAGTAATTTTTTTTTTCTATCATTTATATTGAAATGATCCAGGGGAATTTGGAGCTTTTGAATGATTTAGTTTTTTAAAAACGAATTTTCAAATATTTGAAAATCATTAGAAGGACGTCGAGAAGGAAACTGTTTCCGTTGAACATTTTCGAAATTGAAAAACAGCTTCCCCCGGGTTTCGGATCCAAGTATCGCAGGATCTTTTGAAAACGTCAATCCTACTTTTGGAGTCATCAAAGAATAAACCTGTCCATAAAAATCAAGATTTAGGGATTTTCACCAGCGACTCACTACTTTCTCTTAAGATGAAATGAGTGGGAAAAGAAAGATCCGAATAGTTTTATGGCTGGTGGCATTTTCTTTGGGTAATGTTCCTATTCCCAACTCAGCTTCTTTCTCCCTCTTTTTATATTTTCTCGCTCTATTTTATTTTATTTTATTCTTTTGCTGCTTCCATCAGCAGCAGCAGCAAACTGTATTCTTTCCTTGTATTTCACGTTGGATACCTATAGAAGTCGAAGCAGGGAAAGACACGGGAAGAAAGAAAGCACCGAGGAGAAAAGGAGAGAAAAAAATAGAAAGAAAGCGAACAGGGAATGTTTGCTTGGCTGTGACCAAATCCGCGATAACGAATCCCAAACTATACTTTTATCTTCCTACACCGGAGAAGTTCGATCTTTTTATTTTCCGCTGTAATAACGTCACCTAACGCTTTAGACGGAGCATCCGCTGTAAATTCTTGGCGGAGAGCTTCCGAGGACTTGGTTTCGGACCTTTTTTAATGAGACATTTCACACGTTTCCAAAAAAAAAAAAAACGTGAAAATAGGAGAGGCGAATTTACCAAGAATTTTTCGAAATCGCTCCAGGAATGAAATTTAACGGATGGAGCAGTTGTAGCTCGGTGTGTTTGACCCTCGACCCCGAAGCAAGCGATCCGAGTTCAAAACCCAGACAAGTACCTCTAGACTTTTCTTTAGCAAGTGTTACTGGAGAGTGGGATTCCGTCTATATTGAAAAACAAACCCGGTGTGAATGTAAGTCCATGGGATTCCTGTTAATAATAAAAATATTTCCTCGCAAATGGGAAGAAGCTTTTTCCCGATGATAATACCGGGGTTGGGGGTCGAATTTCCACCCAATGAAGAAGAAAATAACTTGAAATGTTGAATCCGATTGGTATAGATTTTAACACCCTTTTTTTTGGGCAAAAACTTTTCAGCCAACTTCTTTTTTGCCAGTAAATTTCCTCACAGAAAACGTATAATAGTTTCCGGGGGCAACTATTGGAATTATTCATGAAGTGACTGGAGAAGTGCCTTTTTTTTCGCAAACACAAAACTTTCTCGGGGTGATGAAGTGAAATTACAAATATTTCGATTATTTACTACTACTATCGTTAAATTCCCAGCATACTTTTCCTTTATGCGCATGGAAGTGTATATAGCCCCGGGCTATACACTTCCGGAGGAAGATTACTAACGAAAATTCTTCTCTCCCTCTTTCACCCGCCCTTTCTTCTTTAGGGTGGATTTGAATATACTTTAGTTTTCAATAAATTATTAATAGATGTTTCAATTTGGGGGGAGGAAGAATATGTATATTTTTTAAATTAAAATTCATACGGGAAGTTTTATTTCAAAGGCACGTATATTCAGATGATAATTTAGAAAAGCGACTCGAATTTCGCGAAAATCTTTATGACTTTCCCTTTCGAGCTTATGAATTTATAAAGCCGAATGTAAAGGGAAACGAAAAGAGTGTACGAATTCGTATCGTTAATGGGGAATTCCGAATATTAAAATTTACGAGTGAAAAAGTTTGGAAACAAAGTAGTGAAATCGAAAGCCTCTAGGATTTTTTCATGGAAAATTACGAATTTTTATGAAAATTCCCTAATTAAAAAAAAAACAACTTATTCGCAAGAGATGGAATTCTTTTTTTCTTCTTAAAATAACTTGTAGTAATTAGCAGGCAGTTAGCTTGTACTTACAAAAAAAAGAGCAGAGGCAGCTGTTGAACTTTAAAAAGAAAGTTCACGATAAACGACAAGACACGGAACTTACCTGAAACATAAAAAAAGATTCTATTTAATTTCAGGCACGCATTTTTATTCTCGAAACGGAATATATTTTAATTTTATTCTAATTCGAGGGACTTCGAAATATTTAGTCGGCCATAAAAGACATCGATTGTCGCAGCCGGAGGCATCGGAGCTGTTAACAAGAGGGCGACGGCCTTATAACGGAAGTCTAGCATATATATACGCGAGAAAATGCCTTCGAATTTTCTCGTACCCATATATATTTCAGCTTACCGCCTTAAATTGTGAGATAAACTGCAGAGACAGAGGAAAACGATGTTGTTTAAGAAACATCTTGTGGTACTTTCTTAAACCCGGAGAATGCATTTAAAGTCGAGGCAAAACTTGTTGAATAACTAACCATGATGATGGACTTTACGAGGCAGCAATCTTATACAGTGTAACATAACTTTTCTGCAACGCAGCTGAAACAATAAGAGTAAGAAGTTCGCGGAAAAACATTTCTACATTTAAACATTTTTATATTTTTAATTAAATCTCTTTCTTCATTTCTCCCTCCCACCCCTCAACCCCTTTTTCCAAATACACATCCAACTAAATTACATTTTAATCTTTCACAGCCTCCTCCTCTTTTTTTCGTCCCATTCATTTTCTCTCCACTTTCCTTTAATAACGAGAAACGATAACAATCATAATTCAGATGTTTTCCATTAACTGTCAATTTATCGGGCAAAAATATGAAAAATGAAAGATGGCGTGAATTCCTGGGAAAGTTATCGAAAAGGAGGTGTCCAATCACATGACAAGCGGACAAACAAGCGTTAGCGTTCCAAGGGAGAAATGGGAATGTATTATACATATATATGTACGGATGACATATACAGGTATACGGTACATAGAGCAAGAAAACGGGAGTTTTCTATACCGAAGACAGCTCGATCTTCCAAACGGGTAGCAGAGAGAAGGAGGGAAAGTCGAAGAAATCGGGAAACGAGAAGAAGATCGAAGATGGGAGACACAAGAGGAGCAAGTAGTCGAGATCCCGGAGTATAAATTCATCGAGCGTGTATATATCGATATATATCGAGGGGTTGAACTTCATCCTGACAAGTCTACCGTACATTCACTTCTCCAAAGGGTCGATTTTCTCCGCTGTAGAGGTTCTTCCTACCAACGCGAGAGTATTTAAGGTGAACGGACTCTTGCTGTATCTTTTTTTTTTCGCCCCAAATCGCGAGAAAACGAGAGTCAGCGAAAAATCACGTTTTTCGCCGAAAAATCATATTCGTGGGAATGCCGTTCATTCGAATTGATCGCGGGGAAGGAAATACATGGGATTTGACGTTCGTGGCTGCCTTGACCTTCCCCGAAAGATGTGGGAAGAAAGGAGAAAATACAACTCCCCGGGAAAGGATTTTAAAGAACGAAGGAGACCAAGTACTTTTTACGTCGACCTTAAAAATTCATAAATCCCGAATGCAAATTCATAAAACTTTCAACTTTCATGTATCTTGACGCTCAACATTTGTGCGACGAGTCTTTGCAAGCTCGGCATTCTATCAAATTTGTTGTTGGCGTAACGACTGCAAAAAAAAGGGGGGAATTCCACGAACTTTCTTATTACAACAAGCTTTTAGCAAAAAAAAAATATGTTTTTTTTTTATGCAGAGAGGAGAAATGCCAGGTGTAGCATATTTTAAAGCTTCGACTCTCTTTTAGATCTCATAAAAGCTTATCACCTCTCAAACAGTGACTCTTCCGGGTAAAAGCTGTTTTTTTTTTCCTTGCTACGATGAAAATTCATCAACCCTTTCGTTTCTCATTTTAACAAATTTCTCAAATTGACAAAAGTAGAGAAAGGCATCGGGTTTGTCTTGATGCTGAAAAAGGGACGTGTGAAGCTCGTTTCTTTCGGGTGACGCTAATGCAAGCAGTCGTCAAATGGCTGTACAGAGCGAACAGTAACAGACGCTAAAAGCCATAGTGATATTTATTATCTTCTCCGGATTGACTTACTTCCCGCACAGGCTTTCTTTATTTTTCTTCCGTTTTCAATGGCGACTCTATAAGATTCATCTGCGAGAGAGGCAAGAGAAAGTTGTTCGTCTCGAGACTTATGTTAGAATTAACTGCGAAATTCAGACGTAAGTGACGGTTTTTACCCGTGAATAATTTCGCATGTTTTTTGGAATGTAGAATTTACATGCAGCGGCAGATATTATTTAGAAAGTTGCGAGAATCGCTGAAAATGCTCACGAAAAAATAGGGGGTTAAAGTAATGGAGGGGAAACGGTAGAAAGTTTGCTTGAATGTTGGCTGAAAATTTCCCGGGTAATATGGGACTGAAACGAAAGCCATTTTCAGGAGAATTTTTTTGAAGCTTTCTAAGACCCTTTGACTGAATCGAAAAATTCCAATTGCAAATTTTTTTCGTAGCAATTTTTTTCGGAAAGTTCAACCGAATGAATTTGATATAATTGTAATTGTTGTGCTGGTGTTTTTTTTCCGGGGAATGCCAAGGGGAGGTTTTTCGATTTTATGGATTGACTTCCCCGAGAAGAATCTCGGAAAATTTAATTTACCCTCTTGACCCTATTACTGGCAATCTCGGCACTGCCGCTTTTAAAAATTTCAATTTTTTATTAACATCGAACCAACGTTTTATTTCAAAAATATAAAATGAAGGGATATTTGAAGTAATTGTAATTTTTTGCTCCCGACATATTTTATTTTGAGAAAGCAAAGGGGTGAGTTTTCAGTTTTAAGGATTTCCCCAAAAAGAATCTCGGAAAATTTAATTTATTCTTTTGACTATAGTAGTGGAAATTTTGCCACTGTCGTTTTATGAAATTTTCAATTTTGCATTAACATGAAAGCAACGTTTTATTTCAAAAACGTCAAATGGCAGGAAATTTGATTCGACAGTATTTTTATTGAACTCCGCAGTGAACTTTCCACGTGGAACTCGATACAAAATCCAATAAATGTGCCCTTATTAATAAACTTTAACATGGAACAGTAAACTCTCTTTTTCGATTGTATCAAGTGTGTATTAAATATTAATATAAAGTATGTTAAAATTATGCCGGTATATTATTTAGGAATAATTAATTAACTCTATCCTTAGTGTAATCACATATTTACAATATTATTTAATAGATGTGTATTAAATATTAATTAATACCCTCGCGAGGGAATGGGTCATTGCTTATTGAAAAAAAAACGTACACACACAATAGGAAGTTTTCAAGAAAAAAGGGAAACATGTTGAAGATGGGGTTGAAAATCAGGGTAAGTATGCACTTCAAAGTGGAATGAAGTGCAGTGCGTAAAGCAGTTAGTACTTATATGTACGCATGCATATCGTAGAAAATCAAACTCAAAGAGTGAGGGTGAGTAAGAATATAAGAGCGGTAAGTAAGTGCACGTATATCTTTGCCTGCGTCAGTGTGTAACGATTATAGTATGGGTGGACTCGAAAATGCATCATATTAATGACGATATTGCTATGGAAAAGCCCGTTCGGTCGAGAGTGTCGAGTACTAGCTGCGCCAATTAAAGTCCCACTCATTAGTAAGACGACCACTGAATGCCTATCAATACATTTGTGTAGCGTATAACGAAGTATTCCTTTAAATCGGTAATATTACAAGAATTTGCATGAAATTTATTCGATAACGGCATTAAAAAAAAAAATAGTTGAAAAATGCCAAAACAAGAAATATTTCCCCCGGGTTTCCTAAAATTGGAGAATTTCGACACCGGAAAAATTTGCAAATTAAAACCGTTGCATTTTTTTTTCGAACTATTCACGGAAACAAAAATTTCACGTTAAAATTGCTGCAACGAGGTTGGGATTCTCGATATAAACAATTTTATTGCAACAATCGGGATGCGGCCTTATCGTCAGAAACAGCTGCAGCAGTACTACTGGTACTGGCAGGAATTTTACTACTACGGCAAAAGGAAAAAAAAAAGGGAGCCATCCATTCCCGCTGTTCTTTTTTATTATTTTATTTTCCTTATGTCCCGTTTTTAATATTGCCTCTCTCCAGATTCGTTAATACATATGTATGAAGAGATTTTAATGTTACTCCCTTCGGCACAGGCGTGAGAGATATATCTATATGTCCTCACGCTCCAACGTTATTGCAAAAGTACCGGAGAAAAGTGTAAAAGAAAAGATCGCGCCCTTTTTTTTTCATACGCACGTGCTGCATTTCGTTACTTGCGCGAACTTTTCATGCACTCGTTCCTTTTTTTCTTCGGGATCCGGAGTCTTACCGCGCTTCCTTATTAAGGTAGTAAAATACGTTGGAGGAAATTGCGATTCGTCTTGTTTTCGATTTTACCCGAAAACAACATTTTTCTTCTTTCCAAGTGGGACGAGAAGACGCGCTTTTTCTCGTTTGATTTTTTAAAAAGTGAGGTTAATTGTCTTCGTTGCAAAAAATAGATTTCAATTGTTGCAACAATCACGATTTGTTCCAAATTAACAATTTTGTGTATTAACAATTGACGAGTATAAGAATAAATGTAACAAATAATATTCTTATTGGAAATATTCCACAACTATTCGGTCATCTACTGGCCTTTTTATTCATGCTGCACTTTATAATTAATTTGAAAATAATTGGGGTAACAGGAAGTAGCTATTTTTTTAAATATGTGAAGAAAAATTAATTCTTCGTGCAATTTCAATAGTTTTTTATTATTATAAATAATTCAATTTTGTTCAAATATAACCTCAAACGTAAGTAATCTCAACAATTCGGTCATTCGCTGGGGTTGATTTACCCTACCTAAATCGGTACAGTAGTTTTCCAGGTAAATCGATATTACGAGATTTGAAGTTGCATTTTTATATAAGTAAATAGGTAGAAGTAAACGAAAAAAAATATGGAAAAGTGGAAGTATAAAGTCGAAATCGATAAGAAGAGACAAAAGAAGGCACGTTATCCGTGAACACGGTGAGAAATAATGAATTTTCAAAGTTTATATCTATTGTATCTGATACATAAAAGTGGCTTTATATATATAGGAAATATAAAGTTTGGAGAGTAATCTGAGATATTCTACACTGATCGATGGAACACTCATGAAAAATGTATCAACAATAAAAAAAGCGAGGCAAGATAAACAAAGATCTTTGTAAGCTGCAAAACACTTGTAGGAGGAAACCTTCTTTAGAATTTACACAAAAGAATGCGATAAAGATAAGAAACGTTAAATATGAGGAACGGGAATGTGAGGGTGGTTTTTCGAGAGCGTGGCTGGAAAATGGATCGACTTAACGCCAAATTTTGAATTTTTTCAAACTTATTTTTAGCTAATATCATTATAACTAAATAAATTTTTCCAGAAATCGGTTATTTCTATAAAAAAAAATAATTTCAAACTGTACCGATTTTGTATTCTCTAATTATCCAGAAGATTTCTTTCTGGAGCTACAATTTCTCGAAGCAAATACGTGAAACGTCCAAGATTTCATTTTTTTAGAAATTCGCTGAAACCACAATTTCGAAAAGTTTTCTTTAAAATTCACGTTCGAGAGAGAAAATATTGTGTACGATTTTGAAATCCGGATTTTCGTCAACGAGTCTCAATATTCCAAAGAATTAGCTCCTAAAGTTGCAATTTACTAAAAGCAAATAATAAGCTGCACTTTCGCATGGACTCGTTAAAATCGACGTTGTACAGGAAAATTCTGGTAATTTCGACTAAAACGTTTCTCCTCGATGGAACAAAAGGCCGCTTTTCCCAGTCACACGGTATACGCGTAAGAACATTCGTTTAAAAACATTTTCGGTCTTGAAGATAAATGTTTCTAAATGCTGCTGCTGCAAAAAAAAAGTACCGGTAAAAATATAGTCGGGTTACCTTTGATGTATACTTTTAGCCTATTTTGGCATCCAGCCCGATTAAATAAAAACAAATACTGCAAATACGGCATATATTTACATACGTGTGATAAGCACATATACGTATGTGTTTCTGCTATACATACTTTTTTTTTTGCGCGCGAATATATTTGTATGTTCTGTAACGCGTTATTGCTTACTTGATGTATATACGCTTATAAGCGGAACGAATGGTTATTGCTTTTTACTACCTAAATCTATATACATGCAAGATATAGCGAATATAAAACATACTTAAGCGATAGCTATACGTATACGTACGATTTTATGATAACCATTTTTAAAAAGAAGGCGAAGACCGGCTCTGTAAATTTCTACAAATTTCCCGTAAACTTTTCTGGCAGGGTAGAACGAACGAGAGCGAGCATGTATTCCGCATGAGGCCGATACCGTGTAACGGGCAGTACGTTGGGAAACTCACGATGTTTACTGACACTGCGATATTTTCTCAAATAATGCAGGGGTTGCAAAAATAGGGGTTCGGTTACCCAGGTATTCATACTGTTTGGCGAGTAAAAGTGGGTGTTATCGTTGGTGCACCGAGCTTTGGCGAACCGAATCAAATAATATATAGAAAAGAATTGAAAATTGTTCGTTAAATAACAGATTAGAGGCGGTAAATTGACCGATACTGCCGAGGCAAAAAGTAATGCATGGCGAAGCCGCTGGATTTATTCCGCAGTTCGAAGATCGATAGTGATTTTCGCTATAAACGGTAAATATGGAAATAATTATCGGAATGCAAACGAAACGATGAAGGTTCGAGAATTAATGGCCAATTCATTCATGAATGAGTGATTTAATAACAATCCATTTTGGGATTAATATTTCACAAAATCGGCATTTCTGACCGAACGGTTTTTCCTCGATCAACGCATTTATAAGCTCCAGCCGTAATTCCGGTTGCCCGGGTAACGGTTAGAAAAAATTTATTGCATCGGTTTGGAACTTCTTCGGCGAAATGCTCGAGTGACCCTCATTCGTCCCACGGCACGAGGTGGCGATCGTACGAAATTTGGAAAAATAGAGAAATTTATTTTGATTCCAATGGTTAACAAATTTGAGAGAAAAAATGGGAGACGACGCGAAATTACGTGGAGAAAAGTCGAGCATTGAATATTCGTTTCCGACCTGGAGGATCGCGAAATTATAGGAACCGCCTTTTTTTTTCAACTTCCTTTGGGTTTTAATGTAATTGTAATTTTTCGTCCCGACCATAAATCGTCTCAATTACAAAAAAAAGCCCGAGAAGAAAAGGACAGCTACGGAATTTACAAAAGTAACAAAAGCGAAAGCTTTTGTTTTGCAGGGATATAAATGTCACGTGTTGTCGTTTCATGTCAGTCTCGATGAAAGCTTCATATAAAAAAGAATGGAGATGAGGGAAAGAGAGAGAGAGAGAGAGAGGGAGGGAGGGAGAGAGAGAGAGTGCAGCGGAATAAAAAAAAGGAAACAACAAGGCAACATGCTTGCTTTGCTAGTATTTTACGAATGTTTCAACGATGCACGAAAATAAAAAAGGAAAAAGAATGGGTATGAGCATATACACTCCAAAAAAAGGACTCCATACTACCCTTCATGAAGTAAAATCCTGTGGGAATCCTATAAAGTATAAACCTTCTTCCTTTTTTTTCGGAATTTTAACGCAAAAATGAGCATCGAAATATTATGAGGAAGCAGGGAAGGGTCGGTTCATAAACTTGTTCAAAAATAGTACCTTTAACGGAAGACAAAGGAAGTGAAATAAAAATGAAAGTGAAGCTTAAACCCCCGAAACTCAAGCGTGGAAAAATTCTGCCATGGAAATCGAGGCATTTAACATTTTTTTTTTTAACATAAAAATTGATATTGAATTTGCTAATTTTCCAAATAAGATATCCTCCGGCTTGTTTATAACCTCCTGAAATAAGTACACGTCTCTGCAATTCACTTTCGTGTAGCCTCCGAGGGTAAGGTGAAAAAGAAGCTGAATACCTGCATGTATTTTTGAAAAGTCTGAAGATTCATTAACGTTAATTAGTAGTGGCAAAATAGGAATATTCATAATAGGGGTGAAATTAAAGGCGAGTCACACCTCGAAGATGCGCCCAAAGAAGTTGAAAAAAAATATGGAAACCTGCTCTCTTGTATCTATACCAAGACGAGTGGATAGATGATGGGAAAGATAAAGGGAGATAGGGATAGAGAGGGGGGGGGGGGGGGGATGGGGAGACCGAGAAGATAACGTAGAAAAAAGGGCGAAATTGATGTTGTTGGGGGTGTTGAGGAATATAAGGGACGAATAACAGGGCTTTTTGTGTATCGTACATCCACCAGAAGACGAAGACGGCGAGAAAGAAGGAGAAGAGAGGGCTTCTCGGATGACAATTATTTCTTGAGTAGGTATGCACAGGGAAAGGAAGGAAGGAAGGACGAAGAAGAGAAAAGGTAATGTAGGTACTGCCTACATCACCTGCCTTTTAATTTATGTTGAAAAATTTATGGGCCCTGTCGACATTGTATTCAGATGTCTGAGGAGCCATGAAACACATGTTTCTCCAGCGACTGTATGCGTGCGTGCGTACGTACGTACGTGCACGCTTTTTCCGTGATGTTTGCTTAAATTACAAAAAAAATTACGAATTTATACCTAAAAAGAGAACTCATGTTCCTTTTTTTTAAATACACAACATAGTTTTGTTTGTTTCCTTTGTAAGTTTGTCTTCTTTATAATATGAGAATAGATCCAAAAGCGTATAAGGGATCTCCTATTGTCATGGTTTTTTCCTCCCGGCTTCAATTTGAGGTGCAGGCGCAGCGGATATCCGCAGGTTCGAGAACCTCAATATAGAAACGCAACTCATTCCGGGACGAAGGTGGAAGAGAAGGTTCTAAAGAAACCCCCTGTTATTCGAGTTTTACAAATTCGTTAATTTACGGGAGAATTTTGCAGCAACTTGTAATTTGTAAGTTGCCAAAATGGATGTCGCTGTGATTTTTTCTTGCAGAAGTGCGACTTTTTTTTTAGGTCGAACGATGGAATACGAATTTTCGAGGAAATTCCGGGATATGCAATTTTACCATTCGTTTTAAAAGTTCCCCAACCCAATGGAGAATTGAATTTCCGTCGCGTTAAATATTACAAATGAATTTTCGAGAGAAATTCCAGGACGTGACAATTTTTTTATTTGTTTCGAAATTCTCTAAAACCAATAGATTGAAGTAAAAAATGTGATTTATGTTCGCAGTTGGATTTTAATTTGAAAATCAGCCGCGCCTGGAATTGATACGATTTGTTCATTCGCCGTTGCAATTTTCGCAAACGAGTCGCGTCGATGGAAAAATCCTGCTTTGACGCAAATCGAATTCCAAAATAAAAATTCTTCGCAGAATAACCGCCTTTCGGTGTGAACTCCGTGTAAAAATGCAATGGAGGAATTCTAGTAACTTTTCGAAAACTTAAATTTTCCTGCCGTCTACTTGTATTACAGAGAGAAGTAAACTATTGATTTTCGTGGACTTTTAGGATACAAGGAAGGGATTGTATGTTGGTGCGAACGTTAGGTTACTGTTTTTCAGAGGGTTGGGAAAAGAGACGAAGACCGAGTTTGTTCTCGTTGGAGGGTAAAGAAACGAAAGAAAAAAGAAGATAGACAGAGAAATCGTTCTATATGGTACCACTACGCCGGCAAGGGCGACTGTGATGGTGATAGAAGCTGGTTGGAATTCAAGAAAAAGCAAACGAAAGGAAAAAAAGCGAGAGAGAAAGAGAGGGAGGAAAAATGAGAGGAAGGTAACAAGGGAAATCAGCTGCTACATGTAACAATAGAGGCTCAAAAAAGGAATAGTGCGAGGGTCTAATCGGCTTGATAGGCGTAACTCATCGATTTGTTACCCTTCAAAGGTCACTCAAATGAATCCTATGAGATTTGCCATTACTAAAAATACAATCTTTTTCTCGCTCGCCAAGAATTTCCCATCTAAATTCCTCTTTGTATCGGCATTAGCAGTTTAATTGCAACCGGGAGATTAGGCAACCGAGGGAGAAAAAAAAATGGTTCGTTCCAGAATCCGAATCCGGGGGCCGAGTTCCGCCTTAAAAAATCAGCTCGATGAAAGGAAAAGCGCGTATTTTTCGCAGGCGGAGTGACCAGGCTGCCATGGAGCTGATTCCTCTTTCATTGGAAACCCGTGCGGCAGGCCGCATTTTCATTGCAAAATCGTTGCAACCTTCAACCGCATTCACAGAACGGCGATCAGTAAGAGGCCTCATTTCGATTTCGATTGAACATGTACCGACTGTTGTGGTCCAGCGATACTTTGTACCGGTGGTTCTATACACGATGCTTGAAACCCTCCGTGAGCAGATTTTTCCTATACAATACAAGCGAAAATTCCGAGTGACCAGAAAACGGCAAATTGAAAGGTCTCTCTCTCTCTCTCTCTCTCGATCTCGATTCCGGAACCCCTTTGGGTTAGAACCTTCGACTGCGGAAATCCGCGTGATTTGGAATTTCCTCCGCATCTCTTGGCTGCAGCAACGTTGCGAACTTGGTCTCTGCATGCTGCATACGAGTGCACTGACGCATACGGCGAGCAGGTAGCAGAAGCGAAGGTGGAGGGAATGGAAAGACTTGAAATCGAAATAAGGGAGCAAACGAGCTCTGTATAGGGTGTAAAACTCGAAGTATCCCTATTATACATAATAGATGGGAGCTCTCCGGAACGTACAGTGGCAGGAAAAGTGTCGGGCGAGTGAAGGTACGTCCTGGCTATATTACTGCAGACGCCACGGGTCGCATACTAAGGAATTGCCCCTGACGCGGAGCTCCTTCCTGGTAGTATTTGGATATCGCTCGGCTCATACCAACCGGTAGTATTATTACCATTGCGAGTGCATTCTACTGTTACTTCCACCCGGGTCTGGTAAAATTCGCAGAAACAGTGGCAGTAACAGTGGCGGCAGCAATTGCAGCAGCGGCAGAAGTGGCGATAGCAGCGGAAATAGTAGTGGTGGAAGTAAGAGTAGTGGCTCGGTAATAACTTCAGCGGTAGCAGCAGCAGCAGCAGCGGCAATAGCGAGTGGCAGAAATACTAACAAACACCTTGTTTATCAAGACAATATACGTATTAAAACACAGACACGGTATTACTCACTCGGGACCCTCTGTCTTGGTATTTGAACATAAACTATTTGAAATCCCTTGGATCTCGGTCTCTTTCTCTTTCCCTCTCCCTCGGAGGAGACGGCTAGCGCACACAGCGTAGTCCGCACAATGCACAGTACCTGTAGCGATACCAGCACATAATAGTAAAGTTGAACTTGGAAGATTTTCACTTCCGGCGTTCTGTTATGTTGCATCCTAGATATATCCCATCTCGTATGACCTTGTGGGAATTGAAAAGTTAGCTTTCAGACTCGACTACTTCTATTAATTCCCACTAAGCCGCTATACTCGAAACGCTCGAATCAAATTCTCTGCCACCTGTTAGGCAAATTTTTTACGACCTTGAATTCGCAATTCCGTCCAACGCAGAATTATTTCGTGCAAGTGAAATTCCAAGTAATCGCAACACCTCGAAACAGGAGTTTTGCGAGACTTTCCTAATTATTGAAATCAAAGGCCATTAAACTCGTCGTTGAATATTTAAAAAATCGCAAATTAAAGAAATACAACTTAATTCCATCGATTCCCATTAAACTTCCAACTCGAAACATCCAAGTTCTAGGTCTTTCTTCGATCTACCCGAACTACGCGTGAAACCGAAGTTCGAGTCCATCGGAAATCGTTGGAATCCGATAACTGGCTTTTATCGGAATTCATCGGAACCTTTGTTGCGACATCGGAACGTTCGATCGGCTCGAGAGGCTGAGGACTTGCGGGACTTTCGTCTCGGAACGATTCCATAAACGTCCCGATTATTGAAATTAACAGCCGTTAAACTCGTCGTTGAATATTAAAAGGCGAATACGAGAAACACAGGTTGGAACGTTGCCTGACAATGTCGATGTAGCGTGTATCCGAGAGCGGTGTACTCCGGAGCATTGGTGGTCTTGCGTTCTTTCTTTGGTGAGAGCCTTGCCTCGTAAAATGTCTCATTATGCTAAAAACATGGGAATTCTTCCCCCCTTTTTTTCACAAAAAGCCAGCGACGGTCCGATCCAGGAAGAAGAGTAGAAACGAGAGGCGCACGTTGGCTGAAGATGAGGAGAAAGAAGAAGCAGCGGCCGTGGCTGTATCTTCCTTCGTTCTTCATCTTCATCTTCGTCTTCTTCCTCTTCTTCTGTATGCTTACATTTTCATAGTTCTCGTTGCTAAATTGCCAGCGAGAGAGAATAAACAACCGCCATTTGATACGGGTGAGTGAACACAGCCGGGACCCACATAGTCAATTTCCAACCATTATGAAGCTGAAATCATGTGGAAGAAGAAAGAAAGAAAGCAAGCGAGTGTGGGACGGTTGCCGAGGATGGCTAATATTTGGAGATATAACGAATCTACTTAATTCCTCGGAATAGGACCGACAAAAGAGGGCAGAGCGTATAATCGTAAAGGCGGTTTCGCTCCATGGAAAAATCCGGCAGCAATTTCGAACCGTGGCAGAAGCCGGCACACGTGACAGGGTCGTATCGGGCTGCACATAGAAGCAATTTCGGGATCTCGAAAAGACTTTATCGCCTCGGACAGGGTCCGCAGCCAGACTATTCTTGAGGATTATCCGCTAACTCACTCCCCGGTCTCGTCCGGGATTGTTCTTGCGTTAATTTGCTGTAAAATCAGGAAATAGTGTGTTTTCCCCATTTTCGACCCTCCTCTTTTTTTTTGGAATAATGGAGTGTTCTATAAGCACAGCATGCCGAAGGTAGCATTATCAAGAAAACCGCAATGCCACCCGCGTGGACGGTTTACAAACAAAACCAAAGCCGTGGAAGGAGAGGAAGGAGGGAAGGAGGTAAAAGAGGAAAAAGGAAGTCAGGATCCAAAGAGATGAAAAAGAAGGAAGAAAAACTAGCGAAGGCTGCCGTTGCTGATGCTGATGCTGTTGCTGTTGTTGTTGCCGTTGCTGCATGCAAGCGGGCTTGAGGTTTTGAGTCAACTTAGCGCAGCTTGACTTGCCGCTTCGCTTTGGCTTTAACGGGGAACCAACCATTTTATGGGTTCTCAGACCGCATTGTCGTTTTATTTCCCATTATTTAAGTGCCAGGATGGATTAACAAAAAGTAGATGGTTATGGATAGGGTTTGTGTATAAATATATATTACACCCGCGCTCTACTGTAATACTTTCAGCTCCTCCAGCAATCGAAGACGAGGAAATTTGAGTGTAATTTGAGTGGATAGGAATTTTCTCTTAGAAATGCGAATTTTGTAAGAAACGAAATTAAGAAACGATGTACATGAATAATTACGAAAGCTGACGAATGAATATTTTCTAATTTGCACAAAAACTTGAAACTTTTATATATAAACGATATTTTCAAGAAAAATAAAATTCCGGAGAACGAAACAAAAATTACAAAGAAAGAGAATCAGGAAAAGAATTTTTGTTACGTCAAATTTTGAAAATGAGTCGCAAAAATTCGAGAACATTAAAATTATGCAGTTCAGTTTAAAAATACATGAAGATGATTCTTTTCATTTTTTACTTTCATTTTTTAAAGTGGGAGAAAGAAGTAGAAAAATAGAATTTTTAAATAAAAGATTGTCAATTTTCCACTAATGTTTCTTTAAGAAATTGAAGCAATAAAAACTGAAAACTGTTACGTTTCCTAATAGTTCGGATTGAACTCGTTCCTAATGCGGTAATAAATAATTCCAGTAAAAACGCCGTTATGTGAAAATTTGTGGAATCAATATTATACGTGAGCTCCTCGCTTGGTAATTACCAATCTCTCTAATAGTTAGAACGTGTCAGTAAGGGTATTATTGCGCGTGACACAACGGCAAGGTAAAGGGTAACGATCGCGTAATTAGTCAATTAGTAACAACGTTGTGATTGAACGTCCGGAGAATAAATGAGGAAACTATGAAGAAAGAAAAAGGATAACAGTGGTATTACCGTGGAATGAGGTGAAGGAATCAACAATAGCATTATTTTTAGCTCCTATTTTTAAGTTCAGCTTCCAGCACCCGTATCTCGTGGGGAAAAAATCGCAGAAAAGCCCGGATTGGCTTATTTTCCAGCTCGAAGTCTTCGCTCTCGATTTTAGCGAGTCTCACTTTTTTAAATTGATTTCGCCATTTTCTCTTCACGATTCGCAAATTGGCCATGCGTCAATTTCTACTCGCAATCGCTTTGGAAAATTCCAGCCAGCAGCGAAACGCTCCGCGGTACTTAATTCAAATTCACTTGAGCCCTGATTGAAATAGCGATCAAATACAGGTGAAATGGGATTTTGATTGTAATTTTCTCCGGAATGACCTGTAGGTGTTGAACATGGACAAGTAATAGCGTGAAATATTAGTGTGTAAATATGCACAATAAATAGCTCAAGCTATTGAAATTTCCCAATCGTTCCAATTTTGCCCCGGCGAAATAGAGAGGCTCGAGATAGACCGGCGGTGGTGTCGGTGCCGTTCTCGCTATTGTTGTCGATGCAATTGCTATTGTTTATATACACGTTCGTTAGAATAGTGCAATATAATTCGCGTTATAAACGAAACCATGGGTTTCCGCGTGTTCATGCAAAATCGGAATGATCAGGAAAGGACAAATCCACCACATCCTATATCCGACATCCGTGGACATACAGATGATTACAAATCACCTATGTTATTTCTCTGTTTGCTATTTGTGCCGTCCAATCTCGAAAATGACGAGTCCCTGTAATTTTACGTGCCACCGCAACTCTATCCTTTAAAGCCTGCGCTAATTTACAACGTTGTCCTTACCACGCTTGACGTTACCGAGCATTATTATCATCAACAAAGTGATATCGCAACTAATATCAGTATTACGTCAAACGACCTCGGTTTATTATTTTGTAATGAAATTGCGTTGATTTCAGAAACTATTTGCCTTATTCCGTAATTAATTTATAACGCGCAGGAAAATAATTAACAGTATACGTCGAATGCATAATTAATGTACCCTAGCGAAGAATTATCGAAATCCGATAATATGACGTCAATTTGTGATTCGATCGAAGCTTTAGTTGGGAAACTACGAAAGTCTAACGTATACGTGCATACACACACACACACACACACACACATACACACACACACACACGTGTATACAATAAGTGTCGTGGATTATTGAAAGCGAAGTAGCCAAATGTTGCGGTTTCGTTTCAATTGATAAGTCAGCACCGGATGGGAGAATTATTTACGAATTTCAAATAAACGGTACCAAAACCAGAAATTGGAAGCTGCGAATATGACCTGTCACGGAAGCCACTGTCATTTTTTCTCGCGTGGTTATAAATTGCCAAACGCAGCCTTGGAAATTCGCAGGTCCGGGGAAACACTAGTTTGGATAATTTAATACTTTCACTGCAAGGCTGTAACTCCTCGAGAGAATGAACCACAAATTTGAAATTTTCAGTATTGGAAATAGACAGCGCAACCTGTAAAACGAGTTATCGCAGAAATCTTTACGATCTCTTCTCACGGAATTGGAATTCCTTAGGCTTTATTTGAAAATCCAACGAAGGACCAAAAACCTTCCTGCGAGCAGTTAACTCTTACCGGGATATTTGCGTTTCTTTCAAATTGTTTGCGTGTTAACTGGAGATTCTTATGTATCAATAAGTATTTCTTGAAGCTAACAAATAAACATTTATTTATAGACGATATTTCTAGAGAGAGAGAAAGAGAGAGAGAAAAAAAAGTGATATAGGAGGGAAAAAAATTGGCGAACTGTAATCAAAAGCACGTATAATATTGTAAACTTCAACATTTACACCGACCACTCAGGTGAAATAGCTCACCCGCTGTCATCAATTACCGCGTGACAGCGCATTTCCCACTTATCGCATTTAAATGAAGCGAGGTAACGGTAGATCGGATTCTATTAGACGCTGATATATAATTTAATATGAAATATAGCGTCGCAGGAAGAAGAAAATCGCGAGCTCCAACTACTTTCGCCAATTACAAAGTTCCGAGCAGCTGCATAAGTTTCCAGCGATGGTTTAAAAACAAAAAAAAAAGAAAGGCGTTTACTTTAATTAAAAAGTTTCGCAGGAATTTCGAAATCCATTAGAGGAGACGAAATCCCACCGATGCCGATGTTTTTGGTTTTCGTATACCTCTTCTTTGTGGCATTTCTTCCTGATGAATCCAGAACATGTCGTTAGTCTAAAATCCCGTTACTCTCGGATCCCGTGGCTTCGAAGACGCACTCTCGAGCGTACCGGGAGAAGACAAGACACACTCGGAACGTTGCGATACGTAGGACGTGAGTCGTAAATATATGTGAGAGAAGATGATGTAAAAACATACTGGAACGTCGGTTGAAGAACTTGGAAGTTGACATTGATGCATGAGATAGAAATTAAAAGAGTACGAGGAGACAAGAGAGAGAGAGAGAGAGAGAGAGCGAAGAAACGACTCTTATACTGTTTCTATTAAAGTAGTGGATCCCGAATGCATCTTTAGACTCCGGGAGGAAGAAATTAGCGGAGACAGACCCCGGGGACAGAGGAGGCGCGATGCCTTTTTTGGAAGGTCAGGAAGGAGTCGTTGGTTTGGAGAAAAGTGGAAGGTTTCGTTTCATCGGCATCGAGCGGACGTGCAGCGGCGCGATTTCAGAAAAGCGCTGAAAGCCCCTGCCAAGAACTTCAACGCCGGGCCGAAGAAACGCGATTGGTCAGAAAGATTTGCTTGTACGTCACTCTAAATATGCAGCGGCAGCATCTGGACCGTGAAAAATGGCGGATTTCAGCCACACAGGCAGTAGATTATAGTAAAAATATGCGCCAGGGCTGAAAGCAACGCGCCTCTTTTTGATGCGAATAACAGAGCGGATCCTTTATCCAATCACAAGCCAACCAAACTTGTATGGGTTAGTTAAAGCCGATCGCACCGACTACTCCTCTCTCAAAAGCATTCCAAGCTTATACAGGACCGAACAATATCACGTTTCTCTACGAAACGATAATCGATGGTCTCTTCCTGATACTCCTTTGCTTTAATACCAACATTTATTTACCTGTCTAGAGACTGATATCATCAAAGACCCGTTGTTACATACGAAACTGCGCACATAATTGCTAGGGATTCGTCCCAACAATTGTTTGAGGAAATTTCTGCGCCCTGCAGTTCGTGAATGCCTGAGACGCACCTCGTGCGACAAAAGCACCGGGAAGCAGACGGAATTTATCAGCTTACATAGGAATTGCACTTCTCTCGGTCCCGGCAGACGATACGTTTTCCTCAACTCGTGGCCCGAAGGCGAGCGCGGCTCCTCGGACTGAAACTGCAGGCGAGGAAGGGAATTTCGTGGGTGGAAAGTGACTCGCGATAAGGATCGCCGGCGCTTTTTTATGGACGGTGTTAATTTATGCGCTATAGTTTCTTCGGACTATTTTCAAACGGCTGAGAAGAGAAAAAAAGAAACGCGAAGGATATAAAAATGGTGGTCGTGTATAATGGAAACTGAATCCAATCAAATATACATTAACTGCAATGTCCCTCGTAAGTGAGTCCCATGAATATTAATTAGACCTTGTAAAGCTGATGCAGTGCCGATATGGGTACAATCGTGCGAGTTAAAACCACATAAGGGAGGAACTGCTGCTGCTACTACTGCCACTACCACTACCATGCCATTGCTGCTGCTGCTGCTACCGCCGCTACCACGCTACCACTGATACTGCGACTCCTACGTGCATGTGTACATTTCAAATGTACAAAGGTGTATATAACATTTACATGAGTGTATACAGAAACTAAGCTGAATCATAAACCCTGAGAAATTCTTATCGTTGTACTTCTATCGAGACTTTATTACGTACTTTGGAGTTGCAAAATTGCCCAGACTATATTGCAGGACTGTAGTTTCTCCGGCTACCCCTCACCCTTTCTTCCAAAGTCATTCTCCGAGTTACTGGAATTCAAGCACTCGTGATACGAAGTCAGAGTGAGAATTAATAAGACCTTTCTTACGAGGCCGAAGTTCGGAACTTCTGTTATGACATTTCTGGAGCTCTTAAATTGGGTTCTTTCATTTTTGAAAAACTCAGCAGTTCGCGAAATTCTTAATTAATGTCGAGCTTTTTAATTCAACGATTCGGAATAGAAATAGCCTCAAAATCAATTTGTTAATAATAAGGCCAAATTCGATTTTCTTGAATTTCAAATATTTTTTCGCAATTAACGAATTATTTAATTTTTTCAAAACATTGTTCTTTCATTTAGCATATTATCTAGTAATTACAAAAGTGTTTCGTTGGAATTTTTTAACCATCGTATTTGTCAAATTCTCCTTTTACAAATTTAAATTGTCTTTATTCGTCCAAAATAATTTCTTTATTTGCCAATTTTTCGATACTTAAAAATTGTTCGCCTCAAAAATCGTCACTCGTCAAATGAGGAAATTGGTGACACATAGGGAAATTACAAAATAATCGAGAAATAGTAGCAATCGTAGGAGAAATCGTAGCAATTTTATCTTGCTATTTGCTAATTTTTACTCTCTTTGTATATTCGTAATTCTAACAAATATTTATTCACTCAAAAAAGCACCGGATAAAAAGTTCAGACTCCTGGTATAAAATCCCACCAAAACGGAAGTACCAGCGGTGTTTCCGCCCGTCAAAATTGACCGGTCCAAGGGAAACAAAGACTCAAGAACATTTTTATTTCACGGGTTCGAGTGGTTTTGCGAATATTTATAAGGTCATTAGTCGCGACAAAACCGTTTTTCAAAACGTCCATCCGCATAAAAGGAAAGGGACAGGAAGCGCTATTGTACGAAGAAACGTAGTTTTAAATCTAAAATTGATGTCAACTTTAAAAGAATCTATTTTATATCATCCACTACTGCAACACCATCGTATATAGATACTTTGTGAATTCTTCAGCTTTCTGTAACTAATGTTATAGTATGTTATGTGCACGCATGGCGTGTTTCTGCTGGATGATATATACGCGGTAGTTGCATCCCTTGACTTTAAGAATCAAATAGCGAGCGGAGTATATACGTATCTATATCGAAGAGGCACCTATATGCACATTTCGAAGTCTACATACATGCACTGCGATATATGCGGAAGGCTGGAACGAGATTTGTATGTCCGTTTATGCGGAAACGGGAATGGAGATTTCATACAAGTGCATGAGAAAATAATGTATTCGCGCATGGACAAAATGTTAGGTATGAATATATATCATCGGACAGTGCACTAGACATTTACGTGCATCGACGAACATCGTGAGAATGAAAAAATAAAAAAGAAGGAAAGCAACAAAAAATGCAAAAAAAAGATGTAAAATATCACTAAAATTTCCTCCGTCCTACGTACCCGCTATATTTTATATCAAATTCCGTAGCCCACTCACGAAGCTATTCGGAAAATTCGTCCTCCGGCGCGCTTTTTTTTACCTTACAGTAAGAAAATATCTTGTGACTTACCTGAAACAAAAGAAAAGGGACACTATTACTATCGTTAAATACTTGGAGAGCATGCTAACACGTCGTCCCCAAAGCGTTTCAGAGTCAGATGTATTCGGATCTTCCAGCAATATCCAGATCCTTTGGGCTCCGAATCTCCAGTCTGAGTTTGAAACGACTCGAGGGGAAGAATTTGCAAACAAATGCGTCGATTTCTGGGACCACCGTCTTTTTGGGTAATCGTTCCACCTTTTTTTTTGTGCTGGAAGATGGGGTGAAATGCGAGTGAGAAGGATTCTTATGCAACGTCTGGAATCCCATAAAACGTAGGTGGTAGAAGTAGAACCGTAACGAATGAAGTGTGCTGCTGTAAAAATGTGGTTTTATAGAAGCAACTTCACATAATGTCCGAGTAACCGAGACGATGGACCAGAGGAGAAGAAGAAGGAGCAGAAGAAGAAGAAGAAAGAAAGTATAGGGAGCATGTGGGTGCGACCATAAAAGGAACATCATGCACGCAATGTTGTCGTCTTAGTTTGTCTGTGCTTCGCTCACTTGCTCACTTACTCACTTACTTTTCTTAGTAATATCTATCTTTCGTTTCACTATACGTACATTCATACATATTTCATTCTTTCTTTTCTTCCTACAACAGTATAAACTCTCCTCTTCTTCTTCCTCTACTACTTCTACCACTCCTCGAATACTTCGTTCCCGACACTTACATTATCAAATAAATTCTACGATCTTATCAGAAGGAGTAGTCTTTAGTTCGAATAGAATATCAACTTTTGATGTTCTGCAAACTTTCCTCGGCTCTGGCTCTGAAAATAGGAAAACCGTATTTGGAAGTTTCCTCGCGAAGAAGTCCCATCTCGTTTGTAACGCTGTCACTTATTTATTTCACGGCAGTTGGTGCCGGGAACTTCATTACGGGATCCACAAAAGCTCATCAAACAGCCCTAACCTAATTCTATCGATTCCCTGCCGAATTATATTCCGCCCTCTCGTGCTTATAATAAAATATGAAGAAAAAAAAAAAGGAACGAACGCAGAAGCGTCGAGTCACCGTTGGGTGCAAGCAGCGGGATTAAAGGTGAAAACATGCACCAGATCCGTTTGACGATTTCTGAATTCTGACACGGGACGGTTTCTAACTAAAGCGAGTGTGTAGTAGAATATACTTTGTTATACAGTTCATTGTTGTGGGTAAAGCCGAGGATAAAGGTACGAGTAATAGTACTACTGGTAGTGGAGAGGCAGAGAAAGAGAGTACATAGGGTATTGTGTGGATAATTACGCGTTCGGTAGGAATGTGAGTTCACAGTGACTGTTCAACCACGAAGCGTTCCGTTTCACATTTGCACATTTGTGTACCGGTACAACCGTGTGGAGACAGGTACGGATGTATCAGTATACGGGGGTTTGCAGCGGTGTGAATGAATACCACATACCAAATGGCTGACCGAATCAACATCCTCTAATTGTGTCCTACACTGTATATCTCGCAAGCTTGTTCGACTAAACTGTAACTGATCTTGCATTGTTATCGCACGAAAATGATAAAGCTGATTGTGATTTTTCATCTCATTACCATTCTGCTTCAAATGCACTCGCGTTCGTTAGACGCGTCGTCCCAAGTGACGCTTCTGGGGTCGAATCGTGACGTTACGCGCGGACGAATAATTGGACGTGACGCATTTTGGGCTTTATCGTAGCGATTGATATCGACCCGGACTTCGATCGGCGTTTCAAAGGACCCAGCAGCCCTTTGCCAGGACTTTCACGAGTGTCGGAAAGCTTCGGGTCTGACGAGGCTTTGGAATGACGTTAAACGCCGGTGCTTTGCATACGAGGGAATCGATGCTGTAAATTTTGGGCTTTGCACCAGCGACGAAACGAAAGCCATAGCGGCAATTGATATCGATCCGGGTTTCGATATACCTGTGCTCTTTCAACACCGGACCGTCAGCCACCTGCATTTCAAAGGACCCAATGGCAGGGTTTTTAAGAGCATTGGAAAGCTGCGGGTCTGATAAACCTTTGGAATGACGTCGAATGGTGGGAGGTTACCCGCAAGCAAGTGGTTGCAGCAAATTTTGAGTATTGCTTCGGTGGTAAAATGAAGCCATGGCAGGGATTGATATCGACCTGTCGGGCCCTGGACCAACGCAGGGTAGTCACAAATTGCTACCGGGCTGACCAAAAAGTCTATTCGACGCAACCGCGCCATATGCTCGGAACCTGGAGATTCATTCATTCAAATTAGCATCTCCTCTTGTTCCCGAACCTCTTCAAGATGACATTTTCAATCTCCTTCATTGCGAGATCACGCTTTGCCCCAATTCTGTTGACTCCGAGGTCGGCATCTGTCTTACAAACAAGTTCATCCCTCTCCGGTTATTCAAATCTCGACAGAATCCATATTTTTCCCCTCGGAGGCGCCGGATGGCCGTGGAATTCGCACTCGCGTTTAATTAATTACGACTTGTTTACAAACTGTTACCCAAAGGGAAGCCCGGTGATAAGAACGAAGCGGGTCAAGTTGGCGCATGATTTCGGGGGAAAAATATCAATGCGGCGGCGATACGTAGCTATAGTAGATTTTTTGATATTAAATATCACGGTGACTGGCGCGTTGCTGGGCAAAATACGAGAAGTTGGGTGCGAGGGAGGAGGAGGAGAGAAGATTTGAACCCAACACCAGATGGAACTGACATGCTGAGTGACGTCAAATTAAAACACGCAGGAACGACGCGACGATTCAACAACGACACCCCCTTCAACCAAAGCTTGTATAGTAGTATAGTAGTAATCCCTCTGTTCCTTCCTTCCTTCCTGCCTCTGTCTCTCTTTTTCTCTCTCTTGGCCTCTTTGAAAAAACAGCCGGTCTCTCTCTCTCTCTCTAAACTCTTTATACAAGTATACTAAAATGTTATTTCACCACACGATCAACACACAATTTTTTTGTCTCCATGTTTATTCTACTCAACAAAAAATCACGGCATTCACTCTCGGTAGAATAAATTTTTCCCTCTCACCTTCCCTCGCATTCTCATTTTGCGGTACTTTTATTTCCTCAGCCGCAGCCGCCGAATCATAATAGTTACCAAATATTCCATCGAGCTTCCGAAATAGTTCGCAACTGCTTTGGCTCATTATACGGCGATTATCGGCACGACCATCTTTTGAGTCGGTCGCAGCGGCCGCACAAAGCAATCAGCGTATGGGGTCAAACGAACAAATACGACATATGCACTTTCCCCAGCATCTGTCCAGAAAAGGCTGTCGATTTCCACCCCGTCCACCGTAATCACACTTAGCCTCCACTTTACTTTCACCGAACGCACTATCGCTGCAAGTGTCTGTAACAGTACTATTTCATGTCTGGGATTGTCCGAATAAATAGACTTCGGACGGGATCGACATTGAAATGCGAACTCTAAACTCTAGCCGGAATTTCATGCATCTCTGCTTGCATAAATGCGCGAAATGCAGCCGAATTCATTGCCGTATACGCGCAACGGATACAAATAGGCAAGGGGTAATTGCGGAATTACTTTCGGCCTAGCACATTTCATTCACATCCGGTTTTTAAATTACCCCGGCCTAAAATTGATACATGAATCAATAAACGAGAGATAGAGCGCGTTGTTAGACAGTTGTTTTTGAATAGAGAATCATCAGTTGCATGGAACATGGGTAGGTAGCTCTTCTCTCTCTCTCTCTCTCTCTCTCTCTCTCTCTGTCTGTGCCTGATACCAATGAATATTTGTGCGGATGACACGAAATGCTTGGATATTTATGAAACGCTACGAGAGGCTCGACAGAAATTCCCTTGTGCATTTGTGGATAATATAGTGCTTTGTGGTACACCGTCATTCGTTGTTATATTAGAAGGGTCATCGGTAGCTGATGCGGACACGTATCCAGGAGAGTGATCATTATTTCTATCATTTTATCAGCAATTTTATGATACCCGTGCAAGCCAATTGCAGCGTTCGTGCTCAAAAGCGACCGCGATCTCGAAACTCAGCATTTTCTCTTTTTTCCCTCTTTTTGGGGATGCCATTTAAAGAGAGCGATCCTTCCGGTCGTCGTACTTTGACACCTGCCCAGGTAATTTCACTACAGGTGAGTTTCTAGGTGAAAAGCTCCTGAGAAAAGGGAATACACAATATGGCAAAACTATCTAGTTATTGTTAAGATTAGATTCTTTCGGGAATTCGGTGGAAACGGAAAAAGAAAATTGAGACACGGAGAAAGCGAGGGACAAACTTCTCGACGGTACATTCGAGTATTGATAATTCTAAACTTTGACGATTGGGTTCCGATTGTTTATTTTCAGGTTTCCAATGCTCACTTTCGAGGGTAGGTTATTTCCGTCAGTTAGGAATATGTCTGATAATTTGGGTCGAGGTATCAGATTTCTTCGGGAAAATCGGTGAATAATATGGCGAACGTCTGAAATAAACTTAATTCTACATCCCAATATTCCGCCTTAATTTAATTCCCGGTCATTTGGTGTCAATTTGTCATATGTTGGGTCTAATACTACTCCAATCGTTGTTACATCATCGAGATAAACCTTCTCTCTGTTACTATTATTAATATTAAAAGAAAAACCGTCTGGATCGAAATTAACACGGCATTTTTGGTTCCTGGACACAGGTCGAACTTTGTCGCAGATAAAAATATTGTAAAGGCACGAATTACCCAATCTCAAGTTGATGACTATGAAATTAGGTGGAATGACAACGTCTGCGTTAACTATAACCGTAATCACTGCATAAATTGCGAGATTTTGGTGAGGCGATAAGGTTGAATCGAACCTGATTTATATGTTTCTTTCTATAAATTACGGAGCTTTCTTAATTGCATAATGTTACAGTTCGATTAACGTCTCTTTATGCATCATACGGTATAACGAAGTAAAGTAAAGTAAGGTAAAGTAAAGTAAAGAGAGAAGTTCTGTTAGCAAATAAATCAAGTACATAGTGCAGTAGGAAGGAATCTCGCTCGAACGATCTTTCTCTCTTCTTCTCTTTCTTCTTAATGCAAAATGCTTTGGTTGGGTAGAAAGTTGCTTTGCTCTTGGGACGCACCTTTCTTGAAAGTAACTATCTAAACTATATTTCACAAGTCGGCTGGGAAAGAAAGATAAGGTGCTAATGTCAGATACTATTTCAATATAACTGCGCAGTTTTGCTATGGAGAAAAGGCTACTGTGTAATAATAGAAAGCCTTTGGCTTCGTTCGCCGAATGTATACCTTTTCCATGAACTCGACGTACCTTCGAATTCGAATTCGCCACTTCCTTTTCATACGTTGGCAATCAAAAACCCTATCCCATTCCATTCCGCGCTATCGTCTTCCACCGCGAGCGTCTACATATTTCCAGGTTTCAAGAAAATTAGGATTCCGCTTAGAGATCGTCAAAGCGCGTTTTATGCAAAATTGAAATCCCATTTCCCGGATTTGAAATTCCCGGCAGCGAAAAAGACGGATCGTATCGCCTTTGATTTTAGCTCATCTGGAACACAGGAGTCTCCAGTTTCCGCCGTATGAGTTTCAAGGAAGCAAAAAAAAAGAAAATACCGGGGTTCTGCAAAAACCGGCAATTTCTCAAACCGTCGTGAAAAAATCGCGTGTTTGAGAATTGTCGCGAACTTCTAATGGCTTTATTTCTCACGCTCGGTATATCCCAGTTGATTGCAACATTCGAACCCTAACGTAAGTACTTCCACTGTACTATGCCTACTTGTATTCCGATCCACCTTACCAAGAGAGAACTTAAGTCCATTAAATGGAATTAATAAGCTTTACTATGCATGCACCAGCCCGTGAAATACGATACTGGCTGGTAGGCTCGTTAGAGACATAGAGGCTTTGTGGAGGCCTAAGGCTTTTGTCTCCATCTTTCTCTTCTCCCCTTACTACCGATTGGAAGAGACAAACACTTCTGCCTTTGCCTTTGCTTTTGCCTTTACTTTACTTTGCAACCATCTCGGTAATTATACTTTTTATTGTATCCGATTTTTCGATTTCTATCCACTTTGTCTCAAAATCCCAACATTTGCGGATCGATCGCTTACGGTTCGAAATATTTTTGGTGATTTCAACGAATTTTGAAACATACAAATATGGAACTTTAATCAAAAGAAGAGAAAATGTCACAATATTGAACAAATTTGTACAGAAATTGTTTGTATTATTCAATAATTTATTCTCGAAATGACAGAAACTGAAAAATTTGAACCGAAGCGAATACAATTCGGTAAGTAAACGACGGAGGAATATTTTAGCCCAATTAAAATTGATTTATATCGTATATTTATATAAAACATATTTTTCTTCGCTGTAAACATGAATTTTTATGGTGAAAATTAGTGTAACCAGGAAATTTTTATTTACAACAAATAATCAAGGAAGGGATAGTTTTGAACGATTGTCTATTTAATAATAAATTTGTAGATCAAAGATCAATGCGTTTTTAAATAAATGTGGAGGAATTTCATCGTGAAAATTAGGGGTTGGGAAAATTAATTTTTTCTGGAAAGGAGCGAATCGGTGAAAATTACGATTGGAGGGACGATAGGCGATGCACAATTTTGGTGTCGCATGCGTTCGAGCAAAAATTGAAGCATCCTGTGCATGGAAGGTGCAAAAGCTCGGGAATCCTTTCGATCCGCTACGTTTCGGGAAGAATGGCGAACACAAAGAACGTGCCGGCACAACTTATCTTGATTCTATCGATTCCTTTCAGGTACATATTTCACGTTTATGGTGTAAAATGCTTGCGAGATAACAATTTTCCGCATGGAGCCCTCCACTTTTTTCCGTGTATACGTATTTTGAGAGAAAAGGTCTTGATAAACTAGCAGTTTTACAAGTTTCGACACATTCGAGATCGTTTTTTTTTTTTTCGTGAAACTCGCTTCGAACTTCCGGAAGGCTGGGACCGAGAGACCTTAGCGTTCAACATTATTTCCACCGAAGGTGTCAAAAGCCACCTTTTAGAATTTTAATTTAAAATTTTTTCGAAGTTTAACAAAATATTTTTTTTTAAATCCACAAACGGGAGGAGCCTTATGGAACAATTATGCGTCTGTAAAAAATTTGATATTGATTAAGAAAATCTATTTTAATTATAATTCTATTTTTTTGGGCTTGGATTTTTGATTACGTGTAATTAGCGCGTTAAAAATAGCGTCAACAGCGAGATATAGGCCCAGAGAAGCAGTTACAACGGAAAATTCTAGTCGACGCGACCAAATAAAGCAATCGAAAGAAAATCGATTCTGCGAGAATTAGAAAATCGATGCCTACGATTCGCGCTTCGAAGATGCGGCGACTCTAAATCTTAAAATTTGAGACACACAAGCTTAAGTGCATTCCCGAATATACCTGAATGCAGATTTGACCTTCCAAGCGAGAGACTTTAATCCGCCAAGATTCTTTTGAACAAACGCTCCCCGGATTGTGGCAATTTGCGGAAATCTGGAGGAATCCTAGTCGGCCTAAATAACACCAACAGCTGACGTTGGCAGAAAATGAGGGTTTATCTACATAACTGCTACACCTAATAACAATAATTTGACTACTATCGTATCGGGTCACTTTGCATACTCGAATAATCCGATAATACCGGTTCCTTTTCGCTGTCACCTTTCTTCCTCTTACTTAAAGATACTTTGTTCCTTTTTATATCACACATACACACATTTACACGTGCCTGAAGGGTCCTTAAGGCCAACGTACCGTTTGGCAGATTACCAAAAACTTCACGACAAATTCTCTCTCTTCTCACGCCGCACAGTTATAGTTTTAACATTCAGTTTCTTCCTCTCCAATTCCTTTTTTATGGGAACAAAACTTAGCTAAGTACTATGTACTTACTTTTAAAACATTTTACCGTTTCCCTTTATCAAAGTTTCTTTTAATTAATCACTCAGTTTCTTGTGATTAAAGTTTTTGTAGGAAGAACTTTGCCATTTTTTTTCCTTTTCCTTTTTTCAATAAATCCGAACTCCGAAGGAAATTTTTGAGATTTAATAGCCAGAAGTGCGGGAGAGCCCAGCCTTTAAAATGACTTGTGCTGGAACACGCTATGATTTCTTTTCTTCGAGTTAAGAATTTCTCAAGTTGAACGTGGACAAGTTTAATTTTCTCCTACAAAGAGACGTGACCGTACTTATCCGGTTTAGAAATTCGTAACTATGGGGGAGAATTTTTAACGGAAGCTGCGATACGTACGGTAGAATGTGGAGAATTTCAGCTGCAAAATGAAATAAAGCGAATGTCGCGCCGCGATATTTTTACCATCAATTATACACTTTATATGCTCTTCCTTTCCCTCAAAAAATGGCTCAAAATTTAAGTTTCAAAAATGGGGTTGGGGTACTTGTTTCATGCGTAGAATCAACTGCAATGGTGTATTTGAACGATTCCCTATTGTAAATTAGTGAAAAACAGGATTTTTGCTGAATCATATTTTTTATGGAATATCGAGAATTTTAATAATGCAAATGGATTCCTCGTGAAAAAATATATCGCATAAGACTCCTCCGAAAATTCTTAAAAATTCTTTCCGGAAATCGAATCTTTTTGGGAATTTTTATGAAGATTGAACATTTTTCAAAATTTCTATTTGTGGGATTTTTCTTTAAATCTTATAGTAGCTATAATTTTTGTCCTCGGAGTTAAGAATTTGCCAAGTTGAACCTGAACAAGTTTAATTTTCTCGTACAAAGAGACGTGACCGTACTTATCCGGTTTAGAAATTCATAGTTACGGGGGAGAATTTTTCCGAAAGTTACGATAAGTAGTGTAGAATGTTGAGAATTCAGCTGCAAAATGAGATAAAGCGGATGTCGGTGTAATGTTTCTACTTTAAATTATTAATTTCCTAAGCTGTTGTTTTTTAACGAGAACATCGCCGGCTGATTATTATTATTTAATTTTTCTTTCCCAATAAACCCGAATTTCCAGGGAAATTTTTGAGTGGGAGAATTCAGGCTTCGAAATAATTTTTGCCAGAATTATATTTTTGTATATTATATATTTATATGTTACATAATTATATATTATAAAATCCTATAATTTTTTTTGCTTCGATTTAAAAATTTCTCAAGTTTCCCGGGTGCCGTCAGTTGCAATGACTGGTAGTTCCGATGCAACTTTCTGGCCCTTAGGGATTTTCGAAACCGCAGTCGGAGAAATTAGAGCCACAATATCGCAACATCCGCTGTACCCGCTTTCCCTCGAATTCCGTAACTCCTGTTTTTAATATTAAACAATCCTTTATTCGATAAATCTTCCGTTTGTGCGGTTGCAGAAAAAATGGGGTTAGAGGATGGATGTAATATAAAGAAATGAAAAAATATAAATCAAAAAGATTGTATACACTCACGCGTATACACACGCGCACACACGTGCACGTGTGTATGCGTACCTTCGTTCTTTTCTTTGATTATTAATTACTATTCTCATTTATAAAAGCCGTGAAAGCAATTATCTCGTGTCTGGTCCCTGTATATTCATTCACGTGAAGCAATGCAAGAACAGTTTTGAAAGCCTTCCGGGATCGCATTTTTAACGCGCGAACAGCTTTGCACAAAGAACTTACCGTGAAGTTATAGTTAAGTGCGAGAATTCACAGGTAGTGAGACGTACATCGATCGCAGTATACATACCCAGTAGTACATACATATATATCCACACTCTCGTTTCGCTCTATCGTTATTTTGTATATACGTAACATATATATAAATATATATAACCGCTGAGGATCTTTGTGTACGTATACTCAAAATATATGTATATTTATATTGGTTGAAATTCAAAAGCGACTGAAGAAAGGGGGAGTAATAAGCGGTTTATTGAAATAACTTGTAAAAAGAGCCAACCGAGACTCTCGATTTATCAAAATACTACGAATGCACACTTTTTACTTTCCTTTTGTATTCCCAAGTAATGTATATATACATATATATGTTTATATATTTTTTGTTTGTCTCATTTTTTTGAAGAAACTTTCGAACGCCGTGTTTCCATCGAATCTTACCCCCGGAAAAAAAAATCTCAATTATAAAAAATATGCTCCCCTTTTTCCTCAACGTCAGACTTTTAGGTTCCGCAGAATATCGAAAATTATTAATTCACAAGAATTGAGTACAGCTTTTTGTCAGATTTTTTAAAGAAAGTCTCAAGCACCGTGATTCGATGGAACCTAGAACTGTAATAAAAAAATACCCGAACTGGAGTTAAATAAATTTTACTACCCCTGTCCCATAATAATAGTAGCAAGCGAATATTTCAACGTGAAACCAACTGCTACTATTATTGTGGGACAGGGATAGTATCTTTTTTTAACAACCCGAAGTCTTTTTGTTTCCATAATATGGCGAATATTATTTAATTATAACAAATATATATATATATATTTTTTTTTTTATTTATTACGTTTTTTAGAACAATTTGCGAAATGTTTCGATGGAATTTTATGGTACGATAAAAATATTCGAATTTGCAACAGCAAAAAAGCGAGACCTTTTTTTTTCTATCACCGCTGCCTTTTTCGCTCCACGAAATGATGAAAATTAAGGGAAACGATAACAATGGTAAAACTGCTTTTGATCTGCAGCACCGTAGATGCCGTATATCCTATCATTGGATGAATCACCGTCACTCTAAAACCACGTAGATTTTAGTCTGATGGCTTAATAGGATTATCCGTAGTTGTCAAAAAGACTCTCTTCAATCTTCCCCTTCTTTGATACATATATATATATTCGTAAAAAAAATATCTCATCCCTTGATCGCCAACAAGCATGCGGAAATGCTAATCTTATTACGAGTCACTTTGTCCCGCTTTTTTCCTCACCCTTCGCCGCTCGTCCATTTTGTTTGAGTTTTTTGTTTTGATACTGTATCGATGGATTAGGAATTAAGGAGCAACTTTTTCATACAAATATTGTCACAACAGTCCTGACGATAAAGTCAAACTTGCCAACGGATTTATTTCCCCCATAGAGAAAAAAAAGAGAGAAAAGAAAAATAAAAAAAGAATAGTTTGTCTTTCTCGGCGCCATTTTGACACAACGACAGACGGAAATGAGGTCTTTCCCGAAATTTCGCTACAGTTTACATACAACGAGAGCTTCGATGTTTATCCAAAAGGAGGAAAAACGATACAACAATGCGCCGCAAAGATTTCGTAAAATGTACAAAGAGCGGAAACGTAAACGTGGATGGAGGGTCCCGAAGGTTTAGTTGGTGAATTCTTCGATCGTTTTCTCCAAGCTTCGTCTGCTCTCATTTTACCACGATATCCCTAGGGACCACACGGTCGACTGCAAGAGGAGATTAATTTTCGCTCGAGTACCAAATGATACTTCGCACGCTGAATAACTTGAAATCGAAACATGAAACTTTCTTGCCTGCCGGCTGATCACGCAAAGGGATCAACTATCTATACTGTGGGGAAGATTTTCTCTGTTGAATTTCGGTAACGAAATAGAAGAAAATCGCAGATTTTGAGTTTATTGACGAAAAGGGGAAGTCAGTCTCGAGCAAGACTTTTGGGATCGATTTAGGGTAAACCAACCAGTGAATGACCGAATTGTTGAGATTACGTACGTTTGAGGTTATATTTGAATAACTTGATTTATAATTATGTGACCGGTATTGAAATTGCATAAAGAATTCATTTTTCTTTGCATATTCGAAAAAAGAAATGTTAGGTTGTCCCATAAGTTTCTTCCTTTCCGGTCGAGGTCATACATAGCCTGGCGCGGAAAAAACTTATGGGACAGCCTAATAGTTACCTTTTGTTACCGCAATTACTTTCAAATTGACCGGATACTTGTGGAATATTTTCAATAACAATATTATTTCTTATTATTTTTTTTATCACACTTATATGAAAACATGGAAAATTTAAGATCTAAATAAATCAGATTTTGAACGTTTACTCATTTCAAATCTTATAATTTACATATGTTTATGCAATGGTCATTCACTGGGCAATTTACAATACAAATAAAAAAAAAAGATTAAGAAGGAACATCCTTTTGGAAAAATAGTGTCCAGTTTGTTTCCCGTTTTGTGCCCAGAATTTCGTGAACTCTTCGATACTCGACAGAAGGAAAAGGACAAGAAGATGAAAAAATGTTAGGACGAAATAAAATAAATCCGGACGAAAGTGTGCATCAATTAAGGTGACGATCGGATTCGGTCAAATGCAGTCTCACAATCTTCTACGTTGATTACAAATAAATTACAACTACAAATTGATTGTCATTTGATTATTTCTCGATTCGTATCTGCTGGTCCGTTCGTCTTGGAACCTTCAGTCAGACCCAGGTATCAGAATCGGCTTCTCTCGGGTTTCCCTAGCTCTCCTATTGCCAATTCGATAAATAGTTAATTTATAGTTGGAGGGTATTAAAAAATAAAACCGAGTGTAGCTTTTTGCCAGACTTCTTATTTACCCTAAATTTCCTTTAAATTTTTTTCACTTACCCCAAAATTAAAATTTTGAAATTTGACTGTACATAAGCTTGGAAAAAATGAGATAAGAATTTTCATAGATTCGAACCGACAAGTCCCTGGGTCAGTTATAAATTAACACTATCCCGTCCGGTGGCACCACGTTGGTGCCATGCGAAAACCATCGGGCAAGCGCCGGTGGCACCACGTTGGTGTCGTACATAAAGATTCATACCGGCGCCAAACGAAAGAATTCCGATCGGACGTGCGGACATCAAAGTGTTAATAAACGTCATTTTGTCTTCGGCAAATTTTCGAAATTTCAACTTGAATCGTAAAACTAACATAATTGTAATAATTGTTAAAGTAAATGATGAATAAAATCATAAAGGTGGTAATTATCACGTGATTCGACAATTCTCCAATTAGAAGAGTGCTCTTGCGCGTCTAGCAATTCTCCATAAGCTTCCGTTCCTCGAGGAATCCTACAAAGAACCTCGGGAGGTCCTCCCTAATCTCTAAACGAGTTTGGCCGAACGTTTCTAGCGGCAAAAAAGAAGGTCTTCATAAGCGGCGAGGAGACAAAGCCCCGAAAGTGGCATAAAAAGGAAGATACCGGAGTAGTTGAAATTACCAAACAATAGGATAACAAACAAACGTAGCAGAAGTAGCAGCATCAGCAGCGGTTGGAGAAAAAAAGGGGAATGCGTGTAACGTTTAAAATGTAATATGTTGGCATTTCTTCCAACACATTTTAATTGCCTTTGAGAAAGAAGTGAACTTCTTCACGTCCCTCTTAATGCGTATCATATCAAACAGTATCTAACAACAACAGTGACATCAACTGTTGATGGTTGGTGCCGTTGATGCTTATAAAATCCATCCTTCTCGCTTTTACCTTACATTCCTTCTCTTGCAGCTGCATTGGATTGGATTTTTCTCCCATTCCTTTACCTTTACTTTTACAAGTGAGAAAGAGTTGTATGAGGAAGACAAAAAAAAAGAGGAATCGCCTCGTTTCTTCTTTTATAAGTAAGCATCACGTCTATATGCGATATATATATATATATATATATATATATATACATTTCTAAGATGAAGGCCTTTAATTGGTGGCCGATCTTATTGTGTGCTCACAGTACGATGCATTTTTTTAAAGCCACAGACGTTTCTTTTCTTCTCCATCTCCTTCTCTACCTTCTTCTTTTGCTCCATCTTCTTCTTCTTCTACTACTTCTTCTTCTTCTTCCTTTAGCCAAAGCCGTTCTCTCTTTTTATTCTTTTTCAAAAACCTTCTTTCCTCGGTTGCCCATCATCGAGATGGCTTACAGTTCTCTTTTTTTATCCTTTATTTCTCTCTGCCGTTTCCCCTCCAACCCCATCCTTTTTTTTTGTCTTTTTATACTTCCAGTCTCTTCTGTCTCCTCCAGAAGATCGTTTAAGGTTCTTTCTCCTTCCGGCTATGGAGTTTGTGGGAAACATAATCGCTAGTAAACTTGTATGTTTTCTAGTTCCTTAACTTTTATACAATTTTGCAAAAATGACGGAAACTCACTTTTCGAATTGAGTTTCGACAACTTTGGCGAAACACGTTTAATACGTTCGGGATTTTCTTATCCAGCCTTTTCCCGCCGCTTGACAGCCTCCTAAACGAGTTGGGACAAGTGCTCGGACAAGTGCCTTTCAAGGTGTCGCTCTGGCTTTGGGGCGGAATTTTCTAAAATTCCAAGAAATTCCCGAAACGTCGCCAGTCGTTTGTTGACAAACTTCCTCGTCAATTTCCGGGAAGATCTCGATAATAAGATCGTCGTCTTCGCAAACAGCCGGTCGAGCGACTCCTTCTTTCCCAGGAAAATTTACGACCAGCGCCTTTATGCGATCCTCACTTTTTTTTCTTCATTGTTTTGCAGTAACTTCGGCTTGCAACCAAGTCGTATAATCTTAGGGCTCCCACTTTGGAAAAGAAACCCTACAAATGTGGTAATCTTACACCGTAGCCGCGTCACATTAAGGAAGTTTCTCATTTCTCGGGGCGGGTTTAATAGCTAATCATATTAATCGATAAAGTTTATGCCATGGCCCGATTTGAACGATTCGATGGTATCATCTCCTTTCTCCATTATCCTCCATTCCAGCTTTGTATTATATACATGCAGGGTGTGCGGTGCAAGGGTTCGAGGCCGAAGGACGCCGGTAGAGGGCGAAAATTTGAGAAAACAAGTTATGTACCATTTTTCGAATTTCGAGATAATTACCGAGTAATTAATTAAAAGGGTTTGGCCAATCCATCAACGACCACCATACTTTGACAGTTAGAAATCCCCCCCCCTTCCCCTCAACGTGATACCACCTCTGATTGGCCGAAACGTTTGAATTAATTACAGGGTAATTTTTGGAAATTTCGAAAAATGGTATATAACTTTTCTCCTCAAATTTTCACCCTCTATCGCCATCCTTTGGCTTCGAACTCTTATACAAGACACTTGTGTGCCAAAAATTGCCCTTTGGCCTTTTCAAACACCATCTTACCCTAATCGGAAAATTTTTAAGGGTCCCACCGATTTGTTAATTTCGGAAAGTAGGGGGCGATCGTAAAAAATCTTGCCATTTGTTGGCCCAACAAAGCTGCAAACCCATATACGGGTTTCAACATATGTGATCCGAACACCTGCCCTCTGGTCTGCGCTTTGTTTATAATAACCCACGCCACGCCCTCTCGTAGGATCCCAATAAGGATCGCAAACGATTTTTTACGGGACGTAAATAATCTTTGCAATAAATTACAATTAAAAAATACGGAACGTCATATTGTTGGAAAATTTACAAGTAACTTTCTGTACAGCGTATAATAAAGGGGGAGAGAAAAATTGCGTATTTCATTAGTATGAGCATAAAATGATCAGCACCAACACTTTTACCGGCTGAAACTCATACCATTCATTTTTCTCTTGATTAGCCATTCATTTCACGAAGGAGAGTGCGGCTGGTTATAACTACTATCGCGACCATACTACTACTACTGTTGCCGTTCCTATTACTACTGCTGTTACCACTACTATATATTCAAACTATCGTGAAAAGTGATGGAAGGACTAATTATCTTGCCTCCATTTTTTTAATTTTTAAAGTGGCGCCACAGAACTTTTTCATCATTCTACCCGAAAATTTTAACAATAGCGGGAATGTCATTAACAAATAACGGTATTTTACAGCGGTAGAGGTAAGGAAACTGGAAAAATTTTCCAACTATCGAAATTTTTGATAGGCGGTAAAAAATAATCAGAAGCTCGGTTTTTACGCTCTCGGGGTTACAGTTTTAGAAGGAAATATTTATCAATTTGAGATTTTGTATTTTCTCGATACTTTCTCTTTCCAAAATTGAAACTCCAACTTTGCAAATTGACAAATTTGATGAAAAACTAGTTTCGCGCTTTTATTCTTGCAGGCACTGAAATTTGTTTGACAAACATTTTTTTTTTCCATCGAAATGTTTGAAAACAAAAACACCATTACAAAATCATAACTGGATTGTTAAAAAAACGTAGACAACAACAATATCCTCGTTTGAATATCAGGCAAAACAAGAGTTACACTTGTTTTTAGCTATCACCTTGCACCTATCATGTAGTAAATTGGAAAAAAGTGTTATCTTTTCCCAATTTACTTGCATTCCAATTTACTGGTTGGAATAACATTTTTTGTTACCCCCTCTCGATCTCTATTTTTATTGTTATTTTCCTTCCCTTTGAAACACTTGGATTTGTTTGAACCTCAAATGCATTTTCGAGAATCAACAACAAAAAGCATCCAAGCAAAAATGGAAAGCAAACCAATATTCCCATGGGGATGATTTATTTTCTCCCTTTTCTTTCTACTTTTTTTTGGTTCACCCCCCTCAACTATACTACTATTCCTACCCCTTTTCAAATAATGTATGTGTGTATATATGTGTGTGTGTGGGGGGTGTGTTTGTGTGTCTCGGCTTTGCTTAAGAGGATATAGGAACGATGGAGAAAGTGAGAAGTGGAAAGGAAAAAAAGTATGAGGTTTTCGTATAAAACGTATATATATGAAGAGTATGTGTAAGAGTAAAAGTATAGTAGAGGCAAGAGGCGTCTGTAGGTCTAAGCATGATTTAATTAGTACGATCCGCCTAAAGCCCCGAAGGCATCCACGGGAGAAGTCTCTGTCTCTTTCCTTTCTTCTATTTTTTTCCAGATTTTGTTTTCCTTTTCCTCTGAAATTTTTCGGTTTTTTTTTCCCGCCACTAAAAGAAAGGTAATTTTCGCAATGCTCCCCGTATACGAAGACAAAAAGTTACCCCGGATCAAAGGGACCTCGGAAAGAACTTTTGTTCCCCGGAAATGAAATCACTTATTGCCCCAATTAAATTTTGCACATATTTAATAAAGTTTCTTTGAATGGAAAAGATACGAATTTTTCCTTTTTAAGAAAAACAGACCGTGGCAAAGTCCTAAAAGCTTTTTACCGAAACTCATTTTCGAGCTTTATGTAACATCTTCAACCCGTGTAATTTTTGGAATTGGAAAACATGATCTCGCAGAGCTGCGAGTGTCCAAACAAAAAAGGATTTTTTACACTTTTTGCGAAAAATTCTAGTTGCTTTAATTTAAAAGCTTGGGATTTTATCCTTCTTTTTGGAATTTCTGGAAATTAGAATCTTGCAATCAAAGAAAATCGGTTTAATATTTATTAAAAAAGAATTTCTATTTATTCGTTGCATTTCAAAAATAAAATTCAATTTTTAAGTACAAAAGCTCTTGATTCCTCAAAAAGCTCATTTTAATTTTCTCGTGTATCGAAGATTCTGAAAAAATTTATTCGGAAAATCATTATTATTTCTGTACTTAAGATATTTTTCTGGATTTCCATTTTTTGGAATCCCTATGAATTCTAGAACTGCTGTTCTAAGATTTCACACCGTCGTTACCTTGTTAATTAATACAATTTCATCATTCTCTATAATTTCCCTTTTCAGATGAAAAAAAGCCAATTATGCAGAAGATTGTCCTTCGGAGAGTAGGAAATTTCTGATAAAGAAATTCTTTGTTTTTTTTTCCCAATTAGTGTTTTAATTTACCTCTGTTTCCGTTGTTCACATGTGTGACTAATATACCCTTTCCTTATTTAGCAAAAGTCTTTAACTCTCTTTCAGGTGTTCCTCATACTATCAAGATAAAACCTTCTTCCTTTTTAAAAAGCACGTGCCCATGAGTAGGTCGGTTGGTTAGTTGGCTCTTCATTGAAAAGCGATCGTTGAAAATAAACACCTGCTTCTTTTATATGAATACCTGTTTTTTTTTATTTCTATATATTCATCCGTATATATATTTTTCCCCTGGATTTCCACCTGTTAGTTTTTACACTTCTTTGGGACAAGTGGGAGGAGGGGTAGTACCTTTTCTGTCAAACGCTCGATTTTTTTCATATTTTTCGATTTCAAAGAATTTCGAAAATTCCCAATTTGTCAAAACATGCGGTTCATCTTTTTTCTTCACCAAAATTCGCAATTCTGCAATATCAATATTTTCATAAAAAAAACTCAAAAACACCGTTAGAAACTAAATTCGAAATTTTTTTTTCTTCCGGAACATAAAATTTATTTGACGCGTGAAAAATGAGAAAAAATATTGAAATATTTATGCAAAAATTGTACTCTCTCAAAAAAACACTTTCACACTTTTATGAAACTAAAACGCTCTTTCCTCTTTTTTATGGCGAATCTATAACTGCATAAACATTTCCTCTCTTCCTTCTTTTTTGTCAATAACTTTATGAAGCATTCAAACGTTGCATCTAAAATGGAAACCCAGTTTGCTTGAAAAGAGATGCACTCTGCTACTACTATACGTTTAAATAATAAACCAAGGGGTGCTTTTGATAGTGACGTAATTTCGTCGAGTGCCTATCTATATCTCCAATGGAAAAAAAAATGGAACGAAAAGGGGAAAAAATGCAGTTCACTATCGAGATAGTAAATAGAAAACTTGGTGAATGATGAATGTTCTCCATCTTTATACTTATGCTTGTCTCTCGAGTTCCCACTATCAATTATTGGAAAATGGATCAATGAAAACTATGTATTATCTTCCCATTTTTTTTAGATCATATTTCAAATGATCTTCCTTTTTCCAAATGATCTATTAGCGTCTCGTTATCACACTTACTTTGCTTTTATTGGCATATTATCAACTCGAAGGAAACTCAACCGTTCGGTGGAAAAAAAATACAGGACAAAGGTTGCTATAAACTGGGAGGATAAAGTCAGCAAGAAATTCCGAAGGGTGGTACTTGATTTTTATAAACTTATGTACAATTGTTGAATATTTAAAATACCGGATAAAATAAAATACCAAGAATTGAATATTCCGGATTCGTTTTGAATTTTGAAATATTTAATTTTAATTTGAATCTTATCAATTTTTAATATTCGTCATATTAGAAATTGATACAATTACAGATTCTTTTTGAATATTCAATTTTTTGTATTTAATTTTATTTTGCGAAATTTTTATTATTGAGCCAAAAATGAGGTTTGAAATTTGTAATTTCAATCGACAATTTTCTTACCCTTTGATTGAAAAAGGTAATAATCAATAGGTGAAAAAAAGCAGCAAGGATTACATAATGCCGTCGACATTTGTCTGTAATGTATATACCTAAAACGAGCTACGACGTAGTAAAATTCGCCATTTCCCAGTTTCTCGCAACTACTCAGGAAATTGTTAAACATTTACTATTCTTTCTAATTATAGGACAGAGGAAAAAAAGGTAAAGTAATTTTCAAATTACCGTGTACATAAAATTTAAAAGGGAGGAAAAAAAGAGGAGCGATGACATCAGTGTAATAATAAAACATAGCGTTTTTATCTTTGAAAACGACGTTAAAAGAGAATGTAAAATAAACGGTGAGGGGCCACAGAGTTAATTTGAGTGTATAACTGAATGTTATTCCGATTACTAAGGTTAAGGGAATTCTTTTATTACAGAAAAAAGCTTTGAAATGTCTGAGTTGAAAAGGTGATATGAAAACTGTGTATAAATTCTTGTTAAATAAAAAAGCATGTGAAAAGACCAACATTTTTGCAAGGAAAAGAGAGGAAGGCAATGGAAAAGCACGTATCTCTTTCTATGTGTGGAGAAACGGAAGCTCCTGTCGGTTGGAATTAGCTCTTTTCTCATACCTTGAGTATAATAGTCTATGGCTGGAATATTTCTTCTTTAAAATACACAGCAAATTGAATAAATAAATTCCCAAATAACCGGTTTCGTTTCAAGAATTCGTATTTGAGCTTTGATATTCTCATAATTCGGCAGTAACCGATTCAAATTCTTCACTATTTCTAAAAAAATCTAAAACCATTAAAAATTCGAAATAGTCGTTTTCGATTTTTCGAAAATTTAGAATTTACATAGTGGCAATTCAAAGATCGAGTCTCTAAAAATCTTTAACGTTTCAAAGTTCGCGCTTATGCGTCAGAGACAGCGCCCCCTAACGAACCCAGCGTTCAAGGAAAGACCCCATGCTGCTTTCGCCAGGATATCTCCCATACCGATGCAATTACATATCGCGATTATGATCAATGAGGTTGTTAATTTAAATTAGTCTTAAGTGAAGCGATAGGATAACTGATATGAAACTCAAAGGGCATAGAAAGTTTAGAGGCGGATAGGAAACAAAGTTAGAGGCTGTACAGTCGTAGAGGGCATGTAAGTGTGCGTGGGTGTGTACATGTATACACACACACAGATAAGTACAAACCCAGGGACCCGCTCTCTCGCTTCTTGTTTCGATGAGATGGTATTAAACTACAGGAACCACTGTAGTTTCAGGAAACTGGCTGACTTGTCACTAACGAAATACACCTTAGAACTTTCGATCTCTCCTATTCTCTCTATCTCTCTCCTTGTTACACTTTCCGAGAGTCTCCAGTTACCACAAAGTGCAGCTAATAATGGAGTGCTACGGGAGAAGGAAAGCTTTGCGAGCGGAGACAAACTGGTCATTTTCTATCTAAACATTTACGAAAACTAAGATGATATCAGGAAATGGGATAAAGTGTCACGCCATGTCCTGTGACGTCAATTTCCAATATTGGAGATGGTGAAAAATTCGAAGCAGCGAACTTGCAGTTGACAAAGTCCCGTCCAGGTGGAATTGATTGACAAAAGTAGGTTGATTTTTTCTTACCATATATGAAAACGTCTCCGTATTTCCAGTAAAATGAGGAAAAAAAATTGAGGGTGTCGAAATTGATGTTTGTTGATGAGCAATAATTGGGAAACCAAATCTGTATTTTTTATCCGAAGTATTTGGAAATAAATTTTCCTACATTTTGAAAATTGTTCAAATTGAATACAGTGGGAAGAGAAACCGCTCTGCCGTACTCGTGGAGACACGGATTTGCAGGAAACGATTGGCGGACGACCCTTATTTGGAAATATTGATACTTGGCAGGAGATACTTGCAAGTGGATAGCCAGCTAAGCAAACACGAGTACAATAAATAGATCTATAATATTGGCAACAATACACTATTCTTTCCAAGTGGTGCCTCTTAAAAGTTTAGTGGTGCTATCAGTGGTAGTAGTGGCACCAACAGCAGCAGCAGCGGCAGCGGCACTAGTGCCGTAGTGTAGTTGCGACACTCAACAACAGCAAACGTTGCAAGTATAGAGAAGCGAGCTCGAAAAAGTGCAATGAATAGAAATAAAACACATCAATTTCGTGTCTCGAGGGTCTGTCTCGTGTGGGACAAAGTATTTCCAAACCGTAGAGTGAATTCCCCCAAAATCTGTTTGCTCCTGTGCTTTGGTAATAAAATAAACGTAAAATATTCAGGAATGACTTATTGAATATACGCTGAAAGCGCCCATTAGCGGACGAAGGACGATTTCCGATATCCGGATATATTTGTGTTGCTCTATCCTCTTCCGTCTCGTCGACCGAGAATTGGATCTGTCAGCAGTTAAATGTTGTGCTTTTTGGGCATTCTATTATTTTTTTTTTATTATAATTTGAATTTCAACTATTAACCTAAGTTCGCTAGGTCAATTAGAATTTTCTAGCTATAATTCTTGCTATTAATTTAATATGTTATTGTAATCCAAGTCTCAAAAATGTGGTTGTCAATTTCATCATTTTAGAAATTTTCTTCAAACTCTGATTGACTGTATATGTAATTTTACTATTTTTTGTCACAGTCGGGTCTTCATAATTTTCCTAACGAATTTCACAAATCATTTTTTTCTCCTTCTGACACCGAACTAAGCTAGTTATCTTGTTACACCTGTATGATTAGTCGTGTACGTTCGCTAAGCACTTGATCATAGAATGGAACAACTTTCTTTCCCAAGTCACGCCTAAAGGTCGTATACGCACGATCATAAATCAACGCCCGCAACATCCGAAACTTCTTCTTTCTTTTTCCTTCGGAACATGACGTATACGTAAACTGTATAAAAGCTTATGGTAAAGCTCGCGGGCGGTATATATAGAAACAGAAAGTGTAATACGAAGCCAACGGAAGGAAGAAACGAAAGGGATTCCATGTGTCATCGGTGACGTTACATATCAGCTTACGATTCTCGGAGTCGAGATAATGATGAACCCGTCGTATCTGCTTGTGTACGTGGAAACGAAGATGATCTTTCCACGGAAAAATCGCTACAGATTATCTCCATCTTCCTCCATTCGACTACTTTGATACGGCAGTATAGACGGTTTAAGATCAAATCCTGTTTATCCCCTGCACGCACTTATCCGGGCTCCAAATTCTTTCAATGAAGGCCGATCATGCGTATCGACGAGATTCCACTGGGAATAATAATTCCACTATAGAGAAACTTATGACAGCGTAGATTTTGTTAGTCGCAGAAATTTCTGCGTCAAAGCGAAATTTTCTGTTTGTATCGAAGCAGTTTTTAGTTTTCCATTTTTCAAG
The DNA here is from genome assembly GCA_949825005.1 of Gasteruption jaculator. Lineage (NCBI taxonomy): Eukaryota > Metazoa > Arthropoda > Insecta > Hymenoptera > Gasteruptiidae > Gasteruption > Gasteruption jaculator. The sequence goes on from OX463768.1 coordinate 2,740,711, forward strand.
AATCCAGAGTAAAATTTATCTGGGAATTAATAGGTGCCTTTTGTAGTTTGAAATTTTAACAGGTTGTGTATTTAATCTGAACTTTTTAAAAATATTTATTTGAATTTATTGTCAATTAGGAGCGTTTGGAAGCTACACTGGAGCGTTTTAATAAAATGATAAGACAAAAATACAGAAAAATGGCAAAACGTTTCGAATAATAACAATTAGAATATTAAAATAATTAATTCACAAATATAAAAAATTCCCTCAATTTTTTATTAAGATATAATTCTCGAAATTAAACGATGTGAAAATGTTTATTACATTTTATTTTTGAACCCTCCGATTTTTTAATTTTAGCTTTTCCAACGAAACAGTAAAAAAAGCATTTTGAAAAAGTACGACAGACCCTATTAACCAATTCGCTGTAAAACAATCGCCAACTTCGAATTGAGCGAAATGGTGATTGGTCGAATTGCAAAATATTTAGCGAAAACATCAGATAGCCGCGTGATGTGAAGTGTGTCGTTTTCAATAGAAAACGGGACGCCTCACAACCATGGGGTTGAAACTTGAAATTTGTAGGGAAAAAAGTGTTTGCTGGTACAACATTTGTTCGGCAAGGTTCTCCAAATATCGCAACGGTAATAGCGCTTTATTACTTTCTGATGCATTTAAGTTGTTTTGCATCGTAAAGAGGAGAAAAAGCGAAGCGGAAGACAGTACGTATGTACATAAAGTTAGTAAATCACGTCCATGGTAGCAATGAGTTTCGACAAACCTGTAATTTCGTGAAAACTATACGTATGAAAAAGAAAGGGCGCATGGAAGGAGAAGGGAAGGTTAGACCGTCGCAACTTGGCAATTACAAATTAATAAACGGGTATACAAAAGGTACTATAACTTGTGTTATAACGTTAGATGATTTATATCTAGTTGGTGTATCCTAATTACTTACGTCAGTTATGCTACGTACATCCCTTGTTCGTATATACAAACTTTGCGTTACATAGGACGTCGGAGTAACCGCAAGTATAGGTATACGTGGAAAGTCCCGAGAAACGCACAGTAAATTATATTCGCAAGTTTTATATTATGAGAGAAAAAGAAGGTGTCCATCTTAATTTCCCGTTCTTCTCTTTCCCTCCTACCCTCTAATGGTACCGTCATTTGTCATTGAGTCTCCAAGACTCTGTCGCTTAGGAGATACTTGGATTCACCCTGTCTTGCATAACCAACGAACCCTAGCTTCTTAACAGATGCTGCAAACTTTACATGTACACTACTTTGACCTCACGTAGAATATCTTTACCCCGATGTTACATCCCCAAGTTTCTCGACTGCATTAATTTTTCAATCGCAATTCCTCCTGAAAACTGAAACTCCTGCTAACATCCGTGGCAGTAAATTTCCTCCTCGGTGCTGGAATTCTAGATGTTTAGTACACTCAAGCTCGCCGGTGAATTTCACTGCTTTCGGCCAACCAGCGATGAATTAGAGACGGCCTTTTTTGGGCTAAAGTTTAACTTTATTTGCTCTTCCCTTCTTCGGGGTGGACCCGCTTACCCTTGGATCCTATCAAGCCTGTAGTTATTTGCAGGGTCGAAAAAAACCGAGGCTTTTATCAAATTGCCCAAAAAAACTTTTTATTAGTTTAAAATAATTTTGAAACATAAAAGAAGGATATGAAAATAATGATGATATTTTAGGTTAAGGTCTTTACATAGAAATTCTGATTTTCCCACTTTATTTTGCCCATAATTTTGGAAATCCGACAGCAGACTCTAAAAAAAGTGGAATTTTCTCCGAAAGAATGTGTCCCTCGAACGATTAATAATGCTTGATTTGTTAAATAATCGAAATTTTTTAAACCCTGATTTTTTTCCGTAGTTAAAACCGGAGCTAAACCGGTAATAAAAACCAGCCGATTCGAAGCCACGAACCCCGGTCACAGGTACAAAGAATTTTTAGCGTGACAGCCTCTCCCGGTGGCAGTTCCCTTTAGTCGGTATTATTGCGACGTGGACAGATCTTGATGCTAAGTACGTAAGGTTGGAAAATGACTCTCAACATTTGCATTCCCTGGCCTCTTAACCCGTATCGATTAGCTGCAGGTAAGAAGTTCAAACGACTGTAGGAGCCAAATTAGCGCTGTAAATGCGTAAACTTTTCCACGAATCTCCCCAGTTTGGCCCTCGTGGCGCGGAATGTCGGCTAATATTGTTAGGAAGTAAGTAACGCAAACTGGAGAAAAGACAAAGGTACATATAATGGAAGTACTGTTAGGTTAGTGGAAGTAGTACGTACGTCGTTGCACATACTCTCGCTGTCGGTAGTATTGTAATAGTCGGTAAGAGCCGAGAAGAAAGGGTTTTACGAATATACACACTACGCTTCCGTACGTGATGCCCGGAGGCGATAGACACATGCTTTAAGCATTATAAAGAATACAGATAACGTTACAGAAGAGGCACGTTTTCGTAGCGGAAGCGAAAACGTCTAACGACCGGTGCCGAAACAAATGGTAAGAGGAGAGGAAAAAGGCCCCTCCGTTACTTCCTGAGAACGCAAATTATTGTAATTTGCATCGGTTAACTCCGTAATTACTTGGGGTTACAGGTTAAAGGGCCATTACCGTCGTCCTGACTTGCGGCACAATGCCTGTATAGTTAAACTTACTCTTCTCTTCAGCCTTCTCTCTCTCTCTCTCTCTCTCTTGTTCGCTCTTACGAGCGCATCGTGCACAATCAACACCTGCTGGCCCAGGCTACCCTTATTACAGCTGCACTGGTAGTAGTAACGGTAGTAATTGTTGCTTTTGGCTCGAGACGCTCTTGCTCTGCATCTCTACCACGCTCGCAAGATACGGACAACAGTTGCGTCGGATGCGATGCAGCGGTATAATAAAATAAGAAAGAACAAGGCGAAGAGTTAATCGATTGAGTCGTAGAAAAAGTCAAAGGTAATGGTAATTTCCTTCCTCCATGCATCACTGTCCGAGGCTCGGTAATCGATCTCAATTTATTCCTACCATTGCGTACCTGCTCCACTTCGTGCTTGAATAGCTTCGGAAGACAATGTAATCAAGGCAAGTCGCGAAGAAGCTGGAAAAATGGAGATAGCGCTAAGGAGGTCCGTCGTGTGTACGGCGTTCGTCTCCCGCGAGCTTGATGCGAATCGTCACAATTATCCTACACGATGCAAGTCGGTTTGAAATGGCAAATGATCCCGAGACGCTTGAGTCGTCAGGTTCATTAATGTCCACATGGTCGTTCCAGTTACTTGCGTCGAACGTCGTTGCCGAGGAAGCGCGACAGATTACGCCATTAGTTGCCGGGTAAAAAGTGACTTAATAGGTAATTCCCTGGCGCGGTTAGGTTAATGAGAGGACTATTGCTCGGCCGATCGGTGAGAGATGGACGGAACGAGCTGCATTTTATTTTCGACATCCGCTTTCCGGTGTAAAAGGAACTGCCGGCTGCTCGGCTAAGCTACAAACTGTTGTATAAAAGTACCATAAACTACGGTCGGTATGTAATTTCTGCGGTGGTGTGCGAGAGCCGAGTTAAGGTACGCTCCAGTAGCGGCATTTTTCTTGGCGCAATAGAACGCGTGAGTAAATCTGCGTCGTTCTCGCAAAATCAAAGAGTGCAGAAGTTAAGTAACCTATATATTGTGCCGTTTACTTGGCTTTCCTTTATACGTCTTCTTTTTTTTGTTTGGTGCAAGAGTAGTCTCATACCAGGACCACAACTGGAAACCAAGTTAGAGGTGATATATCGCACCCGAGTCGTACCCGGAAACGATAATAATTCACACAGCTCGTGCGACTAACAGGACAGCATTAAAGATTCCTGACTTACGGCATTTCCTTGACAAAACTCGTGCTCTGAAAAATATTCCTGCGCATTTTTCTCCCCACGCTGAAATCCTTCTTTAGAATTTTATCTCCAGTTTACAGAAATTATGCCGTTCTTTTCCGCTTTTTGCACTTTCTTTCTGGATAGCGGCTGATGGAGGAAGCTTGCGGTTTGAGAACCGTATGGGTCCACCATTAGCATTGTAATTAAACATGTTTATTACTCTGAGTAGGAGCAGTGTAATACAGAAAAGCAGCCAACCAGCTTGGAGTCCTTAATGTTTGCTAGATAGTACTGCATGCTTACTTGCGTGCCAACCCAGTCTACTGGGAGTTGGGATAGGTAGTGAAAGAGGAAGGTTATTTCTTCTATATACACGTACATGCATTTGCATGTAACCGTCCATATTATACACAGTCGTCGTTAAAGAAAACGTTACTTCGAGTTTACCCCATTAGTCATCTTCCTTTTTTTTTCGCGATTATACGAATGTTGCAAATAAACTTAATATACTTAAGCACACTCGAAGCAAGGAGACCGAGGTAGCGTCCCACCTCTGGCTCTGTGTGTCTATCTAAATAAACGGTTGATTGCACTTAGTCTATTTGCCACGGAGGATCTTCAAGCAATAAACTGAAAGCTGCAACTCTGTAAGCAATGGAGCCAAGTAACGGCGGCAGCGCTAAAGCCAATTTGTGGTGGCAGTACAAGTATACCTTGACCAAAACACATTCCTCCGATACTCGTCATTAGCGTCAAATCACTCCATTTGTGTCCAATTACGATCGTTTTAATTGAGAAGATCGCCTCGATTAAAAAAAAAAATGTTCAACAATTTCAACTTAAACTGCCAACAAGAAACTCTTCGAAGGCACAAAAAAAAGTTGACTATCCCTCTTAAGAATCCCTTTCAAGGGGATTACTGTTCGTTCAAACAGGCTTCTGGCATCCACGGATGTAGTTACCCTTAATCGAACCCTCCGAGAAAGGGAAAAAAAGGAGTTCTTTTCGACTCCATCGATTGAACGGTACAGACCTTTCTTTTTTACCCTTCGTTCAAATTCTCGTAAAAAGAAACACGTCCTGTTGCTTCTACGTACGTTTATCTCAAAGTCCTCGTCCTTGGGACAAATTTCTCTTTTTTTTTTTTGGACCCGAGCTCGATTCTTATCACAAATGCATAACTGCGAGTCGATGTGGATTCTCGTTGCAAATATCAGCAGCCATCCACGACTTCTGGAAGTCGTACATTAAATTTTCAATCTGGTATGGGGATTTCCCCGTAAATTTAGAACTGTTACGAGGGTAGAAAGCGAGTTTGTGCGAAATCAAGTCGTTGTTGCTTGAAAGGAACGGAAGATGTAATCCGCAAAAAAAAAGAGGACGGGCACGATTTAGAGGCAAGCGTGCGGGCCGAGCTTGTAAATTTCGCCAGAGCCAAAGTTTCGAATGATACATTTGACGCGGATGTTGCGTCTAATGAGTCTCGAGTTATCTGGATTTCGGATTTAATGGCGGATGGTTTCGCAGAAGACGTCTGAGCTTTGATACAAACTTTTAAAATAGACGCGGAATGAGAGAAAAAGGGGTCCTTTGACGTCTTCCTGCAAAAAGAAACTGCGTTCACGTCTTCCAACCAAGATACACGGGTTCCGCAACACATTCTGTGCAACTTTTCAGAGACCCACTCCAAGGGTGATGCGGTGAAAAATGATAATAGATAAACCAGGATTTTCTACTTGGATAGAAGACACTTCGGTCTCAGGATACGGCGAATTATGGATCCAACGTTTTTATGCCACAAATATCGGAATTCGAGGACTCGAGAGTACCTTTCGCGGTTTTTTCATCGCTGCAAAAAGTCGACTGCCGCAATCTAATAGCCTGCAATTATTTCGGAGCATTTCAGCTGCGAATTTATCCGCTGTAATTGTACAAACAGGTGCTGGTACGACTGCATCGTCTGCATGAAACCGCATTTTAGGCTTGGTCGTGTAAAAAACCTTAAAATAACACGCCCTCGAAATTCGATAAAACATACACTTAACATAGGGCTGCTATCAAGTTGCCGTTGTATATCTTCACCGCCGTATGGGCTATAAGTAGATTGTAATGTATGATAATTTCATGACATCGTAAATGAAATCATCTCTGCTCGATATTATGCTACATAAAGTCCTGGGTTTAAAAGGAAATACTCATTTTCTTAAAGATAACAGAAACTGGAACGAAATCCTACAGCGGATAAATCTGATGTGAAGAATAAAGTAAAGTCGAAGTTCCTTCTGTATATATAGTTTGAGGTTTATCTATCATTGTTCTCCTATCTTCTGCCATGTTAAAATTTCGTCGTTCTTACCCTTCATTACGTTTTTACCCTCTTCAAATATTTTCACAGTGTTATAAAGTTCGCCGGTCTTCCTTTTCTTTTTAAATTATCTCGGGGAAAAAAAGTGGAAAAAAGAGTTTATAATAGTTGGTTTAAGAAATCATTCTATAATTGAATTTTGCCCGGCGCAATTCATCATTCTGTTTTCTTAACTCTCGAGAACATTGAAAGCTACACCCACGTTTCCCAATTGTTTTTTTTACAAATATCGTCGTCGTAACCGATATAATCTCGCGACGCTACACGGCGAGGATAAATATTTACCGTGCTTGTAAGTATCATTATTATAATAATGGCGGGCGCTTTCTTCGCCGTGAGAGTAGCGTTGCCGTGTTTTTTCAATTCACAGCCATACGGTTGTCAACCAGCGGGATCTTCTATGAACGTAAGACGCAAAGATTTACGATTTTTAGTATAGATCTTATGCAAAGTGGCATAGATACAAGTTTGCTTAGTTTGTGCTCGGTAAAATGGAATATCAAGGGTTGTACGGTAGGTAGCCAGGTGCACTTTGTACAAGGAACAACGAACGTATCCTTACATTTTGCTCCGTTTATATCTATATCTATATATACGATAGTGTAAATGACATTCAAATATATGCATCGTTGAGGGTACAGAGAGATAGCTCGCCTTGATTTTCGCACAATCCGCGGAAACTACCATACCGTTATAAGAGAGGTAGATGGAACGATAACGATAAAGACACACTCCCACCCACACATACATGTATACACACACGCGTGTATATCCGTTTCCCAAATCTATGCCATTAACAGTTTCACAAAGGCAGTTCAGTCTGCGAAAGAACAGACCCCTGCACACCTCAAAACTCTGCATTCTTATCAAAAGCGAAAACTGACTGGAAACGAGTCCTCCTCCGTGCTGCCGGTGGAATTAAGCAGGCGTGTTTTTGCCTCACCGCACTTTTCGTTATGTACACATTTAAAGCCTTTCTTTCCGAAGCTTAATCCCGTTACCAGCAAGTGGAGATTCGAGTGCTTGAAAATATAGAGCGATCTATTGCTCGGTCGCTAACAAACCTCGCTTTATGCGCTGCCTCCAGTTCGATGACTCGAGCCAACGTCAATGGGAGTCTGCAGGGATATTTCGAAGCCGACTGATAATTTCGAGACTACAGAAATCAGTTTTAAGATACTCCTATTCCGTTATAATATAGGGACAAAAATCTTTTCGTTATTTTTAAATTACCCCATTATTTGATTACTCTGAAAATATATCGATAAATTTTTACTAAAAAATAAGTATTGTCCATGTTGTAAATAATTAAATCTTTGGTACGTAATTTCTCTTTGTACAAAAATAGCCTGAACTCAGCAGTAAGTAAACGTGAAATGCTTCTGGACCATTAAGGGTTAAATGCGTAGGACGTATATAATGTAAATATGTAACACGTAAGACCCCTATTAAATCCTAAGTTGACTTAGGACCTCGGGAAGATTGCGGTAGGGCACCGAAAAAAAGAAGTGCATACTTTATTCAATTTTTAATTAACTTCAACCTGAAAGTAGTTAGAATTACTATTAATTATATTATTTTTAGTTGCGACACTTTTCGTAGTGTCTGTCTGCCTAGTGTCTGTCATCGCAATACGTACTTTAAGGCAGGAATCTTCCCGTAACACCTTCGTTTAGGTGCGTAAGGCCTCGGAGCTTAATAATTTTGTCCCGAAGCCATGGAAAGTGAATTCCTAGGAGAGGAAATGTATAAATTTCGATCGGAATCACAGGAGAAGTAAGCTGCTACGTAACGGAACTATTGCGTGTGAAAATAATTGAAATTCCAGCACTGGGGAGCATAATTATTACGGTATGATTTTCTAATACACGTGGTCTCCCTGCGATCCGTAGGTATCTTAAAGGTGAATAAGAGAATCTCATTTCGTGCGTTTGATATTTCATGGAAACATAGGTATTATGTTAGCCGTTGGCAAAAGTGGAACGGGTTAGAAAGGAACGAGAGAAAGGCAACCCCGTCACGGGGTTAGCCAGGGGATATATCGATTGAACATTCCATCAAATATTTAAACGCTATTACCGCTAGCCTGTGCCGTAGTAGTTATATCACAGAGAGAATGAAGGGAAAAGGACGACTTTTACCCTCAACCCTGAATTTCTATATATGTTTATTAAAAATACAGTTGGACCGTAAAAACATTCTTTCCTTCCTCCGCTTCTTACACGAGTGAACTTTAGGGACGTTTCGGTAGCAAGGGAAGTTGACATCCAGAGATTAATTAATCCCTGGAACCATATCTAATGATTTCTGCAGCTGCCGAGGCAAAACTCGAGTCAATAATGTCCTCTTTTGCTCGCGCAGTGGCTTTTTCTTCAGAAATGCAATATATTTGCCGTAATGTCAACAAGCTCGAAGAAATTTACGGGATAAAGGTCCTCAAACATTATCCCAGTACAGCACTTTGCGTCCGATAGCGTGGCATCTACTCTTCAGGATTTAAATCAGGATTCTAAAGAAATAAATAAATAAATTTCCGTAGCGGAGTAGATCGCCACGAACGATCGGGTTTGTTGCTATTCCTAAAACTGGACCATTCTGTGACCCGAGAGGCACTTAATTCGTTCCAAAAGGAATGAATGGTGGCCTAAAGCAATAGTAGTAATACTCCAGTGAGAAAGATGATATCAAAAGGCTCCTCTAACCGTAATGGGCAATGTTAGTCCCGTGGAAGGAATGTTGATTAGCAAGATATGCAAGTTGGAGGCGCCGAAGAAATCGGGTTTCTACATCTATCAGGTTTGCCTTTTTTTCTTTGTATAAATAGAAAGGGTGTTGAGATTAAACCAATAAATACACGTATAATCAAATATTACCCATACAAAGTAACGCTTTGTACTCGTGTACACACAATCGTCTGATTCACCGTGTGTACACATAGAGAGACACTTGCACACACGCGTGCAATTTAATAATAACAATTCTCATGCACTGACACATCGCGTGTTCATACGTACATTACACTGTCTCCCTTTCTCTGCCCCTCTGTCTCTCATCGTTGTCGCTGTTTCGTATACACGTGGGGTAAACCCTTGGGTAAATTCAACGTGTGCAAGTACACATACGCGGATATACACTCGCTATACAGGAGAATTGCGTGCCTCGAGCATTACCAGGTAAATGGTGGATGACCGGCTGGACCACCGTGCTATGGGAGAAAACAAGATTTCTTTTCAAAGGTATATATTTCAATGTCTCCACCCCAAAAACCAAAAAACAATTTGTCGCGGCCAAAATTATAGAGAATTTCCGTAACGGGGAATTAGCGATGGACGATGTCTCGACCGCAACGTCCGGTCGAGGAAAAATAGTGGCAAACGATTCTCGTTCGTTATCGCCATCGCGAATTCGCTAAATTTGCTGAGAAAATAGAGCGAGTATAGGTAAATTTCGCGACAGATGAGCAGTCACACGTAAATTCCGGTACAACAAGCAGCACCGCGTTAAAAGTGTCAGGGAATGTCTATCGGATGTGATCTAAATTGCTGTCATAAAAACTCGTATTGGTATTTTTGCGAGCAATAAACTTGGACTTTTCATTATACGTTGTTAGAGATAAAGATATGTCCAACAAATTCAGTTGTCGCGGTATGTACAAATTTGCTCTTTCTCTCTCTCTCTCTCTCTCTCTCTCTCCATTTCCCGGTACCTGCGATAAAATCAGCCTCGGAATCAAAACTGTCACGTGTTTAACACAATGGGGCAAGAATGAAATAGAAATTTCTCGACGGGAAGACAACAATACCAGAAAAATCCCTGGATGAAAATCTTTGGACCCCCAGTTTTCTCGAGCTAAGTTTCTCTTTTTTTGGTGATTCCAGGATTTCGATAACACAGGACCTATTTTCAGTATAATAAGTACTTTTTACGCGATTCTTGTGAGCACTGGAAAGTCGGATAGTTCCTGGACCCTTTGCCATTCAAACATATTGCAAACGGAAAGTTTCAGCATGGAGACGAGCGTTAAGGCGATGGTCTTAGATACGTACTAACGAGAGAAATCTAGACAAGATTCTCCTCGGTACCTTTCCACATACACGCAGACACCGTGCAGCATATGTACCCTGAAGAGATGTAATAAAAAGAGGAGGTAGACGATGTCGTCATCATCGTCATCCTCATAATAAAATCGTGAAATAAGACCTATACGGTGTCGGTACTAACTGCTTATGAAAAAGAAGGAGTTAAAAAAAGGGAGAACTACACACCATGTGAGATGTCATATAATAAAGTTCATGAATACATTATATAAAAGAGACATGGTGACTTCTCTTTTTTCCATAATGAAACAGAATGAAAGAGAAAGAGAGCCACCTACGCTTTCCGATTATTAAGCATCTATACCGAATTCGTCGTGTGGTTAATTAACGAACGTTGCTCTCTATACAAATGAAAATAAGAGCGAGAGATAGGAGGAATAAAAGTAGCATGGTAAAAAGAAAAGAGAATTATCTATCCTCTTTTATATCCACTGAGTCATTAACGACAAAAGCGAAAATTCTATCTATCTTTGCTCTCTTTATTTCTTTCCTCCCTACCCTATCTCGCTCTTATAAGCACGGATAAAACCGCACGAAGCATTTGTCATTCTGATAAGAACTCAGACATCTGTCTGTGCTTTTCCATCATTTCCTCTAATTAATTATCAATTGTTTTTGGATGATCAGAGAGCGTCTAAGAAAATGCCACTTCGGGAAGTGTCACTTTTTCCCTTCGCCGACAAAAAGCGGTCGAATCAATTTGTTAGAGGACGTAAATAGTCCGTCCAATTACAAAAACGACCGGTGGATCTTTTTTTTTTATTCGTCGCAAAATGCTAGGTTTACTTTGGTTGGCAATATTTTTTTTAGTGTTCCATGCCATCGCGGGCGTGTTATTAATGCAATAAATTTATTTAAACATAATTTTGGTACATCCAGGAGGGTGCAAAAAGTATATTTGCGCGAAATTCTCAACGCGAGGGGCGACAAAATTTTCAACGGTAGTTACTTTATATCCGACTGGACGGTAAACCACATTCGTTAGGGGATTTAAAACCATCTGTTTTCGCTTACAGACGTTTATCATTAGCGCGATGATAGCAATTAACCATGCAAGTGCTTTCCATTCAGGCATTTCCCATCGCATGAAAGCAATTCAGTTTTCCTTTAATGTAATGTATCAATGGGTATTAAAGTGAATCAAATAATGAGAGAGGTAATCAGTTGTGTTACATCCCCCACATTCGATTCTTCGTAATTTGTTGCTGTACATTTTCAACTTTTTCCCATGAGAGGTGTGATAAAAGTCGGCGTTGCACGATAAAATCCACTGTATTAACTCTTGCCGTCGAAACCCGGGTTATACTCGGTAAAGTACGTTTGATTTTCCGGTAATAAGACTCCCAAGAGGAAAGAAAATAGAATTTACAAAATTAAATCTAAAAAAAAATGAAATCTACCGCATTGCCGCATCCTCCGCAATTTCCAAATAAATTTTTATGTGCCGTGGGAATAAAAAAAAATGGGAGAAAGGAGTAGGAGTTGTTAAATTTGGACGGTTGTAAGTTGAAATTCTCCGGCTTGCGGTCTTAAAATCCCGACCCCCGTTCTATTAAAACTATGTTTCCGTGCGGTTAGATTTCGAAACTGCAAGGACTATTCCCGCTGCTCGTATACTTGTTACAAAAAACTTTCGCAGACTTCAGTTACAAGTAAACTTGGCTCTCAACATTGTACGAAGTTCCTGTAACATAGTAAGCTTTACTCACTTTTTCATCCTTTGTCTTGCGTGAGAGGCGAGATAAAAAAAAAAGGGGGAAATAAAGGAGCGAGAGTAGATAAGTAATAGAGATTTTTCGTAATAGAATCTTCAAGAATCTAAATGAAGATAATGTAGAGAACGCGTAGAGAACATAAAATAGATTGTAATCAAGTCGATTCATTATTTCGTTACATTAGCTGCCATTCTTAAGATAACGTACATGCTATAGGTATATCTTTCCATTCGCTTTCTATATGTAGATATATGTTCCCTACTATCGTATAATAAAGTAGTGGGTTAGAAAGCTTTTCTTGGAAAATGATAGAAACCACCAGCAGGAAAGCAATAGAAACTACACCTTCTATCGCTCTCCTCGTTCGATTGGCGTATTGATATTTCTTGAACTTTGCGATACTCTCTCAAGAAGAACTTTTTCCTTGGCAGAAATGTCATTCCATCGGGGAAAAAAATAATCCGAATTACCGGATGTCGCACTCCTAAACTTCAGGGACTAATTCTTACGTAATTCCAAGTTTGACAGACAACATTTGGGGACTACTTTCTATCCCTCATGCAATTCAGCCGCGAGAAGTTCGCGCAAACTTTGTGATACATAGTTTTAGGAACGTTTCAGATGTCTCCATCGCTAGTCTTGCAAAACGTTATGATTTTCGTAGTCCAAAGTTTTAACCTCTGGAGGCTCGGGTCGCGCATTTGGGTATTCGACTTGACAAAGTGTTGATGAATTCAAAATGTACGTGATGATAATGTACGTTTTGTAATTATTCCCCGTTCGTAGGGACGCATAGAAAAGTTCAGAGGTTATGGAAACGAAATGTCTTTATCGAGGAAAGAAATGTTATTGGATATACGAGATCATTTCTGGGGGAATCTAGTGGCTCAGTGGTTTTTTATGTACAAGTGCGTGCTTTATCTCAAATTGTCCGTCTCCGCACTTAAGTGACGAAACGTTACCGAGATCCCAATTCCATTCGTTTCTAACTTCGTTATGAGCCGTACTGGCTCGACGACATAGTTCTAGAACCATTCATAATAATAACTCCACACAACTCCGACTTACCGGAGTGGTATAAGGTTGACAAGCGAGTCTGATTCCATCATGCCTTAGTTTTTCTTGCAAGAGCATCCTTAGCTGCATTCTTGGGATCCTAACGAGTTCAGCTTTCCCTTCCTCGTATTCATCAGCGAATTTGGTGAGTTCCTGACCACCGCTAGACGAGCTGGCGGTGGGCGAAATTCTCTGAATTTCTTTATCACTCGATTGTCTCTCGGAAGACGTTCTCGACGACTTGGAACTGATATTATCGCAAAGACAATCGTTCGTTTCCTCGAGTGTGAAGTACACACTCGCCGCGCCTTCCTCCCTTAGCGTTTTCACGGACTGCAGCAATCTCGTGCGATGCGATTGATCGAACACACCGATAGCGTCTAAATCGGGATCGCCGATTTGCTTGCATATTTCCAAATCGTCGTAGCCGTTGTCGATGAACGATTCGGAATACTGGCGTAAATGGAGGGACCTCAACCACTCGACTACAATGTTACTTGCCATCGTCATTTTTGCTCCTTTTCTCGATATCTCTTTCATAGGAATCAAATGTTTCTTGACATTACATACTTTTGACGGTTCCGGACACTCACTTATTGCCGCCACTTTTCAACAACGATGTCGTTTGCAATTTCCATCATCGTAAATTCCAAATGTCTTGACTTTATTCATGTTTTCTTCTTATTCCGTATCCCGGAGATTGAAGAAAATTGCTGCCTTTTTTTTATTCCTACTTAGAAGGATAATCGTAATCGTTAAACTTCTATTTCTTCCTTTACTGTTCAGCGATTTCAGCTTTTCATATCTCTTTGTAGATATTACTAAAGGCAAAAGTAGTTACTATTTCTTATAACCGTTGCATCTTCCGATGGATTCCATTATTACTATTATTATTTGCAATACTCGGTCCAGTTTTGATTTTCATAAAGAATGCAGAGCGTTGCAGTATGCCATTGGAGGTCTCATCATTGATCGTTTAACGACAAATTAACTTAACTCGATTCTAATAAATTCTTCTGTTTAATTGTCCTCCCTGGCTATCAGGCTATTTTGGTTTTCGGCAAGTGCAATTAAACGTCACTATTGTGGTCTTTCTATTGGAATTCCGAACAATCATTTCGTTTTGCCAAAGTTATTGAAAATCAGAAACGCTATCGGAGCAAATTGTCGAGCCTTTTTCAACCGGGTTACCGTCGTGTAATACTGCTATAGAACTTTTGATGACACCATTCAGCAAGTTTTCAGATATAATCATGACATTTGAATTATAAACATTCGCTTTAACCGGCAGGATTTCGCACTAAACACGTATTTCAAATTAACTACAACACTTAACTTCACTTTTCCCCTTTCTTTCTCTCTTTTCCTTCTCTTTTAATCAACTAAATTGATTCGAGATATATACATAAAGATTGAAACCCAAACGAGTTTTACAAGACAGCTCTTATTGTTATTGCTTCTAAGTGATTTTTGAAAGTATTCGTAATTGATGGAATTGCGTTCGCCGCTTTTTCCCTTTACTCCTTTTTTACTACTCTTCGACTTTTGCTTTCCTTTTTTCCTTGCTTCTCTGTTTATAACTTTATTATCAGAAATAAGTTTCCTTCAACATTTCTCATCAAGGTCCAAAATACCAATGATTGGCTACTTTTATACTTCTGCGATGCTTCTCAAGCTTTCCACGTTTCCGATTTATTTCAATTATATGTAATCTTTTTTTCACAACTTTCTTTCTACCATTTTTCCGGTTATACCTTTACGAAGAAAAGTTTCTGCTGTTGTCTTCAAAGAGATTAATGCAAAATTGCATTAAACGACGGATTCACGGAAGAATGGGATTTTTCCTTTTGCATTAAATTGGGATCGAATTTTTCCCTCCTCAGATTTTATTGCTTCGTTCGATGTCCTTTTAATAATTGCAAAATGGAGGTTGTGACTTCGATTAATTATCATTCCTTATGATACAACTGTTAGCACTACTGCGAATTACAAAATCTCCTCCTGGACCTCGTCTTTTGCAATAAAAAAATTACTACTAATTTTTTATTTGTCTATCGGTAATGTCGTTTTGCCTTTGACTTATTTACCCAACATCCTGAGTGTGTCCGCTTCGTGATCAAGACGAACGTTAATTTATGTCCTCCGCAAAGGCAGAAATGGCGTCAATATTTGCCTTTCTCGTTTCCAGTCGCTATCTTTTGGATGGAATAAAATCAACGATTTAATTTTTTCTTGCCAAGAGTACAGGTTGTTATTAGACGTACTGGAAGTTCGGTAAAGATGGGTGAGAACACGAAGCCCGAGGGGGCGAGTAAAAAGTTTTCACTTTTGTTACACGATCCCATGCGACCTTGAAACCACCGCACGGTTTATATATACTCTACTCTTACTCGCTCTCTCTCTCTCTCTCTCTCTCTCTCTCTGTCTGTCTGTCTCTCTCTCTCTTTCCCTCTCGTCTTTAGAGCCTTCCGAAGTTCATTCTCCGGCTAGACGTTTTATAACAAAGCTTTGAGATTCCAAACTATGTATTTACATTATATACAGCGTACGTATACACTTTTGCTCCACCAAGCGAAATATATGTATATATATCCTATTTCGCGTTACATAGCTGCGTTTTGTGACTTAGAATTTGTTGCTCCGGCGAATGATAAGACAGAGATGTAAATTCGAATGAGAAACTCGACGTCTGCAAATCTTGGAAGGTAGGTAATGTAAGGAAATCGTAGAAACGTGCTCGGAATCGTGTGATAAAGGATATAAATAATATCGGTCTTTTTCTTCCTTTATTTCTCGTGTATCAGCACCAAACTAACGTCATCGTTATTAAAAGGTTGACGTGTTTGGTGCAATTTCTTCAGCGCATTTTCCAGCATAGTTAGGATGGAAGCATTATTTGTCAACTCGTTGGTCGGCGTTGCTCTTTTCTGTGATACTTCTTTCTCCTCTTGGGCAAGTTTCTTACGAAGAATAAATAGCTCAAAACACCCGTCACTGAATACACGACACTACCGCGACGCGGCACACGGCACGACTGACGTCCGTTAACCGACAGAGGGAGCGACTATCTTCCTCAGTGTTGCTCCCTTCGAACACTTCTCCCACCATGTCCGCTACTTCACCGCTATACCCCTATTGCGAGTCGCATGGTACGTACGTATATGCCACTCTCATATTATTTTCTTCCCCGCTTTCTTACCTTCGTTGTCTTATTTTTTTTTATACCGCGCTATTATGTTCCATAAGACCTAATATCCGAAAAAAAGTATTTTCTATTATCTTCGCCGGGACGAAATTTCGTTACGGTTAATGCGAGGATACCGTAAATTATAGGAAATTGCTCGGAATTTAATTATGTGTGTAGTTATTGTTATTGGGACTTGAAATTTACCGGCGTGCAATCTGGCGGCAAAACTTGGACTTAATAGTAAGGGGCTGCTTTAAATACTACCGCGCCGCAATTGGAAGCGGGTTTATATTCGCGGAATTTTCTTGCTGTAAAATTTGCTGTAAAATTAATACAAAGAAAATTATGCGTCTGTTTGTGAAATTTCAGCAACACCTTCACGCCGGAATCCACGGTTTTGGATTCTCGAAACGCCTCCCTCGTGTCTCCGTGATATTTTTCTGTCTTTCCAGCACTCTTTCTCTTTTTTCCTTTTTCCGTAATATTTGTACGATGATATCAGGAAGCAAATTATTCAACCAAAACGCGATAAAATAAGGGTATAGAGATATGAAAGAGTAGTAGGACGGTTTGAAAAGCTCTTGGTGTCCATAACACGCAATGTCATATCACGTTATTGAGAGCTACTTGTCACTACCCTTCTCTCTGGGCTTTTGCATATATACCCTATACCTCAATATTATATTAATACATATATATGTATGTACATATATTCCCTAGGACGACGATCCACATCATTCAATTAACTCTCTCCGCGTCTAACTAGACATTGACATTTGAATATTCACGTTCTCAACGCATTTATTGATATATCTCTAATGAATAAATATCTTTCTCCGTTTTTCCAACTCTTCCTCCGTTTTTCTATTTACTTATTACAAATTTGGGAAAAAAATGGGCTTCCAAATAATTTCCCCGACGTTACTTCGGGACCGAAAATATTCGCGAAAATTAACGATTTTTTTTAATTCGAAACTTAAATGAAAAAAAAAAACATTTTCATGAAAAAGAAACGAAGATTTTCTAATACTTTTTTCCCCATGAATCTACGATAATCTGCGAATGACACCTGTCACTTTTTTACATGAATTCAGGAATTGAATTTCAAACTTTTTTTCTTACAAAAAGGAGCGGAAGTTGAAAGGCATCGAATTTCCTCGATTTATAATATCATTCGTCTCGTCTTTTCCAAATTTTCGAGAAATTAAATTTTTTTTTTTTTTTTTTTCGTTGCGCAGGTTTAAAAGAACAACTCCGAGCATTCGCGAAAATAACATTTTTAATCGATAGCAGAACCGCGGTAGGTTTTTTCCGCGGGTATTTCGTTTCACCTTTCGAGGCAACAAAAATCCTACTTGTTAATGAAAAATCGTGCAAACAAAAATCTCGGCAGCTTCAGCAAAGTTTGTTTGGTTAATTAATTAATTAATTGGCGTGAATATATTTTTCCTGCTTTTTCCACATACTCTCTTGTTCCTTCCAACTTTAATTGCTATGTTTACACTTGACTTTCCCTCTATCTCTCCCTGCGGGAAAAAAAAAATCGTACACTTTTTCCCCAAGGTTCCTCCGTTTATTTCCCTAATATTGGACTTGTTTATATATTCGCATCCTTCATGCACTGATTAACTATCACGAAACTGTCGTAACTCTAATGAAGCATGCATAAAAAAATATCGCATTAAAAATTTTATTCTTTCATGCTGCGGGGAGACGATCCCGAATTACACATTTATACGCGCACGGTGTTATATGCGCACACGTACGCGCGAACCCACATAAAAGCATAATATAAAAGTTAATTGAAGTAATGTATCCGAAAGGTCATAAAATCAATTTGAAAAGGGACAAAAAAACACGCGAAAAACGAAATAGTGAGTTCCAGGGAGAGAGATGGAGAAAAAGGGCGAGCGAGAGGAGGAAGAAGACAATGCCGGTACAGGAGTATTACGCGTGCATATTCCACGAGACAGAAGCTATTTCCTCCAGTGCAATTTTTCACACTGAAAGCGATGCTGGTGTAAGCTTTAATCGTAATCCAGCTTGTCGTTTAATCTTCTCTCTCTCGTCCTCTCGGCCTCCCTTCGGCGCGATCTCTGTCGTACAAACGCTATTTTGACGTTCACGGTTGTACCGACATCGTGTTTACGGCAACTTTTACTGTTTCAAAACAACCAATAAAACCTACGAATATATCCTTACTCCCCTGGTCTTACTTTCCGTGCCTACGCGCGCGCGCCCGCTTTTAATTTGGAATTTTGGAAAATTAATAAGTATACCTTCGGCGGCGAACGCCGCGCGATAAAAAGCCTTTTGGAATAAGATGAGGATGTTATAATGCGGGTATATGTCTTTTTCTTGAATTTTATATCGGCCGTTAACACATTGATATATATGCTCATATAACATTTATTCCGTGAGAGAGAGAAGCTTTTTGTACACGACCAAGAGGTTTTAAGCACCAACCAGCTCGTTCGCGTTTTATGTTGGGCCACGACCTGCTATTTACGAGCGGCACGTCATTGCATTACCTATAGTGGATACACGGTTCCCTACTTACAGTTTACATTAGTATAGAACTTCTCTTTTTTTTTCAATATTTTTTATTTACTTACGTATTTTTTCATTAGCTTCGGCTTTCAACTTCTTCCGGATTGTTTCCATCCCTCTCTAAGTCGTAACGGTCTCGACGGTTGGTATATCAATTATAGGGATCACTGGGTAATTGAACGGGTGAGGGGTGGTCTCTAGAAAATTGGATCATTGGTTCTTAAATACGATCCGAAGGTGATGTTCGCCCTGAAATTGCGAGGATGGAGATGTTACGCGACCATTGATACAACCGTAGACCGAGTCTAGGGAGTTCATCTTGTCCGGAGAATATAAATTTTACATTAATTTAATATAATTGAAAAGAAAAAAAAAATATATAAGAGTTAGTTCGAAGCCAAAAGGTGGTGGTAGAGGGTGAAAATTTGAGAAAAAAATGTTATGTATCATTTTTCGAAATTCCGAATAATTACCGAGTAATGAAGTGAAATGCTTTTGGCCAATAAGAACGTCGAAGAGGCTCGATGGCAACGTGATACCACCTCTGATTGGCCAAAGCATTTTAATTAATTACTCAGTATTTATTCCGAATTTCGAAAAATGCTGCATAACTTCGGAACTCCATTGAAAACGACGAAACCACGGGAATTCTCCTTCCCCGATTTTTGATTGTTGATAAATCCTGCGTCGATTGAAGTTGAAATTTGGAAACTGAAAACCCAGCTCGAGACACGAGTTTGTGCCATTTCGGGGCAAACCGTCGGTCTTCTAATTATGTATTTCCCAATCACGGGATAGCTGCAGGTGGTATTTGGAATGACTCCGATCCACCCGACCTGAATCGCAATAAGTCTCACGGGCCAATGAAATTGGACGTTCCATTGGGAGTCGAGCGATAAAAAGAAAAAGTTACGAGGTTTTCCATGCCCTCGTAATTTCTTACTCCCGACGCGACGTGGAAAAACCGCGGGATTCGCGGATTCCAGGTTAAACAAACGACGCTTGATTGTAAAGCCAATAGAAGTGCAACATATGTGGCAAAAGTAAAGAGATAGAAAATTTATCATCGCGCGCACCGACTCTATGTACCTACAATATTTCGCGAATTACGTTCGTATCATTAACGCTTTAACCGGATATACGGTACACACACGTATTTATAGGCACTTTCCTAACAGGGAACGGAACGAATCTTTTCCTCATTGTCAGGATTGCAGCGATTTTTCAGCTGTGTTGTTCTTTCAGCTACATTACCTCAACCTACATTTTTTCTCGGCTTTTTCTTTCTTCTGTTCTCTGTCGTTGCTCCGAACGTCAAAAGTTAAATTATAATCGCTGTAGCTGTTTTTCATGCTCGAGGTGGTCATTATAAACTACCCACGCATTTCGAGAGGTCAAATAAATAATTTCGAGGGAATCCGGCTAATGATTAAAATGCAATTATCACGATTTGTTATTTAAAAGGGAGAAGAGCAAAATTATTCTTTTCATCAATTTTTTTTGAAAAATTTTCCAGCCTCGAGTACCAAAGAAATCGAAAAACGCGAAATCTCTTGAAGAGGAATTTCCTACAAACAAAAGTTCCACAAAGAGAAGTAACAAAATTGTTAGAATTTTTTTTTTGTATTTCTGTTATCCCTCGGTATACGCATTTGGGAAGAAAAATGAGATGCGAATATGTAGATTTTTCTTAGATACACGGGTTTTATATATAAGAAATGGAATTTCCTTATTCCCTTTAGAAACGTCACGATTGAAACGAAAAAGATGCGCTGTATATGAAGATGTACACATATTGCTACACGCGTGTGCAATATATATATATAATATAAAACGAAGGGTTGAAAATTTAAAGTAAGTCACAGCGAGGTTCCAGGAGTAGCGTGGTACTGCTGTTACTTTGAAATCTTTCTGTTATGCCTGCAGCGATGTTCCTTCGAAAGAAAATCTAACACTACCTGTATACTATATATATATATATACCATTCGTTATGCATTCCTTGTACCATTTTTCCTCACAATTTTTATGAAAAAGTTAAATAGCTCCGGTAAAATATAGTGCCATTCTTCAAGAAGGCGAGGAAAGGTTTGTTATTTTAATTGATGCACTTCTTCGGGTCATTCTTTGTGGTCAAAATGACGTTTCCTCATTCGGATACGAAAATTCGAGTATTTATTTGTTTTATTTATTTATTTATTTATTAGGTAAGTAATCGGAAAGGTGTTATATTATTATTTATATATTTGTGATTAATATTTTATATTTCCTATGTATTTTATAAAGTAATATTTAATTCCTAAAAATAGAATATTTATAGTATTTTTGCAATCAATTAATTTAATAAATAAAATAATCAGCAGCAACACAATTTTGAAGTTTTCTCACGAATTGCATCCCTTTGTTTTTGCGACACCTAAGACATTTGCAAATTGAAAAATTCGGAAACTTCATTCGAAGAAATTTCGTGACGATTTTGGAAAACGTAAAATCCAGTCGTTGCAAATTTGTATCGAAATGGGAATTCCTTCTCGCTACTGGATTACTCCGGAGAAGAATTCAATTGGAAAATCTTCCAAGTTCCCGCAACTTTGAGGGTAATTTTATTTTTCATTACGTCCAAGGTCATAAAAAATGGGATGCTGCTCTTTTCACTACCAATACCTTTCGTGCCGGTAATAGATACCAAATTGTGCACTAAGAGGTAGGGGAAAAGCAATAGCGAGGGAAAAAATAGTAACAAAATGAAGAATTTAAGGAAGGGAGGTGGAAGGAAAGTGAACGGTTGCCAAGACAAAGTGCGAGAAAGCACTTTTCCTCTCTGGAACTTTTATATCTTCCAATCTTGTGGCAAGTAAACATTTTTTCTTCTTTCTCAGGTTGAATATATCCATACCCGAACCCAAACTGTACCTTACCATCTTCGCAATCGTATCTGTAGTCGTAGAAGACGTACGTGCTTGCAGTATTCTTAAAAGTAGCCGAAGCTTATTGTTAGTACAGCTACCAGGATTCCCAAAGAGAAAAATTCGCCCGCTTTTTTTTTTATTTCCCAGTACAGTGAATCTATTCTCGTAAATGTATGTATAAACGTATTCCCGGGAGTCTTGGAAGCAAAACGGCGCGTATCCTAAATTTTTGCTACGTCGGAACGTCTCTGATGCAGCCTTTTGATTTTCATTTGCGGCTGTAGAGTTTGAAACTCTACACCTCCAGACGACGTCGCTAATAAGAAAAGCGTCCATTTTGAACACACCACCCTGTAGATAAGCAAAAAGAAGCTGCCTTGGGGTGAAAGTCACGCACTATTTTACGACCCTGAATTAACCCCCGAGCTTTTCCTTTTACAAGGAAGCTTGCGGAGGAGAGAAGCTATACGTAGATACGTTTATGCACCCTTCAGAAATGAAAGCGCATTCTTTCTATCCATTCTTTAAGGTGCTTTTATACCGTGTCGTTAAATCTTTCTTTTCGTATATAAATAAAAGTTAATTCCGAAATACCGCAAGTGAATTTTTTACATTTTTGGATCTCACCTTTTTTTCCCCTAGTTGGACCGTATCGTTTCTCCAGCGATTATTCTTTAGTGTCACCGACGAGAGCACTCCTAGTGTTTCGAGGCATACGCAAACTTTGAGTTCGCCAAAACGAAAATAATCATGATCCAGAAATTTTAATTAAAATCTATATTTGTTTTCATGCAAGGTTCCATATTTTTGCTACTATCGTAACTCAAATGTGCGTGCAAATATTTTAATGATAAAATATTGAGGTTTGAAGAAGCAAATTCTGAATTTTATATAACGGTATTTATTTCATTGATACATATTTGTTTTATTTTTAAAAAAATTGAGGTTCGTGGATATAGAATCGATTAAATTTTCAGAAAATCGCGATAATTCCGAGGCTACAAATTTTAATTATAAAGAAAATAGATTCCTCCTTTTAAGATAATTTCTTTTTCCTACAACTCGAACTCAGATCTACAAAAATCCAATTAAAATTCGGAGTACGCTGAAAATGGATAAAATATAGCAATAAAATATTTTACTAACAAAATATTACGGCTCAAAGAAGCAGGAGCTTCTGGAATCTGTGTAATTGAGCGAACGGTTCGCTAATAAATTTACAGTGGCTGTAAATTCTACTCATTAGATTAATGCTTGTAATTAGCACACGGGAGTTGGGTAACGTTTCATACTCTTTTCTTCCTCTCGTTCTTCTTTCTCCGTCCCCTTCTCTTTCGTTCTCACTCCATTTTCATTCCGCCGTTTCTTGTAACGGAATCGTCTTAAAGCTAACTTTAAGAATAAAACACAGTCGAAATTAAACGACAATGAGACAAATGTTATCTTATGAAATTGGAGCCCGTAAGGTTTTTTTGGCTTCTTCAGTGAGAAGAAAATTTATGGCACCTTTCGAGTACCTCGAACGGACACATTTCCCCTAAAATCTGAGTGTTTAATGGTTCGGGAAAGAAATCAATTCAATTTCAAGAGAAAACTCTTGGAATTGAAGTTCCAGCGAGAAACAATTTGAAACCTCGAATTGCGAAATTTATCCTCGTTCGAAAATAAACTTTAATTTTGGCAATTTTTGTGATACAAAATCACCGTGATTCCCTGGTGCAATGAAAGAAGAGAAGGAAAACATTGCATTTAAAAACACGATAAAGAAAGAAATAAGCGTAAACAATTTTCTACAACAATGAAATTTTATTGATAAATTAAACGACGAAGTACAAAAAAAAAACGGAAACTGGCGAAAAGCCGTGCAGAAACAAAAGCAAGAAGAATTAACAATTTACTTTAAAGCTAGAGGGTGGAAAAAACAAAGAAAATTCTTTAGAACTTCTTCGATGGAACGGGATAAGAGTATCCGTCGCTCCCAGAGGATGAAAACCCGACGTCGTGGGAGGAACTGCCGAAGGAGCTTCCAAGAGCGTGTCCGTGAGCGTATCCGTGATGTCCCCCGAAGTCGTCGCCGAAGTGTCCTGCATAATTTCCCCCGTGGTGATGGAAACTTTCCAAAGTCCCAATCCCAGGTGGGTTCAATCCCACAGGTATTCCCGCAGTTCCGACCGATGCGAAATGATGTCCGTGTCCACCGTCAACGCCGACAGCCACTGGAACTGGAACTGGAACTTTTACTTCCACGGGACGGGGATACGCCACGGGTACGGGTCGGTTGATGTTGACCGGGTAAGGTTTGTGGATGATCACCGGGACGTGTTCTTTCACGGGAACCGCTACCGGATGCTTGACTGCGATGTAAACTGGTTTCGGAACGGGCACGTAAACCGTCTTGACGTGATGCCCTGGCAGTTGATTGAAATGGTGACCATGATTCGGACCTAGACCCACACCAGGGTAGTGCTCGAGGTGATGGGATTTCACGAAAGATCCTCCGAAGCTTGCTCCTACGTGGAGGGAAGGTCCTGATGGGATAGCTTCGATAACTTTGACGCCGTGAGAATACGTCGGAGCGTAGCCGTGGTGAAAACCGTGAGGCGCACCGTGATAGTGATTCTCGTAAACACCGCGTTTACCGTGGCTTTTGAGCGGAGCTTCAGCCGCGACGGAAGCTGCCAGCAAGCAAACCTGCAACCAAACGAAGGTTCGTCAGAATCGTGAGCGATCGAGCGAAAATTGCAGAATTTATGAGAACGAGAAGCAATGGCTCCTTGGGAAGATTGGCAGCGCGGATAAGCGGCAACCGGACCGGGATTGGAAGGAAATAACGAAATCTGGGATCCGATCGATGGTATTAGAGCCATCGATCCCCAACGTCTCGGAATAGAAAGGAGGTATCCCGCTAAATAGTTAAACGCGATCAAGTTTTTACGATAGTGTATCCGAAGGGGGAGAAATAGCCCCGATGGTCCAATTCTCAGTTGCAAATGCCATAAAAATAATGAGAGCCTTAAGTTGCTGCAATTATAATTATGCTGGTCTATAAAAAGAACATAAAGGCGCTAACTGGTCCCTTTAAGAAGCCTTTTTACAGGCCTCGATGTAATTATTCCAGCCGAGGGGGAATCATAGCAGTGGTCTTGGAAATTTACTCGGGAAATTCGAAATCGCGTAATAGTTTTCGTTAGAGAGACTAAGATATTGGTGTTCATTTTGTCAGAAAAAGAAATTTCCTCGAAAAAAATAGTAAGTTACAGGAATTAACTGGATACTCAAAGGATTAGATCGAAATTTGATCTAAGTATTCGAGATTTTTTTTTTCTAATAAGAGTTTAGGTAAACATTAAGGGAATAAAAAAATATGTAAGGTAATCGGTACTCACCACGAAAGCCTTGATGTGAAACATGATGATTTTGGAGGAAGAGGCGAACCTGAACTGTGACTGAATGAACCGAAATCTTCGGTTTTATAGTGAACTAGAGAAGGAAGACCCGGCGGGTTGATCTGATAAACATTTTACTTTCACTATGATGTGAAATTTTATAACATATCAACGCCCCGCGTATCTTCTTTAGCTTCAAAATCGTGTAACTTATATCCAGCCTTTTCCCCCAAACAACCTTCCGCACTGTAATACGACCTCTTATGGATTTTATAGGGGGTCTAAATCCAGATATGCGGGGTGTCAATTACAACATATCTGGATGGAACTGCATTTTTTTTCCTTCCCCCTGACGTTTTATTATTTCGAAATAATTCCCCGGACACTTCCAACTTTCTGGATTCAAGAACAAGAAATTTCAAATCCTCGGATTACGAATTTTTTTACTCCAAAGTTATAAAGTTTTTAATTCCGCGAATTAAATTCAAAGGGGTCGAGCTTATAATTCGGACCAAAGAATTTCTCGAAATTGTCGAGATTGAAAATTACACCCGGTATACTTGCGTGTCTCCTTTTCCTGAATCCTTGCGTTTTTTTTTTATGGAAACATCAAAATTCCATAAACGGGATAATCATTCAAATAAGTTTCTCTAATTTTCATTTTTACGATCGTCAGCGAATCATTCTGCAATAAAAAAAAATTCGTCCACTCATTATTTAAATCCTTAAAGCATACGTAGTTTATACCGAGAGTCACCGAATTCATTCGATGACTCTTACTTTTGCATCTTAATTCTCGGATCTTCAGATTAGCAACATCGCGTTAGCCTACTTTTACTGCATTTTTTAAATGTTCGCCTTCGTAAGAATTACGTTGGATTTACATTTAAATTTCTGGGATTAATTTTCAAGGCCTGCAATTTTCGAAATTTTCAAAAAATTCTTCGAAAATCATATCCAAGCGGAACAATCCATAGAATTAGAAAAAAAAGCGAAAATTATTATTTTTGAATACAATTTCCGAGATCCAAAATTTCCGAAATTGTGAAAAAAAACGCGAATGAAACTTTTAGAGCTTCATAACTACCCTTTTAACGGTATATCCACATACTCGAGCGGTATGTAATTAACGGAGTAGTTACTTATAATATTTTGGTCCAATATCCACGGTCTGAAATTCCGAAAATTGTTGAGAAATGCTTCGAACAGTTTCCGAGTGATTACCATGAATCTTCGGAACTTCCCTTCTTTTTTTTTTAGTTTATATATCCGAGTGACATATAATGAAAAGAGCTGATGTCGGCTGATGCCGGGCAACTGCTTTCTGGCCCATACACGGGCATTGCGACGGTTGCAAAAAGTATAAGGAACGCTATTCCGTATACATATAAATCAAGGGATAAGGACAGAAAAAGATGTTTATACCATCGAGAATTTAATACCATCCCGGAGATCCTTTCTTCATTTTCGGTAATTACTCTTGGGGATGGGATAACTTGGAAGTAATCAAAAAGGGTCAGTGTGTGACTGGTATTCTTTTCCGTGCTGAAGCCAAGGCGTAAAATTGCTTTGAAAAGGAGAAGGAAAAGGAAATGAAAAGAGACGGAAAGTTGAAAAGAAGAAAGGAGGGAAAAAAGATAGAGTCTCTCATCGAAGACACGTCCTTCCATTTCTCTTCTGTTATAGAAGAAGAAGCAGAAGAACATTGGCTTCTCCTACTTTCTTCTTTTGAAGCAATCCATCTGCTATGCTTTCTACTTAATACTTTGCTCACGTGTCACCCCAACAATCGTGTCTGCGTGAATTCTTAAGTACCCGGGTAGTACTGATATTTTAGGGTTTCGAAAATCTCTTTGTCTTGCCGTGTTTTCTTCAAACTTAAAAATTTACAGAAACATGGGAGGACGAAAAACGACACCATTGCGAAAGCCGTCATTCCTTAATAGGATTAAAACAGACCAGTTTTTCATTGCGTCTTTATTGCCCGCTTTACCTCGGACTTAAAAGTTAACAACGTTTACGAAATTAGTCGATTTTGCGTCAATGTAGTTTTTGCGGGAGCGGGAGTTTGTCGCTGAATTAACAAACTTGGCATTTTTTGTCATTAAGTAGCGGCTTATCTCTGTCTGAACCGCTATTAAGGAACAGACGGTCCTTTTTTTTCCAAGGGTACTTTTAGGTTCTCGAAAAAAAAAAAAATATTTACAACTTTTCCGACACCCAGCATTTTTTTGATAAATTTTGGAAATTACCCAAATTTACGATTCTTCGAACGTAGATATTTTTCTGAATTCTCAAAAATCGATCATAGAGTATCTTTAACGCAACCATTTTTCAAGTGATCTGCAAAGTCGTGAGCGAAAAAGTTTCGTTGATACGACGTCTGTCGAAGGGTCTCGCAAGAAAACCCCAGGCTTGGAATGCATTTCCCGTTTACGATTACGAACTTCAATTGTAAACGGGAAATCCGTTCAAATAAATCTTCCATGAAAATGCGAAAGAATATCCACAGCGCGAGAAATTTACAATTCCAAGAGGAAAAAAAAAACTAAGAGCGTGAAATCATTGGAAAATTTTGGTTTCGTGCTTTTACGTTTTCAAGATTTCGAAATCTCACCCCACCTTCGATACGCAATAAATTCTGAAAATTCCAAAACTCGCAGAAATAGCCTATTTCGCTCCCGAAAAAAAGACTTTAATATTCTTCGGTTGATTGAAGAAAGATTCAACGGTAAGACTGACTGATTTCCTTTGTCTCTCTGTTTTTTTTTGTTCCAGCTAACCCCAAGTAAGTATTTGAAATCCCTCTGAGAAATCGAACCCTCCTTCATCTTTTCTTTTTTTCTACTTTTTATTTTTCCACTGTCTCTGTCCCTCCTTCCCTCTTCCTTCTTTTAAATCCATTGGTTGGACGGACGAACGGCTAATAACGTCCGACGAAGCGCGACGAATCTTTCTCCTTTACCAGAAAACCTACCAGATTCTATCTTATCCAATACATTTCTGACAAAATACTTGTCTCTGATATCCCCTTTTTTAGGGGGAAACGGAAAGATTTCCTCGAAAATAACACGATCTTATGTAGAACTGAAATCGCATATTTTTGGAGCACTCCTCACATATGCATATATGTGTAGTATTCGATGTATTTTTTTAAGATTCCCCAAAGTAAGTTTTATTGCCAAAAATTTTAAGCAATTGACACCCTTTCCAATTGTAATTTAAAAATGATGAAAATCGTGAAAATTTCTCAGAGATTTTTGTTATATCGCAATTTTTCAGTATCAACATTTTTTAATTTCGTAACAAGACGATTATTATTTTTATTTTCATTATTATTAGAATACATTAAACCCAAAATTTATGAGACATTAATTTTGCAAAGTTAATGTTATTAAAAATGATTAAATACATTCTAAATTATTTATGTATTATTATTTCATTATTATTTAACACTAATAGTTGATGCATAGCTAATTATTAATTGATCAATGGTTAATCACATCACTAATTAATATTAATTAATGGACTAGGGTTTTAAATAGATACAATCCCAATCCTGGAGTTTCGAATTTTTGGGGAGAATCGAGCTTTCGGAATTCTATTAGAAATTTTGGGGCTTTACTTTTCGAGACGTAACGGATTCTGAAACTCGCATCCATCTCTTAAATATGCTGAGTCACGATTTTAGGATTCTTTTCATTTCCGTTCCTTTCTCTTCTATTTTTATTTGCATCGAAAGTTTCCTTGTTTTCTCTCTTTATTTAAGAAAATAGGGGTTGGTTGGTTGGCTGGTTGGTTGGTTGGTTGGTATACTTTTCTGGGTAAACAAAAGTAGGGTGACGTTCATCTAACATTGTATAAGGGTAATAGCAATCACAACGTATGCAAATGAGATAAAAACTTCGTGGCTCCTAACAATTTTAACAAAGTGTTATTAGATTTTTTCTAACTTTTGTTTAAACTTCTCCGAATGCATCGTAAACTTCCGCCTCCCTCCGCCGCTCGTTCCCCGTGGTTCTGATAACATAATTAAATTTATCATGGCGCAGACTGGGAAATCAATGATGTTATTCGGTCGCGGCTACTATTTATATTTCCCATCACCATAACTTATATCGGCACGTTCAACTTTCCTCGCCGGTACAGAGCTGCACCTACGTTAACGGGTTCGATAAGCCTCGGGAAACTATGTTTTACCGGCACGTCGGTTATTATACAGTAAAAGCACCCACGACATTATATCGAGGAAAAAAGAATCGTCAAAATAATGTGTGAAAACTGCTGCGAAAAATAATAAATACGCGCCGGTGACGTAAAATATTGCCACGAACTCGGGAAATCATAGATTTTCATAAAAAGTCAGTGATAAATTGAACAGTGCCTGGCGCTGGATCATTATTTTCTTGGTCAATAAAAAAAGATAAATATTCGATACTCTTATTTTATATATTATTTTAGTCGAGAAATTGTTATTTGTGGAAAGCTCATTCCACTTTCTATTTACTCCCTATGCGAATTTGCTACTTTGGGTTCCGAAATTGCTAAAATTTTCCACTTTCCGTGCTGGCATCGCGGAAATGGCTGCGTTATATGGATCATCCTGTATACGTGTAAAAGAACAGTCGGCACTTACATGCAGAGTTCTTCGCATCTACATGGAAATATAATACGTATAACGTTTCGCTATATCAGAATAGGTGTAGTATACTCGTTACCGAGTATAGCTGGTAGTATACAGTATAGCATGGCGCGGTATAGTAACGAGGAGTGAGCGTGAGAGTGGCGGTAGCTGTACCGACGGTTGCAATGGTGTTGGTAGTAATAGTAGGAGTGGAAGTAGAGACAGAAGTAGAAGTAACTGTGGCAATATATACGAATACGATGAATTCATTGTCAAACTCGAGACTCCTAGACATTGTAGACTGATGCCTCAGCTTAATTGGAGTGTTAGGTACTCCGGTTTTCTCTCAACTATGTGCAGCTAACATTATGGTATTAGTATTAGTATTAATAGCAGTGTAGTAAGAGTAGTAGCGAGAGAAAGGGTGGCGGTGATAGTGGTGGTGGTGGTGGTGGTGGTGGTGGTGGTGGTTGGTAGTGATAGTAGTTAGTACCCGAGTAGTCTCTCTACTTGTTTTATTCGCAAACGTGTTTCTATTCCATAGAAATTCTCATCCTCCGCCGACATTCTCGCGAATAACCGGGAATGTATTATCTCTTAAAACCAATAAACCATATAGTTATGATTCATCTAATTTCAATTCGAAAAGTCACGTGATGTCTGTTTATTAAACAATCGATCCCGACTTCGCTCCGCCTTATCGAGACGGACGATCCCTTTTGTTCACTCGCACGATCGTGTTCCCGATTGCGAGGAATCTTCATTTCGTTACCCGTCACGTTACGTTTCCAGATGCAGGCAAAGATGAGGGAAATTCGAGGTAATAGCGCAGATAAAAAATATAATTGCGAAATACACGGAGACACGTCTAAGCCATCGTTAGTTTCGAGTCTCCCGTCTAATTATTTTGCCCTATTCTTTTTTTGGCAAGCTTTAAGTACACGGCGAGGGCGAAGAAATAAAAAATGAATAGAAAGATCCTTGAACACCTTGCAGACGAAAAAAGAAAAGGTATAAAATCATCCAAGTGCTCTCTTCTTTCTTTGCAAAGTTCAGCGACACCAAACGACGATGTTGACGAAGTCTACGACAAAAAATATGGTATATGTATATTTCCTTGTTCTTTTTTTGTCTTTCTTTTGCGTAGCGGTAATTCACTCCTTTTTAATGGTTAGACGCAGTAATTAGCGGGAAACGCAATTACGGGTATTTAATTAAAACCAGTCACAAAAGCCCACTACTAATCCTCGCACTACTCGACATCGTCCTTGAAGGAAACCCCCGAAAGTACGGGTTCGCTCCTGCCAAAAAAGAAAATGCTTCGCGTATAGGCGCACGAATCCAGCCGTGACATCTTTGTGCGGGAAAAAGGAGGCAAACGAAAAATTGCGAAGGAGTGAAAAGTAAAAGGTTTTGTTCCCGGTTGCTGCGGTGAAAAATTAATGAAGAGGATGTAAAGTTGCATTGCTTGAATTACGATTTTCAGGCGAAGGATCTAAAGATCTATGGGAATTGCGATGAAATTTTTTTTCCAAACCAAGAGTGTTTGCTTTTTAGGTTTTCGCTGTAAAATTTACTACTTTATTATTCATTTCTTTATTATTATTATTATTTTTTTAAATTATTTGTCGCTGTATTTGATATATAAATTATATACAAATATTACATCCCTACGCCCTGCGAATTATTTTAATTTTTAAATACAATTATCGTAAATAAAAATAACAATGATAATAATATTATTATCGCCAAAAATATGAAACAATAATTAAAATAGATTTTTTAATTAATACCAAATTTTTTGCAAACGCATAATTGCTCTATTAAGCACCTCTTCTTTGCGGATTTCAAAAAAAGATTCAATTGAATCTTGAAAATAATTCTAAAAGGTACTTTTGGACACCTTCGGTAGAAGTAGTGCCAAAATCAGACCCTTCGTGTTTTCGTAACGGTATGTACGATTTAGGAGACTCGCCCTGTACGAAACATCGGAACCGTCAAATTCTCACCATTCTACCTCGAAAATTGTATGAAGGCTCGTTCATTCTAATCAGCGTAACACCTACGTACGCACTAACACGCCGTGATGAAGCCGGTTCGTTATTATTGTAATTACTTGGGAAATTTGACAAAGTATAATTGTTCAATAATTCCCTTACCCAACAACAACAACAACAACAACAGTTACTAGCTACAACAAAAGTTCGCGTGTACACGCGTTCTGTAAGCAAACGCGCAGAAGAATGTATGTAATGCCGCTGGTGAATAGATCGAGAGTAGTATTGCTACTATCTACGCGATAACGTCTGCGATGCCGATACAAGTAGCGGCGAGTGGTTGTAGTAAATCTATAAATTACTTTGAAAGTCTATACGGAGATTGCGGATAGTAAAAGACTGGAAACTCTAAATTCCACAAATTTTATCATAAATTAGTTCACGAATTATCTTCCGAACCGGCTTATCTGCCCGCACGCGGAGCTTAAATGTGTGTACACGCGATAACGGTCGATTGAGAGGATTTTGCTGGACTCCGCAAACTTCCGGTGGGGCATTCTGCCTATCCCAAGACGTCCTGAATTTTTATGCCTCGGGTTGATAAAATAAAAACACCTCTCGCGCTATAGACGAAAGCTGCACCTTTGCAATTTGACGAGGAATGAAAAAAGTAGAAAACAAAATTAACGACTTTGGCGAGTGGACGTCACTGAAATTCTACGTAAATATGCAGATGTCTTCGAAATTCCAGATTTCGAGATCGCAGCGGGTATTAATCAATGCCCGAATTATGCTTGTGAAACGCCGATGGGAACGGAACTTTTGCGCGAAAGTGATTTCTCTTATTGGCGATGCGATATTTATTGGCGAAACAGTGAAACCTACGCGTCACTCCGAAACATTAATATATTATTATGTAGCCGTCCATTCGTTCATTTGCATATTCCGTAGCGTCATCGACATGCACAAAAGTTCATGGGATGACACTCCTGGAGAAATTGAAATATAATGAATTTCAGAGTTGTATAACGAAAAAGCTTTTTCTTCCTTTCCCTGGATTTCGATGTATATAATATATATATATGTATGCAGGAAGGGAGAAAGAGACAGAGACATTTTTTTTTGGAATTAATAACCTCTCCAATAGACTCCAGCCCAAATTGAAAGCATATAAATTCGATTGAAATCCCTGCCACCGCCTTGTCCCTCCTTTTCAAGTCGCCGTGATGTACATTATTTTGTGCATTCAATTGCATGCATATACAATAGGCGGAATTATATCGGAATGGGAATTTTATAAAGAAATAATAAATCCCCGGTGATAAAATGAGGTAGAAAAATTATTGCAGCCGAAAAAAAAAGGAAAGAGCGAGGCAAAAGGATGAGATAGAATTAATTGTGGGGGCGATTGCAAGCAATTTACGACACTGATTGCAAGACGAAAAGGATGAGTAAAGACTGAGGAGAGGACGAATAAGAATAAGAAGCGGAGCGAAGGAAAGGAAAGCAAGAAAACCTAAAGCATCTTGGGAAAAGCTTTTTCGTGAGGAAAGAAAGGAACAGCAACCCTCTACGTTGCAAAAGCCATTCTCCTTCCTTCCTTCGTTCCTCCTTTGAGAGTTGGATTTGAATCTACGTTTTATCGTAAGCAATTAATTCCCCCAGGAATGAAGATGAGAAGATCCTGGAGGAAAGAGAGGTCATTTTTTTTCGACAGACCTCGCAGAAGGATGACGGTAATTTTTATTGGGTCTCGTATTAACTCCAAATTACTCAAAGTGCTCCTATAGGACAAGATTCGACTTCTCGGAAATTCCCATGGAGAGTAAATTTCCAAATTTATAAAAATAAAGCTTCCCGATCGATATACCGCGCAGGGAAGTTGATTGATTTCGATACGTTTGTATCCAAACACCATCATGGGCTATTAATCGGGCCTCGAACGAAGGGGAGGAATCGAAGGGTTAATTTTAATGACTTTCGCCTTCGTTGATTCAAAGATCGAGGGAAGCGAGAGTCAACGAGCGAATTTCGCCGACTTTTTCTGCCGTTCCCGCAGTTGTGTGACAAAGGAAAAGTAGCGTGTCGAGGTAAGAAACCGAAAGAAAAGTCGTTCCGCGAAAGGGTGAAATAGGGAAGAAGACGGTGGGGAAATGTCGAGAGGGGTTAACTCTAGTAAGTGCAAACTTTTACATCAAGAAATTCTTTCTACGGCGAAAAAGGCAGGGTGGTTTTGGACTGAGAATATTCTCTGTGTGATAAACTTATAAACTTTTAGGGCAAAACTACCGCTGTTACCACTACCACTCCTGGAGTACTGCTACTACCCTTCGTCTCTTAAATATAACTTGTTACTCGCACGTTTTCACGACTTCTCTCCGAGGTAATGAGCTTCGTAAATTTTACCTTGTCTTGGATGAATCTTGAATTATTTCTCCTTTTTTTATTTCGAAACTTCGCTCAGCTGATATCTAGTTACAGTGAGTGACGGTGAAATAACGTTAACTTAAATTTATCCTATCCGATATTACGGCACGTGGATGAACCGGTTTATGTTTAAATTAAATTACAAAAAGGTGAGAGGCGTCGATTCATAAAACCTGATTAGATTTTCAAAATCGTAAAAAATCTTGTACGAATCTCACATTTGCTGGCTACAAACTGTGATTCGTGGACCGCAACTTTTTAGGGTCTGAAAAACTTCGGAAAGAGCATCTCGTTTTTTTTACAGACGACGAATCCACGTTTTATGCTGCAAATTATAGCTTCTAGGAATTATCGCGTACAGAGATTTGGCACTGAAAGGGTACAACAAAGACTAAGCGTTGAAATCCAGTGGAGATTTCTACGATTTCGTAGCCCAAAGGCGTGAATATTTCAAGTTCAAATGAAAACTTGATGAAAGCGGCGAAAAATCTTGAAATTCGCAGAACACGAGGCTCTTCGAGCGATATCCACGTCACGGTGATTCGTCCCCAAAATTGCCTGAAAATTGGAATTCGGATTGTTTTATTCCACGATAAAATGATTTTCCCCGGAGCTTTTATGGCATTTTTATGTCCCTCTCAAGTTATCCCGCGATGGCAAAAAGAAAGCGCGCGACTGAGAATTTTGCAATTTTCTATTTGTCAACGCGGTCTCACGTAGACCTTTAAAATGTAACGCTGCAATTTGATAACGAAATTCAAAGGGAAGTTTTAACGAACTGTATAACGCAACTGCATTCATTTTTTCACTTGAGCAAGAAAAAAAAATGGGAATCCCATTTAAAATATACAAAAAGGACAACAATCATAACTGTAATAAATAAAGCCAACAAAAAGTAGAAAGGGTATTGAATTTGCTAACTATTTAAATTATACATTGTACACCCGTGTCACGTATTCTCTTTATATTTGTAGAAAAATACCGTGATGCCATTTTTTTTTGTTTTTTTCGTTCTTGTGCCTGTATACGTCCTTCTTTTCCTCTTTTTTCCCAATTAATCGATATAACGTTATAGTACTAATAACTATCCCCTTTTTCCGTTGTCTATTCCTCTTTTCCATTCCTTTTTTTTTTTTTTCAATCTATATATGGACCTGAAAGGTCTTTTTTCGATCTGTAAGTAAAAATACGTACTATAAAGCCAACGAGAGCGCAGCGGGAGGCTCGTTCTCGTGTTGGTAACAAGGAACAGCAGGATCAAAGGCATTTTTCGAGTGTTTCACATTACAAAATTATCCCTTCTTTTATTCAAACCCCCCCGCTTTTTTACCGTTCAATTAATCAAGCAGCAAAAAAGATGTACGTTTTCGATAGCAAACCCGGAATAACAATGATGATAAAAATAATAATAATAATAAAATTTAAAATAACGCAACGTTACTATTACATACGAAATTTATTTCGACGTAATTATTCTTCTACCTTTACATTATAATCTGGTTATTTTTAATAAATGTTAATTACGTGACAATTCCAAACTCTTTTTTTTTCCTGCCGAATTATTCAAGCATCAAAAAAATATGTTTGTGATTGGAATGGCAGAATAATAATAAATGACAATAATATTAAAAACAACGCAACGGTACTATTATTATGTACGAAGTCTTTTTAATGCAATTATTGTGTTTTTTGTTCATTACAATATTTTGAAATTTGTTTACACAATTTCTCCGATTTTCATTTATTTTTACTGCTGCATAAATCGATCGGTAAAAAAATGTGAATTTGATAGGATACGAGGAATAATAATGAAAAATATTAATAATTTGATAAATTACATATTACAAATACTCTATCGAACGCAATTATTCCCTTCATTAGACGGTAAGTCATTTATTCTTTTTAATTATATAGGAATTCCCGAATCTAATTTATTGTTAATTAGCAAAACGTAATACTGCATCAATGTTGTATTACATTTGCCGTTATATAATTTATTATCGATAATGCAAAAATAAAAATAATAAAAAAAAAATAACTCCACGTTATTGAAGTAAAATTTTCCAAGTCTCGATAGTAATTATTACCAGCGGGTTGCAGTTATTGCAAATTCCGTCAGTATCCGGATCGAGTATGAACCGAACTCCGCTGGAATTTTTTTTTTTTTTTCAGTGCACCGGAAATTTATGGCAGCTCGGGTTTTATTAGCCGGTGCATTATAAATGCCTACTTGGGAGCTAAATGGCCGAAATGGCTGGTGAAATATAGAAAAGCGTAAAAAAGTATGCGCACCTATGACTTATTCGTATGTCCTTCAAGTAGCAACATCTATTTCGATATGCGTGGGTGGAATATGGCAGTGCAGACGCGAGGTACTAAATCATGAAACGACGAGACTGATGAAATGCATTCTAAAATGTGACCCCTGGGATACAGATGCAGATGCAGATGTAGATGTGGATGTGGCCGTGGATGTTGCCGCGGAGAACGGGGAAAAAAGGGAAAGGAAACATTTACGTTTAACCTCCAGATCAATATTTTCTATTGTACGTATCGAAAATTCAAGAGGATGAATTGCTTAACATTTCCCACTATCGCGCGAGTATAAACGTTTCGTTTCGAAGAATTA
Source organism: Gasteruption jaculator (assembly GCA_949825005.1). Lineage (NCBI taxonomy): Eukaryota > Metazoa > Arthropoda > Insecta > Hymenoptera > Gasteruptiidae > Gasteruption > Gasteruption jaculator. The sequence goes on from OX463768.1 coordinate 2,777,496, forward strand.
TAGCGCGAAAGAAAGGGAAACGTGGCAGGGGCGATATAGTGAATGTTACTATGTCACGGTGATTTCTCGTTGGCTGTGATTCTGCGATTCCGGTGAATTGCATTTAACGCCGTAAAAATTGACTGAGTAACAAAACAAATGTTGCCATTCTACGAATGGCGAAATTTTAAGTGCGACACGAAAATCCGACGTTCCTAAATATCTTTGGAAATGGACACCCATGCAGAGATTGGCCGGCGATTCGGGAGCTGCAATAAATTTATGTCAAGACATAAATACCCCCTTTGTTTGAAAGAAAGCAAAAGCGAATTTGTTACAAAGGAGAGTTAACTTGAAATTAGAGTGGAGTCTTTTGGACGACAATTTCCAAAGAAATTGCCTTTTCTTAACAAAAAAGAAACTCAAACGGAAATGAGCTCTGGCTCGCTTTATAGCATAGTCGAGTCCTTTATATCAAGAAACGATCCTTCCTTTGAAGGTTTTATCTAACTGTACGTATCGGTATCTATAGGGAACACATACACGGATAAAAACGAGTGAAATTGGTTCCGACTGTACGTAATATATATTTCCTTTTCAATTTTTCCCCCCTTAAACAAATTATTTAGGATCTTTATTCCCTTTCCTGGAGACGATAATTCCCCCGAGTTCCTTTCGGAATTCGCATAATTTTAGAAGCGTTCAGAAATTTCAGTCTGTCTTGAATTTTTCAGGTATTTTCCAAAATTCACTTTCTTATTGGAGAATTATTTAATTCATTAATTTAATAAATCAATTACTAATAATTTATAATCCCGGCCTTATAAATTCTAAATTAAAGAAAAATGTCCCCGAGCTACTCCAAGATTTATTTATCGATTTAATAAATGAATTATTAATGATTGATCATTTAAAATTCATTTAATTATAAAATAGACAGAAAATCTATTTTTTTCCTTTAATCGTGTAAACTTGCACCTCCGAAATTCATATCTCGGTATCGAAAAACTGTGGGTACTTTCTTGACGGTTTCTTCGAGAGCACGTAGCCTCTGCTTCTTCGCTTGTAAACTTCGTGACTCTAAATATTCCGTCTTAGACTTCCGAATTTGCAGAGTGAAAAGGACTTTGCTTTTCTTCCGTCCGCTTATATATGTAAAATCAGACCTTTTCAAGTTCAACTTGAAAAATTCATAACCCCGGAACGCAGACTTCCACGCTGGAGCGCATTTCCCGGCCTGGAATCCTTACTTTCACTCTTGTAAATTCTAAATTGAAGAGAAACAACCCCGAGCTACTGCAAGATTGTTTATTCCCCGCCGTTTCGCATTCAACAACAGCGGGTTTTGCTATTTTGCATTTCCTTCGATCCCCTGTCCCAACTTCGCTTTCGATGCAGTAAAATCAAAGCTTTTAGAAAAATTACATTATAAAATTGAACGTCATAAAAGTCATCAGGAATTTATGAGATACTAAAAAAAAAGTACGTGTAGTCAGGAAGTAAAAAAAATAAGAGGAAGAAAAGAACTTTTAGGATACTTTTACCAACTTTTGTGACAACGAGTTTCCTTCCTTAGCTTTTCGGCTTATTACCACCCACGGAAAAGAAGCACAACCCCCAAGTGAATTAAGAATCGACCTCTTCTGAAACCGTGAGTTGCTTTCGACTCTCTTCCTCGCTTCTCAAGATTTTTGTTGCCTCTCTCCCTGAAACTCCACTCGAAAAATTCACGTAACGCTCCACGTGAATTTACACTTGTACCCTTTGGGATAATTTCCACCCCCGCCTTTCTCTCTCTCTCTCTCTCTATTTTTTTTCACTACTTCTTACAATATCAGCGACCTTTCCTACTTTTACTTTAATTTTCCTCCATTTCGGCAAGTAGGAATAAAAAAGGTTTTCAATTACTTCCCTTATTGCCGAACAAAACGTTACAATTAGAAGGAGAGGGACGTTTCTTTGCTTCTCCGCTGTTACTTAAAACTGGGGATTTTCGCGTCCCGGGAGAGTCGCTTACTGTCAAAACCTATATATCTTTCGCCTTAGCTTCAAGCTTATATCGTAGATCTCAAGTGAGACAAAACGCAGACGTTCCTATACTTTTCCCTTTTTGTATCAACTTTACATGACACCGTCGGCAAACGTACGTACGTAGGTATTTCTTCTTATTCGCGTAAAGGAGAATATTCTTAGGTCGGTTGGCCCACTTGGGAAATTCGATACGAAGTCTATCCATGTATATTTGAAAGGGGTAAAGGTACTACAGGAAGCCACCCTTGCTTTTCTCCCGGAAAGGAAGGAAGGAAGGAAAGCGGGATACGGGAGGAAGAACAAAATGTTGGGGGAAAGAGTTTCGGTAGCGGTATTACAGAAATTCCATTTTTTTTTTTGAGTTATCCAATGCAACGACGACAAGGTTGAACAGCAAACAAATTTTTATCAGAGACTCCTATATTTACACCGAGGCACGTATACCCATGGGGCTTCAAATGTTGAATACATATGCCCGGGAATCAAATAAGATTGTTCGGAAATGTATAATGCCGAAATTCCGAGGCGGGGGAATTTCCCTCTTTTTTTTTGGTTGGTATTACGCGATTTTTCGTTGCTGTTGTTGTTCGCGCGCCTTTTGTTCTTGGGATTTTGCTCGTCCCAAAGCCCCGGGTAAGTTGAGCTTCCCAGTAATTATTTTTCAAGAAAAAACGCCGGTATTCACGCTTCCGTAGCTGCGAATTTTCAAACTTCCTTTCGGTCTCGTTAAAAATTCATGCAGGTTTTGAGGAAGAAGATTTCAAATCCACGAATTTTCGTCGGAGTGAAAAATTCCTTTTGATTGACATTAGCAAGGATTTTATTACGATAATTGCAAATTATCCATTGAAAAGAATTTTGTTTTCTAGGTTTTCGCGGATTCTGACATTTCTGCTGCGAAAAAAAAAATACTGAATAAAGTACAACTCGAAAAAAAAAACAAATTATTCCGAAAATTTTCTAGGAAAATAACGAAGACGCGCGGGTCTCGAAAAATAGTAAAATTACGTTCAAAAATTATAAGTTACAAGAGAGATTCCCCGGAAAAAAAATAATTCTTCCAAAAACAGGGTAAAAATTAAAGTTGCAAAAATGGGATTTTCCGAGCATGATTTCGATTTCAATTCAATAAATTCTAAATTAAAATAATTTATGATTTTACATGACCACCAATAAAACGTAAAAATAATGAAAAATTCGTAGATTGATTTAGTCGAGTCCGAAGTTGTTCTATATGGAGTCAAGGTGATAATCAAATCCGAGGGCAATAAAAGTTAAAACAATTCGAAAAGCATCCAGTTGGCAGTGGAGCATCCAGCGGGAGAAGAACGTTGGTATGGGAAAACTTTGGATAATGTTGCTTAGGTGAAAGGTATCTACTATATGGTTGTATTGTAAGAGGAGTCTCTCGGAAGTTTCCTATTATACTCTCCCTTAACTAGTCAGAGCTTTATGAAATAGCAGATGTTAGGGAAAGATATAGAGAGTGAGACAAGTTTTGCTCACCTCTTCGTTCTATAGGTGGCATATATGAGGTAAACTATGGTTTTAGGTAGGAACTATTCTATCGTTAGCATATATATAGTTAACTTAAATGCATAGGAGGTAAAGCGACCAAACATACGTACATAGTACACAGGGCTATGTGTTATATCGCATGCTACTCCGCTTTACTCCGCTCTCCACTGTTGCGAAAGTACCCCTAGCTCGCCTGGACCTAAATCTACAGCATGCAAATTTCAGGGCGGTCGAGTTTCCCAGATCTTACCAATCTTCGATAAACTCCGTTTCGGCTGGTCCGTTCATCGCACGGAAGTGTGACGGAGAGCTGTCTTAGTAACAACTAAGGGCTAACTTACAATGTCAGAGGCTTGGGATTTACAATTAGGGTTGTTGAATTAGTCAAATTATATCGAATTATCGCAAGATCCTGTCGGAAGGACACGCGGCGAACTATTTGAGTTGTAGTTTCGATAACCGAACGTTTAACGCGGCGCTTGTGAGGATTTACATGGACTTTGCGACGCAAATATTCTGGTTATGATTTTTTTTTTTAATTAGCTGATACCCAAATGGGACAATTTTTTACTTAAAAAGTAGAATTTTCATTTCGAAGGAACGTCAAAATTTGGTGGAAGGTGGGTTCGGGTTTCGTTGCAATTTTAATATTCGAATTAATCGAGGTTTCAGGTGTGACTGGAATTATAAAAATAATTGCAAACAGCAGTAATTTTTACGAGCGTAATTCGTGAAATTCAGCAGAAACGTAAGAGAGAAAACATTCTCAACGTGTAATTTCCAAAACTAGCAACGATAAAATTGTAAAGTTTGATGCAATCTAGCGAATCGTAAATGTTTTATTATTCTTGTTTTACTGTCGGTTAAAACGAACTTTTTTCAAAGCCGAAACTCAAGCAAATGCAAGGAAAAAGTAAAATGTAGAAGAAAAAAAATGATTTGCATATCAGTCGATAGAAAGTTGTCTAACAAGATTATTTTGTAAGTGCTTAATGGAAGTTTCAAATGTTGCATTATCAGATGGGGAAACGTACTAGGCTGGAAGGGTCTCTTTAGATCGATGTTATTTTACATATCAAAGGATCACTTTGACTCTATAAAAAGCTTTATCTATTGACATTCTATCAATCAACTTACTCGCTATCCTTTTTTTATCACTATTTTATTACAACATTTCTTTCCGCATAGGAAATTTATTTACATTAGGACACTCTGAGAACTCGGGTTTTATAGGGTGGAAAGTAGAGATTCTTGGATTTACAATGAGGTGTCGCTGAAATACGGACGGATTATTTCTTCAAAGATAATTTTCAAGTTGCTTACTCGCTTCCATGGGTTTAGAGGAAAATGAATGTACCTTTGAAATATTATTAATTTCAATGAACGTAAAGAAAATAGATATATCAAAAGATGTTAATTTACGCTCTGGAAAATTCCATAATTCAAAATTTACATAATTTCTTACCGTGACCCATTTCAAAATTAATCGCAGGACCCTCTACTTTTCACCGTAGAAATTTCAGAATTCGAAAATGACTCCCTTCGCAGCTACTAATTATGACAAAATAAATCTTAAAAATCAATTAGTAATTATTATTACTGACGAAATTATATTTTTTATCAGAACAAAAAGTTTACGAAACTTCAACAACCCCAGATTATTATCAAAGAAGAAATGAATCTCAAATTCATGGTGAATCCAAAAAGGTGATTTGACGGAATTTGAAATTCCGCAGCTCGTCAAATAAGTGCGCCTTTATTTCTATTAAATTACGAGTTGCTTTGGAATACTCGTTATTTCGTAAAAACAAGGAATCCTTCCGGCTTTGTCGTTCCAAAAAGGAGAACGAGGGAAACGACGTCAGGACGGCGCAGCGTTCGCTGGACTTTCTTTCTAGGGGAAAACATTTGTACATAGAAGTTTTCAGTCTCTTTGTGCAATTATTTATGGTAAATGCGTGTGAAATTAATGTAACTTTATACTGCAGCCAACTAAGGAGAGATACGTAAACACGGGGGCTCCTCTATGGCAGTATTAATGATAGCGGCAGTTGGAGAACTGTTACGGTAGCGGCAACGTAACCTCTCCCTTTTACTCTCTAAAAAGACTCCCCGACGAACCCAGGGAACACAGAGAGAATTATATAACACCTCTCTTCCTTTCTCTTTTTTTTTTACCATCACGGCGGGAATTTCGAGACATCCGGATGAACCGTCATAAAGCTCGCGAACCAGAAGTCTTCCATCCCACCCGCAGACGAAAAGCTCCGCGTGACAGCTTTAATTCAGCATTCGGGTTGCTTTTGATTGCGGTGGAAATAATTCCCGTGCCGATTTTGACTCCCGGAATGTCGAGACCCTTTCCCGGTACCAGCCCAACGTGGGTGATTGATTTCCCCCGATACTGAATCCAATGAAAATTCTAATGCCAGCCCATGCGCTGATTATTCAGGGTAGCGAGAAAATTACCATCCATTTCTCCCCCTCTCTCTCTCTCTCTCTCTCTCTCTCTCTGTCCCTGTTAGTTCTGTGTCTTTGATTTGAGACATTGTGTTCCTCTGCTAACTGATGAGGGTTCCGTAGGATTACAAACGGTGGCATCAGGCGATATAAATTAACCAAGCTGCGGTTTCTATCCGTTGCGCTGGTCAAGGTGTAGGTATAGACTAAACACTCTAACTAACCATTCCAGGCCCAAATTTACTTAGGCTTCAAATGCTCCGGACACTGATAAACACAGACTCGCACGCTTGTACGTTATTTCGAGACCCACGCGTGAAGCCACTGCAGCGGAAAAACGAGATGATCCCATTTTTGCATGATCCCGATACGCGCGTTTCCGAGCAATTATTGTTAATGAGGATATAAGCGGTAAGAGACAATTAATCACACAATGGGGGTAATATCCTAATATCATACATAAACGATCTAATAGCAGTATAGCTTCCTAGACAGATCAATTTATACGTCTCTCCGAGATCCCTGAATCGGTAGATGAGCGTGTAATTGGGTAACCCAGATCGCCTCGCTCTATCTTCGTCCCGCTCCTTCTCGCTCTGTCTCCGTCTCTCCACGTAAGGTTGCAAGCTGCGAGAGAGAGAGAGAGAGAGAGGCATAGGCAGAAGGGAGGTTCCGGTTCATCGATATCTATGATGTTAACCGAACCGTGGTTCCCTCCTGATAGGTTGCCGCATAATTACCCGATCCTAACACTCTCCGTCTCTTTCTCCATATTCTATCATACCGCTGCACCGCAGCTTTTCGCTCTTTCTCGTCCCGTGAAGTTTAAGTTTAACGGTAATCGCATTATCCCTTAACACAGAATGGGAAAAATGTTGATAATAATTGCGACCAACCGGCTGGAAAAAATTAGTATCTCCGATTCCGATCGTTGTCCCATGTACGGTGTTTTCGAAAAGTTACGAACCCAAAGAATCTATGGATTAGAAGGAGAAACCAGTTTTGGGGGTCATGGGTGCGTCCATTACTTTTTCAAAAACCATTTTGCGAATAGGGAAAAAAAGGTTATTAAAATTGGTGAAGAAAATAAAAAGGCGCTATAAAATAATAAGATTACAAAAATGAGAAGAATCTTTAAAAAAAAATATGTAAATTTATTTTCAAAATTGTATGTCAAATAATGAACGCAAGCGCTTACTATAAAAATTACAGTTAATTGTTAGGCATTTTATGAAATTATACCAATTTTCCTATAAATTTTATTATTTTACACCGCGGGCGCATATTTATTATTTTTTATAGCAATTTTCATTATTCCGACGGTTCAAAATTATATTTATAATAAAATAAAGAACGCGAGCGTTTGCTATAAAAATTGCAGTCGATTGTCGGCGTTTTACGAGCTTGTAACAATTTCCCCATAAATTTCATTATTTCAGATCACGAGCGCATATTTATTATTTTTTTTGTTATAGCAATTTTCGTTACTTCGACGATTCCCCTTTCCTTGGTGCACTCGCAAGAACATTGGGGGGCCAAATCGGAATTGACTTCTCCCTGGAAAGCGCCAATAAAGTCTCCGGAGTCTCGGGAGTATCGAATTTGAGGGGTTTGTTGCTTTCCGAGCGATTTGCCGGGCGAAATATCGCGAAGGCCGCAGTTGCTTAATTCGCAAAGAGTTATCGGTCGCCAAGTTCGGTTCCTCCCGAGATTCTAACGTAGGTACATACACACGTACCCAACTCGTGGAAGCCCTTTCGTGCGATATATCGCGAGTCGAGAAAGCGGAAGTAGGTTAGAAGAAAACAATTATACGAGGAGAATCCTCTTTCGCGGGAGGAGGCAAGGGAGGCGGGTGGATATCGGAGCGGCAGCCGGGGGTTGGAGTTTAAGGGCGGTTATAAGAATATTCGGTGTATACAGTAGGAGCAATGAAGCATAGGTCTACGTTGTTGGTACAAGTATGCGCCCATAAATGCCACAAGTTTCCTTATTTATGAGGGAAGAGGGCAAGGTAAGTTTAAGAGAGGAGAGGCGGAGAGAGATAGAGAAATGGAGAGAATAAGAGTGGTGTAGGTGAAACCGAAGGGAGAGGAGGGAGACGTGTTGCAGTTACAACTATATATGTATACTTTTCGTGGATATATTTATTTGTTATTCCACATGGATAACCGAGAGCCAAGCTGAGAAGCATTATAGTAGTTGGTACTGTTCAAAAACCGTTATTTACTGGTCTCGTGGTATGACGCGCCCAACGGTACAGTTATAGTTAAGTTTTGTAAGTCGCTGCTGTAATAAATATACATAAATTTTATGAAAAGTAGACATTCACCATCTGGACATGCACGAAAATAAGAACAAGACAGAAGGAATAAATAAGTGTGCGGCAACGAAAAGGAACAGCGGGAGGATGAACGAGAAGAAGAAGAGGAAGAAGGATGGAGGAGTTGTATGTAGAGCAGCCTTCGGCACGATGCCAATTTTATAGTAAAATTAACCCTTTATGCCGCTTCGAAGGAACACACGCCAGCGAACACTCCTATCGTGAGTTTGGCGGTAAATGCGGCAAAACTGGAAGGAAAGCGGAAAGAAAGTGTTGTCGGATATTTGGAAAGTAGGGGTATCGTTTTTCCCAACGAAATCGATATTCAAAATAATCGTGGAATTAATTGGAAATTTATTGCGCATCATAATTAATGAAAATTGCGATTATTACAAGAATTCATTTATTCTACGTTCAAAGTTCGTGGATTTTTGTAGAATTCGAGTTTCCCTCTTTCGTACGAATTAATTACCGCTCGTTAAATTTCGGGGAAGACAATAAAGTGGAATAGAGTGAAAAGCGAGCCCCGGTGTAGGGAAAGAAAAGGGTTAAGGGGAGAAACGCCGGGAAAAGGACAGTTTATTTGGATTCAAGTATTCGTTCAGTATTTTCAATTTGTACTGCAGTATTTTCGTACGTTAGGAACAAACTTTTCACTTAAGTTGCTTCATTTACTTGGCCTCCGTTGCTGGTTGCACAGCCACACACGCGGACGTCTGCATACAGACACAGCGGCTGCTGCGGAAAAGTATACGAGAAGTAGCGGAAGTATATTGGTTGGCTAAGTTATTTCCTTCCAGAACTAACTTCCTTCTCCGGCCCTTCTACTTTTACTACCGGAATCTTTCCACCACCTCTTTTCCATCGTTTTCCATGTTTACTGCTTCTCCTTTCGCCCTTATAAATTTTAGGGGATGCAGTTACAGATTTCGCGTTTACTCGCGACCACCTCGTCGGTCAACTACTGGCCCCAAAACCTCATCACCTCGAGTCGTTTATTGGAAAAACGTGAGACCCGCGTTACGGTGACGTTCGTCCATGGTTGCAATTTCTTAGGAAAATGTTTCGACTCGTGAAGTTTCCCGGTACCTGTGTTATATTGTATTAAATAAATAATACATATAAATAACGAAAACAAGGAAGAAATCGGTTGGTTGGAAATATTGTGTGGGTATTGCCACACTTTCCGTTGATATAAATCAAGCGAACCGCTTACAAGCTACCCGTAAACTTTATTTGAAAGAACCAACTCGAAGATTTAAAGCTGTAGACAAAAATAATCTTAGGAAAGGTACAGAAATGGGTGGAATGAAAGAAATGTATACGACCGACTCAGGGAAGGAATGGCAGGAAAGAAAGAGGAGAGAGATGGAATAAAAACCAAGGAAACTATATATCCGGGGAAAAACAAAGAAAAGTGAGAAGAATGAATGAGAGACTTTCCTCGTGTAGATGAGATACGAAGCAGAGCGAAGTCGATAAGATGTATTGGACCGTGAAGAACATTGCTTTTGTAGATAACACCCGAGTTTCTTTTATGCATTTGTACGTTCCAACGGATGTTTATGCGTACGAATTCATATTTGCCAACCTGTCACTTCCTTCGAGATTTCGGGCTTGTTAATTCTCACGAAGACCGTGCAGAGACGGTCGATACCGAAGGGGTGCGATCGACCCCGTTTCACCCTGCAAACGCATCGAAAAGATAGGGTACGGATATTCCGAAAGATTTGTGCAAACACTTTTTACAAAATTGTGCAAATCTCTAACTCGGACGTCGTCAAACTGGAGTTCTACAACCCGAGCACCCCCGAAATTCTCGATTCCTCGGCTGCAAAAATTGGAATATCCAGGAATGTTACCGATCGAATTTCCTCAAATGGAAATTACCCATTCTCCATTTTCCGAAATAAAGTTTCCCAATTTTTCTGTAATTAGCGGACACTGATATACCGTGAGTTGAATAACGTATAAATAATGAATAATAAAATCAACGTAAACGGATAAATACTGAAACCTTGGATGCTTTTTTTTTTAATCAAATTTTCGAAAGAAAAAAAATGAAGTTTTCCAAACGCGAGTACCCAAAATTCTTGAATTCTTCACCCGCTAAAATTGGAATTTCCAAGAACGCCACCGACTGAATTCCATCAAAGACGACCGTCCGTGGAATTGGCCGCAGGAAAATTACCTTCCCTCTATTACCGAAATAGCGTTTGTCGATTTTTCCGTATTTAACGGATAATAGGATGATACAATGATGACTGCATACATGGTGATTTATAGATAAATTTTATCATATCATTGACGCGATCAAACGCTATATGACGCATTAATGCAAGTACGATATAGCAGAGTATATGGTTTGAGGTTTGGATTCGATTACGACCTGTGGCTTTTGCCGACCTCCGTTCTAGCTCTCAATTTTGGTTTACATTCTATGTACCTATCGTAGAACCCGACAAATTCCATTGAGTTTCAAAGCAACCTACGGCCAGCGAGCGCCTATGGCTTCGCACGGTGCACATAAATCATGCGATACTTTTATCCCAAATATATCCTAATCGCATTCCATCGACTTCGTGCTCTGGATAAATATGTACTTTGAGCAATAATCACTCATTTCCTGGGCTGTCATTTTCGCTTCCCGGAGTCGCTCTTCTCCGGACAAATGGCTCCCATGCACCTCCTTGCCCCGCGTATCCGTACCTCGCGGTTGGCTTCCACGGGGGTACGATCGGTGCACCGTTTCGCACTTTTGCACCGATTAGAACGGGTTGCGCCGAACCTCTGTAATTTATAATGCATGCCCCTGATTAAAACGGCAGGAAGTTACATATCTTCGAGATTTACACCCGTCATTTTTTCCTCGTCTTCTTCCTCCGGCGCTGCTACTTCGTGCGAACCGTGGAATCGCATTGCGGACTTGTATATACTAAAGTAGTCTTATCATATATACACCTCATGAAACAAGAGAGAGGCGGGGAATAGGAGAGAAAGAGAGGTATTAGATTTTATACTCACTCCACCGTGAACTATTACTACTTACATGTATGTACGTGGGTACCACCTTCAGACTGTGTTTTTGCGTCTCCCTCGCACTATCTACGTTAAATGATACTCCCATACTTTAGCAACTTTATATACACACGAGCGACGGGGTGCAGGTATACCAGGGGTCGAGACGCGAAAGGACGCAAGTCCGGGCCTCGTACGTTAGACGATGCCCTTCTGGCTCTTATCGGTCAATTTATACGTGTGTACACGGAGCACGAGAGGAACTTGCAGCGCATAGATCCTGAGGTTAAAACCACGTGTTTGGCCACACGCGTTTTAATGCTCGAATGGCGTGTATAGCTTTACTTCTTTCTATATAGAAGAAAAGCTGTTGAAGGAAAGAAAAGTAACGTCCATGAAGTGGGCCAGTCTGCAAACCCAACAGTTACCGCCGCGCCGCTATGCTGCATGGCAATAACTTGTTAAGATATATCGTCGGTGCCGTTCCCCCTGTATTCTCTATTTCCCTTTTTTTTATGTGGATTTCGGGACGTGAAATTCCTAATTTTTTCCCAAAAGTCCACCCAAAACCTGTTGGCTCACTTTTTCTATCCACAATCAGGCCCACTTTCGCTTCGTTCCGAATTTACGAGTTCCCGAAATTCCTCGGATACTACGCAGGTTTGTCCCCGCAGTTGCAGAAAGTCCCAAAGAAATGGGGAATCCTGAAGAAACTGGTTTTCGAATTGTCCCGAGCGTGCAACGACCCAATAGCAGTTCCGGCAAGAATTGATAGCAGTCTAGTATTGGCCTGCCAACCTCGGGAGATTCATAACGATCCAATAGTGGTCCAGCGTTTATTGATCACGAGTATCAGGTACTGCGGTACCTCGAAAGTTCCCACGCTTTGGACTTTTGCCCCATTGTTCCTGACGTTAATGTTCCTAAGTGGGAGAAATAGAAAAAGAGTGGAATGTTTTAATTATTTTTTTTGTAAGAATTTTTTTTCAATAAATTTTGTGGATAAGCAAATTCTGCAAAAACTCGTGGTAGCCCATATTTTAATAGAGTTTCGTAATTTTCAATGTATATAACATTAAATTGTATATATAGTTAGAATATTGAAATAAAAGTTTTAGAATTTTTTGAGTCAATAGCTAGTTCTACAAAAGTGTATGAATCAATTCTTGTGAAATTATTAATAATTCTCTCCAATTGATTTTATTCGATCAATTGAATGTTTTAATTTGTATTCCGACGATGCTGTTAATAATTTTCCTAACTTTTTCCGCTGATATATATATACCTCCTTTTTATAGAAATTTTCGTATTAATCTGGAACTCAAATCATACATTAATTTTAGTTAACTACTGGCATCGATTCAGTTCTATTTCAGAATTTTCAGAAATAAAAGTTTAAAGAATTAACGTCTACGCTAATAAATTGACTGAACTGTGGAATTGAAAATAAATCAAGGAAAATTTCACAAATATTACATTTGCACGAAGTAATTAACATTTTTAAACATTTATGCACCATTAAAATTTACTGTGTTGGAGGTCCAAGAAAGTTACTAATTGAACTGTCTGGATGAAAAGCGTCTTATATTATTCAATCGGTCGAATAAAACGAATCAAGGAGGACAATTCGATTTTCTCGATTAGACTTTGTCAAGCTGGTGTGAATTATTTTTAAGATTTTCCATGCAACTATCTATTAAAGTATTAATATTAGTAAGACCGTCGTGAAACTTCATTGTCGACGAAATCAGAGGTATTACAAAATCCAGTTGTTATTTCCATCCTTCCTTTTGCTCCATTCGTAACCAAAAAGAAAGCATATTTTTCGAGTCAACATTGGGAGAAGAAGTCAAAAGTTTTACTCGGAAGAAAGGAATGAAAGTACAGAAAGGAGTAAAAAGGAAGAGAGAGAGAGAGAGAGAAGGAGAAAGGGAGAATTGGTTCGATGGGTACGTATTCAAGTTTGTTTCCACAAGAGTTTAAGCAATCTAGGGCATCCAGAATCGCTGACCTAAGTTGGAACAATCGTATTCCACCAAACAAACCTGATGTCAACACAAACTTTTCAAAGGTGTATATACGTATTGAATGTAAAAAGTCTTTCTTCTATTCGATGATTAAGACAGTAAAAAAATGGGAACAGGGGTAGCGACTTTTAGCAGCGGACGAAAATTAAGAAAGGAATTGACATCAGGAACAAGAGAAGAGAATGAAGTGGAGAAGAAACTTTTTCAATTGGAATGGAAAGGGCAAAAATTATCATTGCTCCGCTCCCGGTTTTTTTATGCACAAGTTTTTAACAATTTTCAAAGTTGAGAGAGAGAGAGAGAGAGAGAGAGAGCTTCGTGTGTTCGTTCCTGCTTTGCATATGTACCTGCAGCACTTGACGTTATGGCAGGAGAAAGTTTTGTTACCACAAAGCTTTTCTCTCTATTCATAACAACGTGACTTCATTTTCTAGGACCTTCCTCTCAAGCTTTTAACGACTATGTACTCCGCGATAATGTTTGTTTTCTTTTTCCAGTCATCCCAACTTTTCGTTACCCTTTCGAGTTATTTTCCAACGTAAACTTCATCGACTTCGTGAGCTACGGGAACGGAATGTGGAGATTTCGGTCCCCCAATTTAAGGGTTCGGAGGGGTTTCGATTTTCTTAGGAAATTGGAATTGAAGCGAAACGAGCAGGAAAACGCTCCAACTTTTATGCAAAATAGTCGAAATTCGAAATCCTCGTTGTCGCCAAAGTACCCTTTGAAATTCAGTAATGTTAGATTTTTTAGAAATGGAATCGTTTTTTGAAGTACAATTTTATTATTTGATAATTAATTTGTCAAGCGAATCACATGAATTTTCGAAATTTATTAGAAAATTAATTTTCTAATAATAGAAATTAATAGAAATTAATTTTCTAATAATAGAAATTAATAGAAATTAATTTTCTAATAATAGAAAATTAATTTTCTAATAATAGAAATTAATAGAAAATTAATTTTCTAATAATTGAAATTAATAGAAAATTAATTTTCTAATAATAGAAATTAATAGAAAATTAATTTTCTAATAATACAAAACAAAACGAATCCGATTTTTGGAGAAAATTTGATCTTTCCCAAATATTAAATCTCCCGAATCAAATTTTCTTTCTCAGAAAAGGTCGAAAGATTTTGTCGCAAATTAATTCGTTATCGCCCACATCTGGTAAAAAATAAGGAAAATTGTTTTTTAGTTTCTCTCGTGAATCCAAGCTTTCAATATTTAACCAAAAGCTGTAAAACTATCTATAAATCCAATTGAAAAAAAAAACAATATAGGAATCACTTGGAAAATTTTCGTCACACTAATCACTTCCAGGAAAAATCTCATTTTCGGGAACGATAATAGTGCCCATAGAATTTTCTATACATACACGCGAGGCAATCGGAAAGTTTCGAGTGTGTGTACAATCTTGAGCTTTTTTTTTTTTCTTAAACTGATTGCACGTTTTGATATGTTACGACAGTAATGTAATACATAAAGGGAATCGATTTGAAACGACGAAAAATTTCAAACACCCCCTTGAGAATGTTCTCTTTCAAATCTTGTTTGCGGTTTAGTATCGAGAAAGAGAGTTTTCCCGTAACGACAAGAGAAAAGAAAATAGTTTGGTTGTATACAAAGTACAAACTACAAGCGGAAGAACGGCAATGGTGGAGTGGAAACCTATAGCGTTTGTAAGCTTCAACGTGTTTCCAGGGATTACTTTCAACGCCCTTTTATATACACTTCCATTTCTGCCACGAAGGTGTAACAAATTCCCGAAAAGGGATACGTATGTATCCAGGACGAGTACTTTCAAGGTTACAAGAAGAAATTAACGGCAAAAGTGGCGAATTTTACGTGAAAATTGGGATTGGGTTTTTCGAAAATGCACATTTTTGTCCTCGAGTGGCGAAATTTTTAAAATTCAAACTCTCTCGAATATTAACTAAATTTATTCTGCTATTCAAGGAGCTTCGAACTGTACCGAACATATTCAATGCGACCACTCCTAAGATCGCGAGTAAGAATTATAGGCAAAAGTAGCAATTTATACGTGAAAATTGGGTTTCGATTTTCCAGAAACGCACAATTTTCCCTCGAATGGCGAAATTTTCAGAAGTTAAAGTTTCCCTCTACTATTAACTGTAATTCTGAAATTCGGAAAGCTACGAAGCGAATTTTCGAATATGTTGGTAAACTACAATACGTTCTCCTATGATTTCCAGAAAAGGAGGAAAAAGGACGAAGATGAAATTTCCGAGAGAAATAAAATAAAGTGTAAAATGGAAGTTATACATGCACAGTGTAAATGTATAGTAAATCCGTGGAACCGGCTCCGTGTAACCTCGTTTCTGGTTTTAAGGTTTTAAGGGAAATATATACAGGTGAGAAATTTAACAGTGTTTGAATAATTAGTTGCGGCAATACTGTATATAGAAAGAGTAAAGAGGTAGAGGGAGAGAGAGAATGATACTTGAAGCTAAAGCTACATTAATTGCAAGGCATTCAAGAGGATTCCTTAATGAAATTTCGTATGATTAACTTCCTACGAATTTTATTCAGAATACATATATATGTGAGTTCATGCATGCATGTATGTATGCGCACGTACGCGTGTATGAGTGGTGCTCTAAATAGTACAGATTTCAAACAAGCTTCTCTCTCGTTTCTCTGTATATATTCTACATTTTCCTCAAATTAATTATCCTTATCCACGTATAGGTACTACGTAGTACAGCTATACTGGAAATTAATTTTCTTTTTAGGTACCCACGTATTTTATAGGTACGGAACTTTTTATCGCGCTTTTGTTTTTCTTTTAATTATTATTGAAACACTGGTTTCCAAAATCGTGGAGTTTCATCGCGGCGAGGAATATCGGGAAAAGCGAAAAATATTTCAATACTCAAACAATTAAAATCCTAATTCAACGAGGGGAAGGTTCGGCAAACAAATAGGAACCCAACAGAGATCCCTGCTGGAACATCGAATAATTTTTATAGAGAAAAAGTAAAAAAAAAATGTAACGATTAATTGGCTTTCTTTTAAATATTACTGAAACGCCAATGTTAAAATTCGAAGCAAAGAATTTTGGGGATAGCAGAAAATATTGAAACATTCCAACAAATCCGAAATTTTCGAAAGGGAGATTCGAGCAAAAATATAAATCCCTCTGGATTTCGTAGAATCTCAAAAAATTCTTCTATGAAATATTCGAACGTCCTTTTCTCTCGAATTCCGGGAAATCCAGATGGAAAACGAGATTTCGGAAGATCTTTTCCGGATCACCCTTTTCGTAACTAACTTTGAATAAGGATCTCGGCCCGGGAATGTGCGTGATTAGCGGCATTCAAAGGCATTCTCGTCTATGATCGCATTTCCGAGTCCGCGAAGTCTCGCTAAAATCTATGAAAGCGTTGTACGAGTTCCCCCCCCCCCCCCCCTCCCCGAGTCTGATTTCTGCAGAAACTCAATTTTGCAGATGACAATCCAATTTGGAGTGAAATCTTGTATCTGTTGTTTCTTTTTTATCCCCCCATTTCCGGCAGAGTGCGGCCACCGGCTTCATAACAACTCGATCCCTTTTCATTTGCCGAAATGAATAAAAAGGGAAGATCTTCCTCTTATTCTTACGCGTAACGTTATTTCCGTAGCAATTATTCACGGAGGTGCTATGATTCATGTAATTAACGGAGCCACGTGCGAATAAAACTTGCGCCATAAATTTCCCGAGAATGGAAATGATGGCACGTTCGTTGGTGGAGGAGATCAGAGAGAGAGAGAAAGACCGTATATATATATATATATACATGTATATACGAGACGTATATACGTGCATACGTCTGTTCGTGTGTTGGTATATAGGAGAAAGAGAAAGAGAGAGTGAGAGGGATAGATTTTTCAACTCACCCTTGCTTCAACGCTGATCACGTAGAATACCGGGCAATCTGCTCTTCCAGCCATCACGTTTGACGGTTTATGTCTACCAATGTTATATATGTCTATTCGCGTTGTGTTCCATAGCAAAACTTCAACCATGACACGTCAATCATGTCAACTATGCATGTACGTATATCGTATATGCGCGTGCATACACGCCGTGCCCTCTCGAGACCCTTTAGGGATGATGCGGAATTTCTTTTTCATATTTCCGGTGTCTACCTGCACCTCGCTCGTACCGTACCGTTCCATTCCCTTCCATTCCGTTGCCTTTCTTGCCGGAACAAAAAATATAGTTGCCTCGACTATACCTGTAATTGCCAACAGCCTTCGTCGGATTAACGTCACGACCATTAGATCCTTCGATAGTTCGGTTATTGAATTTCCGAGAGAGTCCCCTGGGAGTTGAATTTTAATTCTATAGTCGGTGTTTTCTTTTGCTCCAGCAATTGTCGGCTCTTTGAAATGTTCGGTAAAGCGAAACCCCAAAATTTATAAATTTCTGCGAGGAATTTCGAAATTTTTCTTTCGAAAAAAATGACGCGAAACTGGAAAGTAACTTTCGCGCCTGTATAGATGCATTTCGATCTACCCCGGCGATCGACGGGTTTGCCTATACACAGGCGCCGTATAGGAATATTTAATTATTTGACAAAAGTTTGTTTTTTTTTTAAGGCAAGCACGGAAAAATTAATTATACTAATTACGAGTAATTCTTTTTTATATAACCCAATCATAATAATAATAATAATTTCGTTATAAAAAGTATAATTACCACACTCAGAATTTTGTTTAATTAATTTTTACCCTTCTGACTGATAATTTTTGATTATCTGAATTTTTGAAATAATATATGCCCAATATATTATTCCCAATTTACGGAATATCATATTTTCGAAATAAATGCGGTCCTTGTATTTTTCAAACATTATATTTCAGTGTGAAAACATGTTATATACAATACATCGAATAAATATTTGTGTGAAAACATCTCAGGATCGAGATAACAGCGTCAACATGGTAATTATAAAATCGGAGCGAAGCAGTTATCGAAAATTTAGTAGGATATCAGATTGTCGGTGAATACTTTGAGTATCATTGTCAAGACGGATTCCAAAAACTTGATGGCTTGGATCACGACCAAGGCGTGTAAAATGAGTATTAAAATTTCGATCTTATACATGTGTTGCAATCTATCCATTAGCGCTAAATATATCCGTTTCGACGCTCTCGAGCTAAACGCACTTAGTCTTATAACGGTGTGATGCAACTTCACGTGTTCCTTGCAAAGTGTTTCTGGAAAAGAAGAATCAGTACGAATATATTTAGTCGGAAAATTGGACATTTTTCGTCAATTGAAAATTCAAACTTTTTCCTTAACCCCTTCGCAATTGGTCCAAGAACCAACTTTTTCGTAAGAAAAAATATATTAGAAATTTTTTTTCAAAATTACACCACAATTGTAGAATAATAACGCGAACGAAAATTCAAAAAACTTTTGAGTTTCTATAAAAATTCGCCTCTTACAGGATTCGAGGTCATGGAAGCCAAATTTAATATCAGATTTTCAAAATCCAATATAGTAAACCGAAAAATTTCGAAAATTATTTTACTTGAATAAGTCTCAATATTTTTGGAGTCTTGAAATTTCCGATTACTTATTTATCCAAATACAACAAATTAAAAAGTGTCAATTTTTTCATGTAAAATTTCGAGAAACCAAATATCTAGGGAAGTAGACTCCAAAAGCTGGTAAATACCAAATCACAATAATAAAAATACGTTTCTTCGACATACGCATATATGCGTCATGAAGGAAAAGCGTCACCGATAGCATTCGGTGGTCAACGGTCCTTCCTGGAGTTCCAGGCAATTCGGTATCTTCACCCAGTACCGGATCTAATCCCTGATGAGTGTCCATTTGTTTTTTTTTTCAATAAAAATTGATATCCGTGAAAATGGGGTAAAATTTCGGAAACGAAAAGGGACGGGTCTGGAAAAAGTTTGAATTCGTTCCGGAAAAAAAAAAAGAGAAAATTGCAGATTTCTCCTGCAGCTTATAAGGTTGAGAAAGTACCTCCAGCGTCGTCATCGTCGTAATAATCTTCATCCTCTAAAGCCGGCAAATATTTGTCGAGCATTAATTCCGCAAGATCGGTTGTATTTTCAACCGTCTTCAAGATACTTATCCCTGTTTCTGTTGACATGACCTTATCAGCTTGTCGCCAGCTGTAGATTTTTAAGTAATGTGCTTTGTAATAAGTACGTAACGTTATGATTCTCACGCGTTGTTTGGTTTCTTGCTTCAAGTCGATGAATGTCTTCACCGCCGGCTTTAGACGCTCCGAGACTATTGATTTCGTTTTATCCAGGATCTAATTAGAATGCATCGAATTAGTCGAAATTATGCGTGCGATTTTCGCCAAGCGAAATGCAGCAAAAAGGGATTTCCTACTCGGCTGATCTGAATGAAATCGAACTTTCTCGTATTTAAATTCGTAACGATCGGATGCTTAATTGCGGAATGCGAAGCTAGGTATTTATTTTTACCCCGTATCTTATGAATTTCAAATATTTATCGTCGAAAATCGTTTCTAGAATAAAGCACTTACTTGTGAATGAAATTACGGTAATTTGCGTATTTATATAAAATCGAAAGGTCGCAAATTTAATTTTAAAAATCTCAAATTATCAAATTTACAAAAATTAGCATTCCGACTTATTCAAAAATTTGAAAATTCTGTTTTTCATCCTGCAAATTTCAAATTTCTAGAAATTTCTCCCTTTTGAGTAGGAATTTTCAAAAAATACAGAAACATTCATTTCTTTTTAAATTCATTTCAAATTTACGTCTCTTCGGTGCAAATGGAAAATTGTGTATCTTGGAGCTATGAATTATAGAAATTTGCATTTCAACGTACTTCGGAGTTTGGAAAATCTGCCTTGCGGCCTCTACATTTTTATAAATATTGAATATTATAAATATACAATTTTTATAAATATACACTATTAATTCTTTTTCCATTTGTATGAAATTCACGTTTACCAATTCAACTTGAAAAATGTTCTCTCTCGAAAAGGAAAAATCCTAGAAATCTGCATTTTGACCTACTTCAAAGATTTCAAGTACCCGCTTTGTAAACGGCAAAGCTCGGGTTCTTACAAAAAACAGTTTCTCTTTTGCGGTTACACATTTTAAAAGCTCGTAGAAAAAAAATATCAATTCCCCTTTTCGGGAAGGCGGAGGAATTCGTGTCCCTCCAATTGAACTTAAAAAATTCATAACCGGGGAAGGAAAAAACGATATGGACTTGCGTTTTAATTCACTTCAAAGATTGTAATCTCCACTTAGCACCCCGTAAATTTCAAATATTCCTTTTGTTTCCTTCCCGCTTTCTTTCCCTCCTACCATTCGCGATCTTTATCTATCTTGACATTTGCCATTTATAAAAACTTACGTGTTCGGGTGATTCTTTAATAATTGGTAGCTTAACTTCGACAAAATCGATTCCTTGACAAAGTGTTTTGTCTAATGTATAAATAGGTCGTTCCATTAATCGTGCGACCGGCATCGACTTCTCTATCACAGTACCGAAAACTGACTCTATTGTGTTAAAGCTCCATTTGAGGAACGTGTTTGTTTCTTTGAGACGCCCGTAAACCTCGATCGATTTGTCCCACAAATAATTAATACTCGGTATTTTCAATGCTCGATCGATCGTTTGAATTTTATTTGCGTTCACCGGCCCCGTCAATTCTCCGTCCATTTTTTTTTGTTTTTTCGAAATCAAAGTACGTTCATCAGATTTCAACTCCGCAGTCTCCTCTTCGCGCAGGCGAGCTCTCGCGTCTCTCTTATTTTTTTTTTCCAACAATTTTCCTCACTTCTTACGATTTCACGTATCGATGCATATTTTTCGAGCGGTCGAATTCCTTCAAAATTCTTCCTCCACAACTTCGCCGCGGTCAAATAAAAAAAAAAGGCGTCAGACACTTACGCGCGTTCTCGCTTTTCTTGCCTATTGTGTGAAAAAAAAAATGTCAATTTCAAGCGAAAAAGCAGAAATTGCAGTTTTTCTTTGTACGAACTTTATTACTACGCAGTGTTGCAACTGTTGCAGTTATTTCTATTTATTCACAGTCTCGTTGCTTCAGTGAAATGTTGTACTTTAATCCCTGACTCATTTCCAATACTTCGTGCCATCAAACTTCTATGTATCACGAAATTCTTTTGTTTAATTTCATACGAATACGCGTTGCTCTCTTTCCTTCGCGCTTGAAAGCTTCGATTTCGAGGTCTATACTTTTTCGATTCTTACTCTTCTCTCCTGGCACCTATTCCGTTGTAGCTTTTCCAAATGACCTCTTATCTCGACGCTTCTCCGCTTTTAAACCACTTTTTTTCCCAGTATCTGTCTTAAAATATATATATTTTCTCGGTTTTCGACGAACTTATAATTTATCACTGACCTCTTGCACATCAATACTTTCGCTGAATGTGCTTTTGTGCTTTCACACCAGGAAGCAGCACCGTGTCGTTTGGATACTTGTTGGTCGATAGTAAAGTTTACTAATATTTCAGGTGGAAAAAAAGGAGACGCTCGATTTGTAACAATCTTTCTAGAAATAATAGAATTTTCTTTAGACCAACGAATTCTTGTCCATAAAATTACCGATTCGATCTATTATTTTATTTTTTTTTTTTACGTAAAGTTCAAAAATAACTGTTATAATATTAGGAAACTGGATTTTAAAAAATCTATTTTTTTTGGTATCTGACTCTTTTTCGAAAATAATGTTTTTTGATAAATAGAATTTTTGAGAAAACAAGCTCCTTTTGGTTTTCCAATGTTGTAGAAGGTTTGCTGGTTTTAATAAGAAGTTTATGTATTTTTAATTTTTTTTACGTAAAGTGTAAAAAGAAATATTATTATATTAGGAAATTGTATTAAAAAAAAATTCTACTTTTTTTTTAATAACTGACTCTTTTTCGAAAATAATGTCCATAAAATTACCGATTCGACCTATTTTTTATTTTTTTCTTACGTAAAGTTCAAAAATAACTGTTATAATATTAGGAAATTGGATTTAAAAAAATCTATTTTTTTAGTAACTGGCTCTTTTTCGAAAATAATGTTTTTTGATAAATATAATTTTGGAGAAAAAAGCTCCTTTTGGTTTTCGAATATTGTAGAAGGTTTGCCGGTTTAAATAGGGAGTTTATTTACATTAAATAAATAATATAGTTTTTTTTCATATTGCAAAAATTTACGACTCACCTGGATTCCATGTATATCTCAAAATATAATTTTATGTGAATTATAATGAAAATAAGGAAATACATAAAAATAAGGATGAAGGCATTTAATGTAGAAAAATAATTTTCGCTAAAATTTCCTCCAAATTGACATTCAACTAACGCATTGTATATTAAAATAGAAACATTTGTATATAAACATTCAATACATGTTCGATATAATATATGTATACAAATTCTAAACCGAGGCCAAAACCTGAAACCTTTCTTCAACGAAACTTTGTTGAATTTTCGTGACTTCGATGTGTCGAAATACGGAGAAAATTCCAGTAGACGTAATATTCGTTTTGAAAAAAGGTTTCCCTTTTTGGCTTCATATAAATTCAAAAAAGGATCTCTAAACCAACAATCGTAATCATAATCGGTAAGTGTATCAAAATTCTTCTTGTTCTCGAATCTTTTTCGCAACAGTCGCTTATCTATTCCTTCTTCTTAGACTTGGTGACAGTCGGAGTGCTCGCAGCTTGTTATTCGGTGTGAGTTTCATCCTTCTGGTCGCCAGGACTCATATAATTCGTTAAATGAAGTATAGAAATGACACTAGAGATGTACGTCGCGATGTCTTCTTTGTTAATCGTCTTTAATTGAGCCGCCACGGAATGATACACCCTGTTAGCCGTCTTTGTTGATAATTGCCCAACCGTTTGAACTGCGTGTAATATTTTATTCTCTTCTGCGGAGACCGGGGCTGGAATAAAAGAAAGATAAAATTGATAACAAAGACTTTTTTCCTCGTACGTGCTTTCCAAGAATATTGCAATTTTCCTTCTATTGTTTCTTTATTTCTTCACTTCTACCTTTATTCATTCCTTCGTTCTTTCATCCTTTTATATTTTTATTCCCTGATTCATTCATTCATTCATTTTTTTTTTTTTCATTTTCTCATTCCTCCATCCTTTCATTATTTTATTTTTGTCTTCCCTCATTTACATATTATATTTATTCATTCTTTTATTTGGACACTCGCTATTTTCTTACTCATTCATAAATTCATTCCTTCAGAAAGTATTTCTTACCAGGTTGAACCGTTTCTCCTTCAACAGGTGGAAAGTAATGATCCAACAAGCGATTAATTAAAACACTCGTGTTGTCAACTCCTTGGACCGCTAATGAACCGTAATGTGTACTTAAAAGCTCATTAGCTTTTGCCATACTGATTTCTTTTAACGCTGCTGCTTGATTGGTCGCTGATTCTCTCGCAGCCGTCAGTTTTTCGATAGTTGGTTGCAAGGGTGTGCTCATTACGGACTTAGCCGCCTCATAAATCTGCAAAAAGAAACAATAATTCAATGCTATAAAATTTCCCGAAAACGGCAAAAAATATGTTTCTATTAAAAAAAAAATTCGGCTTTTCCCGGTTTTTTAATTCAAGTTGGTCGCATCAATGACCTTTACGTACCCGTTGCGGTGGCTCTTTGACGATAGGTACTTTCTGTTCTAACATATTCAAGCCTTCGCATAATTTCTGATCCACTGCATTTACGGGTTTTTCGAATTTCTTAGCTATTGGGGTAGCGGTTGCAGTTGCATAATTTAACCCGGTTTCGGCATAATTCAAAGCCCAATTGATCAACTGGTGCGATTCCTTGACATAGGTGTAAGTGGATCCAGTTTTTTCGATGGCAGATTGTATGACCGGAAGATGTTTCATGCGATCGAGAACTTCGAGATGTGGCCCTCCTTCGACTGACGGTACTCCTTTATTCTCTGATGCCATTTTTCACTGTAATAAAAAGAAAATTCGTGTTAATTAAATTTAAAAAAAAAAGTAAGAATTCCTTAGAAGGGTAAAAATGGTTTCCAAGAGTTGAAAATTTTCTCGAGTGCTTGGTAATAATAAATTAGTGTCTAATTGGTTCTAATCTTTAAGAAATTCTAATTATCCTAATGACCCAATAATAAAATTATTCGAATGCGCTAATTTGTAATAATTTATTTAGTTATCTAACTACATTTCATGTTAGACGAGGATTTGCTTTCAGTAATTTGTCGATGGCAAATTTAATAAAATTGGTAATAATAATAATCTTTACTCTAATTATAACAAATTTATCATCAAGGCGGGTACACTTTCTTCGTACATATTACGCAAACATGATGTTTCGGAATGATTCATAAACTATCGCGTGATGTTCGATAGTAAAGCTGACTTTTCTTCTGTTATCATTTTTATTGGACAGCATATGTCCGTTTTCAGAACAATTTGTTGCTATTCCTCGTATTCCATTTATACTTATTATTATTATTATTATTATTATTATTATTATTATTATTATTATTATTATTATTATTATTATTATTATTATTATTATTATTGTTGTTGTTGTTGTTGTTAACTATTACCATCATTAATGGTTGCCAACTTTATTAGTATTATTTTCTTAGAATGACTCATATTGTCTCTTCATTGCTATGGTTCAATGAATATTGCCTTGTCATGTTATTGTAATATTGTCAATAAATAATTTCGCGGATATTTCAGGGAAAACAATTGTTTGCTAGACAATTTTATTTTTATAATGTATCCATAGACTAAATGGTTTAGATATTTGGATATTGGAAACTCGTGATAGTTAGTGAAATTTGGACTCTTTCGATTTTATGACGTAACAAACAAAAACAACGGAACCTTAAGAAGAAAAAGTCTACGTGTGATAATGTACTTTGACTTCGATGACAATTTCTTTCGCCATTGACATAGATTTCAAGTCATTAAGATGTGACTCATGCCTCATTATTTTATATCCTTGCTAACGGATCATTATGTTTATGGATTCTCTTTCAATTGCAGTCAATGAAAGATTTTATATTTTTAAATTTTTATAGTTATTATATATTAAGTTGAGGTGTCCTTATTTTTGAGGTAGGAATTGTTGATTGTTAAAAATTATTTTTGTTCATATCTAACGTAACTAAAACGTTGCTTTTGTTTATTTCACAGCAATTTTTGTATTAATGTAATTTTCACTTTCAAATTACAATGCTTGAAATTTACACATGCGATGGAACCAGCTTTTACTTTTTTCACTTTACCTATTAATTCACATACAATTTTATTATTATTCGTCAAGAGTAGAGCTTTATTGTTTTTTTAATAAATTTTTCAAATTATTATCTCTCTATAAATATATCTTATAATTTTCTCTTAAACATTATTGACATTCGAAATGCTTCAATTCAAATTTTTAATATAAAATTTTACACAATTCATTTATATATTTTTAGACATATAGAATTCCAACACTATTCTGATGAAATTTGCGACAAGATTACGATTTCAGTGGCGCCACGATTCGACCGTGTTATTATTTATTATTATTAATGTAATATAATTTATCAGAAAAACGACGCCACAAACCGCAATTCTCTATCACGTTTAGCTTATAAGTTACATTCGTTTAAAGTTTTATTATGCTGTGATATATTCAGCAGAAATTAATCACTCGAGACCAAAATTCCTACAAATTACAATTTCTCTTCGACAAACTGACCACAACGAAAAAAAAAAAACCATGAAATTTTTTCAGAATTTCGTCAAAACCGGCTTTCGTTCCTCCTCGAGTCTTGCGAATTGAAATAAAAACCATAACACTACGTTTCCACCATGTTGCTGAAATTCTACGGCAATGATGGTAAAGACATTTTCTCTCTTTGTTACGCAAAAAAAAAGACTAGAAATTTCTACAAAATGAATTTTTACGAATTATATACGCACCCTGTGAACTTCCACGAGAAACGTTTTCTTTGAATTAGTTTCTATTCGAAAACCAAAAAAACACTCGAAAAAAGTGGGAAGTAACGGCAAAATCGGAGCAGTGTTCTATTCTTCACTATCGATATCAACGAGTTATCAACGTGCGAGTGGCTACTATAAAATCTTGATACTGTAGATCTTCCGAGACTGCTTCTGGATGAAATTGCTTATCTACGCACAGTATAATCTATACAGAATGAATGTATATATATGTATATACTACCGGCTTGGATGGGACTGTACTACCTTTTCCCGCAGTATCGTAACTATTTATACGCTCGTGTGGCAAACCGAAACCAGGGGGGGCTGCATAAGCGCATTATTTACGGAGAAAAAGAATATACATAAAATAAGAAACTATAATTACCCCGATCAAAATAACACTAACACGTAATTGAAAGTAAGTGGATATTTTCCGCGTCTCGTTCTATTTTTATATATTGGATAATTTACAAAATCGTAAGAATGTTGACAGAAAGAAAGAGTATAGTACAAAGTCTAATTACTTATCGGCTATTTTATTTTTCCATTAACAATCGAGTAAGAAAAGTAGAATCTCTTTACCATGGATTCGATATTTCATACGTTTTAAAAATGTTTTACAAATTATTTTTACACAAATTCCGAAGGATCTAAGAGAAATTTGATTTACTAGTTTTTAAACAAAATCATTGAATTCCCGAGGAACCATTTCTGCAAGTATTATTTTTTTGACAATTGAAGAAATCTATGATTTTTTTAATGGATTCAGATAAAAATTTCCTGTCAATAATGGGTACAAATTCCTCCTCTTCTTTTGACAAACCAGAGGAAGATAAGGGCTTTTAAAATTCCACGTCCAATCCTGGAAAGAGCAAAGTCTACATCTGCGCGTTCTTTCCCCTCCGCCATGGCTATATACGATTCATTCTGGTAACATCTACTAAAATAAGTGACGTGGGGGTCAGACTTTGAAATTGGGAATGATTGATGCGTAATGCGTGTACCTTCCTGAACGTCATTATTAGATTAAGACGCATATGCACCTGCGTGTCTATGCACACGTCGTACTGTCGCTATATGAGCGACACGGCTCAAAAAACACAAATTTTCAGTTCTAACCTCAAATATTAATTCATCAAAATGAGAAAAATTGGCTTATAATTCTTGTTAGAAGCTTTTTTTTTGAAGACAATAAATCCGATAGGTGCACGTTTCGTTATTTTTCCATATTTTTTTTGAAAACTAGAAATTGTTTTTCCCGGCTGGAATAGTATATATTTTGTTGAGTTGTGCTACTTTTGTAGCAATAGTGCCACGTGTAAATGTATGGAGTCGTAATGTCCCTATTTCCACCTTAGAGGAATTTTCCACGAAACCTTTGAATTACGTATAGACGAAATATCTATGAAAACATTTAAAATTCAATGTTAAGCCCGAGAATGATGAAATTTTATATAGAAAAGAGCCCAGAAAAAATTGATTGTTCAAATAAAAATTATAAATTTTACAAAATGAGTATTTCTTTATTGAAGGTTTCTTTGAATGTTGTTTAATTGATTGTACAAAAAAATAGAGGGAATTGGTGTACGAAAAAATCAATAATAGTTTTTAAAAGAATTTCCAAAGTTTTTGTAGAAAAATAAATTCCTATATTTTATAACATTTTATTACCATTGCGACTGTTATTCTGTAAAAAATATTTTTATTTACAATAAGTAATTAAAATACCGCATTTCCAGTAACTTTTTTTTGTCAATTACTAATAACTTCCAGGTTAGGTAAAATTGAAAACAATAACAATGACAAACAATTCATAATTAATACAATAAAAAATCAGTCATAAGTGTTAACATGGAACTTTTTATTGAACTTATCGATTACAAAAATATAGTAAATATACTATGGATATAAAAACACACTGCAGCAACATTGAAAATCAGAAAGAGAGAAATTGAAGAACAGTAAAACATTTTATAAACTCGATCTTTTTAACAATGATTTTCTTGCTGTTGCAATCTCTTAGGTAATTATATTTGTGGTATTAAAATTTCAGTGTAATCGTTGGAACAGGTGAACGAGAATTGCCTTATCTCGACTTTTGGCAGAATCAGACCTAAGGTAAGATGAAATCCGAAAGATTATTTACTAAGTACTACAAACATTCATGCAATTATCGCAAACGACTTATAAATAACATGATACAATTTTAAAATAAATTTCCTTCGGATTTTTTATTGATAATAAATTGATTTCCGTTTTTTTTTTCTGAATCTGATCGCTCCAAATATTGTCGCCACCCTTCGCAATTCATTTGACACAAAACAGCTTAATACAATTATAAAAATACAACATTAAATAATAAACTTACATTCTAATTCTCTTTAGTAACTGTTACATGGAAAATCTGAAAATACTACTTCAAGCAGAAGACAAAAAACAAGGAAAAACACTGTGAAATGAAAAAAAAAATGATGGAAGAAGAAAAAATAGAGGGGGAAAATTTAAGCTAATTTTTCGTGGAAATCATTTTTATCATTGTTCATCTGTTCATGGCAATTGTTCTCCTGTTTCTTCTGATTCCTATCGGTGCTGGTAAAATGCTGTACTCTCTCGTTGATAGCATGAAGATATCGAGTCAATTGCAAAAACTCGACCACCGAGCTAATGTATATCTTCAAATTCTCCTTTTTCATCGAATTTAAATGATGGATCATATTGATATAAACGCGATACGCCGCTTTATGCGATAACCGTCCAACTGTTTGCAATGTATGTAGCAATTTATCTTTTTCACTTGGGTCCACAATAACTGGAACAAAAAACAGTAGAGCAAATGAAGATAAAGTACCAATTATGAAAGCGTGTAAAACTGAACAAGTGGAAAATTAGCGACTGAAACTGAGAATTTCAATTTCTTGAGTTCCCAATTTTTTTATTTAGCTTTTTGCTTTATTTTGAGGTATTTCAAAAATATGCCTTTTTAGCGAAGAGCAGATAATGAACGTAGCTATTTTGGAATTCTTAAAAAAGAGCAAGTTGAAATTTAAAAAAAGATTATAATTGCTTCTGCAAAAGCTAAAAAAAATTAAATTCCTATTATTTCTTAAATTGAGGATTTTTTAATTAGAGATTCGACTAGATTTTTAATCATACGAAAATAAAAATGGTTGGTGTAAAACCAATATGAAATATTTCAAATTTGTTTAATTTTGAAAAAGTGAACAATAGTATCACAAAAAAATTTCTTCACTTTTTTTTCCCACATTCGCGATTTTTATTTACGATTTCATTGGATCTTTTGAAAATACAAAAATATCAACAGTTAGTATCAAACTGGTATCAAATAATATTATCTTTGGAAGTTTAAAGAAACCAATAATAATTTTCCAATAAAATTCAAAAATTATTGATTTTCTGTCAATCTAAGGAATTCAAATAACACACCGAAATAAATGTTTCAGATGATTGTGGAATCGGAAAATTTCTACGTACCAACGTTGTTCGAATTAACTGCATTTTCATTATTAACAGGTGGGAAGTACTTCTCGATTAGCTGATCCACCATAATCGCTGTACTGTCCAACCCATGAACGGCAGCAGTTCCATATTGAGTGTCCAGTATTTGATTGATTTTATTCCAACTCTGATCCTTCCAATTTGCAGCCTGATAGTAGATTAAATCATTCGCATGTGAAATCGTCGAAACTGCCGGTCTCACCGTGTCCAGGGCCAACATATAAGCGTTTTCCAGCATCTGGGGAAAATTAATTAAAAATTGTTCATCCGAATCTGAAAATCTGTAGGTCTACAACAAAAATCGATGTTCTACCAAACGGCAATGATTCGTTCGATTTTTTTACAAACTCGAACTTAGCACATTTCTTATTTGAAGGATGCGGCTTTTTTTCAGAAACTCAAAGTACATAAGAGTACCTAAAAGGAAGCCATGCATGCATGTGTATATGCAATGAAATTCGATACATACTGAGACAAGATTACGTTCATTACCTGACCAGGCGTTTCCTTTACCACCGGCATCGTTTTTTCGATTTTGTCAAGACCGAGGCAAAGTTTGTGGTCGACAAACTGTATGGGAGTCTCGAATTTCTTAGCTATAGGTGCAGCCAATGGTACAGCCTGTTTCGTAGCATTGGTCAATGACGTTTCTGCAGTTGTCAAGATCCAGTGTAAGAACTGATGAGAATCTTTGACTCTGGAGTACGTGGAAGCCGATTTCGCCAGTGCCGATTCGATCAGCGGGTATCCAAGCACGCGATTGACGATTTCGACTTGCGGCATTTGAACTCCTTTCGTAGCCATTTTTTGCTCTTATATCTATTTTTCAATGCAACGAAGGATTATTTATAACAAATGATCATTGTTTAGTTTGAAAATGTTTCCATTTTGGGAATATGAGTTCTATCAGAAAAGCAGAAGATTTAAATTCAATATAAAAAATTTCGGAAGTTCTAATTTATTTTTTTGAAATTTTTGTTTAGTTTTTGATAATATTAAAAATACGAATGTATAGTTGAAGATTTATTCCATATGCATAATTTTTTGGGAAGCGTATAATTGCAGAAAAAATTACAAGCACTGGGAATAATGTTGGTAAAAATTTTGAATTATTCAATTTTTTGTAATTATTTAATTCTTCCACATTAATTATCAATTTATTTTCCAATGTTTCTATTTCATTTTTGGAATTTCGAGAATCAGAGTAATGTTACAAATATTTCTTAGGCAAAGTTTATTTTAAAACATCATGAATATATTTTTAAAAATAAAATGAAATAACACATATTTTCGTTGCTTCAATACAAATATCATATTTTATTGAAATGCAAACTTCCTGATAGATATGACGTAAAGTCAATTCGGAACTTCAAGAGAGATTCAAAAATAAATTCAAGAGTAAATTATTATCAAATCGTTAATCTCCACAATGTCTGGAAAAACAAGAGGTCGATGAACTAAGCTATGAAAGTGCAAAGCAGAGACTGCTGTTGCACCAACATACACACACACACACACACACAATATCATATGCAGATTGTGCATTGCGATAAGGTTGTGTTTGAAAATGCATCCATTTTTAGCATCATCACTTAGCAGTTAAAACCGGCGTTGATAATTACTTGTAATTTTCGCCATTTTTTAAGCGAAATATTTCTGTTAATTTTTCTTTCGAATTTCATGGTAATTAAGCTTTTACTGAAATAATATTTCTTTTTAAAAACTCGAGAAAGGGCGTGAAAATTCTAATACCGTAAATATTAGGAAAAATTCGCATGGAATTTGGTAAACCTTAAATTTAGAGAAAATTTCATTCTGAAAGAGCAGCTATTATTTTCAAAATCGAACAATCAATTTTAATTTTGATTAAAGAAAAAGAAACCCCAAGAAATTTGGAAAATGTAGAATCGTTAAAATTTTAATTTCACTGAATTTTATTTTTAAAAAAAAGTCCAACAGCATTTTTTCTAACATTTTAGAAAATTTAGAAAATTTTCGTCTAAAATCATTTCGAAAAATAATAAAGAATGTGAAAATTATCGAAAAAAAGTTTGTGTCTTAACGATTTATGGAATTCCTCGGACAAACAAAAACACCTATACACTTTTATATACACTTCTTATTTTCCCGATTTCATATTTATATTTACAAATTTCCAAGAGACGTGTAAACCACCTTTTGCTGGAATTACGTGGAATTCGAAACCCTCTGTAATTATATGTAAATAATAATAATAATAATAATATGCTTATTCCAAATCCATCTGTATTTACAAATGAATTACTTTGTTTCCTTTTCGATAATTGTTGTATCCAGAAGTTACATGGGAAAAATAAAATTAACGACGATACCGAGGAAAGCGGGCGGGAAATTGAACTGTTTTTGCGGAAACTTTGCGTTATTTTGCTCCGAAGTTTTTTCATTTTCTTCCTCTATAATTTTCGTTCCAGTTCAGGTACAATTTAGGTATATCTGCGAAGTTTCTCTCACGCGAAACTTTTTGACAGTCAAATTTCTCGCAATGGCTTCGCCGAACAAAGGAAACAAATAAGTGAAAACTCAGAGAATGGAAAAAAAAAATACGGAAAACTTACATCGTTCGACTTCGAGATAGAATTAATTCCGAAATACGTGAGTACAACAGCTAGTGCTGTCGCTGTTTGAAGCGATCCGGACGTAGATAGAATCACGACTGACTGTACATACACTGATATCACTGTACGTATGGTAGATGGAATAGGAAGAGTGGTATAATAATCATGTTAGATTGTCTCCAGTACTTTGTGAAATCGCTTGCGCAGTAAAATATAAACACGCACGGGTATACGAAATTTATATTATATTATGTTATATATACTGTACATGGGGTATCCGAAAAAAAAAAATTTTTTTTTTCTTTCCTCGAAATATCGAACAATCTAGGACGAAATAATAAATGAAAGGATCGGCGTCTAAGGAAGGTGCTCATATTCGTATCCTTCTGGAAGGAATCTTACGTAACAGAAACCGAACCTTGGCTCCTTGTGCTGGAAAGTCCGTATAATTTGCGAATTCATTCTTTCGTTTCCGAGTTTTTATGACTTGGAATTTATACATCGGTGGGGAATGAGAAATTGCCGTAGCAGGAAGTGTCAAAGTACATTATCACACGTAGACTCATCTGCTTTCATAGCGAGGCTCCTTTTTTTCGTTGCGTCATCCAGTGGAAAGAGTCCAAATTTCACAAACGATCACGACTCTCGAGTGCTCAAGTATCCAAACAACATGCGGTGCTTAGGAGTGATTGTAATGAAGAAATTTTCGTAGATAGGGGATCTCGTTTCAATTGTTTTTAACAAACTGTATTTGCAAAATTTCGAATTTTTATCGAATTGCAACGCAAAGTTATTATACGCGAGAATTATTAATAAATATGAAACTTAATTCTCCATTAAATGGCAGTAATAATAAACAAAATATTGAAATAGCTGTTGGTAACAGTCGATAATAATAATAGTAATAATAGTAATAATAATAATAATAATGAATGGTAAAAAAAATATTACAGAAGAATTAACTTTTTTTGTAAATTGATCAATTGATGCAATTATGTACAACTTAAAAAATTCGTATCGTGGGAACAAAAAATTGTAACCCTTTTCGTAACAACTTATTTTTAAGCTTGAAATTTCTACATTTGCGTTGAAATTTTGATTTCCAAAAAAAAAAATAGTTTCTAGATGTTATGACTATAGGCTCGAAACTGTATATGTAGTTTTAGTTTACGATAAAGTTAATGATGGACCTTAGATGAAAAAGAAAAATGAATTGCATGGGTGTAAGCTTGGATAATAATTGAAAAAGTGTTGAAAATAATAAAAATTGTAGAGTCGTGGGTCGAAATAATAAATAAAAGCTGTGGAGACAATGATACAAATGACGTTATTTTATGCGACTATCTTTATTTATTTTTTTTTTGGTGCGATATAAATTTAAATTTATACGTAAACAATAACAGTTATGATTACATGCATGATTAGTAAATAGTAACTTATATGTTTTTACATAATTGAAGGAACAACTTAACGATAAAATAATCCCCTACTTTCGCGTTCTCCTGGTCTTGACAATTTCACACTTTGGCAACTTTTGTTTAAGACTTGATTCATTTCAAACGGTTCCTTTCATGGAAAATCTACTGAATTAAAAAAAAAACAACAACAAAGAAATAAAGAGAAATCCTAAAATTATATTTTTTAGTAGAGAATCGTGAGTAGCAAATACGAGGATTGTATTTTATTTGAATATCCTAACGTTAACAATAATTGAGCAACTTAAAGAAATTATGAGTTTTATGAAGCCTCAATGCTTTCGCTTTTGGAAGTTCAAGGATGGAGTGGTAATAACATTTGAATCGCTTTAATTTGGATTGAACAAGTTGTATTCTAAAGTAACAGGATGTCATTGCCGTTCAATTACTATCGATATGCGACGTGGAAAAATCAGCTCGCGATCAAGAACCTTGAAAAAGAAAAGAGAGAAAAGAGACTAAAAAATATTTTCGAAATTCTCAATGTTTCGTTTACTTCGTTTTAGGGGAGATAGGGTAAAGAGAAATGTGAGATGTAATAAGAGAAAGTAAATAAAACAAATTTGTAAGGCAGAAAGAAATATTAAGAGTACGTTAAGTGATCGTCGATACCATTTATCGGAGGGTTGGACGTTAACGATATATGATTGTTATGATTTTGTTGACGATTCTGTTGCGTACGTGGTACTTTCTTAGCTTTCGGACGACCCGCTAGAAAAACCGCCAATCTTTCCTAGAATACAAATTTTTGAGGTATGAAAATCAGCAGGTGACTTCGAAATTATTTACCGTCGTTTCGCTAAGAAATCTTTGGCCGAATTGACACATGCGCCCTTTTAATGCTTAGTTTCTTATATACAATATACATACTTATTTTTTATTTGTCTCGTATAAATTCATTTTCGGACTTTGCACCGCGAGATTTTTTATTATTATTATTATCATTAACTTTCGGCAGCAAGCCATCTATTAAGCCATGGATAAATTCTGAACACATACCAAAATGAAATTGGTGGTAGAATTGAGCCTGTGAACAGCAGCACGTACGATGGACCTTTGTTCGGTGGCGACATTGCCCTTTCCGATCAATGGAATCATCTGGAAAAAAAAAACAATTACAAAATTACAAAAATTCGCTCGATGCAAGGATTTATAAGAAAATGATTCTGTCCAATTTCATAGCAAAGTACATGTGTCGAACGATTCATAAAATGATAAATCACATAATTTTGTTTTTTTGTCGACAGCAACATTTCGATTAATAATAATTTTACGACAAATCAATCAATTTATGATTTTTATACTGACAAAAATGGAAATTAATTCATTCATATCGAACCAAATATTTAGTGGATTGACAATCGCCGAAGAAGAGCAAAACTAGGGACAGAAACGTACGTTTTTATGAAAAAAGAAGGAAAACAAAATAATTGAGAGAAAAGTGAAAAATGTAAAATATTTATTATTCATATATTTCTATATTTCTATCTCGGTACCTTCAAAGTTGTATCAGCAAGTGTAAGCAACTGATGCGAGATAATGTTAAAAGCTCGGTAAAAACGACGGGGAATGCGTGCAGCTAGTGCAGCCGTGCCATTGACGAGATGCACCAAGCGTCGTGCCGATTCGCGTGTTAATAACACCAACAATTGCTCCAGGGTGGCTGGACGCGCCTGGTTCTCGGGTTCCGGTAAGCTTAAAGTTGCCCACAACTCTCGTGCCTTTTGTAGCGCCAATTTTGGATCCGTCGCAAGCTGGGAAAGAAAGAAGAATTTTTGTTTTCTTATTTCCAAGGAAGACCTCGAATAAAATTTCGTAATAATTTCGAAAACAATCGTAGTTGCAGCGGCGATATTCTGCACCGGATCGTGACATAATCCTGGTCAATACTTTCTCGTTGATGAACTAACCAATTCAGCAACATACAGAACAACGTGAATGCATTCGGTGCCTTGTTCCTTGAGAGCTCGAGCTTCTAATAAAGTTCTTCGCGTTATTCTCTTTTGTAATTTGCGTGAAAAGCGAGCGCCGTGTTTCATCGTACGAGCAGCTTTGCTCACATTTTCGGCTGCTGTTGTTTCTGGAAAAAGTGTGGAAACATTTGAACGTATAACCAATTTCAAATCCTCGAAAATTGATTTGAAACTTCATTTTAACGTTATTTCCGCCTGAGGTGTCAAAAGACACCTTTTAGAATTTTAACTTAGAATTATTTTCGAGATTTAATTCAATATTTTTTTTTGAATTCCACAAACGGGAGGTGCTTGGGTGAGCAATTATGCAAAAATTATGAGCCTTCCCAAGTTACTTTTTCATTTTAGAAAATATCAAGATTTTTGAAAATAGTCGCATCTAAATATCCACAAATTCTTGGACCGTGAAATTTTCAAGAATTTCGTAGTAAATAATTTTCCAGAGATTCTACAATTTCTGGGCCTCCAATTTTTTGTAAGAATTCGGAAATCTTCGACAGTTATCGCATTTTCCGGGTTATACCTATAAAAAAAAAACGCCGTAGAGAAATTTCCGGAATTAGAAAGGAAGAAACCATGAGGTTCTAAAGGTCCCATAGAAAAGAACGATCTTCTTACTTTTACCTTCGACTACTTTCTCTGCCGGATCGGCAGGTAAATAACGATCTACGTATTTATCAGCAACTGTGAGAGCACCATCAAGTGTATCTGCTGCAACATTGGCAGCTTGGCTTCCTATTTGTGTCATACTACCAGCACGCATCAAAACTGGTCGCAAAATTTTGTTGTTTACGTATTCTCGTGTGTTCGAGTAGATCTTGAAAGAGAAACACGAAAGTTCAATTTAATTTTCGGAGATTTGCATTTATTTTTGTGGAAGTCGATGGGATTTAAAATAAACACTTTTTTTTCTACTTGCGTTACCCCTGGATCTCAAATTCTGAATGTAGAATTCTGATTCGTGATTAAAGAATCGAAAAAAGAGCAGTTGAAGTAAAATTTCAATTTTTTTAAATTCAAAATGGACGAAGAAGTCTTTTAGGTTGAAAGGGTAATTTCGAATTTTGATTTTCAGGAACCAAAAACGAGATGCTTCTACTTACGAGATGAGGTGGAAGATTAACAGCAGGGACTCTTTGCTCCACGATGTCGATCCCTTTACAGAGAAGCTGATCTATCCTCATCATCGGACTGTTTAATGCAACAATTGCAGTTTTTGCTGAAGATCCAGCTTTCGCTAAAGACTGTTCGGCGGTTCCCAAGCTCCAGCTTACCAAGGAATTGGATCGCTATGGGAAGAAAACAAATGGTTTAAAAAAGGTTAACCCCGGAAATCGAATTTTATGTGGATTTTATATTTTCATGCGAATTCAAGTTTTATTCGAATTTTATACGCCTTCATAAATCTGTCTATGAAGTCTTACTTCCAAAAAAAGAGCACGAATTATTATAAATATTTATCCCTTCGAGCTTCAACTTTTTCCAGAATTATTTATATTCCTATGATAAATTATAAAATACCTTAATCTTATCGTAAACGTTTCCTGCTATATGTATCCCACTTTCCACGATGGGAAAGCTCGAAATTCTTGCAACGGATTCAAATTGTATGAAGTTTGAGTGTCGCCTTTTCGTGTTCCGCGGTTCCATTATTTTTCCGGTGGCTGATTCTTTCCGTGTCTTACTTAATTGTCAGGTATTATTTGCTAGATGATTAGGAAACTCAACGTGGCTAAAAAAAAAATAAAAATAGGAAAAATTGTTTGCCGTAAAAATCATGCACTGTTTTCAAATGAATTAATACAAATAAAAATAAAGTAAGTCTATTTTTAAGATGCCATTGAAAAATTGATGCATCCCAGAATTGTTATATACAGTTAATAATAATAATCCCGTTGCAATAATATTAATTTATCATATTTTAAAGATAATTATTAATTAGTTGTTACTTTTGTGACCGCGTCCAAAAAATTCAAAAACCTTTATTTTAATTTTCTCAGCATTAATTTTTATCAATAATTGTTATTTTTGTAATCGTGTCTAAAAATTCAAGAACTTCGACCTTGATTTTCTAGGACTTAATTAACATAAGTACTTCAAAAAATTTTCTGTCATGTTTCCATTATAATAGTAATTATTACTGTTATTAGGGGAAGAGGAAGAATTTTCCAAGATCACGGAATGAAACTTTGATCGATAGCACGTATTTTATTATTATGATTAATTATCATCATCATGTTTAATATTAGTTTTATTATCATTATTATTTCTACACAACTGCAGCCTTACATACGTGTACTGATACGTGTTGGTATAGATACATATTTCTTTTTTTCTCCTAAACATTATACTTATGTAGACGTCTGTTCGGAAGATGTCTGTCGAAGATAAGTTATTATTTAATAGTGACTATGATTAGTGACTACATAATTATATTTCGAAAGAATTTACTTATTATCGGAACCATTGCTCCTTTAGATTCGCCTATCGTTTAAGCAAAAAATTGCTCTCGCTAAGCGAATTTTGCTTCTTTATAAAAATTATGAAAGTGAGGGATAGGTCTGACTTAATACATCAAGCTGGTGTGAGTGAACGTAATCGAAATAATTTTTTTTTTGCACTCGGTTCGATCTACAAAGAGTACCGACGTGTAAAATTTAAGAATAAAAAAAAATACAGCCTCAATTTCGGTGTCTCAAAAATTAAAGCACATCCGAAGAATGTACCTGTCCCACCGCTAGAAAATAATAAAATTTATGGTTTTCTGACTTCTTCAGGAGTCTCGCCGTGACTTTGAG
This sequence comes from Gasteruption jaculator, assembly GCA_949825005.1. Lineage (NCBI taxonomy): Eukaryota > Metazoa > Arthropoda > Insecta > Hymenoptera > Gasteruptiidae > Gasteruption > Gasteruption jaculator. Next base: position 2,816,192 of record OX463768.1, read on the forward strand.
ATGAAAGTGCTGCAATGTAACCCTTTTCCTACTTTCTTTCACAAACGAACATAAATTGTCACTATTCCCAACATTTTCAAGAACTTTCTTCCAATGCACGAACCTTTCAAGTGTTACTTACTATAAACAACATACATAAAATGGCGTTTATAACACGGCCAGATAACGAAGGTTATAGTGTCAATTGTAAAATATAAGTCAGTGAACCAAAAATAAAATAATTTCTGCAGCAAAAATCACTTTTTCTCCTTCCCCTCGTCGTAAATCCGCGCGATGTCGATTTCATAATTTTTATTTCAGACTCAAGATATACGCCGTTTTTCCTTCCAACTGTATAAATAGATTTTATCAACCCTTTCGATCCCATCGAGACCAACGTCCCAAGAAAAAGCCGAAAATTTGCTATCGCCCAATTTGGGACAGAAAGAACTTTAATAATTTTGCAGTTGCTACAGGTAGAAAACCAGAGCCAAAAATTCCATTTTTTTTTTAATGATAATCAATGACGTAATTGAAATTTAGGCGAAGATGCAAATTTTCAATGTACAGTAAATTTTCCTGCATCCAAAAAATGTAAAAATGAAAGATGCAATTAAAGTTTAGGCAAGAATGCAAATAAAATTCGCGCTAAGATTCATTTAAAATTCTGGTAAAAATACAATTAAAATTCATGCAATTGAGGCAACAAGGAGGTGTCGCAAAGAATCTCCTATAATCTTTTCGTAACGGTAGCTACGAAATTAATAAAAAAAAATGGTAAAAATTACCATACCCCATTAAAACAGTAACGATCTCCTCCCCTCCCAATCCTCGTATCCTTTTTCATCGAGACAAATAACCAAAAGCACTTGAACTTCTTTTTTTCTTCGCGAAAGTCGCAAGTTATCATTAGTACCCGTGAGTTAATGCATCGTGTATGGATGCAATAAGTGAAATTGCTTTTGGCTCTCTGAGGCGAGGTCGTAAAAATGAAAAATGTTCATACCTGTTCCACGTAAAAGGTTCATTCAAAAATGGAGCAAATGCGGGCCGGCTGGACTCTAAAAGTAACTAAGATGAGGTTTAAATTATGTAACAATGTAACTATCAAGTAGAAAGAAATACATGTAATATTATAATTGTAGTGTTACATTGGAGAACAAGGCACTGACTGCAAGTCCGAGACTTGGAATGAAGAAATAATCTCATCGGGTTGACCTATGACACTTTCGATTACGTATAAAAGAGAAAAAAGCAGTTATAATGCAGTGGAGCTTTAAATTTAACTTTTCATGTATTTCATGTATTTCATATTCAAAGTATGTACAGGGTGACGCTTTTGAAACGAACGATGCAAGTCACGATCTCGTAGGAACGTAGGAGTCGTTGCGAACGAGTGAGAATTAGATCTTTTTTTAAAAACTGTAAAATTCATAGTTCCGATGGAAAAATCAAAACTTCGATGTGAGTTGAAATGCAATTTTTCCAGGTTTTCCAGTTTTTGAAATGCAACAGCGGAAAATAGCGTTTTTAGGCAAGCGCAGAAATTCATTTCATCATTTTTTTTTTAATATTCGAAAATAGAAGAAGAATTTTGGATTTTAACGAAATGGGAAATTTATGGAATCTCAAAGAGAGATTTTAAACCTTCGAAGGACCCAAAATGGAATTTTAGACGCGAAAGTCAGAATCAATAAATTTTTCTTCTGACAAAATACATCAACTAATTATTCAAAATCTGGGTTTAAAAGTATCCAAAATCCCACAGGAATTGTATTGAAAAATACTACCCGGTATTAAATAAATATCGAATCATCCTTGTTCTGCCTCATTTTTTATTTTACGTCAAATTTTCTCGTACAGAATTTTGTAAATGAAATGTAAATACCTGTTCCGGAATATCCAAAAGTTCCATAGGAACTACCAAGAAAATTCGAGACGAAAGTCAAAGAAGTTCGGCTCCGATGAATTTGAACTCGGTTTTTTCGCGGTACCAACGTTTACACGAAGCAGAAATTAAACAATTGCAGATATATACTTAGCGCCAAAGAAAAGCTAGAGGCGAAGGAAGTTAGAAAAGTGCAATTGCTGAATGGAAAATTCAAAATTATCAAAGGCAGACGCTCTTAATTGCATGCAAAGTCCATCAATTCATCCGAGCATCTGTCTCGACATTAGTGCATATACGTGTATGTAGCTGTAACGTACCTCTCTTTTGCGCGTGCAACGTTTACACATGCACGACTTGACGCATCGGCGTCTGCACATGCATACATTTATAAGAATGAAATAAGAAGTCAAGAGAATCAACTTTTTCATGAATATCAACGAAAGATTATGATTCAGTGTATAGAGCGTACGATTGGCGACGAACTGTCACTTCGTTAATAATATATAGAACAAGTGATATATCGCCCCGAGCTTTTATGCACAAGATCTTCTGTAATGAATAATTAATTTCTTCATTTTCTCACCACTTCGTGCTGGGAAAGAACACTTAGATGATAACAACTGGAAAAATGAGCAACTCTTGGCTTCTTCTTTCTTGATTGCGACCCTATGATAAATGTCATCTTGGAAATTCATCACTCGTGAGGGGAAAAAATATAGGAGTACATATTAGTAGGAGTTTAAATTTTTTATTCATTTTTTAGGTGACCAAGATATTGCTAAAAATCGGTAGAAAATCTTGGAAATTCATCACTTTTGAGAGGAAAAAATATAGGAATATTGGTAGGAGTTAAAATTTTTTATTGATTCTTTATTTTTGGAGGGTAAAAAATATAAAAATATCAATCTGAGGTTTAGATTTTTTTATTCATTTTCTTAGGTTACCAAAATATTGCTAAAAATCGATAGAAAATAATAGGACAAATGATAGGTTCAGGATTGACTTCTGGGGACTTTTGGAAAATCTTTATCTGCTGTATTTTTTTTATTAGGAATCCATTTCGATCCATGAAAAATTCGAAATCCAAGTATGAATATTATTTTTCTATGAAGAAAATTGATTCTTCAATAACTTGGACTGATAATCTATTCATTACTATTCGCATTTTTATTTTTTTCTCAATTTTTTCCAGAAAATCACTATTCAGTCATCCCACTAATTACAAATTTACTTACTGAATGGATAATTGGACGATTTTCTAAACCTACATGGAAACCTGGAAACTGTTCCTAAATTCTATTCCACAAAATCTGCAACAACGATCTCTTCCAAAATTCCTTCCCACGTGACTTTGGAATGGACGCTCTCCAGATACAATTCCGCACGCGCTGAAGAAAATTTGAAGTAAAGCTGATCGATAAAAAAATCAATCAATCCACGCGATCTATCTTTAGATGCCTGTTATATATACAAATGATCTTCCTTCCTGTCGTCTCATTCAATTTGTGCCTATATATCTTAATTAATCAAGTTGCCTGGTGTTAATAAAACAGTCGCCGAGAAATCCACGCTCCCATTGTTCTAATATTAAACTCAATCAACGTCAATTTGTTATCCTGGCTTTCCAGTTGTTCTAAACTGCGGTAGATCGGTGTTAGGAAATAAGTGAGAATAAAAAAGATCATGTGATTCCTTCTACCACCGCCTCAGTTTTCCACCTTTAACATCGCACTTGAGATCGTTAAAGTCACGAATATAAAAGGAGAATTATCGCAAGTTTAACGCACAGATTAATATTTCGAAAAGCTAACAATAAGTACACACGTAACTGTTGCAATTTGTATACACTTCTCATGCGCGAGTATATAGACACGGACTGAAATTACTTGCGCGATTGTCGTTCAAATTCAATCTTAAAACACGGCGTTGTAAATTTTCCGTTCATTTTGCAAAGAAACCGACATAGAAATTACATTCGTGTGCAAGTACGTCTACTTATCAATCCATTAATTGGGAAAGATATACAACTGAAAGGTTGTAAATACGTCGACTGCGACACCGTTATATATACCAGGAAAATTTTCAAGTCGAGGTAATTCCAAGTGAATGATTTTCACCGTCAGAGGTGCGATCGTCTTTTCTGGATTCTGCATTTCAGTCGATTTCGGTAGATTTCGGGTTCTGTTTGTATCTCGATAAGAGGCCCGTCTTCTTGTTTGACGAGAGAAAAGAGAAGAACACGTGAAGAAACGTGAGTATGGATCTTAAATTTTATACTTTTGCAGTAATTGCACGAAGAATTAAAATTCGCTAAATACATAATAAGGATGCGATTGTCAGATGAAAATTTGAAATTTTTGAAAAAAAATAATAATAAAAAAATAATTTACTATGTTAATAGTTAAAATAATGAGAATTTTTATTTGATATATTTCCAATAAATTCATAATTTTCCAATTTCCAGTCCTCGATTACTAAAAATATGGCTCATTGCAATCTTTAATTTTATAATTAAGAAATAACGGATTTCTGAAATTTCCAAATTGCAATCTACCAGAAAATTCCCAATAAAAAAAATTGTACATCGTTTTCCAAAATAAGTCACGTTGCAAAATAAATAATAAAAAAAGAATCCTTATTCCAAATCCCATGTTTTGAAAAATCCTCCGCGAATATTACAACTATTATAATTATTAAAATTTTTGAACACCCAGTTTTTCAAATCACAATGCGGACGGAAAAAGTTTTGTACGACGAAGAATGTTTCGAGATAATTCGTAAGAAATTGAAGAAGGACGCGATGGACGATTTCTCGGTAATTAAATACGAACTGATTCCAATGGAGGAAGTCAGGGGATACATGGGCCAGTATTTCACTTTAAAGGCCACAGTAGCCTGTCCGGATTCGCCACAGGACACGAGACACATCAATTTTTTTACAAAAGTACCTCCGAAGTCATCCAGTCCTCAGTTTGAATACGCTCAAGAATACGGATCGTTCAAGAAAGAAGTCGCTTTGTACACGAAAGTCTTCCCCGAGATTCTGAAGAACTTCGATCACCCACCCTGCGAATTCATACCGGACTGCTTTTTGGGACTGGAAAATGACGTGATAGTCCTGGAAGATATGAGCTTCAGCGGCTACAAAATGACCAACAAATTCGTGCCGTTCGATTTGAAACATTGCGAAATCGTCATGAAGACTTTGGCGAGGTTTCACTCCAAGTCTTTGATCTTCGAGGCGAACTGTGAGAATAATTTGTACGAATTGTACTCGAGTTACATGAAGGAGACGCTTTGGCCGTGCTCCTCGAATGACGATGACGATAACAGCAACGATCGGTCGACAAGGATGTTCAATGCTGCCGTCAAGGGAGTCATTTCCTTGATTGGTTTCACGGACTTGCAGGATTCCAAGAAAGATGCGTTTAAAGAAAAAGTTAAAAGTCTCACGAGAAACCATACGCATCAATTAGCGCCGTCGAAATTGTTCAAAAATGTCCTGTGTCACGGCGATCTTTGGGCTAATAATATTTTATTCAAGTACGACGAAGACCAAAAACCGATCGATTGCTGTCTCATCGATTTCCAATTAGTCAGGTGAGTTTATAATTTTCCTGTTTGGGGCGGAAATTGTCGAAAAAAAAAAACCAAAGTTTTTTCGCGGAAAATATTAGGCTTTCAAAACCATATTTTATTTTAGAATTTATTGCATTCGAAAAATTCCTTGTTGTTGCTTTAATTTTTTGAGAAGAAGGAGAAGAAGTTGCTTTTTAATTTGCTGATCTGAATTAACATTTTGTGAAATTCGTAAATTTTAAAGAAATATCGTTGCAACTTTAATTTTATATGATCAACAATTTTGGAATCCCTATTTTCCGTATCCCAAATTTCGACTCTCCAAAAAAATTCTCCAAATAATTAGTCCTTCTAATAGTTGGAAAAGTTAAATTTATTTTGAAGTAAAATACGTAACTTCAATAAAATCATTCCTAGAAAATTTAATTTCGCATTTCCTCAAAGATTAGGATTTTCAATTTCTATTTTCTAAGTTCCAACTTTTTGAGGGAAAAAAAATTGACTTACTTTTTAATTTATACGGATTTAGAAAAAGTAACAAGAAATTAGACTCTCAAAAGAAAAAATGTCTCCAATAAAATCGTGAAAAAAAATTTTTTTTTTGCCTCCTTTGCAGGTACAATCCTCCAGCACACGATTTACTGTGTTTCCTTCAATTTACAACCACCAGAGAATTGCGTAAAAATCATTCGAAATACTTATTCGATTTATACTATGACACAATGTCTTCTGCGATGAAAGAATCTGGATTGGACGTGTCGTTAATTCTACCAAAGGAGGAATTCCTCGAATCTATTAAATATTTGGAGTTGATGTGTATGGTACACGGGGTTTTAAACACCCCGATAATGTTGCTAGAACCGAGTGCAGCCAATAAATATTTCGCCGAGCAACCGGAATTGTTGGAAAGCATGTTGTACGTGGATAGAACGCCTTTGGTAGCCAATCAGTTTGATGAAGTGCCAGAATACAGAGAACGGATGATCGACGCTTTACTTGAATTACACGATTTCTTGAGTGATACAAAATAAAAAATTGTTATTAGGAAAAATGGAAAATGAAATTCCATTTTCTTGTTGGGATTAAGAATTTCGATACTATGACTCTAATTGCCGGGAAAGCTAAGTTCTCGTTTTAAAGATAGAATCTAAGTATTAAATAGAATTTAATAAAACAATTTATCGCAACAATAATTAGACTTGTTGCAAAATTACCATTAATTGTGTGAAATCACGAATTCTTTTTTATATGAATAATGTGAGAGCGTTGAAAATTCAAATTGGACGCTTCGAAAGTAGAAATTAAAGTTGGACGAACGAAGATATTTTGAAAATGTCCCGTTGGACGTAATCCACAAAAAAAAAAGAACGACGATAATATTCGAGTTCGTGAGAAAATAGACGAGAATTAAAAATTCGTTCAATCAAACGGGAAATTTGTTTGTCTGTGAATTCTAACGATTCTTTTCTCCTTCCCCTGCACGTATCTAAGAATCAGGATCAGGAATAGCGTCGATAAAAAATGTACACTGAGAAAAAAACGTCTTCGAATCCGAGGAATCCCGCGAAAACATGGAAAATTTTTTTTCCCCGGCAGAGTCGTTTCTTCTGTCAAAATGAATCCTCTTACGGACAATAAGATGTCACCTCCTATTGAACCACCGCTACGATTTCCGAAATTCGAAAAAGAGAAAGAAGAAAAAAATACACCGACGATTTTTGAAAGATTCCTGTGGTTCAAAGACTTTGATGTCTCTGTGTGCAAGAAAGAAGACAATAACAGTTGTTGTTTCTTTAAGATTCTTCTTATTAAAAAATTGGCGGTAGATTCATTACAGTATTATTTCTAAAACGTAGAGCAAACGGGTCATTTTTGGATTGACTTTTGTTATATATAATTACTTATATATATAATCATCATTTCTCATCTTATCAACTTCCGTATAATCGTTCTCCAAGCTTCCGCTGTTCATTGATTCGCTTCTCCTGCATAAGAATGAATGAAACGGAAATCGTAATTATCGTGATTTCATTCCTCCCCTTCCTTTCCTTCCTTCTTCCTTTGATCATTGCAATCATACCGTTTTTTTAATCTCTTTCCTTCGTCATCAATTTATAATGTATATATTTAATTTTTATATGTACAATATTGAATCTCATTCTTTAACAATAACATCAACAACATGATTAAACAACGTTCCTCAATTGGTACACAAATTGTAAATGTACAGATAAAAAAGCATTAGATGAGGTCATAATGAGGCATTTTAAAGGTGGCGTCTTATCTTTGTTTTATTTTAATTCTTTTTTCTTCTCAGGTTTTCAGCTTTTTGTAGTAGTAAATTTCGCTCGCCTTAAAATATCCTCTTTTTTTATTTTAACATACACACATACATTTATTCATTCATTTTCTCTAACATACAACTCAGACAACATTTTTTTCTTTCTTTATTTTTATTTATACACGCTTTGTTCTGTTTTCCTTTTTTTCGTAATTAATTCATTGATTAATTGATTAATTGATTAAATTCACTTCTAAGGGTTGGTTATACAGAGAGAATGTAAATTAATAACTTTCTTACTCTCTTGAAAGGTGAAGGAAGTTAGTGTTTGTGTTCAAGTGGCGAAAGTGTGAGATTTTTCTTCGTCTCCAAAATTTTTTTCTAAGAATTTCACAAAATGAAAATCAAGAGGAGCGAAAAATTACTAGAAACTTCGTTCTTAAAAAATTCAAATCGGAAAAAATAAATTAACTTTTTTCTTAAGTTCAAAAAATAATAATAATCTTTGAAATTTAATTAAAATTTTCTAATTTAACATTTCTCCGATGATATTTCTCTTTTCCTTTCGAGTCTCAGTCATTTAATTAATTAACCAATTAATTCCACTAATTCGTAAGTCATCTCTTAAATTTGTTGAATGTCGAAAGAATCTTCAACTTTTATTTAAACGAACTTCTGATTATCAATTTGTGGCTGTTATTTTTTTTCTTTGAGTGGAAGGAATTTTGCTTTCCTTTTTTTTTTTAAATTTTTCATCTCTTATAAATACACACAATTTTTGTGTCGTCATCACATACACTCACAAAAATGAAAAAAAAAACCACTCGATATAAATTTTTGAAGGTTTCTTTGTGTGTCAGTTATTTTGTATGTTTGTTTTGTTAATTACAATAATGACAATCGATATTATTATGAATGAATTTTATTTACTTTTTTTGTGAATTCGATTTAAATCTGTGCAATGATTTTTTCTTCTTTAGTTAATTATAAGAAACGTATTTTTTACACGTGCTTTTGTTTTTTTTTCCTTAATGGTACATCACGTTTTAATGTAATTTATAATTCAGAAAGTTTATCTAATTTTAAGGAAAAAATGATATAAGAAACTCGTGGTACGTTAATAAAAAGGTTTTGTAGAAAATGGTTTTACGACTTAAATTGTTATAGAAAATTGTTGTGATTGATATCAGAGGGGTATGTATAGTTAATAAATTTCAAGCAATTAGAATAATAACTATTTACGTGGCTCACTTTGTACATAATTGTATCCAAAACATTAAAACGTGATTTACTTCTTCTTAAGATTCTATTCAAGGCTTTGACAAGTTAGTGAACGATTTTTTTTTTCTTGCATAAAATATAAATCTAATGCACGAATATGCATCTCATCGGGGTAAAATAAGTTTCCAGCAGTTACCGCAATTTTTACAAGCTTACTTTTTTTTTTAAGTTTCTTATAAAGTAATAATGAAAGAATATATCCGAGTTTTGAAACTAAAGGAGTTTCCTGGAATGCAGAAGAAAATGGTACATTGTCTTCGCTGAACAGAATTTTGGAAATTGCAAATTTCAATTTTCGAAAATCTAATTCGAAGTAGCCCCAATTCGACTGTTTTTCGAGTCTTCATAATTATTTTACGAAGTTTCTGATTCCATTTTCATAAATAGGTATACAATTGCTATAAATAAGGATTCAAAGTAATACTTACAAATTTAAATTTCTTTTTTTCCCTCAAGAATTCGAAAAAAGAAAGATATCCGATTAGAGTTACACAGAATTATAAAAGAGATACAACGATACAATTATTAAATTAGAAAAACGGAGAAACTTATTTTGCCCCAATCGAATCTTATTTAAAGGTACATTAAAATACGATGTTTTTATATTATTTTTTTTTTGTTAATTTTTATAATTTTTCGGTTTCTTATTAACGCGATAAAACTGCGGTGGCAGTGAACAGTGCACGTGGATATTGCAACACAGCAATTGCATTTATTTATAATTTTTTTTTGTTTACTTAGCAGCAGTTTTTTTTTATACACAACTTGTTTTTTATGCACATACGAACACGTCAGCTTTCTACCACAGCTAATTTTTGTCCATTACTTTTTTTTATATTTTATTTCTGCATTTTTTCTTACGAAGGATAGTAATGTTAACACAACTCAGTTTCGCTCGGTTGAAAATTTTGGTAGAGAAAAAGAAATAACCGATTCTCTTCGTCCAATTTTTTTCGGTTCTCATATACTCCTTTATTTTTTAATTCGACTGGAATATTAACGAATGTACAGGGTTTTCGAATCCACACACGTGTAGGTAAAAATTCATTTTGGCAATAATTTTTCTGAGTTAACGATATTTACTAAAATTTGTTGGTAAAAAAAAACAAAGTGGAGAAAGGGAGAAATAATGGTGTAAATTTTACCACTGAAGCTAATTTATTTTTACATAAGAAAGAAATTTATTAATTTAATTATATTTATTAAACAGCTCCAATATTAATTTAAGAAATTTGTAAATCAACCTAATTGTTTATCATAAAATTTAAATTTGTTTCCTTTTTTTAAAAACGTCAAAATTCTTTCCTTATTTCAATATTTCTAATCGTATTTTCAAAACCGAATTTTCAATTAATTATCACGACTTTTCTCTCAAATGAATGGAAAATGGAAAAATCACTATTTTGAATTTCTTCACGTGTGTGGATTTATGCATGTGTGCGTAGAAGTGTTAATATTCAATTTTCAGCTCTGTTGTCGATTCTTCTAAACAGGTTTTCTTCTTTCTTGGATTTCCTTGCGAATTCATTCTTTCCATCTTTCAATTTAATTTTCTTGATAAGTATAAGTAGAGATACGTTTCTTTCTCGTGTATATATATATAAATACACAGACACGTAAGTTTCACAAAAATATATAAAAGAGAATGGGCTCGGGGAGAATGATTATCTTTTGTATCGATGTGTATTTCTTTTTACAAAAAAATGTGTGGAATGAAAATGAAACGAAAGGTATCGATTAATCTATAAAAGAAATATTTCCCTAAATGTTATCTAAACTTTTGTTGATTGAGAGAAAAAAAGCTTTTCACCCACAGAATTAGTACCAAAATAAACACCTGCAGTAATTCAATACTACATTATCATTCTAATACTGAATCATTTAAAGTAAATTAATATTTTTCTTTAAAGCAACGAAGTATTAATAATATTTAAAATAACAACTCCTTTTTAATCGTTAAGTTCGTGTTGTTCCAAAATTTCTTTACAAACTAGGAGAAATATTTTTACCTGTAACAAACATTCACATACACATCAATACAATTTTCATTACAAGAAAAAAAATCTTCCAAATATTTGTAAATCCGATATCTCAATAAAAATGTTCTCTCCGCTACGATTCAATTTCGTTACTTTTTTTTTTAAAATGATGATTACAACAAAGAAATTGTCATTAATACAAAAATACAATTTTACTCAATTACAAAAACGATCATAATTTCATTTGGGAGATTTTTCCATACACCATTCTTTTGTCAGTTTTGTCACCGGGATAAATCCATTCTTTTATGAACTAGAAAATTTTTGCGGCGGTGAAACCTTCGGTAATTGTCCTAAACAATTTTGCAAAATCGAAAAGTAGTAAATGAGAGTAGGAAAAACGTATTTTTAGATTTTTTTTGAAAAGCTACTAAAGCTCATCAACCGAAGAATGTGGAAGTTTCTCCTACAATGTCGATAATTCTTCTACAAAATTCGCTATTTTCGTTTCTACATTTTTGCTGATTTTCCGAAATCCAAAAACAGGCTCTAATGAATTAACAGAATACAATTATACTGTACCTTTAGTTTTTCCAAAAAACTACAGTAAATAATCGTCTAAAACACACGAAAAACGTAATTTCGACTACAACATTCAAAGCATCGCCAGGTTTCCTTCTACGCTTTTATTGTTTTCTCAAAAATCTAAAAAGAGCATCAAGGAAACCATAAAATCCTCAGCATCCTACTGGCAAAAAATTCCAAAATCTTCGTTAATATTTTTCTCTGGATTTTTCCAATTTCCAAAAAAACACATTTTTTGTAGAACCATCGAATTGCTGTATCTTTAAATTTTCGGATGTTTCAAAAAATGCGAAAATTTCACTGCCAATAAACGGAAAAAGTTTCTCAAACGCAAAAAGATTCAAGTTCATGTTTATTTTACATATACGTACTTATGCCTCTTAATTCTGTATTATCGTATATATAATATGTATGTATATATATATACTGTACAAAGTGCTTGATTGAAACTGTTGTTGCTCTTGTTTTCTTTGCATCATTGAATTACATAATTCTTCATTTCTTTTTAATAATAAATCGGTAAACAAGACACACGAGGTAAAGATTATTACACATTAATTTTCATTAATTAAGTTCTTCTTCCGCTTCTTCATATTCCCCCCAGTTCTCTGTCATTTTCCATCTTGACGTCCTTAAATCGTCCGCACAGTAAGTACATCGTTCACTCTCGCTCTTAAACAACTATATCGACATATCGCGAGGGTGTGCAAAGTAGTAATAGTAGTTTCTTCGAACCAAAGAGTAACGACGAATTTCCTTCTTGATGCATACATACAATAACGGTAATCATAATCGTAATAATAATCATAATTGCGATGTATTTTAATATATTCAAGTTTAAATATATTTTTAACTACCTCGAGTCGTCCAAGTGAATAATATACTTTTTTAAAAAAACCTCTTTGTGTTTGTTTTAGTACGAATACAAAAGAAACCGTTTACTTTACTTCTCCATTTATTTATTCATTTATTTATTTAATTATTTGTTTATTTACTTACTTATTATCGCAGATGTAATCGTCGATTTTAGTTGTAGTGTTTCTTCTTTTCTTCCTTTAGTATTTTTCTGATGGGATTTGAATCTTACGAAAAGATAGATCCGATTGGCGGTGTTGTTTTTTTTTTATCTCTTTAACGATTTTCAATCAATTCCTATCAAGGATTTGACCGGAACTTCTCGCGTCTTCTCACTCCTATTTTTTTTTTATTATACGTTTTTGGGTTTTAGTGTTAATTCTCTCTTTCACCCGTCTTTTTTATTCATTTATACGTAGTTTAGCTTTTTAGGCGCAATAAAAATGTTGCTATCTGTCTTTTACGGAATTTTTCGTTCGGTTCTTAATTTTTATTTTACTTTACTTTATTTTACACTTCTCTTCATACGTTTCTCCTCCTCCTCCTCCTCCTCCTTTGTCCTCGTTTTCAGCTTCGGCTTCAGCTTCGGCCTCATCTTCATCCTCCTTCCTTCTCCTTCCTCCGTTTCTTATATAAGTTTGATGTGTAGCAGCCCTCAAAAATGATTAGGATCCGCATGATGCCCATCATCCTCAACTCTTTTGACAAATTCGTAACTCTTTTTCCGCTTCTTAATTCCGTGATTTTACATAGAAACTAAATGGTGTTGGGATTCCAATTTTTTTTTTTTTTTTTCATTATTGGCAAGCTCCGAGTGAGGAAAACACTACGTTAATATGAATTTTCGCTACTCCGGTGAAAGGGTTTGTCCTGGCTACGGTCTATCGAAATAAGGAAAATTGTGCTTCGATGAATTGTGAATTGATACTTTGGTGTTACTTTGATCTTTCTGTGTCGATGTCTTTGGGGGATTGTCGAAAAGGACGACGGGCAAATATGACGGGGCCCAAAAAAATTATGAATTTAATTTAGATGTAAGAATATGGTCCATCCGTGAGGGCGCTACACAGCAACAGTCAGGAAGCGTCATCTTTTCCACGAGCTCCTCTACTGGGTCTATATTCGAGTCCAGGATCGAATTGCATCAATACGAAAACCTGGAAATTTTAGGAAATGCGTTAACGGTCACGCAAATGTGTTTTTCCTTTTACTTTTTTTATTTCTTATATATTTTTTTATTAATTATTTGTACGTTCTCGTTTTCAGGGAAAGGAGGTATCACGAGAATTCCTGGAATGTTTCTGGGAAATTTTGAATATTCGACGTAATTCCAATTAGGAGACAAAATAATCCAGAATTATTATATTTTATAGTGAAAAGCAGAATTGACGGAATTTTAATTTTTAATTATGGAATTTCGCAAATATTGGAACTACAATTTTGAAAACTTCGTTGAAAAAGCATTTTTCCGAAATGTTGTATTTTTTTGCCGCTTAATTTTGGTTTAATTATATAATTTGTTGTATATATAGCCTTGGAAAATGAAAAATTCGTGATGGTAATAATTACCTGATCGGTAGGTAACAATGTGAAATCGTCCGGGGGATTGGTGATAACGTATCTCTTCGAAGAAGCGTCGCACGACGAACTCGTATCTCGAAACCTACGAATTCGGAAATTCTGCTTACTCGATTTGACTCAGAAATAAGATTGAACAAATATTCAATAAATAAAAACAACGTTTTCGACAAACAACAAACGTACAACTATATACATAAATAGACACCAAGTATAATAGTAACAGCTCACAGAACTAAACTAAACTGAATTATGACTTTTTCTGCAGTTTGGGTGTTAAAACGAAACGGGGTTGAGCGCCAAAAAAATTACGATAACTTCCTACCCTTGTTATTTAATGATTCAAAAAAAAAAAATTGACTTCGATAAGTACTAAACGACAAAAGTACCACTAGTTAACTAATTTAATTCATGGTTCATTATTTCAATCCAATTCATCGAAAAATTGCTATTATAATAATGGAAAACGTTTGAAAACTCTATAAAAAAATAAGAACTGTTTTTTGTTTTGCTGAAAAAAAAAATGTTATCTTATCGCTCGGGTTCCCGTTTCGTCTTATCGTTCGAAAACAGAACTAAACTAAACCAATTAATCGAATCGCCGCAGCAGAACTAAATTGCTAAACAACAAATACACAAAAATATATTCAAAAATGATATTTTTTGGATGAGAGCCAACTTACACATTGCCATATCATTTTCTTTCAGTCACGTCAATTCAGTACTTTTTTTTTTAAAAAATAGCTTGTTTGTTAGCATTAGCTTGGCTTTCTTTTATATGCAAAAAAAATACAAAATGCAAAAAAGATTTAGTGCTGCAGAATGAAACAAAAACAGGAGACATAGTATAGTAGTAGTGGTAGTAAACGAAAAGAAGACAATTGCAACGAGTGTAATGGAAATGTAGTAAAAAAAAGTTATGAGCTTCGAAACTCGGCTGGATAATCGTTTGGTCAATTAGCCAGAGAGAAGATTATTGCTGTTATTGAAAAACGTAAGAAAATCCAATAAATACCATCGAAGGAAAGAAAGTCCGGTACCTGTACCTGTACAGACCAATGCACAGCATTCCATATGATTTTAATGCAGCTACAAAGAGGTCACCGTACTTGCCTCCTTCACCGTATTGAGCCAATGGCCCGTCGTACAGTGAAATTTGTCCCACTCGACACCGATCTCTATTCGCTAAACTATCTGCTGTACTGTTGACAAATTTACACAGTTCTCTTATTTCGTCATTTATCGGGGATTCAAATATCAAAATGTCCAATTTTATTATTCAAAATGAGAAATATCAAATTTAAGGCAATTAACCCTTACCTATAACCACCCCTTAACCCGGCACCTTCTGCTAATATCAATTCCAGTTCCGGCGTTGCTCCGCCAGTTATGAGTGATCGTATCAAAGTCAATGCATTCTGATTGAAGTAAGTCTGGTAAAGAAAACGAATAAGAACGTTTAGAAATTTTCTTGTATAAAAATTAGAAAATTAAAAATGTTTCTCCGTGATGGGAATTTGAAATAAAATGAGGAAATTAAAAAATCATTCGTGATCAGAACTGACAGTACCCGGTAATTTAAAGAAAAAACACGAACAAATATAAATTTAATGTATTGAAAAGTGAAAGGGAACAAATTGTAAAATTCGTCGAGTCAATAACGAAGAAGTGTGCGTTAGTACAAAAATAATAAAAGTTGCAAGAAATTTTCTAAAATATAAAAATACCATAGAAAATAATAAACCATTAACTCGCTATGAATTTCTATAGCTGTATTATTTAATTTCATTATTTTCCATCACAGGCGCATATTTATTATTTTTTGTTCCTTGCAATTTTCATCGTTTTCACAATTCGTTTTTTTTTTTTCTTCTAATTGTCAGTGTCGGTGAACTTACCGTTGACATAAGTGAATCTAATACACTAACTGCGAAGGCAGTACCACAAGCAAACGGTTGTGTGAGGTAGAGCTCCGTATCCGGGTCATCGTCGTCGTCTTGATCCAGAAATTGTACGTTGCTATCGTTTACCAGCTCTGAAACGCAAAACAGGACGATAAGAAGGACGAGGTCCTGCGAAAATCATTTCAAGTGAATAAATTTATCATACTACAAATTTTTTCGTACCGGTTATCATTGGCACGTTCGCACCATAAACAGATCCTCTTCTTTGCAGGACTATTGGACTTCCAACTGTTGAGCAAACGTATAGATTTGTCAGTCAGTGCCATGGATTTTGTTTATTATTGCTGGAATATTTTGTATAGCGAGCGCAAAAAAAAAAACAAGAATTATGACGAAACATACCTTGGCTAAGAACGCCAATGGTATCATCAAAAGTCATAGCCTTGATATTGAGGGATGCAAGGATAGCCTCCTTGTCGGCGAGGGTGGGGTCATCATTGCTAGGCACTTTTGCCGACAGGATGCAACACATGTCGCAAAGATTTACATTAACTGCACGTAAATCAGCTCTGCTTAAAGGTGAACCCTGTTTTTATGGGGAAAACGGATCACGAGATTAACCCTCCGGTGTCTTTCGATCGTGCAGGGGTTGGACTCTGTTCTACTGTCATAAAAAAAAAATACTGAGAGATAAAAAAAGGGAGGCTTACATTTAAGACTGATATTTTGGGTAAATTTTGTAACATTTTCCATTCGCGACGTATGTAGTCGACAGAACCAACTATAACTACGTGTTTAAGCTCATGATAATGGAAATTGGAAGCTCTTAATGGCATTACAAGATTTCTCAGTCCAATAAGAGGCGAATCAGGATCAGCGAATAAACAAACAACGACGTGTCCATTTAATACAGTCATTGCGGCTTGATTCCTATCGAGTATGCAGTCTTCGAGATTACGCGCTGGACTCCAGTGAAACATTCCAGTCGAGTCGTATTTCATCTCTGTTTTCTCAAAATCGAAATCTTTCGCTTGGTCGTCGGCTATGCCAACTTGTAAGCCACCATTGTTGTTAACATTCGTGCCACCCGACGCTCTACTCGTTGGCCTACGAAAAGAAGCATCGGTCAGTTTTCATTCCAATTTTCATTTTTTTTTTTTTTTCGGCAGCGGAAATTTCGGTGTTTCGCAAAAACAGTATATGTACAAATTAAGCCTTTCGTGTGGGACCTTTCCTTGTTTCAACGAAAAAACCTGGAGACATTAGTTCATTACCGGAGAACAGAGTTATAGATTTCATGCAAAGCGTGACGAAATGCCTGTTCCGTTTTTGACACAATAAACATTGTCGAGTGCGATTAATACTTGATTTGTACAGCTAATGTTTAGTAATAAATCGAAAAGTGTTAAAAAGCCTACATGAGTTTTTTGACTTCGTAGGCGAGATGGTAGCCAGCGTATGCAGACTCCTCTTGCGATCTGGAATCAGAATTTCAAATTTCCTCATTTTTTTTAATCTTTTTTTTTTGGTTTTTACTAAATTTACTAGAACTGCTCTTTTTCTACATGAATTTTCTTCATTCGGAAAAAATCTGATTGAGCCCAATACGAACTTGAATTCCCTCAATGCCAAAACTATTGTAGTAAAAAATAAAAATAAAGTAACAAAAAGGAATTTGTTTGCTAATTATTTAACGAATTGACGAGGTAAGTACTTAATTTATGAAAAATAAAGAAATAAAAAAAGAAAACGATTCTGGATCGCATCGAAGATAATCGATCGACAAGAAACCAATTGGTTGATTAGCAAACGGTGCGATTACAGTTGAAAAAAGTGCTCGATACAGAAAGATTATATTATTTAGTAGAGAGAAAGTGACAAATAAGTCGGTAATAAATTAATGATCGGTCTCAGCCAATATTACAAGAAATTTTTGTAAGTAAAATCTCGCTAAGAAGATTCGACATTTTTTTTTTAATTCATGCTTTTACAACTTATGATACCGAGCGGCCTTAGAATCAGAAGGAGGTGCATTCTGCAGAGTTTTGTAAGTAAAGTTCTCGATATCAGGGCGATGTTATATTTGTGAGAAAATGCAATGCAATTTTTTTAGTTGTTCCTATTATTTACACAGTTGATATAAAATCGCCCTTACGATTGTAAAATAAAAGGTGAAAAAGTCGAAATTGAAACAAAGAACCTAAGAAAAAGTACAGATGAATTAATAATAATAATAATAATAATAGCTGAGATGTAAAAAATATATATTTGTGTAATGCGATTCCTTCTCCTTTGTATATGTACAAAATTAAAAAAATATAATTTGGTTTGATTTTCTGGAAGTATCGTAAATTTTACCAAACTTTCAACCGCGATGCATTTTTTTTATTCAAATAAACAACATTTTCCCATATTTTTTTTAGAATTTGCTGTGAAGTTTGAAATAACATGAGAAGTTTCAAAAAATCGCCATGTAATATTGCTGCGATTGAGAATAAATATATTTTTCGGAATTTTCAAGTAAGATGTCATTAGATTTTGAAAAGTAAATTTTATTTGATAAATAAATTTCGTTGAAAAAATTTCGAGAAAAGGGACGAAAAGTTTGGTAAAAAGTGGCAAAATGTTTCCTTGAAAAATAATATTTCTCTCCATAAAATAAATAAATAATCGTGATAATGATAAGAGAAGTGCAGGAATTACCTCTGATTGTACGGTTGATTCGGACTGGACAAAGTATCGTTAGGTGTACGATTTACATTCGGCTTGACTTTATTCACTTGCTTCGTCGAATTCATGAGTGTCATTCCAACGGAGTTTCGATGATTTCTCATAGCTGCAACGCAGAAGTGCTTGATTGATATCTTTTAATTATGTAATTAGAATGATGCAAAAGAGGGAGACTTTTAATAAGTTCCGGCCTTCAAACGCTCAAAAATTCAAATTGGACAATTTTTTCTTTACTATTTAATTTATATAATAAATTGCCTCGCGTTCTTTCAATCATTACAACCGAATGGATAAATGATACATGCTTAATGGTAAAAAGGTAATAGCACCAATTACGAAATTAATTATAAATAATATTTAATGGTATATAGTAATTATAAAATCCCAACTAAATAACGTACCGTTTGGGTCGTCTCGTTCTCGACTGATTTCACCTAAAATATATGAAACCAAAAATATATTACTAATTTCATTGTCGTAAGGGTAATTCAAAGAAAGGAAAATTAATAAGCTTAAACCCAAAACAGACAAAAATCAACTTTATCCGTCACTCCTTACTTTTATAATAATGAACAAAAAAATAAAGCACTTTAACAATTACGATAATAAAAAGAACATAAAAGTTTCACATATACACGCGTACAATTATTATAATATTTATCATAATTAATTCAATTAACAACAAATTTCAATGAAACAAAAAAAAATAACACAAAAACTCTCCCCCAAATACTGCGCATGGAATTTTTATCGCTTTGTTTTATTGTTTTATTTGAAAACCTACAGCCCCATGCTTACAGGCGCGCATACGTCAATCCTAAAAGGTAATGACAAATAATAATTAATTTATTCGAAATCATCAGCTTGTATGGGAAAGAGGGGAACAAAGAAAAAACTAAATTCATAAATAAAATAGCAAAAGTGGAAAAAAGCATAATAACACTGATAAAGACAATTTTTTTTGTTACTAATCCAACTGCTGTAAGGCGCAAAAAAGCAAGAAAAAAAAAACAAATAGCGTAAACTGTTTTAGAAATTAGCTTAGCTTAGGCTTAAACAAATTGATACACTCGTAATAACAAAGATTAGCGTAAATCGATATACGAAATCTTAAAATTAATCGTATACATTATCGGGTAATATAATAATAATTATAAATCAGCCATTTTGTATTTGCCTTTAGGAACAATAATCGAGACTTTTCCTGTTAATCAATTATTTTTGTTATTATTAAACATTACGGTATGGTAGTGTTTGTACAGATTTAAAGATCGAATGAAATGAGAAACTATTTAGAAAAAGAAAAGTATAGAATGAATCACGAAAACACACGAAAACGACAAAAAATTCGAAATTAATGATATCCCCAGTAGGAATTTATTGAAATCCATCAGGGCCAATTTTCAAAATGTCATTGATTAAAATTTTGTGCCGATAGAATCTCAATGCTCCAGTTTTGCAACAATTTCAAAATCATTATTAATTAAAATCAGCATTGTTAGGTTTTATATTTTTTTTATTTAATGGGTTCGAATTTCTTCATAATTTATGTTTCCTTCTTTTTCATGAGTTTGAAAAGATTTTGTTAATATTGACAATTATTATCAATAATTCTAATTTCTTAATCGATTGGTCAATTCTTCGAGTGTTGTGCCAGCACCAAAATTTTGACACCTATTGACGTCATTCTCCGACTACATGGCTACTGAATAGAACTTACACACAAATTCCTACTTGGGAGTTGCGTGTATTGAATATGAAAAAAGGCTTTCTTTGCAGCCGGTAAAAAAAAAAAAAGAAACAGAAGAGTATCATATGATAACAGGACAGTTAGCTTGCGAGGCTGTATAGCATGGAGTGACTGGAGGTGTTAAACTGTACCTCTTACGTGAACCATCTTGGGCAGTTCTGGCGGAGTGAATGTGGGGGGAGGATGGTGGTCGTCTGTAACAAATCCACTACACATGTTAGCTACCCCCTAATCTATTTATCTAATTGCTAAATTGCTAAAGTACTAAAGTACCAAAGCTCTTGTCTCTACGTTGACAAACAGTGATTCGTAATTAATAGTCACGTGAATTTGAAATTCCGCTAATGGAACTATCGACCGTTCGAAATTTCGAAAATGAGAAATTTATTTTTTTTTTTTTATGAATCCAGAATTATTCTACAATTTTACAAAAATGGAGAACCAGGCAGTGACGAGCAAATTTTCATACTTCAATTACGTTTCCGGGCAGCCAGGGGATAGCAATTTTTTTTTCTCAAGCAAAAATCGAAGCTAATTTCTGTACGTCTGTGGTCTCCCAGAAAAATGGCAGCCCTCGCGAGAAACAATTACCCTCCCTAATGTGCTTCTTAGTTCTCTGTGGGGAAATTACTCCCGTAAAGCTTCCCGGAAACCCTGGGGAGAGTAATCGCACTTCAGAGAGAATTACTCTCAGGGTAATCAGCGGAAGAATTCATTTCTCTCTGGCTGCTTCCGTAAAAAGAAGAGAAATTTACGATTCATCACTTTCTTCTCGAAAGTGAAGAAAGTTATTGCCAATTACGAATCACTTTTCCTCACATACATGTACTTTTCCTAAGAATAAGTTCTGAATATATTTGAGTTCGTTATCGTATGGGATCGATCAAGAATTCGAAATTATTTTCAAAATTTTTTGACGCGTATATTGAATTCAATTGCAATTTTGACCCAAATTGCAATAATTATTTGGAAATTAAATTCGGTAGGAATGTGCAAAGTACTCATATTTTTAAAAACGATAACACGAAAACTTGCTAAAAATAAAAGAAATTTCGCTATGGTCAGATTATGAAAATCGCGAGATTAACTGATTGCAATTTTAATGTTGATATTTCAAAATTAAACATTGCAGTTTTGAATATGCGGTTAATAGCATTGCAATATCAAATATTTTGACATTAATTTAAATCCAGGGAAGGGTTTTAAATTCCTTTGTTGGTTGATTTCGTGTAACTGTATAAAAAAGAAGTTTATTCTCACCTAAAAAAAGATTAAAAAGAAAAATACAGATTTTTTTTATAATAATTCAATATTTACGACCGGTTTGGAATTCTTAATGGATACAAGACGATATCGAATCGGAATAAGTCAGATAATAATTTCATGCTAATTGTGATTCGTCTAATTTACGTGCTAAAAAAATTCCTCAAATTTTCAATATAAAAAAAAACATGCTTGTATTCCATGTTAATTGAAGCATGCGATGCAAATCTAAATATTACATTATATTTTAATAGTAATAATTAGTAAACGGTTTTGTAAATTAGTAAACAATTTTGAAATCTTGTTACTCTTCCCTGCGAAGGGATACCATAGTATGGCAAAAATCTGCGAGAGACGTTGGAAGTAAAATAACTCTTGGCTATATTTAAAACCCGGTTGCGGACTTTTGCCATACGTTTAATGGCTGTTACATTCGCATTGAAATTTCTCTCGTTTTTTTTTTAATTCAAACATTTAAATTAGGATCTCGTGAAATTTTATTTTTATTCCAACGCAAAACCTACTTTTGAGAAAGATCACGATATTTACTTAAAAAGCAAACGACTTTTACCTTTATGTCTCTCGTTAAACAAACTCATACGTTGTCACTAATTATTATTATTGAACATCCCACAAAGCAGTCCTTACCTACTATTAAAAAAAAAATAATAGAAATCTCGATACCTACGTATGTAAACACATAAAAAACTCAGCTAAAATCTGAAAGAGAGAAGGATTAGAAACCATGCGAAAACCATGCAAAAGCTTGATTCCGTTTTAGGTGCTGGAAAAAATCAGTTTCAGCTGTACTTTTAGGAGTTTATGGAAAAGTGCATAAATTAAAATAGTGCAACTTTTTCTTTTCTTTTTTTTAGAGTTCCTACAGTGTAAGAGAAAAAGCAGAAGGGAAGGATAATATTATTTCTTTTTTCCTTGATTTCTTTTTGTATTATTTCGGGAAGAAATAAAGAAATTCTTTGGTTACAATCACGAACAATTTTGATTGTTCTGGATTTCGTTTTTGGATATTCGCTTCGTGAACTTGCGGCTTTCTTTTTGCTTCGAAATATTTATCTAACGGTATATGCATTAGTTGGTATCATATTTATAGCGTACTTAAGCTGCCAATACTAAAGGAATCTTATGGTGTATTTTTGTGTATCTAGTTTTACATTTACCAGTTTTTCCCCGGATACTTTTTCTTCAAAATTTACCGAAGGATAAATAAATGGTATCTCATCTTTAACGACAAACGGGGCTAGGAATTACAAAATTTCAAAGTGAACTAAATCGTGTAATCGAGGAGAAACGGGGACACGTAGGAGAGAAGAACATGCGGCCGATAGTAAATTTGACTATGCTGTTGTAAGTTTCGTGGGGTGAAATGACTGAGAATGCCCTCAAATAAATTAGAACACAATAGAGGTGTTCCGGCTTTACCATAACACCATATTTTTATCACGGCTTTTCTTCGCCACTGACTTCCGTATCGATCTCATACACCTAAACTCGTGCTAAATTTTCAGTTTACCAAATAACCCGAAACCCGAAGAATTGAGACTGTAACTAATTTAAACTTCAATGGAATAAAAAGCATTAGATGGAAGGGTGATTAAAAAATTTGCAGTCGCAAAATTAATATTTTTTTTTTTCATTAGAGCACATTTAAAAAAAGTTCCAATTGTTGTAACTCAAAAACAGGTACTTCAGAGTCTGTTCTTGAATAATTAACAATTATTGTTGTAGTAACTAAAATATATTATAATTTTTGGGACCGAAAAATAGTACATTAATTTATTTAAAAAATCGGTTCGTGCCTCAATAATATCGCAACAGCATAGGAAAATTTATTATCTTCCACATTCCCCGCGTTTCCCTCGGTGAGCCCTGTTTTCTCCCATGTGATTCCTCCTTTTTTAAATAAAACATTGTACAGCTGATAAATGTAAAACAGATGAAGCGACTCATTTGTTGACTGATTACAGCGCTGCTCTGTAATTATAACGACGGCCACGAATCCTATAATGACTTTGCCTATATATGCTAAGAAATTCGAAAGAAAATATGTATTGTTTGGTATTTTTTTTTGTAAACCCTTTGTGTAGTTTTTAAACTATATATATATATGTGTGTATAGATATGTGTTTAGTTGAGTTACTTGGTAGTAACTTCTGGTACAATCTGTTGACTTACTTGTGTACGTGAAGTCTTCACCTGTGTAGAGGTAGAAGGAGACGAAGTACAACAAAGAGTTTTCGGAAATTGAGAAAAAAAAGACACACAGAAGAAAATAATTAATTCCTTAATAATATCGGAAAAAAAGGAGACAATTATCTATTTTTCGTTTCAGGACATTAAATTTTTTATGTGTCATTAACAAATTGTTTATCATCGAAATGTGGAATTTTTGCAAGCTATTTGTGAAAACAAAAAAAAAATACAACGAGTGAGACAATATCACAGATTTTGAAATAATGATAAAGCTGAAAATTGTCAATTTTTTTGGAAATTTATTATTAATCTACTCATATTATTTTTTATCTACTCATGTTATTTTTTTGTAACAATTAGAAAAATAGAAATCACAATTTTCAACTTTGTTTGAATTCATAATTGATAGATGGATTTCAATTCCGCTGAATCATCAAATTAATGGAAATTAGTACATCGAGGAAAGAAGACTTGCGAAAGATAATGAATTTTAGTAAACTCTACATTTTATGAGCTTTCAGTAGAAATTTGAATTTCAAGAGAAACTTTCACTTAGATACAGCAAAAATTGATTATTGTTCATTCGCTGGTTTCCTCAATGTAATTTTTCTTTTCTTGTCTCCGTGATACTAAGAGTCGTTAAGAGGGAAAAGATTCAAGAAGAAGGAATATCAAGGTTTCAATAGAAATTTCGGAAAATTTCTAACTCTAAGAAAACTAGAAAACAACGTCGAATGAAATATTGAACATCGATGCAAGGTTTCAAAAATGACATTATGAGTGGAAGAAGGAAGAAGAATGAAAAAGATTGAAAAATGAAACTATTCAAACATTCAAACTTTTTCAATAATTCGCTTTTTTCGCAACATTTCTAGGAGTTTCGTAAAATTTGAAAATTAATTTTTTGGGACATTCCAAAGATACTTTCATTTGAATATTTTCTGAAAATAATTGTTGTTACTATTATTCAAAAATAATTACCCAAATGCAAAAACGAAAGCCATTGAAAAGTTTTTGAAATTGGAAAATTTACTTTCGGAAAATATTTTGGGGGTATTTGAAATTCAAGTAATTACGAAAAAAGCTCATTTTCGAATAAGTTGAAAGGAAAAGTTTGATTGATTCAACCAAACTTTTATCCCTGTAAATCTAAGATCCTTTAACAATTTCACGTTTTCTCAACCTAAGTGAACATCTCTTTTGGAATCCCACTGAACAACATTTAAAAACCATCAAAAATCAATGAAAAATTCGAAAACGTGGTGCAAAGATCCAATTAGCAAGAGAAATTGGAGAATATTCTTTTTAATTCGATAGAATTTTTACATATCTGTCATTTTTTTCAAATAAAAAAGTTCTAATTTTCATTCTCCCAAATAATTTAATATTTACTATTTAACCGAAAAAGAAATAAAAAACAATGAATTTCGCGAAACTTATCTAAAATAATAATTATAATTCTATCTAATTATTTTTTTTTCCAATTCCTTGCTATTTGATTTCGACCTTTGCTCACAAAACACACAATCCAATTAGTAATTCAAGAACAAAAATGATTTGGAAGAAAACTGTTTGCATTCAATTCACATTAAATAGATATTTTACGGTAAGAATCAGAAAGGTGAAATTTTCTATTATTTTGTATTAAAATTGAAGAACCTTCTAATTCTCAACCTTTGGTATGTAGATAAATAAAATATATAACAGATAATATTTATGTATATATATACATAATTGTAGTACTTGCAATCAAAAATATTGAAACACCAACATCTCAGGAATTTCCACAAAAACATAAAAAATAACTAAATGTCTTATATCAATTCTACGATTTGTAAGAATCCATTTTTTAATCGAAGTAATTATTTAATTTCACACCACTGCTTACATATAAGATTTCTACTTTTAAGTATCCTGTTGAAAATACGTTCGTAGGAAATTGGAGAAATAGGTACAAATAGTAATAAAATTTTTTTTGCAATTTAGAGTTAACACGCGATTTTCGTAAAGAGTTGAATAAATTCAGAAATTATTATACAATTCAGATACTGATTTTCTCGAATTTGATCCGACAATTAAACTCACAAATAATTTTAAAAGTCAAAATTGTTATTTAAAAACTGCTTTTGAAAATTCTAAATATTACGAATTTTACTTTTCTAAATAATGTTTAGTCTTATTTTGTAGAAACAATAAAAAAAAGACACATATTCTAAAACTATAATGTGCAAAATATTGAACAAAAAATTAAAAATCACGGAATTCCTACTTTTCTAGACAAAATGAGAAACTGTCATACTTTCGCCATAGATGAATATTATTTTCGTTATAATTTATTCGTTACTATTATTTCCGCAGTTTCCTGCCACAGTAAAATTTGCATTTGCATTCTGGTTCCACCGAAATCACAATTAGACTCTTATCAGTATAGTCAGGGCCTAATCAGGACTCGAGAAAATTACAATCAACTCATACAAATTTCGACTATGGAACAAATAATATATTTTCAACAGGGATTTAAATCAGTTGACGACCTGAGAATTTCAATTCACGCTTCAAAATGCAAATGAAATGGTGACGTTGAGAAAAATGAAGTGAAAATAATTGCAGTCGGGAGTACTTTATTATTTTTATAGCAAGAAAAGTTCCCAAGGTTCGCAAAATTTGTACAGCTGCTACACTGTAAAAAAGCAAAAGGGTAACAATCCAATAAAGTTGCCTTTTCAACAAGTCAAAATTTATAAGTATCAGTTGCAAATAATTAATTTCAATATTCTGATATTCAGGGGCACCGACTTTTTTCGAGTGTATTTGCAGCTGGAGTGAAAAAACTTTACATCGTAACGAACCATTTGTACGTAAATTTTTTATTTATCTAATTGGAATTTAAAAAATTAATTAGTATGCAATTGTTTGTAGTACAGAAAAATAAAATGATTCGTTACACACCATTTTTTCACCTATGGCACGGAAATTGGAGTTACATTTATATGGTGCAAATACTCATAGTGAGTAATAGGAGCAAGAAGAAACAGGAAATTAGTAAATCTCATATCGCCTGAAATGATTAATTTTGCAAAACTTTTAATACAAAAATTTCAGTGTTCGAAAATTTATTTTTCTAGAACAAATTTGGCCTTAATAAAAATTTGTAAATGAAAAATGTTTCAAATTAATTAATGAAAAATCCAAATATGCCACGATCATAAGATTTACTATTTTTTCTCCATACCTCTTTTTTCTTCAACTGTTGAATCAACGAATTATTTTGATTTATGCTTCATTCCAAAAATAATAATTTTCGTCATAATTTCTGGTAAAAATTACTTCAGCATTGCAAAATCTGCTATCTAAAATACCAAAAACTCATACAAAAATTTCAATGAAAAAATATAATTGATAAATATTTTAAAAAAGAGGGACAGTTTCTTTTCCATTTTCCGTTTTACAATAAATTTTTTAGAACAATTTAAAATACTTTGTTTCCACCCCCAAATACAAAAAATTACTGTTAGTTCTTTTATTTAAACTGATTTCACTTTAAAATTAAATCAAATCTTTGGAATTCTTTGACCAGAATTATTTAAAAAATGGTCGCAATAATTTTTCCGTTAATCCAACAGTTTTTGTTTTAGAGAGGCTATGGAGTATCTTGCTTCGACACCAACGCATGAACTTTTTTCAATGTAAATGAAAAACAGTGACTGAGGTTTCGTTAAAAGGGGGTACAAATGGAATCGAACCGAAACAAGAGATGATAGAGGATAGGACAGGACTCAAGATACGTGAAAGACAATCGTTTTGATCTACACTCGGGACGGAATACGTACTTGCTCTTCCAACCATCTGAACAGCCCGCACGCCTTTCCGGAATGTGGCCACTGCCCGAAGGGAGAAGAACCAGAGCTGTTAGTTTTACCACATCACAAAAGAAGAAAATATGCAAAATATCTCGAACCTAATTCTTAAGGAATCTCCTTCCTTTTACAATTATTATACATAGTTCCTTCGTTCTTGTTACAGTTAGTTTCACCGAAACATCCAAAATTGATGGGACCAACGAGACGCTCCGAGTGAGAACTAGCAACGGCCCTGTATCGGGCCAAACGATCAAGCCCGGCTCGGTATCGGGTCGCGGAAAATTCCCACTGGTATTTTCCTGGAGTCGCAAATGGGGTAAATGAACGAGTCTCAGCCTGGATTGTTCACCCAAAAATTACGATTTTAGTTACCAGGTATTAACATTGACGTGGAATGAAGAAAATGGGTTGTGAAATATCGGGATTCGAGGATATGACGTCACGTTGGTCCCACTAACTTTTTATCCAGTGGCTTTGCATGGATCCGTATATTTCCTAACAATGCGCGAACAAATGTGGAAGAAATTTCCAGGGACCCAGTAGAGTCCAAGCTAAAAAAAGCCTGGAGGAATATCGGTCGTCGGAAATTTCCCCTAGAAATCTAATCACGTCTGCAGCATTGATTTGGGCCCCAGTTTTCCCCTAATGTTTCTCTGCATGGGGAGATGAATGGTGGTGTCAAAATTCCCTGGGTGAACCTGGCGGGTGTGTGATTTGGAGCCAAGCTAATGCAGCCTAGGTTGATTTTCCTGTGATAAGTTCCTTCTGGAGCTGGATAGAGTGGACAAATTGGGGTTTTTCTAGGACAGTTTTGCAATGATATATTCACTGGTTCTCGCATTTCTTCTTTTTGTTGCACCGGCTGATGAAAAAATGTGTCTGAAATGTCTTCGATATTTTCCCCTGCCTGCCATTCTACATATTCAATGAATTACATGCAGAACATTTAGGGATAATAAATTTTGCAATTATTTTAGCAGACGCGAATATTCTGAAATTTCTCTTCACTTGCGAAATAACGGTAGCAATTTAATTTTTAAAACTCGAGAGGTCGTGTCGAATGTGTTAATATTGAATGAGCAAGATGGGGAAGGAATGACGTTCAACAATTTCCCAGATATTTTCAGGAAAATATAGAATGACGCTGAATAAAATATCGGGCACTAAAAAAGACAATTTTTCAAAGACATTTTTTCATCATTTCTGAGAAAGAGTCTCTCGTTCTTTGTATTTATTAATAAATCCCTAAAAATCAACGTTGCATTCTGGAACCTAACGGTGTTTCGCTTCGTGTGAAAATGTTATCACGAAAGAGAGAACCCGAAAAATGTCTGTATAATGCAGTGATGCGGTAGCTTGCTGCAGTGTTGCATCATTTTCAGTTTCTCTCCTCCCTTCGTGAATGTTTATGATGAATTTTGGTGGTAAACCCTGGGCATTAATCTTCCATAAGTTTCCAAAAATTTGCTCGTTATCAGAACGACCGCTCACTTGTTTACTCTTGGATTCATCAATTAGCATGATTTCCCAAACGGACTTTTCGGTTGTAAAACAAATCAAAGAAAGCAGAGTTTATGTATTTTTTTTCCTAAAAAGTTTCAAAACCCAGCGAGAATAAATTGGAGTACTCTACTTCGGTTCGAAAACTCATGAAAAAAAGTATTTTTGAAAAATTGTGAATATTGAAAAGGACTTTCGATTTATCTCCCGTTGCAGAAATAAAATCAGTTTTCGATTCTTTTGCTCCAATACTGGAAATGATATATTTTAAAAAGAAGTGTTTTTTAAAAATGACGTTTCCCGACAAATTTCAATTATCCTCCCAGTTTCATGAAATTTTTCCATCTCGTTTTTGATTGCTTTTATTACGAAAATGTGTGTCAGCGATCCTCGAAATTCCCTCTCAAAAAAAATGCGCTTTTCGAGTAATTGCATTATAAAATTTGAAAATATGTATAATTTTCGAACGATGCTTAAACAATAACAACAAGATTTTGGCAGCAGCCGTGAAGCAAATGAAGAAAATCAAAATCCTTAAATAAATTACGACAGAAATATGAATTGTTTTTGTAAATTTCGGTCAAAACGAAAAGAAGCACACTTGTAATAAATTTGTATATAATAATTATTGATAAGTATACGAATATCGAAAGCTTCATTGAAAGCAATGTTCACCTTGATGCTGCCTTGTTTTAGCAATTTGTGAAATATCTAGTTCCCCGACGAGGTTTTTACTAACAAATATATATATATATATATTGAATAAATTCAATGATTTCGGTCAATTACACAAAAGCTAGTGAGTTAAGAACATATGACAATGCTGCTTAGAACAACAATAAATGAAAAGACGATTAAGTGTGGACTAACGGCATACCCACGACAGCTGAAACAGCACGAAGCATGGTCACCATGTACTTGCGGATTTTGTGCACCACCTGTCTTACCTTTCAGAAACGAATGCAATGCTACTTTGTGTGTACGTACATGACAATACCCGCTTGCATGCTGTGTTTGTGTGGGTACGCTCGATATGGTCCCTATGAGTATATGGAACAAAACTACCCTTTTAAGCTACTTTTGAAAAAGATATTATAACAATAACAATGAATAAATGTGTGTAGAATTAATTATATGTTAAAGAACAAATATTTGACTATACTTCGAGTCTAAACTTCTGTTTCTGTTAAAACGGCAGCTTGTATCAATATACAGAACTTCAAATAATACGATGCTTGAAAAATTGCCAGCCAAAGCAGTTTTGGTAACGACAACGTTTTTGGTGGAATCGTGTGTCGAAAAGTAACGAAATTAAAAATACGGGAAGAAAATCAAAATTAGATTCCATGAAAAATCGATGACAGGCAAGAAATAATATGGTTTCAAATGTTGTGGAAATTTGTACACGAAATCAGGGTTTCGTTGCCAATATGCGAAACGTAGCAATCGTTACCCTGTTTTTTCGTGTACAATGGAGAAAGGAAGTATTTTGGCCAGCGGCAGAGTAAAATTTGTCGGTTTGGGAATGCTGAAAAACAGTTAGTGTTGAAATTCTGGTGAAAAACTGTATGGAGTTTTACACTGGGAGAATTTTATAGTAAAAATTGCTTGAGTTTTATCGTGACACCAGGGTATTTTCCAAATTCTCCTAATTACTTACGATTCGAAAGTAATTTATTTTAAGGACATAACAACACCAGGTAATTATTTGACAAATTTTTAGTTCTGTATAATAAAATTTATAATATTTTGGAATTGTTTTAAAATATAGAAAATTGTTATTAAGCGCTGGTTTTATTTGCAATTATTTTAATTTGAATATCGTTTTTAGCAAAATTACATTTCCTCCAGACTTTCTCAAAATATGGACAATCGCTAAGTTCAATATTATTCTGAAAAATGCAAAAACGATGAATTATCTTCAAGAAATAATTTCCAAAATCGTGCAAATGTACAGCCATGAAAACAATAAGCATTTTTTAGAATAAAATTCTCATTTCTGTGTGACTTCTGCTGATGTATTATAAAAGAAAAGAAAAAACGTAGAAGAGGAAAATTAGGTGATAGTGATAAAGTGATAGACAAAAAAATATTTTGAACAAGTAAAAAAAAAACAAAGAACCTGATGGATGTTAAACATGCATACCGTCAAGGTAACTGCTGTAGGCAGTGTTTCCTTTCACCATGCCAGTCTGCATCATCATCATCCCAACATCTGTAAAAATTCAGTTGTGAGCCCATAGAAAGGCTTAAAAAAACGTAAAAAAAAATTCGAATGAAGTATTATTGGAAATCGTAATCAATTCTCGTCGATGATTCTTTTATGAATTTCTAGTTGAAAGAGTTGAGGGGGAATAAAAATAGTTTGAAGGGAGGAGGGGAATAAGATGAAGATTCCAATGCGGGGGATGAAGTAAAACTTTTTCAAGATCAAGTCGGTATCTTGTTTTGAAAATTTACGTGGTTGTTAAACTTTTGATTAAAAAGATCCGAAAACTAAGACGATGCTGATCGTTTTTGAGATTTTCCAAAATTTGCTTTTTTAATTTTAGACATTTAAAATTGTTCAATTGTTAGAAAACATTTTAAATACCTTCTTTTTTTATTTGAAATATAAATCTTGGGTACTGCAATTATTTGTGGATTTGTGTTTTAAGGAAACAGCGAATCTTTCAATGAAAGACTATTAGAAATAAAGAAAAAAAAGAAATACAAGTCAGAAATTGGTTTTGATGAAACAAAAAATCTATTAAGTGCTTTGATTTAATTATCGAACTTTGAGATGCAAAAACAGAGGAACGATTTCTCTATTTTTGGATCAAAGAAATGTTCTTTGGTAGAGGAACACAGCATCGTCTTAATAACTTCTGTAAGGTATCTTAAGAAAAGGAAACTTATCTGTAGAAAATGATTGAAAATGGGGTAGAAACATAAAAGCTGTTATGATTAGATACTGGTTTTATGGTAGAGAAGCAGCATTGCAGCATTCTTCAGATCCACTTTTTTTTTAATGGAGAAATAATGGTTAAGTAAGCTATAAAAATACCCTCAAATATTGCGGCGCAAATTGCAGCTGTTAATAGCATTTTGCGATGCTCACGCTTTTATTTAGCGTACGTTCCAAGATAATTCGGTGAAAATTATCGTCAATTATTTGATCTCCAATTGATACCGAATCGTGTTAATTCCAACAGAAATTTCTTTCCACGACATACCAATTATTACACTTTTTATATTAGTCACAAAAATGTCTGGTTAGAACAGAATGAAATACCTGTCGATTAAAACAAGGTGTACTTTCTTTTCGTACGTTATACGTGCCCAGGGTTTAGTTGGAGAAAGAAATGTGGGTGTATCTCGGATATTTTCTGTTTGTTTATGATGTAAATTTTTTTTTAAAGGGTCTTCTGGGTAACATCGTAATTCGTTTCATTTGGTCGCTTATTGAAATTTTATCGTAACCTCAAAAAAAAAATTTTTTTAATTCCTACAGACGTTTCTTTTTTTAAATCCATGAAACGTAAAGTCGTGGCTTCAAATTCAGAGCAACGATGGCGTAATGGAAATCGGGTAAGTCACCGCCGTAAACACTACAACGAAATTTCATTTTATGCTTTTTAAACGCTTTTAAAATGGCAAACTCGAAGCTCATTTATTTTTCTTAAATGAATGTGTCTCAGAGACGGAAAAAAATGAAATTAAAACCAAAATATGAAAATTTCTGAAAAGCAATTGCATAAATACTCCCATTAAATCCAAAAAATTAAAATTCTTTCGAAATCTTTTGAAACAATAAATTTGTGTATCCGATTGTGTCGATATTTGTCGCTTTCTTGAATTTTGATCCAATTCACGTCATTACATTTTAAAAGACGGAAGCAAATTTCCCGCATGTTCAGTAATTTTCATTAATTGCCGTTCCTTTCTTGACTTTTTAGGTAGAAACAAAAACTTGAAGTTTCGTTCGCGAAATTTTGATTACTTTTCGTTCAGATAGATTTTTGCGGGGTAAATAAAGAAAAACAACAAGAGGGTGGCAAGGGTAGAATTTGTTTATCCGGGGAACTAAAGAAATCATGCATAAATGCAGAAAGTAACAGAAGAAGGGGGTATACACACTAGTTATAGTTAGTGCAGGCTAAGAATTATTTATTATTCGTTATACGGTGGTTGCTTTGGTAATTTTTTCGGTCAGGTGGACATGCCCCAACTGACTGAACTTGGTAATGAAAAGAAATTCTAATTGTAAGTATTTCTTTAACAGAATCAAAAGGACTTGTGTACAGGGGATGGTTTTATATTCAATTCAGTGTACTTCCGTTACAACGACTTTCAAAGAATTTTGTATCCTTATTTTTCTTTAATTTATGTGTAAAATTAATTAATTTTGTTAAACTATGCGGTAATTTTCATATATTAAATTTCCCAAATTTTGGAATTCAAAAGAAACCAATTGAAAAAAAAAATATTAGAAGACGAAATTTTTTACGATCCTTAATCCAATTTTGTGCAATTTCAAAATCCGCAACCACACTGAGAAAAGCGATTTTTGAATCAATTTTGTGTCGTCCCTGTCGCGTTTTTTTTTACAGGAAAAGTAATTTTTTGCACGAACACTCTAAGAACATTGTGACTAACTGTGCGTTTATTGGTAACAACTACAATTACATTCGTGATTACTAAAAAGTGTATTTGTAAGTTACGAAACGTTATCTATCGCGTCAAAGACGGAAGAGTCACCTGAACTACACTGAGGTTCGTGTAACTCAGGGGACAATAGAAATCCACATTTTCTCAGCGTTCTCATTTTTTTGTTGTTGCATGCAACATTGTAAAAATTTCTGGAAAAAAAAGTCTCTGAAAGCCTCGGCGGGAGTATTTGTACACATTCAAGTAGTATACAGCAAAGAAGTGTGTAGGTGTCAGTATTATGAAAAAAAAGGGTTTGTTTGAAAAAAACAAAAACAGATGCAAGTTTTGCATAATATTATCCATCATCATCATCATCATCATCATCGCTATTAGTTTCATGAACTATATCAGCGGTTTCAGCGAATGCATTTGTAAAATGATGTTCAGAGATAGAGAAGAAGAAGTAGAAGTAGTCGAAATAAAGAAGTGGGACAAAGAAATTTAAGTAGAATAGAAAATGTAGAAGTAATGATCGTAGAAGAAATAGAAGAAACGAAATACGAGAAAGAAGTAGGAGAGGGTAAATATAAAAATATAATTAAAAATGAATGTATAATGAAATTTAAATTATAAAATACCCCTGTACGAACGATTAATTGTACATAATTGAGAGAACTAACAATTGGAGTATTTCGGATTTTTTGATTTTGAAATATTCAGTACAGAGACATGAAAAATAAAAATAAATAAAAGAATAAAAGAAAAATAGAAATAAAGGAAAATAAGGAATAACAGGATTATAAAAAGGTATTTCCTAAACAAAGAGAAGAAATGTAAGAAGAATCCTTAGAAGAAGTAGAAGAAGAAGTAGAAGATAGGGATAAATAAGAGGGAGAAGAGGAAGAAAGATGGGAGAAAGGGGTTGAAGAACTATTGAATTTTTGGTTGAAATTTCGAAATATATATACACATGATTTGAGAGATAAGCGGAAGAAGAAAAAACACAATAGCAGAAGAGAAGAAGATACAAGTAGTAACAGTAGTGGTTAGTGTCATGAAACAATTGGTAAAAAACGTACATGTAAAAGTTTTTGAAATATTGAGAAAAAAGAAGGTAAAAATATTAGAATTCAAAAGCGAGCTTTGAGTGTGTACTTTTTTTGTTTAGAGACGTTACCTAAATCCCGTCCCCAGGATCGCTGCTGTTGCCCCACTAGATCATATACGATAACAGTATTTGTCACAAACCATGACATGATTATATTATCTTTACATTTTCTTTTTTTTTTCAAAAAGCTTCTTTCAGTAACAGCTTTTTCGTGGAATTCTTACACATTTGTGTATCGTTTATTCCTTTATTTGTCATTTTTTTTTACTTTGGGACTGAAGTAGGATAAAAGCACTGATAAACTTTGAGCAACGTTTCGAATAAAAGTATGCAGTTGAAAAAAAATCCGCGTGGCTAAGATTGGTTTTCAAGAGATATGAGAATTTTCAAAAACGGGAAACTCGAAGCTTTGTATTATCACGTTTTTGTTTACCAGTGGGTTTATTGTGTTCATTCATTGAATCAAATTCCTTGTAAAATTCCTCTTATGTAATGTAATTAATTAGAAAAAAATGTGTAAGATAATTAGTGTTGTCATAAAAGATTGTTGAATTTGGATTTTTTTCAAGTAAACATTTTACGGCTGTGGGCGGCTAAAAAATATGGTTCCTGTAATTTATTGTATTAGCAGAAGGCTTCGATAAAGAAGAATCGAAGAGTAAAAAATAGATCCCGAGCAAAAATAAATTCATTCATTTTTTTTTTCTTATTTTTTACGAGCCTTAGAAATGTATTTGACCTCGTTTTGAATTTTATTAAATACAATAGAAGCATGTTTTAAGAAATGTTTCTCTTTACGAATTTTTATAGAATAAAGCAAAGAAAGCTAATATATTTATTTTAATTTGCAATCAATTACAGTATTTTAATTAAATTCCATTTCACTTTAATTTGGAATCCGAAATCGGTGACCCAAAATATTTCCGTTCTTTATCGTAATTACAATAAACTCTCTTTAATCGAAACCTTCTTTTTTTTAAATTAATATATAAGTTGCCTCTATATAGAAAAAAAAGTATTGTTTTTGCCATCAGCTGTTTTCTCTTTGAACGAGTTAATGAGAAATTTTGAAACGTTAGTATTGTTATATCAATAAGAGTATAGTAAAAGTATTATCAATAATAAGGAACAAGACTTTTGATGGAAAGACTTACAGTTTTTGCATTTGCATTTCTTGATTAACGTTTCGTCTTTGATATCTTCGTGACATGCTTTACAATAGAACCACGCTCTAAAAAATGGGAAATTTACGATATTAGCATACAAATTCTAAATTAAAAGCGGAAAAATGAGGAAATGTAATAAAAGCAAAATGTTTTTGAAAATTCTTTGAAAATTTCAAAACTTATAATTTATTATTTTTTAATTAATGAAAAATCATACCGTTTAACTTCGTCAGCCGATTGAGCAATGAAGAATCCCTGAGTATTCGCCGTTATTTTGGCACCACGTGGATTTATAGAAATTTTACTATCCGCACCTCCTTCACCTTTGATCTCAATTGCCAAAAGTAGCAGTTTCAATTTCGTGAAACACAGCCTAAGAAAAATATCGTATATAGTATCCGCATTTTTGGACAGAGTAATAATAATTAACTAAAATAGTGATTTCGACAATTAAAGCAAGAAAAATGCAAAGTCATTTATTACAAACTTTTATTATAAATATTACAAAACTATTATAAACGTAAATTCTTTTGGAAAAATTCTAAGCATCAGATTTGTCGAATTTTCATAAATTATGAAATTTCTCTGAAAGAAATTATGACTTTACATTTTTATCGTTAAATTTCTGTGTGTTTCTAATTTCGATTGAAAATTATTGACATCAAATATTTCGTTTTGTTCCTTTGCAATTAAAATGTAATAGTAAAATAATCCTGTCAACAAGAAAAGAAGATCATGTTAAGAAATTTTGTCGAAGCTAGGAAAATTTTCTTTCTTTGACAGAATTAATGAGAGAGAATACCAACAGACACAAGAAAATATTTCAAAATTCTTTTCCATTTTTAAACCGAAAGAACATTATGATATCTTTTTCACTTGATTATGATTGTGATTGTGATGACTAATATTAGTTGTCTTTTTAATAGTAATACCAAAAAAAAGTTATGTATCGTGAGACCTATAATAATATTAAAGAAATAGAATTTTCAATGATTTTTCTCGTTTTAGGTGACTGTTAATATTAAAATGAAGCGACCAGTAAATGAATTATTAGACATTTCACATTATCAGTATAATATTAACGCTCATTATAACTTCAAATTTTCAAAAATTCGACTATTTCAGTTAGAAATTTTTTAATACAATGAAAAAACTTTTATCTGAAAAATGATTAAAATCAGATTCTTGCTGGAATTTCATTTACTGGTCGAATTAGGATGGTTGCTGAAAAAATTCATGTTAATAATATTATAATGTGACAAATTATATTTTGTATACATGCAAAAGAGCAACAAAATACTATTAAAAATAATGAAAATCGGGGAAACTATATTTTCGTGAAAAATTGATGTATAGAATTTATTCCTTTTAAAAAAAATTACTCGAATTCCAAGTGTCTTATATTTAATAGTATTTTGCTCAAAATTGTGTAATTATCTACCACAGCTACGAAGGAATCGTATAAACTACACAACACGCAACACTAACAAGAACAACAACAACAACAGCAATAACAACAATAACGATAATTACAACAACCAGTAAGATTCGTGCAAAAAAAATAAAGAAAAAAAAATTCTGATGCTAGAAAAGATAATTCAGCGATGCGAAGAAACACAGAAAGGACTGAAAGATTGAGATACAAAGAAGCGAAGGTATTTTGTACAAATATTGCAAAAAGGAAAATATTGAATTGAAAAAACGCAATGGTCGTTGGTAGTTTCTGAATTTTTTATATACATATTAAGAAAAAAATTCGTAAGATTGTCTTGTCGGAAGAAACATGCGAGGAAATTTTTTGTTTTACCGAAAATGACTCGTAGGGGAAAGGAAAAAATTAACATCGTGAATTTCACCACCTATATCGTAGAGTTTGAAAATTCAGCCTGATAAAATAAAAGTAGTTTGCCCCAAAAAGGTAAATTTATTAGTTCCGAGGAAAACACTAAAATTTCTCGATTTCTATTTTCTTCTTTCCCCAGCGTCATCTAAATACAGTCGTCACTCGACACGCTTAAAACTTTTTGTGAAAATCATAAATGCGGTTTTCTGCGAAGGCCTTTTCTTTCAGGACTATAAAATTTCGAGTTCGAGTTGCTGCAGTCATTTGCAAAACCCAGGTGCCACGGGAACTAAATTCCCACTATTGCTTTTTCCAGTAGCCTACACTATACTTCTGCTTTGGTCTAAAACGACACCCGTTATATTTCGTAGTCCTCGGGAACACCCATGACTGCATGGAAACGACGGGGACAAATTTGGAGATAGAAGTGACCACTGATTAAATAGCATTAATTCTTATCCAAACCGAATGGGTTGGGATAAAAGCAAGTGGAAACAGTGGAAGGACGTTTTAGATCACTTATGGCACTGTATAAACTTAATAAAAATAAAAGCTTTCGCGTATTAATTGGATTCCGATATTCAGTATCTACTCTGCAAATCCATCGCTTCCATTAGTAAGAATTTCAATATTTATCGGAGTTGAAAATATCCTGCCACTGATCTTATTGATTTCCAGTCACTTCTTGATTGAACTACTGCAATTTGCATAATGCCAGGGGGTGTCGTTTTAGTGTCAGTTACAAAAAGCCCCGAAAGGTCAGAATTGTGAAGAAGAGGGATGAAATCTTCGAACCTGGACTCCGAAAATTTCGAATTCCAGTGACTCGAAATTGAAATACAATGCGAAACTTAAAGGAAATTTCACAACTCAAATTTTACTGCTCTCACCATGAATTTGCTGATAAAGAAAAAGATAAAGTGATGGCTGATCTGAAAATCGACGTATTTACAGAAATGATGTGATTATTATGTAATCGTTTGAAAAGAGAGAATTCGAATTATATTATAATTATGTGATAACCGAGGACAATTGCTGTAATCGCGATATTGATACATTCCTTTATCGATATTCCGTGAATTCCAAGGAATCATTTATCGAGCCAATGAATGAACGAACATTCTTATTAAATTTCATTGATTAGTGCCACGCAGCTTCTTTCCGGGAAAAAAATCTTCCATTCCTCACTCTTTAGTGACACAAGTGTAATGGAAATTCATAAATCTCATGCACTAAGGTAACGTATCCATTAATTAGGAAATTCTTCTACACATTTCGCTATTCATTCATTGGACAGTGAAATTTGTACACTTTGAATTTGTCAACCCAAAGAAACAAAAATGAATTATAATAATAAATATGACGATGTCTCAGTGTGTATGCTCTTTTATTGAGGCGATGTGTGAAACATAGAAATGAATCATTCTCATCGTATTAGTCCAATATTTTTTTTTCAAAAAGGTTTTTTTTGAGTTTAATTCCTTGCAGATTTCACGTTTGGAAAAAGATGTGATTTTTTTTCGATATAAGCTGCAATCAAAAACAATTTTTTTTTTGCGCTGTACAGGAGAATTTCTATAAAAGCCTTATTCGCTTGTTGCTGCAATTGCAATATTTGCCGGGAAGCCTTGCAAAAATTGTTGCTTTGGGGCAGAAAAAAGAAGACATACGGAGAAATTCTTGCACTTGATTAATTTGCTAACGATTTTTCCCCGTTTTCAATATCGCAACAGCTGAAATTATAGTTTAGAAATTCAACTATTTTCAAATTTTATAAAAAGTAACTATTTTTACGATAAAAATTCTGAAGTATAATTGAAATATCTCGATACACGTTTTGAGGTCATTTTTGCTGCACAATTTTCTCCGTACGCTACAGCTTAGAAATTGTCAAATGTTCATATAAGACTGACACAATACCGATTATTTCTACGCGACTGCAAGAGATCATTGGGACGATTAGAAATCATGTTTGTTACACAAATAATGGACCAATGAAACAGTTACCATGAAGAAATATATAGACATGCGTGTACATATAGTTGTTAAGTTTTCCAAAATTGTTAAAGAAACAAAAAGATTAGAATCTAAGGTCTATCGGAAAACGTAGGTTACACCTAAAGGATACACACCATGACAATAATAGAGACATTAGAAAACAGTATTTATTCTCCGAAGAAATGCAAGTAATCAATTGAAATTATGAGAAAAAAGTAAGGAAAGTAACAAAGAATAATCAACTCTCTTAGATGTTATCTTAAAAAAAAAAACAAAAATGATGTTGATGAAGTTGTTGCATAAAATCGAAAGAAAATTACGAACCCTTGGTTGTTCAAGAAAATACTCAAGTTTATAATAAACGTATTTTTTAAATTAATATGCGAAAAAAGAAACGAATATTTTTTAACCTGGAAGTCGCATTTTCTTTTTAACAATTTGAAATTGAAAGAAATTGCACGATTTCATCAAGAACAAGAAAAATGACACAATTTTGATTTTTCATTTTCCACCTATAATTAATTTCTAAGTTACACTTTATATCCGCAGTGTGTAATTTCTAATTTTATGCACATACCTCATTGGAAGAAAAATAATTATAATATCCTTGTGAATAAAAAAAAGCCTTTTCTAATACAAAAGAAGAAATTGTGTGAAAATAAAAATCAAAACCTATCGGAAATGTTGCATTCGTACCCTAATTACCCTGCATCCAAACGTGAAAAATGTCATACCTAAGTGCAAAAATCTGATATGTGCAAAAATTACTGAAAAATAACTATTCCAAAATTTGTTTACTTCAAACTAGTTTGTAAGGAACAAAAAACAACTAGAGAAAGATAAAGTTTCTA
This sequence comes from Gasteruption jaculator, assembly GCA_949825005.1. Lineage (NCBI taxonomy): Eukaryota > Metazoa > Arthropoda > Insecta > Hymenoptera > Gasteruptiidae > Gasteruption > Gasteruption jaculator. Next base: position 2,857,016 of record OX463768.1, read on the forward strand.
TTTAAAAAAAAATGGGAATTATTATTATTCTCTACATACAAAAAAGGCAAAAAGAGAGTAGATACTAAAGTTATATCATGGCCAAAAAAAGTGCAATTTCGCTATCTACACAATTTCTTTTGCTCTAAAAAAAGGTTAATATGTGTCGAGGTTAAGAAAATGTAGAAATTGAAGAAAAAAGTAAGAGGAATAATTTGAAAAATCGTGGTCCGCAAAATGTTCGACGGCTAAGAGCCAAAAGTTCGAATTTTTATGGATCGAAATTTTCGAAAATAAGAGTTTGTCTACGGAGCGATAGAGCCATTTTCTGGATCCAGAAATCTTATCTAAATTGGAATTATCTTGAATTTGAAAATTCCGTAAAAGATGCGGAGGGAAAATTTTTTCCTAAAATCATCCAAAAGTCTGAACTCACTTTTGAAATTTTCGGCATCAGTTTTTGTGTGACTCGGATCCGAAATATTACAAAAATCGTAAGCTCGCATTTTATTATAACTATTTTTTCAGAATGGGGTTCCCACAAATTAGACAAAAATAGAAATTAGTAATAAATAACATTTTTAGTTTTTTTAAGGAGGGAATCTTTTACATTTTCACCTCACGCTCCACAATTTTGAGATGAATATTATCAAAAAAGAAGAATTGACTTATAAAAATTTGCAAGGTTAATTATTCCCACATTATTAACAAAACTATCTGAACAACAATGAATTTGACCACCTTAGGCCGCAATCTCCCAACAAATTTAACTATAGAAACATCGATTCCTCCACTTTGGCTCCTAGCCATCAAAGTATCAAGAAAAAGTATTAAAATCGATAAATACTGTAAACAGTGTAGAGAAAAAAGAATCATGATACCCGAAAAATTCCCCAAAGAATAAAAAAAATGATTGTTAAGAAGAAATAGAAAAAAACAGTTATGTATATGTTCGTATATATATATAAAATGTCGTAAATTTGCATGTGTGGTAGCTAATGGCAGCTTTTGGAAATGGTATGTCTGGTAATTATTTCTGTATTTATTCATTTTTTTTTCACTGATGTTTGTTTAAATGTTTACTCGTTTGAATTTTTTAAAATTCTTGTTTGCTTTTTTTTTTGTCAGCGAGAACTTACTCGCTGGCTTGGGGAAAAGTCATCCCGGTAAAGGACGGGGACAGGGTTTCCGTGTACATCTCGCAGCCCGTTCCCTGCAGGTAATCATTCTGCCATGCCTGTGTGTCCGGCGACTGAAACACCAACCAACCAATCTCCACGTCATCAAACCCTTCGTATGGATACGGATTTTTCATACACATATTATCATCCCTTCAACTTAATCAAGTCAACAAAAGGAGACAACTGAAAGACAGAAAAAATATAACCGGAAACATAACGGAACAATTGCGTCATCGTAATTGCTACTCGACTAACAAGACGATGCAGAAGTCGTGAGGTCCTATGATCGAACTTATGGGCATGGAGCTGGAGAAAGACGGGGGTGCAGATTTCCTCTGGAACATACGTACCTACTTGCTGAGATACACGGAGTTCCGTGGCGTTTTCGGAAAAAATAGAGAATCTTAATGGAGTGGAAAGAGGGATGATTTCGATGTCCGAAGAAAGGGGCGAGGAATAAGGAATTTATAAGAGCTGCAACATTGGTACTTATTTGCAAATTAACCCCTTGCACTCCATAGGGGTTGCTACGGCGAAACTCGCAATACGATACCGCAACGCGTCACACCAAAACGCATTTGCAACGAAAAATTTGGAATGTAATTATAATTCGAATTTTAACACCACAGATTTTTCCGGGATAAAATAACATTTTCTGGTTTCCACCATTGGCGAAAAAAAAAAAAAGTAACTATAATAACTGTGGCTGGAGTGCAATGGGTCAGAACTATCGAAACGGCATTAGCCACATATTGCTCGAGCTTGCGAATGCAGAAGATTCGGAAGAAAAATTCGAGATTTCTCGTTTTCCGGAAACCCTCGCTTTTGCAATTCCGAATTTCATAAAAGGGGTGTTTCGGGAGCAGGAAGGAGTCCTATAAATTCCAGTTCAACCGAATGCCATGCAGAATCTATTAGATTGCTCCGCTGGAGAATTTATTAACGCATTCCGCGAAGTTCTTTAATAGTTTCCGCACGGCTTTGAAGAATCTTCATTTCGGAGGAAAAAATCTGTCCTAATGCTTGTCGCTCGGGTAACATTCTGTGGGGGATAAAAAACAATGTAAGCCTATAAGAAGACACGTTGGCAATGGAATATAATAAATATGACAATTAAAGTGGTAATAAAAGAGAACTATTGTCCATTGCTACAGAAGTAATAGGTAATAATAATAGTAGCAGTGGTAGTAGTAGTAGTATGATTAAAGCCACATATGAAGATAACTAGGATTCTCTCCGTTCCCATGAAAGCCAAATATATACGTATACCTATAAGTCCTCGAGAATCCAGCCGGCTTAAAGCTAATTTTAATAATGGAATTCCACCTGAACATTCACACAAGCATACAAACACACGCGTTCTATCAAATTCTCTATCTCTCATTTTGAACTGAACATTCTCTTGAAATCGTTTGTATATATATATATAAAGTATTGATCGGAATTAAATGGCACAAAAGGATAGATATTGTGTTTAACTATTCTAACAGCAACTATTATTAGAGCCTTCTTTTTATTTCGAAGAGTGATAATCTCCATCCCCCCGCGTATGAATTATAAAAGAAAAAACCTATGAAAAAAGAAGAAACGACCAAAAAACGATTTAAAAAAAAACAACCAAGGAAAAATGTAACACCAACGTAAGTAGTAAACAAAAATAGTTATATGGGAGAAAAAAGCAATTTTTGAAGCTCATCTCTCGTTTCAGGAAACACTGACGGGAGAAACAACAATGAGACATTTTTGCGTGGTTACAAGACTTTGAAAGTTTCAGAAATCACCGGGTCCCTTCGAGGAACCGACGAGAGACGGGAATAGTCACTCGAAAATTTCGTGAAAGAATCAAGTCTTGTGTTATGTATTTAACGACCATTTCGAAAATTGTATCCTCGATGGCTTCCGGATTTTTGTAGAGGATTTCGAAGTTTACAGTAATGCAAAGACTCGAAGCCGACACGCGAGGGAACGATAAATCGTCGTGTAAATTACAGCCTGGCAATGTCTGGAAATGGGAATTTCCAGGAGTCGTAAAATACCGTAGGTGTTAAATACATAAATGCAATGTTTAGAGACTTTTTAATCAAAATTATTTGCATAGAAAGTAAAGGAAATGAAGTAAATAATACAGGACGGTTACTAAAGCAATGAATAACAAGGGTGGTTTGTTTTGTACACATTGATTAAAGGTGTAGCACAGATACGATATCGTTCTTTCAATTTCTTTCGTTTACGTTCAGTCATTTTTTTTTAAACAAATTTGAAAGTACTTTTTTTTTTGTCACGTTTAAGAAGGTTTCATAAATAGCGAAGTGGTGCGTAGTGAGAGAGACATAGGCGAGGCGAAGCTTCATCCTTCTTTTTTTCAGGTTCGAGAGACTAACTTTTTTATCGATAGCAATGTTAATGTGAATGAGGATGTAATGTTTTTTTTTTTTTAAGTGTTTCGTTTGTCCCGGAGGATGTGTGTCTAAGGACTGGTGTTTTGACCCGCGAGAGGTAAATGAATGTATGAAAACTGGGTGAAAAAATTATGTACGATCGATGATTAATTTAAATTCGTAAAATTACCAGAATTCTAAAAATTACTAAAAAAAAACCCTAAAAATTCACGTTGCCAACGTACTGTAACAATAAAAAATATTTTTCTACACTTTCGTCATTAACAAAAATTGGAAACTCTTCCGAAATCCGTAAAAAATTATTTTCTATACAAAGTATGATTTATTTGTTACAAAAGTGATTATATTAAATAATGAATTTCTGCGCGGAGCATTTATGGCGAGCCAGTGTTTGACAATAAAATTTATGATGAATTATTTAACCCTAAATTACTAAAATTATCGTATGAGCGATGGCGTTACTTAGATTTTGTCGATAAAATTAGTGATTTCGGGCTGAATGGCTCTATGATATGTTCGGTGAAATGGGTAACTCCAGTTGAGGTGTAATAACTACCCACAATAAAGTAATGAAGTAGTCTCTTGAACCGAAAACTGTACAATGTCGTTCTGCAAGGATGGTTTGTTGTTTTATTGGCTTGGTCAATAGACCGACTTACTCAGTGGCTTTGGCAAAAGGCATTCCAATGAAGGTAGGGCTCAGTGTCTCGGTGTACATCTCCATTCCCGTTCCACGAAGGTAGTCATTCTGCCAAGCCTGTATATTGGGCGACTGATACCAAATCAACCAACCATTTCTAAATCACACGCGTCTTCTATGCATGTACGGGTGATAATGATACTTTGTTTCTCTTTCATGTTCACAGTGCTTTTCGGCAATTAGGTACTTCTCCACGCGACCGTATAAATGTTTTCCCGATTATTTACCGCGTCCACGGCAGAATTCGTTAACACAAACAATTTAGACAATTTGCACACATGGCGCGAAAAACGACGACGCTAATTTATTCTACTTCCGAAGCGTTAACAAATTGGAAATTTATACGAATTCCTCTTTAATTTTCCGTACTTGCGAAAGAAAAATCGAATTCCCGAATTTTTCATTCGAACCCATCGATTTTTTTTTAATTACTAGGATGAAATTTCGACAACGTTTCGTGACAACCATAATAACACAATTTCCCGCAAGAATGGATTTTCAATTTATATTTTCTACAATGAAAAAAAAAAAATGGTAAAAGTTTCGTTCCGACGCGAGACACTGTGAACAATGGAAATTTCGGAAACCCCTGAAGACACGACATTCACACATGCATAGTTATTGAAAATATCAAATTATAAAAAAATGCTATGAGACATATTTCGTTTTGGTATTGAAAATAAACGAGAATAATAAAAAAAAAAGGTAGAGAAATAACGAAAAAGAATAAAGGAAATGCAATTAGAGGACGATAATTACTGACCGTCTTAAATGATCGCATGGCAAATAGATTAGCCATCATCGTACTGAAACCGGGTGCCAAACAGGATTGTGCTATGAAACCCAGTTTCAATTCAGCTAAACATATGACGTCATCACCCTGCTTCCAATCCCATGATGGAATGTTTAATAAATAGGCCTGGAAAAAGAGAAACGATGATTTCTATAGGTGGGCTTCACTTTCGTCAAATTGTGGGGTGGTTTCTTAATGGATACACGGAAATTGAAATCATTTTACGAACTATCGGGGAAAGCTGGAAATTACCGGTTCGGAATTTACCAAATATGGCAAAAAAATTAACGTGGCCAAAATAGGATTTCGAAAATCCCCAGAAATTTATTCCAAATATTTTGTATTTGTAGAGTTTTTGTAATTTTGAAAATACAATTCGATATATAGGCCAATTTCAGTGCAAGTAGAATTGGGGTTGTTGGGAAAACAAGGGAATGAAAATCAATTACTTAAATGAACCGTAATTATTTCCGCGTTTGGTAAGTTACCTTATTGTGATATTGCATGAGTTGAATAATAACACGAATATCATCCGAATAATTCTTTATAGAGATGACACGCATGATATTAGCAGCATCTTCGGCGTCAGGGTCTTGACAGTATTTATTAGCTAAAACCAAGCACGCGTCCGCTTCGTGAACCTACGAAGTTGTTCCCATTCGGAAAGAAAAGAACATTTTGTTAGTTTCCATAAAAATCGTTTAAAAAAAATTTAGAATGTGTTTGTATGAGGTTTTACAATTTTGTTTTTGGAAATTACCGGTAATGTATCAACACTTGTGTAAATATATCTATTTTTGTGAATTAATTGATTTTGAAAAATGGGAAAGTAAAAGAAGGTCTTTTTATCCGAGTTTGAAAATTCATCGCTATTGAAAAATACCATTTTTAATAAAAAACATCAAATGTAATAAAAATCTGTGAGTGTAAGAATGATCAGAAAAAATTTTAAAGACTTTCCAAAATTGATCTGAAATTTTACAATAGCAACTTTTCGTGGGCGGTTATTTTACAGGTAGTAATAGTCGTTTTACAAGCTACCTGAAAATTATTACTACCAATAAAATGTCCCGAAATTTTCATTTCGACGATAAAAAGTGCCCCTTTTTCTCATCACGTAGTACCAGAAAAATTATTTCACGGAAGTATGTAGTCCAGGAAATAATTTTTCTTCAGGAGGTGCAGCAATTCTAAAGCTCAGCCGTATAGTTTTAGAATCGGATTTAGTGTGGAACTAAAAACATTTCTGTTTTGTTTAATTCCTGCTAAAGCTGTAATGGAATTTTCGACTCTTCATATTGACCTACGGCGATCCTACGAAATTCCCACGAGTTTCGCGTAGGAATTCGGTAGGAATTAATGAAAATAAAGCCGAACGGCGATAATCAATATGAAAACCAATTGGAGAATTCCATAAATTTCCTTCTTTCCCAAATAGCGCTAATGTTTTTATGAAGATGAAAACCGGGAGTCGAGGGAGAAGGTGTGTAATTAATGTGCTCCGAAGTTGGTACCAAAATGGACGAAAAGAAGGGGGAACAAAAGGGGAACCCTATAAATTAAAAGTCTTTCTTTGATACCAGCAAAATTTTCCCAATAAGTATATCGATATCTAGTGAAAGTCATTGATGGAGGAATCTTTGACGCAGCCGAACGTATTAGCAATTATCTTTAATCGTTTAGGCGATCTAAAAAAATCGTTTAACCCCCGTAGGTGGAAGGTTTCGTCGTAGAGAAAAGGGGAGATAAATTTTTGTCGCAACATTTAGTAATTTCAAGACCGAGTACAAGTTACTTCGTTCTTCGGTACAACGACGTAGTCAATTTTTAGTTGCAAGTTTGCTATTCACGAATTAATAATTGATTCATCAAAAATATCTGAAATAAAAAATAATCTGTTAAAAGAAAATGTAATTCTCATGCTCATGTTGCAAACAAACACCAGCAACGTTGCTCAAACACGCGTCCATTAATGTCTAAGTAAAATCAGAACAGAGGTGAAAAAGCATTGGACAATTTTTTTTTTTTATTGAAGTAGCGTTTATTTCAACTAGTACTAATCCAAATTTGCTCAAAACCAGAATCTACTGTTTTTCCAGTTGCAAATTGTCCAAAGATCCGGCATCCAGGCAACACAATTTCACTTGACGAACGATTTCTTTCGGATTTGGGTGACCATAAAGTGAAGGTGTGCCGTTTGGATGTCATTTTTCGGGACAAACGTGTTACTTGAAGCTTGGATGAACTTAAATAAATTTGTATTCGACCGCTAGTAGCGTTAAAAGCAGCGAATCCAAAAAAGATTTGTGGCGGAATCCAAATCTAATGTAAAACTAATGTTGCTGCAAGTCTGACGCAATATCTGCCAGTTGCGTTATTAAATGAGGCAGAAGGTAGTAGTACCTAAATGAAACATTAGGTTAATAAATCCACTATAAAAAGGAACAGAAGACTACATATATATATATTAGCGAAGCCTAAGTTCTAAGATATCGTAAACTAAGACATGCTGTTTCGTGAAACCTGCAAAGGAATGAAACTGTAGAGAAAAAAATAATGAAAAAGATGGCGCAGATATCGACAAAATCTGAAGAAAATTCTATAACAATCCTCTGTGGCACTATTAACTGTGTCTATAGGAAAAATCGTCAGGCGTATCAACAGAGAAAAGAAATGATATCCAAAGAATTTGATATACGAATTAACACTTACCGGATGACAAATTGCAACGGCAGGCATAAAATGATCTCTCCATAGACTTAAGTATTTTCACTTGTTTTGCCTTTCAAAGATCTCTCTCTTTTTTTTTTATCACAACCAACTAAGTAAGTGTATCTCGTTTACCAAAAAATTAAAAAATAAAGGTATATATGCAAATTCGTATGTGTCTTTTACGTGGAATCAAACAATTCTCGTGAAGGGTGATGCAAGATACATTGAACTTGGATTTGACACCGAAACATCAACTGTGTTCCTATTTCTAAGGGTGTTACAACAGATTTCTTCGTCGGGGTTAATCGGTTAATAGGCCAAAGCACTTGGTTACGAACGATGAACGATCGGGAAAAATAAAAAAAGGGGTGTGTAGTGACAAGAAACAGCATTGGGATCACACCGCGTTGAAGCTAATTAGTTGATTACACCATAGAACTAAACAAAAGAAGTGGGAAAAATGTGCTCGAAACTCGGATCTTTTTTTTTTTTATTTGTATCAAAACCGAAATCGGATAAACTGGGGGGGGTTCGTTAAGTTTCAACGCTTCTGTTTATCCGAAGTACGTTGACGCAAATTTGCTGAAACGTTTGATATACCAAGTGGTTGATTTTAGCGTCATTGTACGGAAATCCCTCTTCGATATGTGAAAAAAGAAAGGAAAAGATAATGCGTGTTGGTGAACAAATCAAGTGAAAACTCACCTTGACCCGTTGGAGATCAATGGGGTTCATAATAGTTCCCTGAAAGAATTCCACGGTGGTGAAATGCCTTTTGAAAAGTCCTTCCAATTCAAGGTCAGGTGGCTTCCTATGAAAATTAACAAAAAAATCCAACAAAAACAACGATATATCTTAACTGTCTAATCAAAAACTAGGGAAATCAACGAATTTCAAAATCTGACTTTCGCTTATAACGGTCTCGCAGCCGCACACTCCCGAGAAGTCTGCTGACGTCGTAGGTGCTTCTCCAGCAAAAATGAGCAGCTACCAATTCCAGACAGTTTCGAATCATCCAAAGGTAATTTTAATTTACCGGAGATACGACTTTCGAATTCCAGACACTAAGTTTTCAAAATTTTTGCCGGCAATTTTCGTGGAAATGTTCTGGAACTATTGATTGAAATAGAAAATTAACTTTCTACAGGTGCTCAGTCGTGGGTGCAATTAAAGATGATTGTCTGGAAAAGACAATTCTTCCGATAACAATTTTTGGCAATTATGATAATTAAATTATGGGTTTTTTCCGAAGTTGAACGACTCTATTCGAGACACTCTGCAATCGTAAATCGGATTGCAGCACTTCTGGAGGTCATTTCGAGGATCTCGCAGAATTTTTGGCAAACTAGAGATTGAAAAAATTGAAAATGACGGTCGCCATATTTCCGAAAAGCATCTGCTCATTTTTGCCGAGACATTTTGGTCCGTTCAGAATCCAGTTAATAATGAAGAGATCCACGACGGTCTCGACATTGTTAACGACAGGCTTCTGAATAGCAGCTTGCACTTACGCTATGGAAAAATCTCGGCTGCGATAGTTTCCTCTAAATACTACGACTTCGTGTGTGTAATTGAAAAATTCGTAAAATAGAAAAGAACGAAAAAAATTATTTATCGGCTACGAGTTCGGTCTGCAAGCTCCATTCCGCTCAGCATCCAGCTTCCGGCTCCCGTCTACCTGTTAATTCGTAAACTCCGAAAAAAAAGAGAAAGACTCTAAAAATATCTATTATACACACGATTTTTTATACGTCTGTTTCGTTCGGACTCCAGCCGGGGATTTTCAAAGGAAAGAAGCGGCAAAAAATTAAAAAAATTGTCTTGAATTTTATAAAGCTTTTGCTTCGCGTCAAGTATCAACCTTCTTTTTTTTTCATTTATTTTGTACTGGATACGTACGTACGTAGCTAGAATGAAAAATATTCCAAGTACGAACGAGTTACTTCAAAGATAACTTTCAACTGGGGTTTCTTCTTTCTACCCAACTGTCCATCTCTCTTATTTTCCTCTGTCGTTTTACACATACACGTATACGTACATGAACGTACATTTCTGCTTCTTTCATTCATTCATTCAACCACGACTCGTTATTTCATCTATTGGAGACACAACGACTCTCTCCTTTCATTTATACACGTACATATGTTTGTACGTGTATACTTAAAAAAAAAACTTGTAACGAGATAGGAGAAGAAACAAATGAGATAGGAAAGAGCAAAGTAGAAAGAAGGTGGATACAACAAATACAGATGCAGTTGAAGTTGCTCGTTTCTACATGACTGGAAGATATTTAACACGTCGTTAGGCCATTTCAAATTTTCGTGACTCCCTGTTCGTGCCGCGTGGGTCGCAATGGTACACACTATTGGCATTCTTCATAACCGGTGCGGCCCGAACGGAAAGTTCACTATCGGTCAAAATTTTACCATGGCTCTTATACCAAATTTCTCTCTTTTTTGTCACCAAGAACTACCGATTCAACTTTCGCCTCTTCGTTTACCGGATTTTCGACATTCATTTTATTTCAAACGACGCGATCGCTGGAGGACCTGGAGTCACGTTCCAGCCGGTATAAGCCTTGCGAATAGATAGAGTTATCAGACGTGTAAAAGGTCGTGTGCATGAGAAGTAGATATGTACATACGTGTTAGTTATAAATAATTAAAAATATATGTATTATAATAAAAGCGATAAAAAAAGTATCTAATGAAAGAAGTCATTGTCTACATTAGCACGCTGAGTTATCTGTTGGTATTTTTTTTTTGTTGCCTTAATTCATAGCTCAATACAGCATACCATGCAGTTGCAGGCAGCTTTTTCTACATGGTGGTTATATCTTAAGCTCATGCTAAAAGGGGAACTGGAAATAAGGAAAGAAAAAAAGGCTATGAGTTCGAAAGTTTATTGTTACGCAGTCGAAGAATACGGTTGCACATGTGCGATGTCACCCTTCTTCGTCGCGCTTTTTTTCCACACTATTATTAAAAAAATGTTAGCATCTACGTGCTTTCTTTTTGAAAGGAGCATATGTTTCAAATGATTTCCCGTTATTTATGTATATACGAGAAGGCGTATATAAATAAGTCGTAGCATGAGTTTAACATATAAATTCTTACAGCCTAAGTAAAGTAGAAAAGAAGAAAAGTAGAAGTATATAGTGGTAGTCTAAAAATGAAGAATATAATAACGAGCACAGTATTGAACAAAATATTCTAGAATATATTCCGAGTATCGTCAAATGCAGTAATAACTAGAAAAATCAGAAAACCAAATAAAAATAATGATAACGATATTAATAACAATAATAGTATCAACAAAAAAACTCAAAGAACCATTATTCGAAGACGTTCCAACTGGTTCGATTTATTGTCAGTCACTTCGAAGGACATTTATCGAAACTTCTATTACAATTATTGTTCCCCCTTTTTTGTTAATTTTCCATTCCTGCATTGGTCACTGATGTGTTTCTTTGCAAACAGTTTAATTTTAATACGGAGAACATCGAATTCCAACCTAACACAAAAATTTATCTTTTAGAATCGATACTTCCTATTTGTCCGATTAATTTTTTTTCGAGGTACAGGTACGATTTTGGCGGACAGAGGAACTCTTAGCTGGAATTGGCGAAATTGTATTTCAAAAGCCCTCGACTATATTGCCTGTCGCTATTGGTGATAACAATTACCTAACCCTTGCTTCTGCCACCTTCTCTAACTTGGGAAGCCCTACCGCTGAAGAAACAAGACTTTACTCGACAAAAACGAAGAAATACAAGAGGTGTCTACACTCCTAGCGCAAAATAATACGTTTCGCCAACTATTCCCGTTAAAAAGCAAATTTTGCTGAACTACGTGGCACAAGGAAGTGGAGAACTTGCTTTTTTTCATTGTCTCCTTTTTGAATTTACTGAAAAACTCGCTCCCCGAATATGACCCTACCCGATTGTTTTCTTTTAACACACTTTATTTCAATTTTCCTCCCCCAAGTGTTCCGAAAAGGTTCCTATCGATTGTTGCTAATTTCGTGATGTTTTCAAGGATCATTTGTATAGACAGAGTAGAGAAGGTTGGTGAGAAATTGCGAATAGCGCGGCTGCCAGTGAGAATGACCATGATCTATCCGTTCTAAATTGTCTTAAGTTTACCGAAATTTTTGTTTATGTCGAGAAGTATGAAAAGAGAATTTTTGCAATGTGTGAGTGAAATTTTTCTCGTATTTCGTATCTTTTTTTATGTTGGATGGTACCTTGACGCGTTCCAAATCGACAGCATTCATCATCGTGCCCTGAAAAAACTCCACGGTTGTATAATGCCTCTTCAGAAGACCCTCCAATTCCAGATCTGGTTCTTTCCTGGAAACACAGATCACTCCTTACGATAAGAGTGATCTTAAAAGTGTCTATTTCCACCAAAAACACAAATAAAATATCAGAAATCATCTCCTTTTCCTTCCCACTTATTCTTATCTATACGAAATACCTTTCGATACCACCTTTCCAAGCGAGTTCCAAAATAAAAGTCGTATGGAATCGATCTCTTCCGTGAGTTTCGATATAATCGTCTATTCCAAAACGGAGAGATGGAATAGTGCATTTCTATTTTAAACATTGACTATCATACTAATGCCACAACCCTATTGTTGCCGGATTCACTGTGCTCGTAAAAAAAAAGGTGGAAAAACAGTTGGAAAAGAATCGTCGAAAAAAAGAAAGGAGCTTATATAGCCTAAAAACGGATTGAATTGTTGTTGTTACAAACATCAATACGATCCTTGTGAGTATGGTATAGAAAGAGAAGTAAAAAAAAAGCGTACATTTTTTTTTTCAGAGCTGAAATTGAGTACATTATAGTTACGATAGCATTGTTATTTTTTTCCAATCTGTCTCATGGGAATCCAAAAATTCCGGTTTCCATACGAAATGTTATTGCAATTGAAATGTCGAGATTCTTCTCTTCAATTTGCAGTTGCAATGTAACTCGAAAATTCTCGGCGTCAGAAACAAAGTGTTAATCAACTTCACGATCTACCCAGAGAAACTTCACGTCGGTCCTAATTTTGTGGTACGATATTTTTTTTAGTTCAATATCGAACCGGTCCAAAACCTGGGTTCGATTTCGAACCGCCGCAAGTTCCTTCCTGGGCTAAAATTCTTTAATTATGCGCATTCGCGTCGTTAATTCGGTTAAAAAGTAGCGTGAAAAAAGAGACAATAGTAATTAAAATTGTACCTGTGTAAGAAGACCACTTCGACGTCAACATCCTCACGATCTTCGTGCAAGAAATCCTTGAGGAAATGAGAGACAGATTCGTACGTGATATGCCCGCATACAACAATGTGTCTGCCAACATAAGATGCATATTAGAATAGGAACCTTCGAGGTCTACCTTTCGTAATAGTAATAATAACAATAATAACAACGGTTAAAAAAGTTAGACATTAATATTCAATTTTGAAACGAATCTTTTTCATTAGTAAATAATCCGTTATTGTCAAAGAGGAAAACGAAAAATATTGACAGAAGAAAGATAAGCTTTTATTCTTGACTAACTAAAGTAAAGTGCTCTACTTTGGAATTAGGTTGATTTACTAATTTTGTTTTTCTTAATCTTTTCTTTTGATCGTTTCCTCACTTTTCGGTATTTCCCAAGTTTGATTTCACGTTAATAAGAAATTCGATCGGTTCCATGTCATTGGTTCTGTTTATCTTTTACTCGACGATACTCGCGATTACAAAAAGTGAGCAAATGATTGGAAAGGAGAAGGAAAATAGAAACATAAGTTTTCTTCTTTTTTGTTAATAAGCTTTTTTTTTAATTTGGAAACTTTTGATTTCATTTGAAATGAAGTTGCATTTGGAATTATATTTGTTAACAATGAAAAACCAATTCAAACTGGACATTTTCGGAAAAAAAAGATAATAGAGAAATTTGTAATATTTAATAGGAACAAAATTGGTTTTCTTACTAGATCTACGACTAATTTTTTTTTTTTTTTTTTTTTCAAAAAGAAACGAATAGAATTAGGGTAACATTAATATCTACAAAGACACTTACCAGGATTACTTGTTTGTGACATTTAGGAAACAGTGTTAGCTTAAGATAGGTACTAATTTACACATAGAGTTTCACTATTAGAAGTTGATTATTCCAGAGACAGAGACAGAGACATCAAAGCTGAAAATTTGCTGCAATTCTGGACGTATTCTTCAGTCCCAATTGAAACAGTTTATTCCAGGGGATGGATTGTAAGGCAAAATTTATTAAATCCAGCCGGAGACTATTAACGGACGGACCTAACTTTCTTTATGTGGACCTTGATTCAATTTTATTGAGTGTACAATTTTATTAACGTACATGGAAATGAATTAGTAGCAATCAGGAGTAAACCAACAAAGGCTCGTCAACATTCGCGCTTTCTTAATTACCTTTAATTAAGAGCTTTTGAAATTTCTTGTGGGTTAAATCGTCAATTTGCGAAAAACGTCAGTGCTTCCAAAAAAGTAGCAAACTTTCAACTATCAGCACGATAAAAAACACGATAAAAGCTCGATCGAACTAATGAGTTTCTAACAGGAAGAAAGTTGTACGATGTCCTTACAACAGTAATTTTTTTGAAATTCGTGTTCTCTAGACATAAAAAGACATTCAGTTATCGATACAGGAAGTAATTAGAGAGTTAAAAAAAAAGAAGAAGGGCGTGGACAGTTTCGGTGAGTAATTGCAGAAAAATATTTATAATTAACGAAATATTGTACACATCCAAATGATATATATAATATGTGTATTTTCCAGAATGCAGTTATGAAAAGAGAGAAAATAAAAGCGAGTAGTGGAAAAACATTTACTTCAAATCAAGCATAACATTGACACGGATTACGCACGAAAAAAAAAAAATAAATAATTAAGAAATGAATGCATAACAATTTTTGTGTAGTGATTTGTTGGTGTTGGGCTCTATGGAAAATGCGCTTTTCTTTGTCTGATTAATTAGATCGTCCGTGAAATTTTTACTCGACATGGAAAAAAATATAGAATAATGGGAAAACGATGTTCTCGAAAACTTTGACATCTTTTTTTTTTGTTTATAACGATTCCACTCGAATATTCGAACTTCTTAAAGTTGCCGGATGGACGTATTTTTCGATCGAGCCGACAGCTATTTTTGTAAAGTTCATAAAGTGACCTCAGCTGCTTCAACGAAACTCGGAAACTTTTTGGAAAAAAGAAGCCGAGTTTCAATCGGGCTTGAAAATGAGAGAGTTTCAAAATTGAGTAGAATTATTTGGAAAAAAAAAATATCAAAGTCGTTTCGATTTTTCTTCTTTACCGATTCCTTTTGGAAAGATATATTTCCTACCATATGAAGTAAAAAAAGTGGACGATGGCATATGAAATTGGAATTAGGCTGGAGTTTGATCACAGAAAACATCGATACACAAAATCATGATGGTTCGAATATTTTTTGAGTATCGAATGAAAGTTTCGTGGTTTTTTGTTTTTCTGTTTTCTGATTTTGTTGGACAAAGAATGAACGTTTATTACATCGTGACTTGTCATTCCATGCTATGTCTAATGGTCACTGTTATCTACACAGTAGTAAAGGTACATAGATGTGTGTGATACTTGATGTATTTGTTCCAACAAAAAGTGTTGTAAAATCAAGAACAATGAAATCTAAGACTTTTGAAAGGTATTGTTACTTGATAGGATTGTTTGTTTTGTTAAAAGTGTCACTGCGTGAATTGCAAAAATCAAAGCGAACGGACTTTTATTTGTGTTTTTGCTGTTATTTGACGTTGTTGTTAGAGTTCACGTTGTTGTTCTTTTAAATTGTTTAAAACAAGGTCTAAAAATGTCTTCCCATCGTTTGTATCGAACGGAAGAAATATGGAAATTTGAATTCAAATACGAAAAAAGAGACTCTTTTCTAAACGGATTCAAAGAATTGAAGGTTTCGAAAAGGTTCCGAGTAACGTAAAACCATGAAGTAGTGGTAAATAAATTATGAAAATTTAGAAACAAAATCAAAAAGGATGAAATATTGATGAAGCTTAATTCCGGTTAATTAAATCATTGATTAATGATGGATGTGATAAACCCTAGATTAAGCCTAAATTTCTAAAACGATTCTATGCAAACAAAACCTCCATCCCCTAAAAATGATCTTTTTTTGTTTTTCAAGCATATATTGCTCTTACTTTTTTTTAGTATTCTCACCGAACCGATTTGTTCTCCCCGTCACTCGATTTGCCGTTACTATCATATTTTCTTTTTGGATACATAAGCTTAACCTAATTTATTTCTTTATTCATAGAAATAAAGAAAAAACTAAAAACAACTGAAATTCAAGAAGGTTATTATAATTAGGCTCTACTTTTTGTTTGAAAAAATATGTAAGAATCGTCATCATCGATTAAAAAAAGATCGTGACGTGAATGGCTGTAGTAATAATTAAAATAATCAACTAAAAAGATATATATTTATATATTTATTACGTAATTAAAATTACCAACAAAAATTCCAAAGTCTCAGAAATTCGTGGAGAAATTGAGGCATCCGTTGTGGCCAAAAAATCCGAGAAATTTTTTATTATTGTCTGCTTTTTTTATCGTAATACATTTTCCGTCCAATTTTCAATCGAAGCTTATAACCGAATTTTTCCCAGTAGGGCAACAAGAAAAAATTAAAGTTCGAGTCTAAAAGGCGCTGAATCTTACGATTTCCAGTTAATTCTAAGTCTACTTAAAATCTAAGAAATCTAAGAAACCGCGTAAAATTCAGCATCGATTCAATCCTCGTGAAATTCGAAGGGCGTTTCGCGATTCTCCATGAATTTTGGTTTGAGAATAGGCATTAGTACTAAATACGTAACATAGCAAATTTAACGATGTACGTTATTTCGTGCTCTCTCTCTTTCTAAATGTATGTCACAACTGCACACGCTTAGCCAATAAATACAGATATAAGTATATAAGTATATGCAAAATGATGATTGTTATACTTATGGTTTTTCATTTATGTGATATCATATCGTTGCTAATGAAAGTTAAGATGTGTTTGTTAATAATATAAGACGCATAACAAGAACTGTTATATGTACATGCTTGGGATTGAGTTAACTCAAAAAAAAAAGGAATTCGACCAAAATACTAAAGAGAAGTATTAGGTAATATTAACTCCTAAATTGCACTTCTTGCTACCTTGAGAGAAATACAGCTGTGGCTGCAAGCGACATTCGCAATTGCCCATAATTAAATAATATCGAATTTACTTTTTCCATTACGCTTGTGTAAAATAAACAAAAAATTTATTCAAGTGCATTATAGGTAAGGAAATTATTAGCAACCAGGTAAAACACTAAAAAGGTTTCTGGATATCTTAATGTTTATGAAAATTTCAGTATTTTTTTTAATAAGAACTTTTTGATGTGTAAATAAGTTGAATATTTGAAAATTTGAAAATCGAGAGAATTTAATGGACTACTTTCAGGCATGTCGGGAATTAAAAAGATTCTTCTTCGTGATTGTTTGAAGAAAAAAAAAGAGAAGAAATTTATATTCGTTAAATGTTAAAAATATGTAGCGTACATCAAAGCTGTATTTCTCTCAAGTGTTTTGTCAGTGTGAGAGAAACAAGTTAAAAACACACCAGTTGCTTTTAAAAGGGTTGCTAAAAATGGCGTAAAACAGTACAGGTTACAGAAACTTGTGCGTCTTTGCTAAGTGAACGAATTTCGTGTAGGTGATGAAAAAAATATTGTTGAAAAAATACTATTTTTTTTTTCTTTCACAATGAAATTCTATAAAATGTGAAACTCCGTTATACGAAAAATACTATTTCTTTGTTTCGCGAAAAAATGATGCAAAGAGAAAAGAATATAGGAATTCTCTCTTATTTTTTTTAGTCGATATTTTTTATGACTTTAAAATTTCGAAAATGCCGCAGTTGATTTTACCTGCTCCCAATTTTGAAACTTGAAAAATTGAGAGCTGAAAAATTCTATTAAACTCGTGGATGAAAAATGCAGAAATCCACTTTGAGTTGAACGAAAGCCCAATTTGAATTTATAGCGACCCAGTAAGGGTACTGAAGACTGGGCGAGTATTGGATAGCCATAAATTCGTCTTCGTACATGGTAAAAGTGTGAAACGTAAATGTCTGTTGGTGAAGTAAACAGCGTAGGAAATTGCACGACGGTAAATTTTGCCCTTAAGATTCCGGTGTCACACTTTTACCCGAAGTACTAAAATTCTTATATTGTTTTCTCCCCCATACGTTTAACCGTTTAAAGTTGCTACGTCGGTAATCATCCTGTCAAGGAGGAAATGGGCTTTTTCGAAAAATCTTCATTGTTGTCACTCTCTACAATCGTTGACACCTTTAAAAGGTTAAACAACAAAAAAATACTATTTTCCATATGGTGGTGAAGGGAAAAATTTTATAAAATGGATTTCCGTCTAGAACTTTTTACGACGGAAAAATTGCAGAAAAGCGAATTTTTTATTTTACGAGCAAGAGCTCGACGTAGTCCATTTTATAAAACTTTTCAATGAGACCCAAGAAAAATGATGAAAAAAACCATATTTTTTCAGCATAGGTAATTGTATTCAGCGGTTGTCTCATATTTATGCTGAATGGTAACTTTCATTGATGAAATGTAGTCACTAAAAAAAAATACTAAGTTCATTATACTCAGTCTAAATAATGAAACGAAAGTACATTCATAATTAAAGAACTCGTTAACTCGCAACTGCTAAGTTCGTAAAAAAAAAAAGTCAACTAGCGACAAGAAAAGGGTTGAATAAATGTTAAGGAACTACTAAAATGTACAGTCAAATGGTTACTTTTCAGACTTTGTTATTGGTGTTGTGGTTGTTGTTTGACTTAAAAATAAATTGAAAAAGGATAACGTGGGACATCGAAGTAGGATGAGATTAATTAGACGGAAAATCATCATACGTTCAATGATAACTTTGTACAATCAGTCTTCGGTACTTTTTTGTTTATTTAACGAAAGATGCCAAAAACAAGAGACTTCGAAATCAATGAGTTCTGAGTGTTACATTAGAGGAAGAATTATCCGTGTTGTATTAGTGACAGACAAATTAACTGTTTCGTGACGACATCGGTTTATCACTCGTATATAAAACGAAGTCTGTTCAATTTGGATTCAAAATGAAAAGGACGAGCACGCACAGAAAAAAAATAAGATTTCAATTTCTACCACAAACAGAAACAGATATATATATACATATATATATATACCTTAAAGTAAGATACTAGATAAATACACATGCGATATTTTACAATAATTCGAAAATTATGGTCACGTAGAATTCGCAGCAGCTGAAAAATCATATTCTTTTTCATAGACGACGTGGTTTTTATTTACAAAACAAACATCTTCGATATTTTTTGAAACCCCAAGGAAGTTAATTCTTCGGAAGCTTTTTTGTTTTCCAAGGTTTTTCTTTAAACAGAGAATTTCGAAAATGATCACAGGTTCGAAGGTAGTTAGTCGATATCGGGAAAATAATGAAGTGGAATTTTAAAAACTAAGAATATCTCGATTTTCTAACATTTCTATCAATAGCAATTTAACAATAATATAACAATAATCAATATTTATTTCCAAGAACCTCATATCCACGAAAAAATTTGGGTTACCATTTCCTGTGATTGGGGCACTAATTATTATTTGCCCAAATTTGCTCTAATTTTGATTTTTTGAAGGAAAATGCGAAAAAAATTAGAAATTTCAGTTCGCTTGCCACGAAAGTAAGAATATGATTTATCCGCTATCAAAAACGATCTCAACAACTGTTTCATTTCACGGTATTAAGAGAATCAAAAGCTCAAAAAACGTCCTGCAGCTTCAACAATTTTTTTTTTCTTTACGTATTTCTCATCAATGGATGGAATTTTTCTTTATTTATTTATTTTTTTTTTTCGTTTTCGAAAATGTACCCGCGACTGATTGTCACAGCGGTTCGATGGACAATTCAATCACAAATATCGTGGCACCAATTTTATTTCTTCAAATAAACGATGACAAACATCAATGTTTCTCATTAAATAGCCATCGAATTATTTTATTACCGATCGACGGCAAATTGTCCCGGTGGAAGCTCGTGGCAGAGTTAATTGAAAACTTGCGACAAAATTCTTCCCCGGAGAATCGGCCGTCGTCACGAATGAAAAGCAAAAATGCGAAAAATTAGCGTTTTCGCAATTTTCCTTCTCCGCGTGTGCATCCGCGAATAAAATAATTGCAAACAAAACCACTATTTTACCATGAACGATGATTGTAGCTTTTATTTCCCGTAACAAGTGAGACCTTTTTGTCTAAATAGAGTGAAAAAAATCCCCGGGAAATAAAAACCATAAAAGGATGGAATCAAGTCTGGAATTATATAAATTCCAACTTTTCTTTGTATCATTCATATTGATTGATTGATTGATTGATTCTCCAATGACTAGAAATTAGAATTCTGTTTGTTTCTTTTTTCATTTTCATTTCGATTTTGATCTTTTGCTCTGTTTCTTTTGTAGGGTGGATTTTAATAAGGTTTCTCACCTGCGACCTCGCTCGTTCTTCAAAGTTCCACCATACTTGTTTCGAGTTCCGATCAGGTCAATAATCTCGGGGATACAACTGGCGAATATGGCCTACACCACGTCAATAGAACAGAATACAATTCTCTCATCAATTATTTTTACATTGTGATAGACTTTTTTGGAAAGATTTAAACGATAAGTCTGTCCTCATGTCTGTCACATTTTTCATATACATTCCATTCTTTTTTTTTTCATGTAACTTTTCTTTCATGGCTGTATTTCTGTCACATTGTCATGGTCCATGTCATTTTTGCTTGTTAATATCTCCGTCTAACATTACGAAAAGGAAGTTTATAGGATTTTATGCAAGGTTACAAAATATTGATATCAGAGGAGACGACAGAGGGCTTGCTAAGGTTCCAAGGGAGGATTTCCAGGGACTTTTTCTTATTCTTAACGGATACATAAACATTTTTGCTCTGTACAGGGCTATCCAGAGAAATTGCATTACGATCGAATTCCCAGGAAACGTAGTCCTGCAATTTTGCGGCTGCCATTCGGCAAAGTGATTGACAATTTTATGAATCATCTACCGAATTTTCGCAAATTAAATGAAATAATGCAAGAGCTGCTCGAAAGTATTCGAAATCATTAGGTTTTGCACCAAATTATTAGACAGTATTTTTGAAATAGAAGGAATCCATCTTTATTAGACAATGAACGTCCCTTGTGCGAATTTTTTATCGATAGAATCGCTCATATTTGAGGGCAGATAAATTTTGAATATTTTTGGATATTGAATTTTTAAAAAAAAATTCAACCAGATTTTTTCTACACTTTCAAAAATGTAGCCTGGATTCTTTTAGCTAATGGAAAGAAATAAATATTACACATTAATAATTAAGATAAATTTATCAACAACAATTAGTAAAAAAAAAGATGACACTTTTGAGTGATAACTCATAAACTTGTCAACCTATCCTCAATTTCACTGCATTTCCCAGGAATTTTTGCTAAATCAGTTTCTCCACAACCGGAATATTTCAGTTCCATTGTTTCAAAAAAAGGAAAAATTGCCTAAATACTCTCGTACCTGCTATTAACACCTATGAAGGTAAGCAAAGCTGAAATATTCCAGTTCTCTCGGTTCACCGAAAAGAAATCTAATTACAACTGCTAAAAAATTAGTCATTGTAGCCATAACTAAATTCTAGTAACCACTTTAGTAACTAATTTTCTAGTTGTGGCAACTAAACTTTTTTTCCAGTGCCTCCCTGATCTCGTGTTTCGTGACAAATATCCTTTTACAGTTTGAGTCTGAATTACTACGTCGATGGATTTCGCAAACTCGAGTCAGCATTTCGAAACGTCCGAGCTTGAAATCAAGTAAAGCCGCGCGATTCCGGGCAACTTTTGTGAAAGCTAAGCTGACTTTCTGCCGCTTGAAGAACTCGATTAAAAAAAAAAAAGTTGGGGGCATTTTCGCTAACTTTTACGTTTTTTCCGAAACGAAAGTAGTTTCCAAAGATCTTACCCAACATTTTCAAGTAAATTATAGTTACCATTGACGCAACTATTATTTCTCGATCTAAGAATGTTCTTCAGCTTCAAGTTCGATTTTTGTTTATGGAATTTTCGAAAAATTTTCGAAGCGACTGAAATTTTCGAAATCATCACTGGTATTTCGGACCCATTTGGTTTCTTGACGAAAAAGGATGATAAAATTTCTTCGTTGTCTTCCTATTACTTTTTCATGGAAAGAAGTTTGGCTTTGCTACCGGGCAACGCGGCTGCTCATAGAGACACGAATTAATAGTGCTGTACCACTATGCGCGCCACGGCCCCAAAAATAATTAATTAGATTAATAATAACAAGAATAATAATAACAATAAGAAGAAGAAGAAGAAGAAGAAGAAGAAGAATGATGATCACAGAAGAGAAAAAGATAATCTGTAAGACAGCTTTTTTATATATAAATATATACATCGAATTTTTGGTATGTATATTTCAAAATGTAATAAACAACACGTGAGAAGGTAAAGAAAAGTAATGAAAATTAATCACTGATCCGTTAAACTTTATATAAATGGGGGGAAAAAAAAAACAAAAAAATCGAGGATGAATTGGTGCAGTTCAATTAGGCAGGAAACGAATTAGTAGCCGTATTAGTTGGACACAGATCAAACGGTACACGCGGAGTCGTCTGTGTTTTTTCGAATCTTCTATTGCATTGGTTTGTCTCCGAAAAAACTCGATCTAATTAGGGCAATGTGTAATTAGGTTCTGTCTAATTGAACTCCGCCCGGAAAAGCTGTTTCAGATTCTTCAGCCGCGTATTGTTTCACAGTGCAAAGGACAAACGTACAATGACTCGCAATGGAATTGCAATTTAGTCTGAAAATTAAGGACGAAAAATTCCCGAGCAATAAATTTTACTATATCGTAGCGTTATTTAATATATGAAATTAAATTGTTACTGCAATGACATTCCGCATTTTTTTCGTGGACGTATTTTTGGAATTGGAAATTTGGAAGCAGCTTTTCCGGGAAACCAACCGAATCCTACAATGACACGCACAGTCTTTGCTCACGGGAATGATACCGTGGAGTGCAGGTAATCCCCAGGCTAATATTGCATTCCAGCTGAAAAGAATTCTAACGATACGACGCTGCTTCGGAATTTCAAAAAAGCGTCGTCTCTCGGAATTACATTTTGCTATTTTACACAGCAGGTGCTTTAACAATAGCACTTTCAACTATCCAAAACGGAATTTCCATTACAGTTACTTATTCCTACGTGAATTGCATCTCTTGTTTTTTTAAGCAATAAATAAAATCCTGGCGAAACGATATAGAGTCGCGCGTGAATTAGAAGAGAAAAGAAAGGAAATTTCTGAAAAAATTTACGTCAACGAGGGGGTATTCCACACCCCACGGTGTCAATGTAAGGTTAAATAAGTAAATCATATCAAAAGGAAAATATCAAAAAAATAGAAACAAGAGAAAAGGGTGGGTGGGGTTAAAAATATAGTATGTATAGGGTAGGCAATCTACCTACACCTAAAACGCCTACACACCTACACCTAATCTTTGTATTTATATGTATAAAATTGTTAATTGATTGACTACAAGTGCCGACACGTCTACCAATTTCTCACTGTTTCTTCGAAAACGTCTTTCAAATTTTCCAGTGGGATGTTTCTCTATATTTATCGTTCTGTTTCTGAGAAATCGTCAATATTAAATATTGAATCCAAGTCAATGTATTTTTCCCCTTCTTTAATACCCTTCGCATTTATTTCCAAGCCTAACCGAAATTCGAAAGTCTTCGAATTTTCTCCGTTGCGTCAATCAAATACACTTTCCTTCTTCTATCATTATATTTTTTTCCAATAAAAGCTGTAAAATTTCTAGGAAGGAAAAAACAAGGTTTCATTTTTCTGGTAATTCGGCAGCCATTTTCTTTAACATAAAATAACAGTTTTAGAATATCCTTTTCATCGAATTTAAATATTTAAATAATAATCCATAAGTCCATCGATTAAAATCCCCGAAAAAGTTAATAATCTCGAAAATATGAAAAATGACTTCTCTGACGGTCGGATTTCTAATTCCATCCCTTTGTAAATGAATGACAAGAATTACATTGCTGAAGTGTCATTGTGCCATTAGCGAACGTGTTCTCGTTGTCATTGTCTATTCTGTTAAATGAGACTATAGAAAAAATGGAGTGGAATGTAACAAATGAAAAGAGATAGAATAAAGTATGAAGAATAGTGTATCCTCTTGACGCAATTCCGTCCTTGTTACTATATACCCCTTTATGTGTATGCATTTTCTATAATAGGAGAAAGACATAGTACATTTTACTAAGTGTTAGCGTCAAAATGTACTATTTAGTTCCCAAGAGAAGTACGTGTTTTCTATTCTATATGAAATCAATAGAAACGTGCGTTTTTCAACTCGGTGTCTTAATTCGAAGGAACACTCTAATCTCGTTATCGACACGCTCGTCTTTTTCTTTACAAATTGACAGTTCGTCTTTCCGACCTAGTCGATATTTACCGGAAAAAAAAGAGAATTCTCGAAAAACGAAACGGAACCGACGGTCGTGGGAAAATTGATATTTTTTTTTGTATTACGAGTAACTCTTCCCGATTGAGAATCTGAAGATTCATAAATCGATAGTTTTGACGTTGCTCAATTGATGTGAATGTTGCATCTTTTCAGGGATTCAAGAGAATTTATGTTTTTATAAAGAAAGGAGAAAATGGAATGTCGATTTTGAAGGAATATTTCGAAACTTTTTGAGATTTCTTTTAGCATTAATGGTATCTCTTTGTTACTACAGTATCGGGTGAATTTATTCTGTTGATGCCTCTTTCAAAAAAAATATTACTCGTACTTTCCATTTATTCGAATTTTCAGAAATTCGATCTCTTTTTTATTTAGAATAAGGAAACGGTGCTTCTGCGGCAACGAAGTCTGTGAGCGCCCGGTAGTAAATTGTAACATATTATTCTTTGTTATCATTGTAGATCTGAAGATTTGAAGATAAATGATTCCGATTACTTGAAAAACAAATTAATTTCATGCTTCGTTCACAAGGCTAACGATTCTAATTTTTTCCAACTGGAACAGTCTCCTCATTTTTTCATTTCTTAAAATATGTTTTCCAACAATATTTTCATGCCAATGATATGCATTTTATCCTCAAATCTTCAGGTATTTATATGTCAGTTGCAAAACGAACGTTTGTCGAAGTGTTTCTCGGGATCGACATGGATTAGTGTTTCAAATTGATGAGACCCAAATTTCACAATTTACAATCATAGAGAAAATCGGCATTTTTGTATTTTTCTAAGCGTGAAGATTTATTTAGAATTTACAAAAGCGCCAAATTTTTTCAAGATCGATAGCTCTTTCTAAAAAGTTTATTTGAACTCCTCCCTTTCCAAAATTTTACTGATTTCTAAAAAATATGGCTTCTTTAATTGGGTCTCACCGTAGACAAAACATGTACAAGTGTTTTCATTTTTTAATGTATTTTCTGTATTTGGTGGTTGTTGTTTTCGAATGTTGTCAGTATGTCTTTGTGTATATCAAAATCGACATTAATGTTACGGGATGATAAATATATATATATGTTTCTTGAGTTTTGATTTTAATGCAAAATCTTGTAGAAATTTGAACGACAAAAATTCGAAAATTGAAGCGATTAAAAATTCAATTTTCAGTTTTATATAAAAGTTCAAATTTAATAACTTTATTCGAATCAGTGAAACCATCCTTTTATAGTATTTGGGATTTTCTGGTGTCAGAATAAAATTATTTTTACGCAGCAGTAGGAACCTCTGATGTAAAAAAATGCTACGATTAGGTAAAGATAGAATTCTGAAAATTGTTTACAAAAATATCGATTTTTTCAAAAATGAATGTAATGTAGCGCGTGTTGTTTGTAGATGAAAGTGTCAGTCTAAGAAATATACACTAATGCATTATTTATAATATAGTGCTTTGGAAAAATATGTAGATATAGGTATACAATACCAATACTGAGTATGCTTTGACTATAAAATGCAAAGTATCATTAATCAAATCATTGTTGCAAATATTAGAAAAGTTACCTACTGTTATTTTATTATTACTAATAGAAATACTATATATATGAACAAAATCGCTTTCGTTTCTAATTGTACCAAATATAGAAAAGTAAATCGTTGCACTCCAAAGTAAAACCAAATAAACGGAAAACAGACTTATACGTATGACATCTCAAATGAAAAGAGCATCCATTGATTAATTACTAATTTTATATTTATAAATTCTTTTACTTGTGCGATATACGGCGACGTAATAAATAGATCTGAGCTCAGGAAATATTTTATTAATGCAACGAAGTGCAACTTCCTGCAGGGAACATATTGACGTCACTGACGTCTCTTTCGTTGTTTCAATAAAATATCATTTTGGCTCAAAATGTTCTCCATTTTACCCGATACAGGAAATTTCCGGCAATCGTGAAAATCATCGAACTTTCACGATTTTTGGCAAGTGCAATTTTGATATTTCTTCTCTGCGAAACTAACGGTTCGAAAAGTACAGTACGGACATTTCGTTTTGAAACCACGTTCTCTCAATACAGTGACCAATAACGGCACAGTCGTTGTCTTTTGAACGAGACAAATTCCCCGAATATGTTTCCACCCAAGCAAAAACGCCACGTAATCTCGGGAATTCGCGAGGAAAAATTTCTGACAAATTTGACATGGGTTGAAACATCGTTAACGAGGGTGAACTTTTCCGGAGAAAAATATTCCAAGTTTTTGGTATTGAGCCCTTAACTGCTGATGAGGGGAAAACTCGACGTAGTGCAGATGAGACTTAGCCGCTTAATGACATGCTTTCTCGTCATAAAATCTACATTCTCCGCAATCGGTGCAATGAAAGTCAGCGACCCAAAAAACGCCTTCGTGTTTACGAATCCCCACTAAAATAAGCGAAAACTTTATTCTCGGCAGTTTGGGGATTACTTGTCAATAAAATCGACACCTTTCCAACATTCTCCATCCCTCCTTCCTTTCACTCGTTTTCCACGTAATTGTGAAACAAAGGAGTTTATGTGCGACAGTAGTGGTAATAATTTCTACATTTTTCTTTTTACTCCGGTACTTTATGCGTTCTCATTTGAGAGTGTCAATAACCCAATTCCTCTAATAAGAAAAGAATTTATATACATACAAAAAAGTGTAATTATAAATCATACCTTTTACTTGAGAATTTAATGAAGCAGAAGAAGTTCTTAATATCGACCTTTTAATATACGTAATTAATTATTAAAGTTAGACCTCGTCCCCGTTTGGCCTTTCAATGTTCTAATAACTATAACCCAGAAATACTAACGCATGCCGCCAAGAAACTCTATGTGAAAGAATTCAAGGGGTTGTTTTATGCACCTCTTTTATACAACAAAATTAGACAAATCAAGAAAAACTTTCTAATCACTTCGGATAATATGTACTAACGAAAAATAAGAGTGAAATAAAGCAAAACTTGGAAAAAAAATCAAAAATCAACTGGCAGCAATCCACTGCGTCACGATAAAGCCTCCTTATTCGTAATAAAAAAAAATATGGTTATCAGTAAACCGGTACCTGTCGAAACGCCTGAAATGGGAGTAGTTGCAAGAATTGAGCGGTGCCTAATTTAATAAAAGCCTGAGTAAAAGTTGGTAATTCGGAGGAATTAATTTTTTTTCCCGCCGTGTTTTGGGTTTCAAAAATGTATTCCCCGAGTGTCCTAAAATTTGATGCAGAAAATAAATGTAATTGTTTTAATCTTCCTGTGAAATTTTCTCACACGAAGGGATATCAACAAAAAAAATATTACATCGAAATTGAAATTTCTAACCGAATCCAAATTCAATTACGCAAAATTATATTTTTCCGTGGAAACTGAACGAATTTTTGTAAAGTATAAATAAACGCACTCAATTATCAAAATAATACCTATTTTTTTCAAATCATGAAAAAATCGAAGTAAAAAAAATGCACCGGTTTTCGGTTTGCAAAAATATCCGCTCATAAAAATACATCCTTTCAATTTTCGCCGGTTCAATATGTTACACTTATATTAGATATATAAGAGGTCCTCATTTGGGTGTTAATTATTCGTTGTATTGTTGTACATACTAATTCCCTTCGATTACAATTTTCGCTATCCATTTTGTCATAATTTCAGGTCTCCTGTTCGGTGTGAACGTATTGAAAGTATCTTTTTTTGTGATTTGATTTGGTGGTTGTGTAAATTACGTAACCAAAGGAAAGACACAAATTATATAATACAATAAAGTATACGATAACAATGATGACAATCAACACAAAAAAATGATAAAAATGTACATATCAGTGTTTTACGAGATACGCGAAAAACCAAAAATAAGTTACTCTATTTCTTTGCCTTCATTTAAACGTACGATTTCCATAAATAAATTTCAAGCATACCAGCATGTGTATTAATATTCGAATAATAATAACAATAGTAATGACAATTGTTACCAAAATGTTTCTAAGTTTTTAAGAAAACAAACGGGATGGGATCAGATAAAGGTACCGATGAATGAACATTCCGAAATTTTTTAATAAACAATTTTCAAATAAATAATTTTTCTATTTTTTATATTTCTGCGAAATTCTCTCGCAAAGTATAGGAAATAATGCAAGAGCTCACTTTAGATCCGTATTTACTTCCGTTGAAAAGACGTGCAGCCGAAATCCGAGATAGATTTCTAAATACGATAGAAGATCTCGGGGGGTCTTTCTCAGATTTCAGCCGTACTATCGTTCCAGCTTGGATGAATGCAACGAATGAAATCACTGTTTGTCTAGTTTCGAGTAGACTGTTCATTCATGGGTACCTCTAGCGTATATTCGATGTAAATAAATGCAAGTGAGTATCAGCGCAGGTATATAAATATATACTTTCAAACGGGTTTGGGTGGTTAGAGAAATTTATAGATGAGAATGTGAACCATTTTTTTTCTAATAAACATATACATCTGCTTCAAGTCTGATGGGGTGTCTGTTTGTTTGTTTGTTTGTTTGTTTGTTTATCGAATCAGAGGGGTTTCAGGGGAAGGACAAGAGACACAAAAAAACAAGTTTTTTTTGTTATAAACTTTTCTCAGTCCTGCTCATCCTTTTCGCTTTCCACGCTTTCCCGATTTTTGGAATATTCGACGAGTGCACAGATTTGCGATTGATTTGGTCGTGACGATAATTCGCTCGACTTTCGCCGAAAAAATATTGCAAAAACTGTTTACGAAAATTCCGGATTTCGGTCGAAAGAAGCACTCGGTTATCCGTAAAAAAGATTACGCGTTACTTATCTCAGCCCCTCTTTCGAAACAACATCAATTAGCGTTTGAAATATGTGCGAAATCTACGTAATTCAGATTACTTGTCAATGAATCCGGATGTCGACGTAGATCTGGATCCGAAATATGGCGTCCGGGCAGATTATCGCGGGCAATTCATCGCGAAGACGGTTTATCGTTGGGACGATTCATCAATTAATGACCCATATCGACAATCGCCTGTTTATCTCGCCCCAATATTGTTTCTTCTCGCTCGCAATTGTACACTTTCCCGGCGAGAAATGAAATTCCTTATATTTTAATAAAAAGTGTGTTTGAGGAATCGATTAATCGGCGATTCTAATAAATTGCCCCAGGAATAATTCTCGCGCGATAAATCTTCGGTAAACGCCGAAACTCCGTTTGAATTCGAATGCAAATATTTATGAAGCTTTTATGCTGATGAAATTCGAGGGGAAACACCCCCCGCATTTGGAGTGAAAGTAAATTAAAGATGGAAAAAAAAAATTGCCTCGGTTCTGCGAAAAGTATTCCAGCTGATGTTTATTCCAAAAGAAACTTGCTTTCATTTGTACAAAATCTAAAACTCAAACTACGTTGGAGACACTTTAGATCTAGATTCTGTTGAAAAGTATAAGAAAAAGGGGGTGTAAGAGTGGGTTTAAAGGGCGTTTAGGGGTTTGTGATAAAAAAGAAAATATTTTTCTCTCTTATATCTTTTGCCTTTTTCCACATAAGGTGGACAATTTATCGTTATATATATATATACTCTGTTTTTTCAAATTTTTTTTTGGATTTGTGGGGTACCTTCGTCCACGCTCGCGCTTGTACTGGCCACCGTACTTGCAGCGGTTCGCGGCGAGCTCCGTGATCTCTGGGATCCAGCTGGCGAACACCGCCTACACACCCACAATCATCCGTTGCCGTCAGAACCCTTTACCTTTTTTCTCATTTACAATTTTTTTTCTTTGAACGCTAAGGTCCTGTATTTTTTAGGTTTCACAGAAAATCAAAGTCTCATTAATTCGTTAGGAAATGACAGAAGCAAGTAATGAGGGTAAAACATGGAACGAATTTTCTTTGTCACGTTTGCAACGACCTGAAACAATCTCAACTCTGGCAATCGCTCTCGAAATTGCACAGTCGGTGAGACTGATTTTTTTTTTACTTCAACTGGCTATTTTTTTTATGAATAAAAATGAAACGGAGGAAAACGAGCAGAGATTTCTGAAAATTATGCAACTACGAAGAAATCCTTAATTTTCTGCGTTTCGTAGGAAAAACGATATTCTTGAAAATTTCGTATTGTTCCTTTCGGTTAAAAAACTTAAAGCGCAGAAACTAAAAGAATGACTGGAATTATTTACAATAAAATTAAAAATTACTATTTTCTATAAACGAACTGTTCCTTTTTTCAAGAATCTTTTTGAAGCTGATTCTACACAATTTCCAAAATGATCCGCCGTGTGGGCTCGTTATTTTTGCAAAAATATTTATTTTCCAGTGAAAAGTTACTGCGACACATACATACGTGAAACTCCGAATAGTTGACCCAGTAATAATCGCCAATACTCCTGTCCTCAATTATTAATGCTATTCCGTACCTATATAGACTAGTTTTTCCTGAAAAATGCATGACTTTTTCTTCGCGTTGATGGTGAAAAAAAAAGGATTGACTCTTTTTGCACGATTTCGAAAATTCTATGTAAGCTTTAATCTTAAAAGTTTGATTTGTGGTAATAAAGGGAGTTTGTGTGTATTTGTATTTTCATAGAAACGGTCGAAAAATGTCTGGCACGCTTGAAGTTGTTTGTTTCAATAACTTTTGATGATCGTAAAAAAAAAAAATAAAGATAATATACCTGTGTGGAATGGTATAAAAGTTAAAGTCGTGGTACCGGTGGTCGTAGGCGGTGGTATTAGTAGTGTGGTAGCGGTGGTAGTAATATAAAAGCAGACTAAAAGTAGTAAGAATATACCACGTGGCCAGACTACCACTCTAAGTGCAGCAAAGTGGCTTCGTGAGCTGCATTTAGAAATCGTGTTGTTGAACTGTTTTATGGACTTTTAGCGCGATAGACAAAAAGCATCGGTTTTCAAAAGGATCATAAAAATTTTAACGGGATGTAATTCCGATAGATTTTCATACTTTACGAGAGCCCAGATGTCCACCGAAGTGTCACGTTCGGACAGAAATGAGGTACCTGAGAAATTCCAAATAGGTTCGATGCCACGAGTAAAAATCGGTCTCACGGAGAAGCCGATTTTTCTGGTGCTCGAATTTCGAATTTCGATGCAAGACACTCGCTCACGTGTTCTCGTAATTGTGAATTGTCATATTTGGTAAGGAAATTGTTGCAAATGAATTCAACCGCGTGTGACAAGGAAATGGTACGACTGGGAATTGGAGGCAGGGGCTGATTGAGATATCGAAAAAAAAAAATGAATAGATTTGTGGAATAAAAGAAAATTCGGCGCAATTACTACTGCTATGTGTGTATAAGGTTCTCTCGGCTAATACGTTTTAACGCTATTTCATCAGTTTTCAACCTAATTAAAGAAAAGAGTTCATGTCGATTCAGCGAAATCAAAGCATTTATATCCCGCCCATTTTTTCATTCCTTTTCTTTTGACAACCTTGCATTTCTCGTCTTTTGTTATTCGAGTATGTTCTAAAAATTCATAACTTTGGAAGAAATATATCTAAGGGATTTCTAACTTCGAGCTTTAAATCTCTTTCACTCTCTCTCTCTCTTACTCTCTTTCCCTCTCTACAAATTTCAGAAATTTGCTATCGAAGAAATTTCCACCCAATCTGCATCAATTTCAGGCTTCCAAAAGTCGTGACGAATTTCCAATGTTTAAAAACAAATCGCGCGAATATTTATTTCCATCGCATTCACATAGACACAGATTAAAGTTGAAGATACTGAAAAAGAAAAATCGTTGACGGTACCTTCCCATTATATTGATGATGGTATTTCGAGATAAATGTGAGTGTATGCGTGTAGTATGTATATCGTATGTCGAATTTGTAAGATATGCAGTATAGATAGCCACATATATAAAAATTAGTCGAAAAGAAAAGAAAACATAGGAAATGGGTGATAAAAAAAAAATATATATATATATATATAAGAATCATAATTGATAGATAATAAGAATTAGCAAACCAACCAACAAAGAAAGAGAGTGATAGCGAATATGAACATCGTATAGAGATAAAGTTCAGAGAGAGACATTATCACCGTGGTTGCAATTTTGAGAAAATTCTTCAACGATTCATTGAAATTCATTGCTTTCTTTTATTATTATAGTGATAATAATAGTTGGAATAATACCTCTTTCCATGTTCCCGCTTGTATTCACCGCTGTACTTGGATCTACTTCCTACGAGCTCTATTATCTCGGGTATGCTACTAGCAAAAATTGCCTGTAAAAAGTAGAAATTGCAAACTGAAAGGAACTAGGGATAAAATAAAAATACCTATGGGGCTTCTATATGTAACATATCTTACAGCTTAAAAAGGCAATACTCTCTTGTTTGGCATCTAGCCTTTTCTCAAATTTTATACCACTTTCAATTTGTATACCTACTTCCTGTGGTTTCTGTCGCGGTTGTTCTTGTAATTAGTGCACAGTGCTGTCGCGAATATTATTTGTGAGTATCGATATAGGTATGTTGGTATCGCTGGTGGAATTGGTATTGGTCGAGGTATTGTTACTTGTTAAGTGTCACTGTACAGTGTTCCCCCAGTATCCTGTAAAAACTACCCCGTGTTGCACAACAATTGGAAACTATAAGTAACGCAGCCGCTTTCTACTGAAACTACTGTACGACGGCACAATTGCAGTGCAACTGAATATCATTATACAGAAAATAACGTTTCTCTACTCGGTCGACGTAAAACATCGACGATAAAAAATTCGAAACAATCTGGAGTCATCTTCGAGATGAAATATCGCAAGAAATATCGTAAAAAGAAATAAATGATCTGCAAGGAATTTTCCTACGCTAACAATCGCGGCTTTTTTGGATCAAAGCGAAAATTATCCCGCTCTAAGGTACTTCGAAGCTCAAACGTAGCAGCCATGCCAGAAAAGCCATGGAAAGATACTCGAAAGGAGCTTCAAAAAAAATAGAGAACTTGCAATGGAAAAATCCAAGATTGTAAGAGAAAGAAAGAGAAGGACAGAATATTCTATTTAGGCGTTTCATAGGAAGGAAGCAAGTAGAGCTAAAGACTCAGGAAAGCTAGAACATGAAAAGCAGTATTGAAGGAAGAATTCAAAAACTTCGGATGCTAATTTTGCCTTTCGGATGCACTTGCTCGATTCTGGGTTTTTTGATCGGGAGAGATTTGAAAAAAAAAAGTGATACGTTGAAAATTTATAACGCAAATGGATTAAAGTTAAAGAAAATTTTTTTTTACGTAGCGTTTTCATTCAACGCGTTTGAAATTTATAAGAAATGTGATTTTTCAAATAGTGGGCGCATTTACTTTCCTCATTGAAGAGAAAAAAATTCTTTTTTTATTTCTAGACGAAATTATTTCGTTATTACGGAAAATAATTTCGCCTGGATTAATAGCGGAAGGAAAAATTAGCTGAGATATTATTGGATCCCGTTGTTTTTCGGATTAAAAAGTATAAACTACCGGATTAACAATGATGCCTGAAGGGATTAAGTTGAAGAGTGTATGGAGCCGCGTGAAATTTATAATATTCTTTTTCGAAATTACTCGAAAGCACAGCATGGTTCAAATTTATTATGCTGAACTTTTAAAAAATATCCTAAAATTTCCTTTGTGTATTGAATTTCAATTTTGACGTCTATTTTCCGAAAGAAAATATTTTAAATTTCGCGTGACGTCATTTCCGACGCGAAAATCAAACATCGAATTTTCGGCTGTCGGATTTTTATGTATAAAAAATGAATTGGAAAGAGTATACCTTTCAAGCTATGAAGTTTTAGTAATAAAGACACATTGAAAATTCTGATAAAACGCGCGGTAGATTTTTGTTACATTAGAGTTGAAAACTGAGACGCAGAGAGTAAAGTTAGATATGCAGGAAAATTGAAAGTTAGTGACACTGCAAAAAACGTAGTAGTAGCTTACTCTCGTTTCTTTTACCGTAAGCTTTTCAAACTTTTGTTGAAAATGAAAAGGAACAGAAAATTATAGAGCAAAGTCGGGGGGAAAAGCAAAAAGGAATTGCTTTTGGTGCAAATTTTAGGAAGATTTGTTTCGCGTTATTTTTTATAAACAACTATCGACTGTCGTTTTGTGTTTCTCGTAACGCAAAAAGCTCGCGAACACCGAGAAAAAAGTACTGGTTGAAATAAAGTTGCGTTCGTGACGTAAAATAATAAAATTAATTAATAAAATAATCATAGAATAGAAGAAAAAATATTTATAGGAAATTTGTTGTTGGATTTTGATGTTTTATAAAAATTTGCTTATGACATTTGTAATATTTCAAATTAATTTCAATATTTTTCGAAAGAGCGCATTTTTATCATTTTTTTACTATTAATTTTTATCTATGAAAAAATTCAAGTATAATATGATTTCTTTTGGCTCCTACGTCGACCTATTTGTTTAAGTAAAAATTCTTACGCTTTTTCAACTTTACAACAATTTCTGTCGTTTGCGTGGCAAACCGTCGTAACGTGAAACAATCTTCCTGCTGATTTTTCAAACAATTATAACAATTTTCATTCTTTCGTGCGACCCTGAAACGATTTTAGAAATTGATAAAAACTTATTTTATCGAGAACGTTGAAATTATTGCAATTTGCTTTTGCTCAGTACTTGCACCCGACTTCATCCTATTAACAAACGTTCAAGATCAAGCTCACATAGAAAGAACGTAGTATATTTTATATAAAAAAAAAACGAGCTGACGTTGAAATTAATTTTCAGCGTCTTAGAAAAAACAATTGTATCCCGAAGATGAAAAGAAAAGGCGTAGGTACCGAACTATTCTAATCGTTGCATTTAATTCTTCGTGGGTCTCTAATTTTTAATTTTACTTAAAATTTCTCAACACGGGTTTTAGGAACTGTCAAAATAATGTCGCACTTAAAAATCTAATATAACTTAAAACGAACAAATTTAATCCTTTTTCGGGAAATATTAAGTCCAAAATTGTCAAATTCGTGGATTTCAAGGTACGTAAAACAAATGGTTTTATCCTTTTCAAGGAAAAATTATTCTCGCGTTAATTCTCGTATAATTGTTGTATCACTTAAGATAACAAATTATTTTCAGGAACTGGAAAATAAATTTAAGCTGTTTGAAATCGGCAAATATTTTTTTATGAAAATCTATTGGCAGCTTCTAAATAGTATATATAATATCGTTTCCATAAAACATTGTTCTTTAATTTCGAAATAAGTAAAAATTAATCAAACTAATATTCTAAATTTTGGATATTTTTAAAAATTTAGTCATCGGTGTTGAAAATAATGTGACAAGGTGTCGTTTTCCCAGGTAGAAAATAAATTCGGTACATCATTGAAACAATAGTAAAAAAAACGGGGACTGGAAGAGAAACTAAAACGGAGAGATACAAATACATACATGAATTTTTGAAAGACGTTACTCGTCTTCTACATATATAAAACAGTCCGAGAAGAAAAAGATAAGGGAGAAAGAGAAATGTAAAATTGGAGAAACGATATCAATTATTAAAAAAGAACGATCGGTGTAGCGATGCGCTCTGTTTTAGAAACTGGGTCATTGCTTTTGTGGTTTTCGACTTTATTTCCCAAGAGTTTCTTCTTCTCCTTGTTTCCGATCTCCTTTCGTACGTGTTTTAAGTAACTCGTCAATTATTTAATAACAAAAAAAAACCGATTGTCCGACGATACGAACAAATGTATTTGTTTGTCAACCCGGAAACCAAGGGACTCGAAGCAGTCTTTTCGCAAGTCACAAATAAAATGTAGGAGGAAGTGAGTTGGAAGATATTTTGTATAGATGCAGAACGAAGAGCGTAGTTTAAATAAAAAAAGAGAGAGAATGTTTATAAGAAGGCATTTTCGTTGTTTTAGACAAGAAAAATTCATCGTCGTTAAAGAAGTCTTGCAGGTTTCAGACTAGAGAATTGATTTTCAAGGTGTCTCGTAATTCCTTCAAAGTATGGATTTAAATAATATGGCATTACTTCGGAAGTAGTACATGTGTAAATACACGTATGTAATATTCTTAATTTGTTTTAGCGAATCAGAACGTGGAAGAAAAAGTCGTGGTAAAATGGTAGATAGGAATTGGAACGGACGAAAAAAAGAATGACTTGAAAAAACAATTTTTTATACCGACCAACTATTTTTATAATTAATAGGCAAAAATTGGAATTTCACATCCGACAGATGGCATCGACTCTTCAAATACGCACTTACGTAATCTTTGAGGAATCGTGGGAATTAAAAAACACCTTGAATGTTTCTTCACTTATTGACTTTTCTGCGGTAAATATAAACATATAAATATAAACAAATGCCACATGCTATACTGCTGCGTAAAGATAGTTGGTAAGAGCTGCTATACGAGAGATTTAGGGACAATGTTTCTTTTTTTTTTTCTTTTTCGATCAGTCGAGAGTGTAAGGAGTGGTAAGTAAGTACGACTTGACAGAATATAAATGAATGAAACGACTACGTTAAGCATTTTTGCCTCTGATAGAACTTAAAGAACACGTAGCCTTAAAAATTGCAATAGAACAGCACGTCGTAGGTGATTCGTATATCGCAAACGTGATAAACATCAAGATGCAAAAAAGATGAGCTGATAGTTATTCTAGTTTTTTCTTCTCGTACGACCCTTTCCCCTAAATATGGTTCCCTTCTCTTTCCGACACGGATTCCAGAATTACTGGTAAGTACTTGGAATACAGCCAAAATTGTAACTGACGATGCTGTGTTTTATCTCGAAACATATAATTTCTTTCTTTTTATTCTTCTCATCCCTTAGAAATGAGAATGGAGCTTTTTAGCAATAACATTTTCAATGGACGATTGTCAGTCTCTGGGCATTTACTTGTTCGTTTAATTACTTGAGAATTACGATTACGAAATACACCACGTGAGTGCTAATCGCAGGTGTAGACGTATATAGAAAAGAGGTATAGGCATCAGCACAAGAAATATTCAATTCAGGAAGAAAAGTACACTTTTCTTTTCGAGACAAATAAAGCTGCTAAAGTATGAAACTGAAGATTTCCAAACGTTTATTCCTTCTTTCCCGTGAATTTCTTTCAATGATTTCCACAGTCTAAAAATAAGCATAACACTAACTCGGAATAACACGAAAATAGGCTGGGAGAATCCTTTGATTACTGAAAATGGCTCCGAGCCATACGAGGGACTCTCTTCCAGGATTCTACCATACATTCATTATTGCACGAGCAACTGAGTTCCGTCAAATTCAAAAGAATGAATATTCTGGATATTTTCTTGGCGGAGAAAATAGGGATGAAAGTACGGAATAGTATATTTTGTTACTTTTTGTGGAAAATTGCAACATTTTTCGTTCACCCTATTATTCCGTTTGTCATAAAATAATCTACTCGTTACTTCCAACCGCACAGATAAAAATAATGTTTAATTATATTTTGGCAAAAGTAATAAGTCATCACCTCGATTTCGAAATGTTCATGGATAAAAATGCTTATTTTTAAAAATCTCTAGAAATAAATGGAAATTTTATTAAGAATTGCTACTTCTAGCTTTTGCGTCAGTGACAAATGATTAATCTTCAATTTCATGTCAAGTTACTTAAACAAATATATATTCCTTGAATTATATACCTGTTACTTTCTTTTTCTCGCCTCAACTATGTCTTTCATAAGAATCGGAATTAAGGGAGGAAATAATAATTTGAAGAAAAAGGAGGAATATTAAAAAGATTGATAAGTAGGGTTTTTACAAACGTGTCATTTCTCTTTCTTTTTTAGAGACTGCCTGGTGACTTAAGCTGGTTTCTTTCAAGATCCTATATAACTGACAGGGACGGATTTTTTTTTCGTTAGGTAATAGCCGTGCAAAAGGAAAACTTTCTTTTATCTTTTCCTCGTAAACAAGAAAAGTATCTTTTTTGTTGTTTATCCCAAGAAGAATGAACTTTTTACACGGCTACAATTGTCGTCTGTCGACACGAGTGAAATTATAAAAGCTGCCTTAGAAATACAAAAAGCTGTCCAAAATTTGACGAATATCCTCATTGTAAAAAATTCGGTGTTAAAAAGTGTCAACTCCAGGTGTTACTAATTTCTATTTTTTTAAACCGATATAATACTCGAAAATGGGTTCGAATTCAAAATAGTCTCCAGTTATTAATTTAATCCTTAAAAAGCAAAGTCAGAAGAACGTATATTATTAAATTATCGAATTGACATTCGGAAAAAATTTTAACTTTTTAACACCGTCCAATTTTTATAAATTTCATTACATATCATGTTAAACGTTCGCTTAGTTCAAGACAGTCTTCTGTATCTCGAAAAGAGGGCAAAAATTGGAATTTGACATGTGATAAAAATTTCGGTATAGGTATCATTAATTATCGTAATATTAAGCTGTAAAATCTGAAAAGAAGTATGAGTATAAAACATGTTCATGGTCATTATTGTATATGTGAACGACAAAAAAAATAGATTCTCAAAAAGGACTTACCAAACCGACGAGTAGAAAAAATACTAGGAATGTGCGGCCGAGAATCGTATTGCAATAAACATCACCGTATCCTACCGTAGACATTGTTACAATCAGGAAATATACGCACGTCCAATATGATAGCTGTTGTGGATTTTTGAACTCGAAAGGGTCCCCTGAGTTTTCAAGCTGAATTTAATTAGAAAAGGGACATTTTTTAGGACTTACGCATTTCTTTTTATTGCGTAAAAAAAAATTGTTCATATTTTTTACTGCGTTTCCTGGTAATCAAATTTAAGAACTTCCAAAATTCATCAACCAACGTTGATGTTTACTTCGTCGCTCATGCATATTTTATTACAAATATATAGAGACCATTTTTAATTCACCATGGAATCGCATTTTTAATAAATATATTTGGAATCACTTTAAATATAAACATGCACTTGGCTACAACATTGCCTTTTATTAAAAAGCAGTTTATTAAATTTATATAATTTTATGTATTAATCTATAAAATTGTATCAACGTCACTCTGAAATTTCGTAATGGACAGGCAGCGATTTCAGAAATTCGGATTTTTGTTCTTCTCATCAAGATTTTTATAGCCTTCGAAATTTTGGGGTAGTATGGTCATTTTTGTATGGATTTAGGTAGGAAAGCGAAATTTCTTACCAAATGAATGATGCCAGCAGCGGTGAGCCAAACGGAAATGAAAATGGATACGAGTTGGGCGAGACGAATGGAACTCGATGTCTTTAGAATATTAAGGTACTGGAGGATATCAGGGACCGTCATCAGTCGGAGGGCTCGAAGGAACCTCAGTCCTATCCACGTCCGATCTAAATAGATCGATACGAAAGACGGTGGTATCGTAAAATAGTCCACAAACGAATACATCTCCAGCATGAACCACAGCTTGTCACTGGCGGCGATAAACTAAACAATATTTTTCACATATTTATTTATTTAACATTTCTGTAGACTCTCTCCTTTTTTGTTATAGTTTCAGTCATTTTATCGTTTCCTTCCGTGGAAGAGGAAGGTTATCGAGCAAAAGGCTTCTCGCTTTGAATAAAACAACAAATGTATTAAAATAATGGAACTTACGCGTATAAAAAAGTAGACCATAAAAAATATATTGAAAGCTAAGTCTATCTGCTGAGTAAAGTTGTTGCTCCACTTTTGGCATCGCTCCACCTCCTCACTAATACATGGAAGTAACGAAAAGAACACAAAGGAATATGAATAATGTATTAATCATTTCGGGATACTTTGTATTAACAATATATCCTCCCGCAAAAATTTAATTAAACAGCGGCTACGCAAAATCCCAAACATTCCTGCAGGAATTTCAAAGCACGGCGTAACGTAGCTGAAAGTGCACGTAATTAGCTACGAGTTGCATTTTCGCTGCCTTTCGCCTTCTCGAAACTCTCTGCATTTTGCAGTTATAATTGTTTATAATGCACCCGGTCGGTTCGCCACTACCGGAGCCACGTCCAGCTGCGGGTGAAAACAAATCGCTGCCTTTAGAATCCTTTCAGGGGATATAAAAGGGAGGTTTCCCTTTTTACCTCCTACTCCTTTTTATGGGATTTCGGGATCGTCATTTCGACTTCTCTCCGAGTTATTCTCCGTTCGGGAATAACTCAGTCTTTTTATCCTCCAGGATGGGACGCGACAAAGGATCATGGTCCCGGTGAGATTCGAAATTTCGAACCCAACTGACGACCTCGGAGGGAACGGTGACTATAATGGTGAGTAGGCCACGAGAGGCTCCTACGGGAAAAGCGGTTACCGTGAGTCAAATGCGAAACTAAATTCCGTAACGTCCAACCCCTGCTTTACGTGCAAATAAAAATTTCCCGAGGAATCTTTCGGCAACCGATCATTTTCACTCGCTGAACTTCGCTCTCGATAAGGCTGGTGCGAAAATAATTGCGGTTCGCGTGTATCACTTTCTAAGCAGCGACCGCAATTATTTATGCACCAATCTAATTTTTGTTATTACACTACTGATATAATATATGCGAATGTCAAATGGAAAGAAGAATTATGGCAGCCCAGGGGTTGCATCCCCAAGCTGGGCAACCAGAAATTCTTACTTAAGGGGTAGTAAAATTATCACGTAATTAATTACAATTATTGTAAAGCTAAAAAAGAATAAATAACGTCACCTCGAGGCATCGATGAAGTATATTATAAGCGATGCTATACTGAGAATGAAAACCAGTACCACCTGTAACAGAAAAATCAGTTTTGACCTGAATAACAATTTTTCTTCTTGTTAAAAAAAAATAAATATATGTATGTATGATGGAAAACGACGAGGTTTTGTGTGAATCTTGAATTTCAGGAGAGAAAAGAGGTTTTCCTTACAAATACACACACACACACACATGGACACATCCATTAAACGTATGCCCGTATCCGTACAGAGGTGAGAAGAGCTTCTTCTGTCCACCCGGTAGGACAGGTGTAAACAAGGAACTTAAAACAAAAAAAAAGGTAGACAATGAAATGATAACGAGTCGAGATGAGCTCGTCTAGATTTTTCTTTGTTACACGCGGCACGAAAAAAGGGTGTGAATGAGACGAGAGTTTCGAGCATAAGTACAGACATCGCAGTCTTAACACTCCCTTTCTATTTCATATCAACTCTTAAGTTAAGTGACAATTAGTCAAGCGAGTCACGATCTTAAGGGGAAACTTCGGTAACTTGGAAATGAGTAGTGTCGCGAGGATTGAAAGTTCAAGCTGAAAATAGTTTGTACGAAGCGTATATGTAATAGTTTCTGGAGAAACTTGCCAACACCGAGAAACTCGGTACCGAAAAATGGTAAGAGAACATATGGAATTAGCCAGAGTTATCATAGGCATTCTCTTTCTCAGACAATAAACTAAATTAATCGCGTTATGGGAGGGTACCTTATATAAAATACGAACTGGCAATATTGATCCAGTGTTGCTCGGAAATGAGTATTTATGTGAACTGAAATTTAATTTCAGTGTAATTCAAGTTAAAAAGATATATTTTTTCCTGTTACATTTTAATTTTAATTTTAATTATTTATTATTATATTTTTTGGAGAAGAAATTTTCAGCGAATTTGAAGAAAATATTAAAACAGCAGACACTTTTTCGTCCCATCTTTTCAAAATTGCACATTCCTCAAATTGCAAATTTAGATTTTACAAATTTCATTTTCCAATCAATTCTGAAATTCAAATATTTTGAAAGAAAAAATATATCCAACTGCGGGAAAATTTGTATAATACATTTAAATGACGGCACATTTTCCTCCCCGTCTTCTCGAAATGTCACATTCAATTTGCACCCCGAGAAGCCACGCAAGTGAGTGACTTTTCCCAACATGGGAACCGAAAAAAATGTCAAATGCATTCGTTTGAACTACGGCGCATTTTATTCGTGGAATTTTTTTTTCCCATGTGAATTGTGGTACGACAAGAAGGACGTCAAATTTCATGCATCGAATTTCCTGCCGCTCCGTACGGAGTCTCCGTGCAGACGCGTCCGTAGGTTGCAGTTCAAAAGAAATTTACGGAGGCTTCGATCCAAAAAATTTTAATGAACATTAATTAGCGCCGCTGTACATGCTTTACATAAGCGATCGAGTCGCATATAACCCCGCGCGTATGTATACACGGCTCTTGTACATATGTACAGTGTATATATTGTTGATTGTTATTGCTTCTCTTGGAATATACAACCGTATTGATCTGACATGAGTACAGCGCACGCACGACGTAGTGCGATTAAGGACCCCTCACAGAGAAATCTAACATACCATTCTTACTTCACCCTTGCAAAAAAAAAAGAGAACACGAAATACCTATATACCTATGCCTGTGTGGGTATATATGTACATGACATCTACGTATGTTTGCGTAAGCGGGTAGATAAGTGTACATAAAAAAAGAGGGAGGAAATGAGAATCGGTGCGCAAGCGTATAAGAATAAATTGATTCCGATTTGATTCAAGTGTTTGGGAAATTACAGTACATTTTTGCGAATCTAAGAGAGAAATGTTTGCACATATATTTCCCCAATGTTGCATTGGGGAGAGGGTATCGAGTCCTCTCGGTTGAATCTATCAGACAAACGTCATATCACCCGGAAGGACCACGAATCCCTTTCACTTTCCTGGACGTGAACTTCCAAATATCGACATTTGGTATTTGGCTTCCCGAGAATCAACCATTTTCCCCGTATTTGTTTGGAAACGCGATTCCTTGAATATAGTTTTTCAAGTACAAGGATGTGGAAGCAAGGATTTTTTTCGAGGATCCTCAGGATTTCAATCATTAATTTCGAAAATCACAGTCACGATGCATTTTTTTTTCTTACAACGATTGAGATGACAGACGGATAATGGTTTTTCGATAGTTGATTTTCCGATAGTTTCGAAGACGCCTGAAGGAGTGGAATAGTGAGACATCGTGTGTCAGCACAGCGGCTTCTTTCTCACACACGTCATCCTATCGCTCGGAAGAAAACATATGAATCCCTTTCGCTTCCCTGGACGTGAATTTCGAAAATTGGCATTTTTAGCTTCCGCAAATTACCGATTTCCATTCACGTTTACTTGAACGTGAACGAGAATTCTTCTCCAAATACCATTTTTCAGAAACAAAGTCCATTTTTTGGGTAGCCTTCTAAAAAAGAGTAGGAATTGAAATTTTTAAAATGAAGTTTTATTAGCGTATCAACAGTAATTTCATCTTCGAAGCATTTGAAATATACATCGAGGAACAAAATAATGGAAAATCGAATTGGAATTGAATCTTTCTCACAAACGATTTAACACCCGGAAGAACTATCGAGATATACGGCACTTGCCATCTTGAGTTTCAAGAATCAGCCATTTTCCTTCACGCTTGCTTGAAAAAAATTCTTTTTCCAAGTACTATTTTTCAAATTCAACGCTCAAAATCTAGAACGTGTCGAATTTTTTCGAAAAATCAGTTGGAAAATAAGCTGAGAATATTTAATGCAATTTTTCTCGCTGATTACGAAAATAACAGTCTTTCCCAATGCGTTTATCATCGAGAATAGTAACATTTGAGAATAGTTCGAAACGTACCCGATAAAAGGGCGTGATGGTGAGACGTCGAATGGCAAAATATCGAAGTCACGTGTAAGAAAAAGCGGGGGAGGCTATAAATCATAATTGTACATTGTTAAAAATGATGATGTGCGTTAAAGTATGATTATTATGATGATGACTAAGATAAAGTCTCACTAAAGTGAGGTGTTAAAAAGAGTTATTTCATTGGATAGTATCCCACGTAACCGTAACAAACATACAGGTAATGGTGACGACGTTAAGTGGATGTGCATATTCTGAGGCAACATACCAACTTCTTCTCCGATATTCTTGGCCACACGCGTTAGTCTCATGAAAATACATAATACTATAAATACATAGCGTTCAAAAATAGTCCGTTAGGTACCTAAACTACGTTCATGAAGATAAAGTAGGAAAAGAGATGACGATGAGCGTCTTCGTGACGAGGAACGAAATAACGCGACGAAGAAAAAGTTTGAGTTTTAACACAAGAAGAGGATGATGATGATGAAGAAGAAGAGGAAGATGTTGAAGTTTACTTAATAGAAGTACGAGTGGTGCATATGAAAGTTGAAGAGGCTGCAGATGAGAAGATAAATATATACACATCTACGCCTTTTTCAGGATGAAGATGCAGCTTGCAAGGAGTGGAGGCAACTTCTGAGGATATGGGAAAAAAAGTTTCGTCAGAATTGAAGGGAAACGTCGAGTTTCTTGAAATTTCATCCGTCAGAAGCAAATCGGCTAGAATTCGATCGCGTATATATATATATATATAGTTTTCTTGGCAAAAGTATCGCCGCTTTGGGGATCTGGGAAACTTCCTGATATTTTTGGCAAAACAAATTCTGCACCAACGGTGTGACGGTAAAGAGGAAAATTCTCTCTTTTCGAGATAACGATTTGGTTC
Source organism: Gasteruption jaculator (assembly GCA_949825005.1). Classification (NCBI taxonomy): domain Eukaryota; kingdom Metazoa; phylum Arthropoda; class Insecta; order Hymenoptera; family Gasteruptiidae; genus Gasteruption; species Gasteruption jaculator. The sequence continues at coordinate 2,901,871 of OX463768.1, forward strand.
CATTTTGCGGGAAATACCGAGAAAATCCATCCAGTGACGAATCCCGAACTTCCCGGGTACCTTTTGAGCACGCAAATCTATCTTTCGTGCGCTGCAACGTGAAGTGAAAATGCCATTGGGAAAATAATTAGCAATTTTCTAGTCCTCGAATGAAATACACGAAGGAGGGAAAAAAAAGGGGTGGAAATGTATGGTAATTCTTGTAAAACTGTTCGGTTTTGTAGCTACATGTAGTTTTTACGTAAATAAATAAAGAGGCATAGCTTATGTACTTTACAATCCGATCGATTTCACCGGTTGGAGCACTGCCAGCGTGTGACTCGTTAAATTTTCGTATTTAATCTCTTTTTACTTCTACACCAAATTGTTGTAAAATTATAATGTGTTCTTCGCCTACAATGTAATTCCGTGCCACAATGTTGCACTCACCCGCAGTTACGTCTTTTACTGCGCAGGAAAATGATTTGTAAAATTCGCCAAGGAAATATGGAAGATGCGCTCGTGACGAAAAATGGTAGAATCCACGACGAAAATAATAAACTATCGGATATTATGCCGTTTTTCTCTATTAGAGAAATTCTCAAATGTGAAATTATTTTGAAAAGTAGCTTCCTATACGAATACCTTTTTGTTAATTTTATTATTTTACGTCACGAACATATTTTCGTGTCGCAGGAAAATAAGGTTAAAATATACACATATATGTATTGGAAATAGGTATGCAAGCAAAGACGTATTAAAATATAATAATGAAAAAGGTTCCTTATTTTTTCTCGTAAATTTCAACGTTTCGACGATTGTATTCGTCTCTGTGGTGGGTTCTCCATACAAAAAAAAATCGATGGTACTAAATCATTTCCAATCCAGAGAATGCATATATTTAATACCATCTTTGGACACTCGTAACTTCAACTGAAGCCGATTTCAACGCTATCGATATTCCGGAACGATATTTTGGTATCAAATACCCACAGGATGAAGTTAATCTTCGAGAGGTGTGTTATTATGAAAAGCCCACTGTATTGAATCACGCCCGGATAATAAAATAACACTCAACACTGGTGTATTAAAAAATGCTGCTAAATGAAAACGCCCGCAGTTGATGTTAAATAACCGAATTAAATTGGGAAAATTTAAGGAGCAGTCCCAATTCTGCAAATTTGCTTGTAAAATTTTTAGAAGAATTTGTTCTTTCCCCACAAATTATATAAAAATATTTTGTTTCTAGAAATAATATAAATGTATATCGAATAAAGGCAGATACGTGACAGACCACTGGGTAGCCATGAATTTTTGCTGAAAAATCTGAAATCAGTTGAATCGCAGATTTATTTACTCTCGCTAAGTAATTTTTAATTAAACAAACGGCTCGTTTTTCCTTCTTCAATAAACAATTCTTTGAGAAACGAACTGAAGTTTGTCTACTTTTCAAGTACGGAGGTTACGTTTAAAGTGTTACAGGGTCAGTTAAACTGACCAAGGTTTTGTCTCGACTTATCGGTGGCAAAAGACTGCGACTTAATGTAACAAAGAAACAGGTGAGAGACTCGTGCAATTGTAATCGAAATATTCGCGAAAATTTCGGTCTGCTTGAAAGGAAAAACAGAAACGTCACGATCCCGTGAATTTCTTCGTAAAAACGAGGCAGAAAAGACGCACAAAAAATAACATCGAAGACGTCGAGAAGGAACTTATCCAAAAGTGTGGAGCCTAATTAGCACTAATTAGTTGCCCTAACTAAGCTAATTGGTATACGTACCTTTGCGCACTTGTTTTTTATACCGTAACAAGAGCTTTCTCGTTTAAAGCATGTATACTACTTTAACTGTAACATAATAACGAGGAATTTCGCGAGTGAAACGCAAAACGAGACTCAAAAAGAACTTCGACGATTATATTTTCCAAAATTTGCGATCCCAGAATTTAGAGGCCAGAAAAGAGCAACGTTGTTTCGGACTCACCGAGTGTAGGCAAAAAAGGCTTTAATTGGAGCAAATCAATTATTTTTTCCGTCATGTTGCACCTTTTTTCCAGCCCGAACGGTTCGAACTTTTCCCGATAGTTGTGACAAAGTAAAATTTTTTGTATAAAGCGAATCCTTCAACGGAGTGTCTCGGAACTGCACTAAATGACATTCTGTTGATGATGGGATACTTCTTTACACGGCCACTTACGTAACGAACATTGATTTCAATAATTCAGTACGTGGAATGAAGAGTTCTGCTATCATATTTGGAAGATAAGTTTGTTAGTTTAAATTTTGGCGTAATGCCAGTATTCCAATCCAAGAATGTAACAGATTTGTCATGACGTACAAAATGAGAGAAAGAGAGACAGAGAGAAAGATCGAAAGAGAGATAGAGAGAGGAAAGAAAGGGTATAGATAATCGCATTTACCCCTATTTGAAGCAAAATGTTTAAGCATGTGTCCAACTGACACGAATTTCTCTGTGCCAAGGCCTATTTCCATCAATCCCATTTACAAAACCTATCGTGTTTACCAAGTAAACTAGCTGTTTGTCAAATATTTCCCCCCAAACATCCCGATATTTATTTTTCTTCGGGAAATTCGTCTCCGGCAAAAATTTCAACGTCACTCTTATTCCGAAACTACAAATAATTCTACGGCAGCTGCAAATTTCCGTTCTGGCCAGAATGTGGGAAAATAGTTGCAACTCGAATTTTTCTGATTCTTGGGATAATCTCACCAGAAATTGCAAATTTTCGTTGAATGATGAAAATTTGCATTTTATTATTTTCCAAAATGTGGGAAAAATAATTATAATTCGAACTTCCCTATTTTTTTGCAAATACCCGAGACCGATGCGAAATTATTTCGGACAGGAGGATTTGAGAAAAATGAGAAGATGTGTATCTGAAATTAAGGGGTTTTTTAGTGTTGAAAACAAGAGAATCGATATCGGCAGTTGAGTTTGAGGGACAACATACCTTGGAGCTTGGCAAGCTTATATGTTAAGAGGAGGGACTAGTAAAGATAAGCCTGAGGGTAAGAGAGGAACTATAGCTTTCATGATCCCAACTACCTTCGGGCTTTCTTTTACATTGGCATGGAAATGCTGAGTCGCCTCGTTTACTTCTTTCTCCCATCTCTTTCCCTTTTGCTAAAAAGACATTGAGGCAAAGGAGGAGTCTTCTTTCATTTTCGAAATTCGCTATGATGGTAAAAGAAGTGCAGCACGAATTATTGATTTTTTTTTCCTTTCTGTCGTTCCGAGAAACGAAGCCAGAGGGAAAGGAAATGAAATAAGATCCTATTGGAAAGTTTATAACAATTTGGGCCACGACTCCGTCGTAAAGAGACCTCAGCTTGAGCTTATTTTCAAGCTCGACGGGACTACGTCTTATCGTGCGAAATGCAAATATTCGAAAAATTCCATTTCCAAAGCATTCACTCCCGAAAATCGATTCCAACGTTTGCGTTCGCAAATTCGTAATTTGAAAAAGAGTAGCTGTCGGAAACTCCGGCGTTTGTCCCGAGAATTTCAAATGCTCGGAAAATTCTTCTACCACTTATGAATTTTTCAAGAATTCAAATCCTCACAGTCGAGCCTTCCACTTCACTTTATTGTAAAGCTCGGAGTCTGCATTTTAACTCGGCCGGTTCCAGATGAAAGGAGAATGTACTTTACAAGTTACGAATTTTTGCCTTACAGGGTTCTCGGGAATACGCGGAGACTGAAGTTCCTTCGTTCCTCAGTAGAGAAATAATTGTTCAAAAGAGAAAGAATGCAGAAGCAAATTGAAGATTCTTTCGTCAAGACTGTTATCAGGTACCACGAAGAAAAGAATCACAAAAATCCAATGTTTAATAAAAATAGTTCCGAAGTTAACGCTTTTGGTCATGATTTCAGGGAAATAGCGAAATAAAATATTTCATCTATTATTTATGATTTAGAAAAAATTTGAAACAATTTAAATCCTGGTACGTTTTTGCCTGAATTACTCATTTAACTATAAAATACTGGAATACAATTGATAAGCTTCAGTTTTTTTTACCCCATTTTCGGGGAAAGACCGGTTATTTTTCTGCTCGGATAAAAACCACCCGCGTTGTTATTAGTATATACTATATACTTGATTTTGAGTCAACCGTTTCATCGAAAATCGGTTTACGTGCCACTGGATTTGTTATATGTCTTTAGAACTGGCAATGAGGGGGTTTACGTGGAAGTATACATAGCAACGGTTTTATTATCGACCGGTAATACAATATTGTTATTGCTATATGCATTTGACATATATGCACCGACACGCGTGTGGACAGATCTATATTGAACGCTCAAATATTAAACTCGAAAAAAGGAAAATGTGTACAAGAATGGTATCGAATGAGTCCTCGAAGGAAATCGTTGAAATTCAAATGAACTACTTGGGTTGCTCGTAAAATTGCTTCTCATTTTCAACCTTCTACAGCCCCGAACTTTCTTCTGCTTTTGAATAAAAAATTAAGTAGCAAAATATTAAAGTCAAATAAGAAAACTGTAGACGTCGAGAGGGAGCTAATAATTCATTCCAATTTTGTAGTAGCAGTGTGCTTCCATTATTGCGTAAAAATATTTTGAAATCTTAGAAACAATAATTTATTAATGGCGTTTATTACTTAGGCACTCAGTTTTCGGAGTTAAAAATTCTTCTTTTTGGCAACAAAATTGTTAATTCAGAAAAAAATTGTCGAAGAAAAGTTTTTATTAGTCCTGACGTCGATTCGAGACTTCTGAAATTGATTTGGCAATTTTTATGCCCACGGTAACACTTTATTATCTATTAATTAACGTATTGCATATATAATGTAATACATCAATTATTAAAGATCAAAACGTAATCCTCTAATGTATAATTAAAACACTCGGTTGGTTATAATTTGATAATAACAATTGGGAATATTTCATGTTCCCTCTTTGCGATTTGTATTAATTAATTATCAATTAATATATATATTACAGCATGTATGCAATAATATATCATTGAGTCGATAATGAAATATTAAAAATGTTAATCATTTAGCAGAGGAAACTTCAGAATCTTCCCAATTGTTAGTACCAAATGACGACCAACTGAACATTGAAACAATATTCCATAAACTTGCGTTTCGATGTCGCATCATTTTTTACAAATCCTAATCTCTCGCTATTATATCCTTTTGTTACTTTTCAATAAAAACTCACAAAACGTTAGACGGGAGCAAACAACTTCGTTATTATCAGTTAGTGGAGCGTAAAATGATCAGGAAAGAGATTAACTTCCCCACGGAATTCAACAAACCAATTTTCCATCAAGTTTGTTGCCTTTCTTCTATTTTTTTCCGCTCTGCTGTTTTTGAAAATAGATCGAACAAAAGGAAATATCAGAGCTGTAGTCCAAAAATAAGCGACGATAAAAAAAAATCGTCGATCGTCGATACTTCAAATAGGATTCGTTTCACATAGTAGCCGTTGAAACACAAACGACGTGGAATTAGATAAACAGAGATTATCATCATCATCATCATCATCATCATCACGATCGAGATACTCTTAAACCGTTTTGGTTGACTCACGCTTCGTTCCTTGAACAATTTTAGTAAATTTAGCACGTTGGGCAAAAGGGTAAGAAGGGAAGATTAAAAAAAATTGGCAGCGAACGGAACAGATCATCGAATGATGCTGCGGTCTAAACTAGTATCATCCAAGCTCGCCCGCTCGTGACTATGTATATGAATGACTGAGAAAGAGAAATAAATACGGAAAGTATCCGAGAATAATAAACAAAGGAGGAAGATTAAAGATCGCCTCGACGAAGGAAGAGGTAAGAAAATAAAGCGAAGAAATCGCAAAGTGACGTGAGAAAAAAAAAAATATCGTTCAAGAAGATCTGGTGGTCGGATGCATGCTGTTAAATGCATCTCACTGCAAAGACTATGTGTGACAGTGAGAGACCCTATTTTTATATTGTTTGCAAGTACGCGCAGCGGGAGAAGGATGCGTATAGTTAATGAAGACCTTAGCTTGGACTTTATAGTAATCTCAAGCATAATTATAGTTGCAGCGATTCTATATCGTATAAGATGGCAGTTATGAAATAGATACTGTTATTTATTAGTGGGGTTTCACTCGCGGTTAGTTTCCTGCCTCGTTTTCACGGAGCCATTGTCACTTCTTTTGCAAGAAAAGTGAACTCGAATGTGTTAAAATTCAAGAGAATGTCAGAAGGGCGAAGGAATTAGTTATAAAAGTAGAAGAAAATTCATTTTCTTCCAGGGAACAATTTTTTATAGACTATTTTAAAGACTACTCTAGAAAAAAATAATTTGGAAATTTTTTTGTCCGAGAATTGCGAATATTATTATTTTTGTTTACTTATTTATTATTGGACGATATAATGATAAATTAATCCAAAGCACCCTTTGTGATTTACTTTCTAACAGAAGTTTTATAGAATCTAGAGAAATTTTTTATTAAAAACCGCAAGGTTTGTTGGATAATTCAACAATAAATTGAAATAAAACATATTTTCTTTGTATACTATCTATGATAAAAATTTCATAGAAATTCTGCGACAGAATTTTTCACGTAAAAAATCGTGTCATTATGAACATGGTGATAAATTGAAACCCTTTAAATACAGAAAAAGGTTTTAGGTAACAGACACTGCTGCCTAATGGCCTCTAAGGAAGTTAATTTCGATGCAATGAGGAGGAAGAAAGATTCCATCCGCTAATCCACAATGAAAAAGTGTCCCCAGTATCGCTGTAACTATAAATGCTTTCAAGACTGATGGTGGGTGGCTATATTTGTCTCTCGCGGTGTGTTTCTGCTAGATAAAATGGCAAATCGTCTATTTTGTCTCAGTTGCGCAGCGAAATTACTCGCAACCGACGGAATGTGAGATATGACGGAAAAAAAATAGCAATATTTTTGGACTAGAAGTTTGAATGCGCTATTTTGTTTGTTGTAAGAGGAAGATTGTTTCAAAGGTACCTTAGATAGGTAAGTTTAAATTGCGACAGTTATTAGCCCTGGCAGCTGGGGTCTATTAGCGTTGTTACCCAACTATTCGACGCCTCACGAAACCCACACCTTCTTTACCTCTGAAATTCAAGGTTTTATTACCAGCTTTTGAATACTGCTTTTTTAGCTCGTCTCAAAATAATGAATTACGACGAAGAAAATCGAAATTACGATAGAATCTAATTTATCGAATTAGAAAAAAAAAGAATTCTCACCCGAAAATGACAAAATTCTTTTTACGGACCTCCTACTCCCGAATTACTGAAAGCAAATGCTTTTAGGTAAATATAATGAAATGTTAAAACCTCGGTTGGCCTGTTTCTCGAACACGAAAAAAGGTCGACCTATATATTAAAAAAAAACCCTCGAAATGTATCCCCTTTGTTCCCCCAAACGATTTTCAATTCAACTTGAAAAAAAATCCTCTCTCGGAATAACGAAACCAGCGTAAACTTATTTGAAAGCTCTTTTTTTCCTACCCTGAAAATAATCATTAAAATAAGCATAAATCTTAATAAGAAAAAAATCGACCAAAAAACGACACTGGTCCCTCAAAAAAAAAAATAGAATGACGTCCCTAATTATGAAAATTAGTCGCTTGATACGTTCATTTGAAAAAAGTGTGACAAGTCTGAGAATCAGCAATGTAGCGCCACAGATTACAGGGTAATCCGTGACGTTTAAATTAGGAGGAAACATGCGGTACATTGTTTTCCTTGTCATGTACCACTGAAGGGAGAAAAAAGAGAGAAGACGAAGAAGTAGAAGAAGAAAAAGAGGGGAAAAAAGAGGGAAAAGGTTCCAACTATGATGTGAGTAGGAAAGTAGGTTGTTGGAACACAGGACAATGAACATCGACGGGGTTTCCTCTGACCTACTGAATTTATCATATATCGATGTTTCCTTTCATATATAGCTTTTATATAAATGAATAGAAAGAAATTGAAATTATATATTTAAAAAATTAATCTCCAAGTTATATTTGCACGGAAAATTGCCTGTCTTTGGGGGAAAGGGAGGTCAAAATTTTCATCATTTTTGGCCCAATGTCTTTCAAAAAATAAACGCGAAGAAATTTTTTCCCTAAAATAAAGAATTTCTAGGATTTAATTAACAATTTTTTTCTTCCTCCTCGAAGCAGATTTGGCTTCCACAGTTTTGAGTACCCGAAGAACCAGAGTTTTGAGAAAAAGTATTGAAGTTTTTGGGAGGAATTTCAATGTTCAATTGCACCAAGATCGAATCTAGGAATTTTTACCGCACATCGTTGTCGAGCTTAATTTGAAGGCACGTGTGATACATGTATAAATTTCTCAAGAGCTTCCACTTGTCGAGGTGACAGTCGTTATTCGTGATGTAATATAAATTCTAAGTCGCATAATCCTTAGATAAGAATTACACTTTCTTGACATGTGTCACATTAGAAGACAAAATAGGAAGAACGAAATTATTGATAGAATAAAGACGTCCATCAGGAGCGGAAAAAGTAATCGACTGTCAAGTTCAACGTCTACTTTGCCGGACATATTAACAAAAATATGGGTTTTCAGTAATATTCGAATTTTCAATTGCAAAAAATAAAAGTACAAAATACTCCGAAATTTCGCGGGTTTTAATATAGTGAAAAATTAGGGTAAATATTTCGGAGATTCAGAAAGAGGAAAAATAAGAAAAGGCAATTTTCCAGCAAACTTCTTAGGATTTTCTACATATTTCTGTGAAAAAATCCATCAAAATTCTGCGAAAAAGAAATATCTTGCAACTTTCACGTCAGACCACGCTTCGGTTGAATTCTGACAAATCTTCCGATGAGGTTTTCGACGTGACATCTGATTACTTTTAAAAAGATAAACACGTTTTCCGACGAAAACATTTTCTACAAATTCTCAATTAACGGCAAGAGTTAAAAATACGAGACCAAATGTAGGTCAGAGTACCTACAAGTTGTTATGTCGATAAAAATACATATTCAATTGTATTCGAATTTAGTAAAAATAAAAACAGTTTTCAAGGATTTCAAAGATTCGAAAAATTGGGTTACAAGCAATTATTGTAAAATCAGTAAAAAAATATGCTAATTTCCTGGAAACTGATGAATTTTGTTAGTTTTAATGCATTTCTATGAGAAAATTCTACGAAACTCTGTGAAAAAATATCTTGCAAATTTCACGTAACGATTCAATTTTGCAGAATTTTTAAAAATCTTCTATAAAAGTTTCATTCGCGAAATCCAATAGCTTTTTAAGAGATAAACACGTTTTCTGAAGCAAGCGACATTTTTTTCAAACAAATTTTCAATTAATAGCAAGAGTTAAAAATACAAGAGTAAATGTAGGTCAGAGTGTGTATAAGTTGAGTGTACAGAAGAAAGGTATCTGTATGGGCGTAAGTATGTTGATATAAATGACAAAAACATGAATGTGCGATAAGAGGAGGACTTTTGGAAGGTAAGTATGTATATGTATACATATCATGTTCGAAGATGTTGCATATAACGGGCATGAATTCACAAATGTATATAATACATATAAGAAAGGATTTAATCTACGGTCTCTGTTAGAAACCACATCATGATAATTACTAATCGTTTTGTCGGTAGACCGTGAATACTAACTAAGCTGGTAATTTTACACTGAATATCGTATGCATGTAATCTAAAGTGTCGGGGCGGAGCCCTTTAAGTACAGCTTTCGAACAGTCCACGTGGTGGTAGACGGATTCATTTTCCTTTTCTTAATCTTCGTACCCTCATTTTTGGTAAAAAACAAAATCTTGATATTTTGAATATTTTCAGAAAAAAAAATTCAAAGACCGGAAGAATGCGATTTTAAAAGAGCTCTATTTTGACAAAAAAGTAAGTTTTTAAATGTCAACAAAAAAATATTTAACTGCATGAAAATTATTATTTATTTCGTACATAACGAATATTATTAACTGTACTAATTATGCGTGGACTAAAAAATTATTAATTGTTTGAAAATAGAGACAATAATTTTATCAGTTCGCAAAAAAGTTTCTTCGGATTCTTAAGAATTAAAAAAGAAAAATTCATCCTCGAGACTTACTTAATTCAAAAAGGCAAAAGAACAAGTTTAAAATCCACATTCAAAACCTGTTGCTTTGAAATTTTCCTGACCTGTAAAATCAAACCTACATTTTCGTACGTAATTTTGAAAACACGGATTAGAAATTCGAAACTGTCTAAAAAAAAAAATCCCAATAGATACAGGCTCTATTGTTTTTGTCCCCAAGTTGCTCGAATCCCAAAAACGAAATAAGAAATTCCGGAGCGAGGATCTCTGACCTTCCAATGAAGCCGATGAAATATCGTTTCTCCCGAGTATTTTTTATGGACATATGAAAGTAGTGTAAATTGACATTTGAATGACAAAAAGGGAAGACACGAAGAAAATCAAGGTTAGCGGAAAAGGAATATTTAGCAGCGGTATCTATCCATTTATGCCCTTGCGCGAGGATACGTTGTGGCTGCTGACCTACTTTTACAATAACGCCAGCCAGACATGTTGCCGACTAAGGGGTGGTTTAGCGTGTTTCTACGCAGTGCGTGTCAGTACCATCCCCTTTCGCCCCTCGGTTTCTATGACTATCACCTAGATAGAGGAAGAAAGTTTTCGCCGTCAAGATTAAGAAAAAAAGGATGAAGGGAGAGAGAAACGAGGTACGATTCGACTCATCCTTGAGAAGGAGATAAGAAACGAAGGGTGGTACGCACCCTTATTTATTCCTTGCTACGTTCATATGTGTTTCTTACGACTATCCTTTTTGTTGATTATGACTCTTCTCTTCGTGTTTCTTCGCCTCATTCTATCAGTGAGCTTCTTACCCTTTTATTTCCTTTTCCTGGCAGCTTATCGTTATCATCTTAACTACTGGGTTTTGCTTTTTTACAACTCTCTAAAGAAGGTTCTTGTTTCGAGAAAAATATATTATTGGACAAAATAGGCACGTAAAAAAAAAACGAGAAATCCATTTTCCAGATAAGGGCAAAATGTTTTCTTCCCACATGAAATACACGCGTATGAGCAATCCGCGTGGCAAACTGCAATTTTAGGACATTTTTCAGCAAAAGGGAATAATAAAACTGACGTCATTGTCGCTTCTGAAAATTCATCTACTGGAATTAAACTTACAATTTCTTTGGGTTGCTAATTGGAACACGATCCGATTGATTTTTTTTTTCATAGCCTTTGTTTCCCTTAAACGACGTAATTCTAAAAAAAAAAGTTTCCAAAGAAAATATTAGTTACTTCAAGTGAAGGATTAGAAGCTGGAATTCTTAGAATAAAAATTTTCCGAAATTGGAACCCACTTCCAATTTTTTGACGATTCATTTTGTCTAGCAAATTGCGATATTTTAATAATTGTTGAATCTGTTTTGTTTTCTTCGGCCATAAAAATATTTGTTAGTAATAATATGGCTAGGTTTTAATAACGAATATTTTATTTAACGACGAATTTCTAGAAATAATCTGTTTAAGGATTTTTTCCAGAAGAACTTCGAATGCCCAAATTGCAAAGAATTTTCGCAATTCATGAAAATGTATCGTACTCGTATGTTCTCTGTTCGACGTATTGTTGTTGTCTATTCCAAATACAAATTTAGTACCTAGCTCCTCTAACTATTAGGCTACGTATTAATTGACGCTCTATTTTTGTTCTTAATGTCAAGTTCCTTCCTAAACGATACCTCGAAAGCTGCTTCTAAAATCGTATGTATCGAAACAAGAGTGATTAAAAAGATCCATTTAAACTTGAGATCTCCTCATCTACGAATTCCAGGTTTGGAAAAATTTTCGAAAATTTACCTAAAAACGATTGCTTTGGGAAATTGAATTTCAATGAGTTCATTATTAAAGAATGCAAATGTGAATTCCTTCTCGTTGCTGCATTTCACCACGCAATTATGACATTTCTCTTTTTTTTTACCTTGCAAACTTTTTTTTGTGTAATCACGAATTTCTACACAGCAAAGTTTATTTTGTTAAACTTCCCGAAACAAGAATAGAAGGGAGACATATATTCTTGTTCACATTATATGTACTTTGTGTATATGTGTGTGGATAAATTTGAAACATACACAAGGGAATATATCAGCAGGTGTTACTAACCCATCCGCATTTTCACTTAACAAAGAAGCGAGGAAGACAGAGTGTTCTTTGTGATAGAGAAATTCATAAATAAAAATAAATGCCTCTATTTCTCTCCTTCGTCACCTTTCTAAAATCGAAAGCTTTCGTCGAGAGGAAAATCTCGAAAGAACGCTTAAAGTTCAACCCCAATTTGTTTAAAAAGCAATTCTTTTGTATTAATTCCACTATTGCAATATGTGTTTGGGCTAATTGGAAGAAAGACGCGTAGCATGATTTCTCTACTTCGAGATCAGACTCGAGTAGAAACAGTCGCCCTTGTTCGTACCATTTTTACCTACTAGAACAAAAGCTCTAATAGGTGTCCACGACGCAAAATGAATCTAAGTGCGTACAATGAAAAAAATACATGCGCGAATTATTTAATTTCTAGGTGGAATGATACCAGATGTTGTTACAATTATTATAAATATATGATTGATGCCTTATTTAGTTGCAGCGATAATTGAGATTATTATATACATTTGCGGACAAAAGTCAAGAATTAAATAATCAAATTGTGTATTGAAATAATAAAAGTTAAAAAACGTAAACCTTCAAAAATATATATTGTATATTAATTATTAGGTTTTTATGAACTTTTAACAAATTTCATTATTTTACGTCACGAGCGCATTCTTATTATTTTTTATAGTAACTTTCCTTATTTTCTCAGTGCAGGTTGCACATTCTTGGATTTATAAAAAAAACAAGATACAAAAAATAAGTAAAATGACACAAAAAAAATGCTTATTTTTTTTACAGTAAGGCAACATGCATTCTTCATTCGTCGGGACCTAAATTTCTTCTCCAGAAACGTTTATTGCAACTTGTTCGAAAAAATTCCTTAACTCTTGTCATAGGTGTACATTTTGTAATATACAATGGCAAAAATGCACATACATACGTTTACGTTATTTCAAGAATTTTGAAATTGCGGGAAATGGACGTGACATTTTTCCTCACATCAAAGTATAATCTCAGGACACGTGTCCTTATTTTCTCATACTCGGGACATCCTGCCACATCTTTTTCTTTTATTTCTGTAGGAATAAATTGGCTTCGAATGACATCGAATTTTCCGTAATACGTTCCTCCAAATTCCGTTACCAAATTTTCCCGGCTACGGGAAGACAAAATGAGGGAAAATGAGGTGAGGAGGGAAAGAAAAGCGTCCATAAAGTGGAGTAAACTTACGAGGATACGTCCAGTAGTAGTTTGTCCAGAGATGAGCTCGCCAGCCCAATCTTTAGCCTCTGTCATAAAAGTCCCTTCGAACTCCTTACCCTGACGGGCTGATTTTTGTTCCTTTTGCTTGGGGTCATTTGGTGCGAATTCGGGCTCCTTGCGACAACAGAGGAAGGCAAAGGCCCGCCACAGTAATACAATCAACAGCCCTGCAAGGAAAGTAAAGATACTCGACAATAAAAAGCACCACCATCTCCGTTCTTTGAGGCAGTCATCTTCCGGGGGCTGCTCGCTCGTTTCTTCGCTCGTCATTCCGGCAGATCTTTGCTGCCCCCGGGTCAAACATTCACCGGCGACTATCAGCAGTAATAGAAATAATCAGGGGGGCGCACTTGATGCGCTTCATTATTATTTCGATGACTTTGGAGATCCACTCTTTCCTTTCTTCTGCCTCCTTGCTCCTTCGTCCTCTTCTTCCTCTTCTTCTTCTTCTTCCAATTCGGTTCTTCTACTCTCGCGTCTGGCAACGAAACTGCACTTTTTCGTTTCGACGATTTCAACAACGAGTATTAGGTACTAAGTTTCACGAATTACTGCTTGTTTTTATTTTTTTTTATTATTTTATGCTAAAAACTACGGAAACGAAAACTCGGGGAAACGAAAAACAGGGACACTCAATAAGTGCCTCTCTCGCTGGAAAGACAAACAGACGGACTGAGAATGTTTATCAGACGTATCTTCAGATTTTCCGCTGTCTTCCCCGTTGATGCTGAGAGTCACAACAATTCTCACTGACTTCTACCTTCAGTTCAACGAAAAACTCATCACTGCTTGACATTTTGAATAACAACTGTTTGCACCCTTTTGAAAAAAGACACACTCACACACACACTCGCACACACACTGTTTTTCTTGTTTTTCTCTTTTTCTTTTTCTTTCGTTTAATCCTCTCCTCTCCTCCGATAGCGGATGAATTTCAGGGGGAAAGATCGTTATCGAGATGATACGCTTCTCTCGGTTTTTTTTTTCTTTCTTTTCGTGGCGAAAGGGATCGAGGGTTGAAAAGGGTTCTGTGGTTGTGGTTCTGGTTCTGGTGCGCTGCTGGTATTGTTGCTTCCGTGATTTTTCGTTCGCTCCTGCGAGACACGAAGTGAGGTGATGTAAGGGTTCGAAATTCCGACGAATGGATTGGTAATATTTCTGTAAGACGCTTTTTGGTTCGTTCACTTGCTTAACCTACTTGTATGAGTTTTAGTTATGTGCACCACCACCGTGTGGGTGCCGATCATCGACGACGACGACGACGGCGACGGTGATGACGGCGACGTCCGAATGTCCCAACGACCATACCACTATACTCTGCAGCAATCAATACGCAACAATGGACCGGGACCAATAAGCTCAGAGCTTTTCCTGACGTAGACGCAAGTTCTAACGCGCATCTGAAACCTTGCCTTCCCTTCACCGCCTCGTGTCTAAAAGCTCCGAGTATTATTCAGTACCGGAGCTTTCCGTCATATACCAGCGCTACAATTGTAAGTAAAGGTGGAAAGATTTTAGGGCTTTCCATTGTTGAGCTTTCATCCAAAGTCCCTTTTTCCCATCCTCGTAATTAACAAGGTTTTCTCTCTCTCTCTCTTTCCCCCTCTCGCCCCTTTTCAACGAATCCATCGAACGTATCGCTACCGAAAGCTCGACTTCGCATTAAAGTTTTTTTCGAAAAGAGAAGCCAGCGATTGGAATGCCAGAAAATGAGTACGCGAATTCTAGAGTGCGGCTCTAGAGCGCGCTAATGCCCGAAGCTCATTCGAGCTTACGTTTTGTTTCCCTTTCAAAAACAATATTTTTCAAGTTTCACAGATTTCCGGAACATTCAAAAAATCCATTTTTTGGACCAGTGCTTTTCAATCGGACAGAATAAATCTTGGGTCTCTTGAATTTTTTGAACATCAACTGTGAAATTTTAAATTAATGTTTTCCAGATTCTCGAAATTCTTTTGGAAACAAATTTCAAGTAATTTGAGTAAAGTTAATAATTTGAAAGAAAATTTTTAGTTTTCATTAGGAAAAATTTTCCACTAGTATTAATATATTAATATATAAGATTTTAATACTTTGAAAATATTAATGTTAAAGATTTTATAGACTTTCACTATAAGACTGCATTATGCAAGATATAAAATAATTTGTAAAATGTTTTATACTATACAGTCAATATTTTATACTATAATAATTTCCTTTTTTTACAGCAAAAATGAATTTTAGAATCGGTATTGCAATATTCTGTGCAACTTTCTGCAGCTCATGCAGCTTTTAAACCGCTGGTGTAGCCACTAAAATTGAAGAACGTAATTTTTTGAGAAAAATAATTTTTTTTAATACAGGAATGAAAGTGATGAAAAACATTATTAAATTCTTTTTTACACGGTTATCAACTTTCTATGATAACGGACATACAAAGCAAAATTGCTACAATGTATGTTTTAAAGTGAAAAAAACTATTTTTCAAAATTGTGATTTTAAACCTGAAAGGCAAAACTTTAGTTTTATGAAAAATGCGTAGTAATATAGAAAAAATTATTTATTTCTAAATTCACAATTTAATGAAGTATAAAAATATTGAACTCGCAATTTTAAATAAATTTTAAGCAAAATACTTTCAATTTAGATTTTTACAGGTATGGCCTAAAATTTTGTTTATTATTACAAAATGAGTAAACATAAAGGTAACCTCATTTAATATTTTAAAAATATTTCACAAAATTACCACCAGAGCTCGGCACACTCCAATAACACGTTTCATGCAAAAATCACAAAACGCACAAGTGTCGAAAAATGTATGGAGTCAAGAAATATTTTTCAATATTTTGTAAGATAATTTTTTTCTCAAAAAAAAAATATATAGATTTTAACTTTTAATAAATAAAAAATAAATTTGTACAAACGATTTCCTTCTGTACATTACAACTTAACCTCAAAACCTGACCAATTTCCTTGTTTTTCTTACACAAAAATTGCATCATTAACAATAAAAAAATATCACAAACTTAGTTAAAATTAATTGAGGAATAATTATAAATTGAATAATATGTGTTATGAAATTTTAAAATAATATTCACTGTTTTTAGGATCTTCAGTTATTTTCAAATGAAAGGCAACTAATGCCGCCTTACCAATTGCCAAATATATTTATAACAAAAACCCGGATGTTAAAACAATTTTTATCATTAAATCTCTTCAAGCAGAGTAAGTTTTTAATGAGCTCCAAATTTTAATTAAATTTAATCAGAATTTTGAGTGAGTAATGAATATTTCATATTATCCGAGTAATATTTTTATTATTAGGTAAATATATTAATGCGATGAGTATGAGTACAGTGCAACAGAATCCTGTAGAAACGTCCATAAGGAACAAATTAAAAGAAGCTTTGAATCCTAGTCATATCGAAGTCATTAACGAGTCGTATATGCATAATGTCCCGAAAGGAGCCGAAACTCATTTTAAAGTTATTGTTGTCTCGGATAACTTTACTGAGAAAGCTTTAATTGCGGTAAGATGATTTGGTTGAATTCAAATGAGAATGAACCTTGGATCAATCCCAGTTTTCGACTATCTTCTGAAAAATCTCACAAATGTGTATAGCATTTGCAGTCGGTTCCTCTAGAAATGATGAAATATGCAATATTTATTGCTAAAATATACTACAGTTTCTGAGATTTGTAATTCCTGGGAAATGAATTCAAACTTCATTTTCAACAAACCAGAATTCTAAAAATATGTATTACCTAGAAGTATTTCTATGTTGATCTGGAACTTCTTGCTTTCATTTCAGCGTCACAGAATAGTAAATGAAATACTGGAAAATGAACTGAAAACTGGAGTTCACGCTCTTTCCATAGTGGTAAGTATCGCTTTAGATGAAAAAATTCAAATATTTTTTTGTATTAATTGAAAGGATTTAAAAAATATTCTATTACGTAAATTCAAAATATTTTTCTTTTTAGGCGAAAACACCGAAGCAATGGGAAGAGAGCACGCAAAAAGTAGACCCAAGTCCTGCCTGTAGAGGAGGTTTTGGAAAATAATTTGTTTTCTTAATTAATATTTCGTTACAAAATGTATTCATAGAAAATCATTGTTTCAATATTTCTTTGTATCGTGGTTACGAAGTTTGAGTTTAAGTTGAATGTGTTTAACAATATTAATATTGTTGAATAAAGGAGAATCGCTCCCAATTCACACATGAACTTGTCTCGAGACACTGACGTGTCTCTTGATAAATGTAATTTTCGTTTTTGATTTACCTTGATTTCATTTTCATTTTTTCGTCATTTTGTTTAAATGCTCATAATTTTTCCAAATGTTTTTATAAAATTGTAAAATTTTGAGAAAACCTACTTTAAAAAAAGCGTTACTACACTTAATTCAAGAAATTGAGAAAATAAGTAAACATAATAAGGAAAATGACAAAAAAAAACACGAGAAAATGAACATTTCAGGAATTTAATAAAACTGAAACACATTTCGTTTACTTTTTCTTGCCAAACATATAAAGAACGAAGATTTAATTGAAATTTAAGGACAAAAGAAAAAATTCATTAATGTCATAAAGAAAATGTATCCAATCTCAATTTTCCTTCGTTTTCTGTTAAATAAAGAATATCGGACATCGACTGTTCCGCTATTGCTTCTTCGGCTTTATCGTTCATCTGTAAAATAAGAAAATTGCATGATCAGTAATAATTGGACTGTTTTTGTTAATTTTATAATTCACAAGATTAAAATAATTTTCATACCCCTCTAAAAGTTACATCAGACGGTGCAAATTTGAAGTTCGGTCCAAAGTTGACAGATACAGTGGCACTTTTATGAATGGAAACAGTCGGATAATAAGCACCTTTATGAAAATCTATAAAAGCTTCACCTTGAGAAACGCCATTTTTATAAAATATCATTTTGCTTCCGGGTAATGCTTTCAGAGCTTTCAATGCTTCCGGTACTTGATCTTTCTCTTCATAGTAAAGGTGACTCTTAAATTTCACCAAAGGCTACAAAAAAAAGAGAAAATATAGATACAATTCCTTATTCCCCTTTCAATGAAATTGCAATTTCGAAAGATAGATAAAGAATTTCCTTACTCTGTCTTTATAAGTATTTGGTAAATGTGTGACGTCGTGTATTTCTGGTAAAACTATGAGAAATCCCAGAGTATCTCCTTCCCCATAACCGGAACTATAATGTTTACCTCTGCTTTCATGGAACCTCGTACCTTTCCTACAAAATTGAACAAATTAATAAAGCTGATTTTTTTAACCAATTATAATCTCCCATTATTGCATTAAATCGCGATTATTCTAACAAACTGTTCATTTCCATAATTATTTCCTTCCAGGAACATTTGAATAAAATTTCTCAAGATTGTTCACCAAAAATGTTTGAGTCTCTGAAAATAAATGCTTTCCTACTCACCTCGACCTCCAAGAATATCCGAACTTATCATATCCTAAAGGAGCTTGTAAATTTGCATACTCCTGCCCCCATCCCAGTCGAGTCGCAGAACCTTCTGGCATTTCCTCGATAGTTGCTTCCCAATACCACGTTCCTTTGCTGACACCTGCATCATGTTCATGGGTTACTAGACAACTAATAAAAAAATAGAACTAGATTCTTTTTATTTCTGCTATTGTGACATACAGTGCGTAGCTCTGACCATGCAATATCCTTTTTCTCCTGTAACCGCGAGTCTGTCTTCGGACACTCTTAATTGAGGTGCTCGATCGTGTAAAGCGAGTAGAACCGTACTAGGACTCAAAGCTCGATACAGCCAGCCAGGTATCGGCTTTCCCGCCCAGTCGCTACTTTCGTCAAATTCCTAAAACGGTTTATAAAGAATTATCTTGGAGTTGTCCTTCATTAGAAATAAAAACTACGTCAATTGCTTGTATTACCTGTCGAAAAGGAGCATGTGGATCAGGTTCGGCCAAAATATATCTATATCCATCTTTATTAAATGGATGTTCCAGGGGATACCCATGGGCTGGTAATTTTGGTGTTGCTATTTCAGATCCTCGTCCTTTCTTCCCAGGACCGGCACCAGCTCCCTCTCCAGGAAATTTACGTTTCGCACTCCTGCCACGAAGACCACTAGGCAAAGGAACTGCAATTTTCAAAGAAAGGTTCAGAAAAATTTTAACTCTAGGATCATTTGTTCAAACATTTTTATAAATTCTAATATTATTGTAGTTGTATCATATATCTACTATAATTCATGATAATTGTAAAGATGTAATATTAATAAAGGAAAAACATTATTCATATATGGGACAAATAAGGAAAGTTCTGAAATTCTAAGAAACTTATAAATGTATGGTTCTGATAAAATGAAAATAAGCCAGCTATTTTAAGACTTACCTTTGCTTGGCAACTTAGCGAACCGAGCATTTAAATAAAATATTAACAAAAATAGAATCAATTTTAAGTCTCTGTTTGAGGTAAAGACTTACCAACATGTTGAACTCCCATTTCTGTGACTTTCAAGTGGCCGCCTTTGATCATAGCTTCATAATTTGGTTTAATAAGTATCAAGTCGGGAGTTATGAGGCCGAATAATTGACCGTCGGTGGCATTCTCGTCCATCGTGAATAAAGTTCCTACATCTTTGAGTAAAGCTCTGTGTATCTGAAATAATGCGGTGAATTAAAATCACTGTCAATTATAAGAAAGTTAATGCTTACGTTTTACATGAAAATAAAAATGGTAACTAACTGTTGCATGCCAGGATTGCGTCACCCTTCGCGGCATGGTGGTCATACTTTCCCAATGACATTCAATGAAAGGAATAATATCCTTGTCTTTATGAAATAATGTTCTTTGATCTCTGTCCTTCTGGCAAAGTTGCAATAAATTTGCGATAGCTGTTACGCACATTTGTGGAAATGCTGTAAGGAAAAAGCCAATTTATTTCCTTTGTTTAGTGCAGCCTCTTCCAGTACTTGGAACAGTACAAGTTTTTTGTTTAATGACAGATTTATAAGTATTACGTCATCGCAAGCAGTAGTGTAAACAAAGAGGATAATGAAAAATGAAAAAATACCGTCAGTTGCTACCACTAACATGGCGGGTTTTTAACTTTATTTGGTTAAATTAGAAAAAGTATACGTAAAATTACATTTAACCTTATTGTGACGACTTCCAAATGTTTCAAATTCAACTTAGTTGCAGCGAAAGGCTTCAAACTGACTTTATTTTGTATAAATAATAGTAGAAATAAGATAACATACGTGCTTGGTTCTTTTTGAAACTCTCTAAACCAGTCGGCGAACAATTTTTACACATGAAGACATAATTCATCATGAAAGGAACTAATTTTCCTAATTGATATCCAATACAAGATTCGTGAAACCATCTTGTACAGCTTGCGCAAAGCAATTCTGCTATGTTTAAATTACGATCCTTCCCGCTGAAAGAAATATATTTAAAAATTATTTCATTCAAAGTATCAACTGTCTCTGATGGAAAAATTGATAAGATTTCGATTTATCCCTTTTTCATCAAAGTAATTTATCGATCAGAAACTTGACTCACGGAATATGCATTCAACTTTAGCAATTAAATTAATCAAACCATTGGTTGGTATTATGGCAAAGCATAATTAACCTCCATTGGAATAAAAAGCTTATTATTTTTACTTATGTAAAGTTCTGAAACTTTAATTTATTTTTTACTCCTAACTTAAATCATCCGTCACTCGATCGATATATTTTTCGTACTCTGATATATTTTTTTGGACGAGAAATCATATTATATATCTAAAAGCCTCCATTTCTTTTAATATTCTTGTGGAACAACAATCTATTGATTTATTTATTTGTAGAAAACGAGAATATCAGTACCCAAACTACTTTGTTATTGTTATAGGTTATGTTAATTCAAAGAATTTGTGACAACAATTGAGCGACAATTGTAATAATCCAAAATCAATAATCTAATTTTTCAGAATATAAAAGAACTCAATAAAAAATTATCAGAGAAAGAAAATGTTAAAATTCATAATTACCAATAACAATTGCCATTTTCGTTATTGTTTATACGAGCGACCGCCTTTTCATTGCTAGATTCTTCGGGTTTGGATTTTGATTTGCCTTTATCATCCGATTTAGACGCTTTGTCCTCGGGGGGACTATTTGTAGCCGAATCCAAATTTTCCGAAGGACTGAAAAACACGAGAAAAATAGATCCATTTATTTATAAATAAACTTACTAGGAGACATAACCTCACTTGACGCGCAAGTCGAAGTGCATTTCGAAAGTTATAATCCGAAAAAAAAAGAACAGAACAAGTGTTATCGTATTTATTCCTGGAATATTACTTATTTTACGTAAACAAAATACCTTTCAGTTTTTTCTTCCGACATCATTGTTGTCGATTTTCCCTGAAAAATTCTGTCTTCACGTCATTTATACTAATTACTACCACCACTACGAACCACGCTGTTTCTTTGTCACATATATATATCATACATGACTATATGCATGTATGTATATAGATAACTCCTGTATGTAGCTAAAATGCGAGTCTACAGAAACCCGGGAGATTTGCCAACAATGCGCGCGCAACTGCACGGTAGTGGTTCTAACGGTGACCGATAGAAATACGCGACGTTTCAAATAAATTACAGGTAATTTGATGAAAATCGTTTTACAATTATAATTAATTGTCATTAATTAATAAATGCTTTTTTTATTATCAAGCCGATTAAGTAACAATCTTGGCTATAGTTTAATATATGATCAGTGCTAACTATATGCAATTCATAGACACTTGCCGGCTTATTTGAATCATTTTAACGGTCATTTTTTTTACGACGTTGTCACTTTCTTTTTGAACGCGTTATTATTGAAAGTTAGCGATTTGAATACGATATTTCGCGTATATGTTAAAATTCATAAAATCGAAAGAATACGATAGCTCAAAAAAAAAGAATTTTGATAAAACCGCGATGTTTTCATTTTCGCGAATTTTCCTCATTTGATCGGTTGGAAAATAACTAGAAGAGTTAAGAGGAAATAATATTTCGCTCAAACGTTGGAGCATATAATGAAGCGAAACGTTTCATTAGAGTTAACGAGAAAAAAAGTTGACGGGAACGAAATGAGCTTTTAGAGGCAAAAAAATAATAACAATAACGCAGTCGCGTTTTTACATAAAAATGGCGGCATAAACCTGTCCTTCGTTCGGTTTTTTTTTCGTTTGCGCAAATATCACACTTTAGTTAAATGAACAGTGAGTATTTTTATTTTACTTCATTTTATTTTATATCAATTTCTTGATTTAAATATTGGAATTTTTTTAAATATTGTTTCTATATTCCTACATTTAATACCCACGCTTTGGGGAATAAGTCCAAAAAGTTTAAGGGGTAACACACCAGTGTAAAGTTTTTATAAAAATTGATTTTTTTTTTTAGGAAATGTGGCAAGTATGGTCTTCGGATAGAAAATTAATAATAACAATTTTTAAACAGTCGTATGTTTAATTTTTTCATGTGTATAACATACCTTTTATATTCTTCGAATATATTTTTCTGTTCGATACTTAAATATGTGCTCGATAACTTCCTCGAATACTATTATTCCATTATCCTATCTTCTATTAACCAAAAAAAATATATTTTTTTAAGCTATTACAGTTGTGTTACCCTTTAAATAAACATTCTTAACTTTAAGTAAGGTTTGGGAAAATAAACAAGAAATTCATTCAAAATACGTATTTTTATTAATCGACAAACGTTTTAATACAGACATACAGATTCATCGATCGTTTTGTTGACTTTCAAGTAGATGAAGAATACATTTACTTTATTTCTCTTTGCAACGGCAGAAAAGAAACGCTTTTTACTTTCTTTTTCAGATGACTAGTAGGAGCTTTATCTGCAAATTACTCCATTTTTTGCTAAATTTACATTTTTTCAGCTTATTCGGAACAGAAAAGATTCCACTTGAAAATTAGCATGTTTGAAAATAATTAGTATGAAAATGAATATTTTGCAACTCAAAAGCTAAGCATTATTGTTGCCTCAGTTATGTGTTTCACTAGAGCTTTTAATTTATCTAATTCCTTTTCTGCTTTTATCTCTGATGAAATCGTTCAATATTCAAATGGTTTTCTCTTCTATCTTATTTACTGCTTTTTTTCTCCTACACTTTTGAAGTAATTTCTGTTAAAAAAAAGCCTTGCTATTATTATAGTTAGAAGCCTTGCCGGAAGAAGGACAAGGTCCAGGTCATGTGATAACGATTCTTTGCTTTCATTTGAGTAATTGTTAATTTCATTCTCTGCTTTTTTTCTTTCCTTGATTATGATAAGGTTGTGATAAGGTAACCTCTGTTTCTGAAATTAATATATTATGAAGGTAATGTTACAAAATGGTTCGGAACATAAAAGCTCAAATTTTGGAAACTCGGAACACTTGATTCTTTTTGATATTGTTGTTGGATTTCGAAATTCTAAGTTAGTGACACTTTTCAAAAACATTTGAACAACTAAAGTTTCGAAAATGATCATAATTTGCATATGGAATAATTTTGCAATTTGCACATTCGTATAATATCATTTGCGTATCGATTCTCAAAGAACTTTCGAAAAATCCCAATTGTGCTTCAGAATTTTTACGATATTTAAATACTTGGTGTAGAAAATATCAAAATTTTTAGTTATTCTTCTTGGTTGACATGAATGAAAGAAATGTATTTTTGTTTTTCAAAGGGAACAAAGTGCAATGGCAAAAGTGCAAGTGTGCCATATGCAATATAAACTAGGTCACAACAGTAGTATCGTTAATAAGAGCAAAAAGCTATAGAATGCTGATCATAACAAGTAATTTCTCTTATTGAAAACTGCCAAGACTCCATATGGTCTCGGTCTCCGTGCTCTAGAATGCCTTTTTCGAAGCTTTATTGAAAACAGTATTGATAAATATCGAAAATCGGATTCAATATTCAGGGTAGTAAATTTTTTCTCCAATAAAATGGGGAAAAATGCAATTTTCAATGATGCATGATCGTCGTTTTGGAAATAAAATTTAGAAAAGTACGATTCGATGTCGACCATTTTAGTTTTGATCCAGTAATTTTAGAGACCCTGTGAACTTCGAGCTTCGTGCCTTTTGAAATTCGAATGAAATTTAAAATTCGTATGATAATAAAAAATAAGTAATAATAAAAAGATACGTTAAAGAGAAAAATACAATTTTTGAATAATTTCAAATTTTCAGAAAAATTCGAAATTATTAATTTCCTAAAAAAGAAAATAATGGGAGGAAAATAGACAAAGGCTAATCAATACGCGTACAAATTTCCAAATCTCTCAACTTGGAAGTTTGACTTTTCCACATTTAGAAACAAACCGCAATTTTTTTTAATAAGTTTTCTTAAAATAATCATTTGAATTCAATTTCTCATTTTTTCTGGAAAACTATTAGGGGCGAGAATTTATAGCGAAGAGTCGACTTTTCTTAACTCCATTACCAGGAAATAAAGATTGTAACGGACTGAAAGTTATATGCGCACACTTTAGATCATATCTTTTCCGTCACTTTGAAGTTAATATCAAAAGCTGTTGTAAAAAGGGAAACGTTAAATATTATTTTATGGCTATATACTTGAAATTCAACACCTCCAATGTCACATAAAATTACTGGGCTCAAAAAAATAATGAAAAGGACTGAAGTATATGGTGTTATAAAGCTTATCTTTAGTTCGAAAGAAAAAGCAGTGGAATGAAATGAACAATTATCTAATATTAAAGAAAAAGAAACTTCATCATTTCTCTTGTTTTCTTACATTTGAATCGGACAAAGGTGTTTGCTCGTTTTTCACGTTACTTTTATTTTTATTATTTTTGCACATACAACATAACACAGTCATATGTATATCTCGTCATTTTGTAGCTCCTTCTTTTTCTTTTATTGCTTCTTATACATTATATTTACAATACGAATGGATAAAGGAAATGTGAAGCTTTTCAGTATTTTTACAAATCTGATTCTGAAGTCAGTTACGTTATTTTTATCATTATTTTAATATTAAGGACAGGCGTTAATTTGTCAAGGGTTCGAGAATTAAAAAAAGCTGTACTTTGTACACTTCTACTTTCGCTTGCGCCCTTTTCATTCTGAAGCCTCGATGTTATAAAGGAACAAAATATTGGAATACATTCAAGTTTTTTTTCTTATCACAATGTTCATTCGATGCTATGTTTAAAGTTTGCAATTTTTCAAAAAGTGTGACTGCAACGTCACAATTGGACGAAATTCGAATCGTTCTTTTGCGCCTATCACGAAATTTGAAAATCCTTATTTTGGAAAATGACAAGATTTTATTGCAGCGATGTTACGAACAGATTTAATAATTTCCATGATAGGAATCAGGCATATCGATTCAAATTTTCAGTTTATTTTTTTTTTACAAAAGTTCGGTAATTTTATAATTTCTTTTTCCAATAGAAATCGTTCCCCTTAACAGCTCTTTATAAGTGGGTTTCTTTTTAAGCGGAAATATATCTAAAAGAGAGGGAATTGGAACTTTTTATTAATTCACTTAATTATTAATTCTCAAATTGATTGGTTATTAATTTGTTACATCAAAGATACCTTGAAAGTATATAAAAATAGCTGAAAATAAGAGGAAAATGCATTTCCTTATTTTTCGTCCAATTGGTCATCTTTAAAATTATTCATTTTTTCTTATTAACCTAATACGTTTCATCTTATCATAAGTCTCGCCATTTAAAAGGAAAATCTTCAGCAGGATATCACTGCAGTCATGTTTACACGTGGTAGCAGTTTGCATTAACTTTGTCATTTAAAAAAAATGTATTCCAGAGAGTTTACGTAACCGAATACATTCCTTAACGGTTTTATCACAATTGCAAAAATTGTTTTCCGACTTATTACTTACAGAAAATTGGTAAATCAATAAATGCAGCGATATCTTTGCCAATTCGACGCTTCTAAATGGCTTTCTTAAACGTTGGAAGTGTAATAAATTAAAACTAATGCTTTTAATTGACCAATTGACCGTAAGAACAAAGAAATGAGACCCATTCATCCGTTTTCAAAATAATCTGCTTCGAAATGAAAAAAATTTGTGCGAAATAGAGTCTTGAAATGTAATGTTTGAAAGTGATAATTTAGGTACAATGAAAAAAAAACAATTAAATTCCCTCCAACTCAAATTCAGTTTCAAAAAATTGGGAAACTTCAGATATTTTTACACACAAATTTATGAAGAACTGTAACCACACAGCTAGAAGAAAATTATTAGAACAACCCCACTCATAAAATTCCGTTAAAAGCACCGAGTACAGACTTCAAACTTTATGTTAACGGACTACTTTAACATAAAATGTATATTATATTTGACACAAAATTATGAATGAATTTCGGGTCAAATGAAAAATAGCACAAAGAAAAGCTACGAGGTAACTAGTTTTGTCGTAAATTAGGATAATTGTAATTATATCGTGAGTCAGTCTCATGTTAAAAAGAAAATTTTTTGTTGTCGTTTGCTACTAAACCTTTTCTTCTGTATCCAGCACAAAGATTTGTCGGTATAACAATTGTTTATTCTTTATCGGTTGAACTCTTCCACGAAGAACGACGGTATTTTCAAAATTGCCTTTAAAGTAATTCGAAAAAGATTCATTTTTGCTTTTTTTTTTGGTTTCGTAATTTTTTTTTTCATGCTTTTCTGATTAAATTTATTCCTGTCGTTTATAACGTCATTGAGATGTTTTTCTTCATAGCATATATCAATAACTTTAAGGCATCTCGTGTGACTTTCAAAATTTTTTCCTAAATTCCAAATAAAGGCACTTTTCATATTCAGGAAAAGTTACAAATTAGATTATCGTTTGTTGCCCATTACGAGTAAAAAGAGAGTTAGGTAGTCGATTTTTTTTGTGTTTTTGAAAAAAAGATCCGTTCTTAGAATTCCTCGTCTGACAAATTTTTTCGAATTTTGCAGAATATACAAAATGCATTAGGTGACGGATTTTCGAGGTGAAAACTTTCTCAATAATTCTCTTTCTTTCGTTAATTTACATTGCCGTAAATATTCATGGATATGTTGCTTTTCAAGGCAATTTCCGATATGTATGTCGATGCTCATTAGTTTCGAATTAAGTTCACGCCTTTTTCTCGAACATTTAGAAAAAATTGATACATTACTTTTTCGTCTACGAGTATGACAACTATTTTTAGGAATAACAACATTTTTCAAATCTTTAGTGGAAGGTCTTGTAAATGTTTGTTTCTCAGAATGGAAAAAAAAATAGGTGAAAACAAAATTTCTTTGCGGTTGCTGTAGTTGTTGTTGGCTGAAGTAATAATGGAAGCCGTTAGTAGACATAAATGGTTTTTAATTGATCCTTCAGTTCTGGTGGAATGGCACATGTTTCCGATTCCGGCTTCTTTTTTACCAATCGACGCCAACGTCCACCGAAATTCTTTCGGAAGCCCTTTGCACACCCCGCCCTATCCGGTGTTAATGCGTGTACGAGATTATTCTGAAACAAAAAAAGAACAAAATCCATTAATTTGAAGTCTATGATTTTTCCATAATTGCCAAAGCTTTAATTGCGGCATTTCTGACAATTCGTATTCATATTTCGAAAAATATCATTAAGTTACAAATAAATCCGTAACGATGATTAAAACTCATAATTTCGCTCACATTCTACATCGGAAGTGGCGTTTTTATATTTTCAAATCGCCGCAATATTTATAAAGACGGTTTAAAAAAAGATCTGTATCATTCTTTAACAGCAATTAAGAAAGGAAGTTTAATTTCCGTTTTGTACTTGTTAAAAATTTGCATTGAAATTATTATTTCCAGCCAGCGATGACACTGTAGATTCGTTCCTCCTCTGTATTTCCTTTCCTCTTTCTGTCCATAGGCAATTTAATTCCTTAATTGTTAACGCATACATGTTTTAACGTTACAGGAAAGAATAGGCGAGGTTGTTACCTGGCGCGCCAGACAATGCCATAACCAATATTTTTATTAAGGTAGAGAAAACTCCAAAGTTTCTACGGGCGACAGGAGTATTTATCCCTCTTTCCCAAAATTTTCGCCATAAAATTCTGTCCCTATAACGAAGTATGAACTCATCCTCACCTTTGGGAAATTCAAGGAAACTGTTTTATTGCAATCACGAGAGTAGTGAAATAGGAAAAGAAAAGGAATGTCCGCGATGTTGGCGAGACAGCAACGATATTAATACCTATGCATTGTATCGCTATAGACTATTTTCTTGAAAACCGAAATGTCCGAGACAGCAGCTGTGTATGCATGCTTTTCAAGCTAAACTTTACTATCTGGGGGCTAACGATGATGGTTGGCCTGTCTGCCGCTTGCTTGCTTGCTTGCCTGCCTGCTTGCCTGCTTTTGCCTTTTCCCTGGCATATGGCCGATTGGTTGGGCGGCCGCCCACCCACGTTAAATTTAGCAGTTAGCAGTTAGGTCTTCTTGAAACGAAGGCGACCTGACGTAAAAACTATCCCTTACTTATATTACCTTTTCTCAAACCAACGCATATTAATATTTAAGCATTTCCCCAACGGAGGGATGCGCCTCTATAGCTGCATCAGCGAAGAGCGAAATATCGCAAGCTTATTTATACGTTTACACGACACCAGAGGGACTATTTCTGCAATTGCAGCTGAGCTTGAATTGGGCCACAAGTTCATATTCAAGGTACTCCTCGGAATTAATGCGAGGGATATGAATAAAAAGGTTCTTCAAACACGAAGATGGAATTTCCATGCGATTGACAGTGCTCGAGAATGTCAAAGGTGGAAAAAAAGGCCTTGGAGAATTTTCGCAATAAGGACTTGCAAAACGGACTTGCAGTTTTGACGCATTTTAAGGCCTTGGGAAAATTATCGCGATAAGGATTCGCAGTTTCGATGCATTTCAAGGAACGCGAAAACGCCAAAGGTGGAAACGAGACCTTGGGAAATCGTCGCAGCGGGCGTTCCCAAATATCAACGTTTTGTGGGAAAAAGCAAAGATGTTTACTGAAACCCAGCCAACGACCTTTCCGGTTATACAACTTTTGCGAGATCAGGATTTTCGTGTTTTAACGGTGATTTAGGATCCATCCAAAGTTCATTTATATTCGTAATAAATTTTGGATTATCGCATGGAACTGTTATAAATGATGCTTGGGATTTTAACGACGTTCCAAATAACAGTCGCACGTATCCCATACGAGGAAAAAGTTATTCTGTCCAGAAATTTGTAAATTATTATTTTACAAGTTTCCACCTTCCAGTTGTAGCACGTTTTGCTGCACGTGCAGAAGTAGCAGTTTGTAGATGCATTTACAGTAAAAAGTATAGACGAAGCTCTCGAGAATCTGTAATGGTTTGCTCGAATCCCGGGTTTCGAAGGAAAAAGGAAAGGAAAGGAAAGGAAGAGAAGCAGCGGGTAGAACGAACGACCTTTTGTTAATATAAATGTACACGAAGGAAAAGGAGAATAGGTCGTGCGGAAAAAGAGAGAAAAAATGATAAATGGGAAAACGTCTTTATGGAAAATTCTCTCTGACATAATCCTTTCGTAGAACTTTACCCTTTTCAACCCGTATATCCTTTTACGATGTATCGATCGTGCATTTGATATATAAGGTTGTTTAAACAAGTGGCTAAATACATTCTGTGGCCACGGTCAGGGCTAACCAACATTACCGTTATTGAGGATACGGTCAAAGTTGTTACACATATGTTCGTATAAAGAATTGATTGCGCCTTTTCTCTCTCGCTCTCTCTCTCTCTTTTTGTGGTTTATTTTCTTCTGGTATATTTAAGAAGACCGATTGTCCTTTTGTTGCCGAACAAAGTCAAACGCAAAAGCCAATAGGAAACCGAGCATTGATTAAATGTGCGATATTTTAGGTGCATGGTGTTAACGTTAAAAATAAGTGCCTCTGATATTTAAATGAATATCAAGGAAATCAATGGCCATCTCCGGCAAAGACGTGAATGGGACGATGCGATAATGTCATTTTTATTGAGAAATTATCCCGTAATGAAAATTAATGAAGTTTGCACGAAGTTAACATTTTGCCGGCCTGTAAAAAGGCCAGACTTCGTTCTATCTCGGTCTACTGTCATTGTAATATTCAGATTATATCGTACCGGAGGTGAAAAAATTGTGCGCACTTAATCGGATTTGCAGAAGTCTCCGCGATGGAACTTTAGAAATTGCAAATTGGAAAAACGGGTTTTTATGTAATATCAAATTTTTACATAACGTCAAACGGTTACACGCTTGCAAAGTTAAAACCTGAAACCAAACTGTTACGCAAAATCTCTAATATCGAAACATCATATTTAAATCCTTTTTGTTTCTTGCGGGCAGTCGATTCAAACTTCAGTGATGCATTACTGCATATCTAGGGAACAGATTACAGCTTATGACGATAATGTGCCCCACATTGGTTGGAATGTTGGCGAAATGCCCGGAAATTCGGACACTCGAAAGTGGACTTTGGATTGATATTGAGGTGGTTTTTTAGAATTTTTAGAAATCCTGACATTTGCGTTCAATTCGTTTCGATATTTTCTTATAGACGCATTGAGAGTATCTAAAATTCAACTGTTTTCAAAGAATATATTTTTATATATTATAATTTATATATCATCGCAGACTCGGTATAGATCTCTATCAATTATAATATAAATAATAGAGTAATAATATAAAGAGTGCAGTAATAAAATATAAATAATATAAATAAGTTGTTTATTTTGAAAGTAGCCTGAGTCCATTTTCGTTTAAATTTCCTAAAATGTTTTTTAAGGCATCTAAATTTAAGTGGCACATGTTAACAACAAAAAATTAACAAATGGACAAAATAAACGGCTCAAATAATAATAATATAAGTAATATAAATCATTGACAATGAATTCAAAATCAAATCGGAACATTCAGTTATCTGGATATCCAGCACTTGAAGTAGATATATCCGGTACAGTTCCTTACAACTTTGCAATAGAAATAAGTGCATTTTTTTATCACATAATTACTCATGATTCTATCAAACTTTTATTTCATATAATATTGTATTTATCGTATATTTATCGATTGTCTGAAAATAGCTTCCGGTTGTGACAATTATCTTAAGTGCTGCCGAAGTAAGGAGGGTGTGTATATTTATTTATCTGCCTCTCTCTCTCTTTTTCCCCGTCTTGCACATACATGTATATATTTCCGAAGCGTTACAAAAAAAACAAACTTTAATTCATAAAAATAGAGTAGACGTTCTAATTTTGGACTCGATATAGGATATGACTTTTATGTGTTATTATATTTGGAATGTGCCCCAATTTTTTTCTCACCCCAAGTCTCAGTAATGGTGTGATAGTGGTATGCGTACACAGAGCCTCCGATTATTTAAGGGACGCCGTAGAGTATTTTTGGATTTTGTATATTCGGAAAAAGACGAAGGAAGCCGGAAAATTGTTGACCGAAAATTTGCAAATTTCCCAAATGGAGACCGAGTGGCAGCAATAGCGCACGTTCAAGCATTCTTTTTTTTTTTACCATTTTTTTCAGTTACCTTGCAATTGGTTAACACGAAAGACAATTGGATAAAAAAGTATGTGTTTCTGAGTCATTTACATAATGAGTCAGGAATTAACCGCGCGAACCACCAAGTAGTAAAGTAGTAGCGATGCTTGTTAAATATCACGTGACGTTGTGATGTTCCTTTTGTTAAAGGAAACTTCCTTTTTTCGCATCACTTTTGTCTGCATGCACGTGTGTGACAAAATCTTGCTGAAGTACTGAGAAAAACCGAGAACAGTCGCGGTTATTTATTTATTTTTTTTTTCGTAACATGCATTTCCCTTCCGCGCCGATTTTACTGTGGCGTCTAGGAAAGGTCGACCGAGTTTCGCAAAGTTTCCGGGATTGATTGCACAAGTCGGAACTTCCGCCGTACGAAAAAAAAGAATCGTGTCAAGATTCCGAGTCGCCTATTTTTCGCCATTGTTTATCATTGCATTTTCGTGTCCAAGTGAAAAGACGGCTTTTTTTTTTATATTTCCGTATGCGATCGGTGCAGTTACGTCAGTTCTGACGTAAGCTCCGTAGTTACAGGAAAGGCTGCGTTACGTGTCACGTGACCTCAAAACCTACTCCCATTTTGATTTGAAAAAATAGTATAGCGTGCGCAGTATTGACTGACGTTCTAGATTTTAATTAAAACCCCATAAACGTCATAGCTCATTCATCTGCAAAATATGAGAGGGTTTCTGCTCCGGCTCCGATAGTGGCGGGAAAGTGCTTTTGAATTAGATTCTCAAGAGTAAGCTCGTGATTTTCTCTCTAGCCTTACAAATAAAAAAAAATCATGAAGTAAACGGTCTTATAATTTTTCGTTTACTCTAATACTCTGTTTTTTTTTCTTTTTTTGTTACTGACAATTTCAATATTGCGTTATTCCATTAGATATTTAGTATTCGATTTTCAAAGAAATCTACGTTCGTTAATTGTTTCAATTAAGGGACAAACAAATTCGGTGCGTTTTTTTATTTGTATTTTAATTTTTCAGTGATTCCATTTCGGTTTACTGTTTTTATTTGACCTCTTATTTATTTACGATGTCTCAAGTATAAATTAATGAGGACCGTTCTCTCCATTCCCAATTATCTTGGACAGTAACTGCAAATATTTGCGAATTTGCTTCATTCAGACCGTTCTCGGTATCCTTTAGTTCCTCGAATTCCACGAAAATTTCTGGTCACTTTCAGGACCTTCGTACCCGTCACCCTTGCATTAATCCTGCATCGCTCGTGATGCGCCAATCCATACGTGTCTCCTCTACGAACACGAATACGCCGGCAAAGTATCACATAGAAGTAGACTGTATTCTTTCGCCATGGAAATACAGAATAAATAAATTTAGTGAAATGTCACAACGTTGGGTTGGAAACAAAAAGTGTGGCAACGTTGCTGCTGGTACTATCCAATCCAACAGAACGATTGTTTAGGATTTTTCTGGCGCTTAGCAGCTTGGTTGCTGACTGGCTGGCTGGCTCGTTCGTTCGTTCGTTCGTTCGTTCGTTCGCTCGCTTATATTTTCTCCACCCGACAAAACCCAAGCCAAGAAGAGAGCCTCGACCTTACAACTTGTTTTATTCAAACGTCTGGCTATGCCTTTGGCAGCTAATGGCTTTGGCTGGTTCATTCGTGATGAGTTGCTGCTTTGTAACTTGCTGCTTCGCTTACATACCCGCACGCGCGTTTACGTCCTTGTATAATCGATATCGACACAAAACTTACACACTAAAAAAAAAAAGAAAAGAGAACTTGGAGTGCAGAGAAGGAATACCGACGACTCGCCCTCCCCTCCACCCCAAAATCAAGGGAAAGATCCCCATGAGAGTGAAAGTTGCGGCTAAAATTCGGAATGGCCGGAGTAGAAAGAAGAGTCCCTTTACCAGCGGGCATAGATTCATGAAGAAAAAAAAAATTTGTTTGCATTGTATGCCTACCCTGGGTTTCCCTTTTTTTTTTTCAAGGGGTATTGAACGCGGAAATGGCCGAAGCTATTGGTTTAACGATAACACGACGTTATTTATAAAACATTAATACGTTTTCTGTCTTTTTTCCCCAAGGATCCCATCGTTTTGCCATTGGCAAATCCACTCTACGTGAATGGAATGAGGATTAAAGTGCGCTTTTGTTCTTCATTCCTTTGTCGAATTAACCTTCGCGGCCATAACTCGAAACCTTCTCGATCCGAGTATAAGTACGCTAAATTAAAATGAAGTTTCATAAGTCTCTCTCTTTTTTTTTTCTTTATTACGCCCTATTTAGAGATCCTCTGACGTTCGCAGTCGGTGTGCGAGCGAGACTTATTTATTTACAGTGCCCCAAGTATGAGTTAATCGCCAACCGGTATCGGATCCAGCTGTTGACCCTTGTGGTAAAAGCAGAAATATTTTTTTCCACGACGCGATGAATTGATTTTAATAAGAAACTTCGCGATGCAATTCGTACTATAAATAAAAATGAATATTTTTGTTATTCGAGCGAACCTACGGTTTTGACGTTTCTCGTCGATTATCGAACCTCTATCGATTAATCGGAAATCTGTAACCCTGACGGATGCTTGCAATTCTCATCGGGGATGAATTTGCTCCATTTATTTCGGGAACAGTTCCGGGTGTCCTAAATCCGAGTGACCCGGGGACTTCTGAAAGTCGTTAAAGAAAGATGAAGTTTACGATTGTGTCTGGAGCTTCCTATGAAATCTATTAAAATATCCAAGGCGAAACCGTTGGAAGACAAAAAAAAATATAGAATTTCAAAAGCGTTTACGCGGAATTTGACATTGGCCTGCAAATTACGAAGGATAAACCTTCGAAATTATGGAAATATACGTTTCACGAGGCGGCGAGAGGAGGGAGGGGCAGGGGTAATGACAGAAAGGAAAGAGAAGCTTTTTGTTGGAAATTATTTGACGCTTAAAGAAACAAAGTTCATTGGTCCAACGCCAAAGTTAACGTTATAATAGACGCGCGTTACCGCTTTAAGTTTCACGGGTAAACTTTGGGAAAGAGGGAGGAGTGAAGAAGGAAAACGAAAAAGAATGAAGATGGAAAAAGACAAATTCTCAGTCTGGCGTTTTTATTAATAGCACCGTCTAAATTTCTAAAGCCGCTGGAATAGACTCGCAGGCTCTTTTTTACACGTTGAAAAATGGAAAGCATTTGGAACTGTCAGACAAAGGGGGATCCTCCTGCCGTTCACGAAACAAATTAGAAAAATGATAGAAAGTCAAGAAATCGAACCGAGAAGAGTCTTAAAACTTGGGAGCGAGTGCATTTACAAAATTAATCTCCTACAAAATTAATCTCCAAAGTGCAAAGTTGAAAATATCGCGGCTTCAATTTCAAAAAGCTGAATTTGCTTACTCAGACACAAGGTGAAAGAGGGAGAAAATGTCAAACTTTCTTTACTTTCTTATCGGAATTCATTATCCGTATCTCGGAGGGCCGCAAAAAAATTGTTTTCGCGAATCCACGATTTTTTCCCTTTTAATCTAATCGGACCTCACGCATCCGGCTATCTCCAGCACTCGCCAGCTTCCAAAAAGCTGATGGAAAATCGCGGAAAAATTGAATTGGAATAAAAAAAAGCGAGAGCAAAGTTTGAAAACTTTGATGTTGATAACTGTTCGTGTTCAAGATCATTAAAAAAAATGGTTAACAAATGAAGAACAAGAAGAAGCAGAAGTATCTGTGCTTGGTTGTAACAACAACTTCGTTTCTTGTTGAAATAACATATCAATTTGAGACTTATTGCTACACAAAAGGTTACACGTGATGAAAGGAAAAGAGTGTGTAAAGGAGAAAGAGAGATATTATATTCTTTCGTTGCACGTGTATGTCATGTCAGCAATGAGAGCGAGGGCATTATACTTTAAATTGGCACTCAGCGATGAAAATAACAAAAGTATGTACTACCACATACAACTATTACAACAATTAGCCGAAACGAGAAAGAATTGTATTAAAAATAATTCAAGTGCCTCATCTACATTGCCTTTGTTCGGCTGTAGAGTGGGAAAT
This sequence comes from Gasteruption jaculator, assembly GCA_949825005.1. Taxonomy (NCBI): domain Eukaryota; kingdom Metazoa; phylum Arthropoda; class Insecta; order Hymenoptera; family Gasteruptiidae; genus Gasteruption; species Gasteruption jaculator. The sequence goes on from OX463768.1 coordinate 2,937,857, forward strand.
TCAACCACGGTTAATTTTCTACGGATCTATTAAAATTATGCAATTTATCCTCTCGAATAACCTTTGCTATGCAAAACTATCGCGATCTGTTTTCTTGTGAAATTTATCCGAGAAAAATTGTTCCTGGCGAAGCAACAATTCTTACGAAAGTTCGCGAGTGTGGAGTTTAAGCAGTTTTGTAGTAGCAGCCAATTTTTAAAAACTCAAAACGCTCATGGGGAAAACAAAATGCTTTAAATTCAGCTAATTACTGATTTTCTTTATCCTTGAAGGTTTTTAAAATCTTACAGAAATTCACTGGTGCAGAAAAAAATTATTATTGTATTAGAAATATTAACTATTTTAATTTGAAATTTATTCAGGATTCACTTCGAAGAGATTAAGAATTCGTTGTTTGAAAAAAGGAAACATTCTTTGTTGTCCCTCAAAAGTCACTTGTCAGTCTAGAAATTGAACATAAAAATCCATATCTCTTGCAAATATTGACTCGAATGAAATAGAATACACATAATTATGCAGATCGGAAAAGTTGCAGTAAACATGCTGCCTTGAAAACATCATGTTCAGTGTATATATTTATTGAGACAAATACTTTTGTAACATGTTTATTAGTCAATTAAAATTTCAAAGGATTGCACTTGTGACATATGTTCGTCAAAAAAAAAAAGACTAAGAAAAGACAATTAAGAGTAATTGAATTATTCATTTAGATGGAAAAGGGGAAAACGCGTACACGTGTGTCTTTTTTTCGTAACATTATCACTCGCCTTTCCGTCCAATTATTCGTTTAAAACACGTATATGCATTTATGACCTTATAAGCAACATCCTGACAATCAAATGTCACTCGCATATGTTAAAAGTTAAAAGAGTTATTATATAGAGTAGTGGTATTATATACAGTTAGTAAAGTCTCGTTACAGTCATTGAGATATTAGCTTATTGCTGTTATATATATTTTACATCATTCACGTTATTTCGCAATCATTTTGTACCATGAAATGGTTTAAATTCTCCTTTTTTGTTGTTTGTCTCTCTTTTCCCAGTGACGTCAAAGTCTGCTTTGTTTCGTGATAAGCTTATAGTTTTATTGAATAAAAGGCGAGACAAAAATGGAGATAGCTTCTTTTCTTCAATGAATCTTTATTAATTTTTATTGTTTTTATTTAATTTGTTAGATTAAGCGTTCATAAAAGAAACATGATTTATGGAGCTGAAGGTTGCACATTCCGTATGAGCTTTGGAATGTTTTCCGGCGACTCTAAATGTGATCAAAGATTTTTTGTAAAAAACCACTTTTGACGTAGAATTTATTGTAGCGGCAATTTTTTATAAAAGAGTGGCCGTTTCCTTTTGTTGTTCTTCTAAATAGATTTTTCTCGTCCAACAAAGAACCGATTCATTTTATATCGTAATTTCCTTTACACGTGAAAATTGTATTACTCATTGCTTCAGGGATTCCACAACTTTGCCTATTCCTACTATGCCATTTTTTTCTTCGCTTACACATTTATTTCATAATCTTGAGATAAGAAATTTATAATTTCAAGCATGAACGATAAAACTTCGCGAACTATAAATACGTGTTCGATAAAGGAACAGTCGTGTAAATTCTTAATGAGACATATACATATATATATTTAATTATGTATAAAAATTACAATATCTTTGGATACTTCTGTGGGGCATTCGTGCAATACTTATCTCAAGACTCGTCTATCCTCTTCACTTGGGATCATAAAAAGAAATCATTTATTTTCAAGTGATATTGGTCTCAATTTATATTTTTCGAGGTTCTACTTTCGCGGGCAGTTGCTGAAATTTAATATTAAAGTTTAAAACATTAATTTGATGCCCAGAGATTAATGTGTTTCAAGTTATCATGAACTTTTGAAAACTCAGCATTGAGTAAATCTGAATTATGCTGGACTTTGATACAATACAATTTTATTATATTAAAAATTAAGGATCTTAGACATTTCTTATAGATGCAAATATTCCCAATCAAAGCTGTAAAAATTCCATGAATATGCCAATTTTTTTTTAAATTTTACCCTTTTCATTATTTTCAGAAGTACTACCGCAAAGAAAATAAAAAAAAAGAGACATACCAGAAAAATTAGTCAATAAAGTGCATAATCCTTATTGCCATGTCCATAGAAAACAGATTACAAAAGCATTTGCCTTATGTTGTTACTCATACATAGGAGCTATTAGCGGTAAAGCGGGTCAGTGAATGAGCGAAACCACGAAACTGTTTCTTTAATGACTGGAAACAGATGCCATTTAATCTTTCTTAATTAAACAAATAACGACAATTTCCTCGCGATCGAAATTCCTTCTCCCTTCTTGACACTCCAAGGTTCAAATCATAATCCACAGGATTAGCAATTTCAGAATTTGAATTTTCATGTTTACTAGTGCTTGCCACAATTTTCAAAAACGTGGTACGTCCAAAAAATCATGGAATTATTATAATTATATTAAAAATTTGCATTGCAAAAATTGTAAACTCGAAGTTGTGGATTTTCATCTTCATTGTTGGGACGCTACATTTCAGAGAATTCGCGAAATTCCCAAACATGTTTGGATTTATTTCCTGGATTGTTCTCATTAACGTTGCTCGAGACTTTAACAACTTTTATTCTGTCGTCAAGTATATCGTAGGTAAATCGGAAAAAAAATTGAGGTGAAGGTGAAGATCGTTTGTGTTGTCAGCTTATGAAACATCAAATTCAATGTGTATCTGAGTTTCTCCTCTTTCTGGTAAACTTTTGGGACTGGTATTGAGCGTGAATACGAATTCGAAGGTAAAGGATCTGAATCGAGCAAATGTCGTAAATATCGAAATTAGCGTTTTTCTTTCATAGCAATTGAAATATTTCGCCTCGTTTCTTGCGAATACATATAATACTGAAATTTTTTTTTCGTTCCATAGAAGAGATCTTCTTGTATGTTTCAAGGTAAGGAGGGGCCAGAGACCTCGTGTATATAACAACGGTTTTAATTTATTTCTCTCTCCTTCTCTCTTACATGTATGTTCACATATATAAATACACACACATTTGTATTTATATATATATATTCTTCCAAAGTTGTACGGTCAGTTTTGGGGTCTCGTTATACGATTCCAGACATATCCATACCAGTTCTGAAAAATAACGTGCCGCTCTTTTTAAATTTGCAAAGTGGTTCTCGACACTTGTTGCAAACTGCCTCATTTTGCGACTCCAAACGTCGATTTTCAAAGTATAGCAAATATATTGGTAAAAGTATTTTGGCCCAAAAGAGCCGGTAGACCAAATAATGTACCGATAATTGAGGCAAATTATATTCCATTAGAAAATTCAGGATATTTCTGAAAATTTAGTTGCAATTCGCACCCCGAAAAAATTGGAAATTCAGAATCTCCGGTGGTAAGAGGATTCTGCCCCAATGGAATATCCAGAGTGGCAAGTCCAAGTTTCAGTCCTACTGGAAACTAGACTCCGGATTTGTTCAGATACTTCGTAGGATCGTGCAGATTTTTCCATGACTCTATTCCTCGAATTCAGCGAGAAAGTAATATTCGGACAGATCGATATCGCTTCAATCGGGGAAATTCCTTCAATACACATATTGGTTCCGTGAAATTTTGTTTCATCATTGATACACGCGTATGCCATACCCGTGTGCGCTCAGACGTGGATCCAATTTACCCAAAGGATTTCCAATCTCTCTACCTATTCCTACACAAACCGCTTTTACTCCAAACATATATGGTATCGTGCTATTCAGCAGCGTTCCTAAAAGCTATCGATGCACAAACATAGAAATTCGTACTAATTTCCGTACCGCGATTGCCGATTTCTCCGGTCCTCCGGTACCAAGCGTGGCCTATTTTTACGGATTTGTCCATTTCGTTGTAACAGTTAGGTAATCGAGGACCATTAATAGTAGATCTTGTCTGTTACTTTAATTAACAACGATGGCATTAATTTCGGTATGGCTCCACGAAGGAAAATAATTTGTAACATTCGTTGAAAAAAATCAGAAATATGCTCTCGTGACGAATAATATTAAAATTTACTTAGGAGAATAAGGGAATTTACAAGAAATTTTCCAGAATATGAAAATTTCTTTACGTAAGCAATATTTCAAATAATAAACTTAAATATTTATAACAAAATTGGAGACAATTGTTAGCTTTTTATAAAGTCTATACCATTTTCAAATTCACTCAAAATAATAAATCTTCCAAACAAATTTTCGTATTATTTAATTCTCTTCGCAAAAATAATATGGAAACTAATAACCTGGAATTTTTATTACAAACTTGGAGTCAATTATTATTTTTTTGTGCATTTTTTGTACCTTTGTCGTACACCTGATTTTCTAGTTACTTTCGTTATTCTCCATGACGAGCGCATATTTCTCATTTTTTACAGCAATTTCCATTATTTCCACGTTTCCTTCTTTCTCAAAATCTAGAACCCGCTGAACGTCCTCCAGACTCACCTGGTCGTTGTACAAAGCGTGAGGTGGTGGATAGGGCGGTGGGAATTGCCATATGAACTTGCTGTTATCCGTCTGGTTGTTGGTACCATTGCAGAAGGTGTTGTTACCATTATGCACGACGGTCTCGGCGTTCTTCTCCTGATCGTGATCGCAATCCTGATCGTAATCGGAACCCTCGGTGTTATTTTGCACCTGACGATGACTCTGTTGTTCGATAACACCGTTCGTCGTCGTCGTCGTCGTCGACGACGTGGTAACTTTGAACGCCTTGCTTTTCTTGTTATTAGCAACGACCATTGTCGGGGAAGTTGCAGTCGTGGTATTGTTTTGCATCATTGTCGCATTCGCCGCTGTACTTTCCGGGTGAACCGCGTTCGTGTGATGATTGGGTTCGGGACCGGTGGCTGTCGTAGCGTCTCTTTTCCGCAATTTGCTACGGACAAGACGAATCGCAATCATAGTACCGTTGCTTCCGACCATTATCACTTTCTTCTTTCTCTTTTATTGCATACTAATAAATACAATGACAGAATTCGGTTTGGCTCCTTCGATCAGCGTCAGGAAATTAATTTGTCCCGCTTAATTCTCGGAGATTCTTCCTCGTTGTTTACAGTAATTTCTACTGGTTTAATAACAAACAGGCACACGGTAGCAGCGGCGTCTCAATTTTCTTTATATTGATCCCCGCGTCTTTGCTTTCAATCAAATGAAACGGCAAAAAGTATTACAACGTAGCCGATATTGTTGTTCTTGTTGTTGTTGTTGTTGTCGCCCAAGTTGTCTTTTTTTTTTTTCGTTAAAAACACTTGTTTTCAAATACTTCTTGTGTCTCTTCTCCTTCCTCCCCCTCTCCCTCTTCTTCCTTTTGCAATAAATAATTAGCGTAGTCAACCATTGATATTTAGAATAAATAAATTAATATCTACATTTTTTACAATTCTTCTTTTCCGTCAGGCATCCACTGGCTGCTTCCTTCTATACTACCGTTAATATCTGCTCCCTTTTTTCCTTTAAGTCACGCTCTTTTAAACCTCACGTAAACATATTTTAACATTTGACTAGATTTATAGATCCTTGGTTTCCGTCGCGAACATGTATGCGTGTATGTATATACCTTGGGTTACTTCCAAACAAAAAATAGGAAATTCATTTCACGGGAATAATAACATAACAACAAACGAGTAACAATCAACGTTATAACAGAGAACGAATGGCGTCGATTCTGGCTATGAATTAACTTTCCTTTGCTTTAATACTCGAAAGGCGCAAAGCGTTTCGATATTTCTTAATATTAGTTCATCGTTTACTAGCTTCTCTTCCTTCGGTTATTCTTACTAGTATTTTATTACTGTTATTATTATTATTATTATTATTATTAATATTATCGTTACTATCACTGCCGTAAGGCGAGCTGCTTGCTCACTGAGGAGGACGATAACTTCGCCGCGCTCATCGTAAACTTAAACGTTAAGCTATGAGTTGAAAGTACCGCTTGCCAGCCTTTATATAGACTGCGGTGACGTCACCGTCACGGGATCGTACGATTGGACAATACGTCGACCAATTGAACCACGTGAAAACGATTCAAAAACCTTCTTCTCTCTAGCCGCTGCTTCAATGCATGTATATTACGCTCTATAGGGTAGCATAGTTGCATGCAATTCCTACATTTAATGACATTAACGCTTCTTTCTATTCAATTCCTTTTTTGCCTCTTTCTCACTCGCACTTTTTTTTTTAATAATAATAATAGCCCAACTTTTGAAGGAACGCGTCTATATATTCTTTTGCAATTTGTACAATTGAGGGAATTAACGATCCTTTCTATAACATTAATTCCATTGCTCGCCTTTACGACGCATTCGCAACCGCTGACGTAAATCTACGTCTTTGCGTGTTTTTTTTTTCCTCCCGAATTTATAATTTAAAAAAATGTCAATTTTTGTTATGTTTAATTTTACGGTTTTATGCTTGACTTTTATTTACTTTGAAATTTCATTTACTTTACTTTAAAATAAATTTAATTTAATTTAATGAAATATATGAAAAATACTCAAATTTAATTTCATTCACTTTAAAATCTGTATTTACTGAAAAATGTTTACGTTTATAGATTTTTCCATAATGTTCACTATAAATACCGATTAAAATTGCCGATTTTATTTCGATCGTTTATTTTTTTTTATTTTAAACCGTTTATTTTAACCCCGATTGTGCTAAATAAAAATTGATAACTAAAAAAAAGCGATTTCTTATTAATTTTCTGATTCATTCGGCAATTCTTAAAATAAGGGAAGGAATATTGTATTACCAGGTTGCTTTGGTGCGACTGTTTACGTTAATCTCTAATTTTCATATTTTTTTTTTAAAACTCTCGTTACCTTGAAAAATAGATCAGGGATATCCACACTAGAAACGTCTGCAGTTAATAAATTTCGCAGAATTTTCGTTTAACGAAGAGACGATAAAGATGAGCATTATGTTAATGCAATATCTTGTTTTTATGTCGAGCCACAAAGAGACTCCGCGTATTGCAATAAACATTTGCGATGTCTTACACGTGCGCGTATATGTGCACGCAGCATCCATAACTGCAACTATATCATAACACACATCGCAACAGATGAAATTTAAATTTGGATGTAAAGTGCAAGGCAATGGATTTGGGTTCTCCCAAAAATAGCGAGAGCGAATGAAAGCTTTTGGCTCTCATAGTGTCTTTCTCTCTCTCAATCTTTTACTCTTGCACTCTCCATCTCTTTTCGTGCCTAAATTGCTTTACCTTTGGCCCAAAATATTATATGTCTTATGCATAAATTTGACACAAGAAAAAATTATTAATTTTAATTTAAAATCGATTAAGATTCAATTTTCTGTTTTTCTATTGCTCTACAAAATTGTTGCAGGTTTACAAATTTCGGTATTTCATATTTTCCAAAATATCACATGTCTTGTGCAAATTTGAAGGAACGCTTACGGACATTTTGAAAAAAAATGTTTATTGTTCCTGAAAATGTTTTAATTTTAATTCCAAACCGATGAAATCGTCACATTCTGGCTTTAAATTCATTTAGAAAAATTGTGAAAATTCACAAATTTTACTTTTCCATCCTCTGCAAAATTCTCACGTCTTATGCAAGTTTGGAGGGAAGCATATGGGCATTTCTAAGAAAATAGTGATTATATCCAAGAAATAAATTGATTCCAACTCCAAAACCAATTATGCCTCGGTCTTTTATTTGTGCTTTTGGTGAATTACTCTAGAAAAACGTAGAAATACTCACGAATTTCAAAATTTCGTATTCTTCCATATTTAGCTTGACTATAAAAAAAAACCAGTTCCTTGAGATTTTCAAAACAAATATTCAATATTTTTTATAGAAATTACTAAAATCTTTTATTCTTTCAATTCCTCTTTTTTTTTCACGAACCCCCTTTTTCCGGAATTTTACGATAAAACGCGTTAACAGACGGAAACTGTAACCGAAATCATCGAACTCTCTTTCCCCTTTCTTTTTCAATATTCTCCCGGAGTCTCCTCGTGGTCTAAATCCGTTCGGCTCTCCTTTTGACGTATTTATCAAGAGACAGATAAAATAAAAAGGAAAGATCAGAACAGAGCAGAGCAGAGCAGAGGAGAGCAGACGAGAGCAAGACCCCCCTTCGCGTTCACTGATTCATCAAAAATTATTATAACTGTACATATGTTCGTCGGTTGATTCGTTTGTCGTTCAAAAGTACACGTATATACATATATACTAACGCCTTGCCACTTAACAAAGACCTTTTCAATTATTTCAAGTGTTTCTGTATGCCTCTAATTGAAATCTCCGCAGTTGTGACTAGTTTCGCCTCTTTGTTCTTCGTACACGCATGCACTCGAATTTACGGAGGAGAAATTTCATCCCAAGAATTACTGGTCTTCTGGAAAATTTCGAGGACACGAAAGTACGGTTTTGGCCGGAAACTTTTGCGTCCTTATCTCAAAACTTACCACGACAATGTAAATTTTCTTGAGGATCTGCAAGACTCCCATCGCGAGTGTGCCGATCTTGGAAAATTCCATCTTCTTTCCAGCTCTTTCGCAGGAATTCGCTTAACGCAAGAAGGCAGTTTCACGCGAAATGGGCATTTCGGTGCATCACTACCGATGCTCTGGAGCCTCTCCCTGAAATAAAATGTTCAAAGTTTCGTTCTTATTCTCCGCGGTTGAATGAAATCACGGGAAGATATGAATGAGAGGGAAAAAAACCGGTAATATCTGTTCTAAGCATCATCCATTCGAAAAAGGGGGAAGAAGATGCCAGTCTCCTATACTGAAATAGGATCTTTTCTAAATTAGGCACACGTCGAACGAAATGTTCGTCGTTCGTAGAAGGATTTATCGTATATGAACTTTATTCAATGAATATTCTACGTAAACAAAAAATTTGAAAAACGAAAATTCGCAGAACCCGCAGAAAATTGCATTTCTAAGATTTTTCGGAAGTTTTTACGAAAGTACTGGGAATTTTGAAATCAGCACTTTTGAAGTTCTAGAAATTTTTCAAATTCTCTGGGACTGAAAGTGACGAAAGCGAAAACCTAGTAGGCACAATTTTGAGGATTCGAGTTTCGTAATTTGTGCGAAAAAAAAAAAAATAATTGTACGAGTTGAAATTCAAAAAAAGTGAAAGGGGTTGAGGAGTTTTCAAGCAGAATCTTTGAAATGAAATCGTTACGGAGTGAAAGGATCACATTCGGAGAAGTAACTCGCATCTTGCACAAATTTCTTTTGTTTTTCGTTCCTTTCTTCGATTTATGAAATTCCCGCACGTACATGAAACGATTTTTTCATAGTCCAATTCACAAAAATTAGACTTTCCCCCTTTTTTTTAGCCTAATTATACAGGTGAGTTTAATTAACGCAGATAGAAAATCCTTACTCGCACTACATTCAATTTAATGCAATCTACAGAGGATGCAAAAATTCATAAAACCTCAAAAACAAAATCATTTCGTAGAAATGATGTATTCGAAAGAAAAAAAAAAGAAATTTTCGGAATGATAACCAATTCATACAATTGGCGAGTCTGTAATGGAAAAAACACCTTCCATAAAAGTATACCTTGAAATTTTGATCCACTTTGATATCTTTTACATAGAATTTTGGGCTAAAAAATTACACGATGTCTGAAGATAAATTTTTTCTTTTTTTCCGGGAAACTTATGCGTCATACTCTCACAAACGCAATCAGCATTTTCTCTCGTTATATTCCTCCGTCTCTCGCGCAATTGTCGCTCGGCGATTTTTACTTCCGTTGAATGAAAATTCCCACGTCTAGTCGGAAAAATTATTATACTTCACTTTAAATAGAAACCGGCACGACCCGGTCAAGTTTTTCCTTCTGACCGAATTCCAGGGAAATACGCACGTTGGTAACCGATAGCCATTGAAGTGATAACGAATCTTTCCCTGTATTTTGCGATAAAGATTACGGCTATCTGTTAACATTGTCTTAGGAAATCCCTCTGTTTGAATTCATTCGCACTTGCGTAGCGAGAACGAATAGAATTGCGCAACATTTCGATCGGAATGTATGAGTAAAGTTCAGAATTTCTGCAGTTGTAAATCCAAGAGAGCTTGTAATAAATTTGCGAAAATTTCTTTGGGGAATCCAGTTACAAAATTTTTAGACTCAAGAAAATTAGAAAGACTGATAGACTGACATAAACGATATCGAGGGATATATTCTTTTTCGACTGATGGTAAGATCGTTTGCGATCAGCAATAGAAGAAACTTTGTGCTCTTATGTAAACTTAGGGATCTTCCCTAAAAATTTGTATTTTTAGAAAATTTGAGAAAATTTGTATTTCACTTCAGTGGAAGTTACGTGGATATTTGGTTTCGCGGTTTACTTCAGAGTTCTGAAACGTAATTTTCTCTCGAAAAATGTCTTGCGAAAAAATGGCAAATCTAAAATGACTGCGAAGCGTAAAGAAATTTTCCGAAAAATAAAAAGAAAGAAGAAAATTCTGAAAAAAAAATAAAGAAAAAATCTAAAAAAATTCGTACAAAATCAGTAAATATTTCTGTTTGCTTGGTTACAAAGTTACTCTGAAGGCAAGTCAGAATTTCCATTTTCCATCGTCGTTTCTGCTTTTATTGATTAAACAACCTCATTTGAAACGTCAGACGCCACAAAGATTTCCAACGATATATAGAAAAAAAGTCAATTTTTTCGTTTCAAGAATACAAGGAATGGAAGTAATTATATTAAAAAAAATTTGAAAATCAATTTAGAACCTAATTTTGGCAACCAAAAGGTAAGGAATTCGTAAGACGCGAAAGAAAGTATGGCATGGAATGAAAAAGTGACCGTTAAGAATTTATCCGAAGTCCTGCAGAAAAATGCATCCTTTGAAAATTCTTCGAACAATGAAAAGATAAGAAATGTACGACTCCCTTCTTTAAATCGTGCGAAGAAGAAAGAAGAGAAAAATTCTGAAAGGAGGACAAAATTTGAAAGTAAATCTGAGGATGTTATCAGCGAGGAAAAAATTATCGGTGAAAACGGGGGAGATAGGACAGATATTAACGGTTCATTAATTAACGATCAGAAGATAAAATCAATTTACAGTGTCGATATCGATGCTATGAGTGCCAAGGAATTACATCAGTCTTTGAAACGCTTACGCGAGAACCCTGTGGAACCCTTCACATTTTTGAATCACATTTTAGAGACAGCTGGCAATGATAATTATGCGATGGCCGATCGAATGAAACAGACTGATATCGATGTAAGTCAAAATAAGCAACTGGTAAATTTTGTCGTCTGATGATTTTTCTTTGTTGTAAAAAATATTTGATAGAGACTGAAATGGTTATTTCCAGTTTCAATTGCTGGGATTAATAAAACGCGTTGAATTGAATAAAACGTTGCTGGAGAAGACAAATCAACGCGTTAAAGAAATCAATTTTGTGGCAGAAAAAAATGGGATGATTATTTCCAAGGATCACATTTACGGTAGAGTGGTTTATTTTATTTTAGATCTTTTTGAATAAAATGAAATTTTTCTACCGAATGGTGTGTCACAGAAAAATTTGAAATTTGAAATTCCTGCAATTTGAATAAACGAATTCTAGTATAATTTTTTGTATTCTTTCAGACGAAAATGTTTTTCAAAAAATGAAGGAGTCGGGAGATGCATCCTTGGAGTTGCAAGAGAGTCCTGCAAATTCCATTCATCCTGGAATTGGTAAATTAATTAATTCTCTTTTGAAAAATTAATTATTTTATTTTCTAGATATCAAGTTTGAAATGAAAAGTTTTTTAAATAAAATTTATATACACTTTTTTGGTTATAATTTTCGAATAGACGAACTTCAACGTACGATGGATGTTACGTTGAAAATGTTGGATTATGTGAAAAAAATCTCTGTGGGTGAAGCGAGTTCCAAGGAATTGCCGGAACTGCCGAACTTCAAAGATTCTGCTAAAGCAAAATAACAAATATGATTTAACGAGTAAGGATGAAAGAAAGATCTTGTATGAAAGAAATAAAATACTTTGAAGATGTTAAATTATAGAAATTATTGAAAAATGTTGTTTCCACAGATATTGGAAAATGATATGTAATAACATAAACAAATTCTCCGTTTACTCGTAACGCTTATTACTTTTTATTACAGCACAGTTCCCATTATATGTTAATACACATAAATAATGCAATTAGTACACGTAGATTTCCTACTTATCATTTCGTTCTGTTTATGCGTGAATTTTTTTCGGAAAAGTTTTAAGTGTATCATTGAAATTCACAGCTTCGGAAATCTGCCTTCCTGCTTTTTATACTTGAAAATTCTCGTAGTTCTAATCATATTCGTAGTCTTTTTCGCAATCGCCGTGAACGTAATTCAGTATCAGATTTTAATTCTGTTTTTTTCTTGATTTCTCTTATTGTCAGTGTTGTTGGTGTTCATATTATTATTTATTCCTTATTTGTTGTAATAAAAAGAAATTCCCAAATTGGTCTACATATGTTAACCCTTTCTTTCATATCCAAATTTGTTTAATAATATTTTTCTGCAGTTATTAATTTTCTATTAAAATGAAATTTCTACTATAATCATCCAATGTATTTCTACTTTCTCTCAAAAATTCGGTTTCATTGCACCAGCGATTTTCAAAGGATATTCGAATTTCTTTTTATTATAACAATACCTGCTTGATCTTTAAAGCCGCAAACTTCGTGGTAACGGTAGCAATAGTAGTAGAAGTAGTAGCGCTAGTACATTATCACTAATAGCAATATCCATAAATATTTGTTACATTTATAAACACTCCTTATCATAGAAATGATAATTTAACAAGTGAATAATTTATAACTATACATTCTTTATTCTTTCTGTTTTTTAATCCCCATTTTTTTCATTCTCTACACGCTGCTTTACAATTTTACACAATACAATCTTCTCCTTTCCTTTTGTTTTGTCTAGGCGTTGATTAAAAATCGGACCCATAAACCAGCTTTTTAAGATATCTACGATACAATACACTGAATGAAAGTTTTTATTTTCTTCGTTATTTATTTATTCATTAATTAACTTTGTCCGTTATCGAATGCGATTAATAATAAATGGCATCAAATAGCAAAAAAGTATCAATAGGTCAAAGCAATTTTAGTATTTTTTACTCGTTAACTCTCTCATTCCCTCCCTCTGTTACGATTTTTACAAAATTTCAAACGAAGTTAAGAAAAAATAGAGGAATAAATTCTGCTCTTAATTTTTTTCACATATTATTATTATCGTGTAATTGTTTTAGCCTTATATTTTGATGAAATCGGAATAATTCCCAAATGAAGTGACATTTTTTTTCCAAGTTTCTTCATAAAATGGAACCGATACAATAATTTTTACTGTCCCGTAAATGACCAGTTGCTTCTCCAAATTTGCACTTTTTCGCACATAGTTCATTAAAGAAAAAGAAAAAGTCGTTCGTTGTAGCCGAAAACCGCTTTCTAGACACAAAATTCTTCATCTTCAGCGAAGCAACTTCTTTTCTTGTCTGTCGAAGAAAGTGGTTTTTTGGTTGGAAAGTATAACTCATACTTTTCACTTTAATACTATTTCATTGACGAAAATCTCTTCCAATTTTTTTCTCATTATTTTAGTTATCAACGGGTTCAGAGAAAAAAAACGTGGTTTTAGAAATATAGATTTAAGAAAAACAATAAGTATATATACAAGCAAAGAAATGATTTCGTTTCGATTTGCAAAGAGAGAGTTAATCTCGCTTTTCATTTTGCTTATTGTCTGTTCACGATAGCAGCCCTCAAAGAGTCACTAATTTCAAATGTCATTTTTATTACAAAAAACGAATTAGACTTAAAGGAGGAAAAATAGTACACGGAACGAAAGATTGCCTTTCTCCCACCCGACGCAGTGTCAAAATTATAGAATTTCATGGCAACCCGGTAGTAATCATTTATGATCGTTTACTCGATACCCGATTCTTTGAAAACCGAATACTGAAACGAGAAAAATCGACTCCGGGGTCCCTTGCTTTAATGACCAATTCGTAAACGACGCCATTAAAGCAAAATCAATTTCCTCGAAATTCTACTAATTTTTATCACACTGTAAACATTACTTTGGAATGCAGGGTAACTTTGCAGTTTCATCTTTACCTGGATTCCTCCCGGAAACGTTTTGCAAAATTTTCAAACTGATTAACGACTTTTCCCAAAAATATAATATTTACAAAAAAAAAGTTTTGAAAATATTCTGCAACCCAAAGGATTTTCTAAAACACTGAATCGACGATATAATCAATAACAGTAATAAATGAATAATTCTCTGGAGATTTTCAATAATATGATTAATCAATTAGGAAGATCATTAAACATGGTCTCCTTCGTCGTTGTATTCCGTCAAAATTTACTGGATATGTTTTTTTAAATACTTATACATCCCTTTTCTTAAATGAATCCAATCTTCCGTTTACTTTCCTATTCTTTTTTCTCCCTCTCTCATTCCTTCCCTTCCTCTTTTTGGTTAATTAATTAATTGGTAATTTATTACATCGATTTAACCTTGTTTGAATTTACATTCACAATTTTACGATGATTGCATGAGCAATTCGCATTAATAAGCATCTCGATGTCGTTAAAAAACATCGACGAAGATTACACGATAATTAATTAGATTTTTTTTTGTGTCTTTGTCTTCAATGCATATATATTTCTTTAATACGTTATTCCATTCGTTAATCTATTAACAAATATATCTTTATTTGTACAGAGATTTTCTAAGTGTAACGTTCTGGTATATAAGGGAACCAATTGTTTCTTAATTTCTTTCTCGTCTTATCGCTTCTTACTCATTCTTTAATGCTAATCTTTACGTTTTTTTTTTTTTTTTTTCAAAATGCAAACAACTGCCTTTGATGAATATTTCTTAACCGAGTATAAATAACCGAGTTTACAACAAGTCATCAATTGTGAGTTGATCTTGAATAGATATCATTCATTATAATTCTGAGACGATGGAACCAACGTTTGATGCATATTTTACATGTTTATGGAAAACCAATTATTCAACATTTTTTGCAATAAAGCTCTTACTAAAGGAAAACGAATTTTCCGATTGGCTTGCATCTCAATATTCTGTTAACCGATTTAATTATATAACAATTCCTTGGATACTTAAAAAGTGAATAGATGATTCTTAAATTATTCTTTTTTTTTTCAGGGTGGCTGTGGAGAACATTCAATATCCAAACCGCAACTGTGAAGGTATTTAGTTGCAATCAAGCTCTTTCCTTGTTTCTTTTTCGTCTTTCCTACGAATACGATATATTTACAATGTCGAGTCAACAGCGGGTTGCAAAAAAAAGATATTTTGTCTCACAATAAAAAAAAATGTATCAGTAAAATGATGCAAATTAGATTTCATGCCATCGATCCATTCTTTTGCTGCCCTGACTTGCGAGTACACTTTTTCTTTATAGAATGCCTAGAATTTAAGCCAGATTTAATTCAAAGGAGTGTTTTTTTTTATATTTAAGTATCTTGATTTAAAGGAAAACTTTGCCCAGTAACAAGTACCTTGATTATGAATTATTTTGAAACCGAACGTTGCTTTAGAATTAAATATTCCATTTGTAACTATTTTTCTTTCGATTAAGAATTTCAAATTCTTTTGGACTGAATCTTAAATTACAAACTTCAAACATGAAAAATTCTTCAAATATATAATTTTCAAGGCTTTGCCTATTTAAAAAATGTTCAAATATTTTACTGATACATTTCTTACAATTTTCATTAATTTTTTTTTTTGGCGAAGAAGTTTCAATTTTGCAAAAACAATTTACTCCAATCATAATCGGCCATATGAAACCCGGAAAATTGCGGCTTTAAAGATCCATTCGACTGTCCCTTTTTTTTTCATTTTTCTCTTCGCCTGGATTTGCTTAGCGACTTATCAGTTTTATCGTCACATTGAAAGTGTCATTCTCGATTTGGAAAACGAATAGCGTTCAACGAATTTACAAATCGAATTGACTCGCATTTCGCACCGGGAGTAGTTGTATTTGAGTAACACAACTCGAGGAGTTCACGAATTCGAAGTGGAAATCTGTGGGTTGTGACTCACAGAAAATAAGTACGTCTTTCTGTAATTAGAACGAGTTAAGAAACGATAATTTGCGTTATCGCGAATCACAAGAAAATCACATGCTATATCTCTGATCGATAAAAATAAATCTGAAGTAAGATCCAAGATTGGGACTAATTATGATTAATTGGGGGAATTTGTGTATTGTATATAAATAAATTGGACGTAATTATTTTCTGTAACTCAATTTACCTTCGGTTCGAAAATTTTTTTCTGCTTCCAACGAAAAGAACAACTTATTTTTTCATAGCCTCGTTATTAAATATTGAGTTTATATTATTAGAGTTATTATTATTATTAATTAATTATTATCAGTATACGTACTAATATACGTATCCCAACTTCAAAAACCAGGAACAGTGAAACAGCTCTGTGGATATAGACTAGATTACCGACGAAATTACATTCGCTTCATTTCTTCCACAATTTTTTTTAGGTCTTTTTTTGGTTCCTTCCTTTTTTTTGTTAGTTTTGTAGATTATTATTCGATTATTTAAATTCCTGGAGTAGTAGAATATAGTTTATTGGTACGATTATCAATGATGATTATACTCGTTATTAATCACCTACACAAACAATTCCGGTATACTTTCGATACGTTTGAATTTCATCTACAAGAATCCAGAAACCTCAAATTATTAATAATTATTACTTCATCGTGCAATGGTGCAATGGTTTAACACGCGAAATGCAATCATTATCACTAAAGAATTCTTATCGTAAGAAATCATCAAACAAGACTCCAAATTACCACCAATTGCAAGTTGGTACACAGTAGCTTAGGATCTGAACGTACGTTTTTGTCTTAGGTCGGTTCTTTCTTTAAATTTACCATTATTCCTTAATACCTTATATGTCATTTAATTCTTAGCTGACTAAATAGTAATGCAATACACGACAGTTTAAATACTCTTATCCTTAAACTTTTTTTTACCGATAACACTTCACATATATGTATATGTCATTTTGAGTAAATTATTTCCTCGGGAATTTAATAGATCTCAACAGGTTTTAGTAACATTCTACATTATATGAGTTTTTTTTAAATTCATTTTTTTCATTTTATACTTTTTTTAATTTTTCTTTCGTTATTTACTTTTTTTTGCAACATTTCTTAATTATTTTTTTTTGATCTTGAAATTTCAAACATTTTCAACACTTTTTGGAAACTTTATATACGCAAGTTATGATATTGGGAATAATCTATTATTATTATTGCGATTATAGACACTCATTAAGTCTAATCTAAACCACTTTATGTATGGCGAACTTTTTAACTATGAGGTTTTCTCCCATTATAAGTAGATTATTTTGTTTGTATTGCTTCTACGAATTTCTCTCTATTCGAGGCCCCAAAACTTTGTTTTATTATATTTACCGTCGCGAAAAATGCCAAAAATCCTCCCAAAGTTTCCCACCGCGAATCCTCTTTTGCATAATTATCTTTGTAGATTTGTATATCAATTCGTTGAACGCTTAAACGCTTTGAAATGCTTTAGAATTGTGTCATGGCTTCTCCAAAATCTTTATTTTACAGTTTCCTCTCCTTAACTCTACGTTATTTATTTTTCATTTATTTAATTTGACAAAATCTCATAAAATTTCATTTTGAACAGAATTGAAGGTGGTATTAAAAAGAGATAAAATTTATTATTGTAGAGAAAATCAAAAAGAAAGTAAATGTTTTTCTAATGATAATAAGAATTAACGAAACTTGAATTATTAAAAAAAAATAGGAAACAAAATTTAAAAAATTTGAATAGGAAAATTCGAAATGAAACAAGAAGATGATTTGGAGATTTCAATAAAGATCTTGGAGGCTTCTTATGCAACAGCCATAAAAAAATCACTTGAATCGGTAGAAGCGTTCGCAAAAAATAATTATCGTTGATAGCTATACGTATATATAATGCCTACATATATAAGTATGTATTTAACTTCACATTTATAATTAGTACCGTATATTGTCACGTGAAATGTTACATTCAAACACCAATTACTCGATAAAGCTTGGACATCGAGTCAACGATATTCTTGCAGACGCTTCTCCGGATTCTTTGGGTAATTTTCGATGGTAACTTACAACTAATTTTTATCGTTCAATCCGTGGTATTGCAAACGAGGAATTTTCGTCGTTTATTTCAACGATCATTAATTTTATTTAATTTGCCTAATAGTATTTTCGTTTGTGCCAAATTGCAATTTGAGAACTTCTTCATAAACCCAAGCCTTTACAAAATGGTTTCCCTGCAGCCATTCA
This sequence comes from Gasteruption jaculator, assembly GCA_949825005.1. Classification (NCBI taxonomy): domain Eukaryota; kingdom Metazoa; phylum Arthropoda; class Insecta; order Hymenoptera; family Gasteruptiidae; genus Gasteruption; species Gasteruption jaculator. Next base: position 2,956,273 of record OX463768.1, read on the forward strand.
GGGAATCCGAACTTGGTGGTTCTCTATTTTCGCTTCATTTAATTTTGAATTTCGAAATTTTGCATTCCTCGTGAATTTCGTCAAATCCGGGTCTTTATCGGTCAAATGCCATTTGTTTCTTGTCTTTTCATTAACTTACTTCCATTTCTTTGTTCCTTTTTGGATCTTACATATTTTCCCGCCAATTCCTTTCAAATGTGCAATGTGCGTTTTGCCATTTCTCTTACAATCGCTCGTTTTGCTTCTTCCATATGATACACTTTCTCCTTTTCTCAAAAATTTGAAAATAATCGTTTTCCTTTTCTATCTTCACTTTTAAAGAGAGATGCGAATTTTCTGAAAACCAGAATATTTTGCATGCGAATCTTTCAGTCTTTGATTTTTCATATTTGTTCTCCTTTTAGTCCACCACTGAAACCTATTTCTGCCAATTAAATTCAACTTCAAAGTCGTCAATTAATTCAGGTGCCGCATTTTTGTAGTTCAAGATTTCCCCTTCTATCTCCGCTGACATACTTTTTCAAATTAATTAATTAATCGTAATAATTCCAGTCAAATTGCAATAGCGTTAAGGGCAAACTTAAATTAAGGGCAATTTTGTTTACAAGAGAGAAAGAAAAGCAACAGAAATTATATTAATGGGAACTTAATAATTTTGCTTCTTATTTCTGTGTCTTTTCTTTCCGTTTTTTAATAGTTAAATTATTACTGGTCCTCTTCCTCATTCTGATACGTTACATATCGAACCGATGACTTCTCTCCAATGATTAACGACTGAAAGCAATAGAATTTGTCGTGATTTATTACATTGAAATAATTTCTAATGGAATTCTGCTGTTTTGTGCAAATATCATTAAATCAAATATTCAATGAATCAATGGTTAATTAGTAAAAATAGAAAACAATTAACATACCTTTTTCTCTTCCTTCGTGGGTGGTGATTTTAAGAAGTACATGAGAGGAGCGTATAAGAAATTCAATATTGCGATTCCAAAAAGCATCCATTCAAATCCAATAGTATTCACTAGTGTTCCACTCAGCGCAGGACCTTTACGGGAAAGAAGAAGAAATTATTGCAACATATTTTTGAAGATAAACAAATTATATATTTTATCCATACTTTGAAAGTAAAAGGATAAAAAAGGAAATTGATGAATTACCAATGGCAAAACCCAAGCAAAATGCGACATCTCCGATAGCATAAACGCTTCCATAAACGGCACTATGCCTAATATCAACCAAATACCCCAATTCGGGCATCATTGAACTATCTACCATACCGATAGCAAAGCCCAAACCAGCATTCGGTATTATTAAATGATCGATACTCTTGGCTAATGGGATCTGAAAATCAAAATTAACAGATTTGAGTTTCTTCATAATTCATGCAATTTCTACTTTTATTTGAGTGAATGCTAAAATTTATTTTTCATCGACTGATTATTGCGGAACACAATTTTATTCGTAGGTGCCTTTAAACATTTCTTCTAGTTAGAGAAATTAAGAAGATATTCTCGTAAAAACACTTGAAATTTAAGCAGCATTTTGTGCTAAACTAATAAAATCATTTTATTATTAATTCAAATTTGATATCAGTGACGATCCTGCTGGGATCATATTTCTTACACCAGAGAGATATTCCCCATTTATTTGATGAATGAAACTCCTGGAGGCTAAAGTACTTACACACATCAGACAAATACCGATTACAACAAGTCCTATGAGCGAAGCCAACCACCTGAAACAGAAATAGGATCAGTTGGATTTTGAGGAACCCGGAAAATATTGCAACGGACTCGTTTATTTACTTCTTCGACGATATCATCTTCTTGAATATTTTAATAATGTCATATGTTACGTCCTGACACAAAAACTAACAATTTTAAAATTGTTGGTAATTGTTTTTTTCTTTTGGAAAAGGATAGTAAATTCGACAGAGAGGAACAATTTGCAAGGTTCATTGAAAATAAAAATGGAAAATGCAAAAATAAGGCACGCCCGAACAGGGACTCGAACCCTGGACCCTCAGATTAAAAGTCTGATGCTCTACCGACTGAGCTATCCGGGCAGCACATCGACTCATTGCTTAATGTACGAGCGCTCTTCACGGTTTTCAGTAGTATTGCCGAGTCTAATATATTAGAAAATTATTCGAAGACATATATTTGCATAACACCGGATCAGCATAATAATTTTGAAAAGCTTGATTGTAACTAATTGAAACGGGTTAGATTGATTTAAAAAATTTTTTTAATCTGGTAAATGACTTGATATTGCCTCTTATATTAATTTCAAATTGGAAGATCCTTATAATATCCCTTCTAACGATTTAAATGAAACTAATAATTAGCTTGAAATAAATAAGAAATTTACAAAATGCAACAACCGACGTAATTTAATTTTCAGATCTGATTAGTTCGTTCTTATATGCATATGCGATACAAACCTTCCCATTTTATGTCCAAGCGGTCCGAAGAGATTAGTTCCAATTAAATAACTGATACTTGCTGGCAGGAAAGTCGCGCCTTGCTTCCACCTACTCGCACCCATAGTATCCATCATCCAGATCGGTAGGCTCGGCTCTAACATTGCTATACCCATATTCGCAAATGTCACGGCTCCTACAATTAATGGTTCCAGTAAGAATTCGCTCGCTATCGGAATGAACTTCCGGTTTTAATAAAAAGTACTAGGCTCTTTCTGCTCACTCTAGACTTACCCGCAGCTAAAATAATATAAGGGTCCATTATGAGCGACTTTAGAGTTGGAGGGTCTGTTTCTGTGTATACAACGGACGGCTGGAGCATCAGTAACTGTAATACTGAAGAAAAAGAGAATTTTCAAAATGGTACGTTGCATGTAAAAATGAAATTCAGAAAAATACAGGGGCAAGTGACTTAGTGGCCCAAAGCTAGAACTGATTTTCTAGAAATCCAGAATTACGAATTTATGGTGGCCTTAGGTTTTGTGGACACCAAAAATTCGCTTCCTCCTAAAGTCAATCATTAAAAATCTTACATCCATCACCCAAAGCCAAAGCGGAAAGAACCAAAAACGGCGCCGATTTCCCAACGAATTCGTACATGACGCCACCGAAAGGTGGCCCTATAAGAACACCGAGCGCCAATCCTCCCAGTGCTATTCCCATTGCATTTCCTCTCTCCTTGTCGTCTTGATACCTTTCAGCCAACATTCCCATGCCTGTGAAATGAGAATATGAGTTCGACCTTAGGTTTTCGAAAGAAAGAATATAATTTTGGTATCGCATATTAAAGGGAATTTCGTAAATTGTGGATATATTACCCCATAAGGATATTCCCTATTTTATATAAGAGAATGTATCTAAGGAGAAAAAAGACCATTTTATGGTTTTTATCGTTACGCCGCTCTTTGGGTAATAGCGTCTGAAGAACGCAGGCGGATAAAATAGAAATTGCAGTGAACTGCAGAAGGGCTTCTTCATTAGGAACCTATATTGGTTCATTATTTCTACTAAGAACCCAATATTTCGAATGATAATTTTGAGGTTTGCTATTATTTCCAATATAATATTAATGATGTTTAGGAACTAAAGAAATGTTAAATTCAGAAATGAGTGGCTTTCACCGGAGTAGTTAGAAAAAGGCATGAGCCTGCCATTGACAGTCGCCGTATTCAGTTGTTCGAGAACCACCAACAGATGTCGCTAGCTTAGTCTATGTATGTAAAGTGATATCTACAAGGTTCTTTCCTTTTATGTAATTGGATTTTGAATTAATGTAAAAAAGGGAGGTTATATTTTACTAACATAAAAGTAATTTTACGAGGGAAAAATCATAATTTAAAAATTTGTAACCATCTTTTGCCTCGTAATCCACACGATTTTTTCTCAAACGTCTTACAGTTAACGAAATCGCATCAAGATTTCGTGTGTTTCAACTTCTGTCGAATAATAAACATTTTTAACGCTATATATAGTGATGAGAATAAATCCAGCAGGTCATTATCTAATAGATGTTCGAATAAATTCAGAAAAGAGTGATTCACAAGAAGCATCGGTGGTTCAGTGGTAGAATGCTCGCCTGCCACGCGGGCGGCCCGGGTTCGATTCCCGGCCGATGCAATTCCTTTTTGCGTTTCAAGAAGACTAAATGTCGTTTTTTTTTCAAATAAAAAGAAAAAAAAAGTCGTTTATAAAATTATAATTTATATTCCGATATGCTCGAAACAAAAATGTAAATTTGCATCGGCCGGGAATCGAACCCGGGCCGCCCGCGTGGCAGGCGAGCATTCTACCACTGAACCACCGATGCTGGATGACTTACGATCTCTACACGGATCTACAATTCGTAGAGTATAAATAATAATTAGCAATTTTTACATCGCGTATTCTTCCACAAAAAGAGTTGTACTAATTATAGGGTGATAATACATTTGTGCATAAGTACCCGATACGCTGGAACAAGACGACCCTATACCCTGAAGTGCTCTCGCCAAGAAAAGAATGCTGTAACTCCGACCAAATGCGAATATTAACGTTGATATAAACATTATAATGAAGCCAGTAAACATAGGAATACTGTAACCGATCCTGAAATTAAAGGAACTTTTGTTATTGTATGATACCTCGACTATCTACAAATACTTAAAATGACTCTAACAATAAAACTAATATCGAATTAGGGTCTCGTGACCTCAAATATCACAGGAGATACTCGATGTCAAATTACTCCTAAAAATAAGTCTCCCAATGCCATTTTCGAAATTTCAGTTTTTACTTATTTTTTGGGAGAAGACCGAAATTTCATAAGACATCCAAAACAACAACTAAATTTCTTTTCCCAACAAAAATGTCACATAATATGTAATACAATAAAATTAACCTTTTCGCTCCGGGGATTTTTCCTTTAAAATTGACCTCGCATTTTAGCTAAATTTCATGACTCAAGTGAATGAACTTCTTATGACAAGTCGCCACACGGAGTGCTGGTGCATATATGGACCAGTCCCGGAGCGAAAAAGTTAATAAACATGGAATTTAGATCCTATTCAATAATCTATGGCATAGAACGTACTTATGTGTTAATGGACCAACCACGGGATTGGCTAAAAGTTGTACAAAAGCTTTTGAAGCGAACATCATCCCAACAGCCACGGTTTCCTCTAAAAGTTCGTGGTGTCTCTCTTCCTTCTCTTTGAGCTCAATCATCGTTTGATTGACAGTGGTCGTCTCTGTTGAAGTATTACCAATAAATCTATTAGCCATCTCAAAATTAGTCTTACATTGTGATCGAAGCCATTAAAATTCGTCTGACGAGTATCCGTGGAAACTTTTCCACGATTAAAGGATCATTAAACACCCAGCTGCTTCCGTTTGATCTACAGATCTTAATCTCTCTACATCAGATTCGCTGATATCGAAACTATTAATGTACAGCAGGTGGTAGATTTGATTAATCTCATCGTCTATTCTTTAATCGGAAGTTATTAAAAAGGTGTCTGGGTCTTTCGATTTCATTGACACCTGTTTCAATTGTTGGACAGATAGGAATAATGAAACGCTAATGAAACGGTACACTTGTGATCGACTCGAAGGTATCGCGATACTTGTGTGACCTAAAGCTGGTTGACAAAATTTTGACAAGGTACCTGTGATATCATTGGGCGTGACAGTTCCCGCGAGGAACTCTATCTGCGAATTGTTAATTGGTAAGTTGGGACATCTCGGAGTGGTCGTGGTAGTTGGTGCGATTGTAGTCGTAGGTCGGGAGCCAGCTCCTTCCAGATGTTCACTTAACGTTGCATTTGGGTGCTTGATGTCATAAAGAAACTCCGGTATTATAGGTACTGCAATCAAATATAAAATGGCGAAAATGTAAATACATGAGCATGTAACGTGAAAATTAAAAATACCATAGAGGGTTAAGATATTCTTATCATGTGCCACACCCTGAATTTCCAAGCTTAATTATGATCCTCTTCGCCGTTAATTAATTGTAACTCCACATTCGAAGTTAAGAGACGAATTCTCTTCTCAAGTTCACGAACAGGAATTAATATATCGAACCATGATTGGCTATAACAGAAATTTGTGGGTTTTTGCTTTAACCGATAGTTGTTATTAGATGCAAGGGAACTAGCGAGGGAAGCAACAGGTAGCAAAGTCAACAGGAAAAAGTGCACTCGCTATGCATTTGTACCAATGTAATCTGTGCATCAGTTATTCAGACGAGGTTGAAATACGACTGGCCGTAAAAGAAATGGAGTGTTAAACAGTCTGAAAGTGTCACTTAACACTGATCCGAATCACTCTGACTCTATCTGAAGGGATATTCTATAATAGTTTTATAATTCTATAATAGTTTTCGGAGGCACCCATAAGTAAAATCGTTTCTTGATAATTTTGCAAACTTTTATTTTATTAACACTTGGCACACATTAATTCACAAAATAATCCCCATCATTAGTGATAACTCCCCCATCCATCTCTGTGGTAGAGTTCCAATTCCTTTCTTCTAATATATAAGGGTAATTTCGCGATAAAAATGAGCATATGAGAATAATTATTCCATCCAAAAGTACGACATTTCTTATGGGTACCCCTAATACGTTTATCGTAATTCCAATTGTGTTCGTTGTTTGGTCAATTAACAATGAAATAATTCGTGACCCCATTTTTTTCGGTGTAGAGATTTCTACAAGATTTGGTATTGATATCAGGAACGTTAAAATTCGGCATTATATTACTTTCGTACCTTAAAAGGATTTATTATGTGGAAGAGGAGAAGGAGAGAAAAAAAATTGTAGGTAAAAACTCCATAAATGCATGACCACTTATTCGGATTGATAGCGTGACATACGGGTGCCCATAAGTTCTAGTTGGCGAGTTCCTTTTTTCCCCATTTGCTATACTGACCAACCCCATGAAAACGTAACGTCTATTGAATTAAACATCTTTTCAGAAAAATATATAGAATGGGGCGAAGAAAGGAGAGAAAATGTTAGTAGTACCTACTAGAAGAAGTAAAAGTAGTAACACGGCTTGAAAAGTTAAAAGGTGGAAAAAAAAGAACGAGAGGAAGAGAATAAAGTCTCTGGCTTCTTATCCACAACGATGCAGTAATTTCACGGCTTGAGTGTGTAGCTATAGCCGCACTGTTCCTTTTAACACAACTATTGCAAACCATTGCTTTCACTCGAGTTAATAGTTAACTTTGAGACACGCGATTTCTCGTCCTCTTCATCCCGGGGACGCATTTACATTTTTGCACCTGTTGTTTGCTTTCAAATAAATCCGTGACTATTTTTCAACCGTCCATTTCAGGATTATCTCACAAATAAATTTCGGGGGGGGGGGGGGGGGTTCGTCTTTAAAATAAATAAACGAGGAACAAGATTGTTTTTCTACTTTCTGCTTCAGTCCTTTCTCTAGAAAAAAGAAAAAGCGTTGGTCCCCGAAGCTTTTTACAAGGAATAGCGCTTACTTAGGGGCTCGATCTCGCGAAATCAGATCTGAAAAGAATGGAAACCGTGAAAAGTAAAAAAAAAAAGGTGAAGCAACGAGAAAAGCCATAGTATTCCGATAAAGGATTGCAATTAAGGTTTAATACTATATAGTGATTCGAGAGGGATTGTCTGTCTACATCTGCTCGTCTCTCTCTTTTTCGATCTATCAAGAGGGAAGAGGATGTCAAAGAATGACGTAAAATGTGACCACCCTTCCCTCTTTCTCTCTCTTCCCTCTGTCTGGTGGTGTTAGTTAGCTATATCTCGCCGACTGCTTTCCGATGAGCTTCTCTTCTCTAATTAAAAAATCGCACCGCTACTTTGCTCCATTTTTACCCGCACTTCTAACCCCCACACTTTGCGCGTTTGGCAACCTTTAATTCTCTTCAAACTTTCGCCGTTAAAAAGAGTGTTTTACTTCTAGGTAGTTTAGATCGCACTTGGGGTTCAAAATTGGGGATTTCTGCCGAAATCTGGGGTCCAAGAGTCACGCAAAACTTACCAACGGTGGTTAGCAACATGTTGTCCAAGAGTAAAGCGATAGCGACAATCACGAGCACGAGGCTTCGTGATTCTCGACATCGTTGCAACCAGGCACTCCATTCTCCGCCACCCATCCTCCACTGTTATGTCCGTTTTTCTGAAAAAAGAAATGTACAGTTATCAGCAAATGTAAAAAGTGATATAGTTCTTCTTCGAGTTCTTTTTCAATTTATGCTTTTCAAGCGGTCATAACAAAATTTAAGTGGTTATAATTTGGAAATTATTGAATTAAAATTTTTTGGAAAAATCTTTTTTGCACTTTCGCGAGACCCATATCCGATGTATTTTTTTCCAAGGAATCCATTTTCATCGTCAAAGTTCTCAAATTCCAGCGGGAAATAGGATTTTACCTCAAAAAACCTACTTTTTTCCAACTTCTGCTAGGATTTCATCAAATTTGACCTTTGCAATCGATTCTACGGGAAAAATTACCCCTAGAAATGACTTGTCCAACCCCATTTTTGAAACTTTAATTTTTACCCCATTTTTGGGGGAAGGGGTGGGTATGCCCAAAAAATCGACTTTTGGAAAAAATTTTTTTTCAGTTTCGGGAGACCCATATCCGATGTATTTTTTTCCGAGGAATCCATTTTCATCGTCAAAGTTCTCAAATTCCAGCGGGAAATAGGATTTTACCTCAAAAAACCTACTTTTCTCCAACTTCCGCTAGGATTTCATCCAATTTGACCTTTGGAATCGATTCTACGGGAAAAATTACCCCTAGAAATGACTTGTCCAACCCCATTTTTGAAACTTTAATTTTTACCCCATTTTTGGGGGAAGGGGTGGGTATGCCCAAAAAAATCGACTTTTGGAAAAAATTTTTTTTCACTTTCGGGAGACCCATATCCGATGTATTTTTTTCCGAGGAATCCATTTTCATTGTCAAAATTAGAAATATCGCACAAGAAATACGATTTTTCCTCAATTTTCTTCAAAAAACCTGGTTTTGAAGACCTTCCGCTAGGATTTCATGTAAATTAAGGTTTGCAATCGATTCTACGCGTCAAATTACCCCTAGAAATCTTAATTTCAGTCTTAATTTCTTATGTATCAGTCTTAATTTCTTATGTATCAGTCTTAATTTCTTATGTATTTTAACTACCATGTCACGTCTATTGTATTCTTTTCTTGCCCCATGGAAACAAGGGCATATGTTTAAATAAATAGAAATAGAAATAGAAATAGAAATGGTCTTGTCGATATCATTTTTGAAACTTTAATATCCAGCCCATTCGGCGCGATGAGGAAATTATTTTCATTATTAAAATTTCAGATATCCCAATGCATTCTAATAGCATTTAGTAAAAAAAAATACAAAAATCAGGCATCCAATTTTATTAACATTGAGTTCATCTTCTCCGAGACCCAAATTCACAATTCTTTAATGAGAATATAATTGATATCGATGCAGATGCATACTCCGCCTTGCCTGACGGATGTCAACTTCATCCATTCGCATAATTTTCCATTTCTTTAGAGCATAATCGGTAACCCTGTTCCGTACCTTTAGAGATAAAATTACGCAACGCTCGACTCGCGATAGAACTTCCAAGTTTACCCATCGTTCGAACACAATATGGATCGAGTGTCTCCTTCCTTTCCTATTCAATAAAGAGCGAGCGAGAGGAAGAAAGCAGGAATGGAAGAAAAAGATCCACTTTGAGGCAATTTCGACATGATTTCAGTTTCCGACACTTATTCGATCCCACGTCATGTCCGATAACCGCTATTTCTTCTCCGCGAGTAGCGGGTCAAAATGAGCGTATACCCGAGTGCTTCAATTTCCCTATTACCTTGCCCTCCTGCTCTTCGATTGCATTCAGATTCTAAAGAACCTCTTCTTACCCCTAAACTCCTCCATTTTTCGTGACAATTACCGAGCCCTTTGGAATGTCCCGAAAATAGCAAAGTCGTGACTTTCGAGTCAAAAGACGAAATTGTAGAATAAATGTTCCCTCCCGTGAACAAAGTGCATTGAAATCTTTGCCATTAATTTCTAGTGGCAAGTGGGAAATGTACGTAATACGTATAACCGTTGCTCCTTGTATCAAGTTACGAGATTCTCATTGGCTTAACTGCGAAATCTATTTAACTGTATTAATTACGGGCTTTTAACGGACAGTGCATCCATCCTGTCCGTGTCTATGCTTTGCCATGTTGCTATTTATCAGTGTCTGTGTGCCTTCAGTGTTCGCTCACCTCGCATTCTACCTACACATTCTACTCTATTTCTCTTTTATTCGTAATAACCGAATTACCTGTGATGCTTTTAATGTATAATTTTCGTCACTTTGTCATAGTGTAGCACGCTGCGCATACTATTAGCGTACTATCATGGCAAAAAATGCTCCGAAAGGGAGGTAAAAAGGTATACAAAGTCTCTTCAAGGTGTTACTTTCATTATTTTCTTCCCTTTGTGGCCATCCCTTCTTCGTCTGTGTTGTAAACATTTTTTATTACTGAGGCTTTTCTCTGGAAAGCTTAAAATTTTATGCAAAAATAGTAATTTTTTAAAATTATTTGTTTATTTATACTTTTTTCATGAATAAAAATAGGAATTTGCAGTGGAAAGCGTAGACGTAACAAGATCGGAATTTTAAAAGTAAAACACAATTATTCCAGAGCTAAAATAGTAGTGGCAGAGAAAAAAAAACGTTCGTGAAAAAATATAATTGTAAAATGTAAACATTTTTTCGAGAGAAAAGTAACAAAATATATTTTTTTAATATACCAATAATGTATCAATATGTTGAAGAGCAAAGAAAAACGTTAATGGGGATAATTTCTAGGAATGGTAATTTCTCGATCGTGATTCCCATGATATTCGGGTGTTCTAAGGTGAACCTTGATGTATTCCTCGACCGACAATGAGAAGAGATAGAGAAACACACGATGAAGAAGAAAATAGCGAGTAGAGAAAAGGTAGAATAATTGAAAAGATGAGAGTGTAGCAATCAGCATTTACTTTGAAAAAGCTGAGTCTCCGAGGAATGGTGTATTATTCTGGGGGAAAAAGAAAGACGTTCTCCTCCTCCTCTTCTTCTCCTTATGCTACTTAGAAGCTCTGATACTTTTTATTCTCCTTTCTTGATAATTACGGCAAAGAATTCCCTGCTTGAATATTTATCGAGGACTTGAAAGTTTTTTTTTATCGCCGCAATTGACAAATGAATCCTTTTCTCCTAGTGAAAATAATAACTCCCTCAAATGTCCCAGCTCCTGTGGGCCCGATTTTGCCCAAGTCTTTGGATTTCAGGTTGGGTCGATTAATTTTTATTTCCCATAATTAAATCCTAATTCTAGAAAAGAGTCGGTTTCTTTTTCTCTATAATATTAGGATAATATGAAAAACTGACAACGGTCTATTTATTGGCAGTGCCAACGGCGACCAACTCCGTATAGTCATTTTTGCAAAATTAAATATGACAAAGCAAAGCAGGGTAATGGTATTACGCGGAATGTCAAATCCTTCTTTCATGTTTGATTATTAATAATATAAAGAGAAGAGAAAGGGTACGGTTTATGTAGTAGAATATAGTTTTGACGTTAAGAGGGTTGCGTTGGTCAAAAGAGAGGAATGAGGATGTACAGTAGGTGTGTATAGAGTTTGATAACAATGCTTCTGATATTGACATGCCTAACTCGTATGAGAATGATGAAGTAGTGTGTATATATAACGGCGATGAAAATCCGTCGACTCATTTCGAGTGGCTCGTTAACTTTAGTTATTAAATATATGCGCTGAAAGAAAAGAATTTTTGCCAAACTTTTCGAGCTATTTTCGTTTCCGTTGCTACTAAAAAATTCTCGAAATCAACAATCGTTATTCAGAAAATTATATTTTTTTCAAGCAATCCAGGCTCAATTTTTTAATAAAAAATAAGAGCCATCGACGGATTCCGCGAAGGTTGAATTTCGTTTCTCCACTTTTTACTGATTTTAGGTTTTCCACTAATATGCAAATTATTGAAATTTTGATATCGAGCTAAACTAAAAAAATACCTTCAAATTTCTTGGAAATTTTACTTGTGACGTAAAATAATAAAATAATCTCGAAAAATAGTGGATAGATATTTATGGAAATTTGATAATGCGCTCCAATCTTATGGAAACCGTGTGAATTTATTATTTTACATACGTGACTTGTAAAATAATTTAATATTGCAAAAACCCTACAATTTGTATTATTATTGTAGTTAATTTTACTATTTTTCGTCGTACAATTGTTATTTTGGTGTTTGAATTTAAAAAACAAACCATTTCTGGATAAATGTCATAAAAACTGCCCCCTACTGTTTCGATGTGTACTTTATGGTGGTCATTCTGCACATGAGTATGCAGTAGATTCGAATGACAAAGAGAATCGGGAAACTTTACGAGGATATTCATAGTCCGAAGGAAGTACAGAGGCTAATTAATCAATCTGTAGCTTGGGCTAATATAAAAATCGTGTTTTACTGCCTCGTATACGTGTACATAAAAAAAATAAAAGGAACTTATGATTTATTACAGCCAGCTTTTAATCCAAAAGTAATTATTTTCCCATTTTTACTTAGCAGTGTCCAGAGAAAAGCTTCAACTGAGGAGTCTTTCAAATATCGACTTGCAGCAATTCCAAAATTTTGGAATTTCATAAAAATCCATTCTTCGGAAGTTGAACGCATATCGCTACAACCTTTTTAACGTGAAACAAAAAAAAATGAAGATTCCAAAAAATAGTTGAAATTTCGAGAAACGTGAACTGGAATTAAAAAAATCATTTCTCTAGCAGCGAATATCGTAAGATGACAAATTGGAGAACATATTTAAATAAAAAGAAAATCCTCTCGAAATAATAAGCTCTCGCTTTCCCTATCCCTTTATCAACATTCGAGTTTACCTAAAGTTAATCAACTGCACAATATACAGTTTCCTGTTTTAAATGGCAATTAGTAGCGTCTGGGAGTACATGTAAACAAATCAATCTGTTAATCGGATTAGCTGAAGTTCGTCTTCCGAGTTTCCTCAACAAACTTTCTTAGTTTGATACGATACAGCTATTCGAGGGAACTTTATTCACTTACCAAAAATTTAGTAAACTCAACTAAACCTATAGCTGAGACGCTATACTTTTCCGAGTCCCCCTCTTTTGCTTCCTATTCTCGAACGTTAATAATAATATCAATACTAATAATAATAATAGTAATAATATAGGTAATAAATGATAGTTTCCTGGAAAAATTCGATTCCAGTAGATCCTAATTACTTATTTCTGGCATAATAATGGAATATTATCTGAAATTACTAATCGTAAATTTTCTTATCAGAGAAAATTTGAAGAACAGTTCATTTCAACTGTTAATTGAAAAATTGTACATTCTCTGAAAACGGAAATTTATAATCACCGTCATTTTTCTCCATAATTATATTTTACATTGGTTTTCAGTTCGCGATAAAGGTACCGTAAAAAGCGGAAAAATAGTAGAAGACCATAATTCATATAAAATAGTGTGAATTCATCGTGCTTCCATAGTTTGGGAAATTCGAGACCCGCAAGAAGATAGCTTTCAAAGGGAGAGGAGAGAAAGGTTTAAAGAGCAAACTGTTGCTTCTAAGGTTCGTTCAACAAGTTGGCTACAGTGTTCTCTTCGAACATGCTTTTCATACAAGCTTTCTGTCTTGTCGAACGATTAAAAGCGATAATAGATCGATCACAACAGCGGCGACGTTATTTGAGAGCGTTCGTATACACAATGAATACAATTAATTTTTCTTTTCAATTTTTTTCAATTCTCCAATTGCAAATTCCTTCACTTTTTCTTGGTAGTAGAATTTCTTACACTTAAACGAGGTTACACGCTTCGATCACTGCTGTCGTGAGACTACTTCGCAATTAAAGACAAACCATATTATTTAGAAGAAAGTAGAGACAAATAAACACAAATACAAGATATGACAATGGAAGGATATTAAACTTATATTTCTCCAAGAAGGTATCATTTATTTCGTTCCGAGAAAAACAAGAAAAGGACGAAACACCAAAATCATTGGATTATTTGCGACCAAAAAAGGACTTTCATTTATCAACCGAGTTTTTGGTTATTCGCGACGCTGGTAATATTAATACCCAATGTGCTGGGGTAACTTCGTAACTTCGGAGTTGAGCTATTTTTCAAAATACCGAGGAAATAAAAAATTAGAATAATTTTTAAAAAGTGTTAAAAAAAGTTACCATACTTTTCAATACACTGTTGTATAGTATACAAATTTTTTGAATTTAACTAATATAGTTTTGCATTACATGGGATCCCAATGAAAAACGAAAAGGACGATACTGAAATTGAACGGTATCGAATATTCTTGGGATAGATACAGGTATAGAGAAGGAAAGAGTAAGAATAGGTAATAACGCCGGTGTAAATTTCAATCAACAAGATGTTATTTGCTTCGTAAAAGGCAGTAAAGACAGAGGTTGAAATAGATTTGTCTGATATATCTTTTGCGTATTCGATTTTCCCTTCTACTATTGCACGGGTTCTTCTTTTTATTGCCGAAACGAAACGTACATATACATATATATACGTGTGTGAAACAACTATCAAAGTTTCTGCGAAGTTACGGACAACGAATACGTAACGAAGTGCAATGAAATGTAATGAAAAGTTCCGTGTCAATCCAAATGGTATGGGGGGGAAATAGGCAATTTACATAAATCCCTAGGATTTGGCAAAAACAAATTTCAAATCATTTTAAATTTTCAGGTAAACGTTATAGAAAGATTTCTTTTATTCGATACAACTTAAAACAACGAAATAAAATAGAAACGGAAACTTAAAAAAAAAAGATATTCAATGCAACGGTTTATATAATTTTTACCATGAAATCGCGAGAAGGAAAAATAAAGAATTGAACAATCTTTCAAAATAATTTAAATCGTAATCGTCTCGAAGTATGTGTCCGTTACATTTACCAGCGACGCAGAAATTTAACTGTAATCCAGAAATTGACGAATCAATTTAAATCCGAAGTAATTTCGCGAAAGCTCCTGATCGTGAAAAGATTGAAGAAAGGGTGATAAGGGATGAGAGAACAGATTCGGATCGAAATGAATTTATGTACCTGTGATAGAGAGTGTCAAGGAAAATATAAATAAGTAGGTAATTGTACTATAGGATAATAATCAATGGAGGTAGCGAAGAGGATGAAGAAGAAGAAGAAGAAGGATAAAAAGATGATTTTAGAGAAGTTTAAGGGGTAAATAGGCAATAGTTGTACCCGTCTACCTTTCGCAGTTACTCGCCCTTGACGATCCGGTAATTATATTATCACCGTTAATTACAGTATGTCCCGGTTAGTAGAACCTCAGCTAGAAGAGAAGGTAAAGTGCCATGCCCAGGTTATGCAGATTGCTTTATAATTTTGTTACTGATCACTCTATTAACTTCACCATCTCTCGCTCTCAGCTCAATGCTATCAAGAACTTCCCGGGATGTCTTCTTCATAGTAGCCGCATACTATCACTACTACTACTACCACTACTTCCACTACTACTACTACTACTACTGCTACTATTAGTATATCGTGTTCCTATTTATCACTTTCTCTTCAGACCCTTTACATTGACTAGCCCCCCAATTATGTAACGCTTCCAAGACTCAACTTTCAAGCCTTATTTTCGGAAATACTAAATTTGTTTTGAAACTAAATAGGTGTTTATAAACAGTTCATAAATAAATATAGAACCATAGATATTTATACTTTATAGATCAGAAAAAAAGGAATCAGTGAAACTGGAATTTGCAAAGTTGACACAAAAGTTGCAAAGAAACTCTTCAACGTTACAAGTTGCAAAATTAAGGTGCAAGAGTTTGGCAATATTTTCCCTGTTTGTTTAAGTTCGATTTCAAAGAGTTTATAAATTTGCTAGTTTTTATTCCGCAGCGGGAGATTTAGGAAGTTAATTAACATCAAATTAAAATATGATCTGCACAAAAATTTAGAGTGGTTCGAAGCGAGGCCCAATTTTCGAAACGGTTGGGGTCAAATTTGAAAACGCTAAATTGAAATTCGCTGAATATAGTGTTCCAGGTGGGCGTACTAGCATACTAGTACCATGCGTTTAGCAAATTACAGCGCAGTTTGAAATAGTCGCATCGAAATTCAACGGGTTTCAAAACGAGAACCTAGAAATTTAATTGTAAACTTCGCTAAATTCCCAAAATAATTTGCAATGGTCTCGAGGAAAGTTTGCTTATTCTGAAACAACACGAGTCAGCATTATCAATTCAGAGCTTCTTTGTAACTATTTCTATCCTTTGTAGTATAATACAGCGCGCTATACTACTTATGCGGAAAATTTCAAAGACAGAAGAATACCACCACCACCACCACCACAACTGTCGGTAGAATTTTCTTCACCTGCTTATGACACGTGGAAATGAGAATAAGAGAATGCGTTTATCAGTCAGAATTCATGCTACGTTTAATATCTAATTGTATAGTAATAGAGGGTTAGAGACAGAAGGAAATGGTTGTAGTAAGGTCCATCTATTGTACGGAGAAGATAGATACAGGAATGGTATAATAGACGTAAAGGTAGAAAGAGAGATGGCAAGATAAAATGAACAACCGGAAACTGTGGCTTTCCGTAAAGATTCGTTCGGATAAAGCACTCCGAGACAAAAGCTTTCCTGACACTCCTAATTGAAATCCTACCCACCGTTATCCAAAGGATTCTCTCTTCTATTAATTCCTTCTTTTCACCTTCTTGGAATTTTCTGTTCATCGTTTTTCGCTTCTCAAAAACTTGGCTAATTCACAGCACGAGAGACTGCAGCAGTTCCTCCTACTACAAATTGATCCTGACGTCACTTTCCATTACCAAAAAAAAAAAATCTCTTTTTGTTTCTGAGTTTCAAACTTGAAAATGTGGTACTTGTAAATTCGTCAGTTCTTTTTCGAAACTTTCCGACCTTCGACGTTTATTTTTCCAACTTTTCACAGTCGGTTTCCTTTACAACCGGAAATTCCAAATTTTGGGAACCGATGTAGCGCCACAAGAGTGGAATGTAATATTTTTCCAGGGGGGTTAGGTAAGAAGATGGATAAGAAAAAATGTGGGCTTATGTATCGATTTAAATTTCCACAATGAAAATTCATAGAAACCTCAGCGAGGCGATTATTTGGGGAATAATTTTTTCGAATATAAATTAGAATAAACACCTTCTTCCCCGTCTTTTTTATTTTCTATCGAGTTTAAGGATCTCTTTTTATAAAGAAACTTATTCCACAATCAACCTTTTTTTGCAAAAAAAAAAGTAACGCGTTTTATCAGACAGAGACCAGTTGTGAAGTCAATGTATCGGCATAATTCGCATTCAACGACATAAGCGACTTCAAATACCCCTTAGGATGAAAAGACTACTACTTTTACCTATACACATATAGGTATATATATATTTTTTTTTTTCTCCTTTTACCTAATAAATTTACATTTCAGAGTTTCCTTTCCCTTTTCCCCCTTTTTTAAGGGAACAAAATGTAATTTGCACCATATTTAAGGTGACGAGACATTTCTAATTTTTTACCCTCGAAGCTCTCGGAATTTATGGATGAAGTTTCGAATTTTCGTGGAAAAAGCGACTTAGGAAATACGACGGGTTTCGATATTAAATTCTCTTTTTGGCAGCGAATAATTGAAGAAGTCACGTTCTTCCTCACCTTGTTGAGTAACGGACGGGTTTGCATAACCGAGCATAAACGGGTAGGAAGAGGTATGAGATAATGGCAAATTTTTTTCTGAAATTCAAGTTCTCTGGTTTTCTAGAAAATAAATTTCTCGTCCCTCTTTTTTTTGGTAATATTCTGATTATTCCAAAATAATTACGCACATCGTTATTATATACTATTTCATAAAATGTGGGGGAAAAATTGTATTATTAACTGAAATCCAACTTCTAGGGGATTAATTTAGGTACCTTAATTTCTATATATATAACAAAGTAACAGGTAATGTGGAAAATTCAGTTGGAAAATTAAAATTCCTTGCTACCTCGGCAAAATTTGTCGTTCATAATATATATTATTTTATTTTCGAGGCATGAAAATAAATTTTTGTCCATAAATTATTCCAACGAAAATACGTCCACAGGTAGGTCGTTTAGCGATCGTGCACTGAGGCTACATTTTTCATTGATTATAAGGGTAATTATGTAGCCTAAGAGCACAGTGACTTCCCGGTCACATTATAAATCATTTTTAAATATTGCCTCAATATTAAAATTTTCTTTCTCTATTGAGACAAATTTACGTGAATGCAAAAAAGAAATGCCACTGTTTCCATAAACAATGGAGTTTAAAATAAATGAAAAAAATTTTAAAGGCATTCTTTCTTTGTTAAAAAATCGAAATATCGAATCAACTTTTCAGTTATCATGAAATTTAGGGGCTAAGGAAGTTCCTTCTAAAATTCCCAAAGTTCATGAAAGCACTGAAGCGAAATTCTACTTTCATGAATTTCCGTGAGGGTCAGAATAAAACAACTTTCAGGAACCACAGAAATCCAATTAACAACAAATTAGGTAGAAATCCGTCGATCTTAAATTATCGAATAAAATAGATTAAATATTTAACGATAGGAAGAAATCCAACTTACGTATTTTTCGGGGTCAGGAGGATCCTGGGGAGTTAGCGAAAATGGTAAAAGCGAATGAAGGCCTGCTAATCTCGCGAAGTTCTTTGACGATGGTACCGGTGAATGTTCGCGTTTACGATAACCGTGGCCGATTGAGGGTACATATTTGTTAACCCCTTATTTTACGGCACACGGTTGCTTGTTTGTTGGAGGGCACCGTCTTATCTTCTATCTAAAAGCCTCTTCTACTTGCTGCTGCTGCCGCTGCTGCTGCTGCTGCTACTGCTGCTGCTACTACTGCTTCTGCTGCTGTTGCTACTACTTCGACTTCTTCTTCTTCGTCTGCTTCTTGTTTTTCTTCCTCTCTTCTCTTCGTCTGCCGCGCTTCTATCGCGAATCTTTAGCTTCCCTCTTTTCGAACCCTCTATGATTCAAACAATGTTGGTACAGCCACATACATACCCTCTACAGCATCCCAAAGCGCATGGTCAGTGGAAATAGAACCATCCCCTTTTCGTATTGCATTTATGCTTAAATTCAACCCCACCCCCTCCTGTTTCCCTCTCTTTTCTGTAATTTGTCGTATTAAGTTTAGTGTTTTGAAAAAAATGACGATTTTTTGTTGGTTCCATTTCTAGACATTTACTTCCTAAATTTATTCTTTCATGTTTCAGAGCTTTCTGCCATATCGAAAACGTGAAAAAATGGAAAGTTTGGTGATTTCCATCAGACTTTTTGAAATCTTAGCGTTTTTCGAAAACTTCAGATTCGCACCGAACAAGAAACCTTCAGGAGCTTTCTTTTCCAACGTTGCATCGATGACACCGGCCGAGAAAATTTGCGTGAGTACTATCACGTAATAAATTGCTCGATAATAAATAATTTACATGATAAGATTCAGAAAAATATTGCACAAATTTTTGAAATATAAAAACTCTCGTTTCCCGGAAAATAATTTCTTTTCTAAATTTTTTACCCCAACCTTTTCATTATTCTCAAATAATTCCTCCAAATTTTGTACTAATCGTAATTATCAATTATTATTCATAATTATATATTACTTAATGGGGTAATTCGAAAATTGTTTATCAAATGAAATATTTTTCGTGATAATAAATAATAATTAATATCGTAAGATTTTACAAAATCATATTTGAGTATTCTATAATACTATTGTAGCATTTCCATTGTTCTAAAATAAATCCCTAAAACTTTATTACTAAACATTATTATATATTATTCAACAAGTTAATTAAACAAAATTGTCTATATTAAATGGAACGTATTTTTTTTTTGAGATTCATTTTCATATGAATTCCAAGGAAACCAATGAATGATCATTTTTCGCACTTTTTTTTTGTTGAAAATTTGTAATTAAAGTTGGGGTTAAAAAGTGGAAGGGAAAAAGGCGAGCATGGAAATGAGAGGGGCACTAGACATTGATGATTAAATAACGTGGTATGGTTTATCGATGAAAGCTTGAGACATTCCACCTTGGAATGTGCTATAGAACTCCTGGAGGAATTTGTGGATTTCAAAGAATTCTTTATATGAAGTGAATACTTGGTTTGAATTGCTATGCTATGCTTGATGCTTTTTACTTGACTTCCATTCATATGGAACTACGTTCATACACTTTTCCCACTTCCCTTTATTAAAACGGGAGCTTTTATCACGCCTTCAGAAATGAATTAGCAGTTGCCCTTTATCATACTCTTTATTACATTGACACTAACAACTATTCCGCGTGTATTCTTAATTGTTCGGAGTATCTTCTTCTACAAATCGTCTCATAATTTCATGCTATCGAAAAAGATGTCGTAGAGAGTGAAGGTAAAAATTTCGGAATAATTGTGTCGAAGTTTCTTCTAAATTTGAAAGCCATTTTTGAAAATATTGCAATTTTCCTATGACGAAATTTGCATCGAAGCAAATTAACAGCGATGCAGTGACTCTATCATGCCACGAACGACGTTTTTATGAATTTCGAATTTCTGATATTCGCGACAGACATTTATGATTGCCGTATTATCACAATGGAGACGAAAAAGGATTATGAAGAATTTTTTTTCCTTCAGCCATAAGCCAAAAGTACATTTTTATGTTCTCACGTTTCGGCAATAAAAATACACACGAGAATTGCTCGCGTCTTAAAGCTCTCCGCAATGATACGCTCGGGTACTTAAACTCAAGTATTTTTATCATTTTTTCGAAATTTTTCAAAAGAACGAATAAAAATGCTAAGGCGAATAAAAAAACTCTTTTTTTAACAATTAATTCTTTTCAGTAGTTCCTAATTAACTGAATTCCCTCCGGAATTTTCGATAAATCAATTTTTCGTGAATCGAATTTTCACCTGTCAGGAAATGTAAAAAAAAAGACTTTCTTTTGTTTGGAAATGCATATATGAGAGTTTTTAAAAATAAAATTCCCTTGGCAAAGGAGGAGCAAAAGGAGAATGCGAAAGATACTGAATAAGAGCAGACCTTATGATAGAATGTCCGTTGAGATTATTTTAGAAAGCGATCAGACTATAATCCTCTTTCGTAGGAAAGGAGAATGGATGTAAGATCATGACAGAGAAAATTAAAATTGAAAAGATCAATCCTCCAGCAAAAATACCGTCACTTCTGCCGTTCATAAGAATGACCTTTTTTTTTTATATTAATATCATTTTATCTGATCATGTTATTTTTTCGCTCTTATCAACCCACACTAAAAAAATTTAGTAATTTCAAATATGATTATAATTGAATATGGCACCGACCGCGTATTTGTAGTAATACGGCCAGATACAATTTTATTAAATACCAGATTTATAAATTTCGTGAAGTTATTTTTAATGAAAAAACAGAAACATCCACGGGGAATTTTTTGTGAAAAATACTATTTTCATTCCAATTTTATTCCATTTTTGAATAAGCTTTCTTTATAAAAAAACAATTGAGCTTAAAAAGGTAAAAATTGTTACTAAAAATTTTGTTACTGTTATTATTATTATTATTATTATTGTTATTATTGTTATTATTATTATTATTATTATTACTGCAAAGATATTGTGCATTTGAAAATTACAATATTTTGCATACATTCTTTTCAGAAAAGTGCGAAATAGAAAAAAAAATTAGAGAAAAATGGTTATTTTCTAAAACAGTCACGCTCTCCCTGATTGAATGATAGATATTATTTAACTTCAATAATTTCTCTCGTTTCCTGTCTCACCTATTTAAGTAGGTGATAATGCCCTTTATTTGGAAGAAGGGGACAATTCCTTATCCAAAGCTAAGAAGGATGATCCATCATGAGTGCAAGAAGTTACTCATAGTTATCACCCTCTTTTTTCTTCCTTTCCTACATTTTTACCTTCATCTTTATTTATAATCTTTCGTCACCCACCTCAACGTTGCTTCACATATGTGTATAGTATATAAAGAAAGCATAGGAAAAGAATTGGATGGAATCAAGAATTGACCATCGGTCTTTCGAAATAGAAAGGAAAGGAAGGAAAAATTCTTTCCCTCCATCTGCCATTCATTCATTCATTCATTCATTCGTTCTTGTTTCCTTCTTACGAGAGGGAAACAAGAGTTTCTCCCAACCTCTACTATCAAAGTGGCAACGTATCACTACTTTGATTTGATAGTGAAGGTTGGGAGAAACTCATGAAAAGCAATGAGCTACATCAACTAAGAATATAAGATATCGCGGTTCCAGCAGACAAGGTTACCTTCCGTAACACTTCATTGTTTATTTTATTTATTCCGTTTATCGTTTGACACAACAAAATTGATCAGGGAAATCATTTTTTTTTCCTTTTCTCGTTTCGGCTGCTTCGAAAGGCGCAGTTTTCCTTCAATTTTACTATAGTTGGATTCATAAATAGCCGTAAAACTCTTGAATTATAATTAATGCAAAGAAATGAAAACGGATAAATTAGAAAAGCTGGAAAAATCTCTCAGGATTCAAAAGTTTCTGGAATAGAACCCCGGTTCCATTTTATATTGTTATTATTTTTGAGATAAAAAATTCAGATGTACAATAAATGCTACCAACAGTTATATTTTTGTACCAAGCAAAATAGTAATCCTTTATCATGGGCCCTTTAAATTTAGAGCAGGTTCTAACTTGTCTTTAACTACCAGGCTAAGCGAGAAGCCAATGTCATAGAATGAATGTCCATGATATTGCAAAAAATAAATTGACTATATTTAGAAGTGCTTACGTCATGGGCCCTTTAAATTTAGAGCAGGTTCTAACTTGTCTGTAACTACCAGACTAGGCGAGGAACCAATGTCATACAATACATTGCAAATAAATAAGTTTACTATATTTAGAAATGCTTACGTCATGGGCCCTTTAAATTTAGAGCAGGTTCTAACTTGTCTGTAACTACCATGCTAGGCGAGGAACCAATGTCATACAATGAATGTCCATGATTTTACAAAAAATAAATTGACTATATTTAGAAATGCTTACGTCATGGGCCCTTTAAATTTAGAGCAGGTCCCAACTCGTCTGTAATTACCAGGCTAGGCGAGGAACCAATGTCATACAATGAATGTCCATGATATTGCAAAAAATAAATTGACTATATTTAGAAATGCTTACGTCATGGGCCCTTTAAATTTAGAGCAGGTTCTAACTTGTCTGTAACTACCAGGCTAGGCGAGGAACCAATGTCATACAATACATTGCAAATAAATAAGTTTACTATATTTAGAAATGCTTACGTCATGGGCCCTTTAAATTTAGAGCAGGTCCTAACTCGTCTGTAATTACCAGACTAGGCGAGGAACCAATGTTATACAATGAATGTCCATGACATTACAAATAAGTTGAGAAATTTTTTTTTGCCCACCAGTTCTATGATAAATTAATTTTAATTGAAAAAAAAATAATTTAAATTTGAAATGAATGGTAATGTCGGTTCAGAGTGGATCCAAATTTCAACTTTATTTGTGATTCCTCCTGCAAAGTAAAAAGATTTATTTTGCATGACAACATTTGTGCAGGAGAATCCAATCGAATTCGTGAAAAAAAAACGACCAATCAGAACCAAGCATTGTATGGAAAACAACAGAAAATCATCGTAACCAAGTGCCTGAAGTTGAAATAACAAAAAACAGTCTGGACTCGGGATAAGATGAATTTCCACGTATTCGTTATTCTAATTTCCACGTATTTTTCATAGTTTTAATTAAAGAAAATAATTTACAGTAATATTAAAAATATGTAAAATTTCCAAAGTTTCTATTCGCAAAATTATTAGTGTGCTCAACCTCCAACTATATTAAAAGTAATTAAAGTAAGCATTTTTGATACATTATAAAAATAAAAACCTCTTCCTTTTTTTTTTATTTTTTACCGATTCGCATTTAAAATTTTACAATTAATCTCAAGGAAAAATTCCCACGAATAAATATAAATCTCGCGAATTTCTTCCCTTTTGCTTCCTATCTCAAAATATAAAATTTAAGAATGGCATTTGAAATAAAAAGACCCTTCATCCCGCCTGTAGTTGTTTCAGTCAAGTCTCCCGGTTGTTTAAAAATTCTGAAGCAGAGCATATTTGCAATCCGGATAAACATGTTTTTGAAAAATGATTGAACGGAGCTAAAACTTAATGAATGACATTTTCACGGGGAAGATATGAAACTTTGTAGAAAATTGTATTTCACTTTGATTGTACTACAGGTAGACTACAGATACGATATTATAACGGTGCAGCAGGCAACAGGGAAGGAATATAACTTACAGCAGTATACATCTCTTCTATATCTTGGGCTCGTTGAATTCTATTCATACGACGTCCAACTTTCGTGTCATTCAATTACGTTTCCTTACCCATTCTAGCGTGTAACGAGTAGCAGACTCTCTTCTTCCTCAAATTTGAGTACAATTGTATCATTTACTGAGATCTTATAGCTTCGATAACCAAATTAAACCTTTCACTTAGCCCAAATGCACCCATCTCTCAATTTTTTTACTTCTCCACATTTCCCCGTGAAAGTTGAAATCTTCCTTACGATGAATCCGACGAGCAAAAATTCATTTAGATTTGGCCATGAATCAGATACAATTCAGTGCAATATATGCTTGCAATGGTAGTAGACTTTATTGTCTTTGTTACCTTTCTTTTAACACTTTAACACCTTTAATAACAAACAATATTATGCATTGTACTTATTATAACATAATTTTCATAATTTCTTCAATTTTATGTTACATCGAATGATGAAGTCCAAATTGTTGCTTGTAAGAATATTTTATTTATATTAAATATTGGAAGTATAGGAAATTTAAATGACTTTTAAATACAAGAAAGTCAAGAAATTTTATATTATTTTCAAAAAGAGCAAAATTACATTTTACACCTTCTGGGATTAATTTTATTTTTTACAGATGAGGGGCTGAGGCATGGCAAGAATTTATTTTCTCTCTTAAACGTCCCTCATTTCGAATAGAAAAAAAAATTAGAAAAAGGGGTAAAATTTCATCGCTTGATTTTATATTTCTATATTCACATTCAGAGAAAAAACTATTAGAATTCAAAAAAGTTCCCGATTACGATCTAAACTTTATTTTCTCCTTGAAAACTTCATTAACTTGGAATACAGAAAAAAATACACATTTTTATATACTAAAAAAGTTCAAAAATATTATAAACATGTTTTCCACTAAATTAAGCTTATACTTTTGTACAATATTTTAAGGAAAAATATGAAAGCTCTGAATCAGCTAAAGTTTCTTCCTTTTCTGCTGTACTATTTCAGTTTCCCTGATAACAGAGCGTATCCTCTATTAATGACCCCAAATTGGAGGACTTTTCTGAAACAAAGATATTTTTTTCTCATTACTCGAAAAGCTCGACTTTACTTTAAGCCGATTTCTATTCCCACTTTTTTTGCAACCGGTTCTTAGGCTCGGAGAGAAAGGAGAAAGCGACGTGGGTACGATGATGTTCCCAAAATCGGATATAACATTTTGATAAACACCTGCAGTGTATGTCGCGGAATGAAAAATTATGCGGACACCTCGATCATCTGAGCTTTTGGTACCAAGATTTAGGAGAAATTACTGAAGATAGGAAAAACCCTAATCGTATTTGTTTTCTGGTAGCCAAGAGATTACAAGAGATACGCGACATTCAACTGTAGAATTGAAAAATCTGATCTTCGATTAATTAGAGCTTTCAGTTTTTTTAATGACTTTTTCTATAGTTGGAAAAAAATTTGGTTTTGACTCACTGTGTGGTGATTGATTTCTACGTATTAAAAAAAAATGTTAAAAAACAGGAAAAACATGAAGTGAAAATAGTAACTTTCATAAAAACTCCGAAACAAGTCAAGATTTTCAAGTCAATAAACCCCCATTGTCGGAACGAACTCCCTGGGGGTGTTTCTCTTAAAAAAAAAAAATCCATGAAATTTATAAAAGTTATGTTTAATAAAATTTTATGAGATTATAACGCGGAGTTATCTTGAGTCTAATATTTTATCAATTACTTTTACTTTATTTATTTTAATTATTTTATTTATTTTACGACAATTATTTTATTGTGAGAGCGAGTTGGGGGCAAATTAATTATTCGAAAAATTCAATAATAATAATTCAATACAGATACAAAATCAATAGAAAACCTGAACGAACCTCTAAATCCAGTTTTTTAAAAAAATAAATATTAATAATGATAGCAAATAATCGAATAATTTAATAAGAAAGTGTCTGAATATCAAAAAATTTAGGGGATATTATTCTTCCTAGTTATAATTATTTCTCTGTTCCTCTTTAACATACAATTATTGTCTAAAGCTTTACATATCCTGCAATACCGAATATAAGGAACAACCTGTGGAATCCCAAGAGTATGTGTAGGTCGAGTCACTATAGGTTGTAGGTACCGGAACGAGCATCTTCCATCAGGCGTAGTTATTTTCACTTGTTGAATTTCCACTTGCATCGTGGAAATTTTTAGTAACGATAAAACGCAATTATAGGTACTGTCGGATCGGTTTTTTCATTAACAACTGTGAGGTATTTCCAATCAATGAGGTATTCCTCCTTTATCTTATCTCTGTGGTGGATGCTGCCGATATCAGCGAACCGAGTAATTAATTGCTTTACGTCAGAAATGCTCTTAATTGATAATTGCTACATCTTTAAATTTGAAGTTACGGCTCGTTAAAATTCAGAAGAACCGTCGAATCCAACGAGGCATAAAGCAGCTTTTACTGGTGATACACATGCCCATTGTTTCGAACTCCTTTATCCATTATCCCTTCGACAAAGGACAGAAAACTTGCTACCCCGTGGTTCTATATATTTCACGCAGGATATAATTAACATTCAAGCACTTTCGATATGGAAGTAGGAGTGAAGACGGTATAAGTGCTCACGGAGAAAAGAAAGTAACCGTGGAAGTAATGAAAATTGCGAGAAAAAATAGGAAAGGGACGTTCGTAACGCAAAATAATGAAATTAGGTACTACTCGGCAAATGTGTAATAAATATTAATAGAAAACTGGCGATAAACTGAAATTTTATAGGAACTATGTATAATTATTACTTTAAACTACAATACTTTGTGGTTTGTAAGAAAATATTTTCATAATTTCAAAGTTGTTCCATTTTTTTTCTTTTATAACTTTTTTGGGTAATTTTACGATTTTTCCTTTCAAACGCAGGTCTATTATATTTTAACAAATATCACAAATAATTGTTCTATTTGTAGTCCTGAAAAAAAAATCATCTTTAAATTGAGCGTTATTTTCTATTCTAAATATTTTTATTAACAATTGCAGTCAATGAATTAGTCATAAAAATTTGGGAATGTGAAAAGTAGTATATAAGGAAACAATAAATTTTAAAAAAGTAGTAAAAATCGTAGAAAAAAAAATATATACATATATATTAATAATACAATTCATCAATCATATATGTACGTCATTTACTTAATTAGCTAGGTTATAATAAAATATAACTTACCCTTATGCGTGGTAGGAAAAAAAATGATGTATAACAATTCATCTTAACGCATGAAATACAAAGATAAATGTGAATTGTAGTAAGCCGAGTTATCATTATTTCTGATAAAGGGGCTAAGAGAGCCTGTATGAATTCATCCACCTACTTTCGCAATTACGGGATAAGTGAGTTTTCCTGTAGGTTCCTGGCAAAATTTGACTGTCGTTTCGGACTCCTTTCTTCTTTATATTTTCCCAATTTATTCTATGAATATTCCGAGGAAAGGGAAAAATGGTCATTTCTAGGTCCGCCAAGAAATTTTGTCTCAACTCAAACTCCTTGTTTCATTTTAATCGAGTCTAATTTTCGATTTATTAAAAATTATATTT
This sequence comes from Gasteruption jaculator, assembly GCA_949825005.1. NCBI lineage: Eukaryota > Metazoa > Arthropoda > Insecta > Hymenoptera > Gasteruptiidae > Gasteruption > Gasteruption jaculator. Next base: position 2,984,269 of record OX463768.1, read on the forward strand.
CCAAAAGTTGCGAATTATGAACCAATTTGCTGTAATTTTGGTACCATTAAGAATTTCTTTGCTGACAAAAATATGGCCTCAATTGTACATTTATCGGTGGATTTTGGAAAAGGGAAATTCGGCAAAGTTAGAAAGGCTTTTTTTTTTCTTTTACCGTGGAACCGGTAACATATAATTGATAATGCCGGTAAAGGATTCGCATTTTTTTCGAATTAATTATAAATGACGGTAGAATAGGAGAACAGAGAGAATCTGTTGAGTTGAGAAAGAGGAGAGAAGTCTACCCTCGAGTTCTACACATCTGGCTTGGACAGACAACTTTAACACCCTCCCTTATATTCTCAAGTGGGGAAAAGCTAGCTACCTTGCCAACGGAATGGTTGGTGGTTGGTATATCGTGGCTTCGTACTACCCCTATTGCTGGATAACTTACAATGAAGGAATTCCACGATTCTACGTAAGAGAACTGAGGGAGGAATGATAGAAAGAGAGAAAGAACCGGCGAAGGAGAAGTAGGACTGCGGGGAAGATGATGGTACATAGATAGTCAGTAGTAGTCCTTCAGGATGTCGAGATCCTTCAGTTAATGAAATCCATTGCTTATTCGCCCTCGCACCTTTTTTCGCTTCATGATATTAGAAAACGGAAGTACCCCACTTTTCTTCTATCTTCTCCTTGGATATAGATGCGAGGGTGGCTGGGAGGGACGATAATTTGGTATTCAACTGCAAAATTGATTTTTTTTTATGCGCCTTACATGCGTATAAATTTTCATCATTTGAATTTTTTTTCTAATTAATGTTTTCTCTTCTTTCCTAAGAAATATACCTTTATTTTCGCTTTGCGATATTAGAAACCGGAAATGCCCCACTTTCCCTATTTTACTTCGCATAGAAATGCGTGGGAGGAACAGCAATTTGGTACTGAACTGCAAAACTGATTCTTTTTTTTGTCACGTCTCTGACATACGTAAGAACGCGTATCCCTATTTTTAATTTTCTAATTATTGTTTCTTTGTCTTTCCCGTGGAATAAAGGAAAAATCATATCGAAATAACGCAAAGCAAAAAACGTGACCCTCAATAGCGAGGCCAATACTACCGTAGAATCTTGCGACTTTTAACGAGAACGGCAAAGATACATGTAGCAGCAACTTTTCTCAAACGTGGTAAAGTCCTGTTTCAGCTAATAAACCCTCCCGTGTACTCATCTTAGAAAGCAAGTGGAGTTAATTAATGCGAGATAATTTTAGGAAATGTATCTTCGAAATAGTGACTTTGGGGGATCGTATGAACTTTTGATACCGTAACCCTGTTTCGAAGAAAAAATTAAACAGTATCTCATTTGAAACTATCCAAAGAAGGCACGATTCTCACAATATTAAGAGTAGAAAAATATCAGAACGATAATCTGAGAGAAAGGGTTAAAAGTATCATATTCTTATCGTTTTATGGCTGGGCTCTTAACAGGAAAAAAAAAGAGATTCTCCCGAATCCACATAAACTGGAGGAGAAATGATCGATGCCCGGCTTAGAGAAAGGAGTTACACTGAAAACCTTTTTCTTAGCTTTCTAATATTTTATTCTTACAGTCTTACCGCTACTATTTTATATGACTGACTTCTCTCTTAACACTTTTGATCCACTTGATTTAGTGGCTTCTTTATACCCCAAAACTTAAAAGGGCGTTCCTATAATGTTTCCCTTTTGCGGAAGATCATGGTTATTTCAGCTTCAGCTGAGATTTTATTGAAACGAAAAGATTATTTCAATAAAACCCTTGAACAAGAAGTTTCATCGATTTTCGGAACAATCGCGCGATATCCAAAAAACTAAATAGTATAAATTAGGAAAGATAAAGTGAAAATTGTTGTGGATTTTCCGGAAATATATATTTTATTAAGAAAATCATCACATGATGCTTCCGTGTAGGTTTCTTATAAAAGAAAAAGAAATTAAGACAGCTGGAAACAGTCTAAAAAAAAAAGAAATATACTACAAGTTATAAATAACTTAAAAACAAAGTACAATATATTAATAAACATACATATTTCTCGCTCTTAATAATTGTAACGTCTCCAAAATTGAATTTCATTTGAATGAATTTCGTATTTGCGTGCAGACTTAATATATTTTACAGGAAAGAAATCATAAACGGCAAATCCATATTCTTTTTCCCATTACCAATATAGAGAAACCCATAATGCGGGGTGTCTACTTTGTGAAAAAGGGTCATTCCAGGCCACGACAAACTGCTCAAAATCATCAAGTGACCTCCCCAGAAATTCTGCAAGTTCCAGCAGCCTGAACAAAAATTTCGATTATTTAGAAACTTTCGCTAATTTAATTTCTACGAATTATTATTTGAATCGTTACCCCGAAAGATTATTTCCTTTATTATCCTGAATTATCATTTCAATTATTGCTACGATCCCTGAAAAATTGTACCTGAAGGTATATCAATATCGATGGGATCCAAAAAATCCAGCGCATAATTGTAGTCCGAACGTGTCAACAAATTGGCATTCCATTTTTGTTGAGGATAACGAGCGTGCAAATACGACTTCAATTCTCTCGATTCTTGCGGTGTCAAACCGTAAAAATGTCGATTTTCGACGATATCATTGGATGGTGTTTTCATCCATGCCCCGCGTGGTATCACTGTCGCCTCTTCTTTGATAAATTCTACTGTTGTCGATAATCGATCTTCTTCCTTTAGTTCCCTTGGCATAGCATCCTGATGAGTCAATCGGTTGATTCGAATTGAGTCATTTCCAAAAATTCCGAAGATATAGTGGAAAAATGAAAATAATATTCGATTTTTCATTCTCTCCTAGCCCAAAATTCACTTTCGAGGCTTCAACTTTTCATTTTAAAATTGTCGTTCAAATATGAAATAAATAAAAATTAATTGCAACTATAGCGAAGTCCCAAAAATGGTTTCCACATATTAACTATTGTTTCTTTTTTATTATAAAATACCTCATTTTCTGTATCTGCATCGGGCGGAAAAGGAGGATTAACGTTGTACACGTTGGTAACCACAGAAGGATCTCCTTGGAATTTATTTATCGCTAGAGGAGTCAAAAGGAGCCCGGTCTTTGTAGGCTTTGGTAAAAGGAACCAATTGATACAATTTGTGCTGTGGAAAAAGTATCTTTAAGTAGCTGTTTCCTGTATCTTTTACTCGTTACAAAAAAGAAGTAATTCAGGAATTTGTATCCTTTTTTAATTTGACTTTCGAAACTATTTCTGTCACGGTTATTTTTCCAAATTTGCTAATTCATCAGTTTTGGTACAAAATAAATAGGTTACCTGTAATAATACACTTGTTTCTTGAGACAATCTTTTTCGAATCCATAAGCTATGTGATAATCAAATTCAACGCCATTAATTCGACCCCAGTAATAACACTTTTGGAAATGATTCTCTTTTTGAAGTACCAGCAGTGAATTTCGTAGAAGTTGAGATTGTTCAATTCCTACACAAACTCCCACATTTCCTAATAAATCTAAACTTTCTACTAATTTAACGCATTCCATATTTTAATTTATTTAATCGGACAGCGTTCTTTTGAACTATACAAAAACTGATCATATTCTTTGCAATATGTTTTATCAGAAGATCATCCACGTTTTTCATTTCAAAACGGAAACAAATGATAAAATGACTGCAATCCTTTGTTTTTCTTTATCACTTCATTTTTATTAATTTTTTTTCTGACTTTCCCGTGTGTAGAAGTTCCATGTTTAGAACAAAATAAATATCAATTGAGATTGAGAGTGTGAAGTAAAAATAAACTCATTTATTATTATTACTATTATAGTACCAAAAAGTGGTCTAAAGTTAAATGCATAATCCTTAATTTTCAATAGCAATAACATTTATTAATTTCTTTTTATAGCAGCACAGATGAATTTATATCATTTGCCATAAAAAACAGTATCTTTTCCTCGTGATTATTAATCATTTCTTCTGTGTACTAATAATAATATTGTTATTCGTTAGTCTAATGATAAACGCTGAAATTGTCTAGGATCTAATGACTACCTTCTACAGTAAATCGCTATGAATTAAAAAAAATGTTGTTTCATTGTTTAACACATAAGTCAAGATTCGGCTCCACTTGTTTCAATGGCTCGTTCCATGAGATTTATAAAAACAAAGATATTCTTTCGAGTAGTGAGAAGGTAAAAAAATAAAACTTCTCAAATCAAACTTAATCACCGTGTCGATAATTCTTTAACGAATGTGTTAAAACGATGATACAATAATTATTTTCCACATTTTCATCGCATTTTTTTTTTCGTTCACTTACTCATAATTTGAAAGTACAAATTAATAAATATCATACAGTTGTATATTCGTTATAATTTCTCGTATCACTCACTGAATTAAACACAACATTACCGCCTATATTTCTTTTATCAATTAACACCCTTTTATTTATTTGTTTTTTCTCAATCAACTCAGAAAACAAGTCACACCATTTTTTTTTCTATGCGTTTCTCCATTCTGTATGATCATTAATATTATTATTTTTTGGCAGGGCAAGTCGTCAAAGGCAAATTTGAAATTAAAAAAGACACCAATTTATAGATATTTGAGAAAAAGTTTAAAGACTATTTCGTTCCTTCGAATGTAAATTAACGCGATAGGGGAGAAGAAAAAATCGTAAATATTCTGAAAACGCGGTTCGTTATTTCACATTTCTTTTTATATATCCATTCTTTAAACCTAAATATCATTAAAGTGCGATCAATCGCCATTTCCATTTGTTTTTTGTAAAAAAAAATATACTCTTCCCCGTTACTCTACCGTAAGAGTAAAATTTGTTCTTGACAAATAAATGAAAATCATAGTGACACAAAACCAGCCTTGGTTTATTCCCTACAATAAACGGACAATTTGCAATTGCTGTCCAATTTGGGCTTCAACTTTACCATACCTTATTGAGATTTTTCGTTAATGAAAGAAATGACGAAAGAAAGGAGAAGTAGACTTTAAAATATATTACAAGCTTCTTTTAGTTGTAACTTTACTCTCTCTTATTGTAATTATCACAGTAGCCTAAAAGTATATAAGTCTGGCATCCTCTGGATTCTGCTCGACTGGACAATACGGGCATTTTAATCTGCAAACAAATTGGTTCCTTTAAAAAGTGATTTCGATATCAGTACATCGACATTTCGTTCTATGTGAACGACTTACTTGTTAGCGTTTGTTAATTTATTCAATGCATCGCGCGAAATCACGTGTCCGCAAACTAGTTTCATCGGCGGGTTATTTTCAGTGCTTTGTTGCCGCAATATTGGACAAGCGAATACCGAATGATAACGACTTTGTTTGCCCAAGTCTATTTCGATCTAAAAAAAGACAAATAAGAAGGTCAACATATTTGTATTAAATTTGTGATCTCTCTCCTTTTATCTTCTCCGAATATTATCGATTTTTCAGGAAATCAAAAAATTTGAAAAACTTACTGGAAGTTCATCCTTGCCATTCCAAATTCCAGTAACTTGTCTCTGTTGCATTACTTGTTTTATGTTAAGTAGTGCCGGAAGAGCTGTGCATCCCGCATTTATACTGAAAGAAAATGGTTAAATGTATTTTTTAAATATATTATTCTTTAGTCCTTCGATTTGAATCGATAATTCTAAAATATCAACTAATATTTTTAGTTGGTTCCAAGAAGACCAAAATAATTCCAAAACCTTCAAGTTTTTGAACCAACAAAGTTTAAAAAATCATTAAAATTCGAAAATTAATGAAAACCGTCCAGAACAAAAAGTAACCAAATTGTAAAAAATATATTTACCAGACTGAAAGCGGACTGTCGACACTAAGTCCGAGTAATGTACAGGCTTCTTTGGTAAAAACGTCATGTATATCCAACCACAAGGTGGGATCCAATAAATGACTGTACGGCGAAGACTGTATTCCATTCGGTAGATATAATAAAGTTCCCATTAAAGCTTGAACCTCCTTTTCGTGGCGGGTAACGAATTGTGTGAGATTTTGTCGGGCATACAATATCGCTTCGCTTTGTTTGCTGGGCCCTTGTTGCACCAGTCTAATAAAATGTAGCCTGTGTAGTTTGAATTCCAACGACGAGCTCTAAAAAGTACCATTTTCAGAATTCGAATCTCAATGAACCTATTGACCGACTCGATAGGCCTTAAATTTTGTCGCAAGGACAAACTTACTTGTGCCACTAAAGCTTCCCTATGATTTTTTGCCCATTCCAGTGCGGGTTGAAGGTTTCTTTGTTTGAGACAATCGAGTATATAATTTAATTCTGTAAAAGGTTCTTTTCGACCTTCATCAGTCTTAATTCCTGCTTCCTGAAACATTTTTGTCTTTATACTGTTTCCCTAGTCTTTTGTGTTTTATAATACTCTCAGTTTAGATATTACTTTAGAAGTAGAAAGTTAATGAAAGATGAAGCAAAAACTAGGAACGACATGAAAATGAATACGATGACATGCCCCTTAAAAACGAATAAAATAGGAGAATGTTTAATATAAGTTTACTGTTGCTAATTCATCGGCTATGTCGAGCATTCCTTGCCGATAAAAATGTTGACAAATAACTTGATTAAGCAAATGGGTTTTCTCTGGTCCAGAAAATACATCGTCTCTACTGGTACTCGCAAAGTCAGCGATGAAATTTCTGTCTATGGCTTTTCCAATTTTTGAAACTGAACTGTGTAGAGCGCGATGATCCGTAGCCAATCGTTCGACCGTATCTCGAACTTTAGTAATCGCCTGTTTTAATACTTCAACTTGACCTGGTGTCAATTCATGATCCGGTGGTGCTTCAAATAACAATATATATTTTATTATCGCAGTTAATCTTCTTTACTTAAGAATAATACTAATTTGTTTTTGGAGAAAGCGAAAGTTTATGAGGATTAATTTTTGCAGCTATTATCAAATTAAATTTAGAGTTTATTTTTTCAGTCTGAATAAGGTTTTTGACTCCAATTTCTGGATCTTCTTCATTTATTATAAAATACAAATTACATATCGATATACATATAATAGCTTTCATTAATATAATCACAATAATTACTTCTAGCAAATTTCAGCATATTTATAACATTATATTTTCGTTAATATTTTGTAAAAATTATAATCAACTTATTTTAGTTTTACTCTTTTAATTTTTTTCACATTCAAAAATATAATAAATAAATTACAATTATAACCAATTAAATATCCTACAATTTGTTATTACAGAATTAAATACATGCATGATTCACAAGGCCATTGATTAAATCCCAAATCACATGGTTAAACTGGAGGAAGACAAAATTAGGTTCCAGCCAAAGGAAACTCTCCATACAATAATACAATTTCTAGAACCTTTAAAGACTTTACATAATATCAATATTGCAACATTGTGGGCTGAAAAAATGCTGCGAAATGGTACCCAGGTATTTTTCTTATTATTTAGAACCCATTGTAATAGTGATTTTTGTGAGTCCCTTTCTTCTCTTTCTCAACACAGAAAACAAACACAGAAGCTTTGTCCTCTCTCTTTCCTCTCCCTTGGTTGGGTTAAGTGTCAAAAGTCGATATGCAATTGCAAAAGAATGCTGGAATCCGCAGAGAGCCTTACCTTCTTCGAGCTCTTTTTTGAGCGACTCGATGTAACTTATCAATTCGCGTAAAACAGTTTCGGCATGTTCGTTGATCGTACCAAATTTCAACAAAACTTTATTAACTTCGCGTTCTACTGCTTCGCAGGCCTCCATTATTGTTTTTCTTCTACTTTCACGCGTCACTGTCTTTAGCACGAACATCATTACAAGATGGCTGTGGAAGGGTGCTTCTGTACCATCTTTCGGAGTATTTTCAAAGAACCAAGTAATAGAAAATAGTAAAAGAGAAAAAAAAGGTCAGATGTTACCTTCCATAGATGGCGTTGTCTGTATATTCCACCATGGCTGCAAATATATAAATAGCGGAAAGATCAAATATAGCATTATTTGTTGAAATAAATGTACCGGTAATTATATAAATTCTACGGAAATTGACTTCCATAATTACCTACAATTACTTTCATAAATGAAAAAACCAATTGTGGAACAAATCCGAAACAATTTTTCATTACCCAAAATAATTTCCATATCTTGAGAAATACCGTTTCGCTTATATTAACAAATATTATTAGTTTATTATATTATTATAAATATTTGTAAAAATATGACGGAATTATTTGAGTTGTTGTTCATTTAAAAATATTTAAACTACGATCGAAATTCAAAGAGTGTTGAAAAAAATGACGGCAAAAGACGCCAAGCCTTAGGGCGATTTCCAACGGAGAAAAGAAAAGCTTCCTTGAAATGACCTTGAACCTCACCACTCCGAGTTTCCAGTGTCCGCAATGAGAACCGCCTTAAAGCTGTTTAACAGTAACTAACAAAACTAAAATAGTTCGTAACGCTGATATTTACGGTTTTCATTGACACAGTTTCAAGTGCCACTTGATTTCCCACGTTTTTATCCAATTTATCAGCGTGAAATGCGCATTTCGTTCCACGCAAGTTTTTCATTCCGACATGAGTACTAACAGAGAAAAGTAATAATCATGAAAGTTATGTTTTGAACGGCTCGTGTGCCAAAGTGTTTACATATCATTAATGATCTAACTGTATATATGTAAATACGTTACATTCCTACATTAGTCCAGTAGAAAGTAGTAACTAGGAAATAATGATTGCTGGTAGCGGCTGCAACAGCAATAGTTGCATCGAGTGCGTCAAAAATTCCGACAATGAAGATAGCAACAAAGATAAGTAAGTATGATAAAAACGATAATTGTGTACATAATGTATGTATATATATATTGACCCCACGTGAATTCAAACAACCTTTCGAGTATATTTATAAGTAGTACTCAACATTATATAATTTTCTCATCAAGGGCTTCTTTCAGTCCCTAATGACATTCTGCGATTATTTCTAATATCTGGTATCAATAAGAATATTTCATGCAATTGTTGACAATAAATCGGAATTTTTCTGTGAACTTTCGTTCTACCCGTTTCGCGTTTTATTGATTTCTATCATTCCCGTTTGTTTCATCATCACACACTCAAGGTATTAAAAAAGTACCCGCTTGATATTGGCTTTAATTTATTTATTTCTGCAATATAGATTTGGTGTACAGTAAAGGGAAAAAGTTTTATGCAGGGATCACTTACAGACGTAATTCATTATTGAGTATCGATAGGAAATGTTCTATCAAAAAGTGACATTGAAATTTCATTCAAACAAATTCTCAAAAGAAAGTTTTAGTCGATGAAATTTAACGTAAAAGTGATGTACTTTGACTGTTACTTGTAATATGTTGATAATAAATGATATTTTTCAGCAATTATCTGTGAAAGTGAAATGCAAGCAGTCGATTGTAATTTTGTGACAAAAAAATATAGATACAAATTTTCAATAAGTACTTTATTTTTATATGGTTCTAATTTATAATGTGTTTAAATGTTTATTTTTTCTATAATTTCTTCACTCGAACAGCGGTTCAAGTGTATTCTAAAATACTTTTTAACGAAACTTTATTAAAATATTATTATTAACCGACTCAATAACATGAATCTATACAAAATTTAATTTTTCAATCAATGATCGATATTCCACAGAAGTTTGGAATTAATTAAATCTGAATTAACACATTCATCACAAGTTCAAATAATTTCTAGAAAACTTTCAAATACAGAAGTATGTATAGGACAAAATTGGAAGAGAGATAAAGATTTTATTATTAATTTTTGTCAAGTGTGATTTACAGTTGATAAATAAAGTAACGTTCAAATTTTACGTGCAAAGCGTTTGAAGCTGACGAATAAACAGAACGAAATCTCTTGGATCTCCTTATCAGGAAATCTATAAGAATTTTGCAAATGTGAATTTCTTTCCTTGTCAAGTAAATAAAGGTGTAACAGGTTCTTATGTTCTTAAATGTGATAAATATTACGACAAACCGAACATTTTAAGGAACCTCTAAAATTATTTTAAGTAACGGAACCTTTTTTTGGTCGTTGCTTTTAAAAGCAAAAAATAGTAATACATGATAATAACGAAGATTTCATTTTTCCATAGTGTGTATATTTATTTGCATTCTAAAACCAAAAATGGTTTTCTTGAAATTGCTATTCTTTAAATTCCTAAAAAATAATAAGGAAGATGCCTGAATTTATTTATTCCCTTATCGCAGCAAGAAGAGCAATAAATGTGGATTTAAAACAGGAAAGTTCTATATCATAGTATTAGATAAACAATAGTAATGTAGCAAACACGCGTGGCATTCTCGTGACTGTATCGAAGTAATAAGTGAATTCATTTCTTTGAATAGTTTCGAGGAGCCCTGCAGCCTCCATGAATATTGCGAGAAAGTGTATCACAGAGCGTTTCTCTGTAGGAAGAAGAAACATTCCAAAAAAGATAAAAAGGGGTAAGAACAAAAATAATACTTCTTTAAAATTTCTTAATTACAAGAGCAAAATTTATATCGATCCTAATTAATTACCGAATAATGTAATTCCTAATATTAGAAATTTTGTCTTTGAAGAATAATAGGACTTATAAGAATTTTCACTGTTCTATCGCAGGAACCAAAGCTTTACAATTTTTATTACCCAATAAGATCACAAAATCTGGAACTGGTTAAATTGCTCTTTGCAGAGGCAGTGATGACTTATCGATAAAAAGAAGTGGTTTCACTCGTCGAAGCACGTTAGACACAATCATTTTCAATGAAATGTGTGAGAAAGCAGATCACAACGAACGAGAGATGGAACTCAAAGAAGATTCGACAAATAAAGGCAATCGAAGAAAGAGACGAGCGTTAAAAGGTTTTCGCAATAATGAACGAGGTCTTAAATTAGATATGAATGTTGTTGCTGATTATCGCGATGAAAATATCAAAGACGATTACATTCCCTTGACGCCGAATCATATGAAAGTAAGGGAAATGAAGTGATAAAACTTCAAAAGTGAAGTAATAGTATTTTTAAAAAAACAGTACAATGGAGGAATTCTTTTCAGATCGAGACCAGAAATAGATTTCGTTGTTTAAGATCGAAGCCAGTTGGTGTAGAATGTAAGAACACTACAGATGTTCCTATAAACAAATCCATCACCGCGATAAAAAACTCCGAAGCGAATGCAGAGAACGTCAAGGAAGATGAAGAGAAAGCCAAGATCAACGAGTCCATTTCATCGGTTACTCTGGTTTCACCGAAAAGCAAGAGTCTGAAGGAACGAGAAATTTTTCACGACACTTTTTCATTTTTGATACGTTTGGTGAGTTTCAGCGGAAGGATGAACGAGTCAGAAAAGTTATAGGTAATTTTGTGTAATTATACGAAATTCCAGGGAAGTACAGAGCGCAGTAATTGCAAGAAGCAAATGAGCCATGAAGAATCACGTTGGCAAAATGAGTTAAAGGATCTGATTTGGTTGGAACTACAAGCTTATCATGCAGACAGAACGCTTGTTGCTCAGGATGAGTATTTGTGTAAACAACGAGAAGCTGTCGGCGAGCTGTTAACGCAAATTATACAATACAAGTAAGACAAATATTGTTTCTACAAATTTTAAGCTCGAGAGAATTTTAATTTCGTTGAATTTTGGTCGATTATCGTATCACTTTAATAATTTAATCTTTAGTAATTATTATGTTACTCTTAATTAGGATTATTGGATAATTTGATAACAATGATATCAAACAAATTAATCTAATCTAATAGCTACTCTTAATTACGACAATTGATTTTCGAAATTCAATAAAATTGAAATTCTTTGCTTTACAAGAGTCCAGAAAAAATGCGCAGCAAGAAAAAACATTTTTTGAAAGAAAAAAGACACATTATTATTTATTTAGGTACAATCCAGACATAGAAAACTTCAACGAATGCTCAGGCTGTTTGTCGATGTATTGTCGACCATGTGCTCGATCTCAAACGGAAGCTCTGAAAGAAGTGGAAACACTTCTGTCACGTTTGGAAACTGCAGAATCCCTGTATCCGTCGTCGCACGCTTTGTCAGTGCAATATCCGCTTTACAAAAGTGCAAAATTTACGGGAAGAGTCAAAGCCATGTGTCTTTGGTACAATATGACGAAACATCACAGACTGAAATTACTAATCCTGGGGAAATTACTTAGGATGCTTCACGCTAAAAAGAAACTTCAAGAAGAAACCGTCGATTCTTCTTCGGGGATTAGGTAAATGTAATAAAAATAAAAACACCAAAGTGGATAAATTATTGCTGGCTCTTGCATTTTCCAATAATTGCTAAAATATGAATTCAGTTCCAGGTCATCGGAGGATGCGCTAGATCCTCAAGAATCTATACCGTATAGCTTAATACAACGTTTCGAACAATGGCCAGAAGAAATAGAAGATCCTAAAAACGACAGTGCTTTCGATAGTAATAACAGCAATGTATCTTCTTCGTTCAGTGAATTATCTTTTGGACAATTGTATCCACCGACCCCCGAAGTGTCGTACGCATCGCTGGATTTTTATTTAATGGAGTTCGATAGAATGGCATACAGGTGAGCAATTTTTTTTAAATCTTGGAATCTTTCAAATCAGAAGGGAATCTAAAACCCTCTAATTGGAATCTTTGAATAAATGGGATACTTAACACCAAAAAAATTTGAATTTATTTTTATGATCCAAAAGTAATTTTCTTTTAATTTCAGTTTTTTTTCAATGCATGAAAAATTTTGTTTTCTCTACGGTATCATTTAGAAGCGAATGAATATTCTTCTGATTTAAGGAAATAATAATAAAATGTAATAAAATATTTGAATATTTAGGAAATACATCGAAGACGTACTTAAAACTCGAGGATTGAGAAAAAGTCTAAACTTCTTGGAAAAATTGTATACATCGGTTTTAAGAAAAGCCCGATTGGCATTGGAAAAATGGGACGAGGAAGAAAATAGCGGCAACGAAGAATACGAAGGAGACCAAGAATTGAAAAGATACGGAGTCTGGAGTAACGAAGCTAAGCAATTAAATCTGCCATCTTACCGGTATTTTTTATAATTGTATCAACAAAATTGATTACCTTTCAAATGATCCACCTGCAATTCTACTTTAATTACAGCGCAGCGTTCGTATTTTTATCGAGAGTACCTCTGGATGTTGTTCACGAATTTTTGAGAATGAGGCTCGAGCAAAAACCGGAGCAACCAAGTCCTTTATCGGTTCGGCAACTAATGAGAGAATTGCGAGAAGGTTTACGTATAGCTTGTATACATCGCGACAGATTCGCGGTACAATCGAGAGCAGCTACATTCGATTGCGATACAGATTCGCTCTACGAAGATGCCAAAGGTTTCGATGAAAGTCTCAAAGCAGTTTTTGAGGTTTACTTGGATTATTTGAAGCAATGGGTTGAAATGGTACAGCACCAAAGCTTTCACAAGAATCTAATCGAGGACGAATGGAATTTCGTTAAGTCCATCGCCAGGAATATCGATGACGGTTATAAAATTGCTGGCGTTAAGTTTTCGTAAGTATTACAAACCTGGAGATTCAAGTATTATTCAAATTCGTATGAAAGGTGAAAGTATTCTATTTTTTTTTATTTAGGGAAATCGCTGATATGATGATAAGTCAAGCCGAAGACTTCTTAATTGAACGCCCTCGGGAAATTACCAATTGCAGCGTGGAAGTAATTAAAGAAGAGGTGGTGTCGTCGGCAAAAAAGTAAGTGGAAGTTCTAATTACCTAGATATCTTATATTTTTAAATTTGAATTTTTTAAAATAAAACTATAAATATATTATATATTTAAAATGATCGAATAGTTTACAATTAAAAATTTAATTTGTGGTATTAAAGATACATAATTATGCAATGTTCTTTTGATCAATTACGGATTTATGATTCTTTTGAAGCAATCCCGATTGCAGAAAATTACAGGGAATTATTATTCTGTGTTATTTTGATGATTTATTTTCTTCAGATTTCATTTGATGTCAGTCGGCCGGGAATGGCAAGGAATGTTTGTGGAATCTCATGAGAAAGTGGTCAGATGTGCAATATTTGCTAAATGTTTAAGAAGAGATATCGAGAAATTCCCTGATTTCCATCGTGATTTAGCGGAATCGATTTCCCTACTGAAAGTACGTCTTCTCCATCGCATTTAAATAAATTGCACATAAATCTAACTTTTTATCGGTATAATTATAATTTTTTTCTTGACGCTCATTGTCAGGAAGCTTTGATGCGATTGCGACATCGAATAACAGTTGTGATCGTGAACTTTCAAGCAGACATCGAACAAATTGAAGAGCCCAGCATAGAAAGCGAGAAGGTAGCGATGAGAACGAGAATACGAGAAATTCTTCATCAGGCTTATAAAATGGGATTCGAGTATCACAAGGAATTGTGCAAAATTTTTCTACCCGAGGAGAGAACCACATTGGCACAAGGATTGGTGAACTTCGCCTTGTTGTGGATGGAATTCGTACGTATACGCTGCGAACGAGGACGTGGTCTCAGGCCAAGATGGGCTAACCAGGGTTTGGAGTTTCTAATAACTGTCTGCGCACCTCAAAACACCAAGCATTTATCCGATCACGAGTTCGAGGAGTTGAAAACCTGCATGGATCGGTGTATTTCTCACGTCGTTGGAACGGCCACGGGATCCAACAATTCAGACCACGATGGTAAATCGAAATTTATTTATTTCAGACGTAACGAATTTTTTTTTCTCACGTAATATATTAACTGAATATTAATCGTAGGTTTAAGGAGATTGCCATGTTCGAGAGCGGGTTCCCCATCGCCTTCGACGACTCCAAACAGAAGCAAGACTCCGAATTTCAGTCAATCCTTCAAAAATCGGGACTCCTTGACTCTGTCCCCGGAAATTTCTAATGACAAATTTTTGAATGCTAACTTAAACGACGGCAATTCAATAACCTCTCCGACCTCGGATGCCTGTAAAATGACGAAGCAAGAAAGAATCATCGATGCCATTAAAAAATTGGAATGTGCCGTCGATGAGAGATTGAGATCTCGTGAACTGATTGGATCTGTGACCGATAAGAAAGCTGTTGACAGAGTCCGAATTAAAGCCAGAAGAGTCACTTTTACATGGCAACGTGGGATTAAGATCGGTGTGTTTCTCGTTCTTCTTTATTTCAACTGGAAATTTATTTTTCAAAATATTACAATTAGAAATGTATATTCGGTTCCCTTTTTCCGATTTTTTTTCTAGATTCTTGACTTTCTAATCTAATACAACTTTATCCGTATAATTTTTTATTTTAATATTATTTTTTTTATTCTGACGATTTTAATTTTTATACATTTCATTTAAGGCCAGGGAAGGTTTGGTAAAGTTTACACGGTTGTGAATAATCAAACTGGAGAATTATTGGCCATGAAAGAGGTGCAGTTGCAGCCAGGAGATCATCGAGCTATTCAAAGAGTCGCGAAAGAGTTGCAAATTTTTGAAGGATTGCAGCATAAGCATTTGGTAAAATATTATGGGGTTGAAATTCACAGGGTGAGTATCATTATTCCTGGAAATTCAAATACATAATTTGCATATTCTGTAAAATCCGAGTTAACGCATTTCGAGTAAAACAATGAAACATTTCTACACGATTTTAGGAGGAAATGTTAATTTTCATGGAATTTTGCGCTGAAGGAACGTTAGAGAATTTAGTAGCAGGAAGTGGAACTGGATTACCAGAATCTCTAGTCCGTAAATACACGCATCAATTGCTACTAGCAGTTGTTGCATTACATTCCCACGGGATCGTCCATCGGGATATCAAAAGTAAATTTCTTGAGTTCATGTTTTCTGCAATTTTATTTTAAAAAAGGAATATATATTTATGAATTTTCTGTGTTTATATTCGTATACATTTTGTTTTAGGTAATGACCACGTATTTTTTCAAGTTTTTCATGATTTATGTTTATAGAACGAGAGAAATACATTAATTTGCAATTTTTGTAAATCCTTAAACACTAAAAATCTTTATCCGATAATGTGGAAAACTCGTTTCAAGCAAACAGCTTCTAATTTTACTTTTCGAAATAATTAAACCCTAAAAATCATTTTTAGCCGCAAATATCTTTCTAACAGCAGAAGGTAATTGCTTGAAACTTGGAGATTTCGGTTCGGCCGTACAAATTAAAGCGCACACCACCATGCCAGGAGAGTTACAAGGATTTGTAGGGACTCAAGGTAAAACGAAGACCTAATTTTTTTTCCAATACGCGTACACAAATATATGTATGTATATGCATTTCTAATCGACTCAAATTATATTACGCTCAGCTTATATGGCACCCGAAGTCTTCATGAAAACCGAAAGCGGAGGCCACGGAAGAGCTGCCGATATTTGGTCGATCGGTTGCTGTGTCATCGAAATGGCAAGTGGTAGAAGACCGTGGTCGGAATACGATTCGAATTATCAGATTATGTTTAAGGTAACCGGGAAATTTCAGATTAAAATTAATTATTAATTATAGTATTAATTACAGAATTAGAATATTAACTACAGAAAATATTTCATATAATTAGCATTCTTTTTACCTACAATAATTTATTGCAGTGATGAAGCGAATTAAAATTCCATTTATTTATTTGTTCAATAAATGCGCGTTAATTACGTACTAAGTGGATTTTTTTTTAGGTCGGAATGGGAGAAAGTCCAATGCCTCCAAAGAATCTGTCGAATGAAGGAATAGATTTTATTGAAAAATGCTTACAACACGACCCAAAGAAACGTTCGACAGCACAGGACTTGCTAAACTTGCCATTTGCAGCGGTGTACGAAGACGTTAATGCCGATTTAACGGCTGCACGGTATATTTAACGATTAGTTATAGTGATTGTTATCGTTATCATTGTCTATTATTGCCAAGTGCATAATTTATTTAGTTGTTTGATCTCACCGTAATTGTTCCCAACGACTTTAAATTTCGCATGGAATTATTCCTTTGAAGAACGACATTAAACTGTGTTAAAAAAAATATCAAAGTGCAAAAGAAAAATAGCTACGTACAATAACCAGTTCCCAGAACTGTTTTTATTATTATATACAGGACCTGAAATAATTACAAAAATAAAACGACATATTTTTGAAATTTTTATAATTTTTTATTTTCTTTTAATTCTACAGCGATAAGGGAATGCTTATTCATTCAAATAACGCGCTTAATTGAATTAGAAAATCTTCTACTTTAATTCTAAATAAAATCGATTTTTTAAGAATTCGAAAATCATCCTAATTTATTGGATCGAACTTCGACACATTTTAAATGCTAATATTTTTTTTTTATAATTGTATGGTAAAGAATGGTATTTTTTTACATATACTCTAGGGCAATATTTTCTTACAAACAAATAATTCAGAGTAAGAAGTAAAAGAAATTTCTTCTATTTTTAACAAAAGTAACAAAATATTTCGAATACGAATTTGGAAAATTGAAATTTTCATTTACTTATAAAACCAAATTCTCGAAAATTATTCGAGTCTTTGGAGCATTTAGAAAATAATAATTGCCTTGTATAAATCGATACGCTTATTTTAAATAGCCATAATAATTATAAATAATGGGGATCGGGTATGAAATTGAAATTAACGACATTTCGGATCTGCTTTTATGCTTTTTCTTCAGATATTTATTCCTCGAATTATTTATTGGTTATCGTTATTGCATAAAGACAGGCTCAAGTCAAAACCGATAATAGTAAACTACAAAGATGGCATCTTATTGTAATTAAACAGTTAATTCCTTTCTCACTTTCTTTCTTTTCCTTAATTCTCGGATATGTTTGTAATGTTGTAATTATCGCAATTTCAAATAATCTTTCTTTCTTTATTTCTTTTTTCATATATTTCCATTACGGAGGTATGTTGTGTATACTTCCCGTAGAAACAGAAAGCTCAGAGATACAAGGGAACGGGGGCATCGGGTTCGTATCGTATCATTATTAATTTTCGTATTTAATTATTTGCGCTCAAGTTCCGTAATAATAATAACAACAACAACATGTATATGTTAAGTTCTAATCTCACTTATTTGATATTAAATATGCCAATAGCGAGTTGCGTTGTCGTTGCTAACGATACATTCCTCCAGACTACTCATCAATTTATTCTACTTCAATAAACGACTAACTCGAAACATCAGCCGATATATTAATTACATATTTTCTGAAAAACTTCAGAATTTCAACTTCTCCTCCGGTAAATTTTCCGGTTCCTTGGTTCCTCGCGTTTCGATACTTAATTCTATGAATCTTTCTTATGAAATTAATTAAATTGATTGATATGTGTGCGATATTCTTGGCCGCAAAATTGCGATCACAATGTTATCGCGATATGTCGTTTATCCTTACAATTAATATTATTATAATTCTTTTTTTTCATAATTATCCTATACATAGTTAAGTTGTACCTTTAAAATTACTCAGCACCACGTCTATTACATATATAATGACGATTTATGAGATATCATTTTTTTTTATCAATAAATGAACATAAAACTTTTCTGTAATTGGTATTTTTGCTACTGTTTGTTGCTCCGTGATATCCAAATAATTTCATGGATTGAAAAATTCTTTACTGGTGCTCGAAAATGAATTTATTCTTCGCAGTATTTTCAATTTACCTTGAAAATACTTTTTTTAAAAAAAAGGGAAAACCAAATTGTTATAGTTACTAGGAATTGTTTAGGAGTAAAGCATTAATTTCGTTCTGTTTTAATTTCTTTGATTCGCGAATTTCAATGTCAATATGTAATTTAAATATTTTATGATCCACATTCGAACAATTGAGACAGTCTTCTTTTGGCAATGAAAGGTATTGGGAACTCTTATATCGAGGGAACTCACTTAGAATTAATAAATTATGAATAGATTTTTAATTTAAACAGTTTGAAAGTAGTGAAGAATTATATAATATTCAAAGAAACGTAAATTCATAATCACAGAATTTGGGAAGATCCTGATTTCGGGAATTTAGATCTTGAATTTGAAAATTTTTTTAAATGATGATTTAATATTCTAAAGTTCTGAGAAACAAATTTGAAAATTATAAATTGTAGGTTCAAAAAATTCATAAATTCTTAATTTTTCGTCGTTTTTAAATATTTCATTTTTTAAATAATTTCCTAATAACTATCCCAATTTATTATAACACCTATAAAAATGAATGTCAAAAATACCAATTATCGTTCTTCGCTCGATAAATATTGTAACGATAAATAATGATAATAAGAGTTAATTCCTACTCTATCGTCTACAGCCTATATTAAATATAAAAAGCAGCTTGTTTTCAATACAATTTATGTACTAACTCGCGGATGATTTATTATCGTTATTAGCGTTATTTCTATGCAACAATAATTATTTTATGAAATAGCGAGTCGAGACTCGTGATCTTTACTCCCTGGTTGATATATACATAAATTACACTATGTAATTTATATATTTCTATATTAGCAATAATATTTTACGACGATATGCATGGCTGTTTTTTTTTTCTTCAAATCTTCCTTCTACGCCCTTAATTGCTACCTACTACTTTATTTGCCACTATACTAATAAATCAGTTTCATCGTACTTTTTATAGGTAACTTAATTTCCCATTACAATGATTTTATGTAATTGTCATATTTAGAGGTAACGAGTGTAAACAGTTATTTGACTGTTAGGTACAAGTGTTAGTTTAGACGCGTTGAAAAGCACGATTTGTTTAATTAACTTTCACAGTCGAGTCCTTTTATATCAATTTCATTAATTAATTACAAAACGTGATGCATTAACGTACTAACTTTGCCTATTTCTTGATACATATGTATTAATTTGTCTATATTCTTCTCATATATAATTATGTATCTGCATAAGAATTTCTAATATTTCCTTTTCTATCTACAGTTTCAGTTCTCTAATACTTTCAGTTTGTTTGTAACATTTCCTCTACAGTCGATTAAGTCTCTATCATTTGTTAATGCAACTATATAAAGATTTAGTGTTAGCGCGATAGACGAGATAGAAATAGAGCTAGAAACGATCGGTGATCAATTCATTAACTATTCCTACATTTCTTATATATTTTTTATATAAAGTTTTTGGAAATTCATTTTGAAAAATCAGTAAACGGAGAGAGCAACAAAATATTAGTTTTCCAATTTTACGATTATTTTAATTGTACATAATATTAAAAAAAGTGGTAGAAAAGGGTTAAAATTATTTTATCCCTTTTCTTATTTTTTTTTGGTAATTCTTAATTCCGTGATGTGTCATAATTGTCGTGAAATAGTTATAAATAATCAATATATAGGAAATGAGTACAAGAAATTCATCGACTCACCGATTATCTACATCTAAGAATTGGACAAGAGTTTTACTGTGCGGGCGCCAATTATTTGTATATATATAGTACAGTAGTATATAATAATTGGCTACGTTTAAGATGCAAATGCAAAGTGAAATATAGTTATTATATAGAGATATTCGATCTATTAGGGCTTTTTTGTCGCTTATATATTTAAATGTATATATATATTTTTTGTTTTTCTACGAATTACCTCATTATCAAGCATTTCTACATAATTCTTCTATTACAAAATTATTATACGTCGAAGTTGGCTCCCAAGTATGTATATGTATAGGAAGGCATGTACATTTTTTTTTTGTAATTTGCCCCAAAGGCAAATCCAAAAATCCAGTCTTCCTCACAAATTTGGTCGCCACGCTAAAAGTTATTACTTAGATATCAGGCCATTAGCAAAGTGGAAAATGAATGAAGAAACTATACGGAATTTTTTTACATGGAAATTCGCTAAGATATAAACTATTTTCAGAAATGCACAGTTGCCTTCTGAAATAGAATCAACGGGTTATTTCAACAGCGTTATGAATATCTTTGTTTGCTATTACAATTTTCATTTTTAGATGGATTTCACCTGTCCCAAACGGCAGCAGCATATAACTATGCAATAAGTTAACTTGTAAATATCGCTCTCTCTCTCTGTTCTATAATAACAACAATCGTAATAGCCAATAGGCAAAAGCCTATCAACTTACTGGATTTTATTGAGAAATACTGGGACTAAAAAAAGTAATTTTTACCATATGGTTAAAAAATTGATTTTGAGTTGGTCCAATTTGCATTGAAATTGAGAAATCGTTTGATTTCAAATTCTCAAAATATTAAATGAATCCTTTTCTTTTTTGTAATATAAAAATAATTGTTTTAAAGCGAGGCTTAATTGTCAGTCAAAAAATTCCGAAAAGGGAATTTTTCAAATTTTTAACAACCAAATCTGGAAAAATATCAAATACTCAAAATTCCGAATTCTTTGATTCTAAATGAAATGAAATTTCTCTTAAAAACATATGCGCAGTTAAAATTGTTAAAATACGCAAAAATTGAATTCCTTTAATAACAAATTAAAGAAAATTGCTTTCGAGAACTTTTGCGTTGTAAAATGAATTGCAAACTATTCAATCTCCTTCAGGAAATTGCACAGTTACTGACAATTAAATAAACCCATTTGCAGATTGTTTTATAACAATGTGGTAAGAATTACTATTCCTCTCTTAGCTTTCCACTCTCTTTTCCGTGTCACATAAAACAAATGGATGCATACATTAGTAATGTAATATACGGCCATTTAAGATTCTTCATAGAGACATTTATTTATTCGTAACGTTTCCTTCGCTGTAAGCTTGCATTGCAATTATTTCCACCTCAAACTGTCACTTCAATTACTCCTCTTCGCGCTTTTACCATATTATGTAATGAATAATGTGATATAACATTTATAAACTCACGGTATAGGCTTTAACCAACAAATATAGAATTATTTGCTTTGCATAAATATCAATAATTGTTATAATGCCTGCATTGATTTTCATCACTCTTTCTTTGTACATTCATACGTTTGAATAAGTTATAAATCTTTTTCTCATCATTAATTATTCATTATTACTGATTTTTCGTAGATTTCTTGTTTTCTCCATCCGATTTCAATAATCAATAAATTATTATCGCTCAACGAATAAATTTATAGACTTTCATGGTTTTAACAAATCAAGGCGTTTTTTGTTTCTCAATAATGATCATTTGTTCTAACGATACAAGTGTTTCGAAATTTTCGAAACCGAGTGAAATTTTGCATTTTTCTCTGTTTCTTCCATTTCCCCGGAACTGAATATCGAAAACAAAAAAATTGTACCCAATTGCCGTAGTTCCAATTTGTCCGAGAAAATAGAGCCAGCAAGAATTGCTTATTTCAGCTTCGCATAAGATTTCTATACTTTTCGAAGCTTTGTTATATAATAATTTTCTTGTTTTTGAAGTTTCGGAAATTTGGTATAAAAGTCATTCTCGCGTTAAAGCTTTTTGTAATATAGGAATCTTAAGTAAGATAATTGTAGTGTATGAGATTTGCATTATTTTCTAGGTATAAACTTTCGTCAGTAACAATAATCTTTAAAATTAAAAATTGCCTAGTTAACGCATCAATTAACCTCATTTTTTCTACCTCGATTGAGAGGGAAATTAACAATAAAAAATGTAAGAAAATTTTAATGAAATTTCGGAAACTGCAATTAGTACGAAACAAAACAGTCGCAGACGGAAAATCAATTGTTACTAGATAATAGTGAATCTCTGAAATGCATTTATCGGACAAACATTTATAATCGAGTAAAATAAAATCGAAGCTTTATATTTGAATGCAGTGAGAAAACAATTTTATACCCGAAAATAATATTTTCAATAATTCCAATTCTTGCATTTTATTTTTTAGGTTTCTTTAACTCAAATATCAATGATCTTTTTATCCTTATGAAAAAATTGTAACAAACAAAAATGTAAAAATGCTCTGAAAGAACAAACTTGGATGCAATAAAAATTCGTATCATAAAAAAAAATTCCTTTTTCATCCTCAGAATTTTTAAAAGACGTTATTGTTTCGTACAATTAAAGTTTCCGTTCCCACATCGACTGTTAAGTGTCAAAAGGGCGTAACAACAAAGTATAGGGATATGGAAATTCGCTTTTTTGGTTTTTAGCAGTCGATGCATCTGACATTTTCGGAACATTCTTAGTAATAAATAAATAAATAATATTTCCGGCATTTTTAACAACAAGGATAACAAATAATAATAATAATAACAACAACAATTCTAATAGAAGTCGAAGAAACCGATTACTGACTTGAATTCTTCAACATATCCGCCATATCTCGTAGACTTTGTTCGATGCATTTTGCAAATTTCATGGCGTTTGTTCGACCGTCGCTGTGAAATGCAGACACGGAAAATATAAAGCCGTTTTGACGCACATTGTAAGCACAACCATACCCATCTGGTACCACGGGGCCGTATCCAACTATTACATCGTTTTTCGTAGTTACCTGGAATTTAATAAAATTTAATTATACATTCAATTTCCAAGAGTTGGAATCATATTTGAATTTACCTAAAAAAAAAAAACAAAAAAAAGATTGAAAATTGTCCCAAAACTGAATATCAAAAAGTTTTATTTTAATTTCTTTTGTCAATAGACATTTTTGGTATTCATACAATTAATTGTATTATTTATTTATTTATTTATTCACTGAATTGACAGCGATAATTTTTGAAAATCATATAAAATATATGATAAATAATTTTTGGTATATAATTATTATATCAGATAATATCTCAAATTAATATATAACATATGTCACGTAATATATTATAATTCTTGTTATATATATTATAATTCGCGTCCAAAAAAGCCGAAGAGCGCAATCGCGCTCCTTTGATTGCGTTTTTGATTAAAAGCGGTATTTTGAAAAAAAAATGCGCTGGCTTTTTTCGACACAAAATCTGAAGAGCGCGAAAATGGCTCGTGGTACTCAAACGGTTAAATCAAGAAACCACTCACCTGTGAGGTTGACAAAGCGAAATGATTGACAATTTTGAAGGTGTCGTCCGTGAAAATTTCCGGCAAAGCCTCGCCGGCTTCCTGAGCGGCGTATCGCAAACCCATCAAATGATTGTCAATTCCTTGACCATGAATGTTGTCGTTCATTTCTTTGGTCTGTCGTTTCACGGCCAAATCGAATAATTCTCGTATCTTCTGGTCCTACGGAAGAGAGGCTATGAGTTTCCATTTATTACAGCCTTTTTTTATGCTATCGAACGAAAACAAAAGCAAAATCAAGGAAAATATTGCAGAAATATTGCAAGGGGTTAAAATTGGTGTACTGTCGTGAAACAATTTGACCTCAACTAGATTTGTCTCTTGAATTTTCACGGTTTTTGGAAAATACCATAGGGAAAAGAAAAGTATTATATTTAAAATAATGTAGATGGTGGAAAATTTCGGGGAAGGGAAATACATGTGATGAACGA
This sequence comes from Gasteruption jaculator, assembly GCA_949825005.1. Lineage (NCBI taxonomy): Eukaryota > Metazoa > Arthropoda > Insecta > Hymenoptera > Gasteruptiidae > Gasteruption > Gasteruption jaculator. The sequence continues at coordinate 3,008,683 of OX463768.1, forward strand.
GGAAGGAACGCGGTGGCTGTTCTTTCCAAGTTGTAAGTATATAAATAATATATATACATCAACAAAAATAAACATTCTTTATAGAATCCCATGAGAGGGTGTTAGAAGACTAAATGAAAAAAAAAGGAAAGTTAGAAGGGAGAGATAAGAAAGGTATGATGTACCTACGGAGAGACTTTCGAGAGCATTACAAACACTTGATTGTAGCTCGAACGAAAGTATCTCCAATTAATTGGTTGACTTTCTTTTCGGGGGTTGAAATGAAACGTTCCTTTTGTTTTGATACGGGACAGAAGTTCCGAGCACTCGTAGAGGGAAAGTGCAGCTACAAAAACAGAGATTCCGTCGATGATAGTCGGGAGACAGTTAGAATCTGTGTTTTTTTCTTTTTAATTTTGAATTTGTTTAACCCTTTGAGTGCGGCTTACTCTTGCACGAAACTATACTGTAGTAAAAATAATGAATTTCTTTTTCCCCAACCTAATATATGCGGCAATATTCAGATGTCAGTCATTAAGGACGCATATATGCGCCTTTCGTATATATTGATGAACTTGTCAAAGCGTATATATACGCCTTTAGCAGTGAAAGGGTTAAATGACGAACAGCAAATGAATGACTTACAAAATGGTAAAGAAACGACGAAACAAAACGGAATGCCACTAAAAAAACAAATGGTAAGATTCAAGTTACACTGTAAATGGTGAACTGAACTCTTTTGATGCCATCCTCTTGGCCCGCGTTATTTGTCACGGAATTTTGCGTTTCAGGATCGCCCTGGCACATGGCTTTCACCCACGCTAACGCCTCTGGACTCGCTGCACGGATGCAATCGACTCGGCCCAATGCAAATCGACGGATACTGGCACTCTCGTAAGTAGCCACTAAATGTCCATGTAACCTGTTACAGCGGGAAAAGTACCTTCTGGAGTCACTAATTATTGCTAATTGGCACTCGAACCCCGTGTTTCTCAAGCGAAGCCTAGTCTCGCGGTTCTTAAATTTTGGAAAAAGCTAGAAATCCCCTAGGTATTCCTCTAATTGGTAAATTGGACTTCCGCATTCAGAGCTTGTCTAGCAACAGCCTCTCTAGTTAAGAATCGTCTAACTGGAACTTCGTTAAGAAATTCTCCAGCAAGGGGGTGAGAATTGGCTGAAGTTCGTGGTCTGACTTCGAAGCGAAAAAGCAGCCCATTAACGTGGCAGATTTGCAGGCAAAACTTTTGGCGAGAGAAACACAGGGTGCTAATTATGGTATGCGAACGAAGAGGTTTTTGCAAATGCTCTAGATTTCTCGAATATTTTCGAAGAAAACTTTTTTTATTTCAAGACAGTGGCGAGAAATCTTTGAATTTCCTTATTTTCTTGAAAATTATGAAAAATTAATGTCTTTCGGTTGATTGGATTCAATATCCTCGAATTTATAACCGATACTTTCTCGGAATTAATTTTGATATGAATGACATAGAAATTCTGACGAATTAAATTACAAATTTTGTTTTGCAGCATCGAACTCGTAAAGTAGTCAATCATTTTTTGAATTTCATCAAAATGAATTCTTCCAATAATATTTTAATACCCCTTGGGGTTAATCCGTATTTCAAATTAAATTTGCCTATAATTTATCGATCACTCTGTGCATAAATAATATAAACACGTACCTGAAGTAGGTGAGCTGCAAGGCTAATTGAATATAAGCATCCGGACTGACGTTGCAGGACTTGACAAACTCTTTGGAGTAATCCTCAAACCACAAAATGCACAAATCCAAGTCTTCCACCAACCTTTAATCAGACGTTTTTCTTTTAATTACGCAATAATACCTATTCCAAATAATTAAATGAAAAAAATGGTGCTTTTCATTTCACTTATACGACTCCCGCTGTGCGGAAGAAAAATTAGTGTCTCAAATGTCCCCTGGGACAAAAGTAACTAGGAACTGCTTTTAACGAGACTAAGGGGGACCTTGTAATTTGTCTAAGTCTCGAGATACGTCCGAAATACTTTTAGACGCATTTCTGAGTCAACGAAAATGTATGGCATTTTTTCAAGAACCCGAAATTATGTTAAACGATGTAAAATAATTACAATTAAATTATGCAAGTGAAATTGTCGGAAATTAAATAGTATAAAATATCCTTCCATATAATTACAAAACTACCTATTTTTCTAGTTCGTCGCTAATTAATAGGGGTCCAATTTTTACAAATATGTAAATTTTACCAAGAAAAGTGATTTAATATCTAAGGCTACTTACGAATCGAACGACGTCATTGCTTCTCTGATATCACTGAGGCTTTGTTCCGACAACTTCCATTCTAATTTTTCTGGAGATGGTAAGTGGGAAGGTAACTGATTATTTTCCAGCGGTGGCATGGAATCCACTTTTTCAGTTAATTTCTCGAATGCTTTGAATATAGCCGGAGCTTCTCCGGCCGAATGTTCGTAAGTTAAACCCCACATGCCGTCCTGCAAATTTCCAAAAAGAACAAAACATGTTTATTTCACACCATTTCTACCAAACTAGCCAAAAAAACACTTTTCAAAATTTTAATTTACGATTATTTTCGAGGTTTAATTTAATCTTTTTTTTAAATCCACAAACTGGAGGTGCTTAGCAGAGCAATTATGTGTCTGCAAAAAATTTGACTTTGATTAAAAAAATCTATTTGAATTATAATTCTATATTTTGGTTTTGGGGCGTAAAATAAAAATGGAATTTCACCCCCCCAAAAAAAATCCACAAATTTGAGCTTGAAATTGTGAAATAAAAATCACAAGTACCTTCCCTCTCGAAATTCTATAATACAAAATAAATAAAAAAGGAATTTCAAATTTTATACTATAAAACTTATTATCGTCATTCATATAAAAAAAATTAATTCTTTATCGCGAAATCGCGGTTACACTTTCTTCTCTCCTCTTAGATCTTGACAAATAGTTAGTACACCTACTTTGCCAAGAATCGCATGGAAGGTTTTATCAAACCATCGATTGGCACCCAAATGACGAGATCCACCCCCGTGCAATGCGTGATGGAGGACATTTGCATAATCACGATCGTTTAACCACCGATCTTCCTTCTTCAATGGGTTGTTAAATGTTGCCGGCAGGATATCGTCGTCGATGCAGACAACGCATAAACATCTTTCCAGTAGTTCTATGTTGTGCCGATTTTGTTCATCTGTTCAAAAGCAGAAGTTCAAAATGCACTGGTTATATTTTCGTATTACTAATAATTAGTAACATTCTATTGATAATTTTAGGGTAAAGGGGTGCAAGTTCTAAAAATATTTAATCACTCAATTTAAAATTAATACAGAGCAAAGTCGAAGAAGATTGTGAACGCTGGCATCAATTATGTGTTGAGAGAAAATAATTATTACAAAGAAATAGAGAAATCAAATTAAAACACGAAATTTAAATAATTTTTTTGAAAGGAAGCCCAAGGGAACCCGAAATTCCAATTTCTTTTCTAGAAATTGGAATTTGCCACTAAAATATCAGTTGCGATAGAATTATACCATTATTTGATAATGGATTTATCTAGAAAAAATTTTGACAAACTCAAGGACTCAACAAGTTTGAGATTGCAAATGTTTCGATTGTTGAAGACTGCGAATGTCTTATTAAGAAGGGAGCTGAATTTGAAGGGGTTGCGAAATAGGGTATAGGGTACGGGATCGTTAAATCGTTATCATATATATCGCTGATTTGATTTGTCAAGCAGAAAGTTGGGAGGTAAAGTTGCTTATCGTTAGGGAAGGTCATGGCGGAGGATGGGAATGATAATGTTGCGAATATTGGTACGAAGGCAGAAGCAAGGATAATTAAGGATGTGGCGAGATAGGAATATGCGTTATTATCATATTATGTGCCTTCCAAGCTGCGACAATATTGCACCGACAATATGAAAATGCTTTTGCACAGAAACTAGTTTCTCGAATTCTCGTGGAAAAAAACGAACGATTGAAGTTTGAAAAGCATTTACACCAGAATTCAAGAAAATATGAATTTGCAAAGAAATTTGACCAAATGGAAGGGAGGAATTTTGGTTTCAAGAAATTAATTTGAATTCGTTGTTTTTTTTTACCAAAAAAAAAAAATAAAATCTTTGGAAATATACTTTTTAGCAGTTCCTCGCGAGCTCTGGCCCACGCTGGTCTTTTAGCAGTCGTTAAAATGCCAACGGGTGGCGTTCTAGGATTAGCTGGAATTTCCATAATTTGCAGTAGCTGTTGCGTCAATTCATTTTCGGTTATTCGTCCTCGGTCGGATGCTCTTACCGGTACGCTGTAAAACTAAAAATCCAGAGAAGGGGGTTAACAATAAATAAAATCAGTTGCAGTTGGGGTTAAATAAAGGAGTTTTTGAGATTCAATTTTGTAACAGGAACTGGTGTTTTTATTTTAATTTTTTTGTTTTCAAGAGGAACGGGAATTTGTTGCTCGGAATGAATTTTTCTTCGATGTTGGAAAAATTGATACGTGTCTTACCTGGTTGTGATGAGCGACGATGATATGATCTCCAGAAGTCGTTCTGTCGAGCTTGAGTTGCTCGTCAACGTTCACTCCCGGTCGGCGATAAATTCGAAACATCTGATAGTGTTGCGCCATGCAAAGCGGTTGCATACTTTTTCCATCTTTCGATTTAACACGTTCAATTTCTAATCCGGATCTGGGTGCACGAAAGGAGAGTTAAAGGTTTCGTTAGAATTTTGCTGGAGGTGAAGGTACAACAAAATCATCAAAATTTGGTTGAATGTGTGAATTTTATGTCATTTTTATATTTTTTATATAATTTATATTCAGAGTAGCTTTAGAAATAGTGTTAATAATAATATATATTCAAGATATGTTTTGATCAAAATGTTTGACTTACGTCATACATATAGTGATATATATTCGTATTCCTATTTTATTTTCAGTAATAAATTCTTTCTAAGAAACGCGAAATGTAAAAATATATTTTTGTGAAGAGAATTCATCATATTTTATATGATTTTTTACCTACATCGTCGTAAAAGGTGTTATGTCTATAAATAAATTTGAATAAAGTACAGAAAGTAAGCTCGAAATGTCATAAAAAAAGATCGGCAATATTTTGATCCAATACGGAACAAACTTTTTTTTTTATACAAAATTGTTCAACAACGGGTAATATACCAATTCGCGATCAACAGTTGTTGAGTTTAAACGAAAACAACGAAAATTGGATTTACATTTTTTTATCAACGAACAACCGAGTAATATATAGTCAGTGTTGGGTAACTTAAATTGTATCCTTAACCAAATTTAGCAAAAAATTGTGTCTTGCAAAAGTCACTTAATTGAGATAAAAGTTATTTTGTTAAATATCATTTAGGTGGAAGCTACGTTAACCGACAGTAATTAACTGATGAAAATTAAAAGTTAATTGCACGTGACGGAAAAAAGTTTAAAGTATATCTAAAATTAAGTAAACGTAAACTCAATTATACTCAAATTATATTTTCATTCAAGAGAAAAACGAATACAATTTTAATATTAAAAAATTTTTAAAAATCCTATTATATTTAATTATTCAAAATTGACCAATAAGTTTCGATGAAAATTAATGACGTATTTAAATATCTAAATTAAGATAAATCTTTGGTTCTAATTAACTCAATGTTTCACCTTTCTTCATTAATTTCTACCCAACTCTGAGTATGATAAATCTGATGATTACGTCACAGTTCTTTAAAGTCGACGGACAATACAGAACCGGGACAAACGAGAGCTTTGGTACCTAATTTCTGAGGCGATTCGCCTTGAACCCTTGGAAGCATTTCACAAATTTCTTCCTGCGTGGGGGCATTATTCGTGGAATAATACCGGAAACCGGATACCATAAGGTCTTTGAGTCTAGAACAAGTGGTATAATACTTCCATCCTTTTGCTAAAAGTTCATCCTCCACGTTCCCTTCTCTCCCTCTGCGTTATTCTACCTCAAAAGGGGATCTTAAGGATCCGGATTTCCTTACAGATACGAGCTTGCACTGCATCTTTTCTTCGTGCTATTTCAAATTGATTTGACTGTATAAGGTTTCGTCTCTTTTTATCCTCGCGCTTTGCCCTCCCTTACATCGTCATTCGCTAATCTTTTTTTACTACAACAATTGTTACTCGAAATTTCGGGATCAGGGAATTCTAATCTCATGAGATTATGTAATAAGGATAATCGAAAAGGAAAGATATATTATTGAGAATCTCTAATAAAAAAAATAAATGTGAAATTATCGGCGATTCGATAATTAATTATCGAATATAATTCAATTCAATTATCGAATATTTATTGGATAATGAAATTGGAGGAAATTTCATCTTTTTAAAAATATTAACATAAATAATTATTTTATTATTTAGTATTTTAAAACCGTCAATAAAATATCCGATTAACGAATGAAAGTTCGTATCCAAAAATACAAAAATTAGGGATAATAAAAGAAATTTTGTTAAACTGGAATTTCCATATTTGTAATAAATTGAGGAAGTCAGTGAAATGCTGGAAAATCAAAATGCAATAATTACTGTTTTGAGTAATTACTATTTCCTTCTCACCTGTCCAGCAGTTCCTGATAATCTAACAATTCCGATAAAAAGCGCGCCAGAAATACCGCAGCTTCCCGTTGATTGGCAAATCTTTTCGGTCTCGCCGCTACACCTGGATTGCTGTTTATCGGTAACGCCAATGGCACTGACAGGTACATGTCGTTCAACCACCAATCCGTTGCCTGAAACGAAAAAAGGTACTTTTACATAGACTGACAAGCCAAGAAATATCATCAACAGTCTTTAGTACCGCTGTATCAGAAAAATCGAAAAAACCGGGCTTCTGTTATTTTGCTACAAAATTTTTATTAAATACCAATCTTTATATTAAATATCAATCGAAAATTATACAACAAAATTTCATACCAAATGTATACTAATTAATTACATATTATTAATTATACAAAATTACATATTAAATATATACTATTAAATATATGAAGGGTAAAAATTAATGAACTATAATTTCTGTCCCCCTGCCAATCCAATTTGGCAGTAAAATATTTATATATTGTGCATTTTTCATATTTATAAAAATTCTACATATTAAAGGTCCAATAATTCCACATATTAAGAAAGAAAAAATTAATCGAAAATAATTTCTATTCCTTTACGAATCCGATTTCGCAATAAAATATCTGTGTTACAAATAATTGAAAATCGTGAAACTCTAAATATTAAATATTTACAAATTCCGTATATTAAAATATTCCACGTCGGAAGCAAAAAGTGAAATAATACAATTCCTATTCCTCTCTTCTCGCGGGAGATTAAGGTTGCATCCATTTTCACTTAATAAAATTTCAAAACGCCTCTTAATGCCATTCTTAAATCATATTCATACGAGCCGCGGATGAAAGAACCGCGATAAAAGCGAAATAAAATAGACGCACAAAGAAACATAATTAAGCGAATCGTAAAAGTAGAATGCAGTCGGCGATGCGGTAAACATCGAATAATTAGTGTCTATATAATTCTCTGAAACAATTAGTACGGCAATTTCATGCCATCGCTAATTACCACTAATGCATCCGATGCCGAGACAGATCGTCTCGATATTATCGAGAAGCTGAGAGAACCGATCGCTCTACGAGCTGTCTATGAAACGGGTTGTTGCAATAAATTCACCGAGCGAGTGAATCCGAATGAACAATGAAAGAAGTGAAGGTTTTAGGAGATAAATGCATCTGCATCGGCTGTGTTATAATATTCGACCCGATAAGTAACAATTGCGTCAGAGCTACAGACAACGAGAAAACACACCGACGGTACTGCGATGGTGTTTTATGTCGAACCACGTGATTCCACGATTTTAGAGACCGGAGGTTTCACAGGTATTGCGAGCTAATAGAAAACGACAAGTACTTGCGTTTCGTAAACCACCACTTCTTCTTCTTCTGATTTATTTACTGGGTTTTTATGATCCGTAACAATAAATGAGAAGAGTGTTAGGAAATTTGAGATAGGCTTTCTTGCAAAATTAACTGCCGAAATAATCGTAGTGACGAGGAAATTTCTGGAATATGAAAATAATTCTGCAAAAAAAAATAATCGAAATTAATTGGTAGTGGTAAAATTAACTAATGACATAATCGGAGTCGCGAGGATATTGGTAGAATGTAAAAAAAAAATGTTGCAATAGATAATTGAAGTTAATTGAACGTTAGTAAGTTGTAAAATTAAATAACAACGTAATCGAAGTCACAAGGAAATTAGTAGTACGCGAAAAAATCTTTGGAAAAAGATAATTGGAGTCAATTGATCTTTAGTTGGTTAGGAAATACTTGACAACGTAATCGATGTTACCGGGAAATTTCTACAATATGCAAATATTTTTGGAAAAGTAGTTGAAGCTAATTATTGGTTAGTAGTTACGAATAAAATTGACTAATTATGTAATCCAAGTTATAAGAAAATTCTTGGAGTATGAAAATATATTTGCAAAAGTAATGGCAATTAATTACTAATTTTTCATGGATATTCATTTTTTATCAAAAATTATTTATCCGAAAATCGATGTTCTTAGGTTACAATTGAGAATATATGTTCGTTATTTTTTTTCTGCAATTTTTAGTATTTATGGACGATAATCTTTTTTCCGTGGGCAGATTTGGAAATAGGATTTAGAATTAGGACAGAAATTGAGATTAAACAGGAAAATTGACATTATTTATTGCTCATATAAAATTTCGAGGTATTCCTCCCACTTTCGTGACACTCTCGTGGATGTGAAAATTAAAGAGCATCGCAGGGACAACTTTTGCCGCTTTAATCCCTCTTTAATGATGCGCCGTCGTAACGTTAGCCTGTAATCTCGTGACGCACAATTTACGTGGACGTAGAACGAACGGGAGGTTCGTGGGGAAAAAGCGTGATTTTTGTAACGAAGGTGAAAATTGAAAACGATCGTTTCCTCGGGAACCTTTTCCTCAAAGGGCAACTCGATACCCTTGAAGTGACGCGGGAACGAATTACACGGTGACGTAGCCTCGTCTATTGTGAGAAAATTTGAACTTTAGAAGTTTTACATTTTTTTAAAATGAAACCATTCCTTATAACTGCAATTTCGAAAATTGTTATCCTTTCATAGGATTAGGAAACAAAAAAATAAAAATCATCATGAAAAACAAAAAATACACGATAATTAATTTCCAAGTAAGGATCAAAGAAGGGACCATCGCGGTAGGTTAATTCGCAGACTCATCTCTCATCTTCGGAATGGAAAAAAAAACAAAGAGAGAGAGAAACTTTGAAGAATTGCGATCAGACATGATTAGCGAAACGAACGTGGGTAACATAAAAGGCGCACCCTGCATCCGTAGCTGTCTAACGCGTATAGATTTCTATGTTGACTGTTCCATCTCCGACGTATTGCTCTTCATTACCTAATGAAGCAAGAGTATAAAATTATTGCAAAGAGAAGCAGAGCGAGTGAGCGAGTGTAAGGTTTTACCTATAATGCATTAAGATATTGTTGTTGCGCCAGGTGTGTTTCCTCACCCAGAAAGAGACCGACCACCACCTCGCTGGCTGATATAATACGCACGTAGGTATTCGTCCAATGTGGATTGTAGACTGCGCTTGTACTCGTTAAGACATTATTATTTAAAACGTGCAACGTGGGTATGTATGTACATTCTTCTTCAAATGGAAGATGCACCGATCGAGACGCATGCGATGCAGTCCGCAGTCATTTCGAGTGCCCACTTTTGACTGCAACTGTATATCGCTAGACTTTTTCAAGTGGATACACACTTATATACGCGATAATACGTACATATATACACTATGTATGTATGTACGTACATACGTTAAACCAGAGATTTCGACATGCAGGTGTGTATATATATATATGTATAGATGCACCTATTGCATCCTCCATGCAACTCTTCCTTCGCCTTCGCGGCTGATACGTGTGTGCTCTTTCGACTTTTGAGCAATCGTTCTTTCAAATCACCCGTTTTTAATACAGTCGAGAGAGAAATAGCGGATCATATTTTATTTTAATGACTCGGGTGTATGCATATGAATTATAGCGGATGCATCTGCGGCGTGAGGTGATCTTCTTTTTAATACCTCCAGCTGAATCGCGCTTTTCAGTAGGTGGATGATACAGAAAAATCCAGCGCAGAAATTGCAAGGGTGCGCCGGCAAAAATTGAAGCTGCGAAATCCCTTACGGGAAAAAATATATACGTGCATAAATGGATTATAAAATATACGTGAATGTATGTGTAGGTACGTGTGTATACAAATTTGCTGATTTGTTATAATTTATATTAGAATTTTCATCGCATCCTATAATGCATCTTGGAAGAAATGCAAATATATGTGAAATTATTTATTTTTAGTTCTAAAATAATATGTTTTTTTTTATTAATGTGACGAGAATATATATTCATATATTTTTTTGTAATTTTTCTAAAAGTATTTTCAAGATCCACTAAATTTCCAAATAGATATTCATCTGGAAAATTATTTATTAAATCCAAAAATATTTAGAAACTACTCAAAGGTAATTTCCAAAACGGGAAATTATTTTTCTTCTTTGCGGGAATTCTGCAATTTTCTGCTGCATATTTTCTCGGGACATCAAGGGTAGGATTTTTTACGTCCCCTTCAACCCCATAACGTTTCTCAGTCAGTCCATGCTTATTTAATTCTGACCTCCGAGAGTACCCGTATTTATTACTTTCATTCGAATTACTTTGCATCGCTTGACTATAACGCGGAAATTCGAAACTCAACCGAAAGATTATTACCCCAGCCATTAAATTAGTGACATGATACGTGTGTCACTGTGAATAAGCCTTGTCAGGCACATCCGTCATGTTTGGATACATCAAACCAGAAAACATCACCGTCTACCGTGAACCTTTCTATCAAGTAAAGTAACGATCTCCCGCTTTCTCATACTCCATATACTAACTAATGCAACGATATACTAGTAACTCGATCCCTCGTACAGTTAACTAGAAAATTAGTTTGAACATTGCCATGTGCAGGATATGAAGAATACGGTGGAGTTACGCCATGGTTTTGAATGAAAATACATTTTAAACAATTGTTGCATTTTTTGGAATTTGTAAAAAGAAAAAATCCAAATCCTGAAAAAACGAAAATCTGTTAGTGCGTTCTTTTTGAAATTTTCAATAACGTTAAAAAAGAAACCTTTTCGAAATATTCTGATTTCTAATATTTTAAAAATATTTTAGGATTTCGTAAGATATGACACCGATGGATTTCAATTTTCCAGGATTTGCAAGCTTCTTTCCAGCTCAAAAAAAAAAAAATCTAACAATAATTACGGACTCAAGACCACTAATGGATTTCCATTTTTTAGAATTTGAAATTAAATTTGAAAATTTTCTTATTAAAAATACAAAAAAAAATTATAAACTCAAAACCTATAGATTACTATCAATAGATTGCCATTTTTGGAATTTCGAAATTTTGTATCAACAACTCCAAAAAAAAAAGTTGCGATCATCCAAATAGACAAATATCCCTCGGAATCCTTTTCAAATCCGTTATGAAAAATGTTCGTTCGATTCCCCCCCTGTCGACTTTTTTTTTTCTTTTTTCCATTTCAAAGGGATCAAACTACCAGTTTCCCATACAAAGTTCAAGCACACTTTTTGGTATCGGGTTACGGAGATTTCAACAGAAACCTTGCTACGAGTTCCATCGAGATCTCCGCGTTACATACGCACGCTTCTGCTTTGGGCTTTGGATCCTATCTCCGTGTGCCGGCTATCGGCGCAAACTCGGCGTTATCGACCCTTTTGACCGAGAGAGACGGTCTGAATGGGAGAGGATGGCAAAAATAGAGAAAGAGAGACAGGATGAATGGGATAATTATGGAGTGACAGAGAACAAAAGACTAGAGAGATAAGGACGCACATGGACACGCTACACTCACACACTCACGTGTCCACGTACCTAGAGGAAATGGGAAATGTTTTTCTACACACTTTTGCGTCTCTTTGGTCTCCCATGTGTCACATGTATTCACTTGCTGGTGCATACGTACCATGCACACACATGGGGGTGATGTTACATAATAGGACGCATCGTTTCGTTGATGTCCCTCAGCATGTGACGTACCCATAGTTCATTTTTCGTCTCTATCATCGTATACTTGGGTAGTTTTTTTTTTTCTACGAGTAGATACATGTCTATCGTATATATGCACCTTCTCGCACTTCATTTGAGGGTGGATATATACTTGTGTGTGTATATACGTACATTTGACCTAACCCGACCCCGCAAGGGCTAATGAAGTATCGCATTAAACAAGCAACTTGATATACCCATTCGTTACTTCGTTTTAGTAAAATTTACCTTCCACGGAATTAACAATCTCTTTTTTTTTCTTTACAAACTGTATCTTTCGGGCGTATCAGCATTTATCGTAATTTTCGTGTTAAAGTTTCGTTAACTAGTACGTTGTTATCTTCAAAAATAGAACATAGTGAAATTTTCGTAACATTTCGAGTAATTAACAAAATATTTTCTATTATTTTATCACCTTCTTGATAAAATTGGCAAGATACTTCAATTATTTTGCACCACCATGCCTGGATTATTAATGGAAGAATGATGGGAAAAATAGAAAATCGTTAATGAAATAAAAATATTATTTCATCGCGTGTGAAGGATTTTATAGTAATTTTCACGAAACTGGAAATCCAAGTTCGGCTATTTCCAATTTATACTTTATATAATTTTCTCTTTTTTTTCTGTCCCTGTTCTCAAATTTTTAAAGAGTTGAAAAGATTTTTGTTTTTCGAGCAATAAACGAGCCGTTCATTTCGAAAGTGGCTTAAATCCATTTTTGTTGTTAACGGTACTAACATATGCCACTTGATGTTAGTTTTTATAAAAAAAACATTTTGGAAAATTAAAAAAAAAAACTGGATTTAGGCCACTCTCAAAATAAACGGCTCAAATAATATAAATACGATAGTGTTTGAATAATCAAATAAAAAAAATAACGCCGAAAAATCTTCGCAGATTTCACATCGAAGGAGACAATAATGAAAGCGGGAATTATCGAATTTCTAACCGACCCGAGGATGAAAGTAGTTGGAATAACAATAAATTTAACTGAAGTCGCTAAGTAAAAAATAACGGCACCTGTAGATAAAAATATATATAGATGCCATATTTATTTATTGCCACAATTAGAATATTATTACAGTATCTTTTCGTCAGCGTGGGCCTTAGTCGACGTGAAATGCAAATTTTTGCCAATTTACAAATCAAATTCGTACCTACGAGATTTTCGAATATTATCCAATAGAAATTTTGGCATAATAATATATGATCGGCAAACTTTTTGTCGACAAGCTTTCTATTCTAACGAATGCGACGGGATTGAAGGACAGCCAGCCCGGAAAGATTTGTGATGTATAACGGTGATAATAAAATATGCGAGAGAACTTGTCCAATTTATGTCAATTTTCGAATGATCGATAACTCAAAATACTAATGGCGAATAATCTATTTAAACACATTCAGCGTCTCGCTTCGTCCCTCGAACTCCGTCTGATTCGAGCTAAATCGGACATGAAATTTTCATGAGACTTCGGAAGCACCAATGAGGAAAAGGAAAGTTTCTTAGACTCCGCCAACCGACTACCGTTTGCATAAATTAAAAGTTAAATAATTAAATTATATACCACTTTCTTCTTCGCGGGGTAGAAAAGGATTTTGCGACAGGTGTTACCGGAGAAATTCACGTTAGAATGAAAATATCAAATTTCGGTATTTTCGTGGACGTAAATTATCATTATTATTATTATTTACATTTTATTTTTTATTATTATTATTAATGCAAAAATATATGGAATTCAAAAATTGAACTGCTGCGTGAGGTACGAGTATTTTTGCGATTCAAATAGAATTTGAAATTCGTTATTGTTCAGGAAATATTTGAAAAAGCAAAAAAAAAGAATATCTTCAAATTAAAGTATAATTATAATCAACTATTTATAATTAATTCATAATTAAAATATTTCGACCCCGCGTTTAATCGCGAGTGAAAACATATTTTTTTTTTTCACGATCGTCCCTTTCCATCTTATGTGGTGCCCAGGGATCTTGGAGAGTTCGATGACTGCATTTTCTACAATTATTGCAACTACCACATGATCCTAGGATTAACTCCGTGGTCCACGTAAACCCGAGCCATCAAAAGATTGTAAATCTTTTAATAGCGGTTCGTGTTTCATTTTCTCGAAGTCTCACTGATACTCGGAAAAATTTTTATAAGTTTATGGGAAGATACGAACTTTTCCCGTTGTTGAAAGCTACAATTTATTTTGTTTGATACGAAATCGGAGAAAAATCATAAATCGTACGTTTGAGAATAAATATGAAACACAATAAATATATTCTACGACTAATTAAAAGAAAACATGCAAATCCCACTCGGAATTCTCCTTTCCACGACAAACGTCACAAGGAAACTCGGCGGAATTGATACCGGCTGAAAATTCTGGTACTTTTAACCAAGCTTTCGCCTCCTTTGATAAGAATTATCGAGGCATTGTGTAACAATGGTTAGTGTCAAGTGGAAACCGGAGATATAGGACGACGAATGAATATCTTTGGAGTACTTATGTGTCCCTTTAAGCGGGTCGTAACCTCCAGTAGGTTCGGCCTTTAGGACGAGGTCGGGGTGACCTACATCGGGAAGCTTGCGGAGGCTCTCTAGTTCTCACCTCACCTCACCTTACTTTACCTCGCCTTACCTGTACCCCTGTTCAGCCGAAGCTCGTGTAGCCGTAGCTGCGCTTCTGTTGGGAACAGACTCTCTCCTGCAATCGTTACCGTGGATTCTGCGCACCTCTTCGCTTTATATAACAATCAAGCAACTTTTATTCCAGGACACTTTTCGCCTTTCTCTTGGATCTCTATGTTATTCCTATGGATCAGCATTCACCGTCACCATGCATTCGTGTTACGCCAATTTCGCCACGGCGATTTGGTAGAATTTACTTCGCGGTCAGTAGGAATTTGTATTCTCCGACTCCGGTCGGTAGGCTCAGAGAATGCGGATCTCACATTTTTTTTGGAGGAATTTCGAGTTTTTTGAAAATTAAATATTCAATACAAACGTGGAAATGCAATTATTTGCACAAAACTTTCGTAAATTAGAATACTTAGAACCAAAAGTATATTCGTGTGCAATTAGAAACTGTATGACAGATTAAAAGTGTTAGAGAAACTGAAAATAAATAGGTGGGGCGTATGCGCCCCACTGCTTCCGGAGGGTTAAATTAAAAAAATGAAGACACCAATTGTCGAATTTTTAATCCATCCAATCAATTAAGTGATTGGAGTAACAAATATAGATGGAAATAATGAATATAGAAAAATATTATTTAACTACAGGAATTCTTTCGATTTCTATTTTTTTTAATAATAAAGTAAAAAAATTCCTAATCAGACCCAAAGGTCGTAAACTAATCCTGATTACGACTCCTTCGACCCTTAGGTTTTCCTGAAAGTTTCTTTTTTATGTTCTTTCTTCTTCTTAGTGGTTAATATTTTTATGGACCCCGTAACGCTGGTATAACTTATTTTAATACTTTTATATCCTCTTTTTGTCGCTTCGAAAAATAATATTTTCGCCAGACCGGAATTTCCAAGGAAAATAATAACAATCTTCAACAAAGTTGGAAAATATGCGAAGTTAAATAAATAGTACTCGCTTTGGTATAATTTCATATAGCAATTGTAAAATTATTTACCAATAGAATTACCAAAACATACCACATTTTGAATTCGGCTCAAGAGGAGCTGCATCTCTGGCGGCAAGGAGGCTGCATTTAAATTTAAAGGCATAGAATTTTCAGGTAGTTTTCAGTGAAATCATTGGAAATTTAGATTATTCCCATTTGGGGGAAGATTAAGGGCGGTTTTTGAGCACCGCCGTGGAAGGAGCCGGACGAACCTCCCGGGGATAGCTAGCTGCAGGTGCTATCGCGTTCGTAAAATCTAGATTAAGGTCTCCCTTTAGCTGGAATACGTACACGCGCCCGTCAATAATACACGATATCGTAAATAATTCATGCGAAGGCAGAGGAATTGATGAAAATAAAAGTAAAGAGTAATTTTTCATAGGAGATGGAAAATATAGCGAATAACTTTGACGGTATAAGCGTCCTTAGGTAACCTGCATCGATCCACTTGACCTGGCGTCGACGAGCTGCTGTGCCTACGTCCCCACTTGCACATGTTTTTTCCACTAAATTCTCTCGGTTCTACAGGATTTTTGAACTTTGCTATTTCTCGCTTTCTTCCAAATGCCAGGTTTTATCATCGAAAGTAGCGAGGCATCAAATCAGGATGATATATATATAGTGTATGTATATTCATTAAATTATTAAATGCAATTAGACCGGATTAATGAAATTTATTTTGTTATCGAAACTTCATTTTCTCGAAGCTACCGAATTTTTGAACGTTACTATTTGAAGTCGTTGCATTATATAATATTTATATAACTTTTTTATTATTCAACTTAAATTTGTGTAACTCATTATTTTGAGTCGTAATTATTTATAAATTAAGTTATTAATTATAAGGTCCTTCAAGTGGAGATATGGAGTGAATGCATTACTGGATTAATAATTACGAATTTTTTAATATTGGAAAATTAATAATAAAATATCATACAGTTTTTCCATTTTGTTTTATCAATTTTGTGTAACCTAAAGTAACAATTTATCAGCGGTAAATTTAATAAAACAAAAATTAATAACCTTTGTCTTTATCTCAACGACGTAATTCATTTTGAATTCCTTTTTTTTTAATCGCTTTTCAGCTACAAAAGTGGTAAAATTGTCGGCTACCGGAGTGTTAATATAAATCATACACTATCCTTAGTATTTATAAGATAGGCGAAAGGTCAAGTTTCGCAAAGTATATAAGCTCGAGGCTCTCTGGAGTAAAATTGGCTTGGTTTTTTGATTCTTTTCTTTAACACATACCCTCAAGAAAATTGGTAGGTTTGAAAGGAAGGAAGGAAAGCCGAGCTTTCGCATATACATACATACACGTGTATGTGTACATCCATGTATAACCGTATTAGTGTGAGATTGCTCGGGCAATTTCAACCAACGACTCTAACTTTCCTTTCCTCCTTTTCGGCCGTTCGTGTCTCTTGGGACAGATAGACTTATTTCTATACAATATTGCTGCCTTGATATATCTCCATGTTGATATTGGGCTTTTCTAATTTACTCAACAAATTATCATACTTTGTTATATGTATATAATATATATTTACAAAAGGGTAGAGTAAATACACATGTACATATACAGCTGAAAGGGAGAAATCAGTGGATTTCGGGAAACTGTTGAAATTCATATTTTCCATAACTAACTTTGTTATTTTACCGCGTTGCATCGTTAAAGTTTAAGCGTTCTGGGTTATTGATTGCCCGCTGTTAAATTTACGTGGAAAAAGTAATCATCGAAATAATGAAAATTGCGAACCCGTGGAATAACAAACATGCGATGTGACGTAAAATTAATTAGAATAATTGCAGACGTTCGTAGAAAGTTGTAATAATCAAACGTAACGTCGTAGTAACTACGCGGTTATATATACGCATTAATTATATGCATTAATTATATTTTATATGTAAAAAAAATGTTCGTATTTTCCTATTTTAATATTTTCTTCATATTTAAAATTTACCTATTTTCTTTTCTCCTTTCTTATTTTTCTAGTTAACATTATTACTTTTCAAGACGTTTTCAATATTGTCTATATTTTCACTTTTTATTAACATTGAAATTCATTTTTCTTCCTTTACGACAATTAACAAATCTGAAATTTGTAGCTTCCACTTACGAAAGTGACAAATTTCCTTCGCAAATTTATACTTTCGAAAAGAAGCTCGAAACGAATTTTTCAAGCCACTGTAGAGGCCCCGAAATAATTGAACCCGGGCCAGTACCGGCCGGGTCGCCCTAAATTCTCACCGGGGGGAGTCTTAATCTCGGCAATTTAAATGTTTGTTCTCCGGTGGTGGTAGGAAAGACAACAGTGGAGACATACGCCTAAAAAAGAGGGGTTGGTTTGCTGGTACACATTGTCTGTCTGTGTACCTACTACCACCACCCTCGCTTTCGCTTATCGCAGTGTGTATGTATGTTTGATTATACATGGAGGAGACATAGGGGAGGTAAAGGCATGTCGTAATCCTTGTTGAAATAGCGTTAAGCTCGTTGGCTTGTCTGTGGGATTGCCATACAATGCCAACTACATACCCCCTTCGCTGTAGCTATAGTCTCTTCAATGACATGTAACATGATACTAAATATAAGCGTCTATTCTTATATTTCAACTCACGGGTGTGTATATGTAACGAATTGCACCGATAAATGCAATAAATAAATGCAAACTCGCGACAAACAGCGCCTCCTTTGATGCGCATCAAATTGAAATATTCCTTTTCCATTTGCTTCCCTTTCAATTCTCCTTTTTTTTCTTGGCTGATTCACTCGAAAACGAAATTTGTATTGCTTCATCCCTTAGGTAATCTCAATAATCTTTTAATTTTCCTTTTGTATGAAAAAAAAGTTGGCTAAGAATGTTCGAAGCCATAATATTAGGGTGTCCCATAAGTTTCTTCCTTTCCTACTCGAGGTCATACATAGCGTGGCGCGGAAAAAACTTATGGGACACCCTAATAAATGCTATAATAATAATGTTAATAATAATAATAACAATAATAATACCGATGATGATAACAACATTAATAATTGTTTTAATCTAACAATAAAAGAATAAAAAATTATTTGTATCAATTATTTCGACAGTAATATCTCCCTTCATTTTATAATATTTAAAATATAAATCTGATTTTGTACATGCATTGCCATCAGCTCAATTAAAATTAATGAAAAATAATTTAAAAAAAAAACAATTTTCACCGAGACACTCGTGTGATTTTTTCCAAATGGATTCATGTCAAATTAAAAATGTGTCTTTTTTTTATTTTTTTATTTCGCGAGTCCCAACGAAAAAAAAAGAAAATAAAATCCGAGAGGGATGATAAAAAGAAGCGAACGAAGATCTTCTTCTCCGGGTGGGTCGTCAAACATAACGGAGTTGTGCATTAAGGGGTTGTTTTCTCGCACAGATTATTATTGCGTGACATCAGAGAATTCGACGTAACTGAGAACATCAAACGATCGAATCGTACCACCACCTTTCGAGAACGAATTATCACCGCAGAGCTTTGCAGAGCCTCCAAGAGCTTCTCGCAGTCTAAGCTTTCTCCTTTCCAGCATCCAAGACGTATCTTTGATCTTTGAGAAATACAGCGGAGAGTGTGAGAAAGATCGTATTTTCGCTGCCATTGCAGACGTGGAAGTGTAGTCACTTTGCGAAGCGAAGCATGTCGCACCTCTCTTTTCCTTGTACCTTTTTTCCCAAGGTGTGTGCACGTGTGTGTGTGTGTGTGCTTTCCACACCCTCTTTGTAGCAAAATGCGCCGTTTAAACTGAAATGCAACGCGAACGAGTCACTTACGAGTGACGCGGTGCATCGTCGGGGTAACGAATTGTTCTTCGAAAAGGCAAATTTTCTATATTTTTATTGCGCCAAAAATTTCGCAACAAAAATGCAATTTTGCTGGATTTTAAAATCACGAGTCTTCGAATCCTCATGATTTTCCATAATTTTCATGGAAAAATTGTCGAAGTTCTATTATTATACGTTGTAACAATTTGATATTACGTTTCAAAGAGGTCGTTTAAATTATAGGGAGAGAAATTGGGGCGCAATAATTATAATTGCCGGAGTTCTATTGTTGGATGTTATCGTATTTTGTTAATTTTGCAAATTGCCTTCGGAAACGACTGTAGCGGTCGTTGAAATTCGAAGAGGAAGGAGGCGAAAGAAATATTAATTAAAATGTGGGTAGATGCAAATACCTCGAAAGTTCCTGACTTCTGCAAATTACACAGTCGCTTTTCTTCAGAAACAATTTCCAAAAGATGGAGAAAATGAACGTCGTGTCTGGAAATAACTATTCCTTTGTGCCAAGTAAATTGGTAGTTGCAAACCAAAGAAAATACAGGAGTGTCGGGAAACGTGGAAAAAGTAACAACTTCTTTTCATGGCCTTCCTTCTTCGTGTAAAGGATATCGATTATACTTGGAATCCGCTTTTCTTTTCTGCCACTTTACCTGTGACAGTATGCGAAACTTCCTAATATAGAAATACACCTATGTCAGGATCTAACTTTTAATTTATATGCAAGCATTTATTTTCATGTAAGGCATTCTCTGTCTAAACAAAACCACCCTCTGTTCTTCTTATTCAAGTTAGAGATAAAATGCTCAGTCGAGGCTCAATATTGTCCCTAGAGTGTCCATTTTCAGAGACCGTTTGGCTTTTATAGAAATTTCGATTATATTTAGGCGACAATTAATTGAGACAAAAATTGAGGAAAAAAAATCGTATTTTCCTAATTCTGCAATTTTCAGTAAAAAAAAATTCAGAACTATTGCCAACTCAACTTCAATTTTTTTTTTCGTAATCGTATTGTCTTTTTTTTCTATTCCAAAATTTTACTTATGACGCTACTTATATTTAAATATTTTTTATACATAAATTATAATATTATTAATTCTTCTTTATTAATAACAATTGCAATAAAATTTTCCAAATTCGAATTTTCCATTTCCTAACTTGAAAACCCTGAAATTTGGAAACTTATAAAATTCAAAAAATTATAAAATCCAGAAAATTTCATTACCGAAACTGCAAATTTAAGAATTTTCAAATTGGAGAAAATTAACGCTTATCGAAACTAATTTCAACACTTTGGAGCAAACGGATCGGAACATTCGAGATTCCTTATCTTTGCAAACTATTTTTTCTTCGAGATTACGGATCTTGATACTTTTCCTGCGACTCCTTTGTCCGCAGGCATATCGGAAATTTCCGAAACACTGCAAGATCGGCAGATAGGAACCGCCTTGTTACACCGGTGAGCGTGTAAAAAAAAAAATTAATGGACGAGTTTCCGAACGAGAGACGTAAAAAAAAGGGAGGTGAAAGTTAAATCAAAGGAAGATGTAAAAATCCCCTATTATAACACGTATAAGTATAATGTTGAAATCAGCAAAAGTTCCTTAGCCTCGGGCTTAGTTTTTTCATTCACCCTCCACGTTCATCTGTTCAGCGGTAAAAGGCTCTAACATGGTTTAGGCTTCGATCTTTTTCTCGTTCTGGCAAAACGATGGATCTTACTTTTACCTTCTTCCTTTCACGAAAAAGCTTTGCCATTATCTTGCTGGAAGCCCCATATATAAGGAGGAAAGGAAAGGAAACTTTATCCTGGATTATTTCCTTCCTCGTGCCAAGGTTTTCCATTGCACGGGTAACAATTCCAATTTTACATGATTCCTCAATCCCACGCGAAAATTAGACGAGCTGACGAAAATCCAAGCTTTCCCAAAAAAAAATTACGATTTTTTTTCCAGATTTTTCAATATTATTATTCCAACTTCAGAATTTTTACATTGATTTCGAATTTATTTTTCCAAAGGCAAATATAAGAAAAATTATTAATTACTATGCGAAATACTATTCAACAAATCAACATTTTTACCAAAAAATTAGTGTTTAATTGGTAACACTAACTTTTAAAAAAATATATTTTACTATTTTTAAAAATACAAATTTAAAAGATAATTATCTAGTGTTTGTTTTTCGAACTTGATCTAAAAATTATATACTAAATTCAATTGTCCGAATAATATAAATTAATTTTTATGTACAATTATATTAATATAAATTAATTATTTACAATTATTATATAATATAATAAGATTATTTATAATAGTAATTTGTTACACACGATTTTTATAATTTTGTATAATTACGTGGACAAAATTTTCTGCCAAATCCTTGACAGTCATTAAAACTTGTCCACTTGCAATTCATACAGATTCTGTCGAGAAGAAGAGTTGTATCTGGTCACGTCTTAAAGCGTCTTATCTTTTTTTCACATTCGCGTCTGCAATTTCTATTCTTCGTGTAGGTGCGGTCTTACACTGTGAACGCTATATTTTACTCGTCTACTTTAGCAACGAGAGGGTGGAAAGCTGGAAAGACACGCGTTTACTTCCCTGCAAAACCCACCAACGGTCTTTCTAAATAGCTCAGTCGTAGCCATTTGCACGTGCCCCTTCTAACGTAGGATTTTATCTCAATCCCTTGTGTTCACCCTTCTATCGTTCCGCTTCTCCTTTTCTGTTTTTATTTTTGCGCCTTACGTGCAACCTTTCCGTTCCTTTCTTATCATTTCCCTTCGATGCGATACTCATTGTCAGCGTCTTTCGATCTTGGGTCCATAATCGACTGCGACTGCACTTTTTGCAGGAAGGGACGGTCGTTGCAATCATTTTCACGTGAATTGGGGTTGGGTTTAAACATTCTTGGATATTTTCCGTAGAAACATGGAAAAAAATCAAAATTCGAACAGTCAGTTCGAAAATATTTTCAAAAATTAATGTGACAGTCAATTTTTTAAGCCATTTTCTACTTTTTTTGTATTTCTTTTTTAAAGCTCAATAATACCTGAATTTTTATTTACTCTAAAATTTAACTTTAGACCTTGTAATTAATTTTAGCAAATCTTTTTGGAGTCAAAAGTTCCACTTTTGATGGTTGCAATTATTTTTACACCGATTGGGAAACAATTGAACATACGAATAAATTTTTGGGGATCATTACATAACCAAGGAATTGTAAGAAATAGTTATAACAATCCAAAAATTGTTATAAATAACTATAATTGTAATATTTGAATTTTTATTTATCCCGAACTGCGTGGGCTTCAAATTGGAATCTTTAACTTTCTGGTTTTTGGCTTTAAAAAATTTGGTAAAATCAAACATTTCAATTTTGTCTTTTCCGATACTTTTACGGAAAATATCGAAATTCCGAAAATCGTTTACATCCAAAACCTCGCGTTTAATTGCTACAAAACGCACGCAATAAGTAAATTCCTCTTATCAGAGGCGTTACTGGAGTTTCGCCGTGTTGCTCCACGGGAGCCGAGTTAAAATTAACGCTGTGCATGGGATTGGTGAATGTGACTTTAATTTCCCTGCTTTTGTAAATGCGAATTGAATTTGTCCGTTTGGTTATTGCGGGGTTCATTGAAAGCTCGAGCTCACTGTACTTATTATACGTAGATACGGTGGTATATGCGTATGCCATCTCTCACGCTCCATGTACAAACCGAAAGCGGTGTCCAAAGTCCGTGCTGGATGAATAATGGAAGTTTCAATGAAATTTTCCAGTTCGCCGCGGGGTATCGTAATATTAGTTTACCCATAGCACGGCTTCACGGGGATGAACCTCCGTCTCTTCCCATCCCTTATGGATGCATGGACAATAAGCCTTCTTCCTTCTATCCTTTCTGGTGCCGTGCCTGCCTTTGACAATATTTTTTCGAGTATTTTGCATTTCTTTCATTATACGATTTTATTTCGTTTTTATTCGTACTTTTTTTTACACAGTGCGATATTTAAAAATGTGTGAAAATTATGTCTATTTTTGGAGTTATTTTTGGGAGAAATAATAAGAATTTAAATATGTGTGAATATATGACTTTTTAAGAATCATCGAAAAAAGGATAAAAATTATTCAAAATCCAAATACGATTTTTCATTTAGGGATTATTAATCTTATAAATTGAAATGAAAAGTTCAGATTTTTGTATTAACCTACAGCGAATTGTTAAAGGCCTTCGTTATAAAATACAGGAAATCCAAAATACAAGGATGAATTTTTTAGATATTTAATATTTAAAGAGCAAAGTATATCACTAAAATCTTTTACAAAAAATTAATATTCGTATAAATTGCTTTCGAAAATTCCATTTCTACTCTATTCTACAAAAATCGTAAAAAAAATTCTGCTATTTCGCGCGGTAAGAATGAAAACTGACAATAAGCCCTCAAAAAAAAGCTCCTATACCTCCAATGAAAAAAAATCGTATTCAGATCCAACATTTAACCACGATATTCGTTATTTACCCATTACTCATCCTTCAATAAAAATTCCAAAATCCCTATAAAAAAAAATCCTGAACGCACTACTTCCCCCGGTATCTTCCACCATACCTGTCACAAAACGCTCGATACGATGGCTCGTTTTCGGATACCATGGTTCTCGCAATCAGACACAACAAAAGTACTTATTACCACGGGGGGAAAACCCTGGAACGCTATTTGCTTGGAGTCAATATTTCCTTTTTAAAAGAAGCCATCTGGTAAAGTTGCAGTATTTACAAAAGTTCCTCCCTTACAAACCTACGCATTACGTGAAACATCCCTTGTGTTTCCCGGAATAGTTAGCATCGTAGCGAAAGTCTAGTTGGGTTTGGCATGACGACCTCTTATACCTTTCCTCCAACCCCCTGCTTATATCTCGAAAGCTTCGAGAAGGTCTCGTAAATCCATTTATTTATTTATTTATGTGCCACCGGGGCTTCGGATGGTGGATATGCCTTTTTTAGGGGGGGTATCCTCCACCAGGACTATGCTATGATAAAAACCACCCTTGTGCAGGGAAGGAGAGAGAGAAGGATAGACGGGAGGAATCCCATGAGACTACGTTTCAAACAGGGGGTAGGTAAGAGGAAAGAAATGTAGAGGATGAGGGTTGCAAAAGTCACGGAGACGAGACGAACTTTCTCTTTCTCTCTCTAGGAGATATGTTATATGTATATATATATAACATTTCTTTATATATATAGGTATATACATATATAAGCACCAGACTCAAAACGTAATGTTAAATCTCTCGGGGACACCAGAAAGGAGGGTTTGAAACGAAAATGGTGTTGTGCCACTTACGTTACGGAAAGCTGAAGCAGTGTTTCCTTTAATCCCGTGTTACCCGTTTTTTGAGGACGCGCCTATTGTTTGCATTGAATCGAGCATAAAGAAAAAGGGAACTCACCCAGTTGGTCACTTTCTGCCTCCGTTCCAGCAGACGTTCCTGCAGCCTCGGTGCCGGTCCTGCCAAAAATGACTTGACCGAAGCACGGGCTTTCTCCAGGTGACTCGGGACGATCGCTTCGACCTGTGCCAGGTACTTCTCCATGGTTGCCTCCAGATTTGGTACGGGCAGGATTGGCAGCACATCGTCCTTCTGAAACAGCACGAATTTAGAATACGTTAGTCGAAATGAAGTTGGGGGTGATATTTACCATCCGAGATTTTTCATTTTCCTTTGTTTCTTAAGTTAATACCCGACGAGAAATTTGCGGACATTGGCTGAGTTTCGACCTAGGTACTAGCCAATATTGCTTGGCAAGGATTCTTAGCCAGACGCTAGACCAGATTTCAATAGACGAACTGTACTGCGCTTCCGCTATTTTTTTTTTGTTATTGAGGATTTCCCATGTAGTGGCTGGCCATGGTTAATAAAGGGGCACTGGTTAGATTTTTGCATACTAGCTATTGGCTAGCTAGTATGCCTACTAGAAATTAACGTAACTTATCATTTTCTGTTTACGTTTTATCCGATCTTTTTGGGCATGCGCAGATGCACACATTTTTGCAAATTTATCGTCGTCAATTTTGAATATTTTTATAATACAACTTTTCAAGTTTCTACGAAGAGAAATCGATTTTCCCAAATTATTGCTTATTAAATGTTACATATATATATATTTTTTTATTGCATAGAATAATAATCGGTATCGTAATTTGCCATTCTCAAAATAAAATGTAGGAAAATTCCAGAAAATTTTCGGGACACTCCGACATTAATTCCTAATTACACATTTTTCTAAATTCGTAAGATGGATTTCCAAATTTCTTATCAAACTGAATCTCCAATTTTTATTTTGAAAAAATGAAATTTCCAAATAGGTGCTTATTAAATTACATACATATCACAATTCAGTTACATACTTTCCCGAATATTTCTCACATTCTGACATTCCAAAAATTTTCATTTCAAAGGACATACAAAATTGTAACCTAAAAGTGGAGCTTTGAAAGCAAAAATCTGAAATTAAAAAAACATGACCAATTCTCCCTTCCTATTCTCGCTCACGCTTGAAACAAAAATAAAAAGAAAATAAAAAGTGGAATACAATTATTGGTACATTATATCGAAATCTCATTCTGTGCAATTGTCGGAGCAAGTGAGGAAAAAGCAATCTTGATTCCAAGCACGAAAACGAATCCGGGGAAGGCAAAGTCAGTAACGAGTTCGATTATCCTAAAGGGGAAAGGGGGAGGTTTTTGGGTAAGAGGTATATAAGAGAGCCTGGGGTACGTACACACTACATACAACACCATGAGTCAGGTTCAGTCGGAAGAATTGACTGAACTGCTCTGCTCGTTCCTTCTATCCTTCGTTTTTGTTGTATACTTCTTTCATATAACGGGTGTTCCTATTCCCATGAGATTTTCCACGTAACAACACACGCAGGCAAGAACGTGTGGGATATCGAGGCACATACACGAAATATAAAGTCTGTCGGGTTATCAGAACTCATTGCTATGCACCGTTCGATTCTTCTCTTGCCTCCCAGCATGAACGTTTTTTCAACCCCTCTGTTATATGTGTCCGTTACCAATTTGCATTTAAAACACGGGGAATGAAAGAGTACGGAAACGTATGATTTTCACCTCCTTCGTTCTTTCCTGCCCCGTCCTTTATTCATAAGCATGTAAGTGTGCACCTACGTCCTTTGACAAATTCCGACCGGGGGATGATGACTCATTACCGGTTCAGAGTTATCGCGCGGTTGCTACAAAAGCGACACAACTCACAAAATCACAAATTTTCAGTTACATTCCCGAATGCTCGGCTCGAATATCGCTTCATTAGAAAAAAAAAAAGAATAGTCCTAGAATCGTTCACAGGAACTTTTTTGAAACAATAATCTGATCGGTGCTCATTTGTTGAATTTTCCACGCGATTGTTCATTTTTCCACGTTTTAGAAAATATGGTTATTATTCGAAAGAACTATATAACCATTACCAAATTTCACTTTTAACCCTACGACATATTTTTTATTAAAACACATTAAATTTTAGGAACAAAAAATGATGTTGAGAAACTTTTTTTGCTGTTTTATTAATATTTGGTAGCATATTGCTCATCAAAAAAATCTAGAACGAGTGAAATAATGGATCCGTCTGCACGCACAGTTAATACATTTGTACCAATAAAAGAAAAGGAGAAGGAGGCACACGTAAAAGCTCGTAGGACGACCGCACTGGCTGGTACTTCGCCGAAGGAGGTTGCAGGACCGCAGTGGTATTAAAAAAGACAAAGGCATCACGTTCTTATCAATGCAAAATAACGCGAAGGGTCGTAGCAATTAAGAGATAACAAGGTTTACCCTCAGCACCCCTCCAATTAGTAACACCCCTAACGTTTCTGCTCTCTCCTCATTTTCTCTCTCTCTCTCTTTCGCTTTCCATTCGTTCCCTTCTATAACTATCCCTCGTTTCTGGTGGCGGTTCTGCTTGCTGCCACAAGCAGAATAACCCCCCGAGGTTCTTTTTGGCACAAGTTTGCCCTTATAACCAAAGAACATATATACAGAAAAAAAACTATATACAAGCATGTGTAGAAAAAAAAAAATAGTGAACCCGCAAATAGTAAATTCTACCACCCTCGGATGTTTAACCCAGGATGAAAAAAGGCCACGAGAAAAAAAAACTGTCGAAAAATCGCTATTATTCCATTTTTCGATTGTAACGTATAATATTAAATAGATAATAATTAAAATTCCTAAACACGCATCCAATAATAAATTTAATAACCACCATTCGGTAATAAAATTATTTCGTATTAATTAGTACAGTAAATTACTATATATTATATATATTATATATTATATATTATTCGAAGGTACGTCCCTCGGAAGTCTTCTGGTAATTTCTGAAAAATGCTTTTCGTATGATAATGATGTTTCGATTGGACCAATTGGTTCCTCTTTTGCTCGGTCATGCGTAAGAAGGGTGGGAGAAAAATGAAGGGTAGGTCAATGGTAACGTTTCTGCTGCCACTGTCACTATATTATTACCGCTCGCGTTGATGCTATAGGCAATTATTTCGATTTCACCAAGTCCGAATGGGAGACATGTCCGATTGACTATTATCGAATTGAATAAACGAGGGTGTTTGATGAAAATCAACCAACCGTTTCCTCGTTCTACTCTATGCCTATTTACTCTTAGCTGCACAAGCACGTAATAAATTTATGTGTCCTGTTTGCCTTCCAATATGCTCGCCAACGCTTTTTTATTCAGTAGCAAAATAAGCCATCGAAGAGTATATTTTGGTATAAGAGCATATTTTTCATTAGGTGGCAATTGTTACATTTTTCAAGGGTACATTTTTTACTCGCAGTCGGATTTTTTCCATCAGGTATTCAACAAATTCCAAATGATTAATCTTCCCGAGAGTCAATAGAAATTCCCTTGCAATTTAGCTTTTCAAAAAACAAAGCCAAGGGGGTATGCATAGGTTTCAATTTTTCAATGGGTAGCAATTGTCGCCTTTTTCGATATTTTTCCGTCGCGTAATTTCAATTCACTAAAATTGACTATTTATTATATATTACAGTATATATATATAGTATATATTATATATTGAAGTAAAACTATATTTCAATTATATCGACTCTGTACTTTGAAAAATATGACAAAAGAAAAAGCTTCTAATAGCTCGTGTATATGTATAGATAGACATTTACAGGAGACGGTTCTATTTCGAAGGAAAATAACGTTTGTCCCAAGGCAAAGCTTTCCCTCAAGAAAATGAATACATGCAGCGAACTTTCTTTTCCCATCCGAGAAAGTTATTCGAAGGGAAGGAAAATAAGTTTGCCGGCATAGGGTGAGAAAAGCTTCCTTATAGCCACGGCGGAACGCTGGTTGGAAAGTTCGCTGTATAAATATGTGTAAGTACGTCTTTAGGAATGATGCATGCGACGACTATGGCATCGCTTAATGAAGTCCTATAAAAAATTATCTCTACTTGTGTTTTAATTAAGTATGAAAACAGGAAAAAACACGCGTACAACATTTCTTTTTAGCAATTTAGCTCGGAGGCGTGTTTCCAAGCGCAACGTAACGTAAACAGAGGGGTTAAAAGCAAATAATTGGCAAACAAGTCTGGGTTGATGTGCATTCGACCGAAGCAATTATAGATTTTTGTGTGTGAACGTCGCGTGCAAAACCTTCTTCAACTTTTACCTCTTTTCTCCTCTCTTTTTTTCCCCTTTTTTTTGTATTTTATTTATCGAATGTATATAGAAATAATACAGAGAGAGAGAGAGAGGGGGGAGAGCGTGTAAAAAGATTTTCTAATGGGAATAAGTGCAAGAGATTTTTCGAGGGTTTAGGTAATTTATACACGTATAATTGGAGGGTACGCTCGGTATGGACGTAAGGTCGAGGGTTGCGACATGGTGAAATTTACTATGGGTTACACCATTAATTCAGGAGCGTGCAAATCGCGTTTGCAATTGCCTTTGTCTCGGTCCCGCCACATAAGGATTATTATATATATATACCGTATGTGTATTTGTGTGTCTCTGTGGATTTTCCAACGACGGATACGCCGAAGGACTCTGGATAAGGTTTTGGAAATTTACGTGGGAAGTTATGGTTTCGTTGAATGCAAATTTCGTGTTTTTCATTGAAACGAAATGTGGAAAATTGCAGGAGCAAGGGTAGATCGGTAATTTGACGAGCAATTAACTGATGAGGATGCGAAAGAAAGCGAGCGAGACCCTATCCAGGGGTGGAAGTTCAAAACAGAGTGGTTTTTGTATAATGGTTTCAGTTTCCTTCCCTTGAAACTTTGGACCCTTCGATTACTCCACTATTTTCGTTTCTCTAGCTTGTTGTTGGTTTGTTTTTTTTATGGTAACAAGCTTAGCTTACACCATTAGTAACGCGATATTCTCTCGTACTTTCCATCCATACCGTATACATGTACGATATATCTCACGTTTCCAATAGAAGCTCTTTAAATTCCAATAAATATTTGAACTCTGAACACCGAGGAACTTCGTGTAATTATTATTTTTCCATGGTTATCGGGATTTAATTAGAATCCTCTCCGGAGAGGAGTATCGGTTACTCGATACTTTCATCAATAAAATTATATTGAAATTTCCATTCCCTGGCAATCGCCTTCTTTTTGCTAATGCCCAGTTTTCGGAGAGAGTCGAGGTATTTAGAAAAAACGAAATGGTTATTCCCTGGTAACCTTCGAAAAATTTATCGCGAAAAATGGCGTTGTAATTGTTATGATAGATTTCTTCTTTCATCGATTTGCAATTGAATTTCGTTTTAAAAAAAATGGGTATAGTAGATTTTTTTTATTAAACTGAAAAATTGAAAGATTTTACTACTCTAAAAAAATCTATAGTAATTCTATTTGTTGCAGTGGTTGAATAAGGCATCGACCATATATTTCTAGTAATTTAATTTTGCTTTTAATTATTTTTTTCGATGTATAATAATTTTGAAACGATAGAATATTGACGATAATAATAATAATAATAATAAAACGGAAAATAAAACTTAGGCGATTCATGAAAATCGGAAAATATATTAAATAATACACTTTGGTGACCGGGAAAAATCGAAGGAAAGTCAAATAACAGAAATTTCTTGAATACATAACAAATAACACAAAAATGGAAAGTTTCCCTCTGACGTCTTTTCCCCGAGACCAAAATCAAGTAAAATTCACCCTTTTTACTCTCATTTTATTTATATACACACCACGTAGGTACACGTTGCGTGTGCCTATATATAGTTAGATATGTACTATATATACACACACTTGTATTTATTTGCTACCAGGGTTGATACGAATACAACTTCAGAAGTTTACACTTAATCATGAAATGGACTGGTTGGGATTGTAAATGGCAAACCTTTCCCTCCCTCTCCTCTCGGTCTCTCTCTCTCTTTCTCTCATTTCATCCCTCTTTTACAAAACTAGAGTTTAGTTAGCGACACTCGGTATGCTTTGAAGTTGAACAGTTCAAGCTCTCTTCTCTTTCAAACCCGTGTAAAGTAAATCAACCCTATTCGCCCGATTTTACCCTGATCATGCCTATTAATGAAAATGGACTCTATCATTCGGAATAAAGGAGAACTAGTAGTAGTTCAGAAAAAAATTATCCATTTTTCAATACACAAGAAATGTTGGTCTTGAATTTTACCAGGATTTCGACATAAAATAATTTTTTTTTCCAGAAAAAAAAAATTTATAAATCCCGAATTAAATCCTGTCTATTTTCTAAATTAGAATCTTTGGGTTTTCGAATTTTATCTCTTTCGAAAATTATCTCTTCCAGTAGAAGAGAAATACTAATTTTCCAAATTCGAATTTTTGGATTTTGGAATTTCATCGTTTCAATGTCGTTCCGGGAAACTTCGTAGTTACGTAATAAATAAATAATAGTGCAGGGAAAATATTAACAAAAATTCCAGATAAGTACATACTCGGTTTAAAAATAAATTTGATAAAAAAGGAGGCACGAAAAATAAAAACGTACCGAGGGTGTGTCAACGAATTTGAATACAATGTAGGTATACGTGTATGTGTCTTTATGTGAAATATCACATGCGTGTTCTTAATCTATCTGGTCATTAAAGGTTCAAGTAGTATTCCGTGCAGATACTATGCGTAAAGGTCATAAAGGTTTTTTTTTTTGTAATGCATTAGCTTTTACTCGTCACGCAATCGAGAACAAAAAGGAAAGAACCCTTAGTTCATAAATATATCGATTACTATAAATACTTTTTCAAGTTTTTACGACTCACGCTTTCTTCTAATAACGCAATATACGAAACCCGATTATTATGTATATATGTAAACTATCATTATTTATATACATGTAATTACAGTTATTATATTGATACTAAAATTGTTGTTATTACATTAATACCGAAATTGCTATACAATTTTTCTTCTTCATGGGAATAATTATCTCCATCCCATCAATTTCAGCTACATGTTTGCAATTTATTTTCTGTGAAAAAAAAAGTGGGAAACACATTTTACAATAAAATCAAATTGAGGGATAGGCTGATTCTTTTTAATGCCCCTCGATGCGGCGAATAAACTGCGCAAGTAATTTGCAATTTCTTAAATTCTAACATAGTTGATTGCCAACTTTACAATTTTTCAAAAACAATTTCCCGAATTCTGGTCATTCAAAATCTACGACTGAAATACTTGAAATTTCAACTTCTGAATATTGGAAAGATTGAATGGTTAAAATTCGAAATTTTCAAATTCCAAATTAAGTAGATCCAAGTGGAATTTGTTTTTGCCGCGTATAATCAAAATTCGAGAAATCAGGATGCACTCGAATCTTCGAAGGTTGATTTTTATGGATTTGTTAATTGCTGTAATCTCATGATTTATTTACAGTCCAAATGGACAACGGAATGAAAGGAAGTTCCTGTACCGGATCTCCTGGTATCACATTATTATGGGATTATGGTTTTAGTCGTAACATTGTCCAGAGTTGCAATATTATTTATCGCCTATTTTTTCCTATGCATTTTACATTCGCCGTTTTACGATTTTGTTTATTGCATAGCAATTTCGTCGCAGCCGGTATTGTCTTCCATTCAAAGATTCCTCTTACATATGCATACGTATATAGAGATGAGAGTGGTACAGCATCCTTGAAAATCGGGTGAGCATTAAAAAACATTTATGATTTTTATTTCTTCTGCATTCTTGCTTTTATTAATTCGGGGAATATCAAAAATCCGAAGTATAGGTATGAGACAACGTAAGAGAGACAAAGTTGTATCAATTCGGCAAAATTTCAGGAATACGTGCTTCTAGTAAATATTTTAAATTTCTGTTGTTTTCACATAAAAACGTAACATCATTTTAACTGTAAGAAATAAAATTCTACTAATTTTATTTAAAGGCAGTAGCAATATTTCTCCAATAAATGGAATTTTACGAAATCGAATCTATAAATTGTCAGAAAATCCAATTTTAGGAATTCGTGGTGTCAGGTAAAATTTGAATTCCACATTTTTCACGTAAAAGAACTGTCCAACGCCGATAAATAAAATTTTACGAAATTGGGAAAAATTCAATTTTGGAAACGCGATGTTCAAATGAACATTTTAAACCCTAATTACTTTTTTTCCATAAAAAAAAAATAACAATTTAATTCCGACTGGTAGAGTTCCAGGATATAGACATTTTTATTTACAAATATCGATCCAAGTCGCTATCAAGTGGAAGGTTCGCTCTTATTGTCTTTTTTGTTTCCGATTGATAAGATAGGAAAGGTTGCACGTGGCGATAAAAAAGGAGTGACCGCGTTGCACTTCAGGGCTGTTATACAGTCCACTTACTTATTCTACCTGAACGAGCGTAAGCCCTTTTTTTGAAACCACTAATTCCCTTATTACATCGGTATTATCATCGGCAATCCCCCTACTCTTTGGATACGAGCGGTGCTTCAACGTTATGTATTACCTGCGAACGTGTCCTTTGTCCCTTGAAAGGCAACGAAAGGTGTGGGTAGGGTGCATATCGCCATGGATTGACGATAAACAACGTACATGCGTGTTATCTCAAATTCTGATATTAATTTATTAACGAATCGGTCTATCACCCGAAAAGAAAAGAATTAGTATTAGAAGGTACATAATAGGGGTTGTTTCGCATGAGTCACGTGCCATCTGCTTTTACGCACCCAGGAGAAACATTATACACTTATCGTGTCCGTTTTCCCGTGCCAATTGATTTCTCTCATACCGCAGAGACTCCGAAAAATTGTACCTACTTGGTTCTGAAAATAAAGGTGAAATAAAAATTTTGAAATTCACCCTCAGTAGAAATCAAAATTTGTCTGTAAAACAGAAGATGTTTCTTGGATCTATTAATTTCAATTATAAATTTTTTTATAATATTATTTTAATAACAACAATTTATTTATTAAAAACTGACAATTTGAAATATAAATAAAATATATAGCAAAGAAGTGTAAATTAATTTGTAGCTGACCTATTGGGGTTTGAGACGCCCCAACCTGGTTAGGTTCCAAATTAGGCATTTTTTAAGTAAAAAATATATATCGAAAGAAAATACAGGTATTTCATTTTCTAATGTTATAAATTAAGTGATTCTGCGACAGACTTGAAAGGTCTTTTGATTTATTTACTTTCGTTTAATAATTAGGAAAAGGGGGTACCAAATTTCGATTTTTACGGCAACTGCCCCCCCAAATAATTCCCAAATCCAGAATTTTCCCCCAAAATTGCAAATTTAAGCTACGATGCGTCCAAATCCTCTTAGAAACGTAGTTAACGAAGAGTGAAAGGGAAATTACGTTACGGAGAAACACGTGTATTCAAGTTTATGGGTTCAGGAGAAATTTCATATACTTAAAAGCCAATATTTCAAATGAGAAAGTATTTTTTCTACCTTTTTTTTGGTGGTAATAAGAAAGAAAGAAAGTTCTGAGGCGCTTCTAAGGGGTGTCTGCAATTTTTCTTCTCTTCTTTCATATCCCCGCTTGCGTAGATTCGCCGCTGAGAGCGAAAAAGACGTATGTCTTATTTTCACTCGTCACGATTTTGGCCCTTCAACCCCCAAGGGTTGAAAACGCAAAGTATATTAAAAGATAAAATATGGAGTTGATTCGCCGTTTCATTTCTGCATTTTTACCGTTACATATTTCTTTTTTTTTTCTTTGCGCTGTCTTGAGAATTTTTTTTATTATTATTGTTGTTATTATTATTATTTAAAATGAAATGGGTGTAATTTTCTTATCATTATTTTACGTTTCTGAGAACGTACGCGAATTTTATCAAAGGATAATAATTTAGAAAGCCTTTTTTTTAAATATTATATTTTTCAAAATTTTTGAATCGTGAAGGATTTTGAGAAATTTCGAAGATGGCATAAATATTTAGTTCCTTCGAAAACGAATTGTGGACATTCCTCGTTTTTTTTTTATGGAACTTTTTGAATTTTACAGATTTCCAAGATTCGTGACAATTTTCTCGAAAAATGATTGAGCATTTCTACCATTTTTGGCTCCGAAAAAAAAGATGAAGAAGAAAATTTACCGTTACAGGACAGGGTGAAGTGTCCCTGGAGAGACTGCCGAGAGTGACCAGTAGACGACGCGGGGCCCCCAACACGGATTCTCGCCATCCCTCTGAAAAAGTCAGAAACAGGAGACAGTGAGTAAAAGTAAAATAGAAATACAAGAAGAAATTTTCACTTCAATTGAATCCCAAAATAACCAAAGAATATAAAATATATATTTCTAGTTATTAAAAAATATATATAATAAAAAAATACACCTGTGGCGAAAAATAGCAAAACTACGTACAAACATAATCAGTTGTTCGTAAAAATAATGTATAAAATAATAAACGCTTATACTTTTTATTAAAATTATAATTAAAAATTTCGAAATTATAAAATTACGTTTACAAAAATAATACGTAGAATAATTAATGCTAACGCTTATTATTAAATCGGAAGGAATTATTTTAATTATTCCATCGACGTCAATTATTTTGTTACATAGTTCATTTAAATATTTCCTGTTATGGGACATTTTCATTTTTTTTTTTCAAAAAATATAACGTTTCCATACGTTCTCTCATATTTTTTTCAATAAAAGTAGAACAAAATTTTCTCAGCTCGGGTTGTTCTGGACTTTGAGTGTTTTCGATACGTGTGTCGTTAAGACGAAATTCCCAAGTTGGATAACAAGAAAAGGGGTTGATTAAGTTCTGCGGGAGGGTAGGTGGTAAGTTTAATATCACTGTCAGGATTAAGCGCCAGTCTACCACCTTCGACACGATTGCTCGTTTTCTATCTCTGTCACTTGTTCATTCTAGATGTCTTATTCCTCCATTCACCCTACTTTCTTATGCTTTCGGATCGTTACTACGCGTACAGTCTTAATCCACGAAATCACTAAAGTTGGTTATGGATGGTTACAACCTTCATTAGATATCTTGACGAAGGGTATAAATATAACGCCTACACATCCTGCATCAAGAAATAATTGAAAATCCCTCCGTTGGGAAACCAGCGGCGTGACGTTTGTGGGTGCATTTTTCAAATTTTGGCATTTAATCTTGAAAAAAATAGACACCCAATTTAAATGTCCCCTGAATTACCCATTGACTCATAAGCCGAGGGGCCAAATTCAGAATGTTAGCGAATCCACCGTGAACTCTCGTTTTCAACTATTTAAATTTTTTTATTTTTTTTTTTTCCATAAAAACTCTAATTCGCTGTTTTATTGAAAAAAAAATCTTCGTTTTTTTTTTTAAATTTTCCGGTATAAAGTGATAAATAGAATTCACTGCGGGCAATGTAATAAAAAAGAAATGCACGTTGGCCACATAAACCACGGTGGAGTATAACGTTGAATGCAATAACAATGGGCTCATCCGGAATGACTTGACTACACCCTTACTTCCGGTTTTAAAGGGATGTGCCAAAAAAGCGGGGAGACGAGGGGTACGTTTATAAATTATTGCCTCCCTTTATTTTCTTTTCTTGCCTTTTATACATCAACCTGCTTAATTGAGATTTATTAATACGAAAGAAGGTCGTTTACCGTACTACGGCTGGTAGTAATATTTCCTTTTATTATTGTTATTATCCGGGGCGTCATAACGTCACGGTTCAAAGTATTTATTTCATAGGTCTTACGATAATGATAAACTGTCCCCATGAGATTCTTCTGTATAATCCCATAAAAGTATATGTGCGTATACAGCTCACGTCCCGGAGTAAGAAAAGATATACTGTATGTATGGGCGTTGGCTATACATGTGTCTATATATGTGGAAGAAATGATATATTTTTTTTTTTCTTCTAATAATTGTTACACCGCCACTGCAAAAGTATGTCTCATGTAACTTCACGGGTCAGATTTCTTAGACTTGTGCCATACTTTCCTTTTCACGTGGATATTGATACAATTTGAAAAATGATTGAAAGTGTTCAGCATTTCCAAGAATTATAATTGAAATTGTTATAAAAAATAATGAACATGCGCTCGTGACGTAAAATAATGAAAGTAATTAGAAAAATTGCAGACATAAAAAAAAGCTATTAATTAAGTACATTTATTATTTTTTATTCGTAAATTTACTATTTTTTTTATTACAAAAGCGTCTTTCTTATTTTACAAATTCTACGGATGTTTTTCTTCCTCCATTAAACAAAATGGAGATATTTCTTATATTTCTGACAAAACGGATATACAGAAAAATTAATAATCGTTAATTAATCAATATCAGGGAATCCAAAAATAAATATGTAGTTTTTAAAATTTTATATAACATTAATTTTAGGTATCCGAGTAAATTTGGAAGCAAGGATCCGAACGTCAAAGAAAACCGCATGGAACCTAAGATTTCGATCCAAGATGAAATCCAAGAAGATGATAAAATAAAGAATTCACGTAATACCGTCCAACTAAGTGAGTGTGTGATATTTTATTTAGATAATGATACCGTAAAGACTGGTAGAGGGTCGTCCAGATTATCCGGGTAATTTCTGTCCCGTCTATAAGGAACTAGACGGAAAGTGTTCTTTTTATAAACGAAGAGTTTCACGGAAATGAAGAAGTGTATAGCAGTGTGTGTCATACATGCATTTGTGGGTACCTATATGTGTGTGTGTGTTAATATCCATCTTTCTCGATGCCTTAGTAACTGTTACAGTTAAAAGTAGGTACCTGTGTATAAAAATATATATGTATATATGGAAAATGGTATAGCTCAAGTTTAGTTTTAAAAGAGGAGTTACAGGTAAATGCGAATATAGCAGGTAGTAACCGATGTGGGAACTGGAAGTAGCACAGATCCATTTGTGCCACGTGTCAGTGTAGTGGTACGATAGCAGTAATTTTTACTAGCGAGGACAGCAATAACATTAGCGAATGGTCCTCATTTACTCGACCCGGTGTTATCGCTAAATTTCGAGTTCCCGATCTAAAACATGACCGAAGCAGGTGTATGCGTCATCGTTGAAATCCGTCAAATACAACAAAACAGGAGGGTGGGTTGAGCTTAAATCTGCTTTCAACCCTTTGCGCGATGCATTTTTCTTTTGAACCCTTTCACCTAAAAATTACTAACCAAAGGGCTTTTCGGATCGTTGATTACGAATCGGAAGTTGGATTTTAATTAAAAATCCCCCATTTTGAAAATTGAAAATGGATGAATTTTTTATTTGATTTTTTTTTATTGAATTTCCTTTCAAAAATTTTCTATCAAATATCTTTTTAGACACACCATGAACTTAATTATTACATTTACCTTTATTCTCTAGGCTTCTGTTGAAATTTTTTACATTTTGCAATAATTTTTTCACAGGTTTAATCGGAACATTTTTCACGAAGAAAAGTATTACATTTGCGAACTACTATTTTTTAAAAAATATTTTTTTTTCTCTTACAAAAGCGAGTGACAGGGGGTTTTCGGAATCGCTGATTATCAGATTTCAAAAATTCAAAATCGCGTATTTTTTAAACAGATTTTTTAAAAGATTTCTTTGGAAATATGTTTTTTTTTTTTGCAAATGAATTTTTCAAAAAGTATGAAAACGGCCTCGCAACGCAAATCTATGGAATACGAAGCGATATTTCCTGGGCTTTCGATCCGGCACCCCGTATATATACGTAGTACATCCAGTGCGAATGTAACATCTGAAATCTAAATACGGCTCTCGTTTGCACGTCGAATTAAACCGAAATAAATCATAAATATTAAATGAAGGCTTTCAGTCTAGGGATTATAGGGGGTTTCTACCCATCCTCTCATGGTTGTCGCAGTCGGGAGCTTTTGCTGCTTGCTCGCTACTGTACCACTATTCCCTGTATCTTCCTCTCTCTCTCTCTCTCTTCCTATAAAGACTATCCCCTAGTGGGCGGAAATTGTAGAAGTCCCTTCCTTCCTCCCTTCATGCCTCATTCCCACAGGAGTAAGCTAGGGAATTTCAATGACAATAGACATTGCCCTGAAGCACGTACTTGCTATTTTCTTTCACCTCTCGCTTGCTCCTTCTTTTGTTCGTCCTTTCCCAGTTGTCAGCTTTAATTTAGCACAACGCTTTCGAAAAAGAAACAGAAACGACGCGGTTTTTTTCCGTTTTTTTTTTAAATTTTAATTTCGCGTTTATAAACTCATGACGCATAGGAATAGCAATTCCGGTGCAAAAGGGGGAAGCAACGAAAAGTTCTTTTCTTTCCATATTGAAATCTCTCCCTTTTTCCTTATTTTATGTTGAAATCTCGTTAATCCACTTGAAGAAGTTTCTTCGGTACCGCGAAATATGATTACCTAGTGTTCATTGTCCCTTTTTCCAATACGTGTATATATATATAAAAACACACCGAGCGAGTTTTTTCATCAAATTATCTTTTATCCGGGCGATTTTGTATTCCATTACAATTTTCCTCGCACCTTTTTCTACCCTTTTTGCTAGCTACTCGGCAGATTTACATCTTAAGCACGGGATTTTTCATTCCAAGGGACGCCATATGTATGTGCGCCTGGAAATAAACGGATCCCCCTGAAATTATTTTCCCCCCGGGCTACGAAATTTTTAATCTTCAATCTCTCGAGCCTTCGAGACAAAATCTAATCAGTTTCTTTTCTTTTCGCCGAGATACGCAGTTTGAGAGGTACGTTTTCTCGGTATCTCAAAGAAATATGTAGTTTTGGAAATTGTATAATACGTGACGAGGGTATGTCGATTTATTGTAAAATTATCGTCAAATAATGTATAATATTATAAATTTGTCTATAAAAATGATATTTAATATTTAGTAATTACTTAATACATTTATTTTGGCTGTAATTTCTTGTAATTTCTTGCAAATTCATTATAAATAATTTAGAATGAATTTCAAGTGTATTTTCCGTAAATAATTTTTGCAATTTAATAGAAATTGGTTATAAGTCATTTTTTTAAAAATAATTTCCTGTTGAAATTTTCGACTGTAAATAGAATGTCCTCGATTCTAGAGCTACAATTTCCAGTTACAGCAACTGCAATTTTGGATTATCATTTAAGTGACTGTTTTTGTACTCGAAAGGAAGGAACCTTCCCTCTTTACCATTGCAGTGTCATGATTAAATTCGCCAGAGTACAGAATCTTCATGATTGGATACATATATAGTTCAGTATTTGACCCCCGATGTCTATTCAACGCCAAAAGGGACACCGGACTGTCCGGAAAAATCCACCCCTTCGCAGGGTGCAAAAGTCAGTGTCGGAGAAGCAAAAGTTGGGATAAAGTAAACATCCCGATCCGGGTGTGAAATTAGCAGCGTTTGGGATGGAATTTAATTAACACCCCAGTTTTTTTTCCTCCGTTGCTCTATATCCCGTAATTAATTACGCCTCCGAATTCTGACATACTGACAACCGGTTTCATGGCAAAAATTTTGCACCTTGTACCGAAGCAGAATTTTACTTTATTTATTCGAAGTGTAATTATCCAATAAAGTATAATTAATAACAGATTTGGATTCCTCGGAAAAAAATACATCGGATAAGGTTCTTCCGAAAGTGCTAAAAAAATTTTCCAAAAGTCGATTTTTTGGGCATACATACCCCTTCCGCGAAAAATGGGGTAAAAATTAAAGTTTCAAAAATGGGGTTGGACAAGTCATTTTTAGGGGTAATTTTTCCCGTAGAATCGATTCCAAGGATCAAATTTGACGAAATCCCAGCGGAAGTTGGAAAAAAGTAGGTTTTTTTAGGAAAAATAGCATTTCCCGTGAGATTTCTAGAATTTGAATAACAGAATTGGATTCCTCGGAAAAAAATACATCGGATAAGGTTCTCCCGGAAGTCCACAAAAAATTTTTCCAAAAGTCGATTTTTTTGGGCATCTACCCCTTCCCCCAAAAATGGGGTAAAAATTAAAGTTTTAAAAATGGAGTTGGACAAGTCATTTTTAGGCGTAATTTTTCCCGTAGAATCGATTCCAAGGGTCAAATTTGACGAAATCCCAGCGGAAGTTGGAAAAAAGTAGGTTTTTTTAGGAAAAATCGCATTTCCCGTGAGATTTCTAGAATTTGAATAACAGAATTGGATTCCTCGGGAAAAAATACATCGGATATGGGTCTCCCGGAAGTTCCCAAAAAAAGTTTCCAAAAGTCGATTTTTTGGGCATACATACCCCTTACCCCAAAAATGGGGTAAAAATTAAAGTTTCAAAAATGGGGTTGGACAAGTCATTTTTAGGGGTAATTTTTCCCGTAGAATCGATTCCAAAGGTCAAATTTGATCAAATCCCAGCAGAAGTTGGAAAAAAGTAAGCTTTTTGCGGAAAAATCGTATTCCCGGATTTGCTATAAAGATATGACGTATGCATAATAAATGAAAATATGTTCATGACGAAACACGTTAAATCTGACTATAAAAAAATTGTCTAAAATAAGGAAATATTTTTATATAAATAAACATATAAAATGAAACATTGAAGGCTACTATAAAAATAGAATTGGTTACCGGTTTTTCTTCAGTAAATTTTATTAATTCACATCACGAATACACATTCGTCATTTTTTTTTCTCGCACTCTTCGTTATTTTGACACTTACTTTTTCCTCATAATCGGCATAGAATTAGAATATTTAGTGACCATGGCATGAATGCTATAATCACGATTGAGTTGTTTTCTAAACAACTGTAAACACATGTACGCGAGAAATGTGAAGCAATTTTGTTGAATATGCATGCATGTGAGTGTGTGTCTAACATCTTGGGCTTAGGTCATCTTGGCGATAATCTCTGCGGTTTGGTCACCGCATGGGTTAAGGTCTGATCTAACACACTCACTTCGCTCGGTCAAGGCGTTGATAATGTGATTATGGTCCTGTTTGCTTTCGTAATCGAATCCTTCGCGGCGGAATTCCACGTACCGGTTTAGAAATTCTTTTTTAATTAATAAAATTAAGAAACTGTAGGCGCGTATGAGGAAATTAGAGGGTCTCTATTAAAAAAAAAACTGAGAATAACAAGACGAGTAGGCTAAAATGGATAATTTCCGTCTCCAATTTCCAAAAAATAATGGTCCAGATCCAGATTCATCAAATATTCTACGAATTTGCATCATTTGCAATTGGGTGCTTTTTCGGAATTGCAAATCTTCTGTGTTGCCATTTCTACAATGAGGTGTTACTTTTATTATAAAACGCTAGTACCCAATTCCAATTCGGTAATAATTGCCCACTTCAAATTTTAATTTCATACATTTCTTTATTTATAAAAATTCATTCCCGATTTTACTCATATTATTATTATTATTTTTTATTTTTATACTTTCTTCGTCACAATCACATCATTATTTACTATATATATTTATTACA
This sequence comes from Gasteruption jaculator, assembly GCA_949825005.1. NCBI lineage: Eukaryota > Metazoa > Arthropoda > Insecta > Hymenoptera > Gasteruptiidae > Gasteruption > Gasteruption jaculator. Next base: position 3,051,206 of record OX463768.1, read on the forward strand.
AATCTTTATTGACCTTTCACAAAATTCGATATGTACTTCAAAGTTTTATAATAGACAAAAACTCTGGAATTTTTTTTAATTACCAAAAAACTACGGTTCGTTTCTAATTATTCCACTTTAATTAAATAAAAAAAAAATATTGGTTCATGCTTCAATACAAGGAACACCGTTTACGGGATAACCATCCGGTTCCAGGACCTAATAAATTCGCAGAAGCGACTAAATCCGTGAAAATCCCCCAAATGACCCCCACTCGAGTTTTAAAAAACTCCAATTCGCTGGAATTTTTAAAATCGTGGGTAACCGCGAGTCCGAAGTCACCCAGGACTGCCGCTAAACACCGTGCAAGCTTGGAAATGGAAATGTTTTCCAGGATTACCTCATCAAGTTAGTTCAGTTTGGTAATAAAGAAAGGAAGAGACTCATCGATAAAATTCGTTTAAGATCCTATAGAATGAACGGTTGTAAATTTTTTTAGCCTCCCATTCTCCAACGCTTCCCTTTTATCGGGATAATCAAAAGATTCTATGTAAAGGGCAGACGAGCTGCAGGTCGCTGCAAAGCCCTCCAGTCTTTTTATTATTGAGCGTAAAGGCCAAAAAAAAAAAGGAAGAAGAAGGAAGGACTAAAGAAGATCCTCTCTTACCAGCCTCTCCTTCATTCTCACCAGTTCCTCATTCCTTCACTTTCCGTTTTGTCTCCCTTTTGATTTTCTCCTTCCATCGGAGGAGCCCTTACGCTTCATCCCTTACACTTCCAGGAAACACGTGTACCTTTGGGGGCTAAGAAGTTGGCAGTCAACCCTGATTGGCCGTGGGTTCGCGTTTACTCCACTGCCAAGTTTTCAGCTCCCGACAGTACGCGCGTCCGGGTGGAGACACGACAGGACACATTTCACCACCTTATTCGCGAGCTCCCTTTTTTTTTTAGGTAATTCCCGTGAAGATATATCGCCGGTTAATCAAGCTATTCTCGTTCCTGCGGGATCGTAATAGACCGAATCATCGATTTCCTTTCTTGTGCTCCAGCTAAACGACCTGACACACTTCGCTGACACTACATAGGCACTATAGATTCGCCTCTTCTATTTATGTCGTTTTATTGCTTTCTCGGATTGCATCTGCATTCGAAAGGCCGGGGAAAAAGTAGCAATCCAGTTTCCTCCCCGATAGGGATTTGTGGTTCTCTGGTTATCACCCCAGTCGGCTCGTGTGGGATTCTCTACTTGGAACGGTCCGGAAAAGGACCATTGTCGGTTTCGCAGCCGATTCCCGGAGAAAAATCTGAGCGAAAAAAATTTTGTAGGCGTTGCGGCAAAAATTGTAGCGATTTCTTTTGGGACAAAAATGTTTCCTTGTTATGTTTGGAATATTTCTGCGATCCAATTTAATTTTGTGTCATCGAGGGCACGTTTTTGTAACGAAGCTTTTGCAATTAGGACGCGTCTTTGGAGTTAGTATTTTCTCTAAAATCAGAGTACTCGTAAATCAATCACTTACTTTGAATCAATCGATATTTCTGTTCGATATTACACACACGGACACACATAGTTGGCAGTAAAAACGTCAAGAGGGTACGTAGCGTATGGTAGCTTTACTCAAAGTTAATGGCAACTATGACTTCGCAACCTAAATATAGCTGGACCAGCTGTTTTTGTATTGGCACTATAATTTTGACAAAATCGCTACTGTAGCGTAAAATTGTGTTGAAACGGCAAATGTTCTTAAACTGATAACAGGTATTGGGAAATGCCCAGGGAACAACATTGCCGTGGTATAAATGCTTGACATATTCGACACTATGGGTTACGTGTAACTTTCAATAAGATTTACACAGTTGGCGATGGCATACGTAATCTCGATAACAACAACTAACACAATAGATACGTCTGACGTATTTTATAATGATTTTAGTACCAAAGATTCCAGCTGAAAAATAAATTGCCGTCTATACGAGTTCGCTTCTTTCATTGAATGCAAAATTGTAAAATAATAAGAATGCGCTCGTGATGAAAAGCAAACAAATTCGATACGAAATTCTAAAATGTAAATAGTTGTGTAATAAAATTGTATTTAAAATAATAAACGTTTACTGTAAAATTACTTTAAAAAAATATCATTTTATAATACTATATATTAATATTTTCAATTACAATAAAATTAATGGTAATTATTAATGTAATTTCAGGATGGAAATTTCGAAATCGTCGATTTCGATAATTCAATTTCCATCTTCAATAATATTATTCTCCCGAGTAATTTCAAAATCGTTGCAGAAAACTTTAACTACGTTTCCAAACGGGATAATCCGACATCCTGTCTCTTCCCTGAAATTGAAATATCTATCAATTCCCAAACTATTCCTGGACCTGCAAAATTTCCATCTACAAGTTGCTAAATTGAAAATGTATTCGAGTCGGGAAAAAAAAAGGAAATAGTCATTCTACAGTTTTCCTCTCCTTTTTTATAGGATACACATGAGCTCGTTGAGATAAGTAGTTTTTCTTCGTTCCTTCCACCCTTTCGTATATTTTATTTAATGGTAGTGGTGGTACAACTAGCAGTGGTAGTGGTAAAAGTCCTATAAAAGTACCTACACCACGCAAGGGATGATAGAACGTTACTACTAATGCCGTTTTATATCCGGGATGATATATCCTTAAAGTAACACGACGAGCATCTGCTTCTATCAACACAGCTGATGCTCTAAACATTTATGTCTTATCCTCTTTTCCTTTATTCATAAGGTCATTTGCACTTATATTATGGGCAATAATAGTCCTTCGATGGGTACTTCGGCTTTTCTTCGTTTCAACGACAGAGAAGGGGGCAACTTTCCCAACAAGTGAATTCTGTGAATTCGAAAAGTCTTTAAAATAATACCACCGTGGTGGTAAAATAGAAAAATTCAGGATCTTTGGAAAACGGAATATCTCGGGGCAGAAAAAAAATTATTTTTGTTTATGGATATGGCAAAAAAGTCTACACCGAGAAACAACGAATCCTGGAAAAAATAGAAGATGTTTCTAAAAAATTAATAATTAAATTCAGGTTTATTCGAAATATTTGTGTTTAATATTTTAGATGTTATTTTTGTAAAGAAATTTTAAATGGAAATTTTACAGGAGACTTTAGCGATTATTATTTTTTATATTAATTTTGTCTAAGTAAAAAAAAAATAAAAATCAAAAAACTAATAAAAGTTAAAAAAAAACAGGAAGATTTCGAAAAATGAATAATTTCCTTACGAAAATAATATACAAAATATTATATTATTTTCTTTGCAAATTGATATAAAATTGGAATTAATTATTAGGTTTTTCTAGACGTTCGCTATTTTTCTAATGAATTAATTTCATTGTTTTGCCTCTCGAGCGCGTGTTTATCTTTTCATTGAAGCGATTTTCATTATTTTGGCGATCATTTTCATGTTACCATTTTTCGTCACTTGAGCATCTTTATTATTTTCATGGCATTATTTTACGCATTATTTTTCCCCGTGTAGCTTCGTATTATGTCAATCGAAATTGCGGTTTGCATATTTTACAAGGGTCGTAAATTTTGACTTCGAGTATTTCCCTCGACTCGGTACAACCTATACGATTTTCCTCGAGCGTGCAACTATAGAAATCTCCCAGGCTATAACCTATCCTCGGTGCAGCTCGCGATGTCGATATATAACGAGAATTCTACGGGAATAATAATAGAAGCGTTTATTGCTAAATTCTTTATCCTAAGAAGAAAATGACCCACTTTGCGGAAACTAAACTTAGAATGAACAACAGTTGCTACTGAAAAAAGAAGTCTGACTAAACTCGGTAGACGATGAGTAATAGTTTATTTCCTGACAATCGATTTCTTCGTTTCTTTTTCCGTTCCTCGTGCTTATTAAATTCTATTTTGGAAAAAATACAATTCCTCCTCCTCCTCTTTTAGTAAAATTTTCCTTCCATTGAACCGACAACGTTTTTTTTTTTCCTTCGTACCACATACGTGCGCTAAATAAGGAGACGCTTTGATTAAATAAAGCTGAAAATCATATTCCATACGTGGGAGGAAAAACAAAAGATCAACCCTGCAACGCTTAATTTTTCTCCTCTTCACCTTCCGACATACCTTCGTGAGTAGGTAGGTTAATGGAAAATGAGGGAAAAACTTCAAGCCTTTAATGAAACAAAAACAGTGTTCCATTATGTGCCATGAATTTTCTATATCAAGTGGAAAGATTATTAAAAAATCCAAATTTCCATGAAATTACCGACTTTTTTTTTCCTTTTTTCGAATTTCCTTTTTTTTTTAATTCTATCTGCAATTCTGTTTATATTTATTTACATTTGTCGTCCAACCTCATTTTTGAAACTTCAATTTCTACCCCATTTTTGAGGGAAAGCCAAGGATTCGACTTTTGGAATCACTTTTTTATTAAAATTAGTTCCCTGGAATTCGAATACCCAAAATTCGTAACTTTCCAATTTGAAATGAAAAAAAAAATGTCGATTTCTTCAAATTGAAACTGGAATTTTTTCAAAATTCTAAAATAATGAATTTGCAACATTTATCACCGTAAATTTCTATCACACCTGAAATCAAGTTTAACTGGCTACCTCACTATCCTAACGTAGTGAAATTTCCTTTTTTTTTTTAATCGTCCTTTCTCCCAATTACGTCCTCGCAATTTCACTTCCCACGAGCGGCCTTATAGCGGAAACGATAAATGCGTGCTCGGCGTTACGCGTGAAAGAGCGAAAACAGGAAAAGGTGTAATAAAAACAAAGTAGAAAAAGACCTCATCTCCGGAATATAGGTGACAGTTGTAACGGATATCTTTGGCTACTACAGCTTCTTTGTTGCCGGAACGACCCTCCTTGATTGTAAGCTGTCGTCCTAAATCTCATTCGGAATTTCTCTCCGAGGATTTCCCCTCCCTCTGCTTCGGTCTATCATCAATTAATTTCACCCGAAGCCAATCACTGTCTCTGTATGCGGGAAAAGTTCATCTCTTCACCTTAAAAGTACAGGACGTGGGACGAGGGTGGGTTATGGGGTGAGAAACGACACGTTTGATCCAATAATTCCCGTCCAGTCAATTTTACCGTAAGTCGGAGAGAAATTTCGAAAAATGGGATAAAAGTTTTGGAGCAAATGTGGGTACGCTAATTGTGAGCTCGTGAAGGCGGCCCCGTACCTTCGTGCATCGGACACGCGCTGGTACGTGTCGTTTCCTGGTACCATAGGACCGACGTGCTTTATCTATGGGTAGTCTTTGCCCGGAGGTTGAAAAAGCAAAAAAGGAAAAGATGGGGAAGGAGAGTCTGAAAGAAGATACTAACCACCCTTCGAGAACAGGCGAGGCTCTCGGCGTTGTGGTTGTACCAACCGGTGGTTGGTTTGAAGGACAGAGCCGCAACAAACGCGAATCATGTAAGGGGTCGAGAAGAGTTAGGAAAGATAAAATGAGATCGTGTCTTGGGGCTGAAGACACAGTACACGAGGGTGGAAAGAACACAGGAGAAAAAAGAAATTGGTACATCGTATAAACCTAACAGGAAGAACGAGGAAACTGGACGACTACTACCACGGCACTGACGTTACCAAAATCAACCCCTCAATTTCTTACTTCTTTCCCAAAAAAAAAAAGGACCAAAGAGAATAGGAAGGAGACTGTTAGGGTCTTACCTAATCTACGAAGGGAATAAAAACAGGATCGAATTTGAGTGCATCCCGCATTTTCTCAGACTCTGCCGAAACGATATTCGTGCGAGGGAACAAATTTAAGGGCGAGTTTGAGTCCAGGGGATGTTTTTGAGCAGAATCTGAATTTTTCCCAGAAGCGACGGTCGAAAATCAGAAAGAAAGTTTGGCAATTTTTAAAAATACAAGGGTGATCATTTTACCAAATTTGGGAATACCACGACGGTACTGCCATTGCCAAAATCAACCCCTCAATTTCTTACGTCATTCACAAAAAAGGGCGAAGGGAAGTAGGAAGGAAAATCTTGAAAAAATTGAATTTCAGTATATTCAGCAATTTTCTCAAATAATACCAAGATCCTACCCTTGTATGGGACCAAATTTAAGGGCAAGTTTGACACCTCGGAGTGTTTTTCAAGAGAATCTGAATTTTTAGCAGATTTTGCTGAAAAATAAAATAGGGGTTTAACATTTTTTCGCGATTTTTCGGTTTCTAATTTGAGAGAGGGGTTGAACCTACCCTTGATAAGCCGTGTTTTGGTTCGCCGGAATTTTCGGCCAAGTTGCGACTTCAGCAACGGCTTAATTGACCGTGCGCGTATGTGTACCGCGTGTGCGGGTGGTTTGTGAGACTTTAAAAAGAAAATAAAAAAGGGGAAGCTTCCTTTGACACATAGAATATCAAAAGAAGAGGGATAGAAATGTTGAAGAGCAAGCGAACGATTCAAGTGAGATTTTCAGACAAAGGCCTATTATAGTGGAGTGGTAGAGCCTCACGGGTACATTGTTGCCCTTTACCCTGCACCCCTCCGGTGCTGATGTTAAAGGTTCTGATCCCTTTTCTAGAACAGGAAACACTTTAACAGTACGTACCGGAAACTCGGTAGTTTGGTACTTCCCCAGTAATTGGAATATACGCTATATGTACTGCCATGTATTACTGGATAGTATATATCTGTCAATGTGTGTGTGCTCGACTCCTGTTGAAATTTCCCGTCTCAGGAAGAGCATTAAAGTCCTTCGTAAGTCATAAAATTGCAGATATACCTGCGGACAACATTTCACCAACATTCCAGAAATGGTGTCCGGGATAAACCGGAGCCGAGCTTATTTTGTCGAAGAGAAATTTGTTGAATTTAATCATTTTTTTTTCCACAAAAAGAAAAGGGCTAATATCATTGTTTTCTAAAAGAAAAAGCATTTTTAATTCCATTTTATTTTCTAAGGAACCAAGGTATCAACTCCACTTTTAAAAAATAAAATTAGAAATTTTCCAGTTTATAGGATTTCTCCCTAAAAATTTAAAATCCTTTTTTTTTTTTAAATTTAAATCACTAATTTCACTTTCTAATAAAAAATATTAATGGAATTGGAAATTCACTAATTTATTTTAGAATTAGAAAATTAATTACTTTGTTTTTGCCAAAGGTTAAGATTTGCATTAAAATAATCGGTAAAAATTACGCCCCACCCTTTTCCCCATTTATGTACCGAGAAATTTGTAAAATTTGTAAGCTTTCAAGATAAGAAAAAAAGGGGGGAATGCTAAATTATTCCGGAGTCTGAACCGATAATGCTGCGCGTCCATCTGATGATTTATCAAACACGTCGCAAGTCTTATCGATGAACGCAAGTGTACGTCTTTATATATATTATTGTCATCCTTCTTATGTACAAGGGGTGGATGGTATATACCTACGTGGTGTCGGTGTGACAAATTGTCGCAGTCGATGAGGGTAGTGGGGGGGGGATAAAATATAGAAAAAAGAACGACAAGGGTAGAAAAAGGAAATAAATAAAGGGAGGTTGCTAGGATTCGGGTTTGTTGTTGGTCCATACATCTGTTCCATGCGCTAATACGAGGGTACTTAGCACACGTTCTCAGCCTGAGACCTGCTATCTGCTGTTTTCATACAGCGGAACATCTCAAGAGTGTAATAAATTCATTCGGTACACTTGTTATTTAAGAGCGTATCGAAGTTATTCTAAGGAATCGAGGGGAAATTTATTGCAACTTTTGTGATCTTCGTAGGTAGAAAAAAAAACAACTTTTTTTCTTAATTTATTATATTCAAACAGATTTTTATAATAATTATTTGTAGAAACGTAATTCAATTAGAATTATAATTAAATACTAATTAAAATATATCACAATTAATATTAAATATAAATTTAAACATTCAATTACTAATAATTGAAATGTCATTTGGTTGTTGAACTTTTTCTTTATTTTTACAATTTAATTTTTTAATTTCCTTAAAGAGACAATCTAGAAACAATTTCATAATTTTTAAATAGTTCATTAATAATTTAACAATTTAATAATTTAATATTATTTCGTGCAAGGTTGAGACTAATTGTTGAAAACATTTTTCATTAAAAATTGTGATTCTTTAAATAATGTAAATTTTTATCATCAACCCTCTTCTCTTGATTTTTTCATTATGTGCAATACAACAATGCACTTAAAAATTTCATATTTTCATTCAGAAACGGTCACCCGAGCATGACGGAATTTATCGTCTCCAATTACGCATTTACAGAGAAGGGAAAAATAATAAGAAAATCACAGGGAAAATTGATTTCCATGCAACATTCATTTCTATAGATGACAGAACCTTGTGCCAGATTAAAAGACGTCGTTTCCTGAATATTTCATTCGTTCAAGTCTCTGACAATGTCCTTGTGAAACATAATTAATTATTAAACAACAAAAACAGAAATGATTCGCGTGCATGCGAGCATTCTTGCGATGCATCATGAGAATACGGTGAGCTGTTATCAAAGCTTTGTGGATTCCGACCTACATCGTTCTTTCTTTATTAACTATTAATCTTATTTACACTAAAAATGTGGCATCTACAGAAATAACTACCCTACACTGCCAGTAAACAATTTTAACAACGCTGTAAAACCGTCAATCAACCGTAAAAAATATTATTCCTTGAAGTTGTAAATTTTGTTATAATCTATAACGATCTATTACAAATTACCAATAAAGCAAATGGAAAATTATAAATATCAATTATTTTCTTTAGAAAAAAAAAATCCGAAAAAGTGGTAAATTTATAATTCCATTATTTTTCATTAAAAAAAAATAGAATTAATAATTTGTTATATTGATGAAAAAATGAAATTAGAGGCTTATCAATTTATAGAACTGTTCAATAATGGGATTGGGGAAATTACCAATTTCAATTTTTTTTTCTTTAGAAACAAAATTCCTTAAATTGGTAGATTTACTAATTCATTATTTTTCTTCGAAAAAATGGAATTGGTGACTTGGTTCATTAGGAAAAAAAATGGGACTGGAAATCTGTTAAAAAAGCGTATTATTCCCATGAATATTTTTTTATTTTTAATTAAGAAGGAATTAAATTTAATATATGACGTAGTTGAACAATGGTAGTAATTATTAATATTATAGCAAATTATGAATATTTTTTTGTTTGGATTTTCACGTGTTTTTTATTTTTATTGTTCCTGCAATTATTGTTTCACATGGAATTCATCTTTCGGAAGTAATGGTTGGGAAGTTTACCCTTAAAATTAAATAAACGTAAGGGTTTATCTATGCATTTTTGCGACCCCATTGAAAGTATCGCTCGAGTTATAGGTATAGGAAATGAGCTGAAAGAAAAAAAAATGTCGATCGAGACGAGGGGTTGTACCGAACCGTGTGTTACTTATAGTAGAACCGACCGATGAGGCGAATAATCGGATTTAGGGATTACGAGGCTCTCTTGGCACCCAACCGCAACACCCGATAGAAATTCTACCACTGTTACTAGTTACTATTTACGTCATCGATTTCAAGAATCATTAACGCGATTAGCACATGATGTCTACTTCATCCAGCTACCGATCTACAACCTGAACGTTTATAAGATTAGATTGACATCGAGTCAATCCCAGCTCTGCTTTGCAGCTCTTGTACGCGAAGTCAGCATTTGCTTTATCCCCAGTTTGTTATCTTTTGCGAGGGAAAAATTCCTAGAGTTGAATCATTCCGAATTTCAATTGTTCCCAAATTTGAAAATTATTTATCGATAATATTCGAAATCCAAAAACTTCCGAAAAACGAATTTTTGGGAAAAGAAATTAAATATTTCTTTCGCTGAGAAAGTTTGTTGCTCTTCTTAGAAATATTTTATAGTAGAAATAAATATATTTTTACACTTTTTTGATACCCTCGAAGGACGAGTAATGAGAATTCCAAATTCGACCCCTAAATGGAAACACAAAAAACGAAATAAATGAATTATATTTTTCCAATACAAAATAATTATTATACCTTATAAAAATTACGAAAATGACAACGATACTGAATTTTTACTGTAATTAGTTATTAAATTTGACTAATTTACATTGAAGATTATTTATTTTCTTCATTTCGAGGAAATTGTAGTGTGAGAATCATCATTCAAGAATTCATCATGTTTAGATGATACATTTTTCGATAATTAAAGAAAAAACCCATTTTCGAATTTTCACATTTCTGACAATTGAAAAATAAATAATTTTTAATGAAAAATACTTCCTGTATTTTAACTTAATTTCAATATTGATAAACGCGGAATCTATTAATATAATAATATAAATTTATAAAATAATTAAAAATTAATATAATAATATAAATTTAAAATTTTCCAATTTGAAGGAAAGGGATTTAGAATTTTCAAAAATTATACATAACTCCGAAAAAACGAAATTACCATTTTCTTTTAATTTCGATTGAACCTAAACCTGACAATCCCATCTGTCAACTTTCCTTGCGAGTTTTGATATTATCCTGAAAAAAAAGTAATCGAATTTTCGAAGAATATCACTCGAGCGGATATTATTCGTTCCTCTTCCTTCTTTTCTCTCTCTCTCTCTCACTCTTTTTTGTTAAAAGTTAGAGCCGTTATAGTATTACAAAACCATCCCCAAAAGAATCATGCAGGACTGAACGATGCTGTTTTCTCCCCTTGTTACGATCCCTTCAACCTCCCTCTTTGCCGCGCCCTAATATAAATATTATTACACTTTGATGGGGTTACGTTGACACTGGATCGGATGGATGGTCTCTCTTTCTATTTTCCGTCTCTCTTTGCTACGTCTATCCACTTGCTTTTTCATTATATAGGACATCGACGCGTGCCTTTCTCAAAATTCTCCTTTGCTTAAACGACAAAATACAATTTACATTTTTCCTTTCATCCAATTTAATAGCAATGGAACCCAATTTATTGGACATTAAAATTTCATTACTTTTCAATTTACCGTGCAACCTCTCCTTATTCAATTTTGCCCATTAAAATATTAATAGCGTAATTACAAAAAAAAATCAAACCTCTTATAATCCACCTGAGATTTGGAAGGATTTTGAGGAAAATTTGCGACACGAATTCGAATAATTTGTAAAATTTCTTCTGGACAAATTTTCGAAAATCGGTGCTTTATCGTACTTCCCCAAAAATTGTCGAATTTTATTGCATTAGATAAATCATAATCGAAATAAATATTGGATCGATTTTCAAAACGACGTTAATGGAAAATTTCTGTAATATTATATTTGAAAAATAACAAAAAAGAAATCATTAGGTAAAATATTTTATGCAATATTTCGAAAATATGAGTTTTGCAATTTTATTCGTTAGTTTCTCAACGAATCCAATTAATTCGATGTCCTAAAAAATGAAATTACGTCCAAGGAAATTTCCATTCAAAGGGAAAATACCTGGAGATGGATAGAGGGATTAATTAATTAGGGATTAGCAATTCCTAGCGAAGTGTATAAAATGAATAGAAGGAGTTGGCTATTATAGGAATGAATAAAGGGACAAGTAATAACTCCGTAGTATTCTTCGGTAACAATGACATCTTTAATAACCGACTCAACAACATTACAATGCCACAATTGTTTAATATTATTGTTACGATTTATTAATTAATTATTCTCTTCTTATTTCTTAGTGTTATTATTATTATTATTATAATTATTGTTATTATCGTTATTATTTAATTGTAGTTGCTTGGATATGCGCAAACTGGAATTTTTTTAATATACGTGTACTTATATACACTCATACATTTTCCTGTTCCTCTGTAAATTATATTCCCCCATTGTTATCCCGCTTCTTTTGTTGAATTCATTCGTATATTTTTTTATATATATCTAACAATTGTTTATTTTCTTACTTTATGCTCGCGCAGAACCACTACATTGCGAAGATTTAATTAACACCCTGAAAGAAATGTCATTATCGATACAATAATTTTCCTACTCTCTCGGTCTCGCCGCGGCTCGACTGGGACTCGGCGAAGAAAAAAAATGCCAGCTGACACTTTTGATAAAAGATCTTATTTATCTTCCCCACACTCCCATAAATATTTCCTTTCCGCGGATAAACCAACAGAAGTGGAGTTATTTTTTGTCCTTCTGAGAATAATTATTAAAATTCATTTTCAAATAAAAGTCTGGTTACGGTCACCCACTAAATTGTCAGTTCTAACGAAAGACGCTGGTTCCAATATTCTCCCATTTTCGTTGCGTTTCGAGGGACGATATAATTTTTTCATCTCGCGATTCCAGAAAAGTGGGAAATCAACCGTTTCGAGACAACCGAATTTCGAGAATCATTTAAGATTTTTTTTTTTTGCGGATTTTCCAGTAGATTTTGTAGGACCGAGGTTGGAAACGTAGTGAATTTCCAGAAGAAAATTTGCAATTTTGGAATTTCGCAGCCGGAAATTCTCAATTTTTCTCACTTTTTGCCAATTCCACATTTCGCGAAATTGGGGGACAGCGGAAATTTTGAGAATCGGGGCAGTCGCGGATTCGCCTGGTGAAATCTCTCCCTCTCGGTATCCCCGTCTCTTATTTTATATAACATACTATTTACAAAAATAATTCGTCATATAAAATTCTTTCACCTGTTCATACGTTTACAAGCACGACGAAACAAACACCGTACACGCAGAATAGAAAATTGTGGTGCAATTTTACATAGGTACTGTAATCTCAGCGACTTTCTTCTCTGCATCTATAGTCATTTTAACGATGCTCGTTTTTACCAGTAAGTAACTCGGAGATCTCCTTATCTCTCGTATGTAAACGAAACAAAAGAATTGACTGACAAACATTTCTCCGCTTTTTCAGGAGGCGGCATACATTATTTTAATTAACCAAGGATATGTAACGGAACCAACGACTCTGTCGGGACGAAAAAAAATATCGTTTTTACAGAGAGAGGGAAATTGAAAACAAAAGTTCTCAGAATTATTCTTATTATTATTATTATTATTATTATTTACGTTATTATTTACAAGACGACGCTTAACGTGTTGTTTATGTTAATAGAGGAAAGGGGGTACATCAGAAATCTACCACGTAATTAATTTAAAAAAATCTTTTTATTTTCTTGTTTACATCGTGTTTGTTAGTAGAGGCCAATTCGGATGGAAATTAATTAACGTAATTTATAGCGTTCTCGCTAGCAGAAGGAGAAAGATGGAAAAATGTGGGAAACAATATGCCAAGGTGAAGTTCGAGTACAGGTGAAAAAAAAAAATAAATTAAATATCTAAACGAACTTCCGGCATGAAATGGGATTAATTGTTTGCATGACACTTTTTGGTTATTTAATGAATGTAATTGCTGACAATGTAAATAAAAAATCGAAGATTCTAAAGGATGATTGAAAAACAGAAAAATGTTTAAAGGCTCCATTTTTCTGCAATGTCAAGAGAGCAAAAAGGGGTAATTTTTAGACTTTCCCTAAAAATCTGTATTTATACTTTTTCCAAAGTATAAATCTCGAAATTGGGAATGAAGAAAAATGGCTGGAAAAGAGAATTTTGTTGCTATTCAAAGCAACAATTTGAGACAATAGTTGGTAAAAACACATTCCTATTAAAATTTGATATTTCGACTAAATAACACTCTACTAAATAACATACTACTATTGAAAAATAATTGACAGGTTGGTCAACAAGAATCCGATAAATTTTCAGCAAAAATTGTTATATTCTTTTTTAAAATTTAGCAATTTCCAATAAATAACAATTGCAAGCAAAAATAAATGTTACTTCGTAAGAAAATGATTCTACGTCGTAAACGTTTTGTTACATTTTCCTGTCAAATTGTAGCTACATTTATAATAATTATTTATTTCCCTAATCGACTGTTCAAAAATCTCGAAAATTATCGAATGAATACCGATACTCCTCTAGGAACCAGAAATCGGTCCGTGATTTCTAACCAGACCAATCGCGAATTCCAATTAGAGTGTCGTCTACTTGAAAAAATTAATTACAAAATATCTAACCAGAAGTTGCTTCGATGCCTAATTAATTGCAAATTAAAAAGAAAAAAAATAAAGAGAAAAAGAGATTCGATAACGATCAGGGTGGGTAGTAGATTAAAATGACAGAGAATCTTTCAGGCACTGTAAACTTCATGAAATCGTTCACGATCAAAAGTTTATTACAGTAATTTATATCATATCGTTATATATACTATATATATCTACTAGAAATTGAAATCTACTATAAATCAATAGGTACTTCACGTTCGATCTTTCTTTTTATTATTTTTTTCTATTTCTTCAATGGTTGACCATTTTCGAAGTAAAAGCAATCGAAAGTTGTTTTTCAGTAGAAAAAGATACCTTATTAAAGACACTGACAGTAGTTAGAGGATTTATTGATACGTAATTAGGGCGAATTTTTTTTCCTACGGAAAAACAACTTTTTCCACTGCCCCGACGGGAGCTTCGACTGTTCCCGAATTGCATTCCCATGCAATCCTATGCAATTTTCAATTTGTTCGAATAATCGACATTTGGGCCAACCATGGGGTTACTACGGGTTCCAAATTTGCTTCCACGTGGACGAATGTTTAACAGATGGAGGATATTGTCTAAACACATATGCAACTTATATACAGAGGGTTCGGATAACGCTGGCTAGTAAAAACAAAATCCTAGTGATACTCCCCGGGAAAATTCAACCTTCGGAGAACGGGAAGCCATTACAGTGCCTTTCTGTCACCGCCTCACCTTTGTCGGATGATTCACTCTCGAGTCGAAAACTGTAAAAAGTCTGCTCTTACCATCCTCCAAAGGTTAAATCGATATAACGTTGCCGATTCGAAAATTCCGTGAAATTGGTATTCGGCGTTACCGGTGGTCAAACGGTAGACGGTACCCCCTAGGAGCATTTAGTAAGGCCTTTGGGACTAACTGGATACTAATTTCACAGAATCGAGGTGCGCAACTGTTCCCTAGGAGATATTACTATCCTGTGTTTCTTTAATGGAAGGGAAAGAGGCTACGCTGATCGTGAGAAGAAAGAAATCGTCTAATTAATTGGAAAAAAAAATAATAAACATGCGCTTGTCGTGTAAAATAACAAAATAAAATAGTGGATTTTGATCAAAATCTAACAACGAACTACAATTTCTTGTTATTTGTACGTTATGTATGTTATCTTGCCTTTGGATGTTATTTATATTTCAGAAACTTTCTTTTACAATAACTTTTATTATTTTCATTTTGAATTGGTTATTTCTTTTATTCTTTTTTTTTCTTTACATAATTTTACTGGTTTTTTTCGTCACGAGAGCATTTTTATTATTTCTTTAACGAATTTTTATAAACCGCTTTCCTCCGTGTATCGTCACGTTAATAAAAAGAACGAATAACAAATGGAATAGTTATATACAATTTCGTTACGCACTAACGATAAGTAAACGATGAGTTGCAATTCGCTCCGAAACGGGAAGAGTTTTTTTTTTACCTAGAGCAAAGTAAACTAAACAGAGCCGCCATGGAACTGTCGCACTAACGTTAATTTCTAATCACTAATTGCACAAGCAAAAATCAACGACGCGTCTCGTTTCAGTCGGGGTGTTCAACAACTTATACGTATCTAGAAATATATCCCTGTAATATAACCTAAAAGAAATACTCGGTAATCATTGATATCGTCGTTTCTTTTTTTTTAATAAATAAATATTTATTTTCTTGTTCACGTCTTTGTCGGTATAAAGACTCCTTTATACCATATACGTATAAACCAAATCAACAATATATTAATTTCTCCTCTTTTCACGAACTCAACTAAAAATTGGGAAACGAATAAACACTCTATGGGAAAAATCGGTAAGGGGGTAGAAATGATAGAAAGGGAGAGGAGGGGCTGTCATCATTAATATTAATACTATCGTTATATTGTTACTTGTAATTCTCGTTACTTTTGCTTTTTTTTTTTTACTCGCGAGGCCATCTTTAGCACACTCATATTAATGTTCTTATATCCTTTAACGACAAAACGAACATCGTTTTGCCGTAATCTTAAACCTAATTATTCACAGGGAGAATAAGCGTGAAATTCCAGTTAATAACGATACGTTGGAGTGATCCTGAAAATTTCCGCAAAATTGGAAACGAGAATTTTGGGACACGCAGAGAAGAAACGGTCGTATCCGTTTACCCTTTTATACGATAAAAGTGTTAAAGTGACATTTACCCTACGGGAAAGTAAATAACCTCTGCTGTACTCGCAACAATGGGAATTCTACTGGTATTCGTGAAAATCCAAATTTCGGTCAACGATAAAATTCAGCAAAGGATTTTTTTTTTTTCGTAGTGCGACACTTCGACTGCACAAGAGGGTAAAATGTGTTATATATTTGCTCTACCCGCTACTTTCGGAAACCTCTAAGTTCCGGAACGTCTCTACATTTGATCTAAATTTCAGTCAGATCCAAAACTCGAAATGCGCGTAGATTTTCCGAAATTCGTTGAATTCCTCCACGCGGGTATTCCGAATCCAGAAATTTTCGGGATCATAAATTCGACTATGTCGCAGTAACGGTGAAAGGTACAGAGAACCTTCACTGGGACATAGTGAAATTTACCACTTGAACGCCTTAGACTTTGTCCAGGTGTGGTAGAATTGACCACCCTGCTTTTACTTCCTCGTTCCTCGCGTCAATCTTTATATTATTTATACCCCCAAACTTCGAGTACTTTCTACTCAATAAATTATTACGTTATAAATTACAAAACATAACTACAGTCAATGATTCTTTTCCTCTCGGTTTATGGCAATAAAATAAATACTATAGTTTAAATACATCTTTTTTTTTTTCTTCATTTTTCCAATTTTCCTACTGAATAAACCGATTTCAACGACAAAAAGGTATACTCGCATAAAAATACAGTCGTTCATATTAAATTCTTTTCTCGCATATGTGTGTACCTTAGCAATGACTTAACGCCGAGAGAAATGAAAACCATCCGGTAATTAAAAAAATAATTGTTCAACGATATTTTGAAATTCGAAAGAACCAATTTGGGAAATTCTCAATATTCTTGTGCGATCAACGAATCAGAAAATTTCTCCAATAGAAACAAAAAAAATCTCGTAACCGATAACATCATTGCTAAAGTAAAAAATAACTTGTCGATGATTTCTCTTTTTGTTTCAATATTTCCTCTACATATTATCTACTACTTTCATTTCCAATATTGATATATCTTGTTTATTACATATATATATTTTTTATGATATATTTTATTATAGTCCTATGCTTAACGCCTTAACTCAGAGTTTTAACCCTAAAATTAAGGCCTTATATTATTAATGATATGTTATCTTGGTTCAGCAATAAAACAACCCAAAAGAACAAGAAACCGTCAAAAATAATGACTCTCGAACGAAGGTAGCGTTCTCTTGCTGATAGAGAACTCTTCTGAGATTTAAAGGATATTCTTTCGAGTGCTTATTTACTTGATTTCCTTTATATACTAGAAATCCTCTGATTAGCGACCTGTCGTTTAGTGATTTCGTCCGATCCTTTGGAAATTTCTCACTCTCTCGATGAAAATCCTCGCCAACGAACGTCGATTTCTGTTATCAAGGTCCCAAACTGTTTCTGCTTTGTCTCCTCCGCGTTTGTATACAAAAAATCATGGGGAAATTCCTTTTCAACACTATACATTTTTGAAAATTCGTCAATTTAGAACGAGAAGATTATTTACACCCTCTGACAATAATGGAACTCACTGAAAGGATTATCGCAAATTTGTATCATAGGTGCACAGGGATTCGTTGAACACAAAGGGAACTCTCGGGTCGATCACTAACGCGAGAGATCGCTCTTTTTACTGCGTGTGTTGAAGATTTGGAAGCCTGGTCCTCGAAGACTAGTCGATCATTGTCAGCATCAAAAATAGCGTTAGCAACAGTAGCAGCGGCAACAGTAACAGCAGTAGCAACAGCAACTTTTCCTCATTTTCCCCTGGTTCCTCGGGAAACACGTCCTAACGAATTAGTTTATGCACTTGTTGGTTTAGAAGACACACTAAAATTAGTACATATACACAGACATTCTCCCTTTTCACTCTTCCTACTTTCTTCGATCCTCTTCCATCCTCCTCTCCGAATTGCCACCTCTTCCTCTTCTCTCCTAATTATAAATAATTATTGAGGGGGCGATAGTAAATAATTCTAATACATTCCTTGTCTGAAAGGATTGCTGTCGCCTCCGGCAGAATGTCGTTGTTCCTCGAGCGGAGCCGGAGGCTGCGGTCTTCTAAACGGATTCACGTCGACCTCGGGTCTCCTGGTCGCCTCTTGAGTGTAATTCGGCTGCTGCTGCTGTTGCTGTGGCTGTGGCTGCCCGTAAACGCTTTGGTTGTACGCTGCCGGCTGATATGTAGCTTGTCCTTGAATCACATATCCCCCAGATGGCTGCTGCTGCTGCTGCTGCTGGTGCTGTAACGGTTGCTCCTGATGCTGCTGGTGCTGCTCGTAACCCGAGGACGCGTATCCCCGCTGATCGTAGGACATGGACCCGTAGTTCTGCTCGTAAGTCTGGTCGATGTCAGTCTCCATGCGTGTCTGCGTCAGATGGTTGCCGACCTCTCCGGAAATCGACCTCTGCTCCTGCAGGACGTACGTCTGGTACTCCTTGTCGGGTGGGTCCTGCATCAGGACGTTGGCCTCGTCCTGGAACGGCTTGAAGTCGTAGATGTGACGCAGGTAATACAGCACGGGCGCGTACAGCAAGTTGGAGAACGCTATGCCGAAGTTCAAAGCCGTGAAGCCGATGGCCTCCACAACCCCGCCGGCTATTATCGGCCCGATGGCGTAGGCGAGGCTGTACGAGATGTCGGCGATGGCGTAGATGCTGCCGTAAACCGACACGTACCGGACGTCCACCAGGTAGCCCAGGGTCGGCAGCAAAGCCGTGTCAATGAGGGCGATCCCGAAGCAGATGCCGCAAATCGGTATCATCAGCGACTTGTAGGTCGTGGAGAAAGGTATGATGAAGCAGCAGAAGCCCTCCAACGCTAATCCACCGGCTGCCATCAGCCATTGATGCTGGGGATACTGTTTGGCCATCTTCACGGTAATCGCGACGCCAAAGACATGAGGGAAGAACGCAGGTAGCCAAATCATCCCCATTTTCCAGTTATCGCGGGTGATGTGGTCCTCCATCCACAGCGAGATCGTCGGCTCCAGGAAGGCCAGCGCCACGTTGGACATCATGAGCGCACCCGCGCACACCGCGATGTAGGGGTCGATGAACAAACGCCAGATCGGTATCGTCGACGATTGCTCGCGATGCGTCTCCTTCAGCTGCTCCTTCAGCGGTTTCATCACCAACAGCAGCATGAACCCGTCGGCCAAGCTGACGAAGGCCAGTATCAGGAACGGCATCTCCTTGCCGGCGAACTGGTACAAGGCACCGCCGAACGGCGGGGCTACCAGGCAACCGAAGCTGATAAAAGCCAGCGCGATGCCCAGGGCTTTCGATCTTTCCGATTCCTCCGTGAATCTGTCGGCTATCATGGCCAGGCCGGACGTGTCGGCGAACGCGGATCCGACGCCCTGCAGACTCCTGGCGAAGAACAGGACCCCATAGCTGCGGCCACAGGCGAACACCGCGGTGGAGAGGAACATGATACACAGACCGATCATCATGGGGATGTCGTAGCCGATCCTATCGATCAGCGCACCGGAGAATGGGTTCACCATCAATTGCACGATGGCCTTGGACGCGAACAACACACCGGTTGCCGAGTCCTGGCCGTGATGCGAGGGCGGTCCGGTTGAGTTCACGGAGCCGTCGTCGTCGTCGTTGTCGAATGCACCGACGTATTTCAGGTAATCCGGTATGATCGGTACTATCACCATGTAAAGCATGTTATCGAGCAACAACGCTATGGACACGATCACCAGCACGAGTTTTCGCTGGGATTTCGGCTCTTGCAACTTCGTCCATACGATTTCCTTCAACTCCCCGAGCTCCAGATCGAGCACCGGTATTTTTATCGACGACATGATCGGGTATGTCTCGGGATTCCTATGCTTCGCTCAAAGGGCCAACTCGACACGCTTTAGCAGCTTGAATTCCAAACTAAAATCCTTCCGAGCTTAAACGTCACATGCTAAGAGAACTTCCTCGCCAATTGGGGCGGCGCGCGTCAGGCCGGGCCAGGGGTTACCTACAACAAATTTCATCCTGGTTATGTTCGCCATTTTGAAATCAAGCTTCGTGTACCGGATAGCACTATTTTTCTCAGTACGCGATTCTCCAGATCATGGAATTAGCGATACACGCTATTTTCTAGATACACGAATTCGGCCACCACGGTCGTGCAAGAAAGGGGAGCCCTAGCCCGGCCTGTTGTCTCTCTTTCCCTTGGAAAGCAGCGCAACCGCTCGTCGCCCGTCAGAAAAGTAACCACGCAAAACGTCTTCCACTCGATCAAGGGGAATCCTCCCAAAAGTGATACCTTTCTTTCTTTCAACAGCTGTCGTTTAAAAAAAAATGCACTATTTCACGCGACACCGGGTTATGAAGGCTCCCCCTTCTGTTCAAAAGGTCGCGGGATCTTCATTTTCGCCTCTCTCATTATCTAACGGACAAATCGGCAAGTCGCGAAGGGTTGCTCCTCCGATCGATCACACTTATACGATTTAGCAAAGGGTCTGGTTCCTCGGAACGTGGTCACTTACCGGAATTAGTGGCGAACTTCTGCCGGAGGGAATTGGCGAGGCGTTGGGGACCCGCTAACGACGGAAGTCCGGCAAACAAACCGCTCAAACTCGAGACCACGTCGGGTGGGCCACCTTCCGCTTCCCTCGAGTCGTTCACCGACTCTTCGACTCCTTGCGTCCCTGGGCCCTCCACCTTTTCAGCCGAAGATACAACCGGGCCTTCAAGAGAAAAATCAGAAATTGCTGTAGAAATGGCTTCCTCGCGGGTACGAAATGGGGGAATAGCTGCGGAACGCGCGACTTTTTTTTTTTACTCCCGTCCACCACTTCCTCGGGGAAACGCTACACGGCCCTCATTATCTTATGTTATAGCTCCCGATGTGCTTTTAGTATCATCGCTTCTATCTATAAACGTCTTTCATTTTACATCCACTGGCTCGCTTATGTGGGTTTCATACCGATCTATAGCTTCTATTTCTGGGGAGGTGAAACTTGATACCACGCGCGCACCTTTCCAAGGTCGTTGTCGTCTTACAAGCGTACCACCGCGGTACCATCGCTATTCGACCGCCTCGAATTCGGGGCTTCTACGGGCCACGACAAGGGCAACTCTCTAGCACCGGGCAATCGAGACTCGTTTATTCGACAAACCGGTAGGAGCTTCGACGGGAAGTCAATCAACGGGCAAAAAAGGGGCAATTCGTGAGCGAAAAATGATAGTGAGCGAAATGACATATATTTACCGAAACTGAAGGGCTCCCGATGGCAGGGCCGTCTCGGCGTCTCTCCTTTGGGGTAGCTTTGAAACGTCTGTTCCGCAAGTTCTCCCCGCCACCGAAACTATCGCATTCGCTACCCTTCCTTTAAGGGTGAAACGTCGAGATATCGCGCAGTCGCAATTTCGACACCCCCAGGATTGGCGGGGTAACGACTAGTACGTCAGCCCCCAAACCCCTCTGGCTATCCACTCTCTCTTTCTCCCTTCAACTATAACACGCTCATCCCCCGGGGGCACCACGAACCAGGTATAAACTAAACCAGCCGAGCCAACATCGGTCGATGCTGCGCGGTATTTCTGGAGTCAGGTCGATAGTATTTTCCGTCTCCCTCGGCAGCGCTACCACCTGACGTCGCCCTCTCGCTTTACCTTATTTTACCTGTACGCTTATAGGTAATGCTGCCACCAATGTTTTTCAACCAAACGCAGGCTCCTCGCAACCGCGGTACATAAATCGTGGAAAAAACTGCCCCGTCGGTTTCATTTTTATCGAAGCATTTTTCTAGAACTATTCATTGTTGCACTATCATTGCGCGAGCATGAATGAACGCCTTCGAGAGCCGTCGCGAAATAGACGCTATGGTCTTATACCTGAAACGGGGGACCATGTCAAGGGTCAGTCAGATCGAAATGCTAAATTCGCGAGGTCAATTCGAGCGGCTAATCGATAGCTCGCTTTATACCCAGGCTATACTCGCTCGCGTAGGTATGTGTAAGGTTTTCATAACTTAGGTACATTCTTCGTGATCCTCCTATCTCTCCGTAATTACACCTGGAGAGGCCCCAGTTACTAGTACCTGGTGTATCCCCGAAAAAGGAACGCTCGAAATTTCAAGTGCCCTAATCTATAATTTTTATCAACATTTATTAATACGCCAATGACTTATACTAATACAGCAAAATTGATAATTATAAATAAACTATAAATTATCGTTCGATTAATATTTAATATTATGCCAATTCTTCAATATATTATATTAATAATTCCCAAGTTTGAATTTCTACAAACTGGAAATAATTCGTTTTCCCACAAAAATCTTAAAATGACAGACCGAAAAGTCTTGAAAAAGAAAAAGAAAACCGGATCCTAAGTGACCATAAATTTCTCGAACCCCTTCCTTTCAAAATCCAGATTAATTTGATTTTCTGGAAAGAGACCGACAGTCGGAGATGTGGGCTGACCTCAGCGAGTCGAGCCTGGAAATTTCAACGATGGTTCTCGATGGCGACGGAACGGAAAGTCTCCATGTGAGATCGATCGTCCTTCGGATATTTTCCGCCGAAAGGGATGCCTGCTCCTTAAAAATACAAAGCTCCGCTGATAGAAGAGTTTCATATTTTAAGCCGCAATTCCCTTTCCAGGACGACGCTGCTCCTCTCCAAAATAACGGAGCCAAACATCAAAGGCCGTGGAATCGGGGCTTTTTTCGCGAGCTTTCCCGCCTTCGTCCTCAGTATTACCAAATGATGAAACCGAGAACCTGCCGCTGACATAAGCCTGAACGGGTTGCGGGCATGTGATTTGCTCGATGTCATCCGAAATAAGCTTCGATTTCTGGCTTTTTATTATACTCACTCGCTTTAGTTTCGATCACGCTACTTCGGGACGTAATTCCAACGCTGACACGGAACATTTACGCGTAGGTCGAGACTTCGATCGAGAAACGTACCTGGGACGAAGCTTCGGGTTTCCTCGATTGCTGCCGATTGATTTTTTTTTTTTAGATACGGGAAGGCCAAATTTCTGTCACGCGTAGTAAAAATATCACTAAAAGCACTGGAAATTTTGTTTTGGATTTCTAATTCAATGCCTTTAGAATTTTTGGAAGAATTCGAAATTTTGTCATCACTTAGAATTTTGAAAAATCAGTTTTGACGAACTCCCTTTGTTTATTGACGCGATAGGAAAATGTTACTGAGCAGGAATTGATTGTCGGTTATAGTTAACGGCAAATAACGCTTATCAATAGCTTCCAATTTACGGTGATATCTTAATTCAAGGAATTAATTTTTATGACCCGCGAAGTGATATTAAATGAATTTTTATCACTAGCCGCGGAGCTTGCAGTCGATATAAAAATTAAAGGTCACAGCGATCGTATAGTTTTTTCCAATAAATATATATTTTTTATCGAAATTGTTCTATTACTGCAGTAGACCTCCTTTATGAGGCCGCTACATTATTTTTGTAAACGGGATTTAACATAAATATCGATATTCCGGTCATCTAGAAAAATCGGCGAAATACTCGATTAAAAAATCGCTGGAAACAAGGATGGAAATCTGGTTTTATCTATAAAAAAAAAACTTCTAGTAGATTTTACGAGAATGTCTCTTACAATTCACGAATTAATTGAGTATGGGACAATTTTTCAACATTTTACCATACCTACGGAAGTTACAATTTTAGTTTCTTCCCGTACACACGAATTTTAATATTTCCATTGACTTTCTACTCGCTGACGTTTCCTGGACGTTCTGTAGCAGAATAGAGACGCGTGGCGGCGAATTAGCCGTTTCTCATCCTGCAACTTATTAAGAAACAGAATGTAATTTTGCATTTTTCCGGACACCCGCCGTGGTGGACGCTTTCACCATCCGCGCCTTTGATGTGAATTTACGACGATCCGGTACTTCTTCGGCTCGAGTTGACTCGATGCTGGATCTTCGACCCCATAAATTCGACAATTTCTAGCAAAAGAAATTACGAAAAAATTATATTTTCGCGACAAAGTTATTTTACCATTTCAAAATTATTTTAGATCAGCAACATTCAACGATTTCTAATTTTTCCTGTTTTCTCCCGCTTTTTTAACAAATTATTTCGCGTTTTGTATTTATTTTTCCCTAGTGCATTTCCCAAAGGCATTTATTTTACTTCTATAATATATAAAATTATTATTGTTATTATTATTATTATTATTATTATTATTATTATTATTATTATTATTATTAGTATTATTATTATTAGTATTATTAGTATTATTATTATTATTATTATTATTATTATTATTATTATTATTATTATTATTATTATTATTATTATTATTATTATTACAATTATTCCTACAAATATGAATTTCCCGAAGCGAGAAAAAACAAGATTACAAAAATATCAAATGTCTAATTTGTTAATAAAAATACACTTATTTTGTTTTCGTTGCAAATAATTTGCGATATTTTACGACGAAGGGTAAACATTCATTTTATACCGCGTCGATAAGATCGTATGGCAATAGTCTCTGCTAGATCCAACCTATTCCGTCATTGCCATCCCAAAAGATGGAAATTTCCTGAACGAAAAAAAAAAATCAGATCACGGAGATATCGATCATCGAATTTCCCAATACGAGTGCATTCGTTTTCTTGCATTGCGAACAATTTACAACGTAACGCAATAGACAGGAAAAAAAAAATGGATTCGAGTTACACCGACTTCGTGTGGGGAACATTAAAAAGTAGACAAGGAGTGATTTGATATTTCATTAGTTCGCTCGCCTTCTTTCTCTCAAAGTCGAAAAGAAAATGAGAAGAGAACGGATGGACGGACGGACGGATGGATGGATGGATGGATGGATGGATGGATGAATCTTTCTTAACTGACAGTTATAGAACTTGACTCGAGTCACGATTCAGCCTTAGTAGAAATATCGCGTACCGCTTAATATTCTTTTCAAACTTCCATTCACCTTTTTTTATTTATTAACTTTTCTTTCTTTCCTTTCGGTCTCGAATTTTTATATAAGAAACCGCTTAAGTAACACTTTACTATGTATTACTTCTTGTACGCGTTCACCCACCGTATATTAATTGCGTTTAATTAAGAATTGCACACATTCGTACGGTCAACAATTCGCCACCGCACACTCGCGCTGCCTTTTTCGAACTTTCTTTTTCGCTTTTTCTACTTCACTTTTTGTGTCCTAGATGACGAAAAGTCGATACTATGCACTTTTTTTAAAATTCCTTTTGCTAATTGGTATGCTCGCATTGTTTTCTACATCAGAATTGGGTCGAAAATTTATCGAGTCCGACTACTTTCTTCTCGTTTCTTCTCTTTTTTTTTTTAAAAAAAAAGGCGATCAAATCGAGAGTTGAAAATGTTATCGTGTCTATCAATTTTTATATCTTCGTGGAAAGGAATCCGAATTTTAAATACTTATGCAAAAATTCTATCTTTAAGAAGCGTCTCCCTGATTAAATTCTCTGATATTTCAACGAACGTATAAATAAATATTTACATTATTATTTATTCTCTAAAATACGAAAACTAAAATCATTTTTTCTTTACGACTATGTTAATTTCCAATTAATCGTGAAACCATCGAAAGTGGAATTATCATCCGTTACTCGTACGAAAATATTTCTTTAAAACGTATTCTTACCTATTTGCTCTTATTTATTTTGAGATGATTCCATTTTTTTTCCGAAACGACTCTCGAATTTAAATTTCTCGTATGTAAATAATTAAACATATATTCATCGAAACGATTTTTAGATATTTCTTACGACCGTATTAATTTCCAATTAATTGTAAAAACATCGAAAGTGGAATTATTATCTGTAATTTGCATGAAAAAAATTTTTTTTAATACCTCTTCTTGCTTATTTGCTTTTTTTTTTATCTTGAAACGTCCCTATTTTTCGGAGACAACTCCCGAATTAAAACTTTTCTATATTTAACCGAATAAATACACATTCACATTATCTATTTTCTAAATTACTTCCGCAAACAAACTCAATGTCCCTCATCGATCACGTAAATACCTAATTAATTGCGAAACCGTAAAAAACTTATCATCGAAAGTGGTCATCATTAGCCTGTAATTATTTCCTTCCGCGACAATATTTCGATCCATTGATAACTGAATTTCTGAAACCCTGGCAAAAGCATAAACAAATAAATTCATACGACTAAACTTCACGGACAACACACTTTTTCCATTTACGAATTTACGGGAGGGACTTAATATGCGCGAAAACAAACGATATCTACCCAAATGAATTTCAAAACAAATTACCGGGAAGATTTACGACCCCAATCACGAGCACATGTTCGATTTCTCACGATAGATTCCTTCGTTTTCCAAGATTCTCCTTCAAGTACAAAAATGGGCACCGAAAGCGAGACGGCAAAGAGCAAAAGTAAGTTGGCGGGCGAGTGAGCGGGCATTTGTTGATCTTAATCTTTTTCGAAGGCACCTCTAATTATGCAAAGGATATACGCGTGCTAAAGTCACGTTCCAGGTCGTGGAACTCTCGGGTAAAAACTTGTACAAGGAAAGAGTAGTAGAATAGTAGTGAGTTGAATGCCAAGCAAGCAAAGCGTGTAATTCCCTTCGGTACGATCGACTTCCCTAACCGGAAGAAGGGCTTTTTGGCTCTCGCGAAGCCAAATCTTGCACGAAACCTTGTTACGAAGGTAAACGAAAGGAAAAGAGAGAGAGAGAGAGAGAGAGAAAAAAAAAGGAAAGAATCGGCTCCCTCTGAAACGAAGTTTAAAATTGTCGTGTAGGAGGGGGAGGAGAGAAGATTCGCAATAATTTTTAATTGCTTGAGAACAATTAGACACTCGGGCTTACCTTTACACCCACTCGTTGCGAGATACACGAGTGAAATACGATTCGTCCGTTCGTTTACTCCGTATAATTTTAGCATACGATCGTTTTCAGACAATCGAGAGTTACGGGTAATCTCGCTTCACCCAGTTCTCACACGCCGCTGGGTGGATTCGTACATTTGTAATGTTTACAAAAAGGTACGACGAGATACGAAATAGTCGTGTTAAGAAACATCTTAACAAAAGCGATTCTTCGCGGTTTTCCTTTTTCGCTGATAGTCGTAATGAAGACATTAAATACGCCGAGAGGAGCGAAGGAAGGGTTCATTGGGATCGGGTGTGATCAAGAAATACGCGAAAAAATATGTAAATGTAAAAATATGTAAATATGTAAATATAAAAAATATGTAAATTCGAGGTATGACTGTAATGAAAAAAATAGTCGTTGGAAATCGTGAAAATCGCAAAAAAGAAATAAAATAATTGAATCAACGTGAAATATCGTGTTACAGATTTTCGTTAAATGGTAATAATTCCTTGAAACTGATTATATTAATTTTTGGATTTATTATTTTTGCATTTGGAATTTTTTATTACAAAAATTTTGTTATAAAAATGAAAAACGTGGATTAGCGAGGTAAAATAATTGAATTATTTGGAGAAATAGCAGATATTTATGGAAAATTAATACTTAACTCGAATTTTATGGTTTACTTATTTCACACTTTTTTCAATTTTTTAGTTTTTTACAGCGTTATTGTAACCGCGTATACTTAAGTTACTTCTCGCTTTCCCGATAAATAAATTCACGTTGCATAAATTAAAAAACCAATCCCGTTATTTTATGTAACTGAAAATTAGATGTTTCTTGTAGATCTCTATTTTTTCGGTATGAGAATCTAAGTTCCTTCCCAAAAAAATTCAACCTTTGAAATTTCAAATTACTTATGGGGTATGAGATTTCTCTTTCTCTATAAAAAAAAAAATAAAGACAAAACAAAAATCCAATCTTCTTTTTGCGCTCTATTTTCGCCGTGAATCAAACGAAATTATTTAAAACCAGAATTTCTTCAAACTGAAAAGGGATTTCAATGTAAAAAAGAATCATTAACAAGGAAATATGTCGCAATTCCGAAATTATTTAAAATACAATGGAAATATCGTTGATTCATGGCCCCTCTTTATGGTATGTACATATAAAGTAGTTGCCACCCGCGCGATTCTCACCCAACCCCGCAATTCACTTCATCAGCAGGGGGTTGAAAAAAAAAAAATATATATATATATACGAAAGAGAGAGAGAGAGAAAAAGCGAATTGATACAGAATGGAAGAATGGAAGGAAGCAAGAGAGTATGGTATATAAAAAGAGTCCCTCTTGTTTGATCCGCAAACACTGTAATTGCCTAGAATATTATATTAGGAAGGTAGTTCAGTTCCTAACTGTTTAGGAAGAAAAAAGGAAAAGGTAGAGATGCTCGAGGACATTTTAAGGGGAGATTTTCAACAGCGACGGGAAAATACTCCAGGATAAGCAGTTATTTTTCTCGTATTATTACATCATCGTCCTTCCAAAGGAGAATGTAGATATTCTTCGAGAACAATAGCAAATACGAGGTTCCACCGGAGGCACAATTTTATTATTATTATTATTATTCGCGTAGAAATTACACTTTGGGGACAAATGAAAATTTTGCACGAGATGAATTCCCGTGATAAAATTATTGCGAGTTGGAATAATAACAAATGTGGTATTTCCATTGTTGCAAATATACAATCTACCGTAAAAGAGAAAAATAATTTGTGAAATTCGTCAAAGTAATAATTACAATAAATGGAACTTAATTACTTGGAAAATTTAGAAAAGTAAGGTACGAAATAATAAATACGCAGGGTCACTGTAACATTCGAATTAATAATTAGTTTTTTATAAATATCTACTATTTGTTCAGGTAAAAATAATTTTTACGCGTCTCGGGTTCAATGATTCGTAATTTTCATATTTATTTTGTATTTTTCGAGTATTCACTTTCGTTATTATATAATTTTTTCAAGCCGCAATTACTTCCGTTTACTGAAAAAGTGATAGCTTGATTCTCAATTAATATCGACAATAAATTACAGATTTAGAATCGACGCAAATCCTTGATTTCTCTTAAGCTACTACCTTAAGCTCCCATTTTTGTAATTTTCCAAAAACAGTGTTCCCGTTTGCGTCGAAAAATATGGACATAAATCGGAAATATTCATTTCAATTTTTCCAAATCCTGCTGATTCCGTCCTTCGGCAAATCGACAAACCATTAGCAATTACCGATTGATTCGTAAATAACCGATTGATGCAATATATTGCACATATTTTCTCAGGTGTTGGATTCCCAACACTTCGTCTAACTCTAACTGTAAATCGATGTACATACATATATATATATATATATATATATAAATACATATATATACATATATATGTATACATATATATTTATTTATATAAATACGTATATAATATTATAGCTACTACTTATCACTACACCCGGTGTCTTTCAAGTTTCTGGACACCCATTTGACATTACGTATGTCGTTACGTCTATATATATATATACATTATCGCTATCGAAAGCATTAATATTAATGTAATTTCTACAAATCAGGTTTCCTCTCTACGGTATTTCTATAATTAAAATATAAGAATTTTGCATACGTAAATATACAGTATCGGAAGAAGGTAGAACCTGACTCGCCCGTGGCACTTGAATTTACGAAACCTTGAAGAAGCATTTGAAAATTAAAAAAAAATATATATATATATACATTTGTATATAAATAAAAAAAGAGTGTGGTAGTTTCTGCCATGTAACACTTTCTTTCATTAGGATCGGAACTTGTGGTCATCGGATATTTTCTATAATGGGGCTTCCGTCTCACAGAAATTATGTTTCCCCTTGGTTCTTTTTTTTTATGGTCACTTTCTTTTTCACGAAAATAACATAACTATTGTAACTTGGGATTAGAGGAGTCTTGTAACCGTGTAACAGCGTGTGTTCTCTTACGCAAGACCGGAGGATGAACGGACGAGTGCCGAGCTATGAAATTAATAGCTATCTAAGAAAAAGGTATCTCGATTTCAAGATATATGTAGAAAAAGTAGGGAAACAGATAAGAGAAGCTGTGAGAGTAAAAACATGTACATATATATATATGAAGATCGTAACCCGCGTTCTTCGTGCTCAAATTTCTCAAGGCAAATGATCTTCATCATCTTCTACTTAGAAACATACATGTATGTGTATATATATATGATGGCATGAACATACGTGTTTCATGTAAAGAATTAGACCTTTTGAAATTAGACATGCTTGTACCTAATTACACAATGTAGAAAAAAAAAAAATTGTTATTATATGATGTAATTTTATGTTTACCTGCTCTTCATTTACTCATTATTATCGTGGATCCTTAATTCCAGGTAAAGAGATTAAAATTAGAGGAACTGAAATTTAGAAACATGAAATGCGAAAAAAATTCATTTAAAAGAGAAAAAAAAGGAAATTGCTGTAAATGTTTCTGTTTGAAATTGCGAGAAGGAAAAAAAAATACAATATTGTTGTTTTTAACGCGAAATCACAAAATTTCGAATTTTCAAATACAGAAAAGTTCGAAGTTTTACCTCCGTTATAAAAAATGGTTCCGTAAGATTTCCAATCGCAATTTATTGATTTCTTGAATTGCAATACTTTTTCCAGCGGATTCGTTAGAGACTTTATTAAAATTAGTTAAAATTTCAAAAAAGAAATGCACTGGAAAAATTATCGAAACCCAAAAAATCGATATTTCGCAATATTCCGAAATTCAAAATTTCGAGATCGGGGGTAAGAAATTTTCCCTTCGTTACAAATATAAAAAAAAATTTTTTTTGTAAGTTCCTGTATTTTCCAGTACAGAAAAGTAAAAAAAAATCTATACGCGTGGGTACTCGCTGCTGCAGTATTTCTTGTACTTCGCATCACTTTTGATTTTCCTTTTACATCATTTTCGCTGCATTTGCAACTATTTATTTGAGAAGCATCGAGTCGAGAATATTTTACGAAGTACATATTAACGTGTATCTCGTAGTTTGATGTACGAGACTCGCATGAAAGAGGGACAAGGGAATCCTTCTGTTAGAAGTAGCAGAAGAGACTGTTCTCAGGTAATTGATTTTCTAGTCACTTGTATTGCAGGTATTTCACGTTTCTATATATACATGTATATATAAAAGTTTCGGTTTTTCAGTATTTTACAAGATGCATTATACAACAAAACCTCAAAATCGGTTAGACTCTCAAGCTCCTGGCTACGGCAAACTCCTGCCACCGTGTAATTACGTTCGAAATTTAATTGAAATTGTAAAAACAATGCAGTTGTCTATGCGGAGTAAAATAAATGATGCCTCCGGGTAAGGAATGAAAATAGAGAACAGGTACTGGGTTGGAGCCGGTACACTGATAATACAGTCGCAGTCGGAATAGATGTCAAAATATACACTTTCACTTTTCTTCGCACTATTCGCAAGTTGAGAAAATATATTCACCAAACATTTGTCTCCTCTCCATTTCTAACTAGAAATTTACTTAAAGTCGTCCCACAAGAATACCAATTTCGGTTTCCTTTCGGATCGAAATGTAACGAACGGGTACTCGCTATCTTTATTTTTGCTGGAAGTTTTTTCCATTCCGACGGTTTTATTTTTTTATTTTGGTACCCAAGAACAATGTTATAACAATGGAATCGCTACTGCAGCGTTGGGAAATTTTTTTTTTTAGCGTGGTAGTAAGAAAGGGACTGCCGCAGTTTGGTATAAAATAAAAATAAAATTTATTTTCCATCGACTTCCTTTGAAAATAAAATTAATATGCAGTTGTATTGGTACCGAAGGACAACAAAATTTTTTTTATAAAGAGAAAAATAAAATATAAAATAAGAGGGTAAATGTGTAAAGTGTAAAATAAGTATGAAAAAATTAAAAATAAAATGTAACATAAATTTCAGTAAGAACAAAAATACAAAATAAAATTGATTATGCATGAATTTCTTTAGAAAAGAAAAAAATATATTTTATTATTACAAATGTTTTTTTAGTGATCGAAAGTTCCACTAAAAATTCTAAATTGGCTCCAGTACTGGACCGTCAGAAATTTCCTAAAAAGTAGATGAAATTAGCACATTTTTTTCTTAAAAGAAAGTATATTTCGCAAAAGTTTCCAGCATCTCCGTGACATAAAACCTGCGAAAGAAAGGGGGAGCAGTGAATGGTGTAATTATACATTGTAGAATTAACGATTCATGATTATTAATATATTCTACATATATCAGACAATTTGACATTAAAGATTCCTTTTTGCAAGGGGAAGAATACGTAACGTAGAACGCCAATGTCAATGTCAGTGTCACTGTCACCCTTCCTGTAAATTGGAAAAAATACGTTTAGTATAATAAACATATGCAGTAAATACATAAGTATGTATATAATTATCGTGAGCTTTCTCTGACAGATCTTTAAACAATCTCACACACAGGTATAAATGCCTCTATCGAGGTAGATTAGGTGCGAGCGTGTAAGTTGGATGTCTGAACGTTTCGAATAGAGAAAGTAAGTAAGTACGTACATCTAAACACTGTAGAGGCACTCGCTGTAAATCCATTCATAGATTTATATCGTGTAGAAATACAAGTACAAGTGCAATTCACTCGATTACGTATTATATTCCTCCAGAAGAATCGCTTTATTTAGAATTGTACGAATCCAATTCAGGCATTTTCAAGGACAGATAATTACGTTTCAGAAAATTATGTCATTATAGGTGAAGCTGGAATTCATTTTTGGGGTAAATTTGAAAGAAGAAAAAAAAAGGAATTATTTCGAATCATGGAAATATTGCAATATCGAATTTTCAAACTTGCATGGAAAATTGTTGCTACCGTAATTGTTACTACGAAAAAATTTATTTCCGTAAAATGTAGATTTTTTTACGACGATAGGTACTCAGTTCCCAAAATTGGACAGTTTTGAGAACTCGAAAAATTGCAATTTCGAATTTCCAATTTTGCATGGAAAATTGTTACTGCGAAAAAAGTTAGTTCCGTAAAATGTAGATTTTCTGCGACGTTGAATAGTAAAATTTCTCAAAATTAGTCATTTTTGAGATCTTGAAAAATTGCAATTTCGAATTTGCAAATTTGCATGAAAAATTATTGCTGCGAAAAAAAGTTAGTTCCGTAAAATGTAGATTTTCTGCGACGATGGATAGTAAAGTTTCTCGAAATTAGTCACTTTTGAGATCTCGAAGAATTGCAATTTCGATTTTGCGCAAAGAAAAAAATATTACTGTCATAAACTGTAGATTTTCCTGCGACAATAGTACCCATTTCCAAATTTTCGCAATACAATTTGTCCTCCTTCGCGGTATTTTCAAAATAACCGACATAAACCGAAGATTTTTCCCACGAAGGTAGTAAAATTTATCGACGTTTTTTTTTTTATCGCGTTACCTACGCGTCGTTGCATTTTACGGTTTCCCAGAAGAAAAAAATACCATAGCAAAACCGACATTATCAGCATTTCATACATTCCCAACCATAACAGTAAATTCTACCGTCAGGAGGGAGGATATAAATTCCATCCCAAAATTTCTCATTCCGAGTACCCACTATATTTCCAACATTTCGTAGCAGTCGTTGAAATAATTGAAACGAATCTTCGGCCGACCCCTTTGATTATTATTGGCTGCCGATGGTCAGTAGGTAGATCGTTAATAAAATCAACCCCTTTTCAAATTCGCGGTTGCTCGAATTTCGCCTGAGAATACGGGAGGAATTATGCAACGACCTACTAATTCCTCGCAACCACGATTGCACTCGAGTTCGTTGCAAGATCTTAGATCATTTCCAACCGCCCCCCCTCCCCCCCCCCCCCCCCCCCGTTTCCAGGGTGCGTGGGTGTAAAGAAAAAATTGATTTACCCGCACCTACGTGGTTCCTTCGCTGCCGGAGTGCCGATTGGTCCGGAATGACTTCGGTCGTGTAAAAATAATACAGGTCCGACACTGGAGGGCCACGGGAGGGGAATTCTTTTATTTACAACAACTTTAAACCTTTATACCATCATCCCACTTGGAAAACAATAGTTGTATAATATTAGAAAAAAAAAGCCTTGATTTTATTCCCAAGCTCCCATCTGCTTTTCTCTCTCTCTCTCTCTCTCCCTCTCTCTTCGTTTCTTGAAAAGCTCTTCTCTGATATTCAAAAGCTCTCACCGGAGGAGGGTGGTATTATTGATCGAATAAAACCACGCCCTCCAACCCTACTTTTCACCACGCCCAATGGAGGCTTTATCGGAAGAGGGGTTGCTTCGAGCTTCCAAATACTACCCCTCTTGGTGCTGGTGTTGGTGTTACTACTACCACTGGTAAAATTTCCACCCACACCTAGGTATCGTAGTCGTAGACACACACACACACACACATGTGAAAAGGGAGTGGTGGAGTGCCACAGGATTAGTGGCTGAACCGGTACCTGTACGAACATTTCTAGTGACTTTTCCCCATCGATCTATTCCCTACTGGAGCCACCACTGCTTCTACCACTACCACTACTACTACAACTTTTATCTATGACCACTAAGTACTAGTGCTATTTCCACTACCATTGCAATTGCATGTACCAACGCGGAGCGAATTGGACAGGTTGAACGTCCACCCACGCCTCGACTCGGATGGTGCGTCAAACGCTTTCGTCTCCTTTCGACTTTATTGTTGCCAGTCGGGAATTCGGATGAAAGAAATAGTCCGAGAATTATGTAATGGGACAAAGGTGCCGGTAATTGGACCACTCGGACCAGTGGAGAATAATAATGATAATAATAATAACAATAATAATAAAAATAATAGCATTACTACCACCACAACAACTACTACTACTGCTACTATTGTTATTGTTATTATTATTATTACCATTATCATAGACCCGTATAGCAAAATAATAATAATAATAATAATAATAATATGCAAGTTGGAAAAGGGGATTTTTCAAAAATATTAGATATTGGCTTGAAAAATTCCACTGGGGAGTCCCGAATCCACCTGATTCGAGTCAAAACGGAGTCAAAATGTATGAAGACCCGAGAGGAAGGAGCCTCTAGAAAAAGTGAGAGTCCAAAGACTCGATTGCCGTTTAAACCCCCCCGAAAAACAATTCTACGACCTTTCAACCAGACTACATTCGACGGTTCCTTTTCCTTCCACCTGCCTCTCTTTCGCGTTCACCTCAATATTTTCCCCTCGACCGTTTCCATGCCAAACTATGAATTACGCAATAGAATTATTGTGTCCCAAGGATGAGTATGCCTCTAGGGTGGATGATATGAATTTCAAGTAAATCTTTCATTAAACTCCAATGCAATAGGAATTGCGTTTGTTCTCGGCTGGAGCATCCGTTCGTTCATCGATGGAATTTTTTGAGTGCTCGTAATTTTTTTTTCTTTTTGCGTTGTTTTTTTTTTATTGCTCTTAGGATCTCAAGTGGAAGGGAGGGGAGCGAACGATTTTGCAAGGTACCCGGGGCTCATCGTCTGGAAATCAGCGAATCGCTATTTTTAAAGCTCCCGAAAATTATATGGAATTTTGCGTTCGGAGAAAAAAAAATATGTTAAAAATAATATCGGGAATAAACTGAAATAATTCGTTTCCTCGGAAAATATCTTTTTTTTTTACTCAATCCCTATTTTTCGGGATCGATTGACGCATTCTTTCGAATGAAGGGTATCAAGAAAAGACTATTTCCTTAAAAATAATCTGGAAAAATCAGTTTTCCGTCGAAATAAAATAATTTCGAAATTTTTGATTCGAATGAAATTCTTTTTTTTTTCTCGATTTATCGAATTCTTGCGGAAACTCCTGCACTTTATGAATAAACTCGAGTTTCTAATATTTCTTAAGATTACAGAAAATATTATTTCGATATCTTCTTCTTTTTTTTGTAATATTCTATGGATAATTAAGCATGGAATCAAACTAAAAATGGGTACAAAAGAAAATAGCGCCGAAGAATGAGCTAAGAAATGATCAAAAGATGCTACGGATATTAATTATGTAGGGCAAAAGATTCTCCTACGAGTGCAACGACGGCTGCAATATGCAATGCGTTTGCGAGCGGTTTTAACGATGGACGAAGAAGACGATGGCGAGAAGAGCCAAGTTAAAGTGGCTATAATATATATGTACTTACCATACCATT
This sequence comes from Gasteruption jaculator, assembly GCA_949825005.1. Lineage (NCBI taxonomy): Eukaryota > Metazoa > Arthropoda > Insecta > Hymenoptera > Gasteruptiidae > Gasteruption > Gasteruption jaculator. Next base: position 3,087,502 of record OX463768.1, read on the forward strand.
GACTTTCGCTTTTCCTTTACCTCCTTCTGGGACTCATCTCCGTGAAAATCATTTCCAAGAGAATCGTACATGGAGATGCACGCATACTTATGCGCTTAATATGCATACAAAGTACGCCTTTGCCTCGATCTCGACGTTTCTGTAATAGGCCGAACAGGTACATGTGTCATAAAAGCGAGCCGTGGATCGAAATGCATATTTTTTTTTAAAGGAAGAGCTTTTCTTTCGCGAAAACCAAAATTTTAGCGGGATGTAATAGAAAATTGGAAGTTTCGTTGAAATCTAACGTTTTGGAAAACTCGACAAGATGTATTCAACATTTTATGCTTTTCATGAAATATTCAAAAGTTTCAAACGTTTTCAAATGGAAATGTTACAAATTCGATAATTTTCGAAAATGATGTTTTTTTATGTTAAAGGTTGTGTGCTATATCAATTTTAATTTAATACACATTTTAATAAATATTGATATTAAAAATTCAAATCTTCTAGGAAAAATCTGTAATATTTTTAAACAGAATTATTATAATAGAAAATCAATTTTTTATTAATAAATTTGAATTTGATACAAATTCGCATTAAAATTGAGATTAAACATTTTAAAATCTTCATACAAAAATTTATAATTTTGTTTAAATGTTAAAATAATTATAATTATAAATATAATACAATAATTATAAAATTTTAAATAGATTTGCAAATTTTCTAATTGATCCAAGTTCGATACAAATCCTATTTACGATTATCAATTAAAATTATACAAATTTTTGGGGTCCTCGTGAAAACCCTCCATCCTAAAAATTTCTCATTCACTTCCCACTGGAAGTATTGCAAATTCTCTGGCTCTGAAAAACAATATCTTTTTTTTTCTCCATTAATATAACCATTCCATTTTTCACTCTTGCCCATCGAAGATTCGAGATTGACTGGAACCTTACGGTTTCCGCATTTCTGCAACAACAAGAAAAAAAAAAGAAAGATGATCACCGATCGGTTTGCAATTACCTGAAACCCCTTCCAAAGGATGAAATATTTCCCAGGAAGTGTATGAAATAAACGTACCGCCGACGTCAATATTTATTTCACTCGAGTAAACGTTCGTCATTTCTTTCCTATTTTCATTTTTCCAAGGCACGGCAAGAAACAGCATCTTTCCTTTACGCAATTCCTCGCGCGCATTTCCCAGGTGCTTAAAAATCGTACTGTACGATACGAGAGGTCACGATTGTCACTCCGAGTCTGGGAGTGAAATGATTGAGAACTATCGCGAAGGCTCGTTCTTAATTATTAGCATACGTAGTTACACTGAGGGCACCTTACGTCATATTGCGACTGATGTCATTGTTGTTCCTTTCAACGCACGAAATGGAACAAAATGGGCAGCGACTAAACTCTTCGAGAAAAAGTCGAAGAGCGAGGAGCCTGAGGAGGTTGATGATGATGATGACGACGGTAATGATAATGATGATGATAATGATGATGATGGGTACCATGAGTACGCTGCATTTTCTTTTCATTACAAAGACGCTCCTTCAAAGTCGGATGACAGGTAAACGATAAATCATTACACCGCGTTGCCGGCTAACATATGTATTTATGTATTAGAATCCCCTTTTTTTTTGTAACATATAAAGAGCAGAGCAAGAGGCTACTATCACCGTGGGCCGAGGAACAAATGGAGATGCGAGGAGTTACAGGAGGTAATTGATAATTTCAATGGCCGGGGAAAAGAAGGTCACGATGTCACACGAATTTAAATAATTCGATAATAACTCCTCTTTTACAGTAGACCAGGTACAGGTATAATACGGAGAAGATACCGTCGATTAGAGGGATTGCAAGTGAAGCGAAATTTTTATTGTACATTTTTTTTTATACTTTCGAAATAGTTCTCCGGACCCGAATTTTCCGATATAACGATGCTTGAGTTTGAACTTTTGGAAATTCAACTCCTTCTAGTATGAAATTAGAAATTTCTGAACCTTCTCCTTTCGATGGAATATCTGATTTTCGTTTAACAAAATTAGAACGATCTGGAGATAATTAAGGAAAGGTAAAATAACGAGACGAACTACCGCGAAATAGGTAAAAATCAGGTAGAAGGTTTTACCACTGATACGGCGAAGCATCGATCTATCCATGCCCCGATTATGGTAATGAGGACCTAATCCGGACCACGCCAGGATTCGACCGAGGTTGATGTGGGTACAAATTTCTACAAGAATATTAGGGTAGTTGCTGAGCTCACCCTCGTGAAAGAAAAAAAGAATCTCCCGGAGATCGAGATGCAAGATTTCCGTGTAACCACAAATATAACTAACTACAGGGGTTGACTGGTCCCTAGTTAGCTCGAAGTTGACTAAAATAAGGAGCCTCATGGTGTCCCAGTCTTTGACTGTTATAGTTATCGAAAATTATAAATTATAGTAGGCTCAAGCGGCAAAAATATAATATATCGTTGAGCCGATATATTATTTTTGATACATAATTATATAATCTTTATATATAATTTATATAATTTGTATAAATAATTTACATAATTTTTGTATATTTCAATTTTTTTTAAATTCCTATTAACAATTAAGTTTTTATTCATTTCGAACCCATACTTATTTTTGTTTATTCGTTTGTTTGATTGTTTATGAATTCTTTTATACATACCAAGTACTATTGCACTATTATTATTATTATTACTACTACTACTACTACTACTATTATTATTATTATTATTATTATTATTATTATTATTATTATTATATTTATAATTATCATTGTTATTATAGTTGCTCTTATTACGCTTCTTTCAATTGCAATCGATGCCTCTTCAACACATACACACTTAACCGTGTCATATTTACAAAGCGTGTTTTATTACTCTAGAAAAAAAAAAGAGATTACCTATATACCCACCTACGTACAACAATTGAATTCGCCTACTTATTAAAAGAAAGTAAGTATTACAAGTTTCTCTAAATTCTCAGCTGAAAACCAAGGTAAGGTATATATGCACTTGTGTATGTACGTCACAATCGACTTTTTCTACTATGAACGTACTCGTATACGTAATAGAATTTTTTCGCAGACGTTGCATTGTTTTGTCCATTTTCTTTCCCAGATTTATAAAATATGATACGCAAAAATGTTCAATTCTCCTTTCGCGGAAATCTTTCGTTTTTTATTTCCGAAATTCTACCGTTTCTCGACTACAGCTTCTATTCATATAAATTTTACCTAATTTTTGACGCCCCAATTTTTTCTTATATTCGCAAAGCGTGGAAAAAAAAATATCAAAATTGAATGAACAAAAAAAATGTACACGAGAAAATAAATACAGAAAAACGAGAACTCCTTGAACGTTCCCATTTGAGCCGTTTATTTTGAAAGTGGCCCAAGTCCAATTTTTCTTTAATTTTCCAAAATATTTTTTATGACAACTAACCTTCAAGTGACACGTGTCGCTACAGTTGGCAGCAAAAAAAATCAGAAATTGACTTGGGCCACTTTCAAAATCAACGGCTCATTCGGATAAAGCTAAATGACATATTCTAAATAATGATTCTAACAAATAGGGTACAACCTTCGACCTGGTAACAAAATCTTATCCTTTCCCTTTAGAAATGTGCATCCATAGAAAGTCCTTTACCCGCGAAATCGTTCCTCGCGACTTTCCTGCACGTTTACTTCCCTCGCGGAATCGACTGACAATTGCAACGCTAAACCCCGGTATGGTGTCATCCGGCTAACTTGCAATAATTTGCAACGACATAACTCGTCGGCATATAATGAAAAACCTTTCTTTTTTTTTTCTTCTGCCGATACTTAATAGCGTCTTTTTCCGAGCGCCGACTGTTTCAACAACCGAAAGATTGCGAAAACGTCGCTGTCAGAGCCGGCTGTTGTAATTACACAAAAGAATTGAGTTTGGAAAGGAATATGATCAAATGAAGAGCATCGGCTCCATCGTCCAAAGAGGACGCAATTACGCCGCCTCGAATCTACGTCATCGTATCAGGGTCAAAGCGTTTTAATAATCGACGAGGTACCCTTCTTTTCCCATTTTTTTTTTGTTTTGAGCTGCGCATTTTTAGCTACATTCGTGTCAAAATATCCTCCGGCTTCCCCCTCCCCCCTACGGCTCCTTTCATTATCTTTTTTTCTAAATTAAATATATTACATCCTTCGTATTAGAACCCACGAAACATCTCCTTGGATGTGGATCTCCCCTCCGCCTCTGCTCCGCGCGATTTTCGTTCCTTCTTCGACAAACGTTCACCAACGACTCCTTCGGTCGTGCCTCTCTTTCCACCGAAGTTAAAAAGAAGCATCATCCTCTCTTGCACTTGATGTGGACTTTCTCCAAAAGACGGTCAACTATATAAGCATGAATCCCAGTGTTTGAAGCATGTTAGACGAATTCGTGCTATAGCGAGGCAAAGTTGTACCTCCAGCTTCGCTTCACCCGTGATTTGTTGTCCTCGTGTCCATTGACAGACAGGAGCGAGAGGAAGAAGGTTACTGTGCCGCGGTAGCATCATCCCTCTTCTTCTTCGGTGGTCCTTCTGAGATCATTCGTTTATTCGTATTTTTTTCGTTTGTTTCGGGATTTTCCGAACCAACAATTTCCTTTTTGAAAACATGAAGCCCGCAAGAACGAGTTGGGCTTCCCTCGCCGTCACCGTCTTGGCTTTAGTTCTACCCTTCAGTCATGCCGAAGGTAAGTGTCTCGTTCGTTCTTTGGGTATTTTTGATTTTAGAATTTTGGTACGAGAATCGGAGAATTTGGAATTTTTAGTGAGAAGGGAATTTTTATACGGAAGGGACCGAATCGCGGGTTGTAGAAAAAAAAGGAAAAAAAGGGGTTAATTTCAAAATGTTATTTTATTTTTGATTTTGGAATTTTAGTATGAGAATCGGAGAATTTGGAATTTCCAGTGAGAAGGGAATTTTGACACAGAAAGGGTCGAATCGTGGAAGGAAAAAAAAGGGGTTTATTTAAAATATTATTTTATTTTTCGATTTTGGAATTTTAGTATGAGAATTGGAGAATTTGGAATTTCCAGTGAAAAGGGAATTTTGTTACAGAAGGGACCGAATCGCGGGTTGTAGAAAAAAAGGAAAAAAGAGGTTTTATTTAAAATATTATTTTATTTTTCGATTTTGGAATTTTAGTATGAAAATTGGAGAATTTGGAATTTTCAGTGAGAAGGGAATTTTGATACAGAAGGGACCGAATCGCGGGTTGTAGAAAAAGAAAGGAAAAAAGAGGATTTGTTTAAAATCAATCACGTGACCTTTGAAACCAGTAACTTTTTCTAGTTAAAAGGGGAAGATCGGGATAGAAAAAAAAATTAAATGGAAACACTGTTTCAAAAAATCAGAGAATTTTATAACGCAAGTAAATAATAATGCTCCAGCTATCGATATTTTATTTTTACAAAGAAATTGGGAGGGGGTAGTTTTTGAGAAATTTTGCCAACTTCCAAAACGTTTCAATAACTCTTAGGGAAATATCGAAATAAAGTAATAAACAAAAATAAATATAAATGCAGGGACCGTAAAGTATTAATAAAATAATAAAAAAAAATAAATATAAATGCAGGGACAGTAAAGTATTAATTTCCTTTGAAACGGAAAAGAGTAGAATCTTTCACCCCTTTGTTTCCCTATTTATGGCGTTTGATAAGGGAGTGAAACTTCGATCTCTTGGAAAGCATCATAAACGATAAGAAAAAGCGTAATTTTTCTAGAACTGCGGCTATTTATCAGTTGCATAAATATTCGCTCCCTTCTTACCGATATCGAAGAAACGAATTTGTCGCTTCTTTGGGAAAAGGGAGAATTTTGTGAATTTAAAAAAGATAAGGTTTATTACAGTGAAGAGTACAGATTAAGGGTATTCCGGCAATTTTTTCCGACACCATTTTCAAGTGACTGACGATTCTCCACTTTCATAGATTAACTTGTTGAAGAAAAAACTCTCTCTGAAAGTAGACATGCAAATAAAAAGAAAATTGATAAATTATGCTTAATGGTTTCCCCCGAGTATGCTGCAGTCGTTGACTTATTAAATACAATTTTCTATAATTATTCCTTCTATCGACTTTCCATTTTTATCCGATATTTCTCGAGGTATTGAATTTTCTTGAATGACTAAAAATTGCATACCTTCGCGAGCATTTCCAGAAATTCGAAATTGTTGCCGTTAATACCTTAAAATTTGTATCGATATTCCAATAAAATTGTGTCAATGAATGAAGGAAAGTCTATTTCAGAATTTCGAGATTAAATAAAATTCATTCAGTAATTTTCCACTTCGATATTTTATTTTTAATAATTTTTCAAACGGATTTTCGTGCTTAAAAGTAAACGAAGTCAAAAAACAATTACCATTTCTTTCTTTTTTAATTCTTGAATTGAGAAACTCTTTTTTACAATCCCGAAATTATATTAAAATATAACCAGTAATTTTCAGGTTCGTTATTTTATTTTCAAAGAATTTTCGAGACAAATTTCGTGGCTTAAAAATTCGATATAAAAAATCAAATAAAATTCATTTATTAATTTTCAACATCGTTATTGTATTTTCTAAAAATCCCCTCTTCTTTGCTATCATTTTATCGACATCGCTAGCTGCAACGCTATTATAATATATACAAACAGGAAATTATATTAATTATGACAAAAACATTTTTAAAATAAAATCGAGTCTCGACACGAATCCACCGGTTCCGCCGATCTGACGAGAATTGTCAAACGAATGTTGCACAATTTCGTAAATTGACAGTAGAAACGCGTTCTATCGTTTTCTATTAAAAAAAAAAAAAAAAATCGCGATGATGAGATACGCGTATTCATTGCTCGATGTTTCTTTTTCTTTGTGTGTGTATGTATGCACAGTACCGACACGGTTTTACGAAAGGTGAAAGTGTGAGACTTTATGGCAGATTCGTGTGCCATACGACGAATACCGTCTGCGCGAGTTAATGATTATCCCTTTTTCTATTTTTTAATCATCAGTGACTGATCCCCCGAGTTTCTGCTTCGCCACAAATTTATTGCATCTCGTGCAATTCGAATAGTAACGAAGAAACGTCTGCGATTTTTGTACCGATTTTTGTTTGGCGAAAAATCAACTTCGAAAGTGTATTCAGGGGAAAGTAACCGTCTGAAGCAGGGCTGACGACTTCATCCAGCAGCCCTTACGCTGGAATTGCTCGATTAACCCCATATAGAGGAATATATATATATATGTATATACATAAGAATATATTATAAAATATATGAAGAAATTTTAATGAATTGATCAAATGAATGGGGTTTAATATAATTAATACGATATTTTTGTATATAAGCAATAATTTTTTCCAAGCTCTTTCTATATATGGAAAAATATATATGCTACAAAATAAGAGTATAATGGAATATATCAATATAAAATTCTTTTCCATCCTAGTAACACTCGCTTCATTTCCACTGCGCAAAAAATTAAAATATGCTTTACCACTGGATTATTTCATTTTACTACAACTTTTCTTTTCAAGAAAAAAAAACTCATGAATCGAAAAACAAGAATCATAAAAGAAATTGTACATGATAAATAAAACGTTGAATTGAATAAATGATTCTCCGGGGCTCTTAAGAAAAATTCTCTTTTCGAAGCACTTCTCGAGATCATCCCCCATTATTTCTATTTTATAATAGAGTATAATATTAAATTATTATCACTCACTACTACATTACTACTACTAGTACTATTATTATTATTATTTTTATTATTATTCAGAATCACTCATTCTTTAATAAATCATTCCTTTCATTGTTTACTTTCTAGCACCATTAACGGGAAGCTACCTTCCCCCGTCAACGAGCTACGGTACCCCAAATCTAGGAGGAGGTGGTGGTGGTGGTGGTGGTGGCGGTGGCGGTTACTCCGCACCATCGTCGAGCTACGGTGCACCAGGTGGCGGTGGCGGCGGTGGTGGTTACAGCCAGCAACCATCCTCCAACTATGGTGCACCATCCGGTGGTAGCTTCGGTGGTAGCAGCAGCAGCAGCTTCGGCGGTAGCAGCAGCGGCAGCTTCGGTGGCAGCAGCAGCTTCGGCGGAGGCGCTCCCTCCTCCAGCTACGGAGCACCTTCGGTGAGCAGGCCATCCTCGTCTTACGGAGCACCCAGCTCCGGAGGTAGCTTCGGCGGTAGCTTCGGAGGCGGACGTCCATCCTCCTCTTACGGAGCCCCTAGCTCGGGAGGCAGCTTCGGCGGTGGCTCGATCTCCAGACCATCCTCGACTTACGGAGCCCCTGGAGGTTCCGGAGGTGGTTTCGGCGGTGGTTTCGGAGGTGGTTCAGTCTCCAGGCCCTCTTCGTCCTACGGAGCACCCAGCTCCGGGGGTAGCTTCGGCGGTAGCTTCGGAGGCGGACGCCCATCCTCCTCCTACGGTGCTCCAAGCTCCGGAGGTAGCTTCGGGGGTAGCTTCGGAGGTGGTTCCAGGCCCTCTTCGACTTACGGCGCTCCGGGTACTGGCGGTAAATGATCAATTTTTTTTAGTATTAAAAATTTATAAAAATATATAGTAAATTGTAGTGTACAAGAATATAATTTATATGATGGTAGTTTATTTTTCAATTACATTCTGGAAATGTTTATTTATATATTTACATACTATCAATATATTTATAAAAATTTTGTATGTGCACGATATTTTCTAAGAACTACCGAATTTTTAAAAAAACTGTATATATAAAAAATATATTCTGAGATCATAAATTAATAGAGAAAATTATAAGTTGCAAAAAAATGTGATTATTTAATACCGTACTATTGTACAAATGCGAACAAAGGTTAAAATAAAATGATAAAAAGAAAAAAAATAATAATAATTCTTCGTAGGTGGCTCATTCGGGGGTGGTTCCTCCTTCGGCGGTGGCAGGCCGTCTTCGTCTTATGGGGCACCTTCTCAATCTTACGGAAGCCCGTCCGTAGGTGGAGGTAGCAGTGGTGGATACTCGGCTCCTTCTTCGAGTTACGGAGCTCCTTCGGCCGGTGGTAGTTTCGGGGGTGGCAGACCATCGTCCAGCTATGGAGCACCCAGTGCAGGCGCTGGTGGATTCGGAGGGTAACTTCCCAATTTCGTTTCTTTTTTACTTTCGAAAATTCGAGCTCATCAATTTTATTTCGCTGTTCTAGAATTTCGAAAAATCTAAAAAAAATTTCTGAGACTCTTATCGAAGTTTCTACTTGACTCTAAAATTGTTCGTTCCCTGAACTATTTCAACAGATCTTCGGTAAAAATAAAAAAAATCGACGAAAAGTATTGAACAAAAAAAATAAGGAAATTCGCAGGAACAATTGCAAATCGATTATTTATTCCAAATATTCTTTCGCTACACTGATATTTAATAAAATAATAATTAATAAGTAAATAATTAGTATAGTGATAATTAATAAAAAAAAAATATCCATCCAATTTTTTTTTCCAGATCCGGTGGGTATTCCGGTGGAAGCAGCAGACCATCGTCGACCTATGGAGCACCCAGCGGTGGTGGAGGCGGACAAGGATACGCCAGCAACGGTGGATACCAATATTAGACCCTTTAACTCGAGCTAGATCGCAAGTTGTTGTTAATCCCAACCCACCCAATTATCCATATTTTATCATACTCCCGCGACGAATTTTTTATTTTTCTTCAAATGAAATCTAAATTTGGTGAGCCGCATTTCGAATTTCGTGGAAACCAAGCAACCGTTTGGGAAGAACTCAACCATTGCCGATGACAAAAACAGGAGCAACAAAGGAACAGACAGAGAAATTTGCGAGAAGACGATCGATCGGATAATGGCACTTGTAACGGTGTTTTTTTTAATTTTTTTTTACGGACATGCCAGGGCGAGTTTTCTCAAGAAACTCTCATTCTTAGAATTAGTTTTTGTAATAACGATAATTTTTTATCGCCGACTCTTTCTTTACTCTTTTCCAGCCCATGGAGAAAATCTTATGGTGAGAATGTGATTTAGTGTAAACCAGTGGCGCGAAATTTCCCCGATAGAAATTTTTTTCCCGCATTAGTGTTACGTTTCTGTAGTAAAAATTATTAATTTCGCCATTAATTCTTCCAATACGTAGAAAAAATGAGGAAAATACAAATTTTTATTCTGAAAAATAATTTAGAGAAACGAGATTCTTTTTCACTAATTTATTGTACAGGCAAAAAATATTTCATGAAAAAGGTTTTCTTTAATCAACAAAAGTATCTTGCGGCAAAAAGAATTTTGTTTTTTTTTGTTTTTTGTTTCTAAATTGTTGCGGAGGTATAATAGTTTTAAAAAGAAACTTCTCTGGTTCAGAAAAAAATATTTTCTTTATTTAATTGAAATAATTTAGGACAACAAGAATTATCCTTTGTTTTCTAATCAACGGTAATTTCAAAAGTATATACTCAAAGGTAATTAAAAAAAAAATGTCAAGTCTCTATTTCATAGAAATTTCCGGAGAAAAAGATTTTCTTTAATCCACAAAAGTAATTACGAGAAAGAAAAAAAAATTTGGCTCTCTTCCAAATCAACACAGTAATTTTCGCTATAGGCTTCTCTCGCTTTATAAAAAAAAAATTTTTTTGTTCTTTATTCAACAGAAGCAATTTGGAAAAGCAAGAATTTCTCCTTCTTCCAAAATGAGGGTGTAGATGTAGTAATTTTCACGATAAGCTTCTCCCGGCGTATAGAAAGAGCGAAGAAAAGAAAAAGATGATGATTATTTTCTTATTTATTTTGTAAATGAAAAGAAACAAAAAAAAACGTAATTATGCTTTTCTTTTGTACTAATAAAAACTGCCGATGCTGAAAAATCCCTATCTCTTTTTTCTTTATTCCTAATAAGGAGGGTTTTCGTTTGACCTTTGCTCCAATTGCCCCGGATTCGTTTGCTCGAAAACGGGGGATGCGAGAAAAAGCTTCGAGAAAAGCTTTTGCCCCGGTGCTCTCGCATTTCTATGGACAAGTGGTAGGAAACATTACCGAGCCGACCGAAGCACCGATGTGATAGAAATGAATTCATTATATATAAATACGAATTTAAAAATAGCCTGGAGGAAACGGAAAAGCAGGGAAAAAAGCTTGAAGCAATTCAATATCTAAAATGGATATAAGTACTGCACACAAAATGTTGGTCGATGTTTCTAAAATGGTCGATCTATTGATCCGGTAGACTCGAACACTAGGAAACGTATGAATTATTAAATCGTCTTTTCCTTCCCACCCGGCTATATATAAAAAGACAAATATTTTTTTTAACGGCAAAACAAACTTAGCGCTGGGGAAAAGTATAGCACTCCAGCTTTTATCGAGCTTCCACGGTATCTTTAGCTCTTTCCTGGTGGTTTATTTATTGTCTTCTCTTGTTGTTCCCCGGAAATTAGGAAATTGCAGCCAGGACATTTCGTCCTGCGCGTAATTACACCTAATCCATTTTTTTTTTACACGAAGGATATGTTCCAAGAGTCGTGTGAGATTGGCTGCACTGCAAAAAATAAAAGTATTATGCGAAATGGAGAAAAAAAAGAAGAAAATGGGTATTGTGTAAAAAAAGACAATCTCGTAATTTTTTTTTATCCTGGTGTTTCCAAATCGTGTAAAGTAAGGATTAATTGTACAGAATTTTGGAAATAAGGGGCAACGCCAGAGGAATTGGATGATTTTTAAAAGGGTTTTATAATATTTTACAGAAATCGTGCAATTTCTGTTAAAATGCCTCTTAACTAATTGAAAATTCGATAACTCCCTTTGATTTGGGGTTGTAATTAATTAAGGTAATTTATGTTTCCTTGGATTCGTTATTTTAATTAATTATGTAAATCACTATTTTATAGAATTTTGCCGTTGCCGATGATACTCCTCGTAATTAATTGAAACGTTGTTAATTTCAACAAGTTTGTGATGTTAATTAATTAACGCGGTATGAATACTACAGAAATTTTGCTGTTTAATTAATTAATGATAAATTGAAATTTTGCAAATTTTTTTGAAATTCCTGAAAATAAATTAAAGTTATTAGATTCATCCAAGTTATAATCTTAAATATTTAGACTTCGATATCCTTGGCGATCTATCCATTTTTATTAAATTTAGGAAAATGTCGAAGTTGAAAGTATTAATAAATAAACAAAACGAGCATGCGTTTCCAATAAAAATTATCCTCGCGTCGAGAAGGTTGCGGCAAAGAATCGATTATCAAGACTCTCGCCTGTTCTAATCGTCAAGTTTGATAATAATAGTTGTAAAAAAAATGTAGAATTAAAAAAAATATGATAGAAAAAGGATCAAGTCAAAGGTACAACTATTAACATATATAGAGCGTATGATTCTCTGTTGCTTCATCGCTCATTGGATTTTTATACACCGTTTATTTTTAACATTTACAATCAACATCATCGCCTCCTTCCTCCTTATCTCGATTAAACACATATTATTTCAATATCATATATGTATATATTTATAATATATATATATGTACTTCTTGTTTTTACAGTATTCAGTAACGATCTCCTTATGATACATGTATTTGTTTCTCCTTTATTCGTTCGAATCAGTTATTCATAGTAAATACTTTCCTTTTGTTTATTCAGTATTTATTATTTTTTTTTATTACATCGATCTCCAAATGAGGATAACAAAATTTCTTTTTTATTAAAAATCACCCTTTCTAGCAATGAGTCGCAATGAATTTTAATAAGTGATAATAACAATAACAACTAATAAACACTCTTCTTATTATTTTTAAGTGTTTCGTATTCGTTCTTTTCTTCCTGTTATTTATTTTTCTATTGATATGTATTTTTTTTTCTCTCCCCATTCTTCCACTTGGGACTCTTTTAGGTACATTTTTTTGGTATTGTATCGCGTATTGTTTCTGAACGATGTTTCTTTGTGATTATTATTCCTTTAAACAATTCGTTATTTTTTAAAACCCCTACATTCTTCTTTTTTTTTTAAATTATTATTATTTTTTTTACCTTAATCTTATGTTTTGCTTCGTCCTTCTTGTTTAGGCATTTTTACTTACTATACACATAAAAGAGACAGAGAGAAAGAGAGAAATTCGAACCCATCCGGAATCGGTATAAAAATAATTACGAAAATTAGAATTTTCGAGATTTCGGCAGCAAACCAAATTTTTTATCTCAAAGGGGGATTTTCAAAAATTCAAAAAATTGAGATTTATTACCTTTCGGATAGATTGGGATTTTGACTGTTTTTGATAAAAATCGGATGGACTCGAATTTCACCTTTGCATGCAGAAATCGAACTCTCGAATCTTTTGTGAAAATTTCATTTACATGAAATCTCCTCTACAGGAATTTTCAACCCCGGCGTCAATTTCCAAAAAATCGAGGAATGAGAAATGACTCGCGAAAGTCGGGCAAAAATTTGGAATTCCGGAATCATTTTTGCGAAATTCAATTTCCATTCCACTTCAGTTCCAAATTTCTCTTTGGACAGAAACGAAATTCACCCTCAATGATTTTCACTTTTTTATCTAAAAATCTACCGTTATTTGGTTACACGCAATTTTTAGTAATTTTTTTTCCGAAAACTGACACTTGGATCCTTTCCAAACCAAAACTCGAAGCTTTTTTAAGGACCTCATTTATTCTTCGATAATTTCGCTCATCCTATTTATTCATTTATTCATTCATTTATTCATTCATACTGTTTATTGGAAACACGTCCTTCATTTTTTTTTGGTATTACTCTCCTTCTCGGTTTGATAATCTTAAACACTTTTATATGGAATGTATAATGCAGACGTGAATAATACTCTACGAAATAAACGTACTTTCATTCCTTACACTCGTCTGGTAAAATTAGATAATAATTACAACCTATAATAACCTTCCTAGTAATATTTATAGACAGCACACACTTGCGATATGTAATTTTTATGAACGTTCATGTATATATATATGTATATAATATACAGAAAAAAATGACCCTCAAGATGGAAAAAATTTCGAATGATATCTCACCAATGGAAACCAACGACATTCCAATGTTGGTCCAATACTGAACCAACACTGGTCCAATACTGGTGACACTCCAGCTGGTGTTTCTTTTCGAATTTTGGTAGTTCGTTTTTGGGTTTATTTCTTTTCGAATTTTTCTGTAAGAGATCCTGGAAATTTTCCTTTTTCAGAAAAAATAAGAAAATCGTCGATTTTCTCCAAAAAAAAATCGTTAAAATACAATTTCGTTTAAGAAACACTAGGGGATCGAAATAAGACTTGATTTGAATAGCTTTGAATTTTCAAACTGAATTAAAATAGAAATTATAATTCACGTTCTTGCTTGAATTATTAACGTCCTGAAAAAATCAAATTTTCGATGAATTTGAAAAGTAATAATTTTTTTAACAAGCATCCAAATTGATTTCTCATTAATTCCATGAAAAATCTTTGGTTGGATGAGTTTCCAAAAAAGGAAATTTATAGTTACCGATTTTTCTTGAATTTCCCAAAATTAGAAAAATTCCAAACAATCGAAAAGGTTCGTTATGGTAATTAAAAATGTTGTAATTTACAATATTTTTCAAATCAACAATTTTTTTACGTTATTATTAATTTTCCATCTACGTTATAAAAAATCCTACAGCACCTAGTAAATTTTACTATTCATTATTGCCCCGTTTCTTTTCCCAAAACAACATTAAAAATCAGAAGAAAATGTCGAAAAATGGGAAAATCATTTTTTTGAATTCCATTTACACAAAATGGGAGAATAGTAGGAAATTCTTAACACGTTCCAGTGTCTCCTACGTTACCCAGGACATAGTAAAATTTACTATATCCCGTTGTTTCCCTCTTACGTCATATTTCATATTCTTTTTCCTCATGCTTCTTTTTTAATTAATTACGTCGTCGATTATTCTTTATTTAATAACGCGTTCATAAGTGTGAATATATATATGCGTGTGTGTGTATGGCTTTTTGTCATTTAATGTTTCTTATTTAATTGATATGTAGGTGATAAGTCCGTGGCGCTGTAATGAATTTCATCCGGGTATAAAATCCTAAACGATAAATTTTGGCCACTCGCTGCTGCTTTTTGTTGCTTTCCTTTTCTCCTTTCTTTATTCCTCTAAAAATGTTATTCGAAGGAACGGAAATGTTTTTCTATCGGTTTACAAAAACACGGTAATCCTCAGTAATTAATTAATCAAGAATACCTTTAAGACCTAATTTATTAAACTAACGATTGTCAGTAAATTAACGCATTTATTATCAAATCAACTTTCAGGTAAAAATGCTGTATCGATAATAACGAACTATTCGATTTTTTTTGGTATTAAAAAACTTAATTAAACAATCTTCAAAAGAAATTAATTGTTAAATGTATTTATTTTGAAGCCTAAAATATTCCAAAATTATTTTAAATAAATTCAAAAACACAAAGAATTTATTTGCCAATAAATAAAAAAATTGTAATAAATTTAATAATCAATTAATCCCAAATAAATAACTCAGCCTGTACAAAAATTATTTATACATCAATGAATTTCTTAATCACACAATTCCTCAACTGAAAAGTAAATCGGTAAGTTCCTCGCATTGCTGTTATTTAAAAATGTGCAAATTATATATTTATGCGAATTTTCTACGGTCCTAAAAAATGACACACTCGAATTCCAAATTATACCTCATTATTTTCTACATTAAAAATAGTAATAATTATTCCACTGAATCTAACTAGAAACGAAAGGGGATTCTTTTTTTTCCAAACCAGAGGAACGCGAAAGGTATACCCGGAAGGAATATATTTATTATACTCGTTGTCGGAATGATTGATGAGCAATCCGCAAAAATGGCAACGATAACAACGATAAATTTCATTTTTCTACACTTTTTTCCATATTTCTTTTTTTGTGTTAATTTATATATTATTTACTTTGAATTTTCCACTATTTTCTTCAATCCCCCAGTGGAGAATCACTCTTCCACAATTTTCGTCCGTTTCAGGAGCAAGAAAAGAAATATGCAAAATGATATATATACTAATGATATGTATTTTGCTTTGGTTTTGTTTTTCCTTATTTTTTTTTTTGTAGGTTGTGAACTATTTTCGAGGTATTTTGTACGCTGGATAGTATTTCTTTTTTCCCCTCTTTAATCAATTTCTTTCTCAACCCTTTTATTTAATTGGTTTTTTTGTTTCCTATTTTTATTTATTTATATTTATATTTCCTTTGTTTCCTCAGTTTTCTCGTCTCACGCCTCCTAATATTTATCTAGTTTTGTTTTCGTATAATGATACGATGTATATATACTATATAATAAACACAACAAATCCATTTTTAATCGATTCATCTGGAAGCCAAAAATTGCAGTTTTTTTTTAGGAACTATAGAAAAACGTAAGGATTCATGCGATTTCGATGAGAATTTAATGTATCATTTCAGTTTTTACTTGAGGAGTTAAAAAATGGACGATGAAAAATTACTTCATTACGAACAAATTTGCGCCCTTGTAGATTTTTTTCATGCGTTAGCAGGAACTGCGAAGTATAAGGGCGTAGAGTGAAAAACAAATCGTCAGTAAATAAATTTTACCACACACCATCGCGATTTTTATAAGAAAATTTATGGAAATTTTCCCTTGCGAAAATTTGTAGTTAAATTTATCCTTTTTCTCCAATTCCTTCGCCCCTGATACTTCAAAAAAGAAATTTGAAGAACGAGTAACGGATTAATTAAGCTCTCATCCATTAATCAACCAAAAAGAAAAATAATTCATTAACTACTTTATGAAAATTTTTTTTCATCTCCACTTCTATGATTCTTTCGACTCGAGCTGAAAGCTTTCTAGAGTAAATACAGTGACTAATACGTACAGCGCAGGTACAAAAGCTCTCGTTATCCGAATTTTCCGTAAGTATACAAGTGGAGAAATATTTCAACAATTCCAGTAATACGTCACTATTTTATTTTTTTTTTCTTCAAAACATTTGAAAAAAAATTAATTTTTTCAAAATCATTATTTTTTAACAAAAACAAAAACTAAAAAATTAGCCATCATTAAAATGACAATAACGATAGATGATCATAATAATAATAATAATAATAATAATAATAATAATAATAATAATAATAATAATAATAATAATAATACTGATTCAATTATTCTTAATTCATTATAATATCCCTCTAGTCTTGGTAAACCCAATTATTATTCTAATTAATTACCCATCATTGAAACTTTGTAGTCTTTACCCGAGAAAAAATATTATTCCGTAAGAAGTCTGTGGACCAACGAAACTGGATCGCAGACTTCGGCCATACTTCAATTTCTTCACGGGTGAAGGTCGGGAATTTCGCGAAAGATTCGCTCTACCGCGTGTGAAAAAATGTTTCTGGTAAAAATTACCATATTTCCGCATCACTCGAGAGATTCGAGCAAAGAAAAAGGATTTTGCAAAAGTTACTTACTATTAGTGGAATTTATTGACCACTATTTGGGCCAATACTGGACCCAAGTAGATAGGACGTCTTTTCGAGAACATAGTAATTTCTACCATACGCTTTCTCCGCGCGAGCAAAACCGCGACGAAATCGTGAAATGGATGAAAAAAAAAAAAATGTCGGAGATTCCCATCCCCGGAAAAGAGGGGGGTGAATTTTCCAATAAATAATAGCGATATCAACAATTAACGAATAATGATAATAATAACAATCCGAATAACGCATAAATTTGGCTTGAAAAGTAGTGAGTCCAGATGAAAGGATTAAAAGATAGGCGTCATACATATTCCTTTTTTTTTTTGGTTGTAAGCAGTATTTCTTTGCTTCAATAGAGAACTTCTAAATATACCTCTCTTTTATATTAATACATCTGAGAAGATAAGATAAAACAAAAATATCACTAGGCCTAATTGACGATGCGGCGGGCGATAATAAACGGGTACCGATAAAAGAAGAGAACGAATCGCTAGATCTATTTGTCACTTAAACGTACGTCACACATTCGTGAAGAAATTCGCAGGAAGTGTGTAGTGATGCCACTTTTTACGGGAATCGGTCATGTATAGAAAATTCTTTTTAAATAAATTTTCTAAATATTTTCGTTTCACGGGATTTGTACAGAAATTACCCAAAGCACGGATTTCACTTATACAGATACAGAAACAATTTATAAAATATCGAAACAAAATAGCAAATACCGAAGCAAAATGGACTCCACTTTTTAAATTAACAAAAAACAATATAATAAAAAAAAATTAGAAAGTGTTTCTATAAAATTTCTATGACTCCAGTGTTTAAGTAAACATATAATAAATAAAGTAACGACGTGGAATTACCAAAATCTTGAAAAAATTGTATAAAGTAATTTTTTGTACCAATTTCGAAACATTCGTGCGAATATTGACCACCTGAAATTAATGAAAAAAGATTCCAAATATTTAGTGGCCCCCAATTGCAGGGAACAAACGTGCCACTGATCCTTCGATTTCCGAAACCGAAGAGGACCGATTCCGGCGGAATCGTGGCACCACTGGCAATTAGGAAGGTTTGAAAATGGGAGACAATGCAATTTGGCTGAAGTTAATCAAACTCTCTACACCGGCTACGTACGTATAGAAAAAACCTATAGGAACAATGCTGTATGGCGATAACACCCTCTTCACCTCTTATTTTGTTATTTTTGTTAACATCCGGCAAAGTGGCAGGGGGGGGGGGGGGGGGGGGAGAAAGCAACCGAACGGATAAACTAAAACGCCGCATCGTCGCATTTATTGTTGGTCACAGCATCCGATCACGGAACCCAGAATTTCTTGAATTGGTATTAAAATGCGGTGCTGGATTGTGGCTGACGTGCGGGTACCGTGGACCCACAAACCGAAGAGTTATGCGTCTGGAAGGAACTCGCGGTACCGCTATCGCCGTTACCAATGTCATCGTTAATCCTGCATCCAGGATCCGTGTCGTAGTCCGGCTCGAGTGCAGGATTGACTCGTCCGTTCGATTCGTCCTTGCTGCCGTAGAGCCTGCCGGCTCCAGCCGCAAGCACTGCCATTTGCTCGCCCTCAGCTGGATCGGGCCCGACTCGCTCCACGTCCTCGGGGATGTTCACCACGCAGCGGAATATGTCGTAACCGGGCGCCAGCCGGCCCGACATGAAGGCCACGTTGGTGCCATAGGACACGCCGACCAGCGTGACCAGCGACATGAGCATGGCCATCGTCCTGAACGGGAACATCTGCGTCTTCGTCGTCGGGTCGTAGCCCGGAAAGTGGATGAGCGCCGGCAGACCCATCACCGGCTCGCCACCGCTGACCCTCACCAGGAACGCTATCACGTACGCCGAAAGGCTCCCGTAGGTGTTGCAGTGATCTTTGAAATGCACCACCATTAGCAACTGCGGAAACAGTATGACGTAGACCAAGTCCGAACACATCGACCACAAACCGTAAATCGATGGTATCGTTAGTGCCATCACCGTGCTCAACACGCCGACTACTCCTATGCCCACGCGCATCACCCAGATTATTTCCATCTCCGATGCCTGTTGGCAGTCAGAATTCCCGAATTTTTAGGGAAACGTGGGTTGTTTTTTTTTCTCTTTTTTTTTGGAATTCCCTCGATTCATTTGCAACCGGTATCGAGACTTGCGAAATTCCGTCAAACAAAAACGAAGGTTCCACTTACCCTTTGTCGAAAGATGAGCTTGTAAACGTTCCTGGCGAACATGGAACTGGCCGACAGGATGCTGCTGTCAGCGGATGACATGACGGCGGCCGACACGGCGCCCAGGCCAAAGAACGAGACGAAGTCCGGGGTCAGGTACTGCAAAACCATCGGCAGAATCATGCTGGTTTCGTCCACCGTCAGCGGATAGGGACCCTTGTATCCAGTCTCGTTCCACGCTGGAACACGAATCACGCATCGTTGGCTTGGCCCCGAAGAACCTACGGGCTCCTAATTCCAGGGGATTTTCGCCACTACAAATCGGCATTTCGCCATCGGATACGCGAGAAACGACAAACTCGCGCGACAGACATACATTCTTTTGATTCTTGGCGGTCGTTATCTTGCGTTACAACCCCTAACTGAAAAAGCTCTCGGTCTATAGACACACGTGTTCTCGTCTCACGGTATTCCATTGTGTCTGTGTGATACTATGCCCTCGCTTGACTGGGCTTCCTTCCCTTCTCAGCCACGCTGTACAAACCCCTCACCACTTTTGTAAATAATACTACCAGCCTCCGGTACAACCCAAATGTCAAGTAGCTCGCGGACAAACCCCTACCCATCCACTCGCACCCTTCCCGTGGTATTATTTTAGGGTAACGATGATACACTTTGCTTCTTAAAACAACGCCACGATGTGGATCTGGCATCTTCCTTCATTTATAGGCTCACTCGTCACCGATAAGCCTTTCAGCGTTAAAAAGAGGTCTTTATTAAGCGAAAAAAGAGGGGCAGGAGGGTTTCTTTTGAGGATACTACCCTCAAGGGGGTGCAGGGAGGTATGGTCCAGATCGGCTGACGGAAATTCCCACTCGGATAGGCTCCGACCGGAGGTTTATCGATAAACCTGACCTTAATTCTGCAGCCATTCGATGCGGAGCAGGCTATCGACCAATTTTTTCCTTCCTCCTTTCGCCGGAGCATAGAAATTTCCGCCCAGCTGATCAGGGAGCCTTGGGCGACGAAGGACGCGCACGAGAGAAACGCTGGGTATCGATGGCGAAGTCACTGAAAAATCGGATGGATGCACTCACCTGTGGCCTTAGCGATGGCTCCGATGAGAACCGGTGGAATGGCCATGAGAATACAGCCAGCGGCAGCGACGTAGCTCAGTATTTGGGCTCTACCGGCTGTTTTGGATGAAAGCACTCGTTGGAAATACACCTGCCACGGGATACCACCGAAAATCAGTAACAAACCGTTATCTAAATAATACCAGTACTCCGAGGGCTCCACTTCGCCGATCCAATCGACGTCCGTGTCACTCAGCGACTGCACCTTTGGGTTCGTCCATGCGAATGGAATGCACATCCACTGGAATCAGAAGAATTTTTTTTTTTCTTGTTCGGTTTATTCGTGAAATTACAAGAAATGAGAGGCTCCGGGTCGATACGACAAACTTACGCGGTATTTCAGTGGCGAGGTGGTGCTTTTCGGAGGGAATTCGTTAAGAAATTGTAATTTACGGAGATATTAGAAATCAGAATTTTTCGAACGTTTGGTATTTATGACGCGGATGAAAGTAGATGTTCCAAGCTTTGAAAGGAGCTGGTGTGGACCGAATCTACGATTTTTTCTTTCGAATTTAGGAATTTTTCGGGTACTTGTAATTTTTAATTTGCCAAGTAACTAATTTAAGTAAAAGTAAATGAATCGATTTTTCCGTTCGTTTTTAGACATTTTTCAAGTTGAATTGAAAAAAGTGTTTCAAAAATTGGGGAAATATAATAAAACTATAAATAAACAGAAAAAATGATCACTGCAAGGTAACATTTTTTTTGGTGCTTTGAATGTATAATATAACAAGCAGAAACGATGTGCCCCAAGTAACCCAAAGTGGGCGACTTGCGATTATTTTTTTCGAATTGAAAAACTTCCTAAATTAAATTAAGAGGATAGATAAATATTCCTGTCTCTTCTCCAAAACAATAAATTCCTCTTACTCCTTTTTCACAAACAAAACACAAATCCCCTGAAATTTGTAAAAAAAAAACTGAAAGTAAGAAAATAACAAATTAGCTCGCGCATATAGAAAATAAACAATTATATAATATTCATATATCACCCAAGCTTCTGCTTTTCCAGTGTCGCTTCGGACTTTCTTTCCCAAAATTACAATTCTCAATTATTCAATTACTTAGTCCCGAACATTCCAATTAACAAATAACAAATTCCATTAGCGCTCCCACACATTTTCCATAAACCCATTACCCCACTAGCTGTACCGCCTACCCTGCGAAATAATACATTAACCCACGGAAATTTCAATGCGTGGAATTGAAAGTTCCGATTCGGCCAAAGCCATCCCTTATTCGCCGGAATGCACGAAATCGCCTGGGTCGACTCTGTACCCCCAAAATACCGTGTCGCGAGTATCGATCGGCCGCAAACTCCAAAACGACTAGTGCAACGTCGCTCGTGGTCTTACCAAACCCACGAAGATGCAGAACAGCTGTATGACGTCGGTGTAGGCGACGGAGTACAAACCCCCGAAAAGCGTGTAGAAAACTGCGATGCAGGCTGAAAAGATAACGGACGTCTTCTGCTCCATGTCGATGATAACGGCGAGCGTGGCGCCGAGCGCAGCTAGAATCCCGGCAGCCCAGAACACCTCGCCGCAGAGTGCTGGCAAAAATAACAATCCTCCCATTCGTTCCCCAAAAGCGTCTTGCAAAGGATCCAACATCGTCACGTACCCCTGCTGTCGCATTTTATTCGCGAAGAAGATGCCACCTGGACGTAAAAATCACGTTAAGCCTCTTCTCCGGGGTCATGGGGGTGCAAGAATTCAGGAAGAAGGGTGCAACTTGGGCTTCGGAGCATCCGGTATCTCGAAATCCTCCGATTTTGCCACCGATACCGGTACCAATTGAATCCAAGGTCAAACGATGCTTTTATCACGTCCCAATTTGTCGCTAGATGGATCTGGGCGCCAATTTGGCGAACTCTGAAGGTCAAAGAAGATTGGTGACGACTCCAGTACCGGAGGCCAAGGGTTCGATCCCATTCTTGATCTACTTTGGCTCCAGTACCGATAACAATTAAACTCAAGGTCACTCGATGCCTTTACCTCGTCCCAATTTGGAACTGGATGGATCCGGGTGACAATTTGGAGCATCCTGGAGGTTAAGGAAAGCAATCGATGACCCCAAAATCGGGTATCCATGGTTCGAAACCCGTCAAAGGTCCTTCCCGATCTACTTCAGTCCCTGTGCTTCATTGGTACCGGTACCGATACCCACCAAACTCAAGGTTACTCGATGTTATCAACGAGTTCCAGTTTGGAGATGGCTGGGTCTGCATGAATCTGGATAAATCCGGATGCAACAGCAATTTGGAGCATCCTAGAGGTCAGAGGACATCGGCTAACGAGTCCAGAATTGGAGATCAAAGGTTTCTAATCCCGTCGGATGTCATCCCTGACCTATTTTCCATCTTTGCTGGAGTCTGAAGTCTCAGATCCAACCGGACCGTGTTGCACGACCTTTGGCCGACCCTTCTTCCTGCAAATCGGGAGCTGAACGGAACACAAACCGAAAACAAGGCTGAGGGCGTATCCGAATGGAGCTTGGCACCAGATCAATCCTTTCGTATAAATAGCTTCAGCGGTGCCGTTGATGTAACCACCACCGACCCAAGTAGCGGTCATGGTGAAGATCCCGACGAAGAGCCCGATGGACCGTCCCGCCAGCATCACCTCCTCCTCGGAATCGTTGCCCGCTTCCTTCTTCCTCGCCGCCCATATTCCCACACCCAGAATTAATATGTAAAATAAAGCGATGGAAACAACACCAGCGATGTTAATCATCTTTAACGAGGACGATGGATCATCCACAAACGAGAATCCTATCTGATGACGTAAACGGAAGTCCGAGAGGTTTGAATGGTTACTTGATTTCGGATCGTTTGGTAACCTGTTTCGAATAATTTCACATTTTTTAGGTAAAAGTTTTTTTGCTAGGGTTTTGCTAGGGTTTTGCTACAGAGAGAAAAGGGAAAAGGAAGATAGAGAGGAGAGAGAAATTTTAGAAGAAGAGTAGATTTTAATGGAGGTTCTAAAACGAAGCTTTATGGGAATAGACACTTAACCCATTTGCATCCAAGAGCGGAATATTCCGCCAAATCGGGACTGTTTTCCATTTTAGTCGCATGATGCAAATGGGTTAAGGCCCAAAGTGAAGAAACAAATTATGTAGCTCCCACATTTTAAAGTATGAGTAAAAAATACAAAATATAAGTAAAATAATATTGTAATGAGTAAAATGCATTTTTGATAATTGCAGTTTTTGTAATATGCACTTTTCTTTAGACAGGATTTACATTTTTGATTATTTAGATTTCGTGAAATGTTTATTAGTTTCTAAATATAATGTTTCTTAACTTTTGTCCGGAAATATATAAATTATAATTTCAAGTCCATAGGAATTAATTAAGTGCATATGCATTTGTTAATAATTATTGTAAGAATTTCTGACTGTTTTTCTAATTTTTAGGAAATGAAAGTTCAGTTTTTTTCCGAAATTCGTGGTTGTTGATTCTCATTTTAAGAAACGTGGATTAAGAAAAAGTCGAAAATTACAGACTCACAAAACCCGATTAAAAAAGAAAAAAAGATGGATTCGAATGCGTCCAAAATCTCAATCTCTGGTTTTGGATACAATCGAAAATTATTATTATTATTGTTATTATGTTATAAATTTTCGCAATTGAAATCGGTCAACTTTCAGTGGAGAGGAGGAATCCAATGAACTCTCGACTCAAAATTGGAGACCCTGAAAAATCCCCGATATCCAGAAAGTTTCATTTCCTTTTTCATTTCCAAAAAAAATCGATGCATATAATTTGTTATTGAATTAAAAAAAAAAAATTTTTAAAGGAACCTGGAACCTACCTCTGAAGACCCCGCAGTGTACAGTCACGCAACAGCGGGGGACAACCTCACACGGGCATCGGCGGCATACCTCGATGACGGTCCTTCCAAATGTTTTTCGACGTCGACGTCGTTGACGTCGTCGACGGTGAATTTGGATTTGGGGGGCAACAATCACCCCACCGTAGTGAGGTCTTCTGGGAGGGGCTATTTCTTGTTCTAAACGCGAGGCCGCCCATGGGCTCTGATGGCCATCGATTTTCTTCACCTGGACTGTTTCTTTTAACTCTTTCTCTTCTGTTTTCCGTTTCCTTCTTTTACCCCCTTTTTTTGCTCCGGCGGGTTATTTTCGCTCTATTTTCGATACGCTACCTTTACCCCGTATCAATTTCGTTAAGTGTATCTACGTCGGTAGGCAGGTAGGCGAGTGCTTATTCTTAGTTTCTCGTCGGAACGCTCGTGTACGAAAGCTTCCCGACCTAAAAAAATGGATCAAAGTTGATCGAAATGGATCGAAATGGATCGAAATGGATCGAAATGGGACGAAAGTGATCGAGATTGATCCAAATGAATCGAAATGGATCAAAATGGATCGAAACGGGACGAGATTGATCCAAATTGATTTGGATTCATCGCAATTAATCGAAAATGATCGAAATGGATCGCAATCGGTTGAAATCGATCGAAACTGATTTTTTATTTTGCGTCAAGGGATTTTATGAATTTGTATTAATCTTAAATATTGTAGACTTTTTCAAAAATTCATATATGTCCTACGATTCTTTTATTTGGCGCTCAAATATATTCATTAATCTTCATTAGACACGCCCTAAATTTAAATATACCCACCCTGTGTTAATTTATGTGAATAATTATATTAAAAATGAAACCAGGTAACGCAGCGAATGAGTGACGTATGAAAATTTCTATGGGGTATGAAACAAAATTTGCAAAATCGCGAATTCTATTTTCAATAAAAACATTTTCAAAAACGAAAATTTTGGTAATATTAGCGTTGCTTGCGAGAACAAAAAATTAATAAAATGCAGATATTCATTTCCAAGCGATATCAAAAATGGGATGATGGACGTTACTCCCTGCAAGAAAGTTGACTAAAAGACGACAATGTGATTACACCCTGTCCCCGATTCACAGCAATAAAAAAAAAGAATAAAAGTTGGACGGAAGTGTCCCACGTCCCTGAGAGCAAAATCTACCGTTTCACGTTCTTGACAAACTTCCTACTCAGACTTTGAGTCAACTTCCAGACGGAAGACCGACCGACCCCCTGAGACACCGACCGGGGGTGGGAAAGACGAACGCGAAAAGTAGTCGCTGACTTCCAGTATGCGAATTATGGATTTTCGGAATTTCCCATTTTTTTTTTAATTCGTAAAAATCATTCTAGTTGATTCCGAAAAAAAAATCTATCCTTCAGACAAGAAAATTTATTGAAAAAGAAAATCCTCTCCCGAATTTTAACGTAGCAACGACGAAATCGATTTCATAAAAATTCCAGAACACGAAAATTCCAAAATACAACAAAAAAATATCGAACGTTCTAAAAATTAGAGAAAAATTAAAATTGAAACAATTTCAAAAATTAAAAAAAAGTGTACGTTTCCGGGAAGAAAGTAACCCTCGTACGAATTTCTAAGGGGTTGCAAAATTGCAATTATTCTAATCCCCCCTTCTCTCTTTCCCCGGTAAAAAGAATCCAAATTTTTCCATTACTATAAACAGCAAATTCTATTTCGAGGGAAAAAAAAATCCCCTTGTCTCTGATTTTTGCAAAAATTCGTTCCAAAATTTTCCCGAATTCCCCGGAATCCCAACCCCCGCTGATTTTCTCCCTTCGAGTGGTGAAATTCGAGTTGATCGATTTTCCTCCTCTTTTCGAAAAGAGGAAAAAATGGAAAGGTGTCCAAGATGGAGGAAAACGTAAGCAAGGGGTGGGGGTTGACCCAACATTTACCCCCATAAAACCCTTCCTTTTTATCACGTGGCCTCAAAATTTCATTCTACCGACAAAAAAAAAAACAGAATAAAAAGCAGAGAAATTCGAATAAGCCTTTTCTTTTTTTACTCACTGGTGCAATTTCTTCGTAGATCGCTGGAGAGGGGGAGGGGGGGAGTAAACTGAATTTCACTGTAATTCGCGTTAATTTCGTGACACAAATCGATGGGGGAATTTCCACCTTCCTCGAATTTGCACGTTACGGGCGTCGAATTCTTTTTTTTTTTTCCGAAACACGTCGGGGGTCGGAACGAATTTTTTTTTCCTTTCCGTTTTCGAAAATGACCTTTCCCCGATGGGAGAAAGTTACTTTTCCTTCGGTAAAATTTCCGTCGTATAAACTAACGTCGCGGACAAGCGACGTATAGTTCCGACGTCCTTAACGTCGCGGAGACTTACCCCGCACTGAACACAAACCCCTGTTGTAAGTCGTTATCATCCGAACCGACGGGTTGGAGGGACGGTTTTCATGATATTGATTCGAATCCTTATGACGTCACTGCTAGGTTTGTTACCTGGATGAAAAGTGGGGGAAAGACGAACTTTTATACAACGATATTTCCATCGATGTGGTGGTAGAGCGGAGGCGTGGTGTATTTGATAAGAGATACTCTCAGAGTCTGCGCGCCCTTTTTCTTTTTTTTTTCATATATTATCAGAAACATGTACAATTTTTTTTTGTACCCTGTTCTTCTTCCTCATTCTTCAATTCCCCGTTTCTCCATCCTTCCATCGAAGAAATGACTTCTGCCGTACCTGTCACAGACCAGGTCCAGATATTGGAGCAAAATCAGGGCTGATTCCGATATTGATTTTTTTTCGATGATTTTTTTGGGACAATGTTCGATTTTTGTAACATACATTTGTGAAAAGGTAGTGGGATTTTTGGAAAATTTTATAGGAATTTTGTAACACCAGGTTCATTATCATTTATTGTTTTGAATAAAAAAAATTGGAAAATTTTATTTTCCAGAAATGAAAGAAAAATAATTCGATCGGTGCCTGAAAAGAATTTCTATTTTTTGGAGACTCAAAAAATGCTTTTTCTCCCTTTGCTACTTTTTCATTTATCGAATATCGATTATTAATGGAATTGTGGTAATATTTTACACCCCCTCTGTAATCCACTGATTGTAAAATTGTACTTCCCTATTTTTGCGCCGGAAATGAGCAGATTTTACAGAATCGATATGAAAAAATCATTTTTGGAAAAATTATTTTTCGATTTAACAGAAAATATATTCACTTTATTTATTATCTTCTTTTTTATCTATTATTTCCGTACTTCCTTCACTGGGAATTTTCCTCTTACTAGAAAATTTCTATTATTATCGGCCGCAGATCAATATTAATTGTAGCAAATTTTACTATACATTTAACTTTACAAATTATTTCGAAATTCTAAATCATCACTTTTTTCAGTAAAAATATTTCATTTCCATTGGGAAACAATTTTCCAAAGGATTCTTGTCAAATTCACCGTCTGTACAATTTTGCTTCCATATTTTCTATTGAAAATATGCAGGTTTTACAAAAATGACAAGAAAAAATTCATTTCCGGATAAATTATTGTCTGACTTGACAGAAAAATATTTTCTAACTGTCAATTTTCCTTTTACTAACAAGTTTTAATAATTTCCTGTCACAAATGATTATCAATTGTAAAAAATATTATACTTCTATATAATTCTACAAAATAATCCAGTGTCTAAAAATCATCACTATTTTCTGTAAAATATTTAATCTTCAAAAAATCTTCATCCAAAACTTTTCTGACAAAATTAATGCAACGATTCTCATTAAACCCACGGACCGTAACATTCTACTTCCATATTTTCGTATCAAAAAGATGCGCAAATTTTGCAAAAGGGGATGCTTTTACAACAACGTCCATGCAAAACCACCCTAGATGCATACATATATATTGCACCTCTTAACTAATAAGAAGAAACAATGTGGGATAGGTGGTTTAATATGTAGTTTCTGGTCGATATTCGTCCGTCAGTACTTGACCCACTATTTAAAGACTTGAGAACAAAAAAAAAAGGCCTCTTATTTCTAACTTGAAACCATCTTCGTTACCGGGGTGCATTGGATAGGCCAGAAGAAAAAAAAAAAGAAAATGAATGAAAAAATTGCAGATCCAATGAATGTTATATTAATTCGTCACAATATGGAGGCATTTCGCAGTCAATTATTGCACGAGATTATTGAGATGCACGATTGCTGACCACAATAGGTTTTCTCGAAAGCAGGTCGTCCGGATTTATCACCAGCACTGTTTACAATTGGCCTTAGCCGGAACGTCACAAGCACCAAGCTCCTGGAAAGAGAAAAATATGGATAAGAACATTTTTTTTTATTACCACTTCTACGATTGTAATTGATGGTGATTTTTTTTCCGTCAGGTAGAGGCGATTATATCCGCCAGGGAATTAAGAGACACGTGTATATGTAATATAAAGTAATTTGGAAGTAATTAAGAAAAGCCTCCTCGCAAGAAGAGCGAAAGTACAATATAATGACGTGAAAGTACGGAATAATAAAATCAAGCAGGATACGAAAGTACGTAAGAGCTGAAAATTTAATGAATCAAATTTTTACGACATTATTGGATTTTTTACCTCTCCTTGTCTACAAGGGACATTTTTTTTCCTTTTTGTATAATTATTATATTTTCCGCTATGTTAGTAATTCCTACCCGGAAGAAGCTTGGCATCGTCTTCTACATTTTTATTTAAGCGGAAAACTATTCGTATACAAAAGCACTCTATCGATCATTTGGCTTTCCTACAAAAATAGGGTGAAAATTGAAGTTTTAAAAATGGCGTTGGACAAGTCATTTCTAGGGGTAATTTTTCCCGTAGAATCGATTCCAAAGGTCAAATTTGATGAAATCCTAGCGGAAGTTGGAAAAAAGTAGGTTTTTTGGGGAAAAATCGCATTTCCCGTTGGATTTTGGGAATTTTGACAATGAAAATGGATTCCTCGGGAAAAAATACATCGGATATGGGTCTCCCGATAGTACAAAAAAAATTTTTCCAAAAGTCGATTTTTTGGGCATACCCACCCCTTCCCTCAAAAATGGGGTAAAAATTAAAGTTTTAAAAATGGCGTTGGACAAGTCATTTCTAGGGGTAATTTTTCCCGTAGAATCGATTCCAAAGGTCAAATTTGATGAAATCCTAGCGGAAGTTGGAAAAAAGTAGGTTTTTTGGGGAAAAATCGCATTTCCCGTAGGATTTTGGGAATTTTGACAATGAAAATGAATTCCTCGGGAAAAAATACATCGGATATGGGTCTCCCGAAAGTACAAAAAAGATTTTTCCAAAAGTCGATCTTTTGGGCATACCCACCCCTTCCCTCAAAAATGGGGTAAAAATTAAAGTTTTAAAAATGACGTTGGACAAGTCATTTCTAGGGGTAATTTTTCCCGTAGAATCGATTCCAAAGGTCAAATTTGATGAAATCCTAGCGGAAGTTGGAAAAAAGTAGGTTTTTTGAGGTAAAACCGTGTTTCCCGTTGGATTTTGAGGATTTTGACAATGAAAATGGATTCCTCGGGAAAAAATACATCGGATATGGGTCTCCCGAAAGTACAAAAAAGATTTTTCCAAAAGTCGATCTTTTGGGCATACCCACCCCTTCCCTCAAAAATGGGGTAAAAATTAAAGTTTTAAAAATGGCGTTGGACAAGTCATTTTTAGGGGTAATTTTTCCCGTAGAATCGATTCCAAAGGTCAAATTTGATGAAATCCTAGCGGAAGTTGGAAAAAAGTAGGTTTTTGGGGGAAAAATCGCATTTCCCGTTGGATTTTGGGAATTTTGACAATGAAAATGGATTCCTCGGAAAAAAATACATCGGATATGGGTCTCCCGAAAGTGCAAAAAAAATTTTTCCAAAAGTCGATTTTTGGGGCATACCTTGGCCTTCCCCCAAAAATGATGAACTTCATATTGCATTATTATAATAGTAATTATTATTATTTCTGTTATATTCCAAGTAATGTTCCTAATTTCTAGCCTGAACGATCGTGAAATCGTCACTCGGGTTTCTATGGAATAGAATTTGTGTGGAATAGAATTCGCATACGAATAATAATTGATCCACACTCCGCCAAAGGGATGGTAATTTTCGAAAAGTCATTCACATCCTCGCGAAGAAATGAATTCATGAATGGGTAACTGTAACACAATTCTCGTGAAAGTTGATATGAGTCATGAAGAAATTGCATAAGCCCAGAGCCGGTCTATAGTTGCAGACCATAACATGGAATTATTAATTGCAGAGATAATAATACATACACCGTGTATGTCAAAGAGTCAAGAACACGCACGTCGGTACGTTTATACCCTATATGTATGCAGGCGTGTACGTTTTGTTAATTGAAAAAGCTGTCACGTGCCAGGTGAAGTAGGTACGTACATATGTAGACAACTTGCATGGGGACAATGGCCACGTGCACGTCTATATACGATAATAGTAATACGTACTCATAAAAGAGAAGGAACGTACGTCTAAATCCATTTTCAACCGAGAATTGTCAAGAGGACGTGAAAGTCAAATGCGTGGAAGGAAATGACCAGAGTTCCTGGCTTTGGCTATTTTTTTTCCTCCTTCTTTCGTTTTTTTTCTTTCATTAAGAGAATTTGAAGAAGCTTAAATTATCACAAACCTCGAATGTCGAATTTTTCAAAGAATTTGTCGTACCTTGCAAAATTCCAGATTTTAGCTCCTTTTCTTCAATTTTCTTATGATTTTTAAGTTTATTTTAATTTACCTTTAAATTTCTTTAAGTTTCTTTCAATTTTTCCTTAATTAATTAGGTTTTTGATTTCTCTAAATTTTTCCTAAATTATACAATCAAATTTTTTCTCAAATGTTTTCAATTTCCAAGATTCGTTAAATTTTATTAAATTCTAAATTGCACTAAATTTTGTTTTTGTTTTTTTTTTTGCTTTTCTTAACTAATAAAAATTTGTCTTATACTTTCTCAATTTTTTCAATCTTCCTTAATTTAATGCAAGATAAAATAAATTCAAAGTACGGCTTGGTTTAGCCTGAGCCTTTGCCTCACCAGTAACAATAAATAAAAATATAAAAATATTAATTATAAAAAGAATTCAACTGCCAATAAAATTTCCTCACTCCATCGCATTAAAGAAACCTGGTATTTCTATTTGTTATATTAAATATAACAACTATTACATAAATATAGAAAATTCTTTAAAATATTTATTAACGTGTATTTCCCTTCTTTTAGATTTATTTTAAAAAATCTGGTTGTAAGTAAAAAAATAAAATATCCGCTATTAGAAAATTACCAAAAAAAAATTAGAAACTTTAGGACCGCAAATAATTTAACGAAATGTTTACCTTATTGAATTGTTTAGCATCTGGGCAGTACTTCAGCTGCGGAACAGACGAGGTCCCATCGCAATGGGCATACGCCAGGCAGTCCAATGGGTACGGTAAATCCGTGGGCTGACCGATGGGACAGCTTTGAACTTTGCAGTTTGCCGGCAAAGAATCGTTATTTATCGGTCCAGAATTTGGAAATGCTACCGGTGGAGCGGCTATGGTAAAACCCACCGTGCAGAGAGACAGAGTTGCAATCAGGAGCGATCCTTTCCGCATAGTGACGATTTTTCTGAAACTAATAATAATATTTTCAGACGATTTTGGGAACAATTATCGAATAAGTAAATTCGAAGTGTGTAGATTTTGAAAAATTTCGAAAACAAAAAAATTTATCACAATTTCCGTTTTCTGATTTCCAGTCTCGGGATAATTTCCGTTTCTAGATCTAGAAAATTATCACTTTGACAGGTGCGACCGAACTCACAGTAATTTATTATTCAATTACTTGAAGAATTTTCCCTTTCCGTGGAATTTTGATGGATCAGTTATGGGTGTGTCTATGGGGGGAGTGCAAGAATGGACCATAGATAATATAGAAGATGTGACTGAATTTGAGGACTTTGGTCCAGAAACCTCTGGATTGAAATTTGTTTTCAATTTGCTGCAATAAAAAATGTTTTTTTTCTACACTAATTTTTTTCAACATAGGTTTCGTTTACCACCGATTAGCTTCAAATTTTAGAATTTGTGAGAATAAAAAAAAAAGAATATTTATTTTTTTTAAAAATAAAATCCTATATTTCGAAATCGAACGAAATAGGAGACAATGGAAGAGAGACCACAATAATTCCCGTTCGAGTAACTTCCAAATTTAATATTTCCATTTCCGACACTGTAACTTTGAAAACGATAAATTGTCTCTAAACTCACTTTCGGAAAAGTTGGACCCAAGTCGAATATTCGACGTCAAAGGAGGAACTGGTTAAAAGAAGAATATTCCTTCTTCATTTATATCTTCTCCTCTTTGCTGTTATGATATTTTGAAAGCTTCGACCATCGAAAACGTGGGATTTTCCCCGAGCATTGAACAAATTAACATTATCGTTACGGTATATCAATGTTAAGTTTTAATTTAGAAAAAGATCGTCATAGGCGTTACGTAGCACAAAGTCATTGCATACTAGGAAAAAAAAACGACAAATACAGAAAAACTGAGAAATAAATGAATGTATATAGACACAAAAACTGGTTCGGCGAGATTCTTCTAAGTATATCCGTTTCTTCTCCTTCTCCTCCTTATTGGATAATGAGATATAACGTGATTGAAAAAATCCGCACACGAGACTGCAATCAATTTTCATTCACGGTATTTATTAAAGGATGTATCTTTTGAAAAAAGAAAAAAAATGGAAAAATAATTCGTGGAGAATAAACTTTATTTTATCCTGAACTCAAATTATCAAAATAATTAGACAAAATATTGTCGAAGCTGTGCAAAGTAAAAGGGGTCACTCGTGTTTCAAAAAATTGTAATTGTAATTCTAGAATTAAAATTGAACTTTTGCCCAAAGTGGTGAGAGAAAATTTTTCAAAGTTTCACAACAATTCCAACTTTTTACTGACTATAAATAATAATGTAAAATAATCCAAGCGAATTTGATATTATCCTGAATTTAAATTTTAGAATGATTAGATAAAATATTGTTAATAGAATGAACATTTCAAATTCTATATTTTTTATTTCTGAAAATAAATGCGAATTTTCTTCCAAATGTCTGAGGACAAATTTTTTTTTTTTTAACTGGTTTATTATGCCCTAGAATCCATGGGGCAATGTACAGATATACAATAGAAGTATAATAATAGTAATTGAAATTAAGTATAATAGAGAGAATCATAATAATAGTAACAATAAATTTCAACAAATTCAAAAACGATTGCATTTTTTCCTCGAGTACCGTCGATTTAATTCAACAATAATTATGCACTGCTTGCAAAAATAATACATTCCCCTCGCCTGTGTGGATTTTGGACTCGTTACCAACAGAACGAGACTGCTAATTCTAGTTAGCGCCGTATTTGCTTTGTCTGTCCAACACTAATGTGAAAAAATTGGACGGTTGTCTGCGAGTGTAACGAGAAATTATGGCTTTGTTTGCGAACAAAATTACTCTTACCTTCGCGAGATTTTTTACCAAACAATCCGATTAGCGCAAATTTTTCAATCCTATTCTCGGAAAATTTTTTTGACGCTGTCGTTCCTTTTTCCTAGAACTTTAGCATTTTGTTATTTTCCTGCATGAGGTACAAAGTTCTCAAAAACGAGAGGTAATCGAAGTCCACGATCGACCCGCGTTCGATCGAAAAACATTTAAATATAATGTCAATTTCGTTCTTTCCTAGAAAATGCAACATGTTTCTTATCGCGAAAGTTCGGATCAACTGATTTTTCGTTACTGTTCCCATATTTTGTTTATCGTAATCCTGAAAAATAAAAAAAATGGTTAAAATTAGGTTATCATATCGACAATCGGTCCATAGGTATTTTTTAATAATAATTGGACCTAAAAATTTTCTATATCCTAAATTCCTTTTTTTTTTCTTGGAGCAAATTGATAATTTTTCTATTTTTTTATATACACAAAAAATAATTATTCCATGTTGTAAAGATAGTTGCTTATTAATTTCCCTTTTTATTGATGTTCCATAGTATTATTTTCTTTATACAAAATTAGTATATTTATGTAAAATTATCCAATAAAATTAATGCCTAAAGTGTAGGAACCAAGGCAGAATTTATTGCATCTCCTCTCATGAAAAAAAAAAACCAAGATTCAACAAACAAATAGAAAATGGAAATTTTCAAACGTCGTTCCTCCAAAATTCTAAAAAAATAAAATAACATACTCAAATTAAAAAACGCGTCATTAAAATTCATATTTTATACAAAAAAAAAGGAAAAACATTTTTTTTAATTACCGAAAATATTTCTTCCATATTATGATGCCTGATCTTGGCGAGTTTTTCCAACCCTCCGCTTAAAATTTGCCTTTCCTCGAATGTCAAGAAATTCTTATTACAACTTTCAGTTGGAACATGTGGTACCGGCTGGAAAAGTGGATCGTGTTCAAGATGTTTCGTGTAAATCGGCTCAACTGCCTCGACGAATTTCACGTACTCTACCATTTCTTCATCCCTTAAAAAGGAAAATTGAATTTTCTCTGTATCAAAAAAAAATTGCATACTTTCAATAAGTAATTATTATTTATATTTAATTGCACGCTGGTCCATTTTTTGTCGTTTACCAGAATACAGTAAAATACATTAATTTACTTGTTTACAAAAATTGTAATTTATATTCTAGAATTAAAATTGAACTTTTGCCCAAAGTGGTGAGAGAAAATTTTAAAAAATTTCAAAATAATTCCAATTTTTTACTGACTATAAATAATAATGTAAAATAATCCAAGCAAATTTTATATTACCCTGAATTTCAATTTCAAAATTCTATATTTTTTCTAGGAGTCAATTTTTTTCATGAATATTAAAATATAATATTTGAATCCTCAATCTTTCATTTGAAAAAAAGAAGGTCATAGTTACTCATAAGACTCATCCTTGAAATAATTTACGATCGTCTCTACCTCCTTCGCCGTCAGATTACACCTGATTTGATCGAGACCTCGGATAAAATCGCTTTTTGCGATCACG
This sequence comes from Gasteruption jaculator, assembly GCA_949825005.1. Lineage (NCBI taxonomy): Eukaryota > Metazoa > Arthropoda > Insecta > Hymenoptera > Gasteruptiidae > Gasteruption > Gasteruption jaculator. The sequence goes on from OX463768.1 coordinate 3,123,193, forward strand.
CGTTTGTTCCCAAAATCAAATTGCCGCAAAAAATTCCATGCCTGGAATATGGAGAAAAAGATCGAAATCGAATGATGCTAATAAATTCTTCTTTTTTTTTTCAAACAGTGGGTGGTTGGAATATTGTTATTCAACAAAGATTAAAAATTTCCCATTTTATTATTGGTACATTATTTTTAGCATATTTATTGATTATTAGAACCGTTTGACTCTCGAGTTAATTGGATGAATTTTTTTCTCTCGCGAAATTATCACGGTGATTTGTCGAGAGCCAATTAAAATGTGCTACAAACATCCTTTGATTTTTCCAAAACCAGAGTAACGGCGGAGAACAAACTATTCAGCTTTGTCGGTATTTGCAGTAACGTTCAATGAAATACAAACATTTACGTACCTTAATTCCCTCGCGTGTAACTTTGGCTTTGATTTTTGCCAAAATAAGGATGATATCCGTTTCCTCTGGAGCAAAAGGTTCCGTTTTTTCGGGCATTTTTGGAGCATTGATTATCTTCTTTTTTTCTAATAAGGAATCATATAACGGTGCTTCAACTTGCCGGGCTTCTAATTCTCGAAGAAACGAAGTGTAATCAAAACCATCCTGGTCGTTGTATCTCCCTTCAAGGGCATGAATTTCCTTGGGAGATAAGAGTATGATTATGGTGGAAAGTACTTGTCTCAATTGCGACCTTGTCACATGTCCATGGTTGAGCCTGAAAATTCAAAATTTTTTTATAACATTGTAATAAATCCATAATATTTTTAACGGTAATTCTGTCGAAAGTTACCATTCAAATGGTAATTGAAGGGCAAAAATTACTATTGATATTTTTTACCATTTTTAAAATTACCGTTAACAGAAAATAAAAATGTGGTAAATGGTAAAAATTATTATTGCATAATTAGCATCTTGAAATGGTAAAAATTACCATCAAAAATTAATTTAATACCATTAAAAAAATTAATTCTGTAGATACCTTTATGGGACTAGCGAGGAAATTATTTATTTATTCGTACCTTGGTAATAGATTCTACCAGATAATTTAGAACTTTATAGTGGCATAGAAATAATGATAATAATAATTATACAATTAATAATTGTAATTTACAAATTTGGAAAGAATAGCAAAAACAGATATAAAGCAGATATGGAATTATAATAAATGTATACGTATTAAATGACTTTGAATAACACTCGTGTTAGATAAGACAGGGAAGATAAGGGAAAAGAAAAATGTTGTAGCTATATAATTTACCCCAAAGTAGTCAATCAACGGAATGTTTAGTATCCGTAGTTATCGATTTAAAAATATCAATTAGACAAACATTTGAATAACGAAAAAATAATTCGACTGCGCAAAAATATTATAAATGAGTTTTAAAAAATTATGATGTTTTGGAGCAAAGCACCAATATTATTTGTTCAAAATATACAACGTATATTGAAAGGAAAACATACTTGTCGAAATCTTGAAAAATCTGTCTTAAGTCAATCGCTCTTTCATTGATTTTTAATCGTATTTTAGATAAGACATTTTCACAAATTTCTTGTATGCTGGAGTCCAGGGTTTCCCATTGATTTCGTCCTTTGGGCTCTAATTCTAATATTTCTTTTGGAGGCGATTCAAAATCGAAGGTTGGGCACTTTTCGAGATCATTTACTGTGAAAACTAGAGCGAAAAAATGTTTTTCTTCATATTTAATTTCAATAATAACAATAACACAAAATGAATTTCAAGTGGTAATCGTATAAATTTTTAACCAAAAAAAATTTGTGACAGAAATTATTGAAATTGAAATCGACAGAGTTTCTCGACGTGTTTGAAAGCATTTTTAATGAACAACTTGTAGTTGTTGACATTCTTCGATAAATTTATCATATAACTTACGCAATTTATAAAGTTATTTATTAATATACCAAGTTCCAAGGTTGAATAAAAATCCTGGAAAACTTACCCCGATTAACATCCTTTTCGAATTGCCTCCAAGAAACTTGATGACAATCTTTCGAATCTTTATAAAAATTGATTAAATCCTTGATTTCTGATTCCAATAAGTACAATCTTCCTAAAGACGAAACAGAAATGCTATCCAATCCTCTTCTAAACTGTGACACTGTGATTTTACCGTTATTGAAATAATCAAAATCCTGTAAATTTATGAAAATTAGGTACTTCCTGATTGATAATCCCTTTTTTCTATTTTTATTTTAAATATGTGCTTTGGCCTTCCCCTAAAATGGGGTAAAAATTAAAGTTTTAAAAAACGCGGTTGGACAACACATTTCTAGGGGTAATTTTTCCCGTATTTTTGTCTCTTACCTTAAAATATCCGTGAACAGGAATGCGATCTTCAAAAATATGTCTTTGAATCCGCTTGATAATTTCCAAGAGTGGCATTTTCTCTCGTTTTCTTTCCAAAACTGGATGAAAGACCGTCTGATTTCCAAAGACTTCAGTCACATACACTTTCCCGATTTCTGGTCTTGGAAGTTTCGGTACTTCTACCGAAATTATTCGTTCAGAAAGTTCGCCCGCTAATTCCTAAAGAAAAATGTTCCTTTTATTACAATAAAATTATAAGTTTCAAAATAAAAATACAATTCAAAAATTATCAAAGAATAAATCATTTTTTGATTAAAATAAAATTTACTATGAAAAATATTATTTACTTTATCTACGTGTGACGGTTCCAGAGCTTTCAAAAATGATCGATAATTTATGGCGTAATGATTAACGGCAAAAGCTTTAATCAGCAGAGAAAATTCTTCGATCCCTAAAGTTATCCCCAAAAAATGTAGAATTCTGCCAAAATGCGTGACAGTTATCGTCCCGAAATTTTTCGTGATCTAGGAATATTAAAAAAATAAATTATACATTTTTTTATTACAAAGAACAATTTCGAATTGGAATTATTATTAACACCAAAATTCCTGAGAATTGCATAAAATAACTATGCATCGTGGATTTTTTGTTTAAGTAATTAGTAATGTACTAATTAAATATATTTCTAAAACAATAATAATAATAGTAACAGCAATATTTGATTAACTAGTAATACATTAATATTAATATTATTTTACAACGATAAACAATTAATATTAGCAATGAATAATAATAAATATTTACCACTTCGTAGTCTTGAAAATAAGGCGGCAATAATATCCGATGTTTAATAATGAAAAGAGAAATTTTTGAAATTAATAAATCGAGTTTTCGTCTTTCCACAGGACTTAAGGGATTAAGCTGAACAGGACAGGACGCCTGTAATCCGTCGTCGTTAATTGTTGGAGACTCTGTTTTATGACTTTCTAAAACTGCAAATGGTAAATGAAGAAATATTTTATTATCTAGGGTCATCCCTTTATTAGGGGAGCTTTCCTTAGCCAGGTAAACGGTTCAGGTCATTTTTCTACCTGGACTTTCTTAGAAAAGAGGGTTTCCTAAATAAAGGAAAGATACCGCCGGAAATAATTCCTCAAAACAGACATTAAGCTTTCCCGGAAAAGCAGATGTTTGGGGAAAAGTTTTCAATAAGTGCAATCAGAAGTAATGGCATCGAATGATTTTTCGTTGTAAATTTTCAGAAGAAAGTCGGATTTTGGAAAAAAAAATATGTGAAATAATTCGATATAAAAAATTAGTTAATTTTTTTGGAAACTTTTACACGAATAATATGAATTTTTTATTACATTAATATTGATCTTAATTATTTGCATTAATTTTAAAGCAAATTCCCACGAATATTGCATCTATTTAGAAATATAAAAAAAACCGAAGAAAATTTTAATTTCCAACTTATTTTCACATTAACATTTTTAACGTAAATTTCGGTGAATATTAAATAAATTTCAAATTCTTAAAAATTAAAAAAGGAAATTTAAACATGCAATTTGTTTTCCCTCTTATATTTCAATTAACACTAATATTAATAGAATGTAAATTCCAATGAAAATTAAATAAATTTCAGAATACCAGAAAATAAATATAAAAAAACATTAATTTACTTTTACATTGATATGCCTGCTAATATTAATAAAAATATAATACTGAATCAATTTCAGAATTTCAGAAAATAAGGAATGAATTTTTTAAATGACCAATTTATTAAAACACAAAAAGTTTTCTAAATTAATTGTACACTGGAAGTCCTCACGCATTATTGATATCAATTTTGAAAACCAATGTCAATTTTGCACTAATAACACTCTACAATTTATCTTCGCATGCTTCCGGTATAGAAAAAGTAATTGAATTACTTTATTATACTATTTCACAGTGACTAATTTTAAAATCAAGAATCAAAGATTGAAGTGGTTAATTGTAAAAGGAGAAATAAATAAACAAAAAACTGTATACTACATTTTTCAATTCGAAATTACGCCGGAAGTAGGCAGCGGTGATATTAAAAAGGACGATTTTGATAAATTTCTCTGATTACTTCTGCTAGATGTCGTTGCATTCTCCCTGACGAAAATCGATATCCCTTCCACTTCTGACTGGAACGCCCTCTTTTATTTTCACGACATGGAATATTCCCGGAAATGACGTCATTATGAGCGGGATATTCTTCAGCACCTCATTGGTTGTCTCCCCACTTACGTTTAATACCGCTGCATCCCAAGCAGCATTGATTCTAATAGCAGTGACGTATATACTTGCCATGAAAATCCAGGCCCCTCGGCGAGACACGTTTTCATTTTTAATTACAATAATAATAAAATGTGTATTTAAATCAGTTTTAATAATTTCCATGTCAACTATTTTAATTTCATTTTTTTAATTATTTAATTAAATTTAGAATCTTTTTTTAGCAAAAATGAAAAGTTTTAAGGAAGGCTTTATTCTTTAGACGCTTTGGGTATTTTTTAGGGGAAATTAGGGACAATTTTGGAAATTGAGAAAAAAATTGTTTGTAAATTTTAGCTCTTTCTAAATCCATCCGTTTTTCAAATTTTCTGAAATTTGTAGAGAACAAAATTCAATTATTAGGAAATTCTAAAATTTCTGCTTTCCAAAATCATTCGGTAACAAAACTTAGCATTTCGTCATCGAGAAAAATAAATATATTACAAATTCTATATTATCCAGTTTTACCTAAAAGAAATTGCGTATCCCTAAAAATTACATTATTTTTAACAAATTTCGCGCTGTAAGTTACAACATTTATATACATTATTATTAATTATACACACGAAATTTTCTTACTTTATCAATTCGTGATAAATCGATTGATCACTTCAATCCATTATTCAAAATTGTAACTTCTGTTTTATCGAAATATTAGTTTCCTAAAAAATTAAGAAACGAAAAAAACAGAGAAAAAATACAAGAACGAAGAAATTCTCAAAAAATTCACCTGGAAAACGGGAACCCGAAAACTCCAGCTACAGCCTTGAAAACACCGTTCTCTGTGATTGGTCGAGCGAGAAGAGGGGAAGTGCGAGTACCCATAATTCTTTGCGAGTGCGCAGACTCGAGGATCGAGGAGGTAAAGCGAAGAGCGTTCGCCTGTCTCCCTTCTCCATTCGGCAGCCGAACAGTACGGACGCGTAGTTCATTATAATTTTATAAACGCGTAATCTCTCCGTTTTTATAAAAGGGAAGAACGAGTACCTATTACCACGATTATTTGATAGAAAGAAAAAGAGGTTTCGTTGAAACTCCTCTTTTTTAGAAGAAACAAATATCCATATTTCCTGCTCGAAACAGTTCCGAGTGTCTAGACTGCACGCCGAGGAGAGATAAAACATAGACTATTAATTATTTAAATACTGCGAAACTAACCAAAACTAGTTGAGATGGCCGATCAAGAAAACAAGGACTTCAGCGAGGACATCGCCGATCAAAACTTCGAACAAAACGGTGAAGCGGAAAACGGCGATGGAGACGCCGCGGAAAATGGCCAGGAGTCCCAGGAAGAGAGGTAGAATGCAACATTTATTTTGTTCTTTTCTCTTTTTTTTTTGTTGTCTATCGATTTTCGTTTGATCGATAAGTCGTCTACCGATCGATGCGTGCGATTTGCTTGATTGTTGGTGCCCAAAGGAACGCCTTTGGGTCACCCAAAGGATTATTTGCGGGCCATCGAGTGTCCGAACTAAGTATCCGATCGTCCGCACCGAGAACAAAATGGCGAACGCGTGGGTTCCTTCGTAAAAATTGACGCGCAAAGAATCCATCGGCATCGAGGTTCGATCGAACCTTCGCGAAACGGTTACCGCGCCTTTTGCGTGGCTGGTAAAAACGACAATGCCCCGTTGGCGATATTTTTGCCGCTGGATAAACAATTCGAGGCATTTTGTTGATAATAAACAAACAGCACCCGGGGGGAGAAAAGAAAGGAAGGAAGATGGACGAAGACGCCGGTAGTAAAACACTCGCCGGAAGGTTACGAAATACACGCGCGCACGTTTGTGTGTTAGAAAAAATCGGCATTTTACGAAATTTCATAAGATTTTTTTATTCTGGAATTTGATTAAAATAGAACTTTTTTTGTGTCGAGGTTTTTCCCCCTCTTTTTTTTTACCGAGGGTTCCGGAAAGTTTGGGAACTTTGAAGGACAAATAAATAGGAAGCGGCGTGCTGGAAAGTTGTTACTTAGCTTGGATTTCCCACCGGAATGATTTTGTTTTTGAATTTCATGATTTGAAACTTATATTTGGATTTTATAGGGGAAATAATGTAGGCTTTAATGTTTTTTTTACTGAATAGTTTAATAAGATTTTCAGTGGATTCTAGGAAATAATGTAGGGGAAATAAAGTTTAACGTGTTTGATAAATAAGAAACTACTTGGAGTTTCTAATCTTCATTTTATTTCATGATTGAAATGCAAATAAAAAGTTAAAGTATTTTCAAATATTTCTCTAACCCAGAAATTATAAAAACTAAAGTTTACAAAGAGGACAAAAAGCAGCATTGCATTCACTTCAAAAATTTCAATCATAAAATTAGTATCTGTTGGGAGTAAATTTCCATTCTCTTTCCTCTTTCTCTTTTTTTTGCTCATTTTATTCTCTAAGCAGAGATACATTACCAGCTGAAAGAGAAATGGCGTCATTTGAAAGAAAATGTGAGCGGCGTTAGTTGCGTGTTTGTGGCCGACGCTACTGCCACCAGCCGGAAGTAGTAGGAAACTCCTTGCCGCGTGTATTATTTCGGTTTAAAGCGGGAAACTTTAAAAAATTTAATTACCCTTCAACTTTTTTTTTTTTCAATTATTTAATTAATTTCTTCCTTCCTTTCTACACTTCCCGGGGTAACTTTTAAATTATTAATTATTGCGAAAGAATAATGTTTGATAAGTAATTATTAATTATTGACATTTTTAGTTTGATTTCACTCTTCGCTACAACTGGAATATCGCTTTTATAATTTTTTTTTTTCCTCTAAAAAATGGAAAATATATCTTCCAATCATTATTCAATAATTAGAATAATTAATTCGTTTGTTGGAACAAAATATTTTGTAATATAATTTTGAGAGAAATGTGGACCTTTTGCAAAATGCTGATTTTATTTGTCATATATCTGTAGACGTGTGTGCGTGAATGTGTGTGTAACAAGGAAATATTTGTAAAAGCGAAATTCGAAATGTAGCTGAAGTTTGAAAGTTTCTAATAAGAAGTCAATTGTTTGAATGGAATTTCATGCGTAAATTTGCTATTTGTTGTTTCTATTTAATTTTACAACATTTCAGAAAATAATGAAAGAAAGAGTAATCAAACATTTCCACGTCGATTGCGATCGATCTGTTACTATTCAACATTTCACAATTGAAAATCGGCAAATTAAGGTTTGTTAGTATAAAATTTGAACCAATGACGATGTCGCAACGTGTAATTGAAAAGTTTCCATCTCTGGGGTACAAATTACAACAATTTTGTACATATCAATGAAATTTACTCGAATGTCAGCAATTTCTAGTTGTTTTGGTATTAGGATTTTTAAAAAAATTGTAAGATCAATTCAGGATCGGTCTGAACTTCACTTTGTGTATCATCCGTGCTTGCAAGAGTGATCGAATTTAAGGAATTTCAGAAATCCACCTTTGGAAGAACGAATATGTTATGAATTTCAGGGTTTGTACGGAAAAAATTGGCATATTTAAAGTTCACTGATTTTCAAAGGTAACTTCGATTCAGGATCCGTCTAAACTTTGTCTCGATTTTCGAGATCCTTCATTATTAGCAATTACCATTGCACGTATGTGCAAAATATGTGTGTATATGAAAAAGAAACGTAAGGAAAAAAAAACGAACGGTAAATTTTATTTCTGTTTCTTTTGTAAGAACATGCAAAAATCCAAATTCTTTGGAAAAAAATCTAATTATGAAACACAAACAGACACACCACTACACCCACAAACACGTTGCAAAGAAAGAAATGAAAAGAGTAAGTTTCCGTTCTCCAAATAGTGAACTTGAATATAATGATATCAAATTTGTGGTAAAAAAGTGAATTGTTACTATAGCTACTTTTACTACTTTACAATGATAACTTATAAATTGTATTTTTTTGTAATAATGTCATTTTGTTATATCTGTTCTCCACCTTACCTTTTTTCTTACATATTACTGGTTATATAGATTATTTTATGATATCGTTCTAATTGCTACTACTATAGTCACTAGATGCTACCATTACATTTTAATATCTCCATTATTATTATTATTACTATTAACGTTTTGCCGATCGCTGCTGCTGGTGCCTCAACTGTAATATTCGACACTCTTTTTTTTTAATTATTATTATTCTCTTCTTCCTGGTCACAATGAATATTTAGAGAAAGCGTGTCTTGTTGATTTATATATACAACTTACTCCAAATGTACTTCCTTTGTTTGATTTCATACCTATATGGAATACTTTTCAATACTTTTGTTTAATTAATTATTACCACTATTGTTAATACTTAATTATTATTATTATTACTATTACTACTATTATTATTGATATATTAATATTAATTGTAAATTATAGTTATTAATGTAACAGTTTAATACGGCATTTTGTAGATTTATTAAAAAATATACATACATATGTATATATATACAGCTTGTGAGAAAAAGAGTGTTGTTTGTTGTCGTTGTAAGAGAGAACACAAAATTATTATTATTAATATTGTTGATGTGATTATTTGCAGTTGCTAACGAAAACAGTTCAGAAAAAGAAAAAGATAACGAGATTTCGTCTTTCGACTATTTTTCATTTATTGCAGCTGAGATAAACGTAAAAGTACAGAACCAAGTCGGGTTTGCTCGGAATTATAGAAAAAAAAAAGTACTACTCTTAATACAAAGGAAAATGCAGAAATCAAATCCTAGAATTAAAAAAAAAACCGAAGGATACAAAATTTTGAAAACCAAAGTCGACTGAAAACAAAATCTACTGAAAATCAAAAAAAGCTTGAAAATATTCTCTCTCACTACTACTACTACTACTACCACTACTACAATTCTACTACTACTACTACTACTACTACTATCGAGTCATCATCAATCAATTTCTTCTTCGAGGCAGAGCGCACCTACAAAAATATACTGTGGAATTGAAACAAAATCAGAGTCGAGTCCAGTCGAGTCATTGTCGTGTCTGAATTTGAAAAATATAGACGACACCCCGTAGAAAAAAAAAACACACTTCACACCTTGTTGTCTGCTGGGTCACGCGTAGAGTAACGAAAAAAAAAATCGTAGAAGAGAACAAATGTATAATTTGCAATAAAACAAAATGTATTGTCTTTCTACTCTAAGTCTCTCTTCTTCTGCTGTTTGGGCGTGACCAAAGCACAGAGTCACTAGGGCCAAAAAAAATGTGAATAAACAAACAAATACTGACAGGTCGGAAATGCCATTAACCCTGTTTATATGTGGCTTGATCTGCAGGTGGCAAACACGACCCGATTATGGCGAATATGGTGGGCGGCTCGCAACCGGCTAAACCGTTGAACCTGACTACAACTGTGTACCGGCGAGTTTGAGACTGGTGCCCACGGTATTTATCACCAGCCCTAGACGATACGCAAAATATATATCAAAATATATTTATTTCAAAGCAAAGTTCAAATAATAACTGTAGAAGCAGAAACCAAAAAAAAAAAGAAGCAAAGTACTTAGAGAGTAATCTCATAATCATGCAAAGAGAAAACGAACAGTCTGGCACTCTGGAATAAAAATCAAAGAGAGATTCTAAAATCACAGATACATTTCAAATCATAGAGTGATTCCGTGTCTTTTCAAAGCAAACACGAAAGTAATGTAATCTTTCCAAGCAAAGTCACGTTTATTTCGCATCCTTCTTCTCTCTTGGCAATTAATTCAAAGCGAGGAATTGAAAGAATTGTGATTCAAAAAAAAGTAAGACGAGACAAATCGTATCGTTTTGAAAATACGGAGGAAAAAAAAGTGGCACTCGTTCAAAAGGGGGAAATCTTTTTTTTTTTAGCTTTCACAATTTAGAAGTTGCAGTTTCAATTACTACCTTTGGACCATCTCCAGTACAACCTTCTTGCGGAATCCGAATCCAAAATTTTTTATATAGTTCATTTCACTTAAAATTCAACATTTCTTCTCTATCTCGCTCTAACCTTTTTATGATTGATTATACGTTTTTTTGAAAGAAAGAGAATAAGAAAAAAAAACGGTATCTCTTTTTTTATTATTATTTTGTTGACTTTGTCTCCTTTAGGCGCTGCAGTGTTGTCGCTTCTATGTCAACTGGAGTTTAAAACTTGGATTTAACCTACTTGCAAATAAAGAGAGAAAATAACAGTACGGGACGAAATTTCCGCGCGATTTTCTATTGTCTAGGGTGACCAGAAGATCAAAACGTTATCCGGATTTTTGCTTCTTGAAACCCCGACGTTGGGATGATACGCAAATGGCACTGAGTAGCGGCTTGTCCAAAATGAAAAGAACAAAAAAAAATAGTTTGTATTTTGTGCAGCAAATTAACGAACGTACATTCATTGGTAGCTGTTGTGTTCAACCACCGGGATCTCACTCTCTCTCTCTCTCTTTCTCAAACTTCATTCGAAAATTGCATTTCCAAGTGTACCAGTTTCTCGTTCTAAGCACTCGCTACCCAAATTCATTCTTTACAGCATATATTTGTACGCCAAAGTTTCTCTGCATTTCACTCTGATTTTAATTTAAGCATTTCTTACAGTACGAAAACAACCGCCCTTAGAAAAGTCGTGCACAAATGCATTCGGGGAAAAATCCAGATACATTTGAAATTCCGAAAAGAAGGATATTTCCGCGAAAACTCAACCATCTGGTCATCCTAACGCTATGTTTCTTTTTTTCCTTTTCCCTCACTCGTCAGGATATTTGCAATCGAAAAGGAACGAAAGTGTTTTCTTTTTTTATTTACGATTCGTGACTCGTTGCAAATATGGATTTTCTGTTCTGTTTAGTAGCTTTTTGTGTCTACCTTTGCATGTACATACAGTAATCTTTTAATTTGTTTTGCAAGACTTTTTTCAATGTAGCATCATTTCAAAGGGTCAAAGAGAAAAAGAGAAATGATTTTTTTGCCAGCAAGAAGGAACTAATTTGTATGCCACAGGGAGTAGTAATAATCCTTTTTTTTGTTTCCTTTTTAGAAGAAAAGAAAAAGAACGTTTTTTTGCAGGAAGTCGAGTCCTCTTTTTGTCAAATTCAGAGAAATGGCCAGCTAAGAAAATTGCCGTTTGCTTTGTCATTGTCTCGAAAATCCCCTTCTGGAAGTAGAACAAAGAAAAGCTCTATTGATAAGTAAAGATAGAACATTCATTTAGAAGGAATCTGGTTTCAAAAAGAGTGCGAAAAAAAAGAGATTTTTCACTTGAGGAAAACATTCATGTTGTATAAATAAATGTCATTGGATTGCATTGCAGGTCGGCCGGAGGTAACCAGGAGACTCTGAATGATAGGTACAACATTTTTTTCCATTATTTTAATATAAAAAAAAAACAGAATGTTTTTTTTTTTTTCTGGCACACGAAAGAGAGTCCCTTTCCAATTTCTTCCGAAACGAATTGCATTTTTCTTCCTTGTACGAAGAACAGACACTGGAAATGGTGGTGACAAACATGATTATTATTACTCAGAGATAAATCAAGTGCCCGAAAGTGAAAGAAATGGGGAAAATTTGTGGTTTGCGTTGAAAAGAAGTCCTAAGTGTGGGGCAAAAAAAAATGACAAAAAGATGGACGTCTCGGATTTCTGTTGAATAACTATCACGATTCTTTTCCCAAATTCTCACGATTTGGTATTGTTCTTAGAAAGAAATCTAAAAAATTTCCCCGCTATTTCTGATAACTCTTCTTGTATTTATTGCCTCTTTTTTTACTATTGCTACTATTTTTTTCTCATTATGCAATTTTTCTCCTTTTTCCCAACAGTTTCTCATTACAGATATTAACAGAAATTTCGTACGATAATCATAATACGAGTAATTTTTATATATTTTTTTTCATGCAACAGTTGCAGAACAGAGATTTGTGTAATTGCTGGATCAATCAACTGTATTATACATATAAAAGCTGTTGAAAATATCTTGACTTATTCTTCCTTATTTTCTCTTGTAATTAATCATTGATTCAATTGTTATTTGTTGTTAATTGAAATCTTGAAATTCATTGTCGGATATTTATAATTATATATACGTATGGTTTTTACGAATTCGGCTGGCTGATTTTAAGAAAGTGTGAAAGAGAGAGTCGCATTTGCAAAGTATCGATTATTTAAAGAAGGACAAAACGTGAAATTAGAAATAATTGTAAATTGTAACTTTTACACGAAAAAGGATCGACTTTTTTCTCGTATATATATATTTTTTTCACAATTATCTTAACTAAAGTATTTCAATATCAAACTTTTTTTGTTTTTTTCGCAGGAAATTATTTGTCGGCGGCCTTAGTTGGGAAACAACTGACAGTGAGTAATTTTACTGTATTTTATTAAAATATGTACTATTTATTTCGCAAATTTTTATTGCTACGAGTAGGAGTGCTGTTGAGAAAAAATAGCAATGATGATCTTGTATCTTAGGACACCTTCAGACGGTAGAATGGCACTATCGTATGAGAAGATGAAGATTCTGAGCTAAATTATTATCAAATTGATGAATCATTTTAAAAAAGTTCACGATTACAAAAAAAAATAAGGAACATTTTTAAAATTCCCAATGATTTAGTTTTTTATATTTTTGAAAATTTCAACTTTTTAAAATTTTATTCCATTGCTCTGATTGCCTTAAAAAAAGTAAAAATTATCTCAGTGTAAGAGATAGCAATAAAAATAAAGTGACAAAAATAGTGACGGTATTTAAAAAAAGAAACAAGAAATTTATTTTGTTTATTATTTTACAGAGGAATTAAGGGATCACTTTGGCTCTTACGGGGATATCGAAAGCATCAATGTAAAAACAGATGCAACCACCGGCAGGTCACGAGGGTTCGCGTTCATCGTATTCGCAAAAGCTGAATCTCTCGATAAGGTAAAATATTAAGAAATTCCGAAAACAAACTGTTTTTAGACTGAGAATATTTTTTGTAAAAAAAAATTTCAATTCCCGATTAACTGTTTCTTTCTTTCAAAATTTTGTGGATCTTTGAATTTATGTTCTGAATTTTTTAAACCTTATATCCACAAAAATTGAAATAAAATGCTAAAATTTCACTATTAAATGATGAAAAAATTTTCTGTCAGTTCTGCTACTGAGATTCTTTGACGATATTTACCACTCCTGATTTTTAGTAATCAATGCAAAAATGTTCAGTCTCTGAATACACGGATTTCTAATCTCTTCTGTCTTTCTTTCCAATAATTACAGATTATGGCTGCGGGCGACCATATCATAAACAATAAAAAAGTTGACCCCAAGAAAGCCAAGGCAAGGCACGGAAAAATCTTTGTTGGCGGTCTTTCGACGGAACTTTCCGATGATGACATTAAACAGTTCTTCTCACAATTTGGAACGGTTAGTTAATTAACCAAACCTGTTGATCTCGATTCAATTAATCGAGTTTTCACTTGGAAAACTTTCGCTTTCAAATGAACAATTGAAAAAATAATGTTTAATTCATAAATATTTAAATTCGATATTTTTGTTTGTTTTTTTTAGATCGTTGATGTTCAAATGCCCTTCGACAAGACAAAGAATCAACGGAAAGGATTCTGCTTTATCACTTTTGAATCCGAACAGATCGTTAACGAACTCTTAAAAACACCGAAACAATCGATAAATGGAAAAGAGGTGAGATTTTTGTGTTATTATCAATTTTTCATAAATATTTTTGCCTATTTTTTTTTATGAAATAGTTGCGAACTTTTCACTGATAAATTTTATTTTGATTTATTTCTTTAGGTTGATGTTAAAAAAGCAACCCCAAAACCAGACGGTATGGGTGGAATGAGAGTAGGAGCGGGTGCTCGTGGAGGTCGCGGTGGACGTGGTGGTAGAGGACGAGGTTTCGGCGGCCAAGGAGGATGGGGACAAGGTGGTTACGGTGGTGGCTATGGCGGTGGATACGGCCAAGGCGGATATGGGGGTGGGTACGATGGATATGGCGGTGGTTATGACTACTACGGCGGTGGGTACGGAGGCTACGGTTATGGAGACTACAGTGGATACGGTAATTGATCCTTTGATCATAAATCGTACACTTTAGTTACAAAGCGAACGAACAAACGAACGATCGATCAAAATTTCCAAAATTATGAATTACAAATCGTCGTCATTTCAAATCAATCAAGCAATTCTTTCTTCAAATTTCATCAACCTCTCATTTTTATCACTTTTTTACATATACATACGTATATACACATATACATAATTATATATGTGTATATACAATAATAATCACCTTCCTCTCATATTTCAAACATCTTTTCAGTACCTATCCCTTCTTTTTATTTATTTCTATCATCTTTTTTTCCCCTCTTTGACCAAATTTTTCAGGATTATAATTTTCTCTTTTTTTCTATTTATAAAAATAATTCATTGTCTTTCCAATTCATCTGTTTCGCGAAAAACCTCTTGGTTGGTTAATTTTGAATACAAAGATAATTTGGATCTCGCGATTTTATAACTCCAGGAACCAAAATTCTTTAACCTCCAAAGGAAATGTACTTGGTTCCCCTCTTTTTTTTCAATATATTAATTGACTCTTTTTATTTAAATGCGTTACGACCAATTTCAGAGTAATAGTGGCATTTTTTTCCTGATTTTAACATTTCAAAAAGGAATTTAATAAGTCACTTATCGGTTCACTTTACATAATCGTAAGGAAAAGTCTAGTTTCGATAGTAGTTGAAATTTTCAAGAATTTGCTTTGCTTAAAATTTTGTCTTTCGAGATCAAAAAAAGAAAGTTGCTTTCTTGAGAAATGTTTAAAATTAGAATTGAAGCAAAATAAATATGAGCCTGATTCTTTGTTACACCGTGTGTTCCATGAAAACGCAGACGGCTATGGCTATGGCGGTGGTAGTTACGATGGTGGCTACAGTGGTGGTCGCGGTGGTGCACGCGGTAAAGGTACGCAATTAGCGTCCCTTCTCAATTATCTTCTTCTCACACACACGCTCTCTTACTCTCTGTCTTCGTCTCTCTCACTTCACTTCCCCCTATCATTTTTCAATCATATTTATTCTCACAAACTCTCTTCCCATCATTCCACTCTCAAGGAAGAAAGTCACGAACGAAAATAATGCCGTGCGAGGAGTTTACTGCACGCGCCACTTTCGCCTGGGGGAACTTATTTATCCCGTATTGATCCGATAGTAAATTTAGAAACGAGGTGGGAAATCTGGAGTAAGATCGAATGACTAAGAAAATGAAGTCTCACCACCGCAGAAAATGCGGATCTAAGATTTTCCCCATTTTTCTTAGAAAATTCTAAATTCCTTCATCAATACGGATTACATCAGTTCCCGAATTTCGTATTTCTTATAACTTTCTACTCGGCAATATTAACACTGCAAAAATTTCATGATAATTTAAACGTAATTGAATCGAGGACCAGAATTTTTCTGGTTTCAATTTTTTTTTTTTTTTTTTTTTCTTCAATGTATCGTTCTTCTTTCTTCCCCGGACACATCGATTCCTTTTTTCTCATTTACTTCACTTTAATGTCTCTGTTGGATTCATATCTCACCATATCCTTCAAAACTTCCCTTTAAAAAGTGATACAGCCTCCCCCCCTAATATTACCAAAAGAATTCCGAAAACAAATTACTGTTCATTGTTGTCTCAGGGAAATGTTCATTGTCTTGATTAAATCCTGATAGAAAATATGTGGATAATTCTCTGTTGCGATTTTTCAGTAGAAAGCTGTGTCTGGTAATAGATAACTTATCTTTTTAAAAATTTAACACACGCTTTTTATCCAAAAATCACAACGACCTATTATAAATAATATCCATACCGACTTCAAATCCTGAGTTCCGATAATTGTTTTAAATGCATTTAACATTAGACAAAATGAAAACCCTAGAAATTGATTCGCAGCTAATTTGTTTTCCCCCGTTTTTTTCAAAGGATCGTAAGAAGACGTGTTAGTTTTTCAGCCCCAACTGCGAATAATTCTTCAACGCCTTTTTGTGTTTGTTATTATTGGAAGAATACATTCTCTTTCCCCCCGACGAAATTTTCAATTTAGAATTTTGGACATTTTAAAGTAAATATTTACCTTGGTAAAAGAAATCAAAATCAACGTTAATAAAATTATTTAAGCGTTTCTTTAAAAAAAAAAGGATCGGGAAGGTTTGTTGGATAACCAGAAATGGGTTAGTCTTTTATTATTTATTAACGAAACAAAAAAATAAAGTTTACATTTGTAAATTTTCAAAGAGTAAGAGAAACTTGAAGAGTAGAAAACAGATATTCAAAATTTTCTCGAAATCAGTAACGATACTTCTGGACGTTAAATTTTTCAATTTTATATTGAAGTCGAATTTAATGAGACAACTTTTTTATCGTATCAATGATTTTGCATTTGAAAAACCAATCTTCCTATGATCTAAATGTAATATGATAACATTTTATATACAATGATTAACTTGGAAAACCGAATTAAGATTTTTGCAACATACTTTTGATAACAATTGTCATTATTTGATGAGATTGAAACTGAAAGCTCAGTAAGAGTGACGTCAAATGTTAATTACCAAACTTTATTTTTCTCTTTTGATTTAGAATCGGCCCGTCTATTATTAATTTACTATTTTCTAGAAAACTTTTCTCCAAAATAATTTCTTTTAAACTTTGTTTCTATAGAAACGAGGCAAAAATATTAAGGTTTTTCGGTAGACGGGATAGGAGCCATTTTGTATTTAGCAAGATATTAAAAACTAGAAATCAATTTTTAATGTTTTACAGTATTTCAATATGTCTGTTATTATCTTTAAAGAAAAAGAATTGAATATTTTGTTATTTTATTCAATATTTTGCTAACTATAAAATTACGAATTTTTCGTCTACTACCGAATTATCTTAAGTTAAGCAAATGGAAAAAGTACTTTCCGTCTTTATTTTTTCTCCCTATAAAAGCAATTTGGGGCTTAAAAACTAAATGTATCCCAACCCTTGAACATTTCTGCAAGTTGCAAATTTTTGTAAACCCTTTGTCTTCCAAATTTTTGGGGAATGTTAAAAATAAGTTTCCTTTGAATGAAGAACAACTTATTTTTAAATTACCAGAGAAACGCATACTTTCTAATTCGATCTTTTTTTACAAAACTTTTCAGAAAAAAGAAACTATAATAATTTTTTTTAAATGAAACCCACAAAACCTTGCAGCTTACTACCTTAGCCTGTAGCCTCTATGTAGTATTTTCTTTTTGTAGTAAATTGGTTTTCTTTTCTTTAATTATCAGTAATTTTATTTTATCATTTTTTCAAGTAGTTCTCTTTCATTTTTTTTTAACTTCATTTATTTATTGTTGTCTTCGTTATTGTTACAACACTATTTACATATTCTTAGGAATAACGTAGATTTTACATTTTAAGTTGATATAGTAGTATGTCTCTCATAATTCTTTTTTTAAATCCTAAAGAAGGATGAATTTTAAATGTTGTCGAATAAGAGTTTAAAGGTGCAATTTTGTTTATCTCTCTTTCTACTCTTTTTTTTCTTCAAATCACTTATGATTAATCTAACAGTGAGAAATGGGCGGTATGTTTCAGGAGGCTCAGGCTACGGCGGAAAGCAGAGGGGTAGTGGTCGTCAAAACCAAAGGCACCAACCCTATTAAAAGGAAATCCTCATTTCGCGACAACAATGTTTTAATTAAGTCACATTGTTAACCGCTGGTGAGTCAATTTTGCTCAGTCTTAGTGTTTAATGTGTTTATTTAATTATTTCTCTATTTCCCCTCACGTACTTTTATTTCATTTTCCTTTCCTTTCCTTTTCTTAAAAACAAAAAACATTTAGTTGTAATTTTCTTTTTTAACTATGTTTATGTATATTTTTTTAAAATTATTTTTATCTTCGATGCTGTAGCCGCCGAACCCATCAATACGAATTTTCATATCATCTGAAAACAACTTTCACATTTAAAAATGATTTATTAGCTACAAAAAAACAATTTATAACCACGCGACATTGCTCAAATTTCTTTTTTATTTTCAATGTGAATTTATTTAATACCGTAATTAATGTATCGATAGAAAAAAAAAATAAGATCTAAATATTTAATTTTTGTTTGCAGGATTTCAACCCCAGTCTCATAATTCGTCGAATCATCATTCCATAAAATCCCGTCATTTTCATCAAGAACAACGCAGATACCAGCTGCCGCAAAATAAAAGCAGTCATCAAGATCATCATCAACAAAAATAATTACAATAGGTTTTCTTTTTTATTCAATATTATTAATATTATACGTTTAAAAAAAAACAGAAAAGATACAATATTAATCCAAAAATTTGATCTTTCGAGTTCAACTTTTTTCCACTCGAAAGATCGAATTTTTATCGAATCAAATCAATAATAATAAAAAAAAGAAGAAAGAAAATGAAAAATGGTCGTTACCTTAGTACGCAATGAAGAGTCAAAGTATATTTAAGCAGAATAAAATAAAATCGGAAGTACCTAAACGACGAATATATTAGTAAATTAATAACATTTACGAAAAGCAAAAATACACTCTGTCGTGTAATATCAAAATTCACAACAAAATCACATAGACACGAAACAGACACGAGAACAAATAAGGAAATAAATATATATTTCTCTTTCTCTTCCCCGTCCTTCCGCGTACACGGGTAGAAAAAAAAAGATCGTCTTTTTATCATTTCCGTAGTTTGCAAGGTAATCGAATAATTGAGATCAGGCGAATAATTAACTACCTAAGCAGTGGTTTTTGTTTAGAATATCGAAGAAAACAGTTTCCTGAGACCAGAGTCGATAGGGTTCAATTTTTTTCTGCTCCGATAAGAGAATGATTTCAGGATCCTCTTCTACTCTTTATTTATGTTACAGTTAATGAAATAATAATCACAGCATCGAAAGGATTGATTCCTATTCTTACACAAATGATTTCAATCGAATGCAAAGATTATGTAACGAGGGAAAAAACCGGTTCACATGAAATTACGGAAATTCGATAACAAGATTTTTGCTTCCTTACTGATAAGAGTAATCGGATGATTTCATGTATAGATTATACGATACGATACGATACTTAGGTGATCGTATGCATGAATGAGTTCAATTTCTTTACGATTTAAATACTTTTTTTTTTTAACAAATTCTTATGTCTTTCTGGATGTAAAATTTGGTATTATGATAATTACTAGGGAAAAAGAGCAATTAAATCGGACGGAAATTGAAAACAGTAATGGAATTTATTAATAAAGTCATTTTTTGTGTACATAATAATAACAAAGTGGTTTTTTCATAAACAAACATTTTACAATGCATTGTTCAATTTTTCTGTCCAAACTGTTGTAACCAATTGATCGATCGGTTCGTTAGTCTTTCGACGGAAATTGCAATTGATGAAGAAAAATAATGAACCTTTTCTCTGTTTTCTTCCTTTTTCCCCCCGATTTCTTCAATTCTTCTTTTGTGAATTTCAATTGCAGGTAATTTTTTAAGCCCTCAATTTTTAATTTAAACGGAAATCTTAACTTTCTCTTTATTTTGTAGCATATTTTGGAATTATTATAACCTTTTTATTACGATAGTCTTTAGTAAAAAAAAAAAATAACGATACACATTTATTTCTATAAACGGCAGTAATCGAAATGAAAAATAATTGTATTTTGTATAATAAAAGAAACGAACGAATTTCGCAAAAAAGGATAAAAGCAGACTAAAAAGAATGCTAACACGTGGTTTTAAGAAAGCAAGAAAACAGGTTTTATTTGGATTCCAAGAAAAATATTGTACGAATGGTTAACGGAAATTTCTGTACTTACATATTTCTTTGAATTATTCAAAATATGCCAACAAGTAATACATAAAAAAAAAGTACAAGTCAAAGATTAAGTTAGATTTATTTGTATGAATTACGTAAAATAATAAAATATTTCTCATGACAAGAAACAAACGTGGACTTTTCCAAATTTTATTTTTCAAATCTCGACTTTTTTGTATATTTGTGCTTCTTTTTTTTAATATTGAAAAATGGTGTAACACAAATCAATTTTATTATCGAAAGTTGCCTAAGAATAAGATGTTCAAAAAATGAACGAATAAAATGTTCAAATGACAGTTTTTTTTTAAATTTCTATGTTTGAAAGAAACAAAATTGTTTTTCGAAAATTTGGAGGGAAAACTCGAATTTACAACTTCCAGCAAACGAAAAATAAATTGTTCAACATTTTTAAATTCCTTCTTCCAAAATTCCAATGTTTTGAAGAAAATTACAAATATCCTTCCAACAATGCAAATTTCGGATTATTTTAAAATTAATTATTGGAGTTGTAAGTTCTTCCAAACAAAATGTTTAATAACCACAACACAACCCGCAATCTTCTTCGGTTTTTTTTTTACTGATTGTAAACTTTTTAATTCTTCTATCAATGTATTACAATTATTTTTGTTGTTCTTACTTGGAAAGAATTCTCTTTAATAACGAAAAAAATATTAGTTTTCCGTGAATGTCTTCGTTAAAATGAGTCAAGCGGTGTCGAACCAACGAGGTTCGATAACGTTACACTTGATAGGTGGTTGTAAGAATGGTGTAGAATTCGGGAGAATTTTCGGTAAAAATTCCCCAGGCCATAAGTGAATCGCGTCGAGACCCAGTAAACTAATTAATAATCCACGTACCAGTGGAGTGAGTATACTCACGATTCGATTACGTGTCCCAGTCTTTTGAGGCCAAATGAAAATCAATCTTGAACCACCTTGAAGTTTCGAAGGAAAGAGAGATATAGTTTGTAAGTAACAAAGAAGTCCGAGAAATTTTGCAACTTTTAGGAAAAACATTTGTGGCTTTAAACTTTCATTCAGAAACTTAATTCCACAAATCAATAGTTCCTATTATATTAGAGATATTAACGCTTTGCCGTCCGCACGTCTAATTGGAATTCCTTCGTTTGGCGCCGGTATGAATCTTTATGTACGACACCAACGTGGTGCCACCGGACGGCATAGTGTTAATAATTATTATTGACAAAAAAGAATTTTTCTTTATAATACCAAAGTCGCATCGGAATCTGTTTTTCAAACAATTTTTATAATTTTTCCTGGTTTCCTAATTCGATGCAAAATTCAATAAAACACGTGAGTAATAATTTTTGAAATTCGGATTCGAAAAAAAAGAAAAATCTTAAAATTCTTGAGAATTGTAAGGAGCAAAATCGCATTGTAATAAAAACCTGTATTTCTCCGTACGATAGAAGAAGTGACATGATGCGGATTAACTCCAGCTGGAGCAGTAAAAATTCCATTATTTTCATATGATTTCTTCTTTCGATAGTGAAAAGTGCGATAAACTTTTCCATGTTTTTGTAAAACGCCACAGTGTTCTTGGAAGTCTTGCTGTTTGCAATGAATGTAAGAAATTGTGTGAATGCTAGAAGCTTGTGGTGACGTTGCCGAAGATAGTTTGTCGTCGTCGATTTGTGACGATACAAAGTCTATGGATTTCCTAAACGTCGAGAATTGGCATAACAATCGAAATTAATTAATCTGCAATTATTTCAATCAAAATAGGACAAAATTTTAGCCTTGAATTTCAAAATAAGAAAATCCTACTTTGAAAATTCGTTAATTTATTAAAAAAATATGTGAAATTACTCGTGAATCCAATTGGTAGCAACAACATTGTTGCTTTGTATATCCTCCAGATTTTGAAATATTCGTATTTAATCGAGTTCACAAATTTTCGTTATCCTTGTTGAAATTCATTTTGACTCTCCATCAATTGATTGGCATGTAAAAACATTAGGAATTACGCCATTCAGGCTGAAGTTACCATTTTCTCAGTGTTCAAGGAAAGACGAAAAAAGGGAAATTATTCCACAAAAAAAATATCTGCAACTTCACAACAAACTTTTGCTTGTATAACCAAAAAGAAAATTATTTCTCGCTGTCATCTTTCTTTAGTTAAAAAAAAAATTTCCAGTCTCAGTTTTCAAATCTGGCGAGAAATCATTGAAAATAGTTATAACAAATTTTCTTATAATGGCAGATTTGTGTTGCATGTGTGAGTATTTCAAAAACGCGAGCTTTAATTTCGGAATATTATGAAAATCCTATTTTACACAGAAAATATCGAATTTTCCGAAAATAGAAAAATCTAAAATGCGAAATAATGTGAATTGTTCGTAATTGAAGGTAAATCCGAGCAAGACCTTCACAAGAAAGGCTCAAAGCCACCGGCGCCTTCGGTATCATCGTCTTCGGCATGTTTCCTAAAAGATACAGTCTCCAAATTCGAGGAAAGACACAATCATTTGAAAGGAAAAGAAAATTTCCTGAAAGATAAAATTTCAACAATGGAAAAATCCATTCCTGCAATAATGGCCTGTAACTTGTTGCTCTGCAACAATGATCTACCAGCGACTCCTCCGACGTGTAAAATTCGAGAAATCATCCAAGAATGCTGCCCCTCGTCGTCCCCAAATTCAACCGACAGACTTGTACACGAACTTCAAAAAACCGTGGAACACCTTCAAAAGGAAACTACGGAGTTGCATGTACGGCATGAAATTGCATTCAACGATCCCAGACATAACTGGTAAATTCAGAAAAAGAAACTTCGAAAAAATGTCAAACGGAATTCTGAAGTTTGCCGATTTTAAAAAAATTAAGTTGTTCCAAAACTAAAATTATTGACTTCCACCGAAGGGGTAAAAATGCTACTTTTTAGAAGATCGGAGAAAACATGCATTCTTGGATATTTACCAATTTCATTGAAAATTGGTCAAAAAAAATATGGAATAATAATTTTTAAATAATTACATACGGAAAGCTAGTGTTACATAAAATATTATGTCGACATTTCAATAATTTGAATTTTGAATCTTAAAAAACTCGAAATTTTTAGGGACGTTCTCATAAAAATAGCTTTTTGTACCTAAACATAAATTATCGTCTCATTTTCTTCCAGGACGAAATAATAAATGCAGACGTGGAATTGGAAGAGACTGAAATGGAATTGGAGTCTTTGGAATTGATCAACAAGGAATTGCAGGATCAATTGAAGGAATTGGAAAAGGAATCGGAGTTAAATAGGATTTCGAGCTTACACTCGATAGGCTCGGAAGATATAATTTGTTTAAACAAATTGCGAGAGTTCGGGGAACAGGAGTTGAGTCTGAAGAATTATATGAAGGAACTGGAAGTGAAGGAATTTATGTTGCGACAACAAATGGAGCAATTGCTGTGTTCCAATGATGACTGTCAAGGTCCGCCCTGTTCTAGGGGATTCCAAAAAAAGGGATTTGAGACTGTAATTTTCATTTTTATATAACATTTGAAAGAAGAATCACAAATAAATAATTTATTTATTTGTGTTTTTTTCTGTAAGAAAAAGTAGATGGCAATTTTTGTTTTTGCAAGTTGCAGAAATTAAAAATTCCAAAATTGAGAGACAGTAAATTGATTAGATTTCTTCTATTTTCAATCTTTGGAAATAATAATAATAATAATAATTCACAGTAGCACAATTTTTTTAAAAGAAAAACATGATTTTGTATTTTTTCATTTTAGAAAACTGCGAAATCGTGCATATGCGCACCTCAAAAGTTAATATGTCCAGCAACGATGCGGCCAAAAGCAATGAATTGTTTAAACTGTCGAAGAACAAAAACCGACTGCAAAAAAAACAAAATATCTCACTTCGCGAAAACGTGTACCGTGAATTTGAGGTCGGAGCAATTAAAATATTGCCCCTGCAGTCAATTTTTGAAGGAAACCAACAACATTCCGATTCCGTCAAAACCAAAAGACGCTAAAAATTCATGCAGGTGTACACCGAGCATAGAAAAACATTTAGGAGAATCATCCATAACTGCATCTCCAGTGCAACGTGAGAATAAGAAAGAACCAGAGGACAAAGAAAATGCGGAAACGAGCGAAGAAGAATTTTGCGAATGTTGCGATTGCGGATGTAACTAATGACGATGAGAGAGAAAAAGACGGTGTTCAGGGCGAATATTATCCGGTATTATTTATTGAATAATTTCAGAAATGTAAGTTTTCCGAACTATTGGAAGAATTCCAGAATTTTGCAATATTCTGAAATTTCAAACTCATTCGTAATTTTATTTTCCTGTATAGAAAATAAAAATAAATTCCTGATAGCAAATTTCTGGAATTCTGCAAAAAAAATTCCAGAATTGCAAAATTCCGAAACGTTTCTAATAATTCCAAAATTGCGAAGTCCTGGTATTCTTCCTTAAAAAAAAAATCCAACCACAATTTTCGTATCAAACGCATTTAATTTCGAAATTTTATTACAAATTTTCAAAATTTACAGAAATAAATTTCGGTACAAATGTTTCTTTATTAGATCTTATCGCGAAAACTTATCAATACGTTATGAAAGAGAGGCAATGAGAAAATCAACCTGAATTCTTATTACTCGAGTTTTTTGTTCGAAGGTTGCTAATTCGCATTTTTCGACGTTGATTTAGAACGGAATGTGGAACGGATAGTAAGGGCTCGGTTCGCACCTGAAACAGAAATATTATAGGTAAAATTCGAATCGAATCAAAAAATGAAATCGCAAAAATATTGAGTTTTGAACTGGAATTTGAAAAAGAAAATCAAGCTAAGTCTAATTTCTTTCTCAATTTCAGCAACATGTCTCCCTTACGAATTATTGCTTAAATTAGGAAATATCGTACCCAGTCATTGGACAAATTCTTCCATTGCAATCGAAAGTGTCGATGTAAGCGATATCCTCGGGAGCGAGCTTGAAGTCGAAGACTTCGAAATTCTCGGCGATGCGGGACTTCGTGACGGATTTTGGAATGACTATGTGCCCACGGTCCAACTGTGAACAACAAAATGGTAACGATTTAATAGCATCTTTGGCAACTTACATCTTGACTGACAGTCAAAATTTCCATAAGTTTCAAAAATCCTGTCAATTTAGTTTTTTTAGAGAGGGTGGTTTCAATTTGGATTTGAATTTAGGTATAAAACTCAGAATTCATCGAAAAATTTGAAACAGACCTGGATTTGAATTTTTTTTAGGTGCGTTCTAGAATTATAATTTTTTTTTCAATTTTCATTGAATCCATTGGGGAGTTCTATTTTCTAAAAGGTTACTAAGTTTCAATTGCTTTTGGCTGAATTAAACAAGTATTTATATTACATTATATTTCATAATGTCATAAATTTTTTTCTTTGAATAAAATTTTGTCCCTTATTAAATTAAATTTAAACGAAAATAATTTTTATAATGTATAAATAAAAATAAAATTTCAATTTAAAAATTTAAGTTTTTGACAGTAATTTTTTTTATGAAAACAATTATTTATTTAAAAGTTAATGAAATGTAAACTATTAATTATACTCTACTTATAATCAGAGTATAATTAATAAACTGTAAAACCCATTAAAAAATCCAGTCTTACCTGGTAACGAATCAGGACTTGAGCGGGTGTCTTCTTATATTTCTTAGCGACTTCCTGCAGTTTAGCATCGTCCATCAGTTTGGGGTCGTCCGGCTTAGCCCAGGGTCTGTCCGGGGATCCTAGAGGGCTGTATGCAGTTACCGTTACTCCTTTTTCCAGGCAAAATGCCGACAATTTCTTTTGGTTCAAATAAGGGTGGCATTCAACCTGAAAAGTAAATTAAACCGAAGGTATTTATTATCTCTACTGTGGTACATACATTATCAACTCAATTTTTAACCAAACTTGCAACTTCCTAGACTGAAAATATTTTTTCGAACTTGAAAAAATATGAGAAAAAATATGATTGAAATTTTTCTTCGAACTTGGGACTAAAAAAATTCAATTCGTCGCTGAAGTCGATACCAAAATTGAATTTTCCCTAATTAGAAATTTTTGTTTGCTACATTTCCAACCACAATTCTCTCAACAATATCATTTTCTTCTTTCTCCCTCACCTGGTTAGTAACAGGTTTAACGGTGCAATTCTTTAAAAGTCTTTCGAGCTGCTCCGAATTGAAGTTACTGACACCGATGTTCTTGGTCAAGCCTTTGCTCAAAACTCCTTCCATTCCTTTCCATGTGTCGAGGTAATCGACATCGCTAAGGATGGGAGTCCCATTAGGATGTTGTGGGAATAATGACTCTCCTTCTTGGTATCCCATCGGCCAGTGAATCAGGTAGAGGTCGAGGTACTGGATCCCGAGGTTCTTCAGAGTTGTCTTCAGGGCAGGTTCCACTAAGTCTGTTTTGTGATATGTGTTCCATAATTTGCTCGTGATGAAGAGATCCTCTCTTTTCACAATGCCTTCCTGGAACTTAGCCTTTAGCGCTTCCCCGACTTCCTTCTCGTTGCCATAAACATGAGCACAGTCGATATGACGGTACCCGATATCGATAGCGTCCTTAACAGCTTGAGTTACTTCGCCTGGTTTTGACTGAAAATAGAAAACAAAAATTGTAAAATTTAAGAATGACAATCCAGAATTCAAAAAGAAAAGAGTTAAATTCGAACGAGTCTTGAAAAAATTGTAGATTCAAATTTTTGGGAAACTCGA
This sequence comes from Gasteruption jaculator, assembly GCA_949825005.1. Lineage (NCBI taxonomy): Eukaryota > Metazoa > Arthropoda > Insecta > Hymenoptera > Gasteruptiidae > Gasteruption > Gasteruption jaculator. Next base: position 3,150,318 of record OX463768.1, read on the forward strand.
ATCGATATATTTCATTCAAGTATTTTGTGGGATTCGTTATCGAAGATAGTGTTCTAATATATTGGGGATTTTTTTTACATGATCAATTGTTATCGGAGATAGAGTTTGTAGATATTGGGTTTTTTTTCCTGATTATCGCCTTCTATCGAAACTTAGGTGACTCGGAGATTAGGAGAAAGCGATTAAAGATTCGAGGTCGATAAGAATTTTTGTATGTATTTGCAAGAACACGGAAACTTTCTACCATATTTATTTTAATATATGTTTCATTTAAAATTCTAAAGACTGTTTTAGTGTCAATAGCAATTAAAGATTATAAATTATTGATTTTTAGGAGAAACAAATAATACACATTGAGATTTAAAAAATTTCCAAGTATAGAAATTATTACATTGCCCTATAAAAAAAGTATGTTTTATTTAAAAACCAAAATTCCTTTTTTTATTAATTAGTTTTGCTATTTTCACAACCCTTTGGATTTATTGTTAGATTTCAGACCACCTTTGTTTTATATTCATTATAATATCTAAAAAAAACCCTTGAATATATTTTTTAAATTGATATAATGGCAATTTTAATGAAGTTCCTAGTTATCTGTTGCTATATATACACATATATTATTGATGAGAAGTATATAACACCTCTTATCTATGCTCACATATCTTCTTAGACCATACGTTTCTAATTAAGCTTAATGGCAACAGTGTTGTATATACATACAACTAGAAATCCTTGGAATTTTCCACAGATAAATGATTCTTTCCACAAAATGTTTCTTTCTGTCTTTTTTTTTGTTACACAAGCCTTCATTCATTCTTATCTGATGAATCAGGATTTTTATGCGACATACTATATTTCTAATTCACTCACGGAAGGAAGTTAATTGAACATTGTACTAAGTTGACTCAAACAATATCACCCATTGTTGCGAGAACAGGTTCTAAATAAAATCCATACATGGAAAAGTCGGAGTAATACTATATATGTACATTATTTTAGAACAAAAGAATTAATAAGAAATTAAACTGTATTATGTAGGCATTAGTAGTATCTATATAGTCGATAAATTTTTAATGTATATAACGATATAGAAATAAATCTCTATTTTGCTCGAGTTCATATTAAATGGAAAGTTGTGCTTGAAAAAATTCTGTATAAATGAAAAAAATGATTTAGAATGTTCAGCTTTGACGAGATTCATCTTTTAATAAATATTTTTTGAATTCATGTAGAAATGATTGAAACCCAGTGATTTTGTAAGTTTCCATGACGAATGTTAATTCACAGAATAAAAATACCAAAATTAAAATTTAATTTTGGTATTTTTCAGATGAATTCTGTAGGAAAATTACAAAAGAAAATGATTGAACTTATTCTAACATTTTTCAGATGATTCGAATGAAATGTTGTGAAATTCATATTAAAAATATCATTCGTTAGGAAAATTATAAAAACCCATTTTGGCGATTATTAACGAAATATTGGGGGGTTGCCATTATTTTCAGATGGAAAAAAAAGAAAAGTACAGAAAACTATTATAATTTAGCCCATTTTTCAGAAAAGATTACTAAGATTGAGAAAACTGAATTTTCAATATTTCCAAACACATCAAATAGACCAATTAAAGAAAAATTTCCATAAAAAAATTATGAACTCAATTTTTCTTGGAATATGCTTTCCATTTCTAATTATTTCTACCAATTATTCGAAGTTAGTCTCAGTTTTCTGTAGAATTCCATTCGCGAGGACCTAAAATTCCAGTGCCTACTCTGTTCCATTTTTTTTAGTACTTTCGGGCGGCGTATTTTTCCACTGGCGCGCTGCGGGCCCAGTCGCAACCCAAAATCCTTGCGACTCACCTTCCATGTGCCCAATCCAAAAGCGGGAATCTCATTCCCGTTGTAAAACTTCACTTTCGGTACTTTTCCAGCCATGATCTTCGGATTACGTAATTGAGTTCTCAGTTGAAGTGGATTCTCGCGTGACACGAACTCGATAGGTTGATTTTGCAAAGCTGTGCAATGTATTTATACGTACGATAAAAAACAAGACATATACTTCGTCACTCGCAATCTCAGCAAACGGCCGCCAGTCGATTGCGAAAAAATGATTAGCGCCGGCTAGGAAGTTCCCTTTTATAGCTTTCTGCCGGTAACTCCATAAACCCCGCGCATGGCGTTTCAGCCTTACGCTATTATTCGCTCGTTCTTCATTCAACGGACTTGTGCGATAGGTAAAGCAACGGTATTTCGTCCTCTTCTATTTCATGCGAATAGAAAAGAAAGAGAAATCGGCATTCGAACGAACGCAGCCACGCTTAGAAGCTTCCAGAGATACTCAAATCACCCGGGGAAGCTTTTGGTCTTTGTTAGACATTTTCTTTACAGTGAATTTAAAATGCTTCTTTGTATTCATATGTGTATAGTTAGAGAATTACTGGAAAAAGACATAATATCTCTTTACCTATTTACAATTAGTTATTCACAATCAGTGATGTTAGGAATGCGAAAGTATTTGCATATACATATATTTCAGTGCATTCAACACTAGTTCACCAACCATACCTATCCTGATGGTGGATGACCCTGGTGAAAATATTTTTCAGAATTTCTTAGAAATTCCTATAAGAATTTGGAGTGTTGTCAGACAGTTTCTGAAATTGCTCTGGATGTCTTTGAAACTTTTCAGAACTTTCGAAGTTCGTCAGACCTTTTTTGAAAAGTTCTCTGAAATTTCCAGAAAGTAAGAATTTATAAATTTTTTTTAAATTCCCTAAATTCAGAAATTTACACTCCAGGTGTTTTTGAAGCACAGCTGTAGTTTGTCATAAGTTCTAAAACTTAATAAATAACGTTATTTTTTTTGGGGGGGGGGGGGGGGGGGGGGGGGTATCCAATTCCAACCGAATCCGATTCCGTTGAATTCATCACCTTAATATATTTTGCCTTTCCATCTTTTTCCATTTCGGTCTTCCCAACGGTTTCTGTTCAGTGGGTCTACCACCCATTGGCGTCTTGTACTATGTAGTTCTAGTTTCCTCCATTCCCGCTACGCGTCCTGCCCGTTATGGTCCCATAGCATGGAATATTTCTGAAATGTTTTTGTAGATAAGGATTGAATTATTTCTGACATATTGTTCATCTCTAAAAACGGGATATACAAAATATTTCAGAAAATACTATTTAACAATTTCACAAATATTTAATACCGTATTTAATATATTATTAAACATTATTATAATATTTTATACGCTTTAAAAGCGTTCCTGCATGTATTTCCATTTTTATGTTTTTTTCTCTTTTTTTTCGCGTTTGTCCTGAAAAAAAAACAATCCGTAGCCAAATTGCTTCGGTTGCATAATAAACAGAGCGAGTGACCTCTGAACTCTTTTTGTAACGGATGGAGGATTCGGTTTTATGCAGTTTCTAAACCAGCTGCGAACTGGTGTAATGTTGATAACCCTTTGGATGAACCTAATATGTGTAGAATATAAATGCGATAGAAGCCCACGCATACATAGACACACGAATACATACAAGCGCGTGGATACACCGTTGAGATCAATAGCATGATTTCGTTTTAAACGGGTAGGGTGGGTATGGACGGGCTCGTGGAAAAGTACCGCATCCGTTAAGGATCTTGATGGGAGCTAAAAGGGATGAAAGAAATGAACGCGTTAAGTCGCGTGGTCTTTTTTTTCACCGCCTTTGCAGAGTGGTATAGGAGCTACAATAGTAATATAACAGCAAAACCCTAGTAATGTAATAGTGTAGTAGAGATAGTAGTTTTCCTACAGGATGAAGTGCATGGATGTTGGATTGCAAAAAACAGAAAAGAATTTCTCGTCCTTCCCCCCTTCTCTTTGTGTATTATTTTACATGTATTTCAATGACATTTACGAGAATCCAGTTACCAACAGTGGGTCCTAGAAAGCATAACTGTTATTCCATAATTGGTAGTTCAGGAATCAGGACATTATTTACACCCTGCTACGATGCGCATGATCTAGTGCCATATTCAAAATTAACGTCTGCCCTAGTAACTAATGGTAAATGGATAATCTGTCCAAGAAACTACCGATAAATAATAATAATAATCATAATGATAATGATAATAATAATAGCAATAGCAATAATAATAGTAATAATAGTAAGAACGGTAGTATATAGTAATAATAGTAACACTGTTAGTATATCTATATATATCATTCTAATTAAAGAAAAAAACCTGAAAATGTGTGTGAATGTGTGTGTGTTGTATGATGTTGCAAAACGCGGATTTCTTTCTCGTTCTTTTTCCTCTTTTTCCGTATTATCATGGATATCTGACGTTTGTATTTATATGAGAACAGCTGATTGTGGGAAAATATGTATAACATATATATAGCTACTCCAATGCCGGAAGTGAAACATACCAGGATCGAAGTGGTACAGTTTATCAAGTTTTGGAAATCTTTTATTTTACTTAACGCATTGCGTACGGCGCTCTGCGCGTTCGCAATGTCGATTTTTTAGGAGATCGTGCGCGAGCTGGGGGTAAAAATAAATACCTTTATGGAAACGCCCACTATCGAGCTATTTTTTTCCATACACTATGACATCTCAAGAGTATCACCTTAAAATTTTATGAAAATATATTAAAAATTGCCAGAGTTATAATTTTTTTTAAGTAAAAACAGGTTTTTACGCATTGCCTCCTTGCTGATTTTTTTTCGCCAATTCGAAAATTTTATAAAAATTTTTTGCCATGATATTCTCATTCTAAAAGGTTCAAACTAATATCCTGAATTTTTATGAGTCGTTCGGAATGATATTGGCAACGCGGCAATTGTTTAAACATAGCTGGGGTCATTCTGACCCCGTGTGACCGGCACGTTATTTTTAGAACGTGTGACCTCTAAGGTTTAAGAACGAGAGAGGCTTCGTTATCCTGGTAACGTATCGAAAATATTTGTCGCTGCTTGTTGCGATTGAATAAGACAAAACATGAAAATAAGATATCTCGTGACCCGGCTGCAACGTTCGATTTGCTAAAAACGAGACATCTCGTGACCCGTACGCAATAGGTTAATTAAAATTTATTTTTGCAAGAAATGTGCGAGTCTACATCCTGTAACAACAAATTTCAATGATAAAGAGAAGAAAGCTTCCCAAATGTTATGTTGGACTTTCCTTTATTTTATTGGGTCCTGGTGTCAAAGAGTATATAGATAAAAAATATATAATTACTATTATTAGTATTACACCTACAGAAGTGGTACTTTTCTGTACATATAAAAATCTACTTACATAGTAGTGTGAGTTTCTTTTTTCCCTTCAAGTATCGACTCAAAGATATTCTCAAAGAAGCGAAGGAATGATAATGCGTTATTTATTTCATTTTCACTGATAACTAATCAATCAATCTAATTTAAATTAGAAGAAACTACAATACTTCATTCATATACACATATATATTGGATATGTCTTATCATAGGATTGTGTTGGATATGTTTTCAACAGTATCGACAATGAGAATTGATATGTTGAATATGAATATGAAGTTTATATGGAGGAAAAAGGGATGTTTTTAATTTTAGCTGACAGCAAAATGCAATTTTGTATATATTAGCATATAAGTTAATTAGCAGCTCAATTTATATAACAGAATCGAGTGGGCGGATAGTGAATCGATATTATCTTTATTCGTTATCGAATTCAAGCGATAATAATAGTAAGACTACTATTACATCTGTTGAGTTAAATCCTAATTTATATTTATGTGTAATTACAGTTATACAAATATTCATAAAATTTTTTAAATTACATTTTTTCTCAAATAAATTCAAAAATTGGATTAAACATTATTACAACTACTTATTCGATCATTTAATTGCCAAAGGTGTATAGATTTCCACTTCGACGGGCATTAAATGAGATTTAGCATCTTTTGGGGCTTATCGCCAATCCTGTCAAAGGGTAACCCGACATAATTTGATAACAGATCCAGTTAAAAAGTTGGGAGATGGTGTATTTTAATAGGTTTAAATAACGGAAAGTGCCAACTGGGAGAGTAAAAGTTTCCATATGGTCTTTCCACGCCGGGACACACACATAAATCCACTTGATAAAATTCCATCCTGTAGTTTATATGTAAGAGGGATCGAAGAGAATTTCATTGAATGAATCATTATAATTTACAGGGTAATTTAATGCCCTCTTAGCCAGCATACATCTTTATTCGAATCGTCTCTTTTAAATAAGTGTCCTTGGAAATACAATCGCAGCAATTATATGAACTTTTGAGATTAAAGTATCGAAGATTATAGTTTTGCAGAAGATATTGGTTACTTCGGTCACTCGAACTTAGCATAGGTTGCAATTGTCAGGAAGTTCCCATTGATCCTTTTTGATGAAAAGTTACTCCTTTTAGTAGAAATAATTCCTATTAATGTAATTATTCCTATTAATAATGATAATGATAATTAAATAATTAATAAATATAATACTAATAATGTAATTATTAATATTATAAATATTACATTATTTATAATAATGTAATTATAATTCAGGAACTATTAAGGAAAGATCTTGATGAATGGTAATTTTCTGTATTTTTTGAAAATGACAAGAATCCTCTATTATTGTTAAAAGCCCAAAAAAATATTTTATAATTCTTGAAAATATGAGAAAATTTCAAGATTTTCCTTGACTTTATGTTTGATAAAAAATTGTCTCTTGTTTGAAATGAAAATATTCTTAAGTATCTAAAATAATTAACATAAAATAGTAATTGCAATAAAATCGAGAGAATTCAAATAATACAATTTAAAATTATCATTACTTCTTTAATTGATTTGTGTACAAAAATCGAAGAGTTTTTTTGAAATTCGTCGTTTCATTTTCGATTCGATACCTTCTCCAAAAAAATATATATATATTTTTTTTAATACCGTAAATGGCATAAGAAGAGAAACAAAGAAGAATGGAATAAAATTACTGAAATGCAAAGTTACATGAGAATTGGACGTTTTAGACCGCTTTTAATTGATTTGTTTCTTTTTTTAAATTATTTCTCTAATAATATTAATATTAATAATAATAATAATTGTAATAGTAATAATAATAATAATATTAATAATTGTAAATAACACTAATACAATTGTAAATATTACTAAATAATGATACAGTATGCGCTACTTTTTGCAACTTCTCATAAGTATTAAATATTCAGAAGAAGAATGAAAAATATTTATTTCTCCATTTGTGATAATCTGATATATATTTGTTTCGTTAACGTTTTCTTCTTTTTAACTTAAGTCGTAATTTTTATTTTTATTGCTTTCAAACTATTCATTTTTACGCAATCATCAATTTTCTTTCGTCGCGAGACAAAAACGGCGGCAGCGTTCTCCCTAAGGTTCATTAGTTTCTTAGAAATCAAAAATCAATTAATTAAGTTCACGAGTGGCAAAAACAGCTTTTCCGTCAACATTTCACAGCTTCGACGGCATAGAAAGCTATCGAAAGTTTCTTTCACTCTTGAGTATCAAAAAAATCCTAATTTTGAGAACTTCCGCTTGGTCGAAACGTAAAGAAATAATTTTGACAATTTAATATTTGTTTCTAAGTTGATTCCAAATTTTACTTCTATTTTATTTGAGTTATCATTTTTTTCTCTCACTATTAGAAATTCCAATTTTCGAGAATTGAAGAATTCAGTAGAAAAAAAGTTTTTACTTAGAAATTTTTCAAATTCTGCGCCAGTAAATTATTGAATATTCTGAAAATTCATTATTTACTTTTATTTTTAATGTTTTCCTTTCGTTATTTAATATCAGACATTTTTATTCTGCGGAATGGAATATAAATCAAACATTTCATTTCAAAATCTTGTCATACTCAACTTCTTAATTAATTAATAAAATTAAAAGTTTGTCATACGAAACTTCTGGATTTCGTAAAAAGGAAAATTAAAATATTAAACGAAAAGCTATTTTTGCCAATTCAGATGGTATTTGCAGTTGCATGTGAATATTATTAGCCTTCATCTCAGCTGGCATTCTAGATGCTGTCAAATCTAATCTTCGATCGGTTCATTCCTCATAAAAGAGAAACACTAAATTTATTTTTTTTGTTTGTTAAATACATGGCGTTTATAGATTGACCCATTTTTTTTTCTTCATGAATTACTCGATCAAACTTTATTTCTTTCTCTCTCTCTCTCGCTCTCTCTCTCTTATTTTAATACATATGGTTCCTTTTCTTCGATAAAAAAGTTACAAATTTATAATAATCATTCTCGCTATTGATCTCTTTCTCCCATACTCTCATTCATAGCATCCATAACATTAAACATGATTAATAAACGTTCTTCGAAGGAATCGCCATGAATTTTCACCAAATCTGTCTTTTTTTTCTTTTTTCAAGTTCGATTCTTCGCATCGCTCAAAGTGAAATCGGCGAAGAACAAATTTGATATGTTTTTTTGTTTACATATTATGTAAAACATAACATCTTTCTTTTCTTTGCCGAGAAAGCAAAGCGTAATTTTTATCGAAATTACAATAGAAATTTGGAGAAAAATAAAAATTTACAGGAAAACTCGATTTTCCTTGTATTTTTTCATTATTAATTGAAAATTCATCGAAAATACTGAAATTATTGTGAAACAATTTGAATCACCTCTTTTTTTTTGTTTATAATATTCATAAGGGCGCGAAAATCATATCAATTTTCTATCATGTTTTTTTATATATGTGGAAAATTACAATTGTATATATATTGGTAACACTAATAGTAATGCCATATATATACTAAATGTACTGGTTTTAAAATATTATTATTATTATTATTACTATTATTATTATTGTTATTATTATTTAATTAATAATGAATAATAATAAATAGTAATAATAGTAATACTATTAGTACCACGTTTTATAAAATTGTAATTTCAAATATATATATAAAAAAAGACCTTGAAAATTGCAATTTGTCTTAAATAAAAATGGAATCCGAAGAATACTATTTCTTATCAATCAATTAGCCGATCGATTTTGCTTTTTTTAATATATTCAATGAAAATTGATGAAATATTCTGAAATCAAATGAAATAATTGAAGTTACTATATTTTCGTTTATAGTATCAATAATACCGCCAAAAAATTACATCAACATGCCATTTTCACATTTTTTTTTTTTTTTTCATATCCGGAAGAATTCCTATTTCAATGGAAAATATTTGCGTCTCATAATGTTTCCAACAAAAAGGCAGATTTCGTCAAAACTGTTTTTATACCCATTTAAATCTATAATAGTACCAAAAAAAGTTATTAGTGTTGTTGTATTTTTTCATTCATTACCTACTATATAAATGTAAACATATATATGTAAATGGTATGTTTATCGATAAAGGCCACGAGTGTGTATTTTATGTAAAAATACCTTAACGGTAGGAAACAAAAAAAAAGAAACTGTCTAACATTACTCTGAATAATAGTCGCACTTAAATGTTCGACGTGCTGAGAAAAAAATATCCATCCGGTCGCAAAGTTGAAAATGGTGAAATTATTCTTTTTTTTTTCTTTCTTTTTAATGACACTCCCAATTTATCGAATTGTAATCGAACGCATTCTTTTCAATGGGATTCCTGACACTTTGATACACCGAGGAACAACATTTGTTCATTCTAAATTCAGTCAAAGCCGCGCAATATTTATTTCGAGAGTCTTTAGTATCAGAAATATATTTTATTCGTTGAAATGTTGACTCGAGCCGAAGAAAATTTTGTTTTCTCAGTGCGAATTTGTGTTATTCTCATTCAAAGGATTTCTATAAATTCCCTTCGTTAAGTTTCTTGACAAAATTAGTAGCGGCATTGAATTTCAGCGGATGGAAAAAATATCGAAATTTCGAAATTGTAAGTTCGAATTAGTTTCAATATTTATATAATTTTTTTCCCGAATACTCGTTTTCAATTTTTCGAATATGACGAAATTCCTAGTCGTCATTTGTAACACTTCCATTGTTATTCCTCGAGGTTTCAAACTGAGCGGAAATTAAGATTAACGTAACAACGAATCAACTCTCATCTCCTCGTTTCGATAATTCCTTGGAAAATTAATTGAATCCTATACAAATAATTAAAAAAAAAAAAGGAAATTCGTTAAATCCTACGCAAGAATTCAAGAAATTTTCTCGCCCGGAGAATTACATTTCATGAGACTCAAAAAATAGTTCGTGAGATTTATACCCGCGTCTTTCCAAATTTTTTTTCTTTGTTTGCGTTTCTAAAAAGTATCGTGATTTCATTTAAAATCAGTTTGTTGCATTTCTCGAAATGCCTCGAAATTTTGCATTGTACGTAAGACTCGAAATACGAAATTCAAAATGCTGCTGGTACAAGAAAATCGCTTAACGTTGATCTCATGGAGAATATGATGTCCAGAAAAAAAAAATCGAGAAAATATCTCAGGAGTTATCGTGAAAATTCATCAAAAATAAATCGTTCTCGGGTTTGAAATTCAGTAGTTTTTCAAAGAAAAAAAAATTCATTTTTCATTTGGAACCCGTGTGTTACCCAGAAAAATTGTGCATTAAAAACTTGCCCATGCCTTCAGTCAAAGAAGATAGATTTTTCCATGGGACTTTCCGATTTAAGAACCACATTTTTTTCTCCATGAGAATACGATTCTCTCCTTTCCTCCCTATCGAAACAGGGTTTTTTTAAATTTAAATCAGGAGGTTTTTATTATTTCTTTGAACCAACACCGACGACTTTTAATCAGAAATTCCGGTTTTAATGCTACAGCAGAGTCGCCGATTCAAATAATTATTTCTATATTTAATTTTGTTCATTGAATGTTAGAAAATAAATTCATTATTATAATAATATTCATTATTATCATATCCTTTTCTAAAATTTTAAATTGGTTGCAGCCAAAAAGTCCTGATTTAAACCAATCAACTGGTTTTTTAAAAGAATTTTGAAGAAGAAAACCCTTGCTTTATTTGTTTGTACCCTGTTTGGAACATCCGAAAGGACATTTCGCCCAAAATGAAACCGAAAGTTCTTTTTTACTAAAAAATCTCGGGGGATTTTTCAAAAATGAAAATAGAAACTATCAAACTCCTCGCTACTATATCTGAAAAAAAGCTTACAAAGACATTCTTCTCCTATTTGGCGCTCTTCATACTGTCTAAGATAACAAGAAAAAAACATATATATAAATATTCTTTATATATACTCCTCGCGTAAGAATTGGGATCGAAAATGGGGACAGGCTTGGATTTGACCTGGCGTCGAAAAAAAAAAATTCGTTTCGCTTCTCTAACATTCCTACGCGAAAATCCTGGTCACCACATTCGAGCCCAACGTGGGAAGAGACTGATTAATTGAACGGAAGACAGAGTGCTTAAAAAAATGAAAGCCTGTTAAAAAGTCGACCAGCACCTTCCTATTAAGTTTCTTGAACTCTCCTATTGTTTCTTTCTTTTTCGCATTTTGCTTCGATATTTCCTCCCTTCTTTTCCTTCATCATCATCTTCTTCGCGGTTTCGATACAAGTTTGAGACGCGTTTTAAAATCGAGGAATGGCTTTAAAAAAGTTTTAAAAAAGTGATAGATAGGCACAAATATTTTAAGTTCGTTCCTTTGCTTTTTGTGTGTGTATGCGTGAGTGAGCGAAGGCAAAAAAAAATACCTTCGCTCCTTTCGATGATGGAATTTTTCCTCTCGTTCATTAAAACCGAGAATATTCTTATCGTATAGGCGATCTCTCCCTCTTTTTCCTATGCTTTGCGTTAGATCAGAATTCACTCGCTCTCATCCTCATCCTCCTCCACCCGCTGCTTCTGCTCTTCCTTTACATGTTCTCGAATTGATCGACGCGACGTTTAGTATTTCCTTTGCGGATTTCACGTAACGTTTTGTATTTGTCACGTCCTTGGCGTACGTTTTCCCTGTGAATTTTATCCATCACCGTTTCCTTCGATTCGTCACGAGATTGAGCCAAATCTTGCTTCAATGCCTGCAACCGGAAAGATTTCATTATTAAATAGCAAATAATCGCGAGAGAGAAGAATTAAAAAAGAAAAGAAAGATAAAAAAATTTTTTAATTTACCAAAGTCTGTGATAGTTTTGGGAAAATGAGTTTCCAGCTTTTTCGAAATGCTGCGATCTTTTTTTTTTCTTTCAGATAAGATAAAAATTGAAACATTATCGAAATTTTAAGGACAATTTTTAATTTCGAATTTTGGGAAATTGCATCTCGAGTATTTTTGAATTTACCAAATCCTCTGAAGATTTCTGACAAAATAAGTTTCTCAATTTCTTGAAATACCAGTATCTTGATTATTGTATTAATTCCATCTGATATATTTTCTTATAATCTTATTTTATTAAGAAACCTTCATGATTACCAAATTATCACAAAAGTGAAGATAACTCGAAATTTCGAAATTGATATCTTCGGGGCAGTTATTTTTGGATTCACCAACACCTCTGAAGATTTTTCATGAAAATTGTTCCGAAACTTTTTCCTTCCGTTTCCTACAATCTTATTTTACAAAATTTCCGAAAAGTACCGAAATTTATATCACTAGAAATTACATGGCCCTCAAAATTTCCGAGTGGATTTATTTAGAATTTCAAAAAATTCGGGACTGTTTATTTTCGTATCTCGAAAAACCCTTAAACCATCTCTCGTAAACTTTTGCAAGGTTTTCTCGGATAGGGAAATTTTCAGGGTACGATTTGACCCTTTCTGTACCTTGAGTTGATCGTGAAGACGTTCGTTTCTTTCGGCAAGAGTGCGTCGTTCCTCGACTGGGTCGATTATCGACTCATCGGTAGCAAGATCTTTCGTAACATCACCGTGCGGCGTTTCGTCCTCGCCGTCTTCTTCGCCCTCTTCCTCATTTTCCTCGACATGATGATGATGCGGAGTGGTGTTGGCTTGCAGAGCTTCTTCTTGTCTCACCCTGTAAATCCAAGAGCCCAACATCGAGATGGATTAACGTTACGTCACTCGTTTCCTCGGCAACAAACAAAAAGGTGTCATTGAAACGGTAAAAAAAAAGAAGAAGAAGAAATAATGAGCCAAGCGCGGAAAAAAAAATTACCTGGCAGCCTCGACCTCTTGCTGCAATCTTCTGGCTTCCGCATCCTTAGCTTCCACTTCGGACTGTATACGTTGCACTTCCTCCTGTTTGTCCCTAATCTCTTGTTCGAGTTTGGCACGTTCGGCAGCTTCCATCTCGTGAGACCTCTCCAGTTTCTCCATCATGGCCGTCAATTCCTTCTGACGATCCTCCAGCTCCTCTTTAGCCGCTTGCAATTGCCTCAGTTGCTCCTCAAGGCGGCGTATCATTTCTTGAGCCTCGGTCAATTCCGCTTGCCGCCTCTCCATTTCCTCGGCCATATTTTTCAATCGCTCCTCGTACTCCTGCTGCTTCTTCTCGGCACGCTCGCGCGCTGCAATTTCCAGCTGCAACTTCTCCCTTTGTTGCTGCTTCGCTATCTTTTCCTCTCTCGCTTGAGCCTTGAATTGAAAAAAAAAAATGAGATTTCAATAAAAAATTTTATTTATATTTAACACGTTGACTGCCACGTGTATTTCCATTGAAATCTCCTTCAGGCCACGAGTGCCCACACCAATTCAATAGTTTTTTACTTCCTGTGGAATACCTTTTCAAATACCTACGACGATCCTTCGCAAATCGTCAAATAAGCGTCACCCGAATACGGGTGACGCGGCCCGATCAGAAACTTTGCTGGCACTCGAATATGGGTGACGCGGCAGTCAACGTGTTAAAGAATTACAAAAATTACAACTGCAATTGCCAAAAAGGAAAGATACTCAGTAAATTTTCGCAGATTGTTATTTACAAAAGGGAAAAATACCTAAAACCCCAAATTCTTTAGAATCACCTACACATAAAAAAGAAGTTATTATATTTACCTTCATCTGTTGGACATCAATGGTATCAGGTTTACGTCTACGCATATAGAGTTCGTGATTGCCCATGCAAAGGGCCAAAATCCTCTTGTTGATCTTGACTCTCGCGGCGAAGAACACGAAATCCGGTGCTTTCTTATCAATTGGTTTGATTATGAACTTCCTATCGTTGAACGAAATGTTCCTGATCTCGGACCAGGGGAACCCAATTTTCGGAGTGAGTTTGTCATCCTTCTCGTAGATATTGAGACCCAGTGCGTCAACACCGAGCCATAATTCCGTACCTTTTTTATTGCGAATCTCGAAGTAATTCACTCCATACATTTCCAGATCCTGAAACGTGTCAATTATTTGTTCATCGGAATCATCTAACGGGAAGACTCGTGTAATTCATTAATAGAAATTAATTGCGCAATTAGCACGGATAACAGAAAAGTACGGAACAAAGTCGTAACACGTTACTGTTTGTTTTTACAACTACGTTCTACCGGTTCCTTCCTCGCGTTTTAATTTCTAATTACCTGAGCAATTTTAAGGTATTCCATCATGGCATCTTCGCGTAGCATCCCTCGATGTTCTTGCCACCAATTGGTTATCGAAACCTCCCATTCGTCTTTACTCATTTTATGCTGATCCATAACTCTTTGAGGTAACAATCGATCGTTCGCCAGGAAACCCATTACGTGGATATCTTTTTGATAGTCACCGTGTCTAGCTTGTACCGCATAAGATGCTAAAAGGACCGATGTTTCCGGGGGACAATAAATCTCATCCGTCAGAATCGAATTCTTCACCTGAACAGAATACAATAGTTCTAATTAACACGACATTCCATTAACGAGTGCTGACAATTCTTGCGATTCTAGGCGCCGCGGAAGAAATTTGTCATTTCAAAGGAAAAAAAATCATGAAAAATGCAAATTTATGTAAATTATAATTTGGCAGACTCCAATTGCTGAAATTGTACGTTTTGAAAATTCTTCCTCGAGGTTTAACATTTTTCAGATAATGTCCATTAAGCGATTCGAATTTTACGAATTTTGTAAATTAGTTACAGTCATGAATTTGGAAAATTCGAACCGCTTAACGGACACAATACCATAATTTTTATATATTTATTTTTTTTTTCAAGAAAAAGTGATTAAGGAATTTCTGAATTGAATTTTTTAGGCATAAAAATGTCATAAAATTGGTAATCCTTTGAAAATTCATAAGTTTGCAAGAAAAAATGATAGAAATTTCCATTTTTCCACATTTTAAACCCCAAACTCTACTGTGCATCCCTAAAATATAATTTACCCCCCCCCCCCCCCCCCCAAAAAAAGAAATCGTTTATTCCAAGTTGGAAATTTACTGATTTCTCTGCCCTCTTGACTCTTTAGCTTCTGTGCGACAAAAATTACCTGGAGATAAAAGAGACGCAGAGTAATATCCTGTATAAGTTCCTCGGCAACGTCCTCGGGATAGAATTTAGCTCGAAATTTGAACTGCAACGGTGTTTCCTTCTTAACTTCCTGGTTCATTACCTGCGAAGCATTCATCAATTTTCGTTATTAATGACGGCGATAAATCTCGCCATTTGTCGGAAACCATCCGGTTCAAACATACAGGTTTCCCCATCTCCATGGATAGGGGGAAAACAAAAAACAAATTTCTTTGCACGGAAATCACCTGACGGTTCGTTCAGGTTCGACCCTGTTACCTTGACTCGAGTGCTGTTCAATGCTGATGACATAATTTTTCATAATTATCAATAGTTGTCTGAAGTTACGCAACCAACAGAACAAATACTGATGGATGTGAGAAAAGTTCAGTCGGCGAAAAAAGTAATGAAGATGATTTTAGGGACACTCCAATACGAAAATAGCAACTGTTGAGTTTCCATCCCATTGGAGGAATTATTATTCATTCTCTTTTTTTTTTATTTCACCTTATGAACTATTTTTTTTCAGAAATAGGAGATCATGGCAAGGACTGACCGATGAATTAATCATTATTGTAATTTTTTCATTTTCCTTATTGACACTATGCCGTCCGGTGGTACCAGGTTGGTGCCATGCGAAAACTAACGGGCAAGCGCCGGTGGCACCACGTTGGTGTCGTACATAAAGATTTATACCGGCGCCAAACGAAAGAATCATCAGACGCGCGGACGGCAAAGTGTTAATTTTAATTGAAAGACCCGCTCGGACTGTAATTAATTTATTTGGGATTAATTTTCCACATTAATTTCTTTTGTAGCTAATTTTTGTTTGCCCAACTTTGGAATCGATAGTTTCTACTTTCAATTTTCTACAAAATTGCAAAATAAATTCTTTCGAAATTGCAAATGTTATCCGAAAGGATCTTGAGTTTTTCTGATAAAGTTGTCTGAAAGATGGATAATGAAATAACAAAGTAACATGAAGTTTTATAGAACTGTGCCATTGCACAGCCTTGGACAAAGTTGCGGGGCATTTCATAAGGTGATATTTAACATGAATAGCTCTCGTGGGTAAAAGAAACATATGAATGCCTTCTCCGTGCGTCTTTTCTTGCGTAAGTTTATAGTCTGTACGTTTATGTAGTCTCTCTCTCTCCCTCTTTTTCTAAGAATAAAAAAATTCATGGATATACATGTACTCGAGTATGTAGACAAACAGGTGGCTGCTCCTCGAGCGAACAAAAATGGAACGTTAGATGGATTGTAATATCGAAGCATCGTTCTATCCTTCGGAGAAAAACCCATACTGCAAATTTATAAAGGTGATAAAAAAAATGTATAGAAATTGATAGGAATGATTCTCGTGATTTTGGAATATCAATGTTGTGGAATTTAAATAATAGGGGTTCGCAAATTAGCAAGAAACTATTTGGAAAAATTCTTTATGGCTGTTCGAAGGAATCAATCCGAAGGAATATATTTTATTTCAGATATGCAAAAATATTCCTTTTGGATATCCAAATTTCCAAAAATATTTTGTGATTCTTCGATGAAGTCAATTTAAAAAAAATATTTTTGGTATTTGAAAATCTGCAAAAATATTTTGTGATTCTTTAAAAAAACCAATGTAAAAAAATGTTTTTGTTTTTAAAAGTACTGCGGAAAGAAAATTTGAAATACTATTGTCTTATTTTTGGATGGAATCAAACTGAAACAATAATTTTGGATTTTGGGGAATTTGTAAGAAGAAAATCCAGGAAAATATTTGGTGATTCTTCGATAAAGCCAATCAGGAAAATTATTTTTGTTCTTCGAAGAAGTTCGAAGAGGAAACTTATGAAAATATTCTTTATTATGGTGATTCGAAGGAAATTAATTTTATTTCCTGTCCAGGAAAAGAACTTTTGATCAACAAATTCATTTTATCATGAAGGAAAAGTCTAAGGCAAAAAGCTGCAAAGAAATTTTCTGAATTCATAAATTATGAAATTTATAAAAATTGAGCAATCGAAGGTACTCTGGGTTCTAAAATTGTATAAAAGAAAATCTCAGAATTTCGAATATTCACTCTGTTTCTCGAATTTTCTTCTACTTTTGAAACTTCGACTCTAGCAATTCTTTTTTTTCGAAAATTTACAAGGACAGGATGGATCCGAGGGGAAAAAATACTGTAGAAGAGAGCAATTCTTTGGAGGATTGGGATAAAGGAATTCAGAGTACTGCTGAACAAAATTCATTGGGAATTTCAAGGGTCGACGAACTCTGTTCCAAAAAGTACCACGAAGAAGGCGAAATTTGTAATTGTCGAGAACTCCACGTAGAGGAATGTCGAATGCAGTCTTTCTAAAAGTCCACAACTTATTTGGTATAAATTTAGAAAGTGGTCTTCGGTCGACAATACCAACTTCAACAACGCAAACGTTGTAACTGTAAATTCTTCCCCCCCGGGGTGTAATCCATGGGATATGCAATAGACAAAATGAGAATTCTGGTTTATTTGGAAACTCACCCTAGACAAGAAGGAAAGTCCACTCTTCCAGTTGTTAATATTGCGGTAGGCATGCGTTTGAAGAATAAAAATATACGGTCATATTATAAGTATATGGAAAATATAGGGAAACGAATAACCGGATTTCCGTGTTTTTCCTTTCTTTTTTCGAAATCCATAGCCATTCCTGTTTTCACTCAAAGCAAAAAAAAAAGGGGGGGCGAACACCGAAAGAAAAATCATGCTTTTGGAATTTCCTCGCGACAGTCAAAATCCGCACATGCGAAAATTCTCATGCGATACATTATTGGAGGGTGTAAAGAGGCGGCAAAGAAATGGCATTCGATGCTGACATAATAAAAAAAAGGAGCAATGTGATTTTGCATAAGAAATAATGACTTGTACCGCAGTTGCATGCGTGACGTTAATTATTGTTTAATATAACGAGAAAATCCAATACTTGTTTGGTTTCCACTGGGAATTTTTTTCTCCGAGCGGTACAGAAACGTCGCAAGTGTGGATCGATCGTCTTTACGATTTATTACCGGGAGGATTTTCCGATCTATCTGTTACACACATAAAGGGAAAAGAACGGATGGATTGATTTCTCTTTCTTTGCGGCAACACAACAAAATGAAAGTTTTTCAAAGTCAGATTTCTTACCAAATCATCCTCAAACTCGTCATCGTCAGTATCAGAATCAGAGCAACCTCTTAACTTTCGAACTTTCTTTTTCACCTCCTTTTTAACGACTCTCGTTATCGCACTTTCCGGCTGCATGTAATCGTTCAAAGCTATGTCTAGGGATTAAAGTTATAAGAGTGAGGCGAAGACTTACATAATTTTTTTTTTGGGAGGGAAAGGGTTGCCACTCGTTAGTGCAAGGTTTCATATTTTCAATGTCAAAATTATAGAAATACTGTATTTTTGGGAATTCATATTTTTCTAACTGCAAGTAAGGTTGCAAATTCGAAAATTTACGATTTGACAGCAAACATTTTCGGTATAAAAATAAAAAATTGTTTCACAACAACGATTTTTCGAAAAGAACATCACAGAAAAAATACGTTACAGGTTCGAATCGTTTTCTACAATGATTCGACTTCTCGTCCAATTAAAAGGAATCGTAGAATTCGCAACGTTATCGACAATAACTACAATTTCATGAAGAGGAATTATTCAACCGATCAATATATCAAATAGGGACAACACTCATGTACGAATAAATTACACTGAATGAGGAAACTGAATGTAATTTACAATTCACTAATGTGCGTTGGCCTACGTACGTTTTACATTGTTACTGTTGTTGTTGTTGTGTGGTAGTGTATGGATTCTACGTTCATAATAACGTGGACACACATACTGTAGTTATATAGTTACACTACAAAGATAAAAATACTCTACCGTTACTTCCGTTACTGTGACACTACCCTATTCCTACTCTACATGGCAATAAACTTCATGTACCTAGAAAATCGTATAGCAAAGCTACTGCAATTTGGAATTTGATGTTCAATTTTAATTTTGTAAATTATAGATATATATATTTTCCCTCTCTATGAAAAAAATTATCAAAAGTTTCTTTCCCATAATTTTGAAAATGTAATGGTTAGTAATACAAGTATAATAGAAATCTGCCGAGTAGTGTAACACATTTCAATATATAAATTATATATAAAGTATATGTAGAATATATAAACATCGTATTTTGAAAAAAATTGCTTCATTATCAGATTTCATTTTTCTGCAAGCTAAATGTTCACTCTATAAGTTAGAAATATTCTCGCTATAAAAAATTATGGAAAACTTTTTATGCGTGACTTGCTAGATACAATAATTAATAATATAAAATATTAAAATCTATCAGATTGTATAATAAATGTCTATTATAAATTATGTATAATATAGTATTTCTGTTCTACATAACAATGAAACTTATACACGTAGAAAATTGAATATTAAAAATGGTAACAACTTTGGTTTTGATTCTCATAAAAGTTACATTTTGACTCTATATATTATAAATAATCTCCTATTATATTATAAAGACTCTAAATATCTCTAAATACTCTCGAAAGAAAATCGTCAACCTTTTTTCAAATTATATTCTAAATTTTCCGAACATAAAAAGAATAAGTAACAAAAATCTTCATTTTATTATACTGTCAAACCTGTTTTTGTGCGGTCTTTTTTCATGCGTTTTTCTTTTGTGCGACTTTATTTTCGTGCGGTATTTGAATATCAAGAGAAAAAATAGCACAAAAGAAAAACGCATAAACAAAGACCGCACAAAAACAGGTTTGACTGTATAACACATTTTTATAATATTCTAAATTCCTGTTATACATAATACCGTCTTCCTCTTTTAGGTAACAAAAAATTGGACAACTTTGTACCTAGAAAAACGTCTAAGAAAAATTCCCACAATTTGGAAATTTGATTTTCATCGTATCTGAATTTCGACTACTCTGGATGACGAATGTCTTCTCTTTGTGAGAAATGACACAATGCTTCCTGGAAAAGAAACCGTTTCTGCTAAACTAACGTACAAGCAACACGTCTGATATCAAACTATGTACGAGCGGATGCATTGTCATTCATAGCATCATTGTCGTTTGATCATGGGGCATTATAATGATAGTCGAAGAAAAAGATCCTGCAAAAATACCGCAAAAGCGTGACTGTGTCAAGGTGAAGGCGCGTCGTGTCTGTCTACCCTCGTGGCGAATCCTAACTATAAAAGAAGTGAATTTTCAAGCCAACAGACCGGTGAAAGTCACGGGATTCATTCGTAGGTGTATGGTACTGTACGACTGACTCTCATTTCTTTATCGCAGGAGTCTTTCCTGCCAACGCCAGTGTCTCTTTTGGATCGGACGAACATTGCGTATGTTAATAACCGCGATGACATAATTTCCAATTTTGCATGCTCCCTGCGAGCGGATTTATCGCGCCTCGCTCTGATTCAAAAGGAGCTTTACGGCCAGATTTTTCTTGTTGACTCGACGAATCCCCCGTTCCTCGGTATGACGATAATGGAAGAAAAGGGAGATGACGCCAAGACCTCGAGATTTCATGTATTCGATGACATCATTCGCGAAGTCTCCGTCATAGACATTTCTTTATTTCTCTCTCGCTACAAACTTTTTCCTCTGCTGTCCCATCGCCAGATATTAATAGTCCCAGCTGGCGAGAGAAATGCATGGAAACGAGTGGCGAGAAGCGAATGGGATTTTCTAATTAACCGGATAAATTGAATGGGTCACCTCAAAAACGTTGCAAGGTACAAATTGCAAATTTTTCAAAAACTCCCAAAAATGAAAAAAATTACGGGATATCTTTAAAAAAATCTATCCATTTTTGAAAAAAATTGTTTTAAAAAATCCATCAGGTTTTGTTTTTTTAATTTCCGGGGGTTTTTGAAGAATTTGCAATTTGTACCTTACAACGTTTTTGAGGTGACCCATTCAATTGATGCTCGATGTTTGATGTTGGAAAATTTCCCATTTGCGATTTTTCGTTTCCAGGAAATCGATCGTTCAGCATTTTCATGTATTTTGAGTTCCAGGTGAGAGATTCCAAAAATACGAAAAATTATTTACAATTGTTCATCTGTATTTGAATATATTCTGGAGCATTCAAGCGTTCCAGAAATTTGGATTCGAATGTGGAATAGAAAGTTTCCCTAGAGAACCGGTAAAAGTTGGAAATGAATAAAAATCGCGGTTTTAACGTTGATATTTTTTTTTAAAGCGACATTGAACAGCCAACTAGCGGTAGCAAGTAAGCAAAAATACAGCTTTTCGAAACATGCGAAGGGAGATGAATAAAAAGTGTCATTGAATTAGAAAAATAGAAAAATCTACAACTTAAAAAAAAACTCAAGAAAATTATGATATTCGTTGGTCCAAAGCATTTCGATATTTCAACCTAGGAATTTATGACAGAAAGTTTTGGTGACCTCGTTCGATACCGAGTCGTTATAAATTTCCGTTTGAGCTACTCGCGTTTAAAAAAATATAGAAAAAAAATGAAATGGAAATCCTCTTTTGGTTAAGTAATTATTATAGAATAATATTGATCTCAGACGGGCTAAAAAATTGTCGAGTTCCAAATTAATAATTTGGAAGTCGATTCGTCGATTTTAATTTTTTCTTCCCAGAGCAGCAAATTTTTGTATTTCTATTTATCGATTTCACCGAAAAGTGGAATAAATTCCAGAACGAGGAGAAGCAATATAAAAAAAAAATAATAATTCGGTCCCATGTATGAATTGATTTAACAAAAGATGGTATGATCCTGTAATCTACCAACTGCAATAATTATGAGAGAAAAAGTATGAAGTTTTGATGCAATTAAACGGAGGAGAGGAGTGAAAAAGGATGTGTCCGTATCTTACCTTCTTATAAAGTTTGATCCAAGTTAAGTCACCCTTATTGTCGGTATACTGAAGTCCGAAGAACCAAACTTCACGGAGACCAATAGTTTTAACGACTTGGTCGAATAATTGTTTGCCGGTTGTCGTTTGCTGGATGGCAAACTCCAACTCGGCATCCATCGTCGTCACCCTCACGTTCATCTTGAAAACAAAATTCAGAAATGTGTTAATATTTTTAGTCGATTTACAGGAAAAAAAATAGGATTTTAAAATTTGTACGGGAAATTTCTGATATTAAAGCAAAATCTAACCCTGATTCGACACACATTCGAATTCAAAATCTATTTTTTGTTACATTGTCAATTCGCATTTGTGGAAAAATTCTGCATTGAAAGTACCAATTTCTCCACAAATTTCATACTTTTTTATTGGTGCCCTAATTTCGAAATTTCCCGATTTTGCAAATGTCATCAAATTCAAAGCTCAGATCCTACAAGTTGTACCTTTTTCTATTCGAATATTTAAAGACTCATCTACTGCTTGGTAATCAACAAAGCAAAAATTCAAATTCAAAGTATATTTTGAATTTTAATTTTTCACATATTTTTATATTAAAATTGCAAATTTGTTAAGAGATAATCTCTTGTCCTTTTTATCAAGGTCATAATTTAGGAAGAAAAATACCCCCGTTTTCAAAAATTCGTAAAATTGGATGCTAAGAAGAAAAAAATTCTTCGACGCTTTAAAAAGGAACCTGGTACTGAAATTCAACATCCAAGACAAATTGCAGCTGAAAAGGCCTCAATTGATAGCTTCCAACGGGAGTTTAATCGTTTCAGCTATTATTATCATGGTTAATAGCGTAATCATAGAGCACGGCGACATTTGTAATCAATTTACAAGTCAATTCTCATTTTTTCATCGGCTGAGGGACATAATTTTTTCTTAAAGAACAGCAGATCTTGTTTTTTTTTCTGACACACGCGTACTTCATTCTTTTAAACTACACCAAAAAAAAATTGAGGCACGAGTCGATTAATTATTTACCTTATTTTACTTTGAAATTGCAAATTTTTTTTAGGAAAGACTACAATTTCTCTTGTTTTTTAAAATTAAGTTGTCATAATTTAACAAAAAAAAGATACCTTTGACTTTGAATATTTCCTATTCAATATTTCAGTTGACTTAATCATTAACCATTAATCAAGTATTTAATTATCAAGTACATCAAGAAGCTCATCAAGTATTTAAAAAAAAATGGAAATATTATTGAGGCTACTTCTACCCCCGATTAATGTCGTATTTTTAGATTGAATAATTATTGAAAAAATTATTAACGATGATGGAGATCATTTCATAAATTAATCTGCACTTAAAATTAAATTAAATGAAACATTGTATGATTTTCAAAAAACGGCACTGCTCATCGGTTCCCTTATGTACATTATTTCCAATGTGGTAAAATGCGATTCTTGCGTGTTCTGAGCTCAAACTGGTCCAAATAATTTTGAGCTTGCCACGGAAACCACTAAAACGGATTGAAAAGCAATTTGCATTTGTTCTCCAGCTCAGGATCCACTTTTTCGTATCCCGCGAGCGTCAGGACGCCGTTGGAACCACCCCAGCGTTTCTTGCTTACACGCAAGAGACGGAGATTAATTCCAGACGAAATTTAACATTCAGCCTGGTTTGCGATTCAAATACGAGCTACGCACGTGCTAACGATTACAAGAAGCAAATGCACTTCTCACCCGACTTCCATGCATCAACGACAGAAAATCCCATTTATTCCAGCGGATCGCTTACCATCTTTGTACCCGCAACCATTCTGATTGCAGATTCCTCCTCGCAGCGGCACTATTTTCTCAGCGATAAATGGAAAAATCGACAAACACCCACGGATAAGAACAGAAACGCACGTGAAATGGGAAACCCAAATAAAAAATTGCAAGAAGAAATGCAATTTTGACCATACGCGAATTACCGAGCGATGAAGTCAGTCTCTAGCGTGAAAAATAAAAACTGGGTCCGTTATTACACCGTTCCGGCGTATACTGCAGGTATCGAGGGACAGACAATGGGCCAAGGGGGCAAGCAAGTGCAACCGGCGTCTCCCTGGGACTTGGGTCCCCTTTTCCTTCACTCCCCACTATTTCTACCTTCAACATATGCCCAATTCTTGCGATCATCTCCTTTTTTACGTTGCCTCCCCTCAGAATTATTTCTATAGGGTGTCTAAGAGGTGCAGGATGCAGATTTGCCAATGAACGAGCACTTGAGTGTGGAAACTGATTGTAAGAAAAAAAAGGGTTCACCAAAATAATAAAAGTTACCGTGAAAAATATATAATAAACATGGGCGTGTAACGTAAAATCATGAATTGTGCCAAAAAAATAATAAATATTCATGGAATGTTAGTGATTAACTGCAATTTTTTATTTTATATATTATCTTCATTACGAGATTTTTTCTTCCAGAAATTTTCTTCTAACTTTTATTTTTTTTTTGTATAAAATGTTTATTTCTATTTTTTATCACAAGTGAACCTTTATTATTTTTTCAGCGAATTTCCCAAATTATTTGAAAAACCTTTGCTGGAAATCCTGAACTTTATTGAACGAGGACATTTTTAAATTTTAATACGGAGCTTGAAAACCTATAATTCAGGAACAGTGAATTTAAAAATTTGAGAATTGCGAAAAAAATTTCTAAGCGAAGAGAATAACAAATATTACTATACTTTTTTTTACAACGTACTAGAAAATTGTCATGGAATAATTAAATTAAATTTTCATATCCAAAAAGTTATTACATTATTTGCTTGGCATTCGAGAAATGTGTATTTTTGGTTCTTTGCAAATTACCAATAAAAAATTTCGAACGCCAGAATTTCAATTTTTTGCAAATTTTGAAACTTCAACTCGCAGTATCAATTTTCCATAAATTTCAAGACACGCTTGGAAGTCACCATCTATTGAATTAGTGGAAGCTCAAAATGACAAACTGCATCTAATCGGAAGGACGTAATTAAAGATCGATTATTCCGATAGAAAAGAATTGATCGACGCAAGCAAATGCAGGTAAGTTTCGGATAAGAACGAGTTTCTTATCGTAAACTGTGGTTTCCAGAGCTGGGAGCAAAAAAAAAGCGAATTCTTGGAATGCATCTCAATGAATCAATTTCTAATGACCAGACACAAGATTGACATTTTAACAGTATATACAAGTTTCGCCAACCGGCCTTGCGAACCAGCTTGTAGCTTATAATTTCTTTGCTCGTTGCTTCTTGGATCTGTTCGAGATTGGTTTCTTCTTTCCACTCTCTTAGAGTTCTCTGTTGTGCGTAGGTACTTATAGAGAATATATATGTATATATATACAGCTTAAAAATGTATTATACACCGTGTCTCGGGAAAAAAAAATTACTTTATTGTTAAACAGGAAAGTTACTAGGTGTCAGATTTTCTTTTAATTCTGATTCGATCGACAAAAATAGATATGATCATCAGCATGAAAATTGAAGGTCTTTCATAATTTCAAATAATCATCCACAAAGATGGGAATTATTTTTCAGAAGAAGGATGAAATTTTTTAAAGATACTGACAATCGAGTTCCAGCTACAAATTTTAATCGGAATGTTAAATTTTAATGGACTCGCAAGTCGAGTCGAAGCTCGAAGGATTCAAATTTAGAAAATTAATCGAACGCTATCTATTTCGGAGCGAATAAGAGAAAATTTGATGCAAATTAAAAATCCTGCAATATTTCAAAAAAGAAAAGTTTACGAGTCGATGAAAAGTGGAAATAAAATCTGTCGAACCCATTTCCAATGAATAAAGTGATTTTTCGAAATCACAGGATTTAAAATTGCTACTATTTGCAGTTCGAAAATTCGCATATAAATTGATAATAACACCCCTTGGGAATATTAATAGATATTAATATTAATTCAAAGTACGAAAATTTAGATAAGCAGTAACAATAATGACGCACTTGATGAAATATTAATGGAAATGTCGGTACAATAATCCCGGCGATAATAAAGATTCTTTAAAGTCTGAGTCATTGTCATGAATGTTAGCAACGAGCAGCGAGATACGGCGCCAAGATTATCAAATACTACTAATATTGCTGAACGTGTTACTTTTATAATTAGAACATATACACGCAGACCCACCCGTAGGTAATACTCGTAATCTTATCTCTCCAGGAAAAATGAAATATTTATGTGTGTATGTATCTGCAATGAATGGACATAATATGTATTATATACACCAAAAGTCATCAAATCATTGTCTTATTTCGATCTTTCCATACGTGGGAGCAATTACAGTAAAAGAAAATATTAACAGTTAACTCATTGTCTTGACTTACCGATTTAGGCATCTTTGCTGTTTATTCCTTCTCTTTTGGACTGCTTATACGAGTTATCAACTGTAACATAAAGGGAAGCGATAAGAACAACTAAATTTAAATAAGTTTACTGTTTTTATTTTTTTTTCTCTTGCAGATATTCAAGCTTGTCACAAAGTTTCACCACTTCTGTCTATATTTACTCCTAATTAAATAACGAATACTTTTTTTTTTCTTAGCGGAAGTTGATTAAAATTACTGAAATCACTTAAACATCTTTGTAGTTTCTTTCCTACAAATAAAATCCCTAATTACGATATTTTTGGTTTCTTTGAAATGGGACACGAAATTCAATTTACATCAATTCCTTGGGATTCCATCCAAATCCGGAAAATTGGATTGCACGCAAATCTTTACTAATTTTCAAGATTTAATTTGGGCCCTCAACTTGTCCGACTACGAAGAACAGATTCTTTAATAATTTTTATTTCCTCATACAACATTTGAAACAATAAGATTTCCTATTGCCTCCTGCGAGATTCGTCTCTGCCGAGATTAGTTTGTGGTTCAAAATTCATGAAAATACGTTTTTTGGTCGCCAGTGACGTCAAAACATCACGTAGCGATGACATTATTGCTAAAAAAAATAAGAGTCGTTTATCAGAACCACGCATTTAATATCACAGTTAAAAATAGGCCAGTCTATGATGTAACAGGTAACTTCAGAAAAATAAAAGTGCTAATATTTAACACTGTTATGGAAACAACATTCTATGCTTGAATCTCCTGTTTTCTGAAACTCTATCCTTTTCAGAATCTCATTTAATGGTAAATTCAAAGTTCACATGTCGCGGCATTATTAAAAAAAAGGGAGAGAAACTAGTATCGAGACTCGCTGAGAAACGGATTTTATTGTAAATAGAGGAATGGTTGGTACTTGAGTATCTAATAAATATTCTAATCTCTACCTGAATAGGTTTAAGGCAGTAATTTGAAAGATAATCATTCGGGATCTTGGGTATTTCAAGAAATCCTTTTTTTCATTTATATAAGTCATTCGTTAGACACCAGCAAGACTGTGTGTATTTCCTTATTAACACCAATCTTTTTATTTATCGCTGAATGGTGTAAAATGTTCGCAGAGCGTATTGTGTTACCGAGTTTTCATGATCACTAGTGTCCTTTCTTCTGCCCATTAAACCAACAGTGATAAATATTTTTTACTTAGAAACTTCTTCAAAGTAATTTTTTCAATGTTATTGAATTTTCGAAAACAAGGCTCGAAATTTCATTTTTTTTTTGGTGTACAACGTTTAAAAAAAATGTATAAAGGCTTAAATTCATTGTGAGAAAAGTTCCATTTTTAAGAAACTTGGAAAATTAGTCTCCATAGTGCTAATTTCATGTGTAAATATTTTAATCTCGGGGGTTTCTAGAGGAGCGACATTTGCAGCTATTACTTGTTGAAGTCATTGAAACACACGTTTCCTGGAAATGGAAGAAGGATTTATCTTGCACACATTAATATTAAGATTATCACTTCCTTCCTGTTTCTATTTTTATTGTCTTTTTTTAGCATAACTATTTTTTTTAAAAACATAAAATTATAAAAAACAAAATCTATTGAATAACAAAAACACAAAATGTAGCGAAACGGCCAATTCTCGCTATGACGAATAAATTCTGAATTGTAAAAATCAAAATTTTAATATTGAAAATTGATGATATCCATAAACTCGTAGTGATCTGTTAATATTAAATTTTTCATAGGACTGTGAGTTGTTTTCTAAACTTAAAAAAGATTTGTGACGTTTCAAGGGAATCACACACGTCGGAAATAATAAATCGAGGATAATACTTTTCCTTCTTTCGCAATCGCATGCATGTACGTAAATATATATTTTATTATCCTCGATATTCAAATATAGAGTCGATGAGGTAAAGACAGAACTGGACTCACTTTACGTCTCACTTTACTCTTACAAACTCCTCCTCACAGCTTTGCCATGATTGCACTTTCCAAAGAGAGTTGTGTGTCATTTTGACTCATTCAGAAAACATTTTGCTACCTTTACGTCGCCTCGTGATAGATCGATGATTTATTACGAGTGGATCATAAGGAATTCTATCTTGGAAATTATTTTTACTGAATGAAAAATTTTTTTAAATTAGCCATTGTAGGAAATAATACTGGAAAATAATAACTGCATTTACCGATGTAATAATAGAGAATTATTTTTACTCAAATATTCCTAATACGTAGCAATATATGATAACAATTTTTCATATGATGATATGATAACAATTTTTCAAAAATTGAATTGAAGATTTTATTGCAAAAATTGTAAAAGGAAATTAAATCCTATTTGGATTAAATGCAATTTCCAAATATAGGATAAAACTGTAATTTTTTATTTTCTTAGAATTTCCCGTTACGTTAATGCAATATCCGGATGTATTTTTCTTGGAATAACTTATCGTTTCAGGAAAAAATATTGTCAAGAAATGTACTTTCTGAAGAAAAAACTTTACGAGTTTAAAAATAATGAGATTCTTCCTTCAAAATTATCTTAGTAATTATTTCTCTTCTTTTCTATTGTGCAAAAATACTGTTGTTACAAACCGGTTATCATTAATCGAGCCATTGCTTTTAAAAGTTGGGCAAGTCGATTTTTATACTTATTGTGAATTGATAAAAAAATATACATTTTATCTTAAATTGTAATAAGATTTAGCGTTAACTAATTTTTGTTATAAAATGGATTTGGCCCATTTTAAAAAGCAACAAGTCAATTAATAATCCAAATTCTAGCTATTTTGTGTAAAATATTATATATATAAAATTCACCCTAGTCTTTACATTCATCATAATATCATTCTACTGGAATTAAGCTTTTTCACACCAAACCTATAGTCTCCCCTATCTCCATAAAGACAGTCAAGAACAAAGGCTCTACTTAACAGCAGAAAGCTTTTAGTTACATCCATATCTAGAAGAAGGCAATGATAAAAAATTTCCACAGAAAACAATTCAAATGCTCGGGACCTTAATTGAAGTTTTCAAGCTAAAACTTTTTCCGCTAAAGTTAAAGAAACTTTAATAATTCCATTTAGCTTTGTAAGCATTTTCATAATTTTCTATCGCATTTCTTCTCCAGGGCAACCCAATGCATAAGTCTACCAATGCCCTAGACTACAGGAGGTCAATAGGTCACATAGAAGAAACCCATAGATTCTCTGGATTAAAGTTTTACTAAAAATCAATCCCACGTTCCTTCGAAATTCAAGTACGTTTGGGACCTTTTTTTTCTATAGAACCCGGTCAAAAGTATCTAAAATGCCGGTATGAAGAGAGGAAAGACTCCATTTCTCTTGATCCGCATGCAAGTCAGAGAGAAAGAGAGAAAGACGGAGCGGAAGGATGATTTACAATCTCGCGAGGAACGAAGACAAACGGCACTTGTTGGAATTTCAAACTAAGCACCAAAAAATCTGCCCTCGGGCAGATGTTTTCTTTTCAACGACCGTCGAACGGGGGTCGGGGTGCGAAGGGGGGTGCGGGAGAGGCAAAGAGTGGAAGCAAAGTAAAAGTAAAAATGAGCGAGACGTCTTCTTCGTCACGACTCTTTCGAAATCTAACCTATGCCTACTTTCCATTCTCATTAGCCGCAACTTAGAAGAACTAACGGTACAGCGTTGAACGACATTTTACCTATAATACGACACTCCGGCACGTATATGTATATATACGCTTATTATGATTATTATTTACCTAAAAAGAATTGCGCTAATCGAGGGAGGAGATCAATTTCATTAATACGGAGGTGGGACGGAATCGTGGATTAACTGGGAAACCTATCGTGACCGAGTGCCGATTCTCTTTTCCAGCCACGAAATCAACTTGTTCCTTTTCTTCCTCTTCCTCCTTCCTTTTTGGTTACCGGAGAAGAAAAGACCGCGGATGGGTGGTAATATTTGTATCCAACTTACTTCGGCCTATCCGGATTTCTCGGAAAATCGTATCCCTGGGAAGATACGTTGCGGCGAACTATAAACTTTCGGCCCGATGACACTGCCACTGCCACCACTTTGAATTCGTTTTAATGAAAAACGATTTAACCGACAGGAAATCGTGTGCGATCCACGCCCAAAAAATCCCGTCACGTTGAGCAAATACTGACACCTCACTGATAATATGGCTGCCCGCCGCCGACCTATTGCACCCAACGGCTGTTCGACGAACTACGCGCTGAGGCGCCGGGGAGTGGGATTTTTAAATGTTTGTAAGCCATCCGCCATCGTTCTCCGTCGGATGGCGGTTTGCGGTGGTTGCGTTAATTTTAAAAAAACGTTGAGACTTTTCCTTCAAAATGATCTGAATAATTGAATGGGTCATCTCAAAAACGTAATTTTATAATTTAATAATTTTGATATTATTTGTGAAAGTTTGTGCAATTTTATAAAATTCACCAACGTTGAAATTTTGTAGTGTAAAAATAATGAAAAAACATAAATATTCGCTGTATTTCCGTCAGAACCTCCAATCAGAAGTTCGCGTTACAAAGAATATTTATGAAACTACTTTATCCTTCCAGATGACGTTGGCGTGCAAAACCGCCTATTTACTTAATTTCAGCATATAAAGGCGTCTATTCGATTATAGCTCCTTAATTAATATATTTTATCGCTTCTATTTAATTTTATATTTTAATACTCATTTTATATAAATGAATTTGAATAATGAACACAATCCATAAGACAGAGAGACAGAGAGAGAGCGGGAGCGTCAGGAACTGAGAGAAAGAGCAGGATGGAGCTAATTCCAAAGAAAGTTTTTAGGGCGACACCTGGTCGGTCAAAAATCGTACTATTTACAAGCAACTTTTGGTCGTAGATTTTAGAAAACCTCTCGTGTAATTTAATTTCTCGTTTCAAAGAAAAAAAAAGCAGCCGCAAAAGCAGCAAGGACAGATATTCTATTTTTATAAAAACCTTCCTCCGATCGTGAAAAAACATCCAAATGCACCAAACAATAACCGAACAAATTATAATAATTTTTCCAAATATATGAAAATGTGAGTAACTGAATTTATCGCTTGTGGTGGTAATGCATACATGCCGTGATGGATCCCTATCGAATGGTAAATCATGAAAATAAGCTTTTTCCTCGATTCAACGTCTTTCCTTTTTTTATGTAAATAAACGAAAAGCTTCCACGTATCTGATTCCAAGACTTCCCAGCTTTTTACTGCTTCGTTAAAATAGATATTGCCATGCCGATCAATTCGATATTCATTCTCTCCTTCATTATTTGTTTCGTATTTTTGTCCTATATATAACACCTGTGCTTTCCAGAACGTCAATTTACGAGTTTCCATTCTTATTTATTTATTTATTTATTCACTCGAAAAAGGAAGAAGGGCAATATTTGATCGACATGATATCAAAGCCAATGAAAACTATGTGATTGAAATTATTTCCACGCATTTTATCTACTTTTGGAATCTAATTTTTAAAAAACCTATACTTTGTTATTATCCTCTCTCTCTCTCTTTTGCTTTCCCACTATCTTATTCATGACATACAATGTAATTTCACATAGTCATTTCCTGATAAAACTGTGATAGTTACATCATGTTCATGGATTTTTGTAAATAATTAATGAATCTATTTATTTTTTTCAATATCTCTCTTTTATTTAATTGCCTTTTAAAAATAAATCAATAATCGCAGTGGTTCTAGACGTAATAAAGGTTAAGGAATTTGTCACATGAACTCTAAATTACACTACTTCGTCTAGAAATTATTCTCGATTCATTATTTAGAACCAGAGATTTTACATGCTGAAAGTAGAAATGTAATATTATCTTTACTAAGTAATTCCATTCTTACAGGAGAAGTGTGCGAAAAAGCGAAAATTTACACACAGTTTTGATGTTATTGCACACCAAATTATAAAAGACGATAAAAACATGTTTTGTTGGGGCAGCACTAGACACGGCGAACTCGGATTAGGGGGCATCGAGGATGAAAATATTACTATACCACGAGAAGTTGATTTTAAAAAAGCCACCGAAGTCCAACAGAGTAAGCCCAAGATTTGTTTTGACACTTAGTGGTAAAAAATAGTTTCCTGATAATTAATACATCGCTTTACAGTCGCCTGTGGAGAAAATTATACGGTAATAATAACAAGAGACGGTCAAGTTTATTCCTGTGGGAATAACGATTATGGACAATTGGGGCACGAGGAGCCTAGAAAAAGATTTCGTAAGCGGCGTTTCTATAATGAAATTCGCGAGACTCTATAGCAAAACATTGAGAATTTTTAGAAGAACACTAATATCCGCCGAATGTTTCAGAATTAATACCGGGTTTAGATGCATTTGTTTTCAAGAGAGCCGCTTGCGGAGCCTATCACACCCTTGCTGTTAACGAATGGGGGCAGTTGTACAGCTGGGGATGCAACATGGATGGGCAATTAGGTACAGAAACGAAAATTTCCAGCTTTTAAATTCAAAGATTCATTGGAAATATTAATAACTCCGTTTTCTTTCCCTTTCCAGGATTAAACCTGCACGACGTTACTGCAGATTCTCCTCGAATGGTGAAAGCTCTGGGTACGAGTATCGTAGTCCAAATTGCTTGTGGTCTGAAGCACGTATTGGCTCTTACCAATAACGGAGAACTGTACGCTTGGGGTTCGAATGAGGATGGACAACTGGGTCTTGATTCTAAAATCAAAAGAGAGTTGAAACCAAAACGAGTGACTTCCTTAGCAGGAATACCTATTGCCTTTATCGCTTGCGGTGGTCACCACAGTATTGTCGTGTCCAAATCCGGTGAATATCTCTTACACATTCTGAATTTCAAGTTTTATTGCTTTTCATTCCAATTCAAAGCAATTTTAGATCTTACAAAAATAGAATTATGTTAACAGAATTATAAAAACAGAATTATGTTAACTTACAATAACGAATTCCCTTTTTATCAACAATAGGAGCCGTTTTTGGTTGGGGTAAAAACACATTTGGCCAGTTGGGATTAAACGACGTCCAGAATAAAAGCCTCCCGCAACAATTACGCACTTTGCGAAATGCCAGGGTTCGTTACGTAGCCTGTGGGGAGGAATTTTCGGTTTTTTTAACGATGGTAAAAATTTAATCGCTTCTAAGAACATTTATTTTTCATATCTGCTTTAACAATTTTCTATGGAAGGTGATTTTAATGACTTCAGAAATATTATCAAAAAATGTACGAATTTTTGTTTTCGAATCTTCCAGGAAAATCTTTAAAACGTGCGAAAAAATCGAAACAATTGGAAGCGATCGAGTAACTAAGAAAACTATTTTTCCAGGATGGAGGTGTGTTCACTTGCGGTGCTGGAATGTTCGGCCAGCTTGGCCACGGTAGCAATAGCAACGAAATCTTACCGAGGCAAGTTATGGAATTGATGGGGAGTACCGTAACACAGGTGTCTTGTGGGAAGAGACATACCCTGGCACTTGTTCCATCGCGAGGTAAAGTTTACGCCTGGGGTTTAGGTGGTGCTGGACAACTAGGGTGTCGAGTTCCATGCAGCGTTACCACGCCGCAGATAGTTTTGGGGCCCTGGGTGTCGCCGAATGGATCGGCTATGATAAAGAACGAACGATTGGAGCAGTCTTCCGATGAGAATTTTATTGTAAAGCATATCTTCAGTGGTGGAGATCACTGTTTCGCTACTGTTACCAAACGGAAGGTAATAAGCAACAACTTCTGGTGGACTGTTTAATCTTAGTGTAAAAAAGACATGTCTCGAAATAGTGAAGCCGCTACAAAGAACGTCAAATTTTTGATTAAAAAAAATTTTAATAATGGAAACGGATTGGCCTTCCGTCAAAAATGGGGTTAAAATTAAAGTTTCAAGAATGGAATTGGGCAAGTCATTTCTAGAGGTAATTTCACGCGTAGAATCAATTTGAAAGATCGATTTCTTTGAAATCCTAGTGGAAATGGGTGAAAAATATTTTTTTCGCAACAAAAAAAATCGTATTTTCGATAAGGTATGGGGAATTTTAATATTATAACAGAAATAAATTCCAAATTATAATCACTTAAATTTTTATATGACCGCCAATCATACATAAAAAACATTACGACTTTTTACATGTTGTTTCATTTTGTAGGAGAATATTGCTCCAGATGATTGTCGAATATTTGAACCTTCCTCGCAGATCCTCGCAATAACGGAAGAGCAACTCCTAGTTTGCCAAAAAGTGTCACTCGGTGCTTCGGTTGATCATGATCTAATGACGTAAGTTTTGAAATTACTAAACACGACTGCAAGTGAAATGAAAACAGTTTTAATGTTCTACATTTGAATCTTCCGATTAATTCATAATTTACTAGTACTGAAAATTCAAATGCAATTAGTATCCTACAGTTACGAATTTATCCGTACCTTTTTTTAATGTGCGACAAGTATTGATTTCCAATTCCAGGAGAAATTTCATTAATCGCATTCTCTTATTTTCTTTTCGAATCAATTTCAGGTACTTAGAAACAGTGTTTCGAAGTCAAGCTTGTGTGAATGCTTCATACTTACTTCCTAACGATGCTCATTATCCGTGTTCAAGTAAAAATCCCGGTGTGGATATTGACAAAGCCACTAAACTTTTCGGAATTATTTCGGAATTGGACAGTAGCACTATTCAAGAACTGGTGAGTACGAAACCCTGCTAAATTTGAAACCTAATTTTTGTATGCGATACAAATTAACAATGAAACATAATTTTCTTTTCCCAGATATTTACATCTATAACAGAGAGTTTAATACCTTCGTTCACAGCTTCACCACCAGACGTAGAGTCGCTGAGAGTTTACTTAATTTTACCACTTTATCACGGTTTTGCGAATCCGCAAAACTACAATGTCTTACATAAACCATTCGCCAAAGCAATTTTAGATTTCCAACCAGAAGCTCTTCGGGTCATAAGCAAATGGTGGAGCAGTTCACCGTCGCGTTATTTCGAAAGACTCGTTCGGATTTATAAAGCTGTGGTGGTGCATTTTATAAAACAACCTAATGTACAAGAAAACAAAGTAAGTTGTTGCATAGAAAAATCGATCTTTTGTCTTCCTATTTCTGAAAAAAAAAACAATTTTACAACTTCCATAAACAATTTTATGAATATTTCCTTCGAATTAATGGTATTTCAAAATGTTCCTCATTTTTTCAGGCTGTTCCTTGGAACGCAGCATTGCATGTGTGTCTAGATCTTCTTCGATTACTCGACAAATTAAACCGTAACACGGAAGAGGAACGAAAAGTGCCTTCTTCAACTTTTCATATACCAGAATTAGCAGATTATATAGACGTTAAGTCGGATTATGTACATTGGTTCATGAATGGCGACTCTTCTTCGGTGAGAAAACGGTACCAGATGCATGTCACCCATGTTTTTCCATTATTATTTTGTATTTTTTTTTCAGTTCCACAAGATATTTTTCTGCAACTATCCTTTCCTGTTCGATGCCCAGGCAAAGACACTATTGTTAGAAACCGATCAAGCACTGCAGATGCATACAGCTATGAACGAAGCAGCCACTCGAGCATTTCAAATGTTCTTTGTCCCGTTTACTGGCACGAGCAACGATATGCATCATCATACGCAATTCGTGACTTTAAACGTCTCCAGGGAAAATATCGTGGCCGATACACTCCTGGAACTATCGAGATACAATTCGAGCGATCTTAAAAAACCTTTGAGGGCAACTATTACATTTTTCTTATTCAATATACATTACCGTCGAAAAGTTTGGAAGCAGCAAGAAATTTGATTTAAAAATGTGAAAATTCACGTATTGATTATAATCTGAAGCTAGACAATTACTAAAAAATATCTCGGGTCATTACAATTCTAGAAATATCAATAAAAGATTTTTTATTTCTTACAAAAATATGACTGCTTCCAAACTTTTGAGCGCTAGCGTGTATATGACGTTTCTATGCAACATTCTAAATTAACAAAGGAAATGATGTTTTTTAGGTGAAATTTCATGGTGAAGAAGCCGAAGACGCAGGTGGTGTGAAAAAGGAGTTTTTTATGCTTTTGCTCAAAGAAATTTTGGATCCCAAATACGGAATGTTTAAAGAATTCGAAGAAACGAGAACCATTTGGTTTAGCGAAGACTCTCTTGAAGATGAAGATATGTATTTTTTAATCGGAGTTCTTTGTGGACTAGTTATTTATAATTTTATTATTATCGATCTGCCATTTCCTCTGGTACTTTACAAGAAACTTCTACACGAACCGGTTGGACTTCCTGATGTCAAAGAAATGTCACCGGTTCTTGCCAAGTAAGTTTCATCCAACGATATTCCGAAGATTTTTGTTTTATTTTAATGACTTATATTTAATTCAATTACAAATATTTTACAATCACAGTAATTTTGCTGAAATTATTTATTTTTATTCAACAATAAAATTATTTTTGCAGAAGTTTACAAGACGTCTTAGATTACGATAAACCCGACTTGGAAGATGTTTTTTGCCTGAACTTTGAAGTCGTTAGAGAAGTTTTTGGCGAGAAAAAATCCTATGAACTGATCCCGGGGGGACAAAATATTGCAGTTACTTTAGAGAACAAGTAAGTAAGAGAACCTAGAATCTTTTTTTTTTCATTTCTGTAATAATTAATCATTCAAATAATTAACATCTTATATTATTCGTTATCCCTTATTTTTTAAAAAATGTTCTGATGTTAATTATTAAGTATAGAAATCGTAAGATAATTTTATCAGTTCCATGAAAAATTTTTTTGCGTTTTAGGAGAGAGTTTGTAGATCTTTACGTAGATTACATACTCAACAAATCGGTAGAGTCACATTTTCAAGCATTTAGCCACGGGTTTCACAAAGTTTGCGGTGGACACGTTTTAAAGTTATTCGACAGTCATGAACTAATGGCAGTTGTTGTTGGCAACGAAAATTACGACTGGGAAGAGCTCGAAAAAAATGCATCGTACCGAGAAGGATACACCAAAGATGACCCCACTATTGTGGCATTCTGGCAAGTGTTCCATGAACTAACTTTAGAGGAGAAGAAGAAATTTTTACTTTTTCTAACCGGCAGTGATCGAATTCCTATCAATGGAATGAAAGCTATCAAGGTACAATTATTTTTTATTTTAACTAATTTGAAAAAACTTAATTTATATTTTTTTATGATTTCTGTTTTTTTTTTAAATTGACGACATTTTTTTAATTGTGCAATGTTTTAATTATTTATATATTTACAGATACAAATTCAACCAATGACCGACGAACGTTTTCTACCAGTAGCACATACGTGTTTCAATCTTTTAGATTTACCTCGTTACAATACACGTGAAAGATTGCGATATAAATTGTTACAAGCCATTCAACAAACACAAGGTTTCTCGTTGGTATGAAAAGAGCAAAATTGAAGGTATTCTTTCAAAGCGAAAATATTATCAAAAGTATCCGATACTATTTTACACTTTTTTTTTAAACTTTCAATGAAATAGTTGCGCGGATATATAAAAATAAACTCAGGGACAACGTCGGATCGTTTGCTAGGCTATTGTTTTCCTTTTTCGAAATCTTTTCCGAGTTATTTCTTTTGTAACGACTCTGACGGGAAATATTGCTATGGCTTATACAAAATGAAATATTGCGGTGCTTTCTTTTTTCGCTGAAAAATATATATTTGATTGTTACTGAAACATTGTTGTTGCGACTCATCGATGCTGAAATGATGTTATCGGAGAAATCTAGAAATTTAAGCAAACCCTATTTTTTTAAAGGGGTTTTCTTTTGCAGTGAACGAAAATAAACATTTCGTTTGTTTAATTTGTCATCGGCAATGATTTCATTCTCAAACCCGGGTTTTCGACATTAGCTCATTTATTTCAAACTACGTACAAATTTTCAGTTAATCAAATGAACGCAATAGAGAATAAAAAAATCATGATATTCAAAATCTTTCGAATATCACGAAAAAAATATGAAATCCTTGCATGGGAGAAAAGTCTGAGATTATGCAGAAACAAAATTCTTCACCATTTGGTAAAAAACTGCGTAATTGTATCTGCGTAATTTTTTGTGGTTTTATTATTTAAAACTGAACATTCAATTTCTAGGATTAATTTTTTAGCTGTAATTTTTGTAAGTATTTATTTTTCTAATTTTCTGAATTAGGCAGAAAAAGACTCACTTGGTCTCAATTGATAAAAATAAAATTCTATATATATTGGATTGAAAAAATGTACCGTAATTTTGAACGTCACAAGAAATTCTAGTCTTTTTTGGAGCAAAATTGAAAAGTCAAAGAGGAAAATAGAATAAGGTATGTTTTATTTCATCATTCACATCACATTGTTATACATAAACTAATAATTTAATAAACATTCGTTAGTTTAACAATTAATTTGAATCACATTTGAAAAAAAGGGAAAGAGAAAAATAATTAAAGCATATAGTAACACTTAGTTTTTTTTTCTTTGTACATCGCTCTTTTTTTCTTTAATTACATTCGGATTTTATTCTCGTTCGTTCAATCAATCGTAATTATCGTCCAGCTGAAAAGGTCAACTTTTTTTTTTCGTTCCATTCTTTCTGAAAGTTAATTCAACATTTCCATGTATTATTTTTTTTTAGTGTTCCACCTGATAAGCAATAAGTCCAAAAATTTCAAATATTTTTCTTTTTTCCTTCATTGGATACAAATTTCTTTCCAAAATGTTTGAAATTATTCGTAATTGATACCGTTCTCTTACAATTGCCATCTTTGTTATTTTTTTCTTCTTTGGAAATAGGATTCGAAGCCGAAGGAACATAGACGCTGATAAAAGGCGTTTATCTTTTTGGTTTTAGCTGATAAAATATCTGCTATTCAGTCTCAGTACGCAGGTGACTTCGAAATATTGGCATTATGGAAAGAAAGATGGTGTTTTTTTTTCCAAAACTGATATTTCGAAATTCTAACAATAGAAATACGTTTTTCATTTGTCTCGTTAACATAAACTTCATCTGTTGCTGGTTTGAACTTGAAATTACTTAATTCTGATACGCCGGGGTAAAGTATTGAGTACCGGGTGGAGCTCTGTAACCGGGATAGGTGCTATTGAGTGCATGTTGTGCAAAGAAACCACTGTAATCTTTGTTGACTCTACGTGGTCTAAAAGCTGGCCCTTTCGCTAATTCCAATCTCGCTTTATTTTCAGCTTCGGTTTGGGCTTTGACGGACGCCGGTGGCCACTTCATATCACCCCTCATGTTTCCACTGGTTGGTGCTTTTGTAGCTGCTGGCTGTGCTTGATAAACTGGTGCTGGTACCTGGTTATTGGATTCAAAGATTTCCGGTATTACTTTGATAAAGTTTTGATCTTAATTGTAAGTAATCATTGAAAATGAATTCCTAAAAAGAAAAATCCTGCTATTTATATTTTCTATGAAATATTAATTATTATTACATTTCCATTTTTATTATTATTATTTTTTATATATTATATTTTTTTATTATTATTATCTATATATATTTATTTCCAGAGAATCGGATGATACTCACTCGGATTAAAATTAATTGTCGATCGAATGGATAATAAATAGCAATCGGAAAGTTTGTTAACGATCAGTCGGATGAGAGCGATACAAAATAAAATTGATTGTCGATCGAATAAATAATTAACAATGGATGGAAATTCGATTCACAATCTGGTGAGTTTTCTATTTATATGGATACAAAAAAAATCTCCTGGAAAGAAGTTCTCTTTCGATACTTTTCATGGACTCCCTCCGATAAATCAATTTTTAGAAAAGTATGTTTTTGCAAATGATCAATATTTCTCATAGAAAATCAGAAAAAAGTCCAGTAAAAGTTGAAGTAACGAAGAATCTTGTTTTGAGGGAAAGTGGATAGTTCTATTAAATTTAGAAACTATATATCACCGAAACGACTCGACGACAATCATAGTGATCATCATCATCGCCACGTTTTTAGATATTGAGGGACTGCCAAAATATTGCTCACTCTGTGCAAAAGCCTCCTTTTTATTTTACATACGTGCAAAATTTGTTATGTCGCTACACGAGGCGACCGTGACAAATTTTCGATTTAGCTATGACAGGATATTTCATTTCTAATGTTAGCAATTTTACGTGGATTAACTATGAACGGAATAGATATTTTTGGATACCTGTTTTTTTTTAAATACTGCAAAGTTCAAGATTTCTGGACCTGTTTTTTTTATCGTTTCCAGTTTTTCTAATACAACTCCTCTCCCATCTTTTAATTAACTCATATTTTTTATAAATGCAATTTCAAGAAGATATAAATAACAAAAATTCTTGCTCCGATATTTTTTTACTTCGTAAAAATATTTGAGGGACAGAATTTTTCAAATATTTGATGAGAGTTTCAACAAAAGACAAAACAGATTTCAAATATCAAATTTTTTAGAATGTCTCAATTACAATTAATTCTTGATTTCCTTTCTTTAAAACAGATGAGAAGCAGTATTGAAAAATTTGGAAGAAAATTACCTGAGAAATCGGTGGCTCCGATCTCAAAGTGATCGTCGAAGGAGGTGCTTCGAAAAGTGTCGATTGGTTCGAGGTCTGGTACGGATTCGCTTGAGGTACTCTACTAGTTTGCTGCTGCTGGTGCTGCTGCTGCTGCTGTTGCTGTTGCTAAAATTCAAAAAACGGATTTTAATTCCTCCTGTTTTCTGATTGAAATCGTTCCGAGTATCTCAAGGAAAAGGGAAGGGAAGCAAAAAAAAATTCCCAGTTGACTACACAAAGTTCTTTAAAGAGTTCTAAAAAAAACAGGTAAATTTGAAAAAATCTGAAAAGCGGAAAATAATTCAGAGATAATTCTAATTGATTTTTGAATTTCTCGAATTGCGAATTGAATTTTTAGCACAAACACGAAAAATAATATTTTTGCAAAAATGTTTACTAATTGTTTGATCGGTCAATTGATAGCAAATTTCTTACCGGCCAATTTGTTTGTGTTTGTTCCCCAGGTATTGGTTGATAAAGGAGCGGTTGCTGATGTTGTAGTTGTTGTTGAGGTAATGGGGAAGTAGCTGGAGGTGTAACAGGAGCCCAAGTACTTTTAACAGAAGGTTGTTGAAATTGTGATGGTTGACGTAAAGTACCACCAGGACTAATGGGCGATGGGGAAGAGATTCCTTCGATGTTTCGCGACGAACGGGATAATGTCGACTGGGGTGACACACCTGATGGACTGCTTTGATACGAGCTATACTCAGCAATTCCTCGTGTCTTTCAAACAAAAA
Source organism: Gasteruption jaculator (assembly GCA_949825005.1). Classification (NCBI taxonomy): domain Eukaryota; kingdom Metazoa; phylum Arthropoda; class Insecta; order Hymenoptera; family Gasteruptiidae; genus Gasteruption; species Gasteruption jaculator. The sequence continues at coordinate 3,192,213 of OX463768.1, forward strand.
AAAATCGTAAGACTCATCTTCTAATCTTTGCTTTTCTATTTTAAGGGACGATGCAAGAAGAAACGCGCATTTGAGTTCGATTACCATGAAAAATTGCAAATAGCTTTCTCCTAAAAATTCTCTTGCAATTACTCTAGATTTGCCTGTGATTTATTTATGGAGAAATTTTTTATAGTTCATGTGCATTAACTTGGAGTTCCATCGTCCTTTGAAACGAAACTGTTGGATTGAAATGACGTATTTCACTAAATTTGTGATCAGAAATTCAGGTGTTTCTTCACCGGCCTCGACATATTTGAGAAAATGCGTGCAGGAGATAAATAAATCTAAAGCCAAATTTCCAATTGCAATAAAAATATTATCGATAACAGGAATAATAATTTCACAAAGAAAGTAAAGATTCCCATTAGGCGCCTAATTATTCCTATTTTTTTTTTGCAATATTAGATCTAAATGTTAGTTATTATTCATCTTTAAAAACAATTATAAATATAAATATTCTTCTCGGTTTTAAAAATTCAGCAGCATTTTCCATGACAATGTAAATTCCTGACAAAATTGAAACGTGAAAGCACAGTCATGACCGTTTTTCGAAAACGTAGGAGTGTAGTCAACTTAGGAAGGTATATGAGAATAAAAAAAAATATTATTTTTGGGAATTACCTTTGCTTGAACTGGACCTTGTTCTACAAAGTCATATTCTTGGTCTTCAGGTGGAGGTGGCCAAGCAACTCTTTTCAGATCTGCAAATAATTTTGCTTTTATTTTTAATCCATTTAAAGATCCTCGTTAGTACTTTCTAGTATTCGACAGAATTTCTCATAATATTTCGAACTTGATTTTTCATCCGTAATCTCAAATTATACAAACGTATTCGCCACAATCACAAGTTTTGACGCAATAAAAATAATCTCATATTTGCACAAAAACAGGAAACGAAATTATATAATAAATCGGGTAAAAGTGACAAAAGCATTTATTTTTGCTTCCGGAAAATGTCGAAATCAGTATCTGGCATTTCTTGAGTAAACGGAAGATTTGAAAAATAGAGAAATATTTTTGAAGATGTTAAATATGCAAATCTTTCGCAAGACGTACTTCAGATTTCAACAACTAATGCAACGACTTTGCAATTTCACTTATACTTCAGAAAAAAAGATTTAAAAAAAAAACAGAGAAGCGAAATAGAAATAGTAATGGATATTATAGATGAGAGTGCAGCGGGTAGATATACTAATAGAGACCGACTTTGCCAAAACGAATACTCGCCAACAACTAAACTAACTAACGAGTACCCTTAGAAATCCACCTGTGTCTTGATTATCAACGCTAACGACCTGGCGAACGATTTTAGAATTCTCTTCAGGGTCAGTTTTCAGACCTGCTAAGTGGGAGATTGCATTTTCAAGGAAGGGAGAAGGAACTTCGTATATATTTAATAACTAAAATGTGCGAGGGGTGTGTTTTATATAGATTCCAATTAGATTCTGCGAGTATCATTGTCGCCAAGTTAAACAAAAATCTTGAATAATAACGAACAGTTTTTCGCGTTTTCCGAACAATTTTAGCGAATATTTTCAACCTTACGTTTCGCAGAGTTACGAAAAACTCCGCGAACCTTCCGAATTTATATATTGTGCGAATGTATGTAAACATATCATATGTATGTACTTTTATAGTAATTTAGAAACTTACTGGGTTGTCCTCCACCTCTTTGCCTGGCCTCCTCCTCTTCAAGCATTCGAAGAACTGCACTATTTTGTAAATTCGATGGTTTTGCCAACTGGTTGAAGTCGATTCTGAAATGAAATTTACAAAATATTAAAAATCCAATAACTACATATTCCTCTAAATAATATTTTTGTCGGACCTCCAAAAGCTAAAAAAAAATACATATTTTTGCATTTCTGTTTGTCTCGAGGAACTCGAATAAAAAAAAAAGGTTTTTCAAATTCAGGCCTAAAAAATGAATTTCTTCGAAAAATATTATACATTCTGTTTTTGAATTTTTTTACTTTTACACAAAAAGACACTTAGAAACTACAAATTAGTTGTATTCCATACCTATTTTGCACGACCATTTTGTTCAAGAATTTATTGAATCTCACACAAAATAATTCTTTTCAGATTTCGAAGCGCAAACAAAAACAATGGAAGGACGGAATCGAAATTGCAAAACGTGAATTCTAGTTTCCCGAGGAAGAAGCAGAAGCTAAACTGAGCCGAGTCAACCGGAGTTAAAGTCAACGCGAACCTCTAGGCTTTTTCTCCGATATTTTGCGCAATCTGAAAAGCACACGATGACGAATACAGTTTATTTTCAACGAGTATGATTCGCCTATCTGAAAATAACGAAAGCAGGAGCAATTTTAGAATATGAAACAGTGGCGGTACTCCGAGAGCTTAACAATGCAATTTCGATGAGACTGACTGAGAACTTGGACCAGTTGTTGTGAATCACATTTCTACCAGAGCCGCTACACGTCGCCCATCAATCTTGACATTCGACAGAGTCAACCTTCGTCATTTATACATCAAAGAAATATATATGTAGGTACATATATTTCAGAAGGATCTGACAAAACATGTGGTTTCAGTATGTTACGGTAGTTTCAGCATCCAAGAGACAAGTGATACAGATACTCAATGTCTATACAGAGAACATACGGATGTTTCCACTGGCTCATTTGCATACTTCACATTTCATTTTCATTCAAGATCGACGTAAGGTGGTTCATTACTTTTGTTTTGTTTTCATATACCAACTTGCATCTTCGCCCTTTTACCATTTTTTACTTTTTTGCCGTTATATTATCGAGTCGTTGAGAAAGTTGCTCTGTTTTTTCCATAGGGTAGCCTGGTAAGAAAGAAAACGAATTTCGGAACGACCCAATATTTTTATAGATTTCCCGCAAACCCAAGAGATTCGATAAAACTCGTACAAGAAAAATTAGATCCTCTGAAATTTCGAAGAAAAACAAGAATATTGCGTTAAGAAGTAGATTATAATTACCAGAGAAATATTTTTCATAGATATCAATTTTTTCAGGCTGAATTTGAAAAATTCCTTAATTAAATATTTAACAAAAATTGACGTTGGTGTAGAAAATAAGAAAAAAAATGGTACAGAAGTAGTGAAAAATAATTTTCAGAAATTCCTGCGATTACTGAAATATTACCGAAGTTCGGCAACAATTTGGTACAAAATTGGTACCATTATATTTCAATTTCTGGAAAATTAATGACTTACCCGACTGCACCGTTCGACAAAATCTGGGTCTGGCGATCCAACGTTTCTTGAATTGCCTGCGGGGAGTAGAGATTTATCGGGGAGTTGAATTGTTTATTAACGTACTTTGGTCCAGACATTTTTTATGCTTCTGTGTAGAAAATTGCAGCTTCAAATTATCGATATCCAATTAATTGCAAGCTGGAAAACATAAAAGATGGGTAATTATATAAATGTCAAAGAAAAAGTATTTATTCGCTATTAAATATTTTTCGTTACAATATATTAGGAAAAATTTTGAGTCTCACACTTTTCACAATCAAGAAAAAAATTTCAAATTCACCAAAGAGTTCTGATTTTTCTGTAACGTCTCTTTCAGAGCTTGGCTACAAGCTGTACGATTTTCTCCGGTTGCGTCTATTTTTACAACCGACCGAAATTTCTGTAACAATTTCCTTAACTTGGAAACGATTAGAATCTTGAAATGCCTTGAATTTTCAGATCTCCTCCACGATTAATGTAAAATAAATCTGTGCGCTAATTCGATTCAATAGATTAAGTTGACAGAAAAGTTAATTGTTTTGGCACATGGGTTCTCTTCCCTTAAGGCAATTTCGTTACGAAAATCGATGATGCATAGATCGGTCAATTTTATTCTTAGTTCTGATATTCACGACGATGGCATCTTGCACAAGTAACATATACCTACTTTGCCATCCTTACAATTTATAATGACACGTTACATATCTATCTCTTGTTCAAATGTTTGGATATTTGATATCCGGAATGAAACGCAGTTGCTTTTGCTTGTTGGAAACTTGCAAAATAAATGTTCTCAGCGCTCGCTGCCAAGAAAGCAAACAGGGACGTTTGCGTTAATGGGACCGAAAATAATATTGTTATTATTTTTCCTCATTAACTTTTCCCTCATCTAAACAAATAGAAAATCGCGATTTTCCGTCCGAGGCCTGCAAAATCATTTCATTTGTTCATTTATGATTTCTACTCTTTGATGACACCAATGATGAAATCAACTTTTTGTTTCAGGAAGCGGAGCGAGGATTCGTTAAGGACCATTTGGGATTATAAGCTTCTACGTGTAATAATAATCCGAGTTACAGATTTTGAAATGTTGGTATGTCCCTGGTAAAGTGGCCATCATGCACAGTAGGCTACCACGGTTATTTTTGTTACGAAATTCCTCCGAATATATCAACATCGTCCGCAAAATCTACAACGACGTTCTTCTTCCTCTTCTCTTACGTCTTCTGCTCTTAACGCTCCGTTACTCCGAATGGACCGTAGTGTTGGGTTACGCGAAATATCTATAACCGTGGGATCATGAAATACATTCCAATTTTTTTTTATATCTCGTAGTGGAGGAAATGTAGGACGTTTTTCCAACACGAAGTGGATGTTCTCCAAAACTTCTACGGCCCCTTTCTTCTTGGACGCTCTTCTAAAGATTCCTCTAAATTCCACCGATTCTCCTTTACGCATTTCTATGATACTTATTCTCAGCTGGCTCCAAAAATATTCAGGTCTGGAGTCATTCAAATAAATTCTCGCGGTTAAGAACAAATGGAGAAGAAGTATGATGATCTGATTTATCCAATAATTTTCTAATTTTTGCAATAATTATAGTCAATCTCCTAAGTTTGCAATTTTTTTCTATCAATTTGCCTTCAAATTCGAAAATATTTCCTTTTGAAAAAGGATTCGAATTGTTCCCACAAGGTTTTAAAATTCTCTTGTTTAGAAAATTCTGTTTTGTAAATTCCAGATGTTTTATTAATTCCAGTTTCCAAAATTAACGTTAATTAAGTGTAAATTTAAAAAAATTCTGATTTTAGTTATCTAATAATTTTCTAAATTGGAAAATAATAATAATAATAATAATTATACCTTTCCACTTTGGAATGTTTTCTAACAAGTTCTTTTTAAATTCTTTAATCAATTTTATGTAAAAGAAATTTCTTGTAAAATAATTTTTTTTTCCAATTCGAGTTTCCTAAATTAAGATAAAAAGATTTTTGAAAGAAGGCGAACTGTGGAGGAAGTAAACAAAAAGATGTATAAATACCTAGAATTCGTAGACACGGTTTTAATAATTCCGAAGTATTTCTATTTTGATTCCGTGAAAAATAACAATAATGATAATAAGCGAATAAATTGATTTAACCCTGTCCATGGGAAACGTGGCCCGAGTAGAGGTCTCGAAATATATTTGAGATATATACTAAAAGTAGTGTCCCAGACTTAAAATAACTTGTAACGCAAATACTAGCCTCGCATAAATTACAAACCTCTATTATTTCATATCCTATATATTTTTTCGTAGATTCATATCTCTGCCATTCTGTCGTACAACTTTTTTTCTCGCTCTTATAATTTATCTTTCTCTTTAGTGTTATTTTGACATCACGAAATGCATAAATATTCTCCACGAATACCGGTAATATCGTTTTCTAATACCAAGAAGAATAATAGTCATTCAGATAAGAATGAGACAAAAATAAATTCAGGACGATTCCTCAAAATTTTTTGAAAAACTATTATTTTGTAAATAATCATCCGAAAAGATTATTCTCCCAAATTAGTTATGAAAGAATTAGCTTTTTCCGACAATAGAAAAAATAGCTCTTAAATTAATTGAGATGATTTTTTTCAACAAAATTTCATAATTGAATCATCGTAATAATTAATTTGAAACTAGGAAAAAAAATATTTTTTTAATGAACAAATTTGTTAATCACTAAAATAGAAAAAACTTATCTTCGAAAGTTTTTGTATAATTTAAACAAAGCCCGAGGGACCACTTAATTTCGATTTCTGACTTATTTATTGAACAAACATTATTTGGTTGTCCAAATAATCCGATCGGTGCCGATATTACAATGATAACAACAAAAAATTGGAATGTTTAATCTCTATTCTAAAAAAACGTGTTTAATATCAGGAAGAAGTGCCTAATCTTAGAAACCTTCTCTCTCGCATTCTTGCAAGACTTTTTTTTTCCTTCGCGATTAAAATAATATTTAGAGAGGGAATAAATAAAGCGGCTTCTAAATTCTTTTTTCTACTTTTCCAAATATTTGCTTAATTTTAAACTTCTCTTGAAATTCCACACCTTCAACTTTTGCTTTCGCTCTGCAAAGTATTCTATTAGATTGTAAAATAGAATGAAATATTTTTTGAATTTTCTATGGTATCAATGGATATTTTACGTATCTTGAAATTTTATCGAAAATTGCATTTTTTACGTGGAAGTTATCAATTTCGAGAAAATTTTTTTAAAGGATCTAAAATTTAATTCACATGGAAATTTTTTTGACGTCGTTTGGCAAAATCTCTGTAGTGAAAAATTTACAGTTTTGCAAATGACTGGAAATATTTCAAAATTCTCAGAAAGTTTCTAAATTTGTTGAAAATATAAAATGCAATTCTGCAAAATTTAGCAAAATCTCTTCAGCGGAAAATTTTCATATTTACAAAAACACGGAAAATATATTTTTAAATTGTCCGGTGATTGACATATTCCGAATTGTTGAAGAATGTGAAATGGAATTCAAAAAATCCACTGTCTTGGAATAGAAAAACGTCAATCTTAAAATAGAAAGCTATTAAGAAATAATTTTTTAAAAACTTCGCGAAAATCAAATAACGAAATTCCAACTCTTAAAGGAGAAGCAATTCTTACAATTCCAGGGTAGTAGGTTCAGAAAAAGCATCCTCTTCTAACACTCTTTAAAATTTTGATTATAATATTTTCTGTGTGAAGTTGAAATACCTTTGATGCATTTCTCACTTTTGCTGAAATTTCTTGAAATTTCAAAAGAACCTAAAAATAAGCGTCACTTCGTTTGAAACTCACTTAAAATTTCCTATTTTTAGGATTTCTGGAAACTCTCGAAATCACACACAAATATTTTCAAATGTGGTTAACAAATATGCAAGTATGTGAAAGATTTTCAAAATGATATTGAAAAATGAGTCTTGAAGCATTTTTGAAAATCGACAGAATGAAGTAAACATAAAATTTGAGTACTCACTTTTCTTGAAAATAAACCAAAAATATGATTAACGTTATGATCGGTATTATGATTGTTATTGCGATGAAACATGAAATTTGGAGGTAACATTTACCTGAAATATTAGAGCACACGTTCTTCGAATGTTGTAACACACTGAACTCTCAAAAGACTTGTAAAGTCTTGAGAAGAGAGAAACGATATAAGCATAAGGAACACCCTCTTGCTCTCTTTCCTCCTATTCTACAATTTCTCTTATTTTATCTTTTCTTATTATCTATCTCTTTCTATTACGTGAAACTCAAAGAAGATACATATTTCTATCTTTATCCCTTTAATCTCTATCCTTCCTTTTCTTAAAGTCTAAGCTATTTCTGATCCCCGCCCTTATATACTCTACAAAAAGTATATAAGCTAAACATAATATATTAGGTAGTTCTAGATTTTCATCTCGTGCTTTTTCTTCAAATTTATCAGTGAATTCTTTTTCGTAGGTAAAAGGCAGAATCCGCATAAAATGGGAATCGATGGAAACAACAAATTCCAACCCTGACTTTTTTCTTTGCAATTTTTTGTGGTTTTTAAAAATGAAGAAAATATGGATTTTTTGACTAAAAGACAACGGGTCGTTACTCTGGAATTTTGGAAAACAATCCTATGGAAATTTTCTGCTAAATTAAAAAATATTGGAGGAATTTTATTGAAGGTGAAGATTAAAAACTATTTTTTTAAGGGAACATAGAGATTTATTTAGAAAGGTTTTTAATTGATTTTCGAAGTCACCAAAAATAAATGATTTTAAAGAATACGAGGTGTTAAATATACATATTTTTGGATTTTCAAATAGTAAACAGAAACTCTTTCAAGAGAGATATCGCAGAATATAAATTAAAATGATTTTTTTCATGAATATTTTCTGTCGATATTCGTTGAAATTGTTTTTTTATTTTTGTGATTTGAGTGTGGAAGAAATAGTAAACAAAGACAATGTTCTTCAGTTTTCAGATGTTTTATTAGAAATCTTATTGAAATGTTGCCAAAAAAATCTAATGGGATTTAATAGAATGCAAAGACTCATTAGTTTATGAAAGTTTCAGATTTCTTAAAATATTTTCTAAAATGATATCCGGAAATGTAGGTAAAATATTGTAATTATTCAACTATTTTCAATTTTTTATATATATTAACATTAGAAAAAAATCTCCACAAATAAGAGCCATTCAATTTCGAATTATATCGAATTTTTCAAAACTTGGATTCATTCTAAAATCTTTTAAACTAGAATTTAATATTGGTAGTTTTCAAAAAATTGAAACAATTTTCGATTAAATATTTCTCGAATTAAAATTTCAAAATTGGCGCCATTTAAGTTTCCTATTTCAAAGCGGCATCTGTTGATAAAAATTCGAATCATATTTGCATTGTTTCTACAATAATACCAATTCGAAAAAGAAGAGTAAGGTAAAATCCGAACTCTGTAATTCCCGAAACAAAAAATTCTAAAACTCCCCAAAAATCAGAAACTCCTAAACTCCATATTTCTCCCTTGCTCCAATACCATCTCGTTTCCTAACATTTCAAATCTATTAAATCCTGCGAATCTCCAGATCCTCAAAATATTATAAATTCTACTGCTATTCCAAATCCCGTCTCTCCACTTATCTCCCAAAGATCCCAAATTTTCCAAAACTCCCCATTTCCTAGGTTTTTTTACTCCTGGACAACTATACATAGTAATTTTCACTAGACTTCCTGTTTCTTCTATGGATGCGATATACATATACTCCCATACACATACACATCTGCCCCCATCTACTCGCCCCCCTTTTTTTTCACAAAGTTGCGATAATTTACGACGCTACGTAATAAATCTCACGCTGGCGAATCCATAGTTTGTTCGCCGCAGGTTGGCGAGACTGCGGGAGACTCTCGAGAAGGGACAAGGGAGTCGAATGGGGGCGAATAATGTAAAAGGGAAGAATCGTACGGAGGACGGTAGTGTGGAACAGTGTGGAATGAAATTAAACCGAAAATAGTGAGTGGACAAAAGAGAGGGGAACGAATTAAACGAATGATGGACGATCGTTGGACGAAAGGGTCGAAAGCTGTGCGATTGTGATTACAAGTATTTCACGATATCATCCGTAAACATGTAGCCGAGTTACGCGGGGTCCCCAATTCTTCAACGATTCATCATCATCGTCATATAAGATTATCGCCAAACGGTGTTTTTTACCTGTCGGTCCTCGATCGCCAAAGGGGAAGAGGAAAAAGATTAACTTTCGCCACACAGATATCACTTACATGCCAATCAGCACAAATCCCACTGTTATTTCTCTAACCTACAATTCATATTTCATTTGGTCCATGACACCTTTAATTCAACAGACAACGTAAGTTTATCACTCCAGATCTTACATGTGCACATTTTCTGGAATTCCATCGATCTGAAAATCAATTTTCGGAATTCATTTATCCAGGATTCATTTCAGTGATGGACATGTATGCGTATATAGAGGTTCTCTGCGTGTCTCTCTCTCTCTCTGCTATATATATGTGTACAAAGAGAGATATAGCACCTCACCCTCTTTCTCTTTCTAAATATATATACATATGCATACAATGGTGTAACATACCTAGGTATAGTACTTAGGTACTTCAGTATTGCCTAAGTTCTAATAAACGGATGTACCTGTATCTAGACACTTTAGATTTCAATATACATGTAGATACAACATGTTATATGTATATGTCTTCATCTTATGTCATTTGGGGCAAAATTTTTTTATTGTAATATTAACACTTTACCGAGCGATAGCGATTCAACAGCATTCGCGCATCCGATCGGCCGCTCGATGATTAGTGCTAAATTATATTTATTAACCCATTCGAGACGGGTTGCACACCAGATGTGCAACCGGTGCTATAACCTCGCCAAGAAAAAAAATTCCAAGATAAAAAGCCGATTAATAGGTAATTTCACAGCAAACCCTCCAATTATGGATTTGCCCTCATTCAAAATTTTACACAAATGGTTTATTAGTTTCCTAAAATTAATGGATATTGGTATAAAAGATCATTATCTATTCTGAATTTAATTAATTAATAATAGATAACAGTTATTATTTACTACTGAAACAATCAATGTATACACATATGTATATCGGCACAGGTTGTGCTAATCACACACGAGACCGATCGACTCCTCTATGAATATGTAATTAAGAATCAATAGCATTGATTATTATTCCCATTGTGGGTGATACCAAATATTATGTATTCTACATTATTCTGATAGAAAAGTTATTAATCAATTCCTTAATAGATAGAAATTCTTTTCACAAACAATTAACCCTTTCATCCGGTATCCATTATTTTGGTTCATTAACAATGGACCGCTCCTTCATTATTCGTTATGTAATTAGTAGGCAAAAGACCCACCCTGTACTAGTCCTAATGTCGACTATAATTGGCAAATATTCTATCCAGCATTTATTATTTTGAAACAGCCAATTTGGTCGTCTATTCATTCTAGTTTAGCTGTACCTCCTATCGCATTGGCTATTTCCTATTCCAGCTATTACATAAACATAATGGATATATAAAGTGTATACGTTGTCACCAAAGAATATAAGAATATCCTGTATTATTTTATACATTACAAGCTCAAAATTATTTAAAAAATAATTACAATGAAAAAAATTTTTAATGAAATTAAATTACTCATGTAATTCCAATTTCATCCTTTAAATTGTAATGTCTACAAATTCTTTTCTTCCACAGGGTAGCGGAAAATGACAGTATTAGAGACAGAGGAAGATACAGATGAACGTTGCGTTCCTCCTAGAAAGAAATTCCGTTTATCACTTTCGGCACGCGTTCGAGCGATTTCCAAAAGTCTTTATCAAACTCCACTCGCATGTAATCAGGAAGGAGTTTCCGAGGATCGAAAAAATACATACAGTAAGCATCGAGTATCCTGAAAATTCCACAAAGACGTGGAATAACGAGATTTCGTGAAAATGTGAAACAAAAATTTTGCAAGTCTCTCTGCTAATTCACTTTCATTTCTTTTCCTTTTAAGGCAAAGACTCTACCGACAAGATGATGAATGGTCAAAGAAATCAATCCAATCACCAAGATCTCGGTGGTGACTTCACAGGAGGGGGTTCGGAAGGATGTCGAGTGGCGACTCTCTGTAATCTGGGGAACACTTGTTTTCTCAACAGTGTCATTTACACTCTCCGATTCGCACCATCCTTTCTTCATAATCTGCACCACTTGGCTACGGATTTGATGAGTTTGAATGAGAAACAACATCAAGTCAAAGTGCGTCGAATAATTCCTTACTATGAAAATCGATGGAAATTGACCTTTGATTTTATTTTTATTTATTTCTTTATTTTACAACAGGTGAAGTCTTCGTCCCTTGGTAGAACAGGGATCCCGTTATCCTCCAGCGGCAATCGTAGTTGCAGCAGCAAAGACCTCACCGCCAGTTCCATCGGTGATTGCAATAAACCACGGATCCAAATTGCCACACAGAAATTGCATGAATTATTTGTGGCTCTGAGGAACCTGGAAAACAGGGAGAACAGCGAGCCTTATCAACCCGATGCTTTTCTGCAAGCGCTTAGGTAAGGACCAAAATTAAGTTGAATTATTCCCTATTGCAAATACATAATGAAAACAAAGTTTCACAGGAAAATGCTGTTTTGGAGGATTTTCTTTGATTAAAAATTTTTAATTAAAAGTAGGTTTTTATATCATATCCACAGAATATGAATATTGAAAACTATATAACCGGAAATGCAAAATTCTATTTTGGAACAGAAATTTGAAATAGAAAGTAAAAATATAGATGTTGCATTTTACATTTCCATCAAATATAATTTGTTGGTAATCGTGTTGTAGGTGGAAAATCACTAATTTTCTGAAAATACATTTAATTTCTAGGGAAGTGAACCCAATATTCGAGGGTAACCAGCAGCAAGACGCGCACGAGTTGCTCGTGTGCTTGCTCGACAATATTCGAGAATCCTTTCAATTATTAGTGAGGCATCGGGAGAGTCAGTTCGGGCAAAGCAACGGAGGACTGCTCTCGTCGTCGTCGGACGCTTCGTTGGAACGTTCCAACAAGAGTGAGGTCGGTAACAGTAAAAGAAACTCTCGAAAAGCCGGGAAAAAGAAGAAAATCTCCTCCAGTCGGATACAGCAATCCTCCCATATCATCAACGGTTTGTCGCTGAAGCCTTACGAAAATGGTCATACGGATTTCAGCGAGAACAACGACGATAGCTCTGGTAAAGCCACTCATCGACTGGAAAGCAAGCGATGCTTCGTGTCCGAAGTCTTTCAGGGTGTCAGTTTACTGCGAACTACTTGTCTCGAGTGTGAACATGTCACAGAACGAAAGGAAACGTTTTTCGACATTTGCGTTCCTATCGATACCGACAGGACTGACGAAAACGGTAATCTTCGAAATTTATTAGGATTATTATTACGACTCGTTCGCGAGCAAAAAGAAATTGCAAAAAAATTGAACTAACAAAAATTATTATTATCTTACGGTTAATAAAATTTGATTTCTAACAGACGATGTTGGAATTACGGAAAACCCCAGCGAAGTCTATAGACAAGCGGTGGTTACGAGCGAAGTTTTGAGAGAAAGGGACAAATATTGGTGCGGATCGTGTCTCCGGTACAACGAAGCACGACGAGCAGTGTGCTTTCCATCTTTACCGCGACTCCTTATTCTACAGCTGAAGAGATTTTCCACAGTCGCTGGGTAAGTTTTTCGCTAGAGGGTAGTAGATTATCGTTATTCGAACCATTGATTCCTTGCAAACGTAGAATTTCAAGTGTACACGATTTGGAGGAATTGGAATTTCATGGTGAATGCATGTCGCAAATATTTAAACAGTAGTTTTATTCTTAAGTACAATTTCTGAATCTTCTACAGAATTGGAAGACAAGGATCAATTTATCCTAATCCTTTTTAAAATGGATCACTATTTCACGGAACTCGTGTCGCTTTCAGCTTGATGGAAAAAGTGAACAACCACATGCCGACTCCGCTGACTTTGCAGTGCTTTTGCGAGGAATGCAGCAAAGATTCCCAAACTCAGACCATGGCTGTGAGTGCAGCTTCCTCGCTGAAACCCAGAGCGGCTGAGAGCCATCATCGTCACGTTTACGACTTGTATTCCGTGATAATGCATCACGGTGCGACGATGACGGCTGGGCATTACGTGGCTTACACTCGGGTCCCGGGCGAGTCTCTGCTGCACTCGGAATATGCAAATTGCGACCGCGATAGCACGAAATCCACCTCCACCCTGGGTCACGTGAACGGGATCGGCAGCATCAGTAGCGAAAAATTTTCGCTGCCGAAAATCCTGAGTTTCAAAAAATCCTCGTCTTCGAGTATCACGAATGCCAACAGCGACAACAAGGACTCGATCCTGAGCAAAATGGGTTGCCACGGATTGGATTGTTGCGGAATTCGTCCGACGAAATTGTCGCAGAGGTGGTTGGAGTGCGACGACGAGGCCGTTCGCACGATATCCGTGTGCGAGTTGCAGGAGAAGCTCGGGTCGAGTGCCAGGAATTCGGCGACGCCCTATTTATTATTTTATGTGCGATCTACTACGTAATAAATGGTAACCACAATAACCAGGATAATTCAGGCACATTCCGAACTGGAACTCAAAGTATTACAATTTTATCTTCCTCGAAGGATTTATATGTAAATGAGAATTAAGAAGGAACTGAAGAGATACGTTACTTTGAAGAAACGACAGCAACGGAACATTCTACCGGTACATTCCCTTTTATTATTATTATTATTTCACCTTTGTTTCTTCCCGTTACTCAATGTTGCTTCCAAATGCATCCAAATCTTTCCGGTTTCCCTTCGATCGGTAGAAAAAAACATTACGATTAATAATTTTTTGTAGAATATATCAGAAAATAAAGGTAACAAAAAATATTCGAATCCTCATTTCTTCAAATTTTTTCTTACCTTCTTAGTGACGTCGAGGAAATAAAGGTAAATCGTATTTTTTGATAAAAGTTTAGAGGCAGAAGTAAAGAGTAGTGCCAAAAATGGTCAAGGACTGAAATTCTAAAATGTGCCTTTTTTTTCCTTTTAAGGTAAACTGATACTGTGCAGCGGTGCCTGTGAGTATCCCAATTTGAATTAACACTTTGCCGTCCGCACGTCTGATCGGGATTCTTTCGTTTGGCACCGGTACAAATCTTTATGTACGACACCAAGGTGGTGCCACCGGCACTCGCGCGATACTTTTCGCAAGACACCTATGTAGTGTCACCGGACGGCATAGCGTTAAGGCTCTGTAATTTGAATGGTATGCGCAGTTTTTTTAAAAATCGAATTCATTATAAAAATTGTTAAAATTTCGTGTACTGGAAAACTCAAAAAATACTGAAATATCTGCAATTCTGAAATAATAATTAAATTCCTCGAATTTCAAAAATCACAGTTGAGATTGAAGCTTCTAGAATTCTTTCAAAAATCCGTAAATATTCTAAAATGTCATATTTCAAAGTTCCCGATTTTCTGAAAATCTAAAACGCCTAAAATCCCGAGAATATAGATAATTATTACTACGATACAAATTTAGTGATATTTTTAAACAGAAAATTATTCTTACCTCAAGTAATATATACACACACATACTCGCATTCGCATTCACATTTTACTAACAATAAGGGTAGTTATTTCCCCTCCATTTCTCTAATCCCATCCCACTTCATTCTATCCCCCCTCCCCCCGGAAATATCACTTCAATGCACCATTACAATTTTAGGTTGGTAGGCCTGCTTGCACGCTGCGTCTTATTTCGGAACACACCTTTTTGTCGGCGCCACTGGGGGGGGGAAATGAGCCAAGAGCCACGATACTCGAGACTCGACCACAAATTCTCGTCATTTCAGCAATAGTATCCGTTTTCCACTACCTAACGCATCCTATCATTCGTGGGCTGACCTAAACCTAATCTTCAATGTATTTTGTATCGTAAACATTATCGTGGCATGCAGAGCGCATTCTCTGACATTGTAATTACACTATTGAACATATCCACCTATAGATCACACCTACCCAAATATATCAACGTGTGTATATATGTATATTAACCATCGCAGGGCTTTTGTAACATATATATATGCACACGTATCGTGTATAGGAAAGAAGACGACCACGTATTCAAGTAAACAAGACGAGAGACCTCGCGACGTTTTTTAAAATCCAAGAGACCTCGAATTTACGACGTAAATAAATGCGATCGATCGGAAACGGAATATAAAATTGCTGTTGCCGCGAAGCAAAAATCTCCTGTGTCTCCATGGAATGAGAATCAGCATCCGGAGGATCGGGTTCGGACGGAAGAAGACGAATCTCCCGCGGGGCTGCCGAAAAATGAGAAAATGTCTTTGCGTCGAGCGAATTTCCATGGCGTTGAAATCATCGATCATCAAATGTTAAAGAACGGGTGAAAAGATGGAAGATGACGCGGATATCAGGGAGCAAATTTTTCACAACACCGTGAGAGAGAATATCGTGAGTATTCGCCAGGTCGTTGACCTCCTTTTTCGGGTCCCCCATCCCTGGGAGTTTCTCTCAAAGGGGGGAGTCATTCATTGACCGATTGATTGATGTATTACAAGGAGACCTCGGCTCCGTTTTTTGCCGGATTAACTTTCCAGGTTTCTAATCTAACCTCAGCCGGATGCCGAGTGGCGTTTATGGGAATGCGTGCTGGAGGAATTTATTTATAAGAGAAATTGAGAGATTCAATAGTCCAAGAATGTGTAATTAATTGGAAATTTTAGGACTTCCATGTAGAAATCGATATTTACCTACTTATTTGATGGAATTTGAAACAGGAAAGTTTATCGACGCATTGGCAGGTTTATTATTTCCCCGGAGTCGCGATTTGACTATGTTATTATTTAATATAATTTAACAGAAAAACGACGACGGAAATTACGAATCTCTGTGACGTTACATTTATTTAATATGTTTTAGCTAAATGGAGAAACACGATAATTTTATGCCATAATGTACCATAATCAAGAGACACGGTAATGTCTCGAGACAAGTTCATGTTTGAATTGGTATCGTATTTGCACGAATCATAGGTTTAAGATGCCCAAGGTACCTAAGATACTTAAAACAATGCACCAGGGAAATCGTAATCTCATAATCAAGTCTGGACACAAAAGATTAGGCTGACTGCATCCTTTTAGCTCGAAATGAAAAGTCTTAAAAGGACTGTTAATTCATAAGACCTTTCATTGAGATTTTCAATTTAAGTTTTACAATTTAATAACAGGATGTCAATTTAGGATTTAATAGCGTGAACTCCCTGTTCGATGATGCATGCAGGGTGTGTAGCTTCCTCCACGCCCATGTTTCTTTATTCCCCTTGGAGCCTAATATCTTCCCAAGTACTTTATTTTTTTAAAGTTAAAATTTTTTTTTACCTTGCGCTACATGAAAAAGGAGTCAAATGTTGATAGAAAGCTGGAAACATTAAAAAAATCTGTTTTGCTTCATTATTCTAAAATGGAGTTAGTAGTGACTCATCTAGCTTTTCATAAACGTAATATCGCTCCTTCAACCTTGACCCCTTATTCGAGGTTTAAAAGTTGCTTGGAGACTATACCCAATCAGTTTTACAGTACTAACGATACCAGCGATTTACTTAGAGGCGGTACCACAGCTTATGATTTGAAAATTTAGTAGGACCCCATACATTCGATTCTTCTACTTTGACAGATTCATCATCTTTTACGTTCTCAGTTTTTTATTCTAATTTTTTTTACTCTACATGATAACCAAAAATTGAATCTTTAAATTTCAGAATTTTTCTCTCAATATTAACCCTTTGCGGATGGAGGAATCTGTTTATAAGTGTATTTGGGCAGCTATTTGCCAACACTAGTCTGCAAAGGGTAAAACGAAGTAACTTTTATAAGATATTTAATTCGCCTTTGCTAAAAATATATTTATAATCATAGCTGTGGTAAACATATTATCAACTTCGACGCAAAGAAGTTCAAGTTTCCAATAATATATTCTAAAATTAATTTCATAAATGCAGGAATAACATAAGTCTTAAATTTCAGTTATATATAATTGTTATCTTACTTCAATTACGTACGATTATGTGTCATAGATCTTTTTACGTCTCGGTTTGAATTCTAACAAGAAACATTCTACTCTCGGCTTACGATTTATTGATTTTAAGTTTAAAACGGGAACATGTGCTCTCTAAAGGATGCATTTTGAAAATCAACCCGCAGAGTCAAGAAGTTTATGAGAGCAACAGCCATTATTTAAATTTTGTAATTAAAATGACTGTTTCGTTTCTTTTTTAATAATCTTATTTGTTATAAAAATGTCGTCAATATATTCATCTCGGGAAAGCTGAAATTTCTGACGCTTCCTTCCAAAATTAATTTCACAAATGCGGGAACAACTTTCAGTTACACATAATTATTATATTATTTCAATTAGTTAAAATTATATATTGCAGATCTTCCTGCTGCTATTCCTCGCCTTGTACATTTCGAGCTATGGCCTCATCGCGAAATTTCGACGCCGGGATAGAGAAGATTACCTGACAGTGGACGAAGACGAAGCGACCGTTTACAGGATCAGCCTCTGGCTCTGTACGGTTGCTCTCGCCGTCTCTGTGGGAGCGACTCTGCTCTTACCAGTGTCCATCGCTAGCAATGAAGTTCTCATACTCTACCCCAATAGTTATTACGTCAAATGGCTCAATAGCTCTCTTATCCAAGGTACGATTGCATAAATTTGGTAACTAATGGCTCATAACAAAAATTAATTTTAGCTACAATAATTAATTTCTTATTTTGGCTTTCAGGACTATGGAATCATGTCTTTTTATTTTCGAACCTGTCCTTGTTTGTCTTTTTACCATTTGCATATCTTTTCACGGAATCCGAAGGGTTTGTTGGGTACAGAAGGGTAAGTCTTAAATAATTGTGTAATAATTCGAAGCTAAACATGAAAATTTGTTGCTCCTCATTTCCTAATTTCTCGATAAACTTTCGAAGTATAGACAAATGTAGAATTTCGAAATACGAAGTACGAGAAACAGGAGAATTTCGATGTTAACCTTTTTTGTTCTTGCTTGTTGGTTATTACTATTAATTGTTATGGATTTTGCTATTCTTTAGGGTGTTATGGCAAGAGTTTATGAAACTGTTACCGTCCTTTGTCTACTCGGAGCGCTTGTTTTGGGTATGACTTACGTTTTATCGGCTCTAATCGATTACCAAAAGTCGAGCCTTCATACATTGCTCAGTAAGTTAATTAAATATTTATGGCGGAATGGAATTAATATTTTACAACCTTTCGTCGCATTTATTTTATAAAGTAAATTTTTATAAAATAAACTAATTATTACTTTGTTCTTGTTACAGATTTATGGAGTTACTACCTCCCGTTTTTATATTCTTGTGTGTCTTTTGTTGGTGTAGTCATGTTGTTGTGTAAGTAAAACTTTAAAAATTCGTAAAATTGTTCACATTTTTAATGGATAAAGTAAGCCATCGTAAAAATAAGAAAAAATTTTTCCATTACATAATTTCTGAGCTTTAAATGGAACAATTAACAAAATTTCTATTCGTACAATTTCCCACTTGCACTTAATTATATTTTTAATATAAATATTTAGCTACGTCTCGGCGATAAATAATTCCGACAACCCTTTTTTTTCATTTTCAGTATGCACTCCAGTAGGATTCGTCCAGTTGTTTGGAGTAGTTGGATCATTCCTAGTAAAACCACAATTCTTAAAAAACCTCGATGAAGAATTCTTCGCTTATCGATTGGAAGAAGACTGTATTAGAAGAAGGTGCGTCAAACATTACAAACGAATAAATGAAAAAATCGCAATGAAAAAAAGAAACCCTTTACAATTGTCATCTTAACACTATTTCTACCGCGCTAATTATACGTAATCAAAAGTCAAAAATACAGAATTATAATTAAAATAAATTTTCTTAATTAATAGTCGTTTCCTTCGATTTCAGATTACAGCAAGCAAAGGCTACAGGCAAATCTTACGTTTCTCCTGTCCCTATGTCTCCTCCAGGCTGTCCGGATTTGATCCTGGACGACGAAGAGGAATTGTTAAGCCCGAAGCCCAGTCTCATGTGTTTAAGGAACGGTGCTCTTCAACGCGGACTTAAACAGAGACTAGAGGATGTTTGCAAAAGAAGAAAATTGTTGGACGAGCAGAGGCGGACATGGTGGGTTAGACGTACTCTGGTTTATCCCCTGGCGATGTTGACACTCCTCGTTCTGTCAACCGCGACCGCTTTACTGGCTGTTCAGAACACCATCGAACTCTTAATCGGAATTAAAGCGTTACCTTTAAGCACGAGGGTGAGTAGTGAAAAATATTAGCTGAAACTCAGTTGGAATTTTCGATCTGATTGAAAAACATTCTAATTTCCAACTTTCTGTATTTTTTCCACAGCAATTCACCCTGGGTATAAGTTCGCTATCGAAACTGGGGCCTATCGGAGCAGCAGTAGAAGTCGCGGTGATCCTCTACCTTGCAGTAACAAGTGCGATTGGTCTGTACACACTTCCTGGAGTTCGCAGAGTAAGACCGAGGCTTGCATCCACTCCGCTCACTCATCTTATTGCGAACTGCGCCCTTCTGTTGGTCTTAAGTTCAGCTTTGCCTCTCTTGTCACGGATATTAGGTAATTATATTTAATTATACACATTAAAAATTGAATTGATTATTTAGAGGAAATTACATGAAAGGAAGTTTCTTTGAAAAAGTTCATTAGTCATCGAATGGACTTTCACTGAAATTTTGAGAAAATTTTAAGTCTATATTTTACAACTGTTTTTACAAATTCTAAAACAGTATAGAATTTGTAAAAAAAAATTAATTATTTTTACTGTAAAAAAAAGCAATAGTACTATTCTTCATACATTTAAAATCGAATCCAGTTTTGTGGAAAACTTCATTAGACATTAAAAAAGAATTCTATTTTGCTTTTCGAACATTTGAATCATATCTTTTTTTGATACAGTAGAATAAATAACTTAATTTTTCATTTCAGGCATGACAAATTTCGACTTGTTAGGAGACTTCGGTCGAATCGAATGGTTGGGAAACTTCAAATTAGTATTATTTTACAATTTGATCTTTGCGACAGCAGCGATAGCATGTTTAGCCACGAAATTTACAGCGACAGTACGTAAGGAAATTTACAACAGACTGAAAAGTAGTCTTATAGGGATTTTTAAAAGAAGTGATAATAAGAAAGCCAATTCTGCTGCTACGTTCTCGGCGAAAGAAGATTAGACTGATTTATAATAACGCGAATAAATGAAATAATGATTGAAACGTGCATTTCGGATGCACTGAAAGACGTTGCGGATAAGTATAGTCGATAAATATATTTTTTAAGAAAGAAAAGTTAAGTAAGATAAAACGGTTGATAAAACAAAAAAAGACGTAGTTTAGAAAATTTAGGGAAAGTGCTGTTTTCAATTACATCGTGACTCTTTTAAATGAAAACTGCACTTTCGGCCTCTCAAGTTTACTCGAACTGATTCAAAAAGCTTTTCATCACCTTTATAATTACACCGTGGTCGTTTTAATTGTATTTAATTTATGTTTAAATGTACTCTCAAGTCACTTTCATCCAAAGAAACAACTTTTGGGTCTCCTTTGGTAGAAAAAAGAAGATTCGATCGTTGGTTAATGAAAAATCCATAAATTCATAACTTTTCTCCTTCGACACTTCGTAAGATTATTTTTGTAAATAAATTAGCATTAATTCTCTCGTCTAAATTATTTAAAAACGGTAGGCAAAATTGATTAGAATTTATCAAAATACTTCATTATATCCACGTATTAGCTGAAATCGAAACGAAAACTCTTGATTTATTCTCTAATACTTTCGAAAATAGGGCATGTAGTATTTAAAATTAAATATGTACTATTTCAAGGTACTTATTTGTAGAATTTTGGGAAAAACAAATTCTGAAATTCTGGACAGCGAAAAGCATTTGATAAAATTTCAGCAACGTCGAAAATAAAAAAATAGCGAAGCGACGCAGTAATTTTGAAATTGGAAACTTTCAAATCGCTAAGTTTCTCTTTTTTCATGAATATTATCAAGAATTTTACGTCTTAGTAAAAATTGTAACAAAAAACATTCTGCTCTCGGCTTACGATTAATTGATTTTAAGTATAGAAAGGAAACTTGTGCTTTCTAAAGGATGCATTTTGAAAATCAGTGTGCAGAGTCAAGAAATTTATGAGAGCGCATGAAGTTTGGATCGATGTTGAATTCTTTTAATGTCAATGCTGGACAATTTTAGCGACGAAGTTGCAATTTTTTTACCATTTTTATTAAATTCAGCGGTTTTAATAAATAGAAATCCTGGATTTTGGAATGATCCAAACTTCAACTTCATGTAAATTCCGACTGTACACATTATAAATACAAAATTAAGAAAGAAAAGAAACGAAACAGTCATTATTTCAATTATGTACTAGTTTAAATAACTTTGGATGTTTACATTACTTTGTTGGTCTTCATTATTATATTACAATTCTTCGTTTTATATCGCGACTTTCTACAATTTTTTTTGCAATTTCCAAACTAATTTCGAAATTCGTAATTTGATATTTTTTCTTTATTATTTTTGTTTCTGAAATCAATAATAATTATTTTCCGCTTAACAACAACATTTTTTCAAATGTTTTGTTACCCAAAAGGAAAAATAAAATATGAATTCAAGTCATTTTAAGAAAAATGGATGAGAAAAATATTGATAATTAAATGATTCACAAAAATTATAAATTAAAAATTAAAAACAAAATTGTAAGAGCTCACGATACAAATCAAAGATATTTAATAATATTTTAACTAAGTATTTATAGCTAATTACGGGGAGATGTGAAGGAATCGCACGTTTCCAATTTGTTGCCCTTGATTCGCTCGAAATCTGGAAAGCTCGATTCCAGCAGGTCTGTAACAGGAAACGAATTGCATTCGTTTCTTTCTCGAATTACCTGAAAACTGAGTAGCGCCTAAGCGAGTTTTTAATTTCCCCCACTTTTCTTGTGATAACGCATCTCGTCATAAAGACAATACATTACGTGCTCACCCGCACTAATACGATATCGTGTAATCCATGAATTACATATAATAATGGAAAACTGTTTCTGTTGAAATCACCTTCGTCTGTTTCGTTTTATTGCAAAATTAACTGTCCACCTCCAGGTATCCAAAACTCCTCAAATTTACAAAGTAGCTAATTTCTTATCTGTATATTCTCATTCACGGCATTTTCTCCTTCCGCTTCTATCTCCTCAAAGCTGAAGGTCTTCAGAATCTTCAGGGTCTGCCCCCAAAAAACACCTTTACGCAACACTTTGTATTTTCCAGGTACCGTTAAATCGATGACCGAAGATCCCTGGCGATATTGGTCTTCCTGAAACTTCTTGTGCGGCATGCCGTAAAAAATGCCACCCAATTGCGACCACAGACTGTGGAACTCGTGCGGTAACAGGGTACTGCCCTGACCACTCTCGTTGGCACTCGTAAGAGCCAAAGGTTGCTTACACATGGTCGACACGCACCTTATGAAATTGTAGGACGGTACTCGAATGCCGACTGTTGGGTTTCCAGGATTAAACGAAGGGTTCAATTTGGCGGTCCTCTTCAGAACCACCGTCACAGGTCCCGGTAACAACATTTCCAGCAAACTTTGCGGCAAATGGGAAGAATCCCCCCATTCCGGGATGTCGGACACCTCCGGGATGCAAATCGCTAGTGGCTTGCCGTCGTTACGCTTCTTGATCTTGTAAATCTCCTTGACGGAGCGTTCGCTTTGCGCCAGTGCGACCAGGCCATAGATGGTGTCGGTAGGTACGGCTATGACCCATCCTTCTTTCAATAAATTCACAGCCACGCCGACACTTCTCACTCCTCCGCAGTACCAGTGTTTCCCTTTGTACCCCAGGATGTTCATCTCGGACTTCACCCCATCTGATATGACCCCGGCGGGCCCTATCGATGTGCTACTCATGAAGTGACGGATGCTTCGACGATAACGAGACGAAGTGAGACGCAAAGCGGTGTTCTGGAAAAAAGAATGAAGTTGTAAGATAATGGTAAAACGAGTAGTTCCATTTCTTTACTTTGTTTGGTAGAAATATAATTGTAGATATATGTTATTGAAATGTAGAAGGAATGTAACTTGAGGAATTTGTCGTTTCCAATAATTTGGACCGGTAAAAAACCGTGCTTTGCTAGGCGTAACTTAATTTTGCGTCGAAAGGAAGACTGGAATTCCAAATAACGTGGAAATGAGATCCTTACGCTTATTCCCGCCAGTTGTGGGAGCATTGGGGATTGCAGCATCTGTAGAAGGTTGTCATAGGCTCGTCGGCGGAGCGGGTTTGAATTTGCATAAAGTAGGCACGCGGATGCGAGCATTTGGGACACCGTTCCTCCGTGGAATCTACGTTCTCCCAAGCAGCGCTGCCTCCCAGAACGTCGTCGATTTCTTTTAGCTTCGGGTACGTCCTCGTACTGATTCTTCGTTGGATATTAAAAATATAAGGACACGTGTTGCAAGCGAACCTTAAACTCGGCGAACCTTCTTCCACGCGTAAGACGTTACCACAACTTGGGCAGAAGAGTAACATGATTCATTTTATTTAGTTTTTCTTAACGACTGCGTTTCGTAGAATTACTGAAGGAAACGCATTTTAATAGTCAATGCTGAATGAATGAATGATTGAGCTGCCATTTTACCGGAAAAACATATTTTGATACATGCAAGAGGAGGTAGTTGCGCTGATGCAACTTGGAAAATAAAATGCAAGTGCAGCGATGTTAGGATTTGAGGTTATGTTATGTACAGATGTATAGGTATTTTTAGGTAGTTGGAGAATTTTGTGACTAGGGACTTTGAGATTTTAGAATTTGGAAATTTCCAAATATTTGGAAAATTCGCGTTTCTTGGAATCCCGAAAAACTAGGATTATTGTCATTTTGAGATATTTTGGTGCTTTCGAAATTTCAGAAAATTTGGAACTTCATGAATTTCATGTTTTTGTGAATCGTGTTTTGCTTTTTGTAAAATTATTGTTTTGGAATTTTATAAATTTTAGGAGTTCCAACTATTT
Organism: Gasteruption jaculator; assembly: GCA_949825005.1. Taxonomy (NCBI): domain Eukaryota; kingdom Metazoa; phylum Arthropoda; class Insecta; order Hymenoptera; family Gasteruptiidae; genus Gasteruption; species Gasteruption jaculator. Next base: position 3,216,704 of record OX463768.1, read on the forward strand.
TCGATATTTGCAAAATGCAATTTTAAATTATTTAACATTTGGGAACCTTTGAAATTTTTCTCACGAAAAACTGACAGAAAGTTCATGCGAATGATTTTAAAAAAACGCGGGAGCGCCGTGTCGGGTTCTTCGAGGCTCGGTAGCGCCGCCTGGCGATTCTTTCCGTTACGAAACAGAAGCCTGGCGGCGGAAAAACGGTTCACGAGTGATTACGATGGCCATCTTGGTCATATGAATTTTACAAGACGCTTGTAGGCTGCTTCAGGCTGCTTTTAGCGTGCCGATGTGTGTATGAGTGTACGGATTACGGAGAGCTACTGGATGGAAGCACACATTAAACAGAGTTTCACAATTTCCTGCTTTTGAGGAATAAGGGACGACGAATAAGCAAGTTTCTAGGAACTATCGTTGCTAATTAAACATGTCCAAGCGTAGAATTGAAGTTGTGGATCCCTACGTTAAACGAAAAGTGTGAGTCCTCTTTTACCTGCCGAATACATACAAATCGTGTCTGCGGGCAATTTCACCGCTCGCACAAATTACTGACTTAGATGTATGAGAAATTTCCATTTGCAACAAATTCCGATAGTTTTTCTAAGAAAATTTCTCGGCTGACGTCAAATTTTCAACCCTGAGGATCCTAACCTCACTTTCCTGTTTCGCCTAAATCTACTCCTGTCCTGGTCCACCGCTTAGGTTATGTTGCATTAATGTTATCAGTAACCTTGTTTCGATTTTCTATAGAAAAACGTCCGTCTAACGCTTTGATACCGATACGTAGTTTCATTCTTGTATGTCGAGCATTTGTGCTATCGCAAATATAAATATTTATAACTGCCTTACGTATGTATACATAATGTATATATGTATATGCCATGCATTGATACAGAATTCTACTGTTATCAGGAATTTTAAGAACTTGGGATACTTTTGTTATTGTATTTGTAGTTTTTAACCCTCTCGCTACGGGCGACTTCTCCGCCGTAGTATTTCCGCTGAACGTGCCACCGCACCAAAAATGTGCACGGCGTTCGAGTGAGATCGTCAGCGGCCGCGTTTACGCTTTGCCGCAACCCAAGTTGGTTTGACGGTGTTTATTGGGGAAAAAAAATTCCATAAATTAAAATACTTATAACTTTTAAACATAATCAATTTTAATTAAACTTTGAAATTAAATAACATTAGAGAATATAATTGTATGATAATAATTACAGTTGATAATGATATTGCTTTGAAACATGGTATTACATTTTATGCAATTGTATTTTATGAAGAGCGACTGTAATCGCCCGTAGTGCGTCAATGGCATTTTATGCAAAACGACTGTAGTTATCTGTAGTACGTCAGCGGCATTTTATGCAGAGCGTCTTTAGTTATCCGCAGTACTTTGGTGGCATTTTACGCAGAGCGACTATAGTCGCTTGTAGTAACGAAAGGGTTAAATTGTGAAATTTTGAAACATTGTAGATATTAGCTATTGGAAATTACAGAGTTTATACATTTTTTCAAAAATATTTATCATTTTTTTACATTTATTAATAATCATATAATAAATATACATTATTGTTTAATACACATATATCATACAGTACAAGTAAATTTTACTGCTACTATATAAACTACCACTTGTACTCCACTCCTGTACCTTAAATCTACACCAATTTATCTTTACCTTTATTTTTACAGGGATGCAACAGGTACGATACTCCCCGTTGCTGTACCTCCATCTGGTCCCAGCATGGCTACAAATAGCAGTTCCGTACCACAAGGAGGGATGACGAGCTCGGCGGCATTATCCGGCGGAGCATCGTCTCTGTCGTCCAGTGTGAAAAACCAGGTGCAGCTGAACCCTTACACGGGATTGCCCTATACCCCGAGATACCATGAATTTTACAAAAAAAGAATAACCCTACCTGTGTTCGAGTACCGGGCCGACTTCATGCGACTTCTGGCTCAACACCAATGTATCGTGTTGGTGGGAGAGACCGGTTCGGGAAAAACCACCCAAATCCCCCAATGGTGTGTGGATTACTCTCGATGCATGGGTTCGAAGGGGGTGGCTTGCACTTGCCCGAGACGAGTGGCGGCCATGTCGGTGGCCCAGAGAGTCTCGGAAGAGATGGACGTGGCCCTGGGTCAGGAAGTGGGTTACAGTATTCGGTTCGAGGATTGCAGTTCGGCGCGGACGGTTCTGAAGTACATGACCGACGGTATGCTCCTTCGAGAGGGGATGTCCGATCCCATGCTGGAGGCTTATCAGGTAATCTTGTTGGACGAAGCTCACGAAAGGACGTTAGCGACAGATTTGTTAATGGGTGTCTTAAAGGAAGTGATCAAACAAAGGTCGGACTTGAAACTGGTGATCATGAGCGCCACCCTGGACGCTGGCAAATTCCAACAGTATTTCGATAACGCACCTTTGATGAACGTACCTGGTAGAACTCACCCCGTGGAGATCTTCTACACACCTGAACCGGAGAAGGACTATTTGGAGGCAGCGATTCGCACGGTCATTCAAATTCACATGTGCGAGGAGGTCGCTGGTGACTTGTTACTGTTTCTGACAGGGCAGGAGGAGATCGAGGAAGCGTGTAAGAGGATCAAGCGGGAAATGGACAACCTCGGCCCGGAAGTCGGCGAGTTGAAGTGTATCCCGTTGTATTCGACGTTACCTCCGAACCTCCAACAGAGGATCTTCGAACCAGCGCCACCCACGAAAGCCAATGGGGCTATCGGACGGAAAGTCGTGGTCTCGACGAACATCGCCGAGACTTCCTTGACGATAGACGGTGTGGTTTTTGTCATCGACCCAGGATTCGCCAAGCAGAAGGTCTATAATCCACGCATACGCGTAGAATCTCTCCTGGTATCACCCATCAGTAAAGCTTCCGCACAACAGGTACGATAGATTTTTAAAAATATGTTTTTCTTTAAATAGAACTATAGTTTTTATTTGAAATTCACACAACTATATTTATTTAGCGTGCGGGAAGAGCCGGTCGTACGCGCCCGGGCAAATGTTTCCGACTGTACACGGAGAAGGCGTATAAAAATGAGATGCAGGACAACACGTATCCGGAAATCCTCCGGTCCAATCTCGGCAGTGTCGTGTTGCAGCTAAAAAAGCTCGGAATCGACGATTTGGTATGTGTTTCTATGAATTTTGGGAGTAGGTAGTTTTCGAATTTAAAAAATTTTCAAATTTTCGACTATTCCGAAAGATACAAATTTGAAATTGACTTAAAGATTCTGGGAATTCGAAAAATAGTTGAAATAGTTGCAATTTGTAAATTTCGATTTTTTAAAAATTCAGAATTTTGAGATTCAAAAATATTGCATTAAATGTAGAACTTTGGATTTCTAAAATTCTCGAATTTTAATAGTTTCCTGAAAACTTACAAAATTTTTACATTTTGGAACTGGGCAGGTTTAAATTTTAGGAAATTTAGATATTTTCTAAGCCTTTTCCACCGATTATTTATAATTCTCTGCCTGAAATTATAGGTACACTTTGATTTCATGGATCCACCGGCACCAGAGACCCTGATGAGAGCTTTGGAATTATTAAATTATTTAGCCGCTTTGGACGACGATGGGAACTTGACGGACTTGGGCGCAGTCATGGCGGAATTCCCATTGGATCCACAACTCGCGAAGATGTTGATAGCTTCGTGTAATCACAATTGCAGCAACGAGATTTTAAGCATCACGGCGATGCTTTCAGGTATCATTTCTTTCCGTTTCGACATTCTTTTTGTATTTCTCTTCATCAGTTCTGACGAGAATCGAGGGAAGAGAGATCAAAGAATGGAGCTTTTATATATAGAAGGCGTACACTTGTATTGATAATTTACATGCTATTAGTCCCACAGTGTTTTGTGAGACCGAACGAGGCGAAGAAGGCTGCCGATGATGCTAAAATGAGGTTTGCCCATATCGACGGTGACCACTTAACGTTACTTAACGTTTATCATGCTTTCAAACAGAGTAAGTTTCCCATTTCCTTCTATTTTAGATGTTCACATCGAAATTCACATTTTTGGTTCTTATTTATCTGCAAAATTTTGAAAATTAGCTCTTCCTTCCAAAAATTTTCAAGCAGATTCCTTCTATTGGTAAAAATCATAAAAACGTTACCAAAAAAAAATAAAGTGACGGAATTAATTAGCAAAATGATAATGTTCATAGAAAACTAATGATTAACTCTAATTTCATGAAAATAGTTTGCGTATATTATTTCGAATATTATTTTTGTACAGAAATTTTTATAATTTAACAATATTTTCAAAATGTTATTAACTTCGTGTGTAATTTTGCTATATCGTCACGAACGCATCTTTATTAGTCCCTCGGAGAGCTCTACAAATCCTTATCTGTGGAAAGTAAATTTATTCTAATTGGTGATAGATTTTGTCGGGTGTAGATAAGAAAATAGAAAGTTTCTCCTTCGAAGTCTGGGAGAAAAAAAATCGATTCGTTTGCATTTGAAATTTATACTGATCTGTGCGTTTCTGGATTTAGATATGGAGGATCCTCAATGGTGTTACGACAACTTTGTAAATTATCGATCACTAAAAAGCGGAGATAACGTCAGACAACAACTTAGTAGAATTATGGATAGATTTTGTTTGAAACGAACGTCAACAGATTTCACATCCAAGGATTACTATATCAACATTAGAAAAGCACTTGTTAATGGATTCTTCATGCAGGTACGATAGATTTGTAAAACTGTGTGTTTTTTTTTAATAGAAGAGTCATATTTTTTTTTATTGAAATTCACTCAACTACATTTATTAAAAATTCAGCATGATGTTTTAATTTTTCGCAATTTCGAAAATAATTTCGTAATTAATTTCGCGGAGAATCAATTATTGATACAATTCCTTTCTTCCTCCCATTTAGGTGGCGCATCTTGAAAGAACCGGGCATTATCTCACAATCAAAGATAATCAAGTGGTTCAACTCCACCCCAGCAGTTGCTTGGATCATAAACCCGACTGGGTGATTTATAACGAATTTGTACTAACCACGAAAAATTACATACGAACGGTTACTGATATCAAACGTGAGTATTTGAAGTACATTAATAAAAATAAAATTTTTTTTCCGAAAGTAGTGGTAATAAAAATTGATTTTGATTTTTTTCGTATCTTTTGAATTTGCTTTGTGAATTTTAATTGAACATAAAATTATATATTAAACGCTTAAGAAATTCATAATTGGAAGGAGAGAAGGAGCGATTTAAGATTGAGCAATTTTTAAATTTCAAATGATCAACGATTTGTATAATAAATACACAAATTCTAATCCACGACTTCTGTTTTATGAAATTCCAGCCGATTGGTTACTGAAGATAGCACCACAGTACTACGATCTACAAAATTTTCCACAGTGCGAAGCGAAGAGGCAATTGGAAGTCATACAAGCGAGATTAGAGTCGAAACAATACCAAGAGGGATTCTAACCAGAGTGTATTTTAGAAACAAGAAGAAGGAAAAGAAGAAAGCGGGAGGAAGGCCATGTCGATTCTTTCCTCCTTTCTCATTCGTTTAATAGTTACTTTTTTACCTTGAAAATAATTCTTAGAACAACAATGTTTTTCATTTCACCGTTCTGAAACATTCGATCTTTCAAGAATCAAAAAATCAAAGGATGGACAACATTGCCCAAGAGACTAATTTTTATCAAAAATGAAGAGGGGAGGGGGGAAAACAAAAAGGATAGGGTACCGGATATTTTACAGAATGAGTACTTTGTAAGAGGGAAGAACAAATCAAGTGGTGACACGGATACACACAAGTTTTTGTATATATTTAATTAACAAAGAAAATGAACATTTTTGGGAAAATGTAACACACACACACACACATTCGCTATACAAAAACAAAGAAAAAAAAAACAGAAACAATGTTTATATTCATAACTGCTAATTATGATAATCTCTCACGTACAGATCACAGAAAATGAAAAAGTCCACTCTCACTGAACCGACGAACGAAAGCGATCTTTGTTGAATTATGTCACCATTTCATTCCAGACACAACGTGACAACAATAATAGCAAAAATAAATAAACCAGCAAAGTTCACAAAAAAGGAAAACGAGAGATTGCCTTGAGATTCTTTTATTCACCAGGAAATCGTTTCCTTTTTATACTAATTTTAGCTTTCTCTGGGGTTCCGCTTAGTGCTTGCGTATCGAACTTACTGTTTGCCGATCTAGGACTGTAGGTGATCTAGAAAATGTATTTTTAAAGACGCACTTTGGTAACTATAAGAGAAATCCGGTCGGAAGTGTACAGAGAAACATAGTGAATTGAAAAAGGGCGGAATGGAATGGAATAGGAGAAAATCGTTGAAGTTTATATTACAGTCTGATTGCTCTATGCGGCACCTTAGTCGAACTCGATTGTATACAGTGTAAAAGTTTATAACAATAACAACAAACGGAGAGGAAAGAAAAAAGTGGGCAGTCAGTCTATAGCTCGCCGCTGTCCATAACTGTCGTTATGGTGTTCTTTTCAATCATACATGGTTACATCCATATATCGATTGTTTTGGATACGGGTCAGTAGTGGAATTATACAAAAGCTGGCTGCCAGGACTGACATATCGTTACTGTACACCTGTCTCGTACATTACAAGTACATATTGTCACTCGTAGCTTCGTAGAGTCAACATTACATTTCTTTAGTCGAAGCACAACATCTGCTTGCTGAATTTTTTTGTATTTTTGGGAATATGTACGGACGTTAATCGAGGTATGAGACCATTTGAAATTTAATGTTTTGGTTTGAACACCAATTATTGGGTGATTTGGAAAGAAATTTCTTGTTTTTTGGAAAAGAACCGAACTTTTTTCCGAACGGCCCAATATTAAAAAAATAAATAAATAAAAGAATTGTGGGTTTAATTTGTGCCCCAGTTTCGATGCACACGCTTTGTTCTTGAGTTTGTCAATTTTCGGAATTTCAATTCCATGTTTTACTTTGCCGCCGTTTGTTGTTATACTTTTTTGTTCGGATCTTGAGATAACATGCAAAATTGAGTAGGCGGAACTATGGAAGTGATGGAGTGCAAAAAATACTTTTTTGAGTATCAGTTACCCAGTTTCACTTCCAAAATTCCATTTACATGTAAGAAATTTCATAAGGTATTGTTGCTACTTGTGACTTTGGTTAATTAAGATATTAGTTACCATATTTTTCTTTTGAAATGAACGATCCCTATTTTGGTTTGATTTGCGATTCAAACTAACTAATTTAACTCTTCGAATCGTGGTGTTTTTTTTTTTTTTTGAAGAAAATATAGTTCGCAAGATTGGAAGTAGAAGATTTTGAATCGAAGAAGTCCAAAAATTAAAAATTCTGAAATTTCGTATTAAAAGAAACCGAATTTAAAAAATAGAAAAGAAAAATAGATAAAGAATAGAAATCGTACTGATTTTTGAAAATTGAAAATAGGAGTGAATTAATATTATCCACTACTTTTCAAAATCAGAATTTTATTGTACATTCGTAATTTTCCCTTTTTTTGCAAATTCTATCTTGATTCCAAGTTACAAGTAGTACAAAATGATATTTTCAAATCGTAGAAAATTTCGAAACGCTAATATTTTGTTCCCATTGGAATACTTTTCTATCAATTCCAAGTGAATAAAATAATAAATGATAAGGACACGCTCGTGTCTACTGCTACATTACGCTCTATAATATTAATTTTGGTACAATTATCAGGGACCTTCCTTTACGACTATAACCATTGTTTTTATCATCATTATTTCTTCTTGTCGCTCCTAAATATTATATCAGGACAGCTCGATAATAGCGCTATTGTAAATACTTCAATTTGTCAATTGTTTGAAAAGGAACACGTCCTGGTAACCCGGGCAACGCGTTCATTTGAATATTGACTGGAAATTGACCAAAAAGGAAGTAGATACCGATTATTGATTTTTCGGTATTTGTTCGATTTGGAAGCAAATAAAATTAGTATCAACTTCAGTCCGAAAGCTGTTGCAAAGCGGTTTCGAGCGTGACTTCAACGCCTCCGCTTCGAATCCGCCTGGGAAAAATCGATTTCACTAGATTATTAATTATTGGCCACCATGAAATAAAATCCAATAATATAATAATTACAGTTTCCAATCGATAAGAAATTCGAAACTTCAATAAAATTGTTGTACCAATTTGCGGAGGGAAAATGGGCACTTTTAGCCACTTATTATAATTTATTTAGATTTATTTACTCATGTATCTACTTTTTCATGTATTTGATAACTATCCGCTTCTGTTGAGCTTCGCACTCTTTACTTATTCCAACACCACTTGGTGAGTAACAGAGAGAAACCGTTTGTTTATTTAAAGTGTAATTCGTTTGTTTACTTGGAAATGATAATTATTGATTACACGCTTTCCTTTTTCCACACCTTCGGAGTGGGAGGAAAGTAAACTAACAAAAGTTTGTACAATCAATAGTTTATCAAGTCCATCGTCACCAAAGTCTCGAAAATAGACGGAAAAGGGAGCTTTTAAAATTCAAGTTCTTCCTTTTTTTTTCTAATTGACTGGAATGACGAATTAGGAAACAATTTTGAATTTGAAGAATTTCGAAAATGTATTTTCTTTTTCTCATCTCTTTCATGTTTAATAATAGAAATATTTGTTTCCAGGGGTCTTCCAAGGAACCTAATAACCAATATGAAACATCAACAGGTTTCGGTAGATTTCATAAATATGGTCTTCACCGTATGCTCCTATTTGGCACTCGCTGGTGCCATGTGGATATTTCTGCGACTGCTGCAAGCTTGTTTCTGGCTACCGAAGCACTTCAAGAGACAAAACAACGTCCAGCAGATGCTGCAAGATAAAGTAAGATTTGTTTTTGTTTTTCATGAGTCCTTTGAATTTTAAAGAAATTGGAGCTTTGACCAATTTGACCATTTTTAAAAAGATTAGGGATTATTATGAGATTGAAAATTCGCCTACAAGCATTTTCTGGAATTTAATAAATAAATTTCGAAATTTTCTTTTAAGGAAAATTGTAGCTTTCATATTTACAATTTTAGAAAATCTTTTAAAAAATTCGGAATTTTCATTTTTCTTTCAGGTGGATAGTTATGAAAAATACGTATTGGAATGCGAGGAAAAGGAAACGGCATTGGCGAAAGAAGGCGAAAACGAATTGGACGAAAACGGGAAACCCAAAAACGCAATTGATCCGAAACAATGGAAGGAAAGAAGAGAGTGTTTGGATATGTTGAAGCGTGAATTGCAGAGGGTTCAGGAAGGAGGAAACATGTACGATTGGGACTCCCTTTTAGAAGAAGAAAAGCGAATCCTGGAAATGGAAGATGATGAAGAGGAGAATGAGGATCCAGCATCTGGAGAAAAGAATCTGAAATCCGAGGAAAACAAGGTCGATTCTCCGGTGAAGAAAAATAAGGATCTCCTCAAGAGCACAGAAACCGACGAAATTTCCTTCTCCTTAGCCTCCGAGAAAAGAGACGATAATGAAAACTTCGAATGTGAGACGAAAAAGGAAAAATAAGATCCATTTTTTTTATTGATTTACTCGTTTACTACGTTTCTGCATAAAAGTGTCGCAATATTTAATGCCGAAGTTGAGTTGTTTGTTGTATGGGAAAGAAATTGATTTTTTCTATTTTGGAAAATAGGAAAATGTTGTTCATTTGAAAATGCGAGAAAGAATTGAAGAAATGAAATTTTTAAGAACGAGTCATTTTTTGCGAACATTTTTTAGTGTGTTTATAAGTAGAGAAAAATTCACAGTTCCAGTTTTAGTAGCCGTAGAAAGAATTTTTAATACAAACGAACCATCGAATTAATCGTATAAGTACAAGAAGTTGTGAAACTGACAATTGAATTTGACTAGGAAATTTTTTGTCTTCGTTATTAGAAAATGTTTACTTGTTTTACTTCAGATTGGAAATTCGGGTGCAATTGTCTATTGAAGATATTATTATCATTCTAATTATCGTGACATTTCAATGCAACAAAAAAAAAATCTTTTATTGAAATTCGCCCAAATTGAGAATTTCTTTATTGGAAAATTCATTTTTAGACTTTTCTCAGCATGTATATAAATATTATTATTTGTCATCCTCAATTGCATTTTGTATCAATTATTGCTTTCCAATTAAAAAAAAATTGGAAAGCAATAATAAAGTTTTAAAAAAAAGGACAATAATTAAAGTAAAAATTTGACAAATATCAGTTTTCAGTTTCACACGAATCACATTCGTTAGATTTTGACAGATGACAAAATATATATATATATTTATAAAGTGTCCTATATACATTTATATTATTGACTGGTGGAAACGAATGATTTTACTTCGTTGAACGAAGTCGATGTTTGTAGATAGTTGATTTTTTTGTTATTATTGAAACCATGTAAGCAACTTTCTTTACCATTCCTATAAGATTGATTGTATTTAATGAATTATTATCGATATTCAATTTTAGTTGAATACTAAATTTCAAAATAACTTTATTAAAAAATTATAAATTTAAAAAACATTATTTTTAAAAAAATCAGCTGGATTTGACATCCTTATAAAATTGTACAATTAATGGAGATTCAAACTGAATTGATATTTCATGCTAATTATCAAAGATTTTATCGATTCCTCTTGAGTTCAATTGTAATTGAATTGGATTAAATTGGCGCAGATACGAAAACATTTTTTTTAAAATTTAGAAAAATGTAATTTCAATATGTTTTAGGAATTAGTTTTATTATTAGGTAACATTTACACAAAAACATTTCATACAATTTTTGATTGTTTATATATATATATAAATCTATATATTAACGAGCGTCAGATAAATTATAAGCAACATTTATGAATTAATTCGTTTCTTAAAACTAAGTTTTTCGATGACACTGAAGATTCAAATTTTTATTCAATAACAATGAGAGAGAAAAATAACTGTTGACGGTACCTGATAATTCGAGAGTGCAATATTCTTCGTAGTTTTGGAATCTTACGTGATTTCATTCTAAAAGATTAATATTTTAATAATTAAATGCAAAAATCGAAATTTCAATCTTTAGCATCAACCGTATGTAGTATGTCCGTATTAATTCGTAACTCTTTTATTATTTATAATACAAGGATTAATTAATCTTATATTTGTAATATAATACATAATAAAAAAAAAATCGTACGTGGAATGAAATTCTATTTCATCAAGGAAGAAAGGTTTCTTCAGGTTTCGAGATATGTATTTATATACTAAAGATTAAGATATATACTAAAGAGCGGGTTCAGGTCACTGTAAAAAAAAAATAGAAATTAGACAAATTTTACGTATCTACAAATTTATCAATTTCTACGGAATAGTTGAGCCTCCGCAATTGTTGTCAATACTTTTTTATATAATTGTATAAAGTGCAACGACACCACCGAGATTTGCAAATATTATTGGCAATTATTTTCGATGTCAAAAAAATGAGAAAAATACTTTGATTCCAATATTGTTAATTATTTAATTTGAAAAAATATGGTATCGGAGTATATAAAATTCTAATGTTTTCTATCAGTCCAGAATTTTTATAAAATTATCTTGAATTATATAACAATTACATTGACAGCAGAATCATTTTTGACAACAAATTTTTTATCAAAAATAGTAAAATTTACAGTTTTCGAAACTGGGATTTTCCAAATTGATAAAAAATACGAAATATGCTAAAGTGGATCGTTTCGATACGATCGCTGAGGTGAAGGGAATGTTCATAAATCTCAGTTGCATTCAGATGAAAGGACTGAAATCAATAGAAAAATTCCTGCACGATTTTCCAGAGCACCTTTCAACTTCAATATGTCTTTTTTTCTAACATATATAATATAAATAAAAGAAATAATTGCTCTCTGTCAATTAAAAAAAATGTCAAAAAATGTGACAGAGCTTTGGAGGAAAAAAAAAGTATTAACGTTAAAGGAAGTATGAATTTTAGCAATTAAGAACGAAATTGAGCAAACGGAGCATAGAGAAAATTGTAAATGTGGGAGAAAATCAAATTTTATTATTTTTCCTTTCATGCCAAAAAAAAAAAATTGTGTTTTAAGAATTTTCTCGTGAAAATTGAATAGCTTTTGAATTTATATTCTTTTGCGAATCATACATTCTGGTCATTTAACAGCAAAAAGTTGTGTGAATTGAAATGGGAGAAAAAAAATTCGTTTCATGCATCGAATTTTATTTTTTCCAAATTCTGCAAATTTGATTTGCATTTTTCTCCCTCATTTTCTTTTTTGACGTTCCTTTTTTTTTTTAGAGGAACGAGTTAAGGAAAATGCCGTTGATGAGAAATTGTGCATTTCGATGGAATAACAATTAACGATTGAAAATCAGTAGAGGGATTGTGAAGGCAATAATAACATTAATAATAAGAATAATTATGGAAAAGTAAGAAGAGTAAACAAGAACATGGTATTATATACAGAATCTATGATGTAACTTCGTGGAATCTTTGCTGTATGTTGCCTTTAGTATGTAACCTTTGACTTTACGATTACCTTCTTTATGTAACAGACCAAAGAAATCTCTCTTTTACGCGAAAAATCACGATTTTCATTGAATCGAAACAAGAAAAAAAGGCGCCGGATACTCTTCTCTGGTCTGAGGAATTGTTAGTTTCTGTTCGGGACTTCAATTTTCAGATTTTTTATATTTTCGTATTCGAATTTTGTCATAACTTTTACGTATTTATTCAGAAATACGAAATATCGATTTGGATTTTTTTTTCAAAATTGTTCTTGCAAGAACTTTTTCGAGAATTTCCAATTTCCAGATTTTTCTATTTTCATGCTCGAATTTTTCTCTAATTATTTCTAGTTGATCCAAAAATCTGAATTTGGATTGATTTCAAAATCATCCTTGCAAGAATTTTTTTCGAGATTTTCCAGTTTTTCGTATTCCGATATTCAAATTTTACCAAAACTTTTTCGCATCGACCCAAAAATGCGAAACACGAATTTGGAATTTTTTTCAAAATCATTCTCAACCAAACCACGAGTAAAATTCCTCATACCCCCTCAGAAACTGACCAATTTCTCGGACCTGTCGGAAACAAACAAAAAATAGGAGAAAAAAATGAATAGAAAACCTCGGGAATTCCGGGGACGATTCGCGGAGCCCTGGAACTGCCCTGGAATCGCCTCGTTGATGCTTGCCCGAAATTACGTTTGCAGGCTCGACCGCTGGGGGATGCCCGGCAGCGCACCGACGTTCAACGCCAACACCTTGGAGACGATGTTCAGGTCCTCCTGGCCGCCGTTGGCCCCGTGGACGCCGTTGCTCAGGTCGTTGGCGATCCCCGACTGGTAGAGCAGGTGCTGGATCTGCTTGGCCGGAGTCTGCGGGGGCCTGGACTGCCGCAATTGGTTGTGGCTGCCGGCGAAGGCCCCGAAACCGCTCGACTGGGTCCTGCCGAAGCCCTGGTAGTTGAAGTTGAAGGAGTTCCTGGACGGAAGGACGCGGTTCTCGCTGGGGTTGAAGCCAAAGTTGCCCACGGAAGCCACAGCCTCTTGCCGATTGAACCTCGTCGGGGGGGAGATCGCCGGGGGTTGCTGGAACTCCGCGAAACTGGGCTGCAATCGCTGCTGCTGCTGCTGCTGCTGCTGCTGCTGTTGTTGCTGGAGTTGCTGGAATTGCGAGACCTGCTGGAGCTGTTGGACCTGCTGGAATCGTGGAGGGTCCTGCAGGGTCACCTGGAACGGAGGGGGAGCGCCCACGGTGGGCACCTGGAGCGCCAGACTCGGTTGGATGTGGACGCTGGAGTGCCCTGGAGTCACCGATTGCAGCAGATGCTGTTGCTGTTGCTGCTGTTGCTGCTGTTGCTGCTGCTGCTGTTGCTGTTGCTGTTGCTGTTGCTGTTGCTGTTGCTGGAGGAAGTAGAGTTGCTCGAAGGGGAACCTCTGCTTCTGCTGCTGCCGGATCTGATGGAATCGCTGCTGGTCCTCCAGCTGCTTCAGACGAAGCTGTTCCTGGAAGTAGACGTCGTGCTGCTGCTTCTGACGAAGCTGCTCCTCGTAGATCTGCCGCTGGCGCAGCAGAAATTGCGTCTGCTCGCTCTGTTGTCGCTGCAGCTCGGCCAATTGCTTCTCCAGCAGCTGCTGCTTGAAGTCCAGCTGCTCCTGCAGCGTCAGGGCCTGCCCGTTCCCGGAGGGCTTGTAGATCGGCACCACGCTCTTGGGCACGCCGCGCTCGTCCTGCTGGACCGTGAAGGCGGCCACCAGCGGCGCCTGGAAGATCTTCACCTCCTGCGCCTCCTTAGACGCGTTCGACCTGGCGTCGGACTCGTTGGTGAGGCTCGGAGCCGTGGGTTTCGGGCTCGCCAGGTTCACGGGAAGCTTCGCAGCGCCTGGAAGTGGATGGAACGTGTGAATAAGCAACCGTAGATGCGATTGAGCATTTCAGGGCCGTGGGACGTATACGCCCCATTTACTTAGTTCCAGTTTTTTCTTTTTCCATATTCACAGTTTTATAAATGCGCGGATTTTTTCCTGAAACCCGGTTTTTCAACAACTTCCCATAGAACTTCGTTGAATCAAACTTTTGCAATTGATTCTATGAGAAAACAAAAATTACCCCTTCCCCAAATTTCGTTTTTTTGAATCTTCAATTTCCATCCGATTTTGAGTATTCCCCAAAGAAAAAATCGAATTTCGCAATCGACCTCGAATTACTCCCTCGTCAACCCACTTTTTGAGATACGAATTTTTTCCCCGTTTCCTTGGGAGGGTCAAGGACCCCATAAGATATAAAAAAAAAAAACAAGTGGAATGGGATTTCGCGGATTGGGGATTCCAGTGGAGGCTTCACCCACCGGTTTTTCCGCTGGAGTCCGTCTGCCGGTTCTCCAGGAGGTTGAAAGAGGTCGAAGGCTGAGTCTTGACCGAGTCGAATTTTGGCGTGATCGCGGAATCGGAGGCCAGGTACTTGTCGGTCTCCACGTAGCTGGAGTTCTGCAACTTGTCCTCGCTGGGGATCTCCTCGTCCTTCGGGAACCCGTCGAAGGAGAAGCTGGTGGACTTCTGCAGGATCACGGAAGGCTCCGGTTTTTTCGTTCGCTCGAGCTCTTCCGAGGATTTCTTGTCCTCGGCCACGAGCCTCTCGGACTCGTGCTCCTCCGCGGATTCCGCTTCCAGGTCGGTCAGGGCCTTCAGCAGGGCTTTGCGCAAATTCTTGTCCAGCTTCACCGGCGGAAGCAGCCCGTCGATGTGAGGGGAAGGCGATGGCGAGGAGCTCGAGAGGTCCTGGGCCGCCGGTTGCTTCTCCGCTACCGATGCCACGACCGATGCGAGGAGGATTGGCAGCAGTATCCTCGGCTGAAATTCGGATGGATGTAATTAATAATGATAATGATAATGATAATGATAATGATAATGATAATGGTAATGGTAATGATAATGATAATGGTAATGATAATGATAATGATAATGATAATGGTAATGATAATGATAATGATAATGATAATGATAATGATAATGATAATGATAATGATAATGATAATGATAATAATGATAATGATAATAATGATAATGATAATAACGATAACGATAACGATAATGATAATGATAATGATAATAATAAAAATTGGTTTTCCCAATTTTTGCGAAATTAGAAAATATATGAAATTTTCCAATAGGTGGTAAGAAGGAAGAAGAAAAGAATTCACTTCCGGCTAGGAAGTTGCATCAGACTGCGTAAAATAAATTCCATTTGTTGATTTCGAGAATCAGGAAAAAGAGATCGAGCTATCGGAAGAAGGGGGAGCCGATTTTCTCCTCCTAAAAGCATGACAAACATTGCTTTCGTCACGTAGAAGGCATTGATATCGACGTTCACTTCTTTTTTTTTTTCTATATTTTTGCATGCCTGACACGCAGTCGATGCATTGTCGGCTTGCAATTGATCGTTATCGTCAGTCACTTCCTGAAAACTATATAAAGTGCCGGAAAGGCAGTTCGCAATTTATTGGTACTTTTTGCGAAATAGGGTTTTACAGAAAATTCTCTTTTTTTGGGGGAGGTATTTTTTCGCACAATTTAACACCGAAAAATAAGAAATTTATGAATAAATAAAAGCGCGTACTCCCGCGTCCACTTTTCCATTCTTTTCTCTTCCAGAACTCCACTGAAACGTTAAACGTATCCACGCGTATGTGATGTTTTTACGATTAATTTCTCCATTACGGAAGATGAAAGCATGAAAGTCTTATCGTTAAATATCCCTGAGTAGGTATGGATGTTTGTTGGAAGTAAATAAAGAAGAAAACAGCAACCTAATGACTCGAGAAGTCAACTGCTGTGAGCTTAAATCTATAGAAATCGCTGTGATATTTCAAAATATATTTCGTCCCCCCCATTGGATTTTTCATTTTATTTTTTATATTTATAAACACCATACGTGTCCAAATAATTTACTTTAAAATGTTTAATCAAAAATTCTCATTTCTATAATACGAATTTTTTTGCATAATTTAATACTGATGTTTACATAATATTGTATAAATATTTACGCGAAAAGGTAGAAAGTATTTAAATATTTTTTGGAACATTTTAAAAATTCCAAAGTTCCGGAATTTTTTCTCACTTTTTCCAGAAAAATGCAATTTTCCCATGTTTTACAATTCCCACTATTTTCAGGCAAAAGTACAATTCTTTGCGATTTTCTATCGATTTTGTAAACTTCTTTTCTATGAATAAAAAAATCTACGCTTTCCATGAATTTTATATTTTAAAAATTGCAACCTCTCAATTTTTTCGCCCATTTCCAAATATTTTTTCGGCAAAAATCGTCTTCGAATATTCTCAAAAAATAATAGACTACTTTTCATATTATTTTCATGAAAAATTCCAGCTCTTTTCCGTTTTTTATAAAATTTTCTATATTTTTTGTTAAAAAAATGCTTTTTGAAAAATTTCTATTCTTTTTCTTTCCATAGAAATGAAATTTAAAAATATCTATGAATCTTTAAAAATGTTTCTGAACCATAGGGAAAAAATTTCGACTTTACATATTTTCTAAAATTTTGAAACAACAATTTCAGGCCTCTCTCTCTATTTTCAAAATAATTAATTGCACCGGTGACATTTATTTTCTCTTTCCTGTCTTTCACCATCCTATTCTTTGATAGCAAAGGCAAGATTTTTCGTTCCCTTCGGATAGAAAATTTCATTTTTCATTATTTTGTTATTCAGAAGAAACGTTAAATGATACGGAAGCCTGTAGCTGCTGGCTTTTGTAAATTCAGCGTACACATATAATCTGTTTATTATTCTTCCCACGCCATGAAAGTAGGTATGTACCATTGAGTTTCTGTACGGTTCTTCAGAGCCCATGGAAGACCGTGTGTATTATCGCGAGACTTTGCCGATGGCACAGCCGTTGTAAAGAGAAAATGAGTTTACTCTGACATTTCAAAACGAGGAACCTCTCGACAGGAGCCTCACCCATACCTTTGCCAGCCGAATTTCTTCCTTCTTAAGGCACAAAAGTACACTTTTTGCGAAAGAACCAAATTCCATTTGAATTCCAATTGTTCGTCAATCGAGAATCAAAGAAAAACAATTGAACAGATATTTTATTTTAAAAAATTGAATTTTATTATTTAGGAATAAGTTCAGTCCAAATTGAAGTTCGTCAATGAAAAATTAATTAAGTTTTAAGATAAAAATATAATTTTATCAGTTGGATTTTTATACAAAAATTGAAATTTATCAGTTCAAAATAAATGAAATGTTTGCATAAAAATTTAATTGCATCATTTAAAAATACAGAAAATTGTTCATTATATCATTTTATATTTTAGAATTTGTGATCTTATATTTTTTTTAAGAGTTTTTTAACATCCTTCGGATCCGCAATAGAAAAGTAGAAAAAATAGAAAGAAATTGACGATTTGAAAAAAATAAATTTTTTTTAATCAAATTAAAAATCGAAATTTCGATGAAGAAAAAACAACTTAGGGAATTTATCAAAAGTGCAATCGGATTGCAGGATTTTGCTCGCACTTAACAGAAGCATCGAAAAAGGTGGTAGGTGTAATTATTAATTCTCACGCTTTTCCAAAGAAACAAAGGAAAAGTAACCACACAGTAGAAATTGTGGGAATGACGTTTCTTGCACCGAAGAGGAAAAATATTTTATATACGTATTATGTACAAGTACCTCCTTATTTGTATGATTGTATAATAAATTCCGAAAAATATTATGGAAAGACTTTAAAATTTTCAAAACCGTTTTTCTGCTCGTGGGGAACTTAAATGTGAATTTTAATGTCCGTGATTTTTTTAAAAAATTCACATCTCGGTTAGTAACAATTCTAAAGAGTTCAAGAAAATTTTTAATGAAAATTTAGAACGCCTACTTTTAATTCATTAAATGTCAAAATTCTAGAAAAATCCTAGAAAACATTATAAATTTTCAATATCAATCCATTCCCAGAAAAAAATTTCATAATCTAGAAAATTTGCAATTCTTTTGGAAAAAATTATATCTCGGATTTTAAAAATCCCAGAGGCTTCTATAAAATCTCAAATGGGAGCTCAAAATGTCTGCTTTTGAATTCACAAATATCAAAATAAAAAACCACAATTTTAGAAAGGGTCACAAATTTTTTTTTAATACGTCCTTTATTCTGGGGCAAAATTGGTAAACCAAAAATTCGCAATTCCTGGGAAAATATATATCTGGATTCGCGAGAGCCTCGGAATGGTCCACGAAATCCCAAATGAATACTCGAGAGATCCTTACTTTGAAATGCATAAATGTTAATGTCCGATAGAAATCGCGGAAAGAGTGGCGATTTTTGAAACCCAGCGATCCTTCTGGATTTCAGCAAAGACTTTTATAAAAATGTTAATAAAACAGATAAGAAACGACGCGGCTTCCTGATTTTGATTTGGGACACGTAATTATAAATTCTTAACGAGCAGCAACTCGTAAAAAGAAAAAAAAAAGTGCCTTCCTGTCTGCGAAGAGGGCCATTAAAATGAAGATCGCGAGGACACACCTTCGGGCGAAAAAACGTAAATTTTTGAAGTCACTGTAGCATTTAATAGACGTTTAGGCATTTTATTCAAACTTTCTAAATATTTTAGCGTGAATTTTATATTCAAGCCGAACTTCAACTTTTTTTTCCTCCTTTTTTTTAGAAAAGACACATAAATTAATTAAACGTCAGGACTCTTTTCCACGTGTCGTGTGGCTGCTTAGAAACGCCTCATTAATTTTCCAAATTAACGATTGGACACCGCAATAATAATAATAATAATAATAATAATCATAATCATCATAACGACCACGATGATATTATAATATTAGTGAAGATGAAATCATGATATTCATGCAGGTGTTGGTGTTACGTTTGAATTTGTCCCCACGGCGGGAGATACTTTCGGTTGATTTCACTTTCGACATTCTTTCTTTTTAAGTGTCGTCTTCAGTCGGAAGAAGGTTTTACGATAACTTATGTTTTTTATGTTAATTAGACGAATTTCGAACAGTCGAGCCTTAATTTGGAAGAAAGAGAGCGGATTTCGTCTGGAGTTTTGCGAATTCGTGTTGGGGGTTCAAGCAAATTTCTCTAATTAGAAATTTGAAAATTAATAACGAGGTTAAAAATATCGCGAAGCGCTCCAACAAAATTTTCAACGAATGTTGATAATTCATACTTTTAGTTCGCGTAAATATTGAAGTTAAAAAAAAATCGCGAAAGGCCCCACAAATTTTCAAATTCACTTTCTTTTCCTGCAAACCCAGTTGAGAAACCATTGGAAATCTTTCTAATTTCTTTGACAATTTTTATCTTGGTTCGCAGGAATTCTAGAGAATTCTGAAAAATCCTAAAAGGAAGTTTACAGTCCCTACTTTTGACGATAAAATTTCCAAAGTTTGAGAAAAATCATTGAAATCATTAGGAATTTTTAAACCAACATTTTTTTCTCTGACGCTTTTTTGAAAAAAATAAAACACAAATGCAAGTGAAAATTAGAATCCAAATAAAATACTAATCCAAAATATCCAATTTTTCTGGAAAAAAATTCGCATTTGAACTCAAAAAAATTTCATAACGTTCCACAAAATCTCCAAAACCCATTTGTGAAGATAGAATTATTTACTGTCACGAACAATAATTCCTTCCAGTCACTTCCAAAAAAAAAAACGGTTCGAAATTTCACCTTGCGAAGCTAGATGCGAATTTTCAAAGATTTGCAATAGATTCCGAAGAGAATTTCAGGAACGGGAAACGAATTTGAAAAATTGTGGCTTTGTCCATGATTATTTTGGAACTTTGACCCAAAAGTAGAGAACCCGAGTCCTCATTAAGAATTTTATAAAATTCTGTGGGGTTCCTTTGAACCAAAAAATAAATTTTCTTCGGATCCGAAACGTCCAGTTTCTCACTGAATTTCAACAAATCGCACGAATTCCAAAATGACTTGCGACAAAAGACGAAAAAAACAAGAAAAGAAGAATGAAAGAAAGGAAGAAAAGAAAAAAAGAATATGTCGTCGATTCTTATCAATTCGCAAATTACGGTACCGTGACATCATTTCAAAGACTAGAGAAAGAGCGAAGCAAGTTCAGGAGCAGAAGTAATTATAAATTGAAAAACATCATCATCGTCATCGATATGCCCATTTTCTTATTTATGTGTTACGAATATATATAAATATATATCTCTATGCCTGTAAACAGAGTGAAAGTGGCTTCTCCTCCACCTTCATTTCTCTCGTTACTACGAACCATTTGGTTCATCGTATTCTTATCTTATTCTTCGTTCCTCTCCTCGTTAACGGTACCTGTTTCTATCACCTTTGAGTAGGTACCTTACCTTACCTTACCTTCCTTTTATATTATTACGTACATTCAGAAAACGAGCAGTTCACACACAAGGTGGAAATCTTGCATTATTATCATCATTCACTTTTCTTTTGTTTTCAGTCATACCAATAACGTAATACATGTACGACCACTATGAAGGAAGAATCTATGGAATCCATGAATTTTCCTCGACCCCCATACCCATGTTAAATAAGGAACGAGAATCCGAGCCTAAGAAATCCAGAATTCCAGCGAAAGTGAAACGTTCTTGCTGAAATTTGCATTTTTCGTCTGGCACCTGCATGAATTTGTTTTTTTTTAATTTTCGATAATTTCTGAATCTAAGGAGGAGTTACTTTTTCCTTTTGTAACCAAGTCTCAAAGTTTGCCTGTTTTTTGGAAAATTCTTATTTCTAAGAAGTTTCCCAATAATAAAAATCCCAGAATGTCCTAGAAAATTTCAAATGGAAATTTAAAATTCCTAGTTTTGATTATACAAATATCAACGAGAGTCAGGAATTTCCAAATTTATTTTTTGGGGAGGTTTTAATCGAAAAACTGAATTTTTCTAGTTCCTTGGAAAATTTGTATCTCGGTTTGACGAAACCTCGGAGAGTTCTGTAAAATGTCGAACGGGAGATTTAAATCTTTAACTTTCGACTCTAGCATTGTTGAAATTTAAACGAGTCCTGGAAAGAGTCACGAATTTTCGGATTACCCTTTTCTCTGAAACTCAATCCATGAAATTTTAGTTTCCATTTTTTTTAAACAATTCGTATCTCGGTTCGTAAAGATCCCATAAAGCTCTACAAAATTTAAAACAAAAGTATGGGATTCCTACTTGTAACCGTACAAATATCAAAATTCCCCCAAAAAAACCATAAAATTATTTACGAATTTTTCAAATTCATCCCTTTCTTCGGAACTGAATGTTCCAACCTTCAGTTTTCGATTCCCTTGAATAATTCATAAAATTCACGAAATTTTTTGAATCCCTCAAACGAAATCCAAGATCTTCAAAAGTTCAGGACCAAAAAAAAATTAGAAAACCATAGTCTACCCTCTAATTACATTTCCAAATGACTTCTCTTTCAATAAAAAAATTCCAGCAAAGTCGAAGAAAGTTCTACGGTTCTATCGGGGCCTTATTAGCATAATATATGTGTACTAATGGCCACCGAAAATTTCTATCGCCGGTATCCTCATTTTTCTGGTTATTTAAAGAAAGTTCGCCGAGTCGGTACGTATAGGACCCCATTGGAAGGCTGCTCTTATGGTGTTTTTCCCCATTTTCTAGAGACCTTTTAAATCGGGTCACCGGAATGATCAACGTCATCGTCACCATTATCATCATCATCAGCAGCAGCAGCCGCAGCAGCAACACGATCCTCCTCACGATCATTATCATCGTCAACAACGTTGTTGTCTTCGTTCGTATGAGAATCTTTCTTCGAAAAGAGCCGCACCAATCGACCAACTTTCTCCTCTTTCTGTATAGAAGATTCTTTCGTGCTCCTTGTAGAGGTGAGGTACTACATTCATGATCGCATGAATCGAGAAGCACAGAATACACGGCCTTAGGGATCGCTATGGCATTTAGCTATTGGCGATATTAGAAAAGTAGGGGAGTATTTATGGAGAACACCATCCATCTCCGTCCCATGAGAAGTTTGCGATCTCGGAAGATCCATATCGTCAAGATCTGGAATCTTTTCCGAAAGAGCAACGAATTTTTTAAAAAAAATTTCAGTTGTATGGAAAATTTTTGAATTGGAAGATTTAGGGGATTATGCACTCTAATATGGGGGTCTCACATTTTCGAGAAATCTAGAGAAATCTGGGATTTTCAGGGATTCTAGAGGATTTCTGGAATTTTCAGATTTCTGGTATTTTCGAGAAATCTAGAGAAATCTGGAATTTTCAGGGACCTGGAGATTTGGGGGGGTTGTCAATCGGGTGTCAAAGAACGAGGGCGAATTTGAAAATTCGTAACATTTTTCAGGATTTCTTTGGAATTTCGAAATTTCTACGATCTCGGAGGATCCATACCGTCAAGATCTGGAATCTTTTCCGAAAAAGCAACGAAATGAAAAAAAAAATTTCATTGTTATGGAAAATTTTTGACTTGGGAGATTTAGGGGATTATGCACTCTAATATGGGGGTCTCACATTTTCGAGAAATCTAGAGAAATCTGGAATTTTTTTAGAACCTCAATAGGAATTTTCAGGGACCTGGAAATTTGGAGGCTCGTCAATCGGGTGCCAAAGAACGAGGGTGAATTTGAAAATTCGTAACATTTTTCAGGATTTCTTTGGAATTTCGAAATTTTTACGAGTAACAGCAGGGGTTTGAAAGCTTCATTCAAGATTTCGAAGGACTCCTTGAGATTTTTTGGAACCGAGTTATGATTTTCAAAAAAAAATGTAGATCGATAGTATTGAGTTTCAGAAAAAAAAACCTAAATTCGAAATTTTTTTTATTCTTAACAAGATATTTTTTGAATTCTGTTATTTATGAAATTGAGAGGATTCGGAAATTGTATTTCAGATTTTGGGTGACTCTCTGGATTTTTTTCGGACCGAAATAAAATTCTTCGGAAATAGTAAATTTATGGAGACTCGGGTTCCGGAGAACGAGAGTGAATTTTTTTTTTCGAATTTTGGTATTCATGGAATTAAAATCTGAAATTCACAGATTCCACGTGAGATCCTCTAGAACTTCCTTGAATACGTTCCAGCTGAAGTATAAACTTTCAGAGCAATTGCAAATTGGAAATTTGTCGACAGGGTTCCAAAGGAACGCAATTAAAATCGCGACTCTTTTGAACCGTTTGTGCGTAAAATGAAGGAAAACTCTCAAAGTTTCTTTCATTTGAAATTTTCTCAATTGGAGCTGAACATTAACAGTCTAATTGGTATCGCGTGGTATCCAATTAACACGAATACTCAAATCTCTCGCGTGCTGATAGTTACTTAATTTTATGAAGAGGCGTAGACCCGTTAATGGATCAACTCTCGTAATTAAACATTCGTAAAAGGAGAAATGAAGAAATTTTAATATCTATCATTAAAATTCCGCTTCCCCCCGCGCTTTACCTCTGTCTTTTCATCTTATGGTCAACTTTCTTATATAATCTCGTCTCGGTCAATACACGAAGTTGGTCCCACATTTACACGTGTACCCATGAAATTGGGCCTTTTTTCTGAATAATAAACGACCCAATGGAAGAAAAAAAAAAACAATTTAGTAGAATAAAAAAAGTAATCATTCAAATTATTGGCGTAAAACGTTTCCCAAAATCCCATGTTTTCTCAGAAAACATTATTTATCAACAAATTCGAATTTTTTTTTTCCATTCAACCCAACATAATAATTACTAGTATTTTTATATATATTATTATATTTGCTGTTATGATTATTTATGTAATAATTACCATTACTATTACATCATTGCTAATATTGTTACTAATGTAATACTAATTTCTCACTATTGTTTATTTAATACGGAAGATATAATTAATCAATAAAAACATTCAACTCTTTTTTAGCCACGATTTTAGGAAATCGGCAAATGAAATATTTCATTTGTTATTTATGGTTTAGGAATAATATGGAATAATTCAAGCCCAAATGCATATTTGCAAATTTTTTAATTGACAAATACGTGGAAAAGCGAAAATAATAAATTTCAAGATCGGATTCACTTGTATTAAAATTTTTATAGGCTCCTAAATAAAGGAGACGTCCTCCCCAGAGGACACGGTCACCGAATGGGTTAATAACGAGAGATTAAGTTGTAATTTGAGGACGACGTCGTTCGAATTCAAGTTCTTATGACATTTCCGAGATAATTAATGAGATAAAAATGCATTCCGATGATGAAAATCGACGATTGGTATTTGTCAAAGACCTTTCCGAGTATATAATTATTTGGGGACCCAAAGAGGCTGCTTATTATTATTTTTTTTTTCTTTTTTTGAATTACCTATACGGGAGTTACACGATTGTGTATTTTATACACCTATGGAATTTCTCGCCTCCAGCGCCTTGACCCCTAAGCGCGATAAGAGCCTCGAAGGAATAAGAAGAACCTGACCGAGAGATGAAACGGAGATTTAAGACACACGGAGAAAGTTATGACATTACGCGAGTATGTGTATGTGTATGAAAAAAAAAAAAAAAAAAGTTTCTTTCAATGGACCGCGGAGAAGATGAAGAACGAGAAGAGGATGAAAATACGGGAGGTGTAAATGTAGAGGAGGACCGGAGATGAACGTGAGCATGAGAACATCTCGCAGCCTCCATCTTCGGGAACCTGCGGCTCTTTTTGGGTGTTGGCACCAGTTTGTTTCTTCACACGGGGTCCCGGGGTCACTCAACTTTGACTAACGGGGCTATTTACCGAGTTGTGTCATCAAAAATATGGTTTCTTTTTTTTTTCTCCATCGTTTCGTCATTTTTTCTCTTCGGGGGAAGCTTGGAAACAAAAGAGTCGATTGAGAATTGGTTGGAGGAAAATTCAGGAAAATAGGGGACGGTAAATTTTACTACGCGGAAGCGATATCGTTACGTTAGGGTCACGGAGAAACACCAGTTTGCTTTAAAAAAAAAATTCGATAGTTGGAAAATTTTAATATAATAATAATTGACAATTTTTTCTGTCATAAATAATTAAAAAATTGTTTTCGAAATTCTAATTCTACAAAATCGAGCGAGAAATTGCTGCCAAAGTAACAGTAATGTAATAAAATGTAATAAATAAATGTATAAAAAATCGTAAGAGTAAAGTAAATTTAAAAATTAAAATAAAAGATTCCGTTTTTAATTTCCAATTTTGAAAAATCGTGGCAGAAAATTGAAATTCAGCCTGGGTAAATTCCAAATCAAGAAAAAACTGCAAATTTTTTGCTTCAAGCTCACGTCACTACAAATTTAACCTTTTGCCCCGGTCTAAATGCGGAATTCGACCTTTTGCTCCAGAATAATCGCGAAATTCAACCTCTCGGTTCGCTCTAAAAATGGGACTCGACCCTTTGCTCCACTTTTGCCGCTATCTAAATTCAAATCCCATCTCCTACCCCACTTTCAATGCTGGAAATACCAAAAAGAGGCTATTTTTTAAATTTCCCATCGGTTCAAAATCGAATTCCTAACACTCAAATTCAAAGGGAGACCGAAATTCGGAGGTTCAGTTCGAAAGAGGTCAGTTTTTTTTTCTATTTTTTTTCAAGCGGTAAATCTATTTCGATTTTTAGAGGAACGACCGGATGACGGAACCGAAAGAAGAAAGACCCGATGATTTTCACCGAGAACCCATGAATTATTAGTCACCGATTTCATCGGACCCGGGGATGAGTCGAGAATCAAAAACCTGTCGTCTCGAACGAAATCTTAATGGCCTCGGGTGCGAGTGTAGGTGTGAGTGTACCTTTGTGTACATACACAAACGGGTACAAACGCACATTTGAGAATTTATCGTGTATGAAAAGCAGGAGTAGCAGCAGCAGCAGCAACAGGAGGAGAAGGAGGAAGAAGAAGAAGAAAGTTGTCCTCGCAAAATATGTAACCGACATGGAAATTTTCCTCTTCTAACGCAACTCTAGAAGTGTGTTTTCACCTTTTTCAGGCTTTTTTTTCTTTTCCAACGGTTTACTTACCTCCGGGTAAGAAATCGTCACGTTCGGGAATTCGAAGATTATACATTTGCCGGAAATTTGTATTTTGAAAATATACGGATTGCCGCGAATTTCTACCGATCTTTTTATTTTTTTTACGAGTTATTTTTTATACTAACTTTCTGACGAAGAATGTTTGCGAGTAAATTAAAAAATATTAGTCAGTAAATCCCGTACATCGACACATCACCGATTCCCATCAATCAACGTCGGTTCGTATAAATCGATTTTAGGAACCGATCGGTTCAGAGCCGAAGCGAATAGGATCAGTCGGTGGATTTTGATGGATGGGAATCAATTCTGCTTCAATCGATATCGAAATCGAAATTATCCTAACAAGATACTCATTTGTTTGAATTTCAATCCTATCGATTTCAATCAATTCACGTCAAAATTAGAGTCGAAGAAATCCGGTCGAGATTGAAAATGAAATATTTCGTTTACAATCGAAGCTTAGTTCTGATCGATGATTAATTAGTCGATTAATTATTAATTTTAACTGATTGTTAATTGATTACTGGAGAATTTCGCTCACTTTGAAACAAGAATCGTTAGAGTTTTTAATAAAACTGTCAGAGTTTCGATTTGTCAAATGTTAGAGAAAATGATTAGAGGAACTTTCCTTGAAATTGTCTTGGAATTTTATGAGTTTTTATTGAGAATTCTAAAAAGTTCTGACTAAAGAAATCACGAAAATTCGTTTTCTTAGAAATTCGAAAAAATCGTTTTAGAGTAAAAAGTCCAGTTTTTAAGGTTTCTACTTTATGAGCATAATAATTTGAAATTTTTAATAGAAATTAAAAATCTTTTTTGAATTACTTTCGATCACGAAGAACTTGAATTTTAAGGATTTTCAGAATTTTCGACAGAATATGGACAAACTTAAAGAAATTTAAAAAAAAATTTAACAGTAATTTGAGTTACATAATAATATTAAATTCAGAGCTATTAGTAAAAATTAGACACTACCAACAACTCGAATTTTCGATACTTCTGTTGATTTTAACACACCAATTCAATATTTTCTTCGAAGTTATAGATGTTTAACGAAAACTATTTATTTCTCGAGATTTCCATTGATCTTAGAAATTTCCATAAAAATTCTCAACTAATGCACATTGAATCAATTTGTATAAAAATCTCGGACTCAAAAGAATTCTTACAGTTTTCGTCAGAAACTAATATGATTTTTAAAAATTCATATTTTGTAGAAGAAATTTAATCATTTGTTGTTCGGTTCATTTTACAATAAATGTTTTCAATAAATTCAACTCATTTTACAATAAATAACAATATCAAAATCGAAGCTGTCAGTCAAAATTAATTTTTTTTTCGAAATTCGAGTTCTCAAGGTTTCTCAAATTTTTCATGGAACTTAACAAAATTTCGGGAAACTTATTTTCCTTTTCTTCAGTAACTTCGGAAATTCTTTTTCGAATTATACCAAAGCAGCTTGACTGTCGCCGTTTGAATTTCACGAAAAACAAAAAATTCCTATTTTTTAAATTAAAAATGTTCGACCTTTACGACGGGAGCACAAAAAAGTTACCTGGTACCTTTGGGGGTTCCTTTATTAACGTCTATCACTGTCACTTGAACCGTAATTTCCAACTTTTGTTACGGAATACCCGGTATTTACGTTCTATCGAGGTTCTATTGGACACTCGTATTTTGCGAATTCGCGATGAAATGAAATTCGTCATTTCTTTGATTTCAGTAAAAACCGAAATTTCCCTTATTTTATTTTTTTTTTGTAACTGGGCAAACTTTCTTTCCAAGATCCCGTAGATCCTCAATAAATGGAATTAATAGCGAGAAACGAAAACTGTTACTCACCGAAAACATGATGCTCTCTCTTGTGTTTCCTGAGGATCGCGGCTTTTACTCTTACTCGAAGAGATGATCTTTTCGAAGTAAAGGATAGAGAGTTCCTCGGCACATTTTACTTGAAGAAGATGAAATGGTGGGATTGTAAGAAACGTAACGTATACATATACGTCTCCTCGTATCATTTCACGTACGAGATTGAATGTGACACTTTTACGGTTTTCTTGCTTTTATGTAAGAAAAGAGGAGGAAAATCGGGAAATTAAAGAAAGTTTAGAAGAAAATTTATTATAGAATTTGGAGCAGTCTGATGATTTATCTCCTTTCTTTTTTCCTTAATTGTATTTAATTCGTGTCATGTTTACTTTCGTCGCACAATTGTTACTTTATTACTTCGGGTACTTTATCAGCATAAAGAATTTAGCTTCAAAATTATTTATATGAATTTTGTACTTGAAATATTTATTATAATTCTTTTACCTCAATGCAATTTCGCGCCATAATTATTTATGTATATAATTCTACAGAAAATAAAATATTTACGACAGAGTTCTTGATTTTTTCCCCAAAAAGTTGAGGGTTTAAAAAAAAAAATAAAGAGACATCAATTTTATGTGTCATTTTTCGGTTATACTACAGACGATTTCCTAAATTATTTGTAAAAATATTTTTACAGAAAATTTAAAATGTTCTACATATACTTATTTTACATATAACTTTTACCCTATGCCACAAATTTTCAACCATCATTTTTCACTAAATTATTTATATTAAATGATAACAATGTGTTTACACTCTAGAAATTCAAAAGTATTTGGAAACAATTGACATTCGAATTGTTAATAAGGAGAAGATAAGATGCGTGTTTAAATTTTTCTTGATATCTCAGTATTTATTTTTCCATCTTAATTGCAAAATTTCCAGTTTTAGGAAATTTCTAAAAAAATCTACTGCCTTAATAAATTTGAAAATCTCAAAATTCCAAAATCTGAAGATTCGCGAATGGTTATTTTATTAATTATTAATTTGCACCCTTTGATCCTACTCGGAACAGCAAAAGACCACCCTGAGGATTTGAAAAAGAGCGACTACGTCACTTCCGTTCTCCATTCTTCTAATTAGGATATTTGAAATGACGTGATATGAATAACAAAGATGGCGGCGAATCTCGTAGCGAACATGTATTTCTTCGACGTCTTACGTTTTTCCGACGGAGAATATTTACGCTGAAACAACGATTTATCGAATCGGAAGAACGTTTTGAAATAATGGTACGTTTTTGTGCATAAAATATATTTTTAATCGAATATCAAGCGCGATAATAATAATTAATTGCAATGATAAAAAATATTGCATCATAACCTCAACTCGAACTATCGGTGTCTCTCTCTTCCTAATTCCTAAATTTGTATTATTATCAAAGAACGGGAAATATATATTATTGTTATAATATTGAAATATGAGATTCATTTCAGAGAATAATAATTTTAAAATATATTAACGAACTTTAAATAAATTTCAAATTTATCATAATTTATTGAATTCATACTAAATTAATAATAAATGGTACAGGTAGTAAGTATACTTAATAAATCATCTGTTCTAATATGTTTGAAAATTTATTTATTTCTTTAGAAATATTTCAATAACCTCGACTCCTTGAATTAATTTATAATATTTGAAGTAATTGATTTTCAAACTTGATTGCAAAAAATTAAGAGCTCACCTACCACTTGTTTTTTAATTTTTTTATTATGATAAAGATTCTTTGTAATTTTTTGTGATCATTATCAGCCTTCATTAAAACCTGAAACTAATTTAAAAAATGCTGCTGAATAGATAAGGAATTGTATCAATTATTATTTAGAGATTTTAGGATAAGAGTCCGATGATGATATATTTCATAAAAGAGGCCAAAGTGTGAATTATAGTACTAATCGTCTTCATTTATTTTTTTTGGAAATGTCTAACAGTTGAGTTTACATTTTTTCTTTATTTTAATTTGAACAAAAATAATACGTATAATAATTTACATGAATTTTTTGTTTCACTTTATGCAAAATTGAAAAATCAACACAATAACTTGTAATATTTATTTTTGTTTATGTTGTATCTACAATTTTTGAGATTTCAGTTACTATTTTAAATAGAAAGCCAATATTAAATTTATAAACCTGTAATTCTACAACTTTTGGATTGTCACATTTCATCATCGATTCAATAAAAATAGAAACCAATACTTTTTTTTAGCATCAACCCAGTGGTTCCGGAGAAGAAGCGGGTGAAGGCGGAGGAGACGATCAGGAAGAATCTTCTTCCTCCTCTTTGGTAAACATGACAGACGTCAAAGACGCTCTGACTTCATTCCGTGAACAATGGGAGCAGGAATTAAAGTTTCCGTCAAGGAAAAAAACCACAAACTTAAACTCTGTGGTGATGGAGAAAACAGAAGATGCAGGAAACTTGGATTTGACGTCAATTGAGAATAGGGTAAAAACAATAAAGGTTTAATAAGTAGTGCATGAAAATGTTTCTAATGATCGAAATCGGAGTATCGATGAAATCTAATGGGTTTGCGAACAAAAAATTCTCAGGCAAAAAACCTATTTCTCAATGGAATTGAACACGAACGGATGGGGAAACTGTACGAAGCGATACAATTTTATAAAAGGGCTGTGCAACTGGTACCGGATATAGAAGTTCGATTGTATGAATCCACGAAGTCAAAGTCTAAAGAAAGAACCGAAGAGCTTTTGGAGAACGATAACGACGAAAGCCGAGGAAGCGAGGAAGAAAGGGACGAAAATGACGAGATCGATGATGGAGGCGTCGATCTGTTCGTAAAACTATCGAAGATTGTCTGTCGAAACCAGTGCGTTTGTTTCCCAAAATTTCAGCAAAATGTAAGAACTTAAAAAGTCAGAACAATTTTGGATTTACCAGTAAAACCATTTGGATCCATTCCTAAATTAATTCTAAATTGGATAAAGTTCTAAGTTGGATCCCAGGAAATTGTGATTATGGGTTAGAGAAATTTTGAATTGGACAAATTTTCATTTGATAATTTTTTCACATTTCCCATATTTTCCCTCAAATTTTATTTTATTGTTGATAAATCGGTACATCGAAAATCCTGTTTTTCAACACCAACGATGTGATTTACAGACAACTCATATATCGGCTCTACCCATGGAAATTGTATTATATATTTTAAGATGGGTTGTTTCTACAGAATTGGACTTGAGATCTTTGGAATCTTTTGCAAGGGTATGCCGAGGTTTTTATATACCCGCTAGAGATGCTGAAATTTGGAGATTAGCGTGTGTGCGGTAAGAATGGACTAATTAGAACCTTTGCCCAATTAACTTTTTGTCTAATTGGCAGTCTGGCGCTAACATTCTTCACGTGAAAAGCAGAAAAGGACTCCAAGTTTTGCTTCATATCCATTCTCTTTGTTACGTGAACCTGAAATTTAAGATACTATAAATTCATCATGAAAAATTTTAAAAATAAATCATTATTTTGATAATTTGAGTTTTACAAGTATTTTCAAAATAAAGACGAAAATAATTTTCAGAAAAATGAAGAAGTTAACAATTATATGCTCAAAGTACTTACAGATGCAAGAACGTGACTTTTTTGCTTTTTATTGCTTATAAAATTGGAGACTTGGAAAGACCTTCTAATATGTTACGTCAAGATCTCTTGGGAAAGCAAATGTCAAATTTCCATTTTTATTTTTTCGTTGTTTGAAGGGAGCCAATTAAAATGTTCTCGCTCGTTCCATAGCGTCTTGTTAAATAAACCTGCGGAATGTTTCATTTCCAAGTGGAATATTATTACATTTTTCCAGAGTTTGGGGAGTCAATTGCGGACACTACGAGCCTAAATATCAATCTTGGAGAGAAATGTATTTACAGAGGCCTCGATTGAGATACAATGGTTGCTATATTAGCAAAACTACGTATATCCGACACGGTGAAAATAGTTTCCAGGATCAATTTTACAGACCTTGGCATCTTGTCGAATATTTTAGATATTTAAGGTATTTTATTCAGTAGCAATTCTAGGGTTTCTGTTGAAGAAATATTAAAATGTATTTGTCTCATTGATCGGTTGACCTAAAAAGATAGCACTGACAGTTTTTATTTAAGAATTTGTTCGAAAAACTTTGCAAAAATTCCTACTGAGAATTTTCGATGCCTTTATTTTAATTACAACTGAAATATAATAATTACAGATTTTTCCCAGAAGGAAGGGTTTTGATGTTGACATCGACCGAAGAGATGCAAATCTGTGTGAATTATTTAAAATGCCGAAACCCCAGGAACCCACAGGTTTTAATGGGTCATTATCGACTTCATGACAATTGCGTCACTCTGTTATTGAGAAAACAGGAGAAATCTGCAAATATAAACTATAGACGCAAACAACGAAGGGAAATTGTTCACGATAGTGGTGAACAAACATTCCATATTGTAAGTATTTCCCTAATTTTTTTTGCAAAAAATAAAAAATATACGTTACAACCTATATTTTCCCAATAATCATTTTTCAAAGGAATATTTGATTTTACTATTCGACCAAATCTCTTATCCGTTGTTTTAGTCCATTTTAATTCAATAATTTTATTTTGTAGCGATTATTTCAACTACCGACATTGAAATTAAAAAACAAAAAAGAGTAGATTAATTGTTCGGATAAAGCAAATGAAAGTTAATTTTTCAAAATAGAGTGGAATTATAAAGTTCGAAATGATAAGAATAATTAACGAAATTTTTAATATTTCAGGAGTTTGAAATACAAAGTCAGCAGAAAAAGAAAAACACACAATTAACGTGGTTGAGATATAACATATTTACAAAATACAATAACGGCCAGGAGGGAACGACGTATTTCACTTTAGGTGGGAAATACCCGCCGTTTAAATTTAGTCGAGTGAAAAGTTACACTCAGGAAAGCGAAGCGCCTTTACAGTAAAATTAGAGAAATTTTGCGAATAATAAATGTCATGGTTTCGGGAGAAAAATCTAAACGAATGAGCAAAAACAAAATGTTGTAAATAACTACAAAGCGAAAGATAGAAGAAAAAGAGAGTAAAGAAAAAAGAGGTGATAAGTAAATAATGATTATTTTTTTGAGAATTTTTCCATCGTTTATTTTCTACTTGAAAGAGGATCAAATTTATGGGATGGAATTAGTAGTTGTCCTTGTCTTTAAACAAATAAATAAAATCTGTTAACGATTAATTTCAACAAGCTTATTAATTTTGGAGTTTCAGAAACTTGTTTATCCTCCAATTTCCTACGAGAGAGACTTACATCTTTCCTCTTTTTTACAACTTCAATTTTCGCATAAAAAGCCAAAAAAATTCACAATTTTTTTTGCTTTCAATAAAAAGTTGTAAAAAAGATGTTTTTTTTTTCTATCGTTATCACTAAATACCATTATCATTGTTTTTGTTCATAACAATTTTCTTTTAAATATATATTCTCATGACTTAGCAGGTAAGCATGTAACTGATCTAATAAATTTTTTCTCTTTTCATTCTTCCGAGAGGAAAAAAGTGTAACAGTTTTCCGTCCCTTCCACGGCAAACGGATGGCGCGAAAATTAATTTATGCAAAATTCCGATGACATAGAACAATTTTGACTTTGTTCCGAGTAATTCAGTAATTTTCCAAAATAATTTATGCGTACCACCCTTTAGTGCATGCAAGAGTAAAAAATGTTATAATTTTTTCCTCCGTTTCGATTTAAGGAAGGATTCTTCTTGTTTATTTATTTTTTGTCGACTAATTATTAATTACTAAATCACAGTTTCTTCTTGTTGAATCACAGTTCCTCGTGAATTTCTGGGGGTTTTACAATGTGATGTAATAAAGGACAAGATGTAGCATCTGTCATCCAAGCGAGGTCACTTAGAGTAGCTGAATGCATTGATAAAACTGCCAAGACGACCATAACGTGCATTATATTATGTGAGTTCAACATTAAATCGACTTGTCCCGGAATCCATTTTTCAGGTATCCGAAGTGCTCCTATTGTTCCTCCTATGACTGCTATTAGATCCTTGAAAAGAAAAAGAAAAGAATTTTATTAAATGTTGAGGGATAGACATTTTTTTTCAATTAAAATATTTATTTCTTTACTCGATATTTTATTTTTCGCTTTATTTTTAAATATTAATATTAAATAATTTTTTTTTCGTTTCTAAGTACCTGCAAAATTATGTGAGTTAAGGCTTCGGGAGAACCACCACCGATTCCAAAAATTCTTAAAGAGACTACCAACATTCTCATTAGAAATGGTGGCGAGAAACATAAACGTCTTTCCCACGGTGACGTTGCATTCATCGCCTATTTGGAAAAAGCAGGAATAAGTCAAAAAAGGAAGAACGGAAGAAGCTGAAGTGAGACGCATCGACTTATTTTTTTTTTTATTGTCTGTAAGTTCTGCTTGGGATTCGCTAAAGTATTTCGCCTTCTCGGTATTCCAACTGCAATAATGAAAAGTACCTTTAGAAGACCCCAAATGCAAAGTATGGAATAAGTAAAGACGCAAAAACGCCACTGGATACTCGGTAGACAGTGTACGGAAGCTGCTATCATTGGCATTGCCCCTAAAAAAAGAATTTTTGTCCTGAGTTCCATCGGAATTCGTAATATGATGGATTCAGGCTAAAAAACTTTACATATTTTCCAAATCCATCCGCTAAACTACACTTTAGACTACATTGAGAAAATTTTCTAATAATAATTGCTATACCGTTTTGTGTAGGAAGTGAGGAGTTTATTTTCGTTTTAGATTGTTGACACAATGATCGTATGAATAATCCCGTGACTTGTATTCAATTTTCTACTAAAGTTCCTTGAAAAGTTTTGAAAGTCTCGAAACTTTTTACTCACTTATCACATATCAATAAAAAATACATTTTATTCTGCCTCAATTTAATTAAAAGTGGAAGAGACATTGAAATTCGAATCTTTTTGGAAACAAATTAATGTTGACAAATGATTTGATTTTTCTGTTAAAAATTGAATCTAAAAAAAATTTACTAAATTTTGGGAAGGAACTGGATATAGATTGAGATTCAATGTGAAAATTGAATAAAATGTGTAATTTATTAATATAGAAATGGATTAAAAATCTCGAAAGAATTCGATAGAAGTGCTTTTGTTACCTTGAGAGCTAGTTTTTTCTAATCTTCTTAGAAACCAAAGAAGGGAAAATACTAATATGGTAATAATTAATAGAAAATTCTCTGCGAAATACAAAACCTTGATTGAATAGTTACCAAAACTTTGACAAAGCCAAATACCAAGCATATCAAGTTTCAATAATTTTCTATAAAATGTTTCTCCGTAATTTAAATTCATAAACAAATGATAAAGAAAAGAACCGATCCATGGACTTAAAGCACCAATTAAATGACACCAAGATAAAAATTCCGCAAGTCTACCTTGCGATTTCCATGGTAATAGATGAGGCACTCGTATAAGAATGTAAAGTATTGCCAATCCTAGAAATAGAAAAGCATTATTTATTTCCACTTGATATTCATAATAATTCATTTTGATATTTCAATTTATTCGTTTCAGGAAATATTCTATGAGTGGCTACGTAATTAGAAGCGAATGCATTTGAATACCCGGAACAAAAGGATTATAAAAGTGGAAGAGACCCTAAGGAGGACATTTTCATCTCCGCTCTAAAATTAGGATATTCTGTATCGACGTCTCTATGCCCTAATTTCGATAGAATTATATACCATCGATTCGAGTTAAAATCGGTAAGATCATGCAAGTAAATTATTAAGAAAGGTAATTCTTTGCCTTGCTTTGAATCAATTCTAATTTTAAATTCTCCGGAATGTCAAAACTGGAAGTAGAAGGGAGAAATAAATCTGCGTCAAATCTTTGCCGTAAAGATTTTCTCCCTTCCCTTCCTTTTCCACTTTTAAAACACGAAAGTCCTTTCTTAGGCGAAAATTCCGTCTGAACAATTGACTTTAACCTGAATGCCATTTCTTTGTTTCATCCTAAAAAATCCGAGTCTACAATGTCAACTTGTTCTAAAGGGTTTCCTTCTATCGATTGACCGTCAACTCTCCGCATTGCGTCCTCGATGCGAGTTTTCTCACTGATTTTGCGGAAGTTGAACCGGGAAAACCTTGACCTTAATACCACCCCATCTTTGAATTCGTCATTTCGGTTAATTTAATTTAAATTGCTTTATGCAGGAGAAGTTATGTAAGTAGTGTATTTCACAAGGTATCAACTTCTTCGGAATTTCAGCCGGATATTTTTATAAATTTTTTTCTTTAGAAAAATTCAGCGTTGAATTTTTCTGGAGAAAATCAATTGCAATATTTCTAAATTTCCGTTGTTATCCGAAACTTAGTAATTTGGAAACTATCACAGGAACTCTCAGTAATTAATTATTATTATTTTTGAAAAACCTAAATGCATAAAAAAAAGTATAGTTAATTCTATCGTGTCTCGAATAATTATGGAAAAGTGCGGAACAAAAAATTTTGATTTGAAAGAATCTAAGAATTTTTAGGAATTTTTGTCGCTCGAAAGAAAATGTTGGAATTTATTTGTTTTTATAAAATTCTTATTCAGTCGAATAAAACAAATTCAGAGTATTTTTTTTGTAAAATTCTTAATATTTTATTCGACTTTTTACTGAGGAAAGAAATATGTATGGGTACTCACCGTGTGTCAAAATGTTAATAGTCTCGTTATGAAAATACAGAAGACTCTTAATACAATCTTGCGGAGTCATAAGTGGACGATAGCCAGTTTTAATATGTGGATTAAATTGGAGATGTCTTGGCATATCTTTCCACCTCTGAAGTATTTGCTTATTACTAGGATTACATGTTTCTTTTTCAATGGCACTATTTTCATTTGTACTATTTTCATTTTCACATGATTTTTTAATAACCATTTCATCGTTACCAAGTATTGTAATGTTATTAACAGTAGAAATTTTACTAATTTTTATATTATTAATAATACTATTGGTCACGTGGTTATTAAAAGACGATGAGAATAAGGACACATCCGCATCATGCGGCTGCGTCTCAATTTTTATTAATTTTCCGTTGGGAATTTCAAGTTTATTCCAATCTTATGCGATCTTTTTCTTTTTTCTACAGATTGTTCTTTCCTTCAAACTTAGAATTTGGTATGCGGATATATGGAAGAATGCGGTACTTCGATATTTTGGTAATTTATTGTCGACTAATCCAAACGAACCCTTTTTGCAGTCTTGTAACTACTGCCTTCGAAAAATTTCTTTTGACAAACCAACTAACCACATCCACCACTACCACCACCAACACCACCACCACCACCACCACTTCTGCTAAAAAAGCATCCCTTAGTTTGCTTTTACTCTTTGTCTCTCCTCTACTTCCACTCGTATGTCGTCATGACTACCGCATTGATCGACTCAATCGTCACAAGAGATTCAAGAAAAAGTCGACCAAATTACTGCAGAGAAAAACAACATTCGGCCTATTTTTAGGATCTTCACTTTTCTCATTTTCGTGTAGACCAAAAATGAAATAGAAGGACATCCAAGTAGGAGAAAAATTAACTTTTTATCTTCAAAAATTCATAACATGAAGGAACAATTTTACTGAATCTGGAAATTTACGTGGTAAAAAAAGCACAGTTTTCCCTTCAAAATGAACTCAACCAGAAGTCGCTTTGAGTTTCACCTCCGGTGTTATACATTTTTTAAGGTTTAACTGATTGTGAAAAGGTAAAAATTTTATTAAGTAAAGGATTTTTTTTCTTATCCATCTTTATTAATTTATGGAAGAATTTTGAAAAAATTTGGAATTTGTGTAGCGAATAAGAAAAATTTAGTGCTTCAAAATAAAATTAATTGAAATTACGA
Organism: Gasteruption jaculator; assembly: GCA_949825005.1. NCBI lineage: Eukaryota > Metazoa > Arthropoda > Insecta > Hymenoptera > Gasteruptiidae > Gasteruption > Gasteruption jaculator. The sequence continues at coordinate 3,254,987 of OX463768.1, forward strand.
ATTACTTTGAATAATTATATGAAATCAGAAAACTCTCGCAATTTATTACAAAAATAAAGCAAATCTGCAAAGATAAATAAACTCTTGCGATAAGATGTCTAAGAAAATTTGTAGTTATAAAAATTACCCAAAATTATGCCTGGAATTATTGATCCCCCTTTTTTCCGCCAGGCTCAACTAAATCTGTGTTTCTTTTCTCTTTACAGGTACAGACTTCCAGAGACAAAGAGAAGGAAGCGAGAATTTATTTAATAAACAAGTTGTATCACGTAGGCGTCGGATTATGAATTTAAATCACATTTTAATTGAGATAAGAGCAGGACGTTGCACACATCTTTCTTGGCTTAGGTCATTTTTAAATGAGAAGAGGAATGAATACATACTCGGATTTAAATAGTTAGGGCGCAAGCGCCTAATCTGGGACAGATTCTACTATCAAAAGTAGACACTACAGAAGTAGGACTAATAACATATGAGAGTCCAATATTCGCCTGCACTTTGCATTTGCAGACGAAAATATTGAATTAATATGATAAGAAAGTTAATATCGAACAAGATAACAACTTTTTATCTCAAGGGAGGAATTCAGTTCATTCAAAGATCCTGTGATGTTTTGAAAAATAAGGTATTTTTTCAGAGGCTTTTTATTTTTCCTTTTACCCATAAAGAGAATAAATTTAATGTTAAACCTTATTTTTGCATTTGTATCAGAAAATTTGGAAATATCTATTTATATAAAAAGTGTAGGAAACTTTTTAGAAAAATCAGATTTGTAGAAAAACAAGCCGAGCCTTTTTTAAACATTGTTTCAGGTTTTTTAATTGAACCGCCTTTAATTAATTAAATTTCCTTGCAGTGGGAATCTCCAGGGTTGAAAGAGGAGACGAGGTCTTATTGGAAAGTGTTATGTTTCAGTCAGAATTTTAAGAAGACATTCCTTGGTTCGAATTTCGAGACTCAGGTAAGTTGTATTAGGTTTCCTTCAATTTTGGACACAATAATGAGAGTACCCTTTGAACTTTAGTGGAATTAAAAATAAGTGCAGCAAAGATTCATGAAGCGGAGATATCATTTATAATTTCCTCAGAATAAACAAGCATTTTTACAATTTTCACATCCTTTATTTTATTAATACATATTTGTTATATTCCTCTCTAGCACTTCTGGCTGAAAAAGCAAATATTCCAATTGTTGGTCATATCTAATACTTTCGTTATGAAATTTAACAATTACCGGTAACGAAAGAATAATTTCTTAACAGAATATTTATACTAATAGAAAAATATTAATTCAGAAACTACCGTACTGATTTCCGTAAAGTCTCTTTTATATGATTCGCTTACTTTGTGAAAAGATTTATACTTAAGGACACTATCGCGGTGTGTTATCATATGTAAAGATAACATACAAATTATGACCTAAACTTTTATACGAATTTAATATTTCCTCAGTCTTCGGGAAATTAAACATTTTATTTTAATTTTATAACGTATTTACATTTCTACAATTAGTAAATTTTTATCTTCAGAATACTGATATTAACAAATTTGTTTCTTTTTATTATGTACAAGTAATAAAATTTTAAACCTATTTCAGAATTTAATTTTAATTAAATTGTCATGAAAGATACAAAAAGGAAGTAAAGAAGTTGGAGTAAAGGTTAAAATTTCAAAAATAAATTTGATATATTCATTTTTAGGGGTAATTCGAAACTTAGAATGGATCACGCAGGTTACTTATAAGGAAATCTTTGCGCCAGTAAGTGCAAAAGATATTTTTCTGGAAAAAATTTGAGTTACGTTTGAATATTGAATATTTTGAAAAATAAAGCTCATTCCTTGTAAAAAAAGTAGGCTAGATATTCCAGAAATCGATCTCAAAAACCCAATTTATTGTTTGTAATTGGAAACAGTCACTTCTAATAGAGGAAATACTTATCAATAGAATATTATTCATAGATAAATTCCATAATTACTCACAATTTTTATTATTATAATTGTAAAATTTAAGGACGACCGGGTAATAAATTGAAACATTTATCAGCAGAATATTCTGTTAAAGAATATAACATAATCCTATCAAATTCTTTTACTAAAATTATTTTTCTTCTTTGTAATTCAAAAACTGGATTCTAGGAATTTCTTAACAAACATCGTTCATACACTTTAGTCCTTCTCTGGACGTATCAAATAAATATTTAATACAAGATAAATTCTATCGCTCTAATTATACTTCAACACCCACATTTATTAAAAATTTTATCCCAAAGTATTCATAAACCGCCCGAAAACCCCATGAAAAACTCAAAAAGCGGAAATGACGCAAATCGGCATGGCTCGGAAGGCGCTCGCGCATTTCCGTGCGGGCCGAAGCCTCCCGAAGGCGCGTCGGCCAATCGGATCGATTCAGTGTCCACGTCGTTTGTCGTTGTCATACAAGCATTAAGCATCAGGTTCTGAAACCTTCTCCCTTTGGGTCTTTTCTCGGGTTTTAAAGTCATTGCTCCAAGTCGTACGTAATTCGGGACCAAAAGCAGCCTGGTTGTATATTGAAACGTAAGTCGCACCTTTCCACGTTTAAGTTACGCATGCATTTATCAATCTAACAAACTACGGTTCCTAACATTTCCTAACATCTGAAATTCACTGTTTTGACTTTTTACAATGGCGCGTGCGTTACTGTGCAGTGTAGCGATATATCGCCTCGGGCAGTCTTCTTCTTCTTCTTCCCCCAACCAACCTGTAATATCGCAATCACGCATAGTTCCATTTACTATGCCGTTGCTTCGCTCTTTTTCCTTTCCTTGTTGCTTCTCGCTCTTCCCTTTTCAATATGGCTGCAACACCGCGCTCTTAATTGGCTTCTTACATGTGTGCGTTTTCTATGTGTTTATATACCTATATATCGCTGGTGCGTAGTTATGTATATACAGAAGCTTGTAATATATATACATACATACGTACACATGCGCGTCATGTAAACGGATGCGCATATTTTTCATTTTTTATACATACGCGTTGGATTTTTGAGCTTCGGTTCGATGAAATTATTATTTCTACAGTATTTCCCATTATTATTATTTCGTACCACAACGTTTTTTTGTCTTTTTCGTTGCCTTTCGTCTCTTCTCAAGTTTTGACGCACTCATACTCAGGCCGACCATCTTTTCCATTCATTTCCATTATATCGATTAACTTCTTTGTCGCTCTCGTGTTCCCTCCGATTTCCTGCTTTCCTACATCTGGAATTTCTTTTTAGGAAAATTTTTATTTAATTCATACAGCTAGCGGGGAAAATACAAAGTTAATGGAGTAAAGAAATAATAACTATCGAAAAATAGTGCAGCTACAGGCTTTCGTGTAATGTGTAATTAGAAAGTAGGCGTCCCCCTGAAATTATTATAAATCTGGTGGGAAGTACAGCTGATTTGAAAAATTGGGAATTTTTAGTGTTCCTGTAGTGGTAATTATGATTATTATTATTATTATTACTACACCGTAGTGGGAAATATCTTATTGGTTTGATACTATTATTATCATTATTATTATTATCATTATAGATAAGGAATATTCCTTGGAAGCGTTCGAATTTTAGGTTAGAAAACGCGGGTCGGCTGCTAGTGTGTGAGTTTCGGAAAAGGAGAAACTGAATAGAATTTTGGGATTATTCGGGCATTTTGAAACGAATCATTAGCGTTTTTTGGTACCAATCAACCGACGGAAGCAAATTTTCAATGAATTTCGGGATTCTCCATTTTAAAATCATTATTTTATGTTGATTCCGATCGCGTTGGATAAAAGATAGATTTTGAGGTTATGTCCGAGAAAAGTAAGGAACTACTTGCGCTTTTTATTCGTTTATATTTGAGCAGTACCTATCGATTTTATTGTTTGTACATTAATTAAGTAATTAGTGGATAGTACATTGATGAGAGGATTGTTGGGTAAAGAATACATGGGAATAGGTGTATTTAGTTGTTATAACAATAAGGAGAGACTAGTTTTTGTTATATTTTAATAAAACCTAGTTCATTGTTATTAATGTACTAAAGGAATACAATTATTGAATTTATTAACTAATGTAATTGATTAGTGTCAATTATCTTTGGAGTACTTGATGCTCTGTGCTTCTGGAGTACTAGAAAATTTTATTGCGGAATACTCCCAATAATTGAAAAAAAGAGAGAAGACGATATATTATCCTAATAAAGTACTTGATAGGTGATAAGAAATAATAGCTATAAAAGGAAGACAAATACATAACAGATGTAGTGTTGGTCATGGGTGTACACACACGTATGAATTGTAAAAGTCGGTAGTCGCCAATTCCCAAAGAAGTCTGTTTTTTTTCGCTCGACTATTTTCTTCATTGATAAGTGGGCAATGTATAATAAATATAATTCAGTACTTGGAGACACCTGTACCTGAGAAGAGCTTTAAAATTCTATAATTTATTTTCCACATTTTTTAACGTATCTTTGATATTCTATCATTTCTTTTCTATATTCTGTCATAAATATTGAAAATTGTACAATTCATTTCTGAAATTCTATGGTTTATTCCTTAACTCTTATAATCTATTTTCAAAATTCTATACTTTAATTTTCAAAACCTAATGCCAACTTTATAATTTTGAAAAGTTACAATATCCCTCAAAACAAAAAATCTATTATTTGATTTCAACGAAAGTCAATGACGTTTTTAAACAAAATGTGATATTCCATAAGACGGATAGTTTCAAACAAAAATTTTCTAATTGAATTAAAAGAGAAATCTTTCTTTTCTCACGTTTTTTTGGAGAACGAAAATTGCGTTAAAAAAATAGCTTAGTAGTTCTACGATGCCCGCAATAACGTTTTACAGAGTTTTATGAGCCGATGTCCAGCTCGACGTCATTGTCGAATAACAAAGTCGTACCTCAAGCTCCGTCTACACGTTCCTGGATAACATCTTTCTTCGATTTCATTTGGGACCAAGCGAGCCTCTTTCGACTCCCTAATGTAAGTCTCTGTACAAAATCAAATCATAACTTAAGATGGAAAACTACATAGCGAAGATTAATTATGGAAAAAATCAATGGAATTACCAAATTGGCTGCCCAACCCAATTGCAGAAATCAATTATTTGTGGACATCAATCAAATGTGACGAATTTTATTATATCGGGGATGGGGATTAAATATTTTTTTTATTAATTTTGCTTTTCACAAAGGATTCTAAAATTTTTAATTGTAGAGCATTTTCAAAAATTTAGTCGAATTTATTGAGATCAAAAATGCAGTAACTGTTAGTATCATATGTATTTATGTAATTACAACTATTTAAGAAATTGCAATTTTTCAGATGTTGAAGCTATTACGAAACTGAGAAGTTACCTAAGAGAGTTTGATTGTACCCCTTTTGAAATTGAAAACTATATCGTGCAAGAAGTGTCGTTCTGTCTTATGAATTTTCTGTTTTTCTAAAGGCTCTTCCAAAGGTATCCCAAATGCGAAACTTTTAAAAATTATGAAACGAAGAAATTAAAAATCTAAAGAGACGTCGATCGTCAAACTCATGTATTATAATCAGCTAAACACTTTTTTTTAATTTTCATATCTACCGACAATCCGATCATGAAAACATTCTACTTAATCATTCAGCTTCTCACCTGATTGCACTTGCTTTTATTATTTTATTTACTAACTTTTGAATGGTACTCTTTTTTAATGTGTTTTTTTTCTTTATTTCTGTAACTATATAATTTGTGCAAACTCGAATAACACGAGATGAAACAGATTTTAAAGTAGAATTTATTTAACAGGTTAAATCACTAAATTATTGTGTACTCAAAATCCTGTTTAATTATATTTCTGATAAAAATTCATAAGAATAACATGAAAAGTAGTGTATTAAATAAGATTTTAGTACACAATGTTTAATGTTTTTGTATACATAATTGTGATTTGAAATGTTAATAATCTACTTGTCGCGATAAACTTCTCGTGTTTTCTCGAAATTTGCTGAATTACGTATCATTCGAGCCATTTCGATTCCAGATGCCACGAAGTAGAAGACGTCATCGTTCTCGCAGCCATTCCAGAACTCGATCGAACTCGGCTGGATCCGCTAAGAGGAGACGAGTGGAATACGAGAGTCCTCAAGGCAAAGGAACTTACAGGTACACTTGTATTTCTAAATTTATTGATAAATTGAAAATTTTGGGACAACTTGGAAGTTGAATTTGAAATATCGATACATTTTCTGTCGAACTTCGAGTTTCGTAACCTCGATACTGATATTTTTCAAATTTGCAGAAAATTATTATCCAGAACTCTTACAAAAATCTAACATTCAGTTTCGATATTTATCCCAGATCTAAATTTCACACTCGATGGCAGGGTTAGAAATCAAAATAAAATTGGATTAATTTTAATGCAAAGTATTTTGAAAAATGGAAAATGCAACCTCAAAAATTGTTCGAAAACAAGCAAAATTCTCATTCCGAGATACGTATCGACTAAAATCTACCATACTCGCAGCGAAGTTGTCGCATTTCAAGTTTCTTATGCTAATTCCATTCCGCAACTTGAATTCCCTGCGACTTGTAACAGTAATTGATACAACACACTTTCCATGGAAACTGCTCGGAGCATGAAAACGAAATTTGCAGTGTAACGAGTAATCAAAGAATGTACCCAACTATGAAAACGAAGCGGATTATAGCACCTTTTTTTTTTCTTCGTGCATTTAAGACGTTTTCCAAACGGTCGAATCACATTGTGCAGGGAAAGTTAGAAAGGGAGGGTTTATTAGGTCTAACATCTGCAGTATCATCCGCAACTAGTAAAATATCTTTTCTCTCTTCAGTGAAAGGGAATGAGAGAATAAGGAGGAAGAAGAAACCCAATGGTTGCTGCAGCATTGGGAAGGCCAATGCCGCCAACGATTTCTTCCCCCACTTGAAGAATTTTCTCTATTTCTCTCCTTTACCATTGCTGCTGCTGCTGCTACTGCTGCTGCATACACATGCACATGCACAGTCTCGATGCAATAACCATTCTTGATCTCTTCTATAAGAACTTTATGGTTTTTGTGTGTCTCTCAGTCGCATGCATTCGCTGCGACCTTACGTTTGTGTGGTTTCTTTCTCTCCTTTGTTCATTTCTCTTTCCGTTTTTTTTTTGCTTTCCGGTTGGTCGATTTTTATTTTTGTCAAACAAAGATAATCGCGTGGTTCGGTATCACAACTTAATTAATTTGGCTTTTTTTTTGTCTTCCGTAACCGGGGTTGGTAATAATCAAAACGAATATTTTATTCAATTACATGGTAATTGAATCTTAAGTACGCAATGAATAAAATTATTTTCTTCAATCGCATAAGGACAACTTCATTCAAGGGGAACGAGAATTTGTGGGCGTTCAAGAAGTGAAATGAACGAAAACTCCTTTATTGCACTTTGCAACTGTCTCTCAGTTTGCGCTAAGCTTACTTTGAGTCTATCGCGTTCAGATTCAGAGTTTTTCTCCTCCTTATCGGTGACTATTAATGGAGATGTTGATCAAATTGAAGTTTCATTGAAAACGATTATCAAGTACTGAAAATATTCGCAGTGATAACTTGACATTACGGCGTTTGCAAAATTATTATTTCTTTGGAATAAAATGTATTTTTAAATTGACTTTTGTGGAAATATAATGAATTATTTTTCATCGGTTTCGAAATGAAAATGGATACCTTCGCAGCGAGTGGGAAGAATCGCACTGAATAAGGCTGTCGTTTACAAGACACTTTGTGTTTTATCCATATTTTGAAATAATTGGCAGCAAAGATTCGCGAAATCTACAAAGTTTATCCAAAGAACCAACAAAGATAGTAAGCCGTGGATAAGAAAATGAGAATATCGGTGTCTCGAGAGAATCGCAGCAGTTTTTTCTGAACTTCATGTTTGTGGAAACGTAGAAAATGTTTCCCCAGACATTACTTTCGATTTAGTTGAGTCCAAAGAATGCCAGTTTTGTATTTCGCTTTATCTTCCTGGATGCCAAGGTAATAAGAAGTTTACGGAGGATCAAATTTCTGTAATCATAATTTGACCTAAATTCATTTTTTAGTTTTATCCGAAGGTAATTACTTTTTATCGAGGTTTTCGCATTCAAGAGTTTAAAATGTAATAATAGTTTTCTGTCGAAGTTAGTATTCTGAGAGTTCGAATTTTTTTTCTCGAGCTATTTAGCATCTTCGTGTCGACTTTCTTTTGTCACACGAAAAGGAGTTCGTTCTTCTTGAAAAAACAACTTACTCGCAATAATACTTCTTGGTGAATTTAAATAAAAAGATCATTCGAAGAAAGTGAATTAATTGACTCGTCGAGTAAAAATTATGTTCGATAAGATTTTAAATAAAATGATACAAGTGGTAATTGCAAATTTCGTCCAAAGCTGTTTAATATCGGCGTGATCTTTATGGAGTGTGAACTAGAACCGGTTTTTTAAATTATAAATTCGATTATAACTTTTCACAAGCAAGGGTCTCATATTAAAAATGAGAAAGTAGTTTAAACGACCCATTTGCTACGTGACATTCATATGTGCATGCTAATACACATATCACGTATCAACTATCACCTAATGCGGTAACTTAACATGTGACTCCTTCATGTATCCTAAATTTCGTAGTTTTTGTCAAGGTCTTGAAAATTGGATTTCTTCCAATAGGGTAAAAGTGGTAAGAGGGTTTTAAAATAATTCATGCGCATATCTCAATATTAGATTTTATTGAATCCGTGTATCAAAAGCTATTTATAACGTCACGTGTTACAGTTTTAAAAAAATATATATTTTTGCATCTTGGTAACGAAAACAAGAGACAGGATATCATGGAGGTTGCAATTTCAGTAACGCGTTATTTATATTAATGTTATTCATTGTGTCCCGAGGTGTTCAACAATTATTGTATGCAAATTTCAAGGCAGAAAATTTCGAAATTTGCGAAAAAAAATAAGATGCTAATGGGTAGAAATTCGATTACTGTCATTTTCAGAACGAAAATGCAAAATTTTAACTGAATAAAATTGAATAAATTGATAAAACCTATTATGAATAACAAATTTGAAAATGATATATGTTAATTTCCTTTAAAATACAAAATGATATTCATTTTGGTTTCTGTGTCTTCTCAAGTAGCGGTGAAAGAGCGTTGAGATCACGTCAACATGAACGTGGTACGAGTCAGGAACGTCGTTACAAACGTAGCCATAGACGATCACCAAGTAGTGGCAGACAACATGGAAATCGTGATCGCGATCGCGTACATTTAGCTCCACCGACATCGTCTAGACGCCAACGTACGCATCGTCACCATGGCTCTTCGTCCCCGAGTCAGGAGAGACATCGACACAGATCACCGTCATCCAGAAGTCAGGTGAGATTTCTTCTCATAAATTCATTCCAAAATCCGCCTCTTTGTTTTTGACAATAATTCATTTGTTTTTCGAATAATTCCTTAAGTATTTTTACGATCACTTTGCTTTTTTTAAAACCCCCGTATTTTCTTCCACCTACCCCATAATTCAAAATTGATCCTTCTACAATAGAATAGATGAAAATTAAGTAAAGAAAAAAAAAAGACAAGGAAGAACCTAATCGAAAATTAGATTGATGATTTAAATTAGATTGAGCAACAATCGTCTAATTCATTTCAATAAACAATCGAGTTATCGAGTTGTCGAATGAACCATCCGATTATGACTCACTGGAACGAACGGTAAAGAAACAAGAAAGCAGAGCTAGTTCTTTTGTTTTTCCAACGGGAGGGAATCCGTCTTTGGAAATTCTCGGGTTTTTTCTCAATTTTTCAATTTTTATCAAATTTCCAGGAAAAGTTGATTACACGATGGGACAATTTTCGCGTTGATACATAATTCCAGAAAAAAAAGGGAAGCCAAGCTAAATACTGGTAGTGTGCCGTGTGAAGTTTCGAGTCACTGGAATACCAATGATTCCTTCTTTCTTCTGTTCTTCTGCTTCTTCTTCGTCTTCTTCTTCCTCGCAGAAGCTATTTTCGAGCGTCGACTATTTTCGACTGGTGTGTGTAGGGAACTCTTTGAATTTCATAGCGAGCTACTAGTGTGTAGTAAGATTCAACGACGAAAGAGGTTCTCCGAAATTCTCTTTTCACTACTTCATCGTTAGATGGTTTTTCAGTAGAGACTTTTCTGCCAGATGGCTAACTTTACTGGGTCCTCTCCGGAGAAGAGAGAACTGGAGTCTCCGGGAATCCCGGTTTTCACCGGCGGCTGATTCCCTTAACCTTTTTCCAAAAATACATTTACCCTCATTTTCTCCGTGTTGCTGCTCTTCTCTCCTCTCCTCCCGCATTTTACCTCTCATATTCGTCCGCTCCACGATTATTAACGTGATCATTTGTGATAGAAATAAATGCGAGAAAGGAAATGGAAGCCCGTGAGCAAGGAAATGTGGAAAACTCGGATGGGAAACAACAGGAAAATATCAAAATAGACTGAAGATTTCAACTAAACGGTTTCTTTTCTTGCTCCGAATATGGCGAAAGAAAATGATGCTCTGGTTGAAGCAATTAATAATCGGGAAGATGGGGGAAACGTAATAACGAGTATGTGGTGGCCAGAATCTAATAATAATAATAATACTTGGGGAACATGGGTACAACGTGGTGGTGGTGGTGGTGGTGGTTGTGGTGGTGGTGGTGGTGACGATAATGTTAATGTTACTGAACATCGTGTTTGTGAACTCGAGAAAAAACTCGACGTCACTCCTGAATCCGATGTTACTAATTCCGAGGTATAGATAACTTCCACTGATCTATAACATCTTGATTTTTCCACGATATTTTAAAGAACAGAGGTCTTTCTTCTGAGTCTCGTTTCGACCAGTTTATTTTTAAATCTTTCATCAATCCTTCGAATAAATTTGGATGATTTAGAAACTAGAAGCCTTCATTGTGTTAGGAAACGGAATGAAAGGAAAGCGCTTAATCAGTTTCCATGATTTGGACCAACTTTAGAATCTCAGATTATTCTTTTATTGGAGCAGATAAATATTTTTGTTTTTACTAAATTTTCTCTTACAAAAAATATTTTTTTTTGAACATTAAATTGTCAATATTAATTGAAGTGATCACGGTTTAAACAAAAACAAGGAAATATATTTTTCTTTTGTTCATCTAGTTTAATTCTTTCCCCAGTCGACGAATTTTAAAATGATTTTCCCTACGGCGTAGTCACTCAGCAAGATTATTCATGCTTCTAAGAACTTCGAGTCGTTTGTTTTTACTGTTCCAGGAGTAGTTTGAAATCTGAAATGTTGAGATTCGAAATTCGCAAAATAGACACTCGGTAAAATTTGCAACTTGTTAGATTTTCTAAATTTATTCGAATTTTGAAATTTGAAAAATCAAAGTAATTAATTTACCAAATTCTGGGGTTATACCTCATTTATAAAACAACAAAAATGCATTTTAAAAAAAATTGCAATTTTCAAAATTTGTGTAAATTTTTAAAAATAATCCATAAACAAAATTTTGAAAATTGAAAATATGAAAAAAATAAGTACGATTTTTTAAATTCTTGAAACAAATCCTCAAACTTCAAGTATTTTTCACTTTTTCCATTTTCATGAATTACGGATTCATAAAATTGGACAGTAAACGAAGAACCCAAAATTCCGTGATTATTTCAAAAAATTTATTTTCACTGAAAACAACGTCCAAAATTTTTAATTTAAATGACTCAGGATCCAAAATTCGTTGAAAGTACCAAACGCGACCTAATATTATTTTAATTGAGGAGACGCTTAATCACGTGGCTTTTAATACTTTCCCTGAAATCGCTCCAAAACGTGACTCACATTTCGAGTTTTGGACACTTCTTGTAACTTTCAACAACGATTCGGCTGCTAAATTTCAGAAGCATCAAGTATGTACCGATTTTCCCACGTTTCGGCTCTTCGAGTTGAAAATATTTTCAAGAGTCACGTGATTGCGCATCGCCTCAAGTATACCTTTCATTGACAAACTCAAAGTTGGAGACAATGCTTTACGATAGTCATCATCGTCGTCATCACTACGATCATCAGCACCGACGACATCATCTTACAGGTTGAAGTAAAAAAGCAGATAACTCGACCTTGAAGACAAACAACCCTAGTTTTATTAATAGTCCACGCGAAGTCCACGAAAATCCGCCCACCTCGTCTTTCCGATCAAGTGCTACTCAAATTCTAGCCCAGGCTACTCTTCTCTCGTTAGTCCGCTTTCGGTATCCGCAGTAGAGTATCGCCTCTTATCAATCCATGTTGATTTCAATCGCTCCTTAAAATCTTCAAAAAGGACAAAAATCCGACAGTGGTTTTCAAGGGGATCCTTCCTCTTTCATCGAATCACCAGTTTCAAGAATGTATTGATACGTTTCTCGACATCCAACCCTTTTCTCGAGCGAATTGTGGCTTGAAATCAGCCTCGGGGGTGAATCCAGACACGACTTTGAAGAGTTCCGTTCGAGTGCCAGTTGATTTTGGTTCGGAAAAGGGGCGCAAGGGGTCCTCTAGAATGGTTTGAATCGACGTTTTGTACGATTTGGAATTGTAGCTTTTCTCTTTCTAGCCGAAGTTGTATTTCTTTTTGGTTGATCGTGAAGCTCTTCTACGTCTAGCTGAGAGTAGTGGTAGTATTGGTAGTAGCAGCAGCAGAAGAAGAAGACGAAGAAGAGGACGTATTATTCGTTGGAGCAAAGCAGAAGTGTTATTTTTAGTGGGTACTAGTTATTTGGCGGGGCGATTACGTGCTGGTGGTGTTCTTAAACCGCAAGTCTTTCTGTCTTTTTTCATTGCGAATAAATTTCGTTGTTAATCTTGGCGAACATCATAACGTTCAGGGTGACATTATGAAGTTTCTTCAACGAGGACAATGAACTTCTGTAATAACGGCGAGAGCGAGAAACGCATGACAAAGCCGAAACTTCGCTGATCGGTCGAGGAGAGGTCGGGTGATATAATTGCAGCCGTTATCTATGTTCATTTTTTCGCACGGGGAAATGTCGACCAATCGACGCAATCGCTACACACGATCGTCCACCAGCGTGACGCAATTGCTGAGCGATTCCTGCTCGAGTTTGCTCCAAAGATTGGCCACGAGGGTACGAGGACCCTCCACCAGCGCCGAGAATCACCGGAGGTCGGTTCTGAGGAAATCCCCGGAAATTTCCCTTGGTAGTACTAGGAAAACCCTCGAGGACAAGTACTCCACGATTCTGGACAAGTACTCCAGCAGCTCCAGCGGTGCCAAGAAACGCGGGGAGAGCAACAATAACCATTACTCGCAAGATCATCGGGAGATCAAGGAACGAAGGTTCTTCACTCGGGAGGGCAGCCCTTTCGTGAGGGATGAGAAGACGTTGGAGCCCTCGGTGCCGAGGGGAGGACTTTCGAAGAGCTCCACGAGTTCGAGTGTGTTGTTGAGTGAAAAGGCGTACCCTTATGTAAGTTCCGTACGGGATAAGACGCCAGGACCTTCCTACAGTCGACGCAATCAATCGTTGCTGAATTCCACGGAAAGTTATAAACGCTCGGGCAGGCACAAATCCGGGGCCTGCGAGTCCACGAAAAGCAGGAAAACCAGGTTACCCGACAGAAGTGGGAAAAGCGAGCAACTCGAAAGCCATTCGCTGAGGTTACGTCACCCCGTTGAGTCTCAGGCTTTTCTGGACCCCGAAAAAACGCCCTGTAACAGCGTCAATAACAACAACGTCGAGCGCGAAGAGGAAGAGGATCCCGCGATCTTGGAAAGAGAAGCGAAAAGAAAGGAAATACAGAGTCTGATTTTGAAATATGCCCCCCAGTTGGACGATTCGAGTTCGAAAAACCACGAGAATGAGGCGAAGGTCCAGCCAAGCACTACCGATCTGATCGCAAGCAAATATCATAAAAAGCCACATTTAAAGCGAAAGAATAGCAATAAGAATAAGAAACATAATAATAACGATAGTAGTAGTAAAAATAACGTTAATAACAATAATAAGGATGAGGCTCCAATCGCTAGTGCCATTCTACCAGTCGAAACGGATATCGAGAGGATTGTAAGTTGTCGTAAATTTTTATTTCCACCGTGAAGGTTTTTGATTGAACATGGGATCGAACTTGAATTTTTTTATTTCGAGTTTTCGAAGGAAGATTTGAGATATTTATTCGAGAGTTGAAAAAAAGAAGGTTTTGATTCCACTTTTTTTTTATTATCGCAAGAATTTGAAGATTTCGATATTTTTTGTCGGAAGGGTTTTTTCCCCGAGATTGAGGGTTACGAGCACCAATTGGGAGGGAGAATTTTCCAATAATGGCTTTGTTGAAATTTTTCTTTTATAATTATTTGACAAATTTTTATTACCTCGGGTAAATATAAAATCGAAAAATCTGCCATATTTTATTGGATTACTCTGATATCATTGAACCCTAAACTATCCGTAATTGGTGCTCCTATCCCCAATATTGAATTTATTTTTTTACACAAAAATATGAAGAAAAGACGTTTCTTTTTTGCTTCTTTTCCGGAATTGAGAAATTTTTGAAGTTTTCATAGAGAGGAAATATTCTTTCTTGGCTTGTAGGGCATTGGATTCAATAGAAATTTTGGTCGAAAGAGGGAATTTGGTTGGAATTTTTATTTTGAATATAATTTCAGTTTTTCTAGGATACAAGAATTCTCTTTTTAGGAATTTCTTCTTCATTGGGAATATTGATGTTTCTTTAATAAATATCATTTTAATTTCCGTTCTTAATCGAATTTCAATATATTCTTTTTTGAATGAAAATTCTCTTTGCCTTTTTATTGTCTCTGCGTTTCTTCAATTTTGATAATTTCGAATTTGTTTGATTCTCTTCTAAAATTCGGGTTTTTGTACAAACGAATTTCCAGATTTTCGCAATTTAATGAATTCGCCTCTCCGATTCCGGGAAAAAAATGATAACACTGGATGCATTCCTAATGAAAAATGATGCACGAATTCTTGTTTCTTTTCGAAAGCACACTTCGTTCCAGAGAGTCTAAAAAAAAATCTAACGAACCGGAGTTCCAATTTAGTAATCATAATTTTAATTACGTAGAAATAAAGTATCTGATAAGCTTAAGTACTGTTTTTAGTAAACTTTGGGTACTTTAGGGTTTTATACACGAAATTTTGATACGCGTATGAAATAGAGGTACAGAATATATTTACATATATATTTTTGCCAACAAGTAACAAAAAAAGAAAGAAATCCCATAATAAAAAAATACTGTCTGTATATATATATATATATATTTTAGTAAAACAAAATATATATAAAATGGGGCATTTTCCAATGCCTGCCGAAAAAAAATGTTAAAAAAAAATGGTAATTTCGTAACCACAACTATCTGACTTGGCAAACTATTTTGCCCTCTCCCCTTTCTCTCTGATTGTTGGGTTACCATCTCCGTTGTTTTGTGGAATGGAATGATCACGGTGGGTCATCAACTACACTGTCTGTCTGTCGTGACGTGACGTGCTCTCTCTCTGTCTCTCTCATTCACTTCTGGGCTGATGATGGTGGTGATGATGATGACGATGATGATGACGATGATTGGTGGAATGATAACGAAACTGGGATTGAACTAACGAACTCATGAAACTGATGCCGAACACATTGGTAACGACGCGAATTTGATGCTGGAATTGGATGGACCTGAAATTGATGATCACGATGATAACAACGATGACCGATTGGATCCACGGACCTGATTAAAACAAAAAAAATCGTCATACGATTCGGAACTGTTTCTTCTCCCATTTACTTTCACTCCATTGGTACTCTCGAAATTCATCCGTTGAATTCCATGATCGAATAAACGAATGGATGAATTTCGTTGTCACGAATTTGCAAATTTCCGTAAATGGGACAAAAAACTGATGGGTTGGATCTTATGGCACGATTTTGATCGCTCGTCGAAAAAAAAAAAATTAAACAAAAACGATACCAATCATCTCTTCTTCTTCTTCGTCTTCTGCGTGTCAATGGAAAAATGGGTTGATCAACGTCAACGCTTCTACGTCAACATCGTTCTACATCATTCCGATTGTGGTGGTCTTCCGACACTCATTCATCCAACCGAAATTCACACATTCTTCCACCATCAACGTGAAATAGAGCCCACCGCCTTCTGTCGAGGATGACGAAGATGGCCACCTTGTTTACCAATCCGGCGACATCCTGGCAAATAGATGTTCGTGAAATACGTGAATACACTCATTGTAGTAGATTTTAAGCAAGCCAGATTTTACAAAATCAGAGACATCCCAAGTATCTCCCGATTTAACGCTTTTCTTTCCTCATTTGCGAGTAATTACGAATCTCCTTTTCTTGGAAATTCTAATATTAGTAGAGGATTCATTGATAAATGAAAATCAAGAAGAATTGACAAAATTAGCTTCACTGCAATTTGCTGAATGAAATGGAATAGATTATTGGGAGGAAGGAAAGCAAAGAAATTGGTTGAGAAAAGAAAAGTGGAACGTGAGATGCGGGACTTGCTTGCACTTTCTCATCGATATTTACTCTCTTCGGGATGATGACGTGTTTTGTTGCAAAAAAAAAGAAAAGAGCAGAAAATACTAAGAAGATGACAGAACTTGAATCCACGTTGAAACATTTACTTTACGTCTTGTCGCTTCGTAGATTAAAGTTCAAAATTTTATCGAAGATTTGTAACCTCGAGCTAAAATTTTCTAGCAGGTTGAAGCATAAAATTGTTGGTATTAGGTGAAAATCGCCAAGGCGTAAACCAAATGTTTGAACGATCGTTACGTTGAGTTTAAGGAAAGAAAAGAAAAAAATTTCATTGAAAATAGAATTTTAGGAGAGCAGCAGTTTGTTCACTTCATTACTGCTATGATTCATTGCATTAACGAAATTTTACAAAACACACCTTTCTTAAGACTTACACGTTTTTGGAATTCTCAGCAATCTTCATTTCATACAATTCGCCTGTTTTCCATTCGAACGGTGGAGCCATTTTCAAAATTAGCTATCAAAAGTCGTGTTTATTTCGATTCTTGTCTGCTAAATACTGAAATTTGAGTTCCAAGTACTCGTAAAGTCATTTCGTGCAGTTGCAATTCGCATATTTTCTTCGCTTTGACTCTCCGACAGGAGAATTTGTGAGTAGCAGAATCACCGATAAAGATAAGACTCGTTAAAGTATTTAAAAGTAGGTTGAAATCATCATCTTCGAAACGAAGAAGGTTTTTAGAAAAAAATAATAAAATCGAAGTAAATTAGTTAATCGCCTCTTCAATTGTCTCGTACTTCACGACGATGTAAAATATTTTCCCTGGAGATAAGAGGAATGATTTTTGACAGGAATTGAAATAAACAGGATTTTTTATACCCAATTTTTACAGTGAGCCGATTTCCACAAAGTCGAAATTACTGAAAGTTAAAATACCCTTTATTATTAATATAACATAGTAAATTAATTCAGGCTCTTAAAAGAAGAAAATAATTGCAAGAAATTCGAAATTTGTTCAGAGTCACTTAGGGAATTCTGGATTGAAATTTACAGGGTTTTGAAATTGCAAAAAAAATATTTAAAAAAAAAATGGGAACGATAAATGTGTTGAAATTTCCGTATTCCATTTGTTTCCGGAAGGAAATTCCTTCGGTAGAACCCTGAAAGTTCCAATCCTGGAGCATAATTGTGAACGATAGCAAGAGAAGAATGAGATTGTGAGAATTTTGAAAACGCAAAGTCTCAATCATACGAAAGTAACTCACCCAAAACTTAATTTACTTTACAGATAAAGTACTGGCCACCTTAGGGGAGGGTACTTTTGGAAAGGTGGTCAAAGTTAAGGATTTACAAATGTAAGTCTGCTTTTTATTTTTCTACTAATTTCCCGTAACGTCGCTTCTATTTTCAGATTTAAATTTTCATAATATTCGGACAATGTTTTTTTTTTTAATGAGGGAAGTATCAGAGGTTTCCAAAAGTTAAAAATAGTCGACTCGGTCCTCCAATTGTTCCTCCGTGGTCACCTCGAAACTTTGACGTGTATTATAACGAGATGGTGCGAAGAAGAATAGCCTTGCACTTCGTTTTACAACCTCGAATATTTTTTGGGATATTGCCATCTTTCTTCGCATTCATACGTACATTTGATAATTTGACATTTCGTTATGATACACTAGAGATACTTTTTTTCCCGCACTTGTTCCGTATTTGTTTAATTTCTCATCGCCTTTGTATTTTTAGGGATCATGTAATGGCTCTCAAAATTATTAAAAATGTTGAGAAATATCGAGAAGCCGCAAAACTGGAAATCAATGCTTTGGAGAAGATCGCTAGCAAGGATCCCGAGGGGCAGCAGTAAGTATTTATTTCCATTCAAGGACCGCTATTGAAATTTAACAAAATGAGAATTTCAAAGGAATAGCGGAAATTTTTCAAGATGCTCGTTCAAAATCATTGACAAAAATCTGCCGAAATTGATCAAGTCATAAAAACCGAATTTATGCAGTCGATTCTATTTCGGTCGATTTTCTTTCGAATTACATTTCTTGTTTGCTCGTTTCGACACTGAATATCTCTCGTTTGCAGTTTGTGCGTGAAAATGCTGGATTGGTTTAATTATCATGGCCACATGTGCATCGCTTTCGAAATGCTGGGACTCAGCGTCTTTGATTTTCTTGTAAGTATTTCTAACCAGGAAATTTTTGATTCCCTCTTTTTCGAAATTT
Organism: Gasteruption jaculator; assembly: GCA_949825005.1. Classification (NCBI taxonomy): domain Eukaryota; kingdom Metazoa; phylum Arthropoda; class Insecta; order Hymenoptera; family Gasteruptiidae; genus Gasteruption; species Gasteruption jaculator. The sequence continues at coordinate 3,273,747 of OX463768.1, forward strand.
GCCCCTTTTTTAAATGTATTTTTCATGATTTTTTTAATTGTGAAAATTGTTCAACAGAGGGACAACAATTATCAACCATATCCACTAGAACACGTTCGACACATGGGATATCAACTTTGTTACGCGGTGAAATTCCTCCACGATAACAAACTAACGCACACTGATTTGAAGCCAGAGAATATCTTATTCGTTGATTCCGATTATGAGACGATTTATAATAGCAAAAAAGTAAGTAGCTTTTTTTCATTTTTTATGCGAACGTCGAGGGTCACCTCAAAAACGTAAGGTACAAATTTTTTTAAACAATTATTATTGCACCATCAGATTATTTTTTTCATTGTCGGGGGTTTTTGAACAATTTGCAATTTGTACCTTACAACGTTTTTGAGGTGACTCATTCAATTGTCACCTCAAACTGTAAATTTTTTAATGGATTCGGTCGATTGATGGTGTAAATTGAATCAAAGTATGTTTCGAGCAATTAATTATTTTTTTTTTTTTTTCTTTTATTTTATTACCGTTTCGACATCCCATATTTACTTAAAGAAAGCAACGTAAATGTTATTAAAGAAAAGTTTCTTCATTTCAAGCGAAAAGACGTCAGACGTGTAAAAAGAACAGACATTAGGCTGATTGATTTTGGAAGCGCTACTTTTGATCACGAACATCACAGTACTATCGTTAGTACGAGGCATTACAGAGCACCAGAAGTGATTTTAGGTGAGTCTTTAGTATTTTTAATGTATCATTTTTAACAAAATCGAAATGAGAAAAGTATTGGGTTGGCAACTAAGTAATTGCGGATTTTCCAAAGCAAATAAATGCCAAAATCGCCAAAATGCCAACCCGATAATATTTATTCAAATGGTAATTCAATTGATTTAAATTAGTACTTCTATCGGAAGAAAAGAAAAATTAGATGGATAATTATTATTTATATAAAATTGTTAATCACTCATTTATGTTCTTTGTGTATGTGTGTTTGTAGAATTAGGATGGTCGCAACCATGTGACGTTTGGTCGATTGGTTGCATACTTTTTGAACTGTACCTGGGTATAACTTTATTCCAAACGCACGACAACCGTGAACATTTAGCGATGATGGAACGCATACTTGGTACAATTCCACATCGCATGGCACGAAAAACGAAAACGAGATATTTCCATCATGGAAAACTCGACTGGAATGATAACAGTTCCGCTGGACGATACGTTCGCGGTAATTGCAAACCTTTATGCGTAAGTTCCTTCATTTCTTATGACTATTTTATTTTTGTTAGCATTAAATTATCCATTTTCCGAAAATTTTAATCAGCAAAATCTATTATTATAAAAAAATTATAACAATTTCTTTATTAACTTATTTAATAAATACACTTGTTAACTTTTTTTTTCAAGTGATATTAAAAGTTTGTTTTTATGGTTGAAATTGTAGAGCAGAACTTTTAAAATTTTGATTAATAGAAGTAATTTGGGAAAAAGTAGTAATAAAAAAACTTATAATTTTTGGCAGCAATTGCCCTTAATTAAAAAATTAACTTTTATGTTTATGGAATTTATGGAACGACAATTAACACTTTGCCGTCCGCACGTTTGATCGGGATTCTTTCGTTTGGCGCCGGTATAAATCTTTATGTGCGACACCAACGTGGTGCCACCGGCGCTTGTCCGATAGTTTCCGCATGGCACCAACGTGGTGCCACCGGACGGCATAGTGTCAATGTAATAATAAAATTATGCTCGAAATTCTCGAGTATTTCGATTCGTGTCTAATAATTACCGATCGTTTTGTTCCAGCGTTATCTGTTATTTGATGACGACGAGCACCGTCAGTTATTCGACCTCATCCAAAGGATGTTAGAATACGAGCCGACGCAGAGAATATTGTTGAAAGACGCATTGAACCATCCATTTTTCGACGCTTTGCCGGCATCTCAAAGATTAGTTGATTCGCGCGCAGCAGGAGACTCGCAACAGACTCATGAACGTTCGCATTCTTTGTCACGATGAAGCTAGAAAAGGGACCGACTTCTCAACTGCACAGACACCTTATTACGTCATCATTGTTCAACGATCGCTAACAACAATTCAATCGTTGAGCTTCACGTCGCTTTGTAATCGCTAAATATCTCCAGCGTGTCTGTCCAGCCGCGAAGAAAAGTCCCCTGGTCTTTTATCTAGTTTCCTTTATTATTTCACTTAACGAAAAAAAAGAAGAATGGAAAAGAGATAATTTTTATATGATATTTCTTCTTCTGTTACGTCTTTCCTTTCAATTTATATCAAAGATATTTTCTCTTGGACGAAAGGAAGGAAAACGTTTTTTTTTTTTTTCTTGCAGTTGATGTAGAGAAGAAGAAGGACGAATTGAAAGTTGAAATGTGTAAATAGTATAAAAGTTCTAGTAAATGTTTGAGATTTGACAAAGTGAGAAGAGGATACAAAATACGTTAATGTTCAATTTACGAATCTTTCTTTTTTTTGGGATGTCACTTTTTAAGACTTTTAAACACGACGACAGAAAATTTCAAACTCAACCGCAGAAGAAACACCGGGGAATGGAGAATCCTTAGATTTCCGTGTTCTTTTTGGTTCGTTCTTTTACAAATTTCAAGCACAGATGATTGTCGCTAATAGCAATAAATACAAATTCTTACGAATAACTTTAGAACGAAGCTTTACTTTCCAATGGTACACGAAAATTATAAAAAAAAATAAAAATATCCTAATATCCAGCCCGTTGTTCCTTTGACGTCGGAATGGAATGTATGAGGTTCGATGGATTTTGTGGAGACGAAGCGAGGACTTAGAATCCGTTCGGTAAATAGACTGTTTATCGTTAATATATTAATTTATATATTTGTTTGCCCCAAAAAAAAGCACAAAGACTATCCTATCTATCCTTCTTTTTGTAGCGACGTACAAAAAAATCTGTTAGAAAAAAAAGAGAGACAGTGGGATAAGACAAAAAAAGGATCAATTTTGACTTGACTGATTCGATGATTTCAGGACGGATACTTTGAAAATCTTGAATTAAAGCTTAGGCCACGCGTATGTCGGTGGAATCGATGATTTGTAAGAAGTATCGTAGAGGTGAGCTCTGATGAACTCTTCGTAGTTCGACGGCTGCGGATGTACAGTTGCGAGGCCTAAGAAAAGAGAAAAATTAAGAATGGCTTGAAATGGATGAAAAAACCGAATGAGTGAGTCATTAAAAATTCATATTTTCAGAAAGAAAGAGAGAGAACAAAAAATTGTCTCCTTCAAGAAACCACCAATTTTCCAGTCCCGAATTATTCAACATTTATTTACATGTTTCTTGTGGATTTCTTAAACCGAGTCAAAAATTTATTCTCATGAAATTTTGATTTTCATTCTATTTTTTTTTATCGAAACTCGACCGACCGCAAAATATTGACAATGACTTTCGTTTTAATGAAGAGTTAATTGGTTTTATTATCGTTATGTTATCTTTTCTCTCTTTCTCTTTTTTCTTTTTCTTTTTTTTGCGAACTTACCGGAATCGAAAGAATATTTCATAATATCGACGGCGATTTTCAATGAACACTTCTGAATATCTTGGAGCGGTGGGTAGAGATTACCGCTATCCAAATCTTCAGGAGTGACCATTTCCGCCAAAGAGTTGGCTGCGATTAAGAAGGTTTCCTCGGGAACAGTTTTCATGCCTGAGCAAATTGCACCCAACGCAATTCCGGGGAAGATGTAACTGTTGTTCCCTTGACCGGGATTGAAGGTTTTGCCGTTGTACGTAACCGGTGGGAAAGGCGAGCCACTTGCGAAAATGCATCTTCCCTGTTTTCGCAACAAAAGAAACAAAGTTATGCAATTTTACTCTAAATTCGGCTTCAATTATTTATATCCTGCAAGCCAAAAATCGTAGATAGTTGTGCAAAGTTTTCAATCCAAGCTGATGATTTTTACTCGAAATCCTACTATTTCCAAATGCCTAAAAGATTTTTTCCGAAAATTAAAATATTTTCAAAATGAAATGAATTTTTTTGTTCATTTTATCGGAAAATATTACTACTTTTTTAGATTGAACTTGAAAAATTTATAACAGAAAGAAATAATTTTTACGAGTTTTACAAAATCTTATTTTGAGGCTCGGCATCTTCTCTGGAAAATCTATAAATATGGAACCCCCAAAAAATTGTTTCTGAAAGTTGCGAATTTCTAAGGAAAAATTGATTTTTCCCATTTTAGCCAAAATATTACTGTTTTTTTTGTCAGGCTCGATTTTAAAAATTCGTAACCTGGAAAAGACCAATTTTTTCAGGGTTTTACTTAAAGTTCGGGACCTCGAGCTCATTCTTGGCGAATTTTGAATTTGTATAGACTTCTGCCCTTAAATCAGAAATTTCTAGGAGCGAAATCGAATATACCTGAGTAGCAAAATATGCATCTTCAGCGGAACACTCGGCTTTACTCGTTGGATTGCTGAGTGCGAAGATCACAGGCCTTTCGTTGTTATTTCCCATTTCCGTTAGAATTTCTTTGGTGAAGGCACCGCGAATTGCAGCGGCGCCGATTAATACAGTTGGTTTGGCGGTTTTCACGACTTCCACCAACGTGGAAATGGGTGCGTCGTTACGTGCGAAATGTAATTTGTGTTCCGTTATACCACCACTCGGACGGTTCTTCACGATTAATCCTTTGGAATCTACCATCCAGATTTTCGATTTTGCTTCCTCTTCACTTACTCCTTCCCGGGTCATCGCCATCACACAGAGAGTGGCTATTCCCAAAGCTGCCTTTTATTCCAGAGAAAAAATAAAAATACAATTAACGCTACGCCGTCCGGTGGCACCACGGTGGTGCCATGCGAAAACAATCGGGCATGTGCTGGTGGCACCACGTTGGTGCCATGCGAAAACTATCGGGCAAGCGCCGGTGGCACCACGTTGGTGTCGTAACAAAAATCTATGAAACTAAACTATTTTCGAAAAAAAAATATGTTCCTCAATTTTCCTGTTTTATTTTTTTTCTCCAAAATTTTAGTTAAAAAAATCCAAATACAACGGAATTTGGTGCCTTTTTTCCTTATTATTCCGGAATATCGAAAAAAAGGGGAATTTTATTCCGTTCTAGGGACACTTACCTCACCGGCTCCTTGGAATACGATAGTATTTTCCGATAACTTGGTTTTTGTAATTTGCAGGGACGCGAGTAACCCGGCCACGGCGACTGAAGCGGTACCTTGAATGTCATCGTTGAAAGTGCAATAATGGTCCCGGTACTTTTGAAGTAGCCGGAAAGCATTGGCATTTCCAAAATCTTCGAATTGGATCAAGGTGTTTTGACCGTAACGTCTGACGACAGCTTTCATGAATTCGTCCAAAAATTCATCATACTGCTGCCCGGTAATTCTTTTGTGTCTGTGCCCGATGTAAAGGGGATCGTCTAAAAGCGACTGAAAGAGAAAAGAAAAATGTGGCAATTAGAACCCCGGAATTGGATTTTTATATTTAATATTTTTATTAAAATCAAGATTCTCGATATTAATAAAAATATTAATATCAATTTTATAAAATATTAATTTCAAATAATTAATAAAATGTTAATACCGATGAAGGGTAGTAAAAATATTAAATTTCTATAAAAACCGAAAATACTAAGAATGTGGTGTTTTCAATATTTATAAATAGCGAGGTATCAAAGAAATTTATTATTTTTAATTTTCAGTACTTTTGAAAATTTGGAAAATACCTCAGTATTTTTAATATTTATTGATACTGAAATTTTCTTAGAAATTGCAACAAATACTATTAAACTCCACACCTGTGTGTTAGTGCCGACGTCCAAAGTGATCGGTAAGCATTGATGTGGTTTGATACCGGCCAAAGCGGTATAAAGCGATAATTTCCCAACTGGGATTCCCATTCCATGGGCACCCAGGTCACCCAGACCTAAAATTCTTTCCCCATCAGTCACGACGATAGCTCTCACGTCGTGCTCCGGCCAGTTCTTTAAAACGTCGTAGACGTGCCCTTTGTCATGTATACTGATGAATAATCCACGTGGTCGTCTGTAGATCAAACCGAATTTCTGACACGCCAGGCCCACGGTTGGCGTGTAGACCAACGGCATCATTTTCGCGACATCCTGACCCAGAAACCGGTAGAACAGTTTCTCGTTTCGGTCCTGAAAGGCAAATAGAATTTAGGTTTCATCATATTTGGGGGTCCCCGCTTTCAAAATAATCTGCTCTCACTTCTTTTTCTTCCTTCAAATTTTCCAGTGCCTAATTTTTTGAATTTATTAATGATTATGAAAATTTGGATGCATATCATACTTTGTCAATAATAATATGAAATATTTGAAAATTTAAGTATTTACGAATTTTAAAAATTTTAGATTTTTAGTGTTTTTGAGTATTCATAAAATATTAAAATTTGTAGATTTTGAAATTGAGAAAATAATTAATTTTGTCTAAACTCTTAGATAATATTAAAAATTTGTCGAGAAAAATTTGGAATATTTTTTCATTGCATTAGCCGTAAATATTGAAAATATATTATTTTCAGTATTTTTAATATTTATATATACTCATTTTTGCTGACGTAGAAATTGAAAAAGATAATAATGAATTATTCACTATCTAAAATTGTTTTAAACATATAGATACTGAATTTTACGAATGTCTTATATTTAATATGATGTTTTAAATCGGAATATACCAGGAAGTATAAAAAGTTTAAATTCCTTAAATTTTGCTTGAAAGAGTGGGGAAAGGAGAAATCATTTGTTGTCTATAAGAAAACGAACGGAAAGTAATATGGAAAAAAAAGGAATAATTATATGAATGTTTAAGACATTTAAATGTTGACTTAAAATTTATCATTGGAACAAAACAGGAAATGGACATTGCTCTTTGCGATGTCTAGAGTCCGAGACATTGCAAAGTCTGTCTTTAATCAATTCATTCGATGCCTTTAGAGAACGTCTACTTCTTTTTATCGTTAGTATGGTCAATTGTTGAGGAAACAATGAACTTATTCATCAGAATGTAAAAAAAAGTGATTTGTAAATTTCATGAACTGGTTATTATCTTTTTTTAGAAATTATCTAAAGCAGCAGGTTAATTCTAATTTAAGCTAAGTATGCAAATGAAATGCAAAAAAAAAGTCAATTCGATAGACTTATCACAGAAATACTTGCTTATCGGCTTTGGTTTTCTATAAAAACATGTTTACGATATTTTCTTCGGTATTTGTGAACGAAAATAAATCTGAAATTTACTCAAAATAGACAAGAAAGCAAAATTTCCAAATCAGCCGCTTCAGGAATGAATGAATTAATAAATAGAAATGATTAGTTCCAATTTTCAGCTAGAAACTTTCTAGCCTTTTTTTTCTCTGAAATTGCGAGAATCCTAATTTCTTTCTCCCTTTTTTTCAGACATATGCAACTACACGGAAAGCTGTATATTGCATTTCAACGATGCTGCAATGTTCGTCTTCACTCTCATGGAACCATTACACGCTAAAACGAATGCAACAAATGTCGTAATCGTGCTGAAATTTTGCAAGCAGCTTGCTCTCTTGGAACATCTTAATGACGACGATGATGAACTCCAAGCTTACGCAGTTTCATTTTAACGAGGTTTATTATGAAAGATACTAACGAGTAGGCCGATCAGATAAATGTATTTCGAGAGATCGTCCGTGTAACGTTCCAAATTCAATCGACAAAGTTCCAGTTGCTCCTCTTGGCTCTTTACAGCAGCCGGAAGGAGTCCGTGTATGCCCAAAGTCTGGCGTTCCTCGATGGTGAATGCCATTCCCTGAAAAAAGAGAAAAAGAGAATCAGAAATTAGTATCGATCGGAAATCCTTCGAACCCGAAGGCTTCGAAAGGACAAGAAAGCCCTCGATCGAACGAAATCGAACGATCCTCCACGATCCTTCGATTGCGATCGACTAATAGGAAAATTACAATAATTGCAAATCCATGGCAATTTATTATGCATTCGATGGGAAAAGGAGGGAATTAAATTTGGAATTGCATTAAAATCTTTCATTCCCTGAAAAGAGAGAGAAGAGAATCAGAAATTAGTATTAATTGGAAATCCTTCGAACCCGAAGGCTTCGAAAGGACATGAAAGTCTTCGATCGAAGGAAATCGAATGATCCTCCACGATCCTTCGATTGCGATCCACTAATAGAAAAATTACAATAATTGCAAATCCATGACAATTTATTATGCATTCGATGAGAAAGGGAGGGAATAAAATTGGAATTGCATTAATTGTGAAATAAATACAGCAACTCGATTAAAGAGCCCGAAGGTGGTTGTGAACAGTGAATGTTCCCATGAACTACTTCTCGCTTCGGTTCAAGGAAACGAATTTAACAAGATACTACGAATCTCATTTCAGTTCCTGCTAATTAACTTGAAAAATGGGTTCGAAATTAACTTGAAACGGGAGAAATTTCATGTCCCAATACCGGTCCATCGATAGAAAAGAGAGTCTCCGGTATATCCGAGTTTGGTTTCTTGTACGGTACCAAAGTCCACCAAATATTTTCCATTCTCGAATCGCGGTAATTACGAGTCCGATGAACGGGAATTAACAAAAATATACGACCTGTTCCTTTTCCCGTGTATAAAAACAACAGTTTAACATGGAAACGGTTGCTTAGGATCTACCGAGTAGGAAGTCACGAGACTCGCGCATTTTGCTTGCGTGATTAGCACGTTTCGAATCACCAGATTCGGTGCTAGTGTTTGTGTTCTTGTATCTCACGATCAATATCATGCTAATTTTGAACTGCCTTATCGCGTCAAGCCTTTTTTGCGGTCATTAACAGCTGAGGATTTGAATCTTATCGGGTCCTCGACAGACTCGAATGTCACTTGAATTTCATCAGAGTGGTGATAAGGCAGAGGGAGGAGGCGTGGCATTGAAAAATTAGTGAGTTTTTTCTAAATCGAATGATCGTACGAATAAACTTACGATTTTTTTGCACTTGTTTGCAGTGCATTCGAGTAGATTGCAGGTTTGATAACCGAAAAGTTATGAAATATGATACTTTTGAGAGTGGAATTTCGAGGATTGTACAAAGTGAATGATAGAAATATGAATTGTGGTATCCATGGATTGAAATTCTCAAGCTGTTTTTTTGAAAAAAAATATAATTAACAATTTCCAGAATTGCAGAATGAAAATTTCGAGACCGCGGTTTTAGGAAATTCTAGTTTTTATCTTAAATACTATAAGTATGAACTTTCAATTTTAGAGTTTAATATTTTTATGCTAATAATTTTGCGAAAAATTATTATTAAAAAATTTCAATTAAAATTTTCTACTTAAGAATTTATCTCTTTCAAGTTTTTAAATTTACAATAATCCAGTTGACAGTTGCCAAACGTAAAGACAAAAAATCTTCAAATTTCTATACAACTGAGATAAATAAAAAAACTGAGGATTGTTGTTAATAACAATTAATTGTTAATTATCATGAATATTTATAATTGGCTTAATGTTTAAAATCTTTTTAAGTGTAGAATATCGGAGCTCCTAATGTTTTCGATCGGAATCGTATTCCACTCGACAACCCAAGAGAGTTGATTATCGTTTTTCCAGGTACTTCACTTTTTAATTGATTTCTTCGAAATTTATTGATACAAAGACCTCATTCGAACAAGACAATTATTGCATCAAAATTTTATATGTATCCCCTTCCACGAACTTTCTCTTTCCAACGATACAATTATCTTGATATGATTTCCAAATTTCACTCCATCATTTCTTTTGTAACTGACTTACGTAAAGATTTGAAAGACAAAGCAAAGGAAAGGAATTATTTGCTGGTTACTCAAAAGTCATTGGAATATCTCAAGTTTCGTTGTTAATTTATAAGTGGATGATAAGTTAAGTTTTGAAAAATTGCTAGCCTTTTAAGAAATTTTATTATTAATTCTATTGCCAAAGCATTAAGCTGGCATCAAATTTCAAATTCAATTACTAATTTTCAAAGTTTATAATTTAGAGAAATATTATATATTATAATTACTGTATAATATTTATATTAATATGTATTAGGGTGTCCCATAAGTTTTTTCCGTGCCACGATATGTATGACTTCGAGCCGGAAAGGAAGAAACTTATGGGAAAACCTAATATAATATTTATATTAATATATATTATTAATACAAATATTACATACTATAATTACATATATTATAAATATCGAATTTTAAGGGATTGGCAACTTAAGGATTTTTTCTACTAAAAATGTGTTTTTAATTTTTGCAGGGAATTAATACAAATATGATAGTAGCGACAGATAAGTGAATGCCGATTTCAGTTCTAATTAACTGATTTGTAAACAAACGACTGTGGAATAAAACAACTCTATATTTTGGAGACAGATAAGAATAATGTCTACGAGTGACTTTACAGAGTATCAGAATGATATAGGATAGCGGAAACCTCCGATTGCGTAATGTGAAACTATCAAGGTTACAAACTTTGCAACTTTACCAGGTAGGTAACAGGTAAAACGTAAGAATGACGCTACAAGGAAAGAGGATAATTTGTGTTTACCAGTTTATAGAGTGTAATGTAAATTTAAAAGGTTCATTTAGTCTAAAGTTCAATCTTTATTCAGTGGCTTTCATTATTTCCAATGTCGAAGAGAGCGCGAGACCTTTTATTACAATTTGGGAATAATTTGCATGAGTGTCCCTTCAAAAACAGATTTTGGAGTCGAGTTCCAGGATCGAATGATCTTTCTATGGGAATTTAGAAAATTATTTAAGTGCGAAGTTCAAAATTTCATTTTGTTTGTCTTTAATGTTTGGATTATTCAGCATTTTTGCACAAAACATTATTAATTTACTACTTTAGAGGAAATTTTTTCAAAAGATTAAGTTTTGAGATTAAAAGTACTGTACCATAGAATATCTTATTTCTAAAACTCCACATTTCATTTCAATTGTCATATAGTGCCATGTAAGTATTTGTATAATTGCGTGAAAAAACGTGGAAACCTTTTTAAGGACACCATGACCTTCAACCCAACGTAAAACCTAACACAATAACTAATTCCACCTTCTACTTTTTTCTTCCCTTTTTTTTCAAGTCGACCCTGAATATAACAATACAGGGAACGAGTTTCCATACGTGCAGTAATTAAAAGCTTATAGAAAGTTTTTGCACACCTGAGTGCAATGAATCTACTTAATAGTATCATGAATCACGACCCTATTGAGCTAAAATATTCAAGAGATTTGGGTTAACACTTTATATTTTGCATCTTTATATTTTATACAAAGTAATTATAAATTGAAATTAAACATTTTAAAATAATTTCTTCGAGGTCAAACCAAATTGAATCGAATCGATCTAACGGACATATCGAAACCCCAGAAATCGATCTTTATGAAAGCATTGATTTTTCAAACTTTATTATTTAAACCGCCTTTTCTTTCATTTCAAAATATTGAAATAAGACGTTTTTCACAAAAAGGTTGCTTGAATTTTCGCGATTTTCGATCAATTGGGCATGAAATCTGTGAAACATTCTATTTATTACCCACGTTACGAAATATTTTCATATTTCGTAGATCGATCTGGAACTTTCGAATCGATTCTGCGGACGATCGAAGTAAAAACGCAGATCGATTCTCCGCAAAATCGATTTTCATCTCGACATCCCTAGAGGCGATGCGAAAAACGAGCCGTTAGGATCGGGTAGGTTTCCAATGGAAAGTTCCCATGGACGGTTGATGGCTCGCAAGGACTCACCTTATTGAGTTGTGGGTTTTTCAAGTGATCCAATCCGGAAACCGTGGCTGTAGAAATATTGTCGCCATTTCCCCTCAGTCCCAATTGGTCACGTTCGTAGGACTCGCAACAATTGGCCATTTTCGATTGGCGATTATGAACCTCGCGGTATTGTTGCTGACGGTAACGCGAATAACAACGACAACGGCAACAATCGGTGAGTAACGATTTCCTCGCCGATGGGAGACTTCTCGTTAGCGAGTACGTGGTTCTCGAGAACAATTCTACAAAAGAATTGTCAAAATGCTGTCGATAAATTTCTCTTTCTTTTGTTTATTTAAAAGGAAAAAAAATGAACCAACGAGCCGGGATTAAATAAATAATGCGTGATTGATTACATAAATAAATAATGTATTGTAACAAAAGTAGGTGTCAATTTCCCCAAAAATCTACGTATCGGAATTTTCGCTTATTTTATCGGACGAAATGGATGACAGTGACTGTCTGTCTGTCCGTCCGTTTGACCGTCTGACACTTGACTAGGTATCGCGCGATTATATATATATTCATATATGTGTGTATGTATGTGTGAGAATGATGGATCGGAGATAGGTAGCGGTAGAAGTGCGATGGTGTGACAACGATCCTGGTAGTGGTAATCGTAACGATGGTGTGATTGGTAGCGATAATGATAACAGTATCGGTGCCGGTAAGGTGCGAAATTACGGTACGTAGAAGAAGAAGAAGACGACGAACGAGGACTGTTACGTATTCCGTGCGGGAGTTTGTACTTGTAGCGAATGTCACTGCGGAGCAGCGGCAGAACAGGAGAGTTTGAAATGGCAAGAATCGAATAGGAGGGGAAAATTACCGAGAAGGAAGAAGGTTACCGAAAGAGTGCGCATGCGCAAAGTAAGTTCGCGATTGAATCATTTATGAGGTAATTCGGATCAATTGTTGGGACAGCCGACGCAAATTTCCCCAGGAACGCGATGATGGATGGATATGACATTAACGGATTACTTTTCATCGTTGTTTTCGTTGTTATGCGTGTAGAGTTACTATGTATCAAGAGAAAGATCCGTATATATAGACGACATGTATGTAGAAACACGAAAGAACGCAGCTGACGTAGATCGGAGGAACGCGCCGGTTACTATGTTAACTCGGAAGACGGCAACAGGAACTAGTAGATAAATCTCATCGGGTATAAATAAATTAGACTATCGATAACCACACATACGTCATTTGCGTGTACATGTGTAATGGCATGAATCGTCATTATAAGTTTGTTGGGAGACTTAGATAATGCGGATTACGCGCTGGCGTGGATTTCGATATGAGATTCGCACGCAACTCAAGCACGCATACATACTTACGCATCTATATTTATATATATAATATCAATAATCGGTGACTAGATTATTGATTTTACTAATACGCTTAGAACTATCTTATGCGTGTATTATAATGCAAAACGTTGTATCTAGTAGAAAATGCAGCATAGTATTTATATAGTGTAATAATAATAATAATAATAATTACAATAACAATAGTGATGAAAGGTATGAAATCATAACATTGATGTATTAATTTCATGATTATTATTATTATGAATGTAAATGGAACAGAACCAAATTCGGAATTCTCAGTTTGGCAAAAAAAAAGGAGATTTGAATGTAACGAATATTTCTGTGCGTAGCAACGTTTGATGTTATAATTATGTAACTTCTATTAGTATTATTATGATTATTATTATGTTATATGTATATACATACTATGTTATGTAAGCATTTATTAATATCAACAATAATTACTCTATAGCGTTAGTATATAAATTATATTTGGCGGCAATTGTTATTACCTATGGTTAATTAATTATCGATCGTCGATATTACCGCGTATTTATCGATTTTCTCGACTCGGATATTATTATTATTATTGTTATATCGCTACAGTTACCGATTGTTGACCCACGGGCTACGAGACAGTGACATAACCTCAAAAGTGCGAAACAGCGTCGTGTTGATTGTTTACCAAGAAAAGGATGGTACATGGTAATCGAATTGTTATTAATAAATAATAGCCAAAGAACAGGAGTGATGGATGAAAAAATAGGTTCCCTGGAAGATGAAGCTCTGAAGCGCAAGGAACGTTTGCAAGCTCTTAAGAGAAAGAACGAGGAAACGAAGGAGAATAAAAACGAATCGTCGGCTACGAAGCTACCGAAGTAAGAAAAAAGTGCAAAAATGGGACGTTTTTTGGGGTTTGGTGTTTTATTTAAAACAGGATTTGTGCTCTTAAAATAGAAGCGTATATTTATGTTTTTCATATACATGTGTATATTAATAAATTTTTGAAAACGTGCATACATGCTTTTCGTACTCAAACAGGTGGCGGAATTTTTTCAGTAATAATTAGCAACTGTATCCAAATTATAACAATTGTTCCAACAACGTGTTATCATATTACTTTATATCGCCATTCATTTGTTTGAACAATCTCAGAATTATTGCAAGTTTTCCTTTTCAGGCCTAAATTCCGTAGTTACAAACCACAGGATGAGACTTTGAAGGATAATGTACTGGAAAATGCGAAACCCGGAGATGTAGAGTCTCAGGTTCAGGAGCAATTGAATACCGCCAGTACTAAAGTCATTATCGAGGATTTGGTAAGAGCGCAAATGACTGTTTCGATGTTTCGATGCAAATCGATTGCCAAATCTTTGTGCAGATATTATTCCCAAATTATGAATGATTTAATGTTTCAATTTATTAGACTGCCCAAATGTCTCAATTTAAATTATGGAATAAAATAATTTCAATTATAAATTATAATGATATATTTTAATAATTCAGATAGAAATAAATATCTCTACAAAATGACGTTTGTCTTCTGATAATCATTTTTTGAATTTTTTATTTTCAGGATATCGGTAGTTTAGCACCTCGAAAACCCGATTGGGATTTGAAACGTGATGTCGCCAAAAAATTAGAAAAGTTGGAACGCAGGACTCAGAAAGCAATCGCCGAACTTATAAGAGACCGTCTGAAACAGGGCCAACAGGATTTAGCGGCGGTTGTTAACGTGGCCTCACTGGATCGAGAAGATTCTTAACGGAATTTAAAAATTAAGGACACACGCAAATGTGTTTTAATCTAAGAATGGATTTTATATTGACGATTAGATGATAAATGTATCTAATATTAATAATTAGATCCTAATGTAAGAATTTGGAATGTCAGTTCTGGATATTTTTCCAGCAGCAATAGATAAGTTATCAACAATTTGGAGTCTAAGGTCTCACACTCTGGTATTGATTACTTATTCCACTGTGCATACCTTGTTTGAGTTCCAATATGGCAGCAAACAAGTAGAATATTTTTGTAAATACTGTTACAATCTCGTGAAATCATTTTTCACAATTATCGATACTATAATCAATTCGTGGTTTTCAAAATTTCAAGAGACTAAATTTTCCTTCGACCAAATATTCTCGAATTGAATATTACGGAAAGTGTTCGACGAAAAGAAACATAGGAGCAATTGTTAATCTTCGATATTTATATTTTCACTTATTTTTAAATATTCCACTTAATCTACTTTATTCGATTAAACTATTCAACGAAAGAGAGTCTCGCAAGGAATCGAGTACCGAGCATTTCTTCCATAAATTTAAGATCGCACTTAAAAGGATTCTTCGAAGCTTCGTGAAATTAAATTAAATTGAATTAAATTAAATTAAACCAACGCGGAATTAGAAAAAGATTTTCTTATAAGAGAGTTATAATAATCGAGAATATATAACAAGAAAAATGTGCGACGGAAATAAGCTGTTAAAATTGTTGCTCAAAGCTTCTGAAAAAGCTGCCAACATTGCCAGGACCTGCCGGCAAAACGAATCCTTATTCCAAATTCTGGTTCAAGAGAAATCGGAAGAAGAGAAAAATCCAAGATTCTTTCAGGATTTTAAAACCTTGGCTGACGTCCTGATACAGGAAACCTTGAAGCATGATATCATTAGTGAGGTTCGTGTAAAAGTTTTATATTCAATCTGAATAATTTGTGGCATTATTGGTATCGTCTATTATTAGAATTATCTCCCGATTGATTTTTCTCAGAGTTCCTTTACTTTGGTTACAAATTATTTTATCATTTTTCGATTCAATGGATATTATTAAATTATATTATTAAATCATTAATTTAATAATATTATTAAATTTGAGAAGAAGATTTTGATAAAATACTAACTCGTATTTAATTAGTTTCCAGAATTGGCACGTATGGTGAAAGGCGAGGAGAACAATGTCTTCGGCAACATCTTGGGAGAAAGCATCACCGTGGAAGTTCGCGAAAATTGCGAGGAAACTATGGAGCTTTTAGCCAAAGTTTTGGATAACGATGCAGAAACAGCAAGAATGTTAGCCGAAGAGGTTCACAGAGATATTTCGGTATCCGATGTCCCTGTCGAAGGAGAAATTCCAGAAACCATCGACATCGGGGACATCCAGGATTTGGCAATTTGGATCGATCCTATCGGTACGAAAGAAATATTTGGAAAGCTGAGTTATTTATTAAATCATGAATAATTAATACTGAAAACATAATTTATTAATTATGTGCATAAATAATTATTAGATCCATTAAAATTTTGGAAAGACGCCTATTTCACCAATACACAAAATATAATTATGAATAATAAATAAATAAAATAAAGAATTATATTGACCACTAATATCCAGAAATTCTACTTGAATTAGTTCAAGTACTATTACGATATGTTGAAAATACCACAGAAACCGTGGAACGACCTAATAATAAATTAATTTTTATTTATTTCCATTGATAAAATGTATTAAATTAATACATTTATTTTCCTTCCTCCAGATTCGACTGCAGATTATATCCAGGGTAACGAGACGGTTGATGAAAACACAGGGATCCATTTGACAGGATTACGATGTGTCACTGTTCTCATAGGAGTGTATTCGGAAAGCAGTGGAAGTCCGATTCTGGGGGTCATAAATCAACCTTTTCGTTTCGAAGAGAATTCTAGGTATTCGCAGGAACAATCCTTCGAATTGGAACTACTCGATTCCTCGGTTTCCAAATTACGACTCCGATAGGAAGTCGAACTGCTCGAAGTCCAAAATTTATTTTTAAAAAATAGGATTTCAAAACTCTGCTTTGGAATTTTCTATTTCTTTTTATTTATTAAGATCTTTTTTGTACCTTATTTTAGAATTTTTATTTTATTCAGGTGGAAGGGAATTTGTTACTGGGGAGCTGCAAAATCCAGAGTGTCTTCGATATCCGAAGACCGATGTACCAAAAACATAGTACTGATCAGTCGATTGGAAGACGAGGCGATAAAGAGGAGTCTGCTGGAACACGATTGTACGCTGGTGGAAGCGGCTGGAGCTGGATATAAAATTTTAACGGTGGCTCTCGGGTACGCCAGCAGTTACGTCCTGTCCAGAGGCAGTACCTTTAAATGGGACACCTGCGGACCCCATGCGATCTTGCTTTCGCTCGGTGGTGATATTTTTGAGTTTCAAGATTTCCATCGAACCGGGAGTGCCGATAACGCGGCAGTCCCGATTCGATACTCCAGTAACGAACCCAAAAGTGCCTCCAACAGTAAGGGTTTAGTTGCATTCCGGGATACCGATTCCCTGGAATTTCTGAAAAAACTTTTCGTAGAAGCTTAAATCCGTCAGGATTTTACTTATTCGCAGTATCTGCAATTGTTGATTAACACTTGTCCCTCCCGACGTCTGATCGGGGGTATTCTTTCGTTTGGCGCCGGTATGAATCTTTATGTACGACACCAACGTGGTGCCACCGGCGCTTGTCCGATTGTTTTCGCATGGCACCAACGTGGTACCACCGGACGGCATAGTGTTAACGTTAAAAATCCTGTCTTCTAATATATGTTTCCCTCCGGGTCTTACAGAACTATTTTCCGATTTTTAGATTTTGCCCCGATGGAAAATTTCCGTAGAAATTTTGACGAAATTTTTAATAATCACGACGACACTTGTTGCAATGGGAGCAACTTGTTCAATACCATAATATAATTAGTATCCCCCGCAGTTCTAATTAATTGTTGATGGATATTACATATATTTTTAAATATTTCCTTCCTTCCAGTGACATTTGAATTATCGTAAATGCTCTTTTAGAATTTACAGGAATAATAATTTCCCTCGGAAATGCAAAGTTCATGTAAAATTGCCAATAATTTCAATGATACTTGTTGCATTTGAAATAATTTGTTCGATGCAATAATGTAACTACTATCTACCGCATCTTCAATTTTTGAGCAGTGACATATATATTTTTTAATAATAATAGTGAGCATGTGTCATTAATTATATATTTTATTGCAATCGTTGTGGAATTATATTATATTTTTTAAGTTTTTCTTTAACGAAAATTTCCCATGGAAATGAAAATTAAGATAAAAGCGTTAATATTTTCAAAGATACTTATTGTATTAGGACCAATTTGTTTATCGTAGTCATATAATTCCTATCAACAATTGTTTATCGATATTAAACATATTAAATATATGTATTTTTGTGCAGCCACCGGGGAATTATCCAAAATTTGTAAGGTACAAAATTTTCGGTGGAAATAAAAATTTATGTAAACGTGTTAACAATCACAAAGACACTTACGTTGTATTAGAAACAATTTGTTTAATACAATAATATAATTGGCAGTACAAGAAATCCTTCATGCTTATTTTGAGATTCTTTTTTCTTCCAATAATAAACTTTCAGAGATAGCACTCGCGTAAGACATTCGCTTCTTTTCTTTCGCTATAAGTAATAAAATTACAACAAAGATATATGTTTATTAATACAACGAGAAATAATGCCAGAATCATGACTGCTGATTGGCAGCAACTATACAAAGAAACATTTGTAAGACTACGAATTCTCGCAAAATGAGCGCTTTCGTTCTTCAGTTTCGCCGAATTCTCGCACTTACAAATAAAAATAAAAACGAGGTTCAGGAAATTTCATAAAATTATGTAAATTAGATTCGTTAATCGAATTTATCTCAAAAACTCCAAAAAAAATGTAGATTTTAAAAATAGGCTATTGAATATTTCCCTCGCGACATTGAAATCGGAAGAAATTAGTAATAATTTCCAGAAAATGTTATAATTTATAATCGGCGGCCTTATAATTTAATAAATGAATTTTCCGGTCTTAAAAACGACCCGAAGAGTCTTACAAAAGTTGTTTTTCACAAACACACGGTTCCCTAAATTCATCTAATTTCTTGCAAAATCTACTAATACCAAGTAAATTTAATTCTACGGTATTTCCAGATTTTACTTCTACTCTGGAATCTGTCAAAAAAAAAAAAAGAAATCCTAAGAAATACATTGACGCATTCGAGACCGACGTGTCATAATAAAAATCTATTCCCGCAAATTGGCAGTTGGTACGGGCAGTTGTAAATTGAAAAAAAAAAATAATAAGTACATGACCCATATGTTGGGTCAGCGGTCTCGAATGTGTTGGAAAAAAATAAAAAAAAAAATATCTGCTTTCACGTTCCGTCCTAACACGTACGAATTGTTTCGTTTTACATTACTTATTATCAAAAGGCTGCGATTTTCGCTGTAAAAGCCTATTTTGAAAATTATTAAAAATAACTAAAACGGGATGAAAAATTTATTGTCACTTGAAACTGCAGATATTTTTGGATTCGCGTAAAACGGAGCCTTTGTCTTAAAAAACAAATTTTTATCATTATTAATATAACATTAATGATTAATTCCAGTGTCAAATACTATAATTATTATTGTTATCGTTATTATTATTAATATTAATATTAATATAAAATTATTATTGTCATTATGATAAAAATAATATAAATTTGTTGGAATATATAAAGACTCTTCGAAATCTTCTTTCTTAATACATTCACGATTGTCACAATTGTTACGGCGGATAATTGCTATTAATAATTACTAACTTAAACGTAGCTCGAATTGTATATATGTATATATATATATTTATATATAGATATTTAACTATGGCAGTCTGTCGAAACTAGAAATCTTAGAAACTAAAGTTTCATAGCTCGAGGATACAAATACGAAATTATCCCTTTTTTTAATTACGTTAATTTTCGTTATCCCACTTTTTAATTACCCTCTCACGCTTTCTCATTCTTTCCCCTCATTTACACTAATTAATTATTAACGTTTGTCATAAACGTTCGAATGCGCGCATTTAGAATGAGACTCGATTGCATTTGGAAAGATTTGACAATCAATTAAAATTGATTTTTTTTCTTCGAAAATTAAATTCCGAAAGATTCGAAATCCAATTAAAATTCGAATTTTCAAAAATTAGATTCAAACAAATTTGAAGCTCAATTGCTTCGAAAATTGGAAACATTTTCTCGCTTTTTAAAAAAATCCTTATGACAAAATTTTCAAAATTAGCTGAGGCAAGGCAACAATTATAATTGTCAGAGAAATAGTATTTTTTGAATTTCAGTCGAGTCTCTTTCAATTATTTTATCTAATTACGACCCAAAACATTACCCCGCATTTACAAATTTTCGGAATTTTTTCGAAAAATTTGTAAAAAGAGGTTTTACATTCTGACATTCACGTTACAAAAGATCTCAAATTCTCTCTGTTAATTTCATACACACGTAACATTATTATTGGTATTGTTCGTATCATAGGCACTGTTTTAAAATTAAAAAAGAAAGGTCTCTCGTGATTCCCATTTGAGTCTCGAATGATTTTCAAATTGCTCTTGACGGTAACTTAATTACGTTAAATCCAATTAAAGGCACAGGAGAAAAGTCGCAATAAGTACGTATCATTCAAATTCTATGTACACCCTTTTCTTGTTCTTTTCAACACCTAACTGTACGATTTTTATCAATACCGAGATTCTTTTCGAATATTCTAATTTGCTCTTTCTGTCAAATGGAAGTTCTCAAAATTTCCACTTTAGCAATTTTCGGTTTTGACATTTGTTTACTGAATTTTTTCTATTTTTAAGGGAACAAATTTTACCCTCCCTAATTTTTCCCTTAAAATCATTTCAAAAAATACCAACTTTTCTTAAAATGAAAATCTTCCAATTTTGAATTGAAATTTAAATAAAAGCTAACTTTTAGTTACTATTTTTCTTGGTATCTAGAATTTCGAGAAAAAAAAAATCGAATGCAGATTTTTGTTGTCCTTTAAATTAAAATTAAAATACTATTAAATCGCATTTCACTCGAAATTAGCTGCTACCGAAGACGTAACAATCAAAAATATTTTTGTTTTTCGTTACGAAAAATCTATTAAAAATTACTTCTTCCTACGTTTTCTTCCTTCTCTCCCTTTCTTCCTTTTTAATTAATGGTTTGTTCAGTTGTTGCTCCAGTCTATATCTCCTATGATTTAACCTTTGAATTTGATTTTTTTTTTCCATTTCTTCTTTTTCTGTTGTTTCAATTAATAACTATATTATTATTATTATTTGCTACATTATTGTCCGCTTTGTTTAATCGGAAGATTCACTAGGGAGGTAAAACGTCGAGTTTTAGGTCTGACTTTGGAGCACAGAATCCACAGTATCCTCCACATTTGCCGACTATTCTTTGATTATTCTGAAAAAAATAAACAATTTTTTTTAATAATTGGAATTACGCAATTTTGAATATTTTACCTTGAAAATGAAAATTTTCGAAATTGTTCTATAACCATTTTAAATCTTCACCTGCCACAACAATTTTATTCAAAATCTTATTTGTAAGAATCTAAATTGCTGTATATTAATATTATTATTATTTTATAATTTTATAATAATATATTTTATAAATTTGGGATTTAAGTCTCAGAAAAGTTTTCTAAAAAAATATTTGGAATTTCCACCCAGATAAATTTCACTCGAATTATTTATTACAAAATATTTAATTCGCATACTTTCATAATATTTTATTTAAAACTTCGAAAAAATAGATTTCCGGTGACAAAAAATTCGCTAAAAATCGTTTCAGATTTCGCGCAAAAAAAAAATTTACTCAATTGAAGGAAACCCAAATTTTAAATCCCCAATTTCGAATATTCCAAAATTATTCCACTGGGTACGGTTAAAAATAGCATCTCCTATTTTTTGTTTCCTCATTCCCAAAATTCACCCGTGCAGGAATTTACTTACGATTCTGTGGACGTCCAAATTGGCTCTCGACTTCTCAGCTACCCAGGTCACGTTTGGCGACAACGTCAATAGAGTTCCGCTCAAATTGATGCTGAATCGTCCCTGCGGGCAATCTTTCAAACTGTAACAGTCCCCGGCTTTGCCGTACTCCACTCTTTTGGCTCCTTTGGTCCACGAAAACGTGTAATCGTCCGCTAAAAATGAAAAATTTACAAGTATTTCAATTTTGTCGAACTTCAATTAAAGAATATTCATTAAAAAAACCTACAATTTCGTGAATTCGAATAATTTTATTCAGAATCTTCCAAAATTGGATCTCCTATTTTTGGAAAATGGAATCCAAATCTCGAAAAGGTTTTTTTAAAAAAAATCATTTTAAATTTTTATCCATAAAAAATTCACTCAAAGTATTAATTAACACTATGCCGTCCGGTGGCACCACGCTGGTGCCATGCGAAAACTACCGGGCAAGCGCCGGTGGCACCACGTCGGTGCCATGCGAAAACTACCGGGCAAGCGCCGGTGGCACCAAGTTGGTGTCGTACACAAAGATTTATACCGGCGCCAAACGAAAGAATCCCGATCAGACGCGCGGACGGCAAAGTGGTAATTAAAGGGAATCCAAATTTCTCATTTAAGGGGGTAAGGTCACCTGTAAAAAGAAAAAGTATATCATTTTTTTTTACAACTTTTATTATAGAAATACATTTTTCAAACATACATTGAAAATTGTACTACTAAATACTTACTAAATTATTTTTTCGGAATCCCTAGTATGCAGTATAAACATACTAGAGATTTGTTAAAAATTTCCATTTGTCGCAAGTTTCGAGGAGCACCGATTAATCGATTTGCCTCGACAAGGTCTCATTTCATTCGGAGGAAGACCCTTTATGGCATGAATGTGGGAATTTTGGAAGAAGTAAGTAAACAAAGAGTTACAACACTTTTTATCAGATATATATACATAATTTTGGTTTTTGTTTTGTTTTTGGGTTTAAAAAATTCAGAACTTTTGTAATTTTTTTTTCTCTCCAAATTCCCACATTCATTCCATGAAGGATCGTCTTCCAGAGAAAATGAGCCATTGCGGAGTCAAATCGGTCAATCGGTGCTCCTTGAACCTTGCGACAAATGGAAATTTTTAACAAATCTCTAGTATGTTTATACTACATACTAGGGATTTCGAAAAAATAATTTAGTAAGTATTTAGTAGTACAATTTACAATGTATATTTAAAAAATGTATTTTTATAATAAAAGCTTTAAAAAAAAATAATATACTTTTTCTTTTTATAGGTGACCTTACCCCCTTAAAAAAAAAACAAAATTTGCAATTTTTTTTTTTTCACGTATCGAAGACGTACCGATAATTCGCAGTTTCACGGGATCCAGTCGAACTCTTTTGAACATTGTTTTGCCTGAAACTGTGCCGAGTCCGGTGGCACAACTGCAGCTGTCGTTTCGCTGGCCTTCGTAAGGGCACTCCTCTGGATTTAACAATCTCTTATCGTAAATTTCCGAATAATTGTCTTCCTGCCCGCTGGGTAAAGTCAGATATTCTTTGGGATTATCGGTAGACATTCCATGGCAATAAATAGTCATACTTTTACCTCCTACCAGCAGCGAATATTCACCGTCTTTATTCGCCCTCAGGCGTTTCTGTGCTTCTGAGCAAGTCAACGGCACGCACCTTCGTTGATTGCATTTGCGTTTTCGCTGTGGTTTCAAGTCAATCGGGCAATTCACCCTCGCAACTTTCTTCCCGAGTCTATTGTGACAAAATAGTCGGCGAATCTGCTTGCCCTTTTTCCCACAGGAATGGCTGCACTGTAACGAAAAATCAGATTTTTAGATGGAACAGTTATTTTCAAAATCATGAAAAATTTCAGGATTTTTTTGGTACTCCAATTCCAGGAAAATTCAAGAAAATTGGAATTTTTTTAAAGATATTTTTTGAAATGTCAATGGAGGCTTTGATTGCTAAAAAGAGAAGCGGAATTTTTTAGCAATATTTTATCTCAGATTTTTGATTTTGCAACTCCTGGAAAATTCGAATTTCAATTATTTCATTTCTCCAGAAAATGGAAATTTTCGTGACGTTGTTTAATAAAAAAAAATTCTCGTTCAATCAAAAAGAATGCTCGTTCCAGCAAACGGTGGGAACGTACTTTCTTCCAGGGGCCGGTGGTCCAGTAAAACTGATCGTCGCATTCTCGGAGTTTGCAAGTCTGTTCCTGGACCGGTTTCTCATGAATGGGACAGCCTTCCACTGGAGTTGGATCGATCCAACCGAATCTATTTACCCGGTGACAAGTAACTGCTCGCCTTTGGATTCCATTGCCGCAATCGGCGGAGCACTGAAACATATTTCAAGAATGGCATTAAAATATGAAAAAAAGACGGGTTCAATCGAGTGAAAATGAAAACCCAAACAAAACTGTGTTTTCATGCCAAATGTGGTGTTTTTGTGCAGGTGTTTCATGCTTGAAAAGAAAAAAAAACGTTCCTTGAGCGAATTTCCCTGAAAGGGAAACGAAAAACCTTCTGAAAATGGGAAATGGACAAAAAACGGAAATTTTACAGAAAAACTTAAATATCTATAATTTTTTTTATATTTTTTAAATATTTTAAATATTTTATATATTTATAAATATATAAATATATTTTAAATATTTATATTTTGTTTCTATAAATAGGAAAAAAATTAATTGATGTGATAATATTTCGAAAAAGGGAGAGATTCTGATTTTTCAAACTCCAATTCTGTCTTTGAGATCATCCAGAGTATGTTTTTCATTCACGTGCCGAAGGAAAGACTGTTCATGCTCCCTAAAAGTCTTTCTGCGAGGATGAAAGTGCAAAATCAGTCATGATTTTCTTGTTGCATTATTTACACGTGTTTCTGGTGAGAAATGCATTTTTCTTTGTATATACAAATGTCCGAAAGGATTTCTGTTAGTGGAAAAAATGATTTTTTTTTTCATGAGGCTGAAAATTCCAACTGTCGCTATTTTAAAAATACGGATATCTCTTGAGAAGATTGAAAAAACGTATGAAAAATTTCTCCTTGATTTGAAAATTCTAAAGGGAGAATAAACAAAAACATTTGCCAGTAAATTCCAATAACTTTCCGATTTCACTTTTTTCTAGTTTTCCATTTTGAAGTAGATAAAAAAAATTAGAATCTCGAAACAGAATTTTTTCTTACTCAGAAGGGAGATTTCTTAGAAAATATTTTTAAAATTACGGAAAAAATAAATTCGAAAAACAAAAAATCGAAAACGGTTGGAATCTTCAATTTCAGTGCCATTATTATCATTATTCACAAGTGATTATAGGAGGAACTGGAATTTTTTCAGGAATTACTATTTTCTGTACAGGAAATGAAACTTCTCGTGGAACTATGTACAGTCGATGGTGGATTCCAAAATTCCTGGGCTTGTTTTCCCGGAATTTGGGAGGACTTAGGAGAAGGATGGAAATCTACTGGGACAAAAAAAAACAAATAAAAATTGGTCGAAATGTAAACGAGGTATACGGTGATACCTCCGACCAGGTTCCTTCTTGCCAGAAATAGTCACACGAAAAACGCTGACACGGTCTTTGAGATTTTGGTTTGACAAGTCCTAGCCTCGAGCAACGTTCATCCTTAACAGGAACTTCGGACGCGCGATTTCCCGTCCTTACAATACACTCGACTTTTCTTTTTTTAATGCCACTTCCGCATGATTTTGAACACTGGAAATTACACGTTTCAATTTTCTTGGAATATCAGAAATTATTAATTATAGAGGGAGAAAACAATAACATCGTTGGCTGTCGAAAATCGGTGAGGAAATAGTGCGATTCTTTGGGAAAAAATGTAGAACTCAGAAAATCTTATTCAACGAATTCCTGGAAATTCAGTCAGTAGCTGGAGTTGCAGGAAAATTCTATTTTCTACCAATTTTTTTTTTTCGAGCAGCAGTTTCCTCTCCGAAATCGAAACCACGAAATTGATCTGAGGTTATTAATTATTTCCTTGGAATATCAACGAAAAACAATAATTTCGTTGGTTATCGGAAGAGGATAAGGAAATTACGAATTTCGTCGCAAAAAATGAAGAATCCAGGAAATTCCATTAAAAAAATTCGTGGAAATTTAGCTTTCGGTTTTAATTTCAGCCTGTATCCGGGGATCCAGGAAAATCCTGTCTTCTGTCATTTTTTCCTCGGTAATTTCCTCTCCGAAACCGAATTCACGAAATTAATTAACTGAGGTAAGTAAAATCAGGGCAGATCGCGGAGAAACTTACTGGAGTCCAATTAGAAACTCGCCATCTGTGCCCTATATTTTCGCTGGCCAGAGTATCGTGTGTTCGATCACAGGGTGGTTTTTGGCACCTCTGAGCGTGCAGAGGCTTCCCTTCCAGGGTGCAGTCAGAATCTGGTAAGACTTCGCCCCGAGCCGTTTGACACCGGACCTGCCTGTGCTGATATCCGTTCCCACATTTCACGTTGCACTGAAATACCATTAATTGATTAAAACAATTGATTAAAACAGAGAAATCTTTTATAACAGGATGAATAACACAAACTATCGTAAATATTTGTAAAAAAAATACATTTATTCTAATTCACAAAACACTTATATTTTTTTTTCTAAAAAAATCATAGTTTCATGAATTATAATATAATTATTTTTTATTAAAATATAATTATAATATAAATATTAAAGTTTCCAATATTTTAGTATTCAATATTTAATTGCAATATTTAGCAATAGTTCCCCTGTTTTTTATAAAATTATTAAATCACATTAGTTATATTAAACTATGTCAAATTAAAGCCGATTGCCGACCTGAAAATTGCAGATGAGAGGAAAATATAAATACCTGACTCCATTCTCCAGTTTTCCAGACTGGACAAGCATGACGATTGCAGGGTATCAATATACGTGGTCGCTTGTAATTGTCGCAGTAATTGTCCGGAGCTATAACTCCAGTCTCGATGGAGGCACATCGAACAACTCTGCTTGTAAAGCCACCGTTACAGGATTTCGAACACTAGAAACAATTCTTTATTAGAATTCTATATTGATTCTATTGAAAAATTAATTTCCTAGAAGCTCTTAGAAGAAATGAAAGTATTTTAAAAAAATTCAATGGTACTAAATTACACTAACTCCGTTAAATAATTAATTTCATGGAAAATTAAAAAACAAACGAGCCAAAATAAATATTTATATATATTTAAAATTTTGTTACATTTTATTAATTAGCCTCTAGTATTAAAATAGAATAAGAAAAAAATTGAAAAAATGGCCAATCAGCAAATATTCACAATTTCAATTTTTTCTATTCTTTTTTCAGACTAGAATTAAAATTCCAGATACCTCTCCGTAGTTTCCTGTTCGCCATTCATATCCTGAGCGAAACCCGTCGATTTCGTTCTCATGCTGTGTCTCAATTCCGTAAGGCGGATCCGGAGCGTATTTTGGTAATTTCGTCTGGAATAATAAATTTTCTTTTTAGGACAAAAATTGCGAATGGAATCAAAATTCCAATTTATTATGGAAATCCGAGAAAAATAATTTTATGAAATTTTTTTCAGCAGGAAAAATTCCTTTTTTCTGTTTTTATGTGTGACAAATGGACAGAACGTACCAAAATCGGGCAAGCTGGCAGACTGCAGGTCCGAATATCTAAGGGTTTTTCCGAAATCTTGCAGTTTTGTCCCATAGATCCATCCTGTCTTTCGCAAAGGACTTTTCTGCGTTGCGTTCCTTCCCCACAAGTTACTGAACACTGAAAAATAAAACAAAAGTCATTAATACTGCTTTCAAAAAATATTTCATTGAGATATTTTAAATTTCGGCTTCAAATAAATTTAATCCAATGCTAATAATGTTTAATAATAATTTTTAAAAAAAATATTTAATACATACAGGAGTCCATTCGGAAGTTTCCCAATGGTCGCAAGGACCCATATCGCAGCTTTCCGTGACATTGGGCGATCCGCTGCAATACGCTGCCGATACCACCCGGTTTTCAATTTGACACCAGTACGGCCTCTCTCGTTTCCCGATTCCACATGTAACGGAACACTGTGTGGAGTAATCAAAATTGCATAATTCAGTCACGTTGTCTCAGCGAACAGATCGAAAATAGTGATGACCGGCGTTAGAATATCATTAGAATACATTTCTTCCGTGTCACAAAGACGAGGGAATAATATCTAATCACGTTCCAAAGCTGGTACTAGTCTCATTGACAGTTTAAGGCGACCCACTGTCTTCTCGGGAGTCAAACAGGAAATTTTTCCGTAATGACATGCAAAAAATACTTCGCTAACAATGTTTTTTAATTCTTGGTACTCGGATGGCAAAATTTACCGTGTCGGAATGAAAAACAAAAAAAAATGTCTTGTAACCTTTGACTCAAAGAGCAAAAGTTACTATGAAATTTTCTGGTAACAATTTCTTTACTCATTTCTTTTCATTCGAAATGGATATTTTACTATAGAGGAACGTAAAAAATGCCCTGGTAACAATTTTCTTTATGGAACTATTTTTAGTTTTAATCAGAGTAACCGATTTGAATGACTCTTACTTTTATTCATTTTTACCATTGAATGGGTCACCAATTCCAAATTGTTCAAAAATCCCAGAAAATGAAAAAAATTACCTAACGGATTTTTTACAAAATCCATCCCTTTAATAAAAATTGTTTAAAAAATCCATCACGTTATTTCTTTCATTTTCGGGGGTTTTTGAACAAATTGCAATTTGTGCCTTACAACATTTTTGAGGTGACCCATTCAATCAATTTCCGGCATTTTATCTCCCTAAGACAAAGTGCCAGAAATTTAAAAAAGGCGAAACCAGTAAAATTCACTATCCGAGTTTCTACAACATCGAAATTCCAAATTCGCTTCCACCCTGATTACTACTAATCCCACAAAGATTATTGTCAATCCCCACATATATTAACACTTTGCCGCCCGCACGTCTGATCGGGATTCTTTCGTTTGGCGCCGGTATAAATTTGTACGTACGACACCAACGTAGTGCCACCGGCGCTTGCCCGATAGTTTTCGCATGGCACCAACGTGGTGCCACCGGACGGCACAGTGTTAAAAACCGCAAAAATTTTCTAGATGAACTAAAAGTACCGGTGTCCATTCCCCGAGATCCCATTTCGGACACGTTTCCTGGGAACAAAGTTTCGTCAGATGCTTCTCCTGCCGGTGGCAGCGGTCATCGGACACCGACATTTGGTTGGAATCGACGCAAGTGGCCGTTCTCGTTTGAACACCGCCGCCACAGGTGACCGAGCAGGAGCTCCAATCGCTGTAGGTCCAGTGGGCCTCGTCGCAAGGCCCGGTGCATTCCTCCACCTCGCTGGGGCGCTCCAGGTGGTAACAGGCGTGCGAGGACACGGCGTGGGGCGTCGAATTTCTCTGGGGGCTGTGCAGAATCTGCACGCATCTGAAGGTCAACGTGCGTGATCCTGGTCCGCAGTGACTGGAGCACTCGGAGATGGACGTCACCTGCCACCTGGAAGAACCGGAGTGAGAAAATGGGCATTTCAAAAGGGCATTGTTTCTCGAAATTCAGGGGCAATCTTACTGCAGAGAACAATGGGTGTTGCAGGATTGGTTCTCCTCCATGGGTTTCTCCTCGGAGCGACAGTAGTCGTTGGAGACGACGTCCGCGGACTCGGTGCTCATGCACTCGGCTCGCCGGTACTTGACTCCCTGGCAAACTCGGTTGCACTTGGACCAGTCGCTCAGACTCCAGGCGTATCTTCCCAGGATCCTCTTGGGCACCGTGTACTCGTACTTGATTTGTGGAGGGTAAACGTCCCCGACTGACAGCACCTGGGAAAAAAGAAATTAAGAAAAATTATTTTTGGGAATAATTAATTTTGACTAATTTAACGTATTTTCAATTTGTATAAAAATCTGTTGGGTACAATATCACATTATTTTGCCTCTCGAAAGATTCCAAAGTTACCATATTTTACAATTTTTTTAAAAAATTTTTTGTTAACTCTTTGGGGCACGATGGGATTAAAAGTGTCCCACCTTTTTAATGCATGGTGGGACATTATCAATACCACCTCGAAATTTTGCAGTAGCTGCACAGTGGGACAATTTGAGTTCCACCCTCTAACAACGAATTCGATTAAATAATAATTATTTTTTTATTTTTTGTTACATTATGCGACACCTTTATTAATAAAAATATAACAATTTCGTTTAATTTAAAACCCAATAAAATTTCCGTGCAACATGGGTCCATTTTTTGACCTGAATTCCTGTGCCGCAAAGAGTTAAATTATAATAAATAAAAATTCTAAAATTAATAGTTAATACTTAAAATTATTGTTTTTACTATTTTTTGGTTTAAAATGAGATTGTAATAATTGTGTAAATCATAACAATCTGTTTGAATATTAATATTATTATCATTTTCTTTAACATACATAGCTTCCAATAATAAATAAAAATAATTGAAACCACCCTCGTGATTACCCAGACAAAAAATCAATCCCACTCACTTCCAGAATCAGATCCACCCCGATTGGCCTGGAACTGTTGAGTCGTTCCACGACGGCCTCGGGTCCGCTGTACTCTATGGTGATTCCAGGATGCAGGATCACCTTTCGGTGCATCACCATGAAGTTGCCGTTCAGAATGTACTTCCCGTGCTCTCCTATCCTCAGAACTGGAACGAATGCGAAGACGAAAAAAAAAAAAATATGATTCCCAAATCAGGGAGAAACCGGATACGGGGAAATCGCAACTCACCCAGGTAATTGCTGTCATTTTGGGATCCACCCCAACCGAATTGCTGGACGTCGATGTAGCTGCTGCCGGCTGGGAACTTGACGACCTTGTTGTAGCCGTAATTGGTCAGGTTGTAGGACCCGGAGATGCGTTGGCAGGTGGAGTTATCGCCCCGGCAGACTCCGCAAGTGTCCAGCTCGGCGGTGGAGTTCAGCACGTGGTCGCAACCGGCCGGTTTGCAGTGGCCGTTGACGCATATGTGGAAGGTGTCCGGGCCGCAGGGTGTACCGTCCGTGACCTTGTCCCGCAGCATGTAATACTGATTGCTTTGCACCTGGCAGAAGAGCTTGCAACGATCCTCAGGTAATACTGGAGAAAGTATAAGAATTTTATAATAATCAACAGAATAATAATAATAATAATAATAAAATTGATCTATTAAAGAGTTTTGGGTCCTTTATAGAACGAATGCTAAAGGTATGGGAAATTTATAAAATTTTTAAGAGAGAAATGATGTTACTGTGGCCAAAAAATATGACAGTAGTAAAATCATGTATAAATATAGATCAATAAAAAAATAATAATAATATTAGAGATTCATTTTTTAATTTTTCCAAATGACGATATGATCCAAGGATACTTTTTCTATCAGATTTACTGTGAATGGGCAATTTCTTACTCACTCCTGGTATACTTGGCTCGCCACTTCACGTCCTTCCCCAGGTTCTGGATGTTCAGGTTGTTGTTGTCGAACATCGAACACTGCTCCTCCCTTGAGGTTCGAGAAACGAAAGACGATCAATAGGTATGAAAAGTTCCGGTCCGAAATATGAATTGGAAAATTGTAAGCGAGATATGCGGAAAGTTCGTAAAAAGAAAATTATTTTTTAAGAATAAATCTACAAATCGTGTTGGAATATTTTTATGTAAAAAAAATTAACGTAATAGTTAGATTGATTAATAAATATTTCAATGCCATAGGGAAGATCCTTGTAAATACCGGTTCTCACCCTAAATTATTATTAAAAATAAAATTATGGAAAATTAAGAAGGGGACAATTTTTATGGAAATTTGGTAAATTGTTGGTTTTTTTTGTAGATATAATATTGATAATATTATAAATAAAAAAGTTACGACAATAAATTTCATTGATATTAATTTCCACATTTTCTCATGTAACTAAAAATGTCTCACCTGAAATCCGGAGTGCCGGGAGGACACTCCTTGGTCCCGCAGCTCCGATACTTGACCCGCTCACCGGAGCAGTAATTCCCACCGTTCTGGGGCGGTGGGCTGTCGCATTCGCGGTATTTCTTCTTGATACCACCGCCACAGGTTCGCGAGCATTCCCCATAGCGTCCCCATTCTCCCCATTGACCGTCAATGGGTTGGAGGTTCCTGCGGGAGACGCATTCGCCCCGATGACACCATTTGTCGACACCGCAGGCCGTCCCGTCAGCCCATGGCATGTGTTGCGTGTGGCATTGTTGGCGTCCTTTCCTGTCCCACATCGGCGCGGTGCACCATAATCTCTTGCAGACTGCCTGACCGGTAACCAAACCATGTGCTCAGTTTCAAAAAATCTCTTTAGGTTCTCAGGTTCGAGGTTCCAGAGGATAGAAATCCAATTTATGAATTATCGCCGTGGAATCAATGGAATTCCAATTTATTAATTATCGGAGTGAAATCAATGGGATTCCAATTCATGGGGTATCCGAAATAGAATCAATTAAATTCCAATTTACAGATTATCGGAGTGGAATCAATGGGATTCCAATTTTTGGGGTAACCAAAATAAAATCAATTAAATTCGAATTTACAGATTATCGGAGTGGAATCAATGGGATTCCAATTTCTGGGGTAACCGAAATAGAATCAATGGAATTCCAATTTATGAATTATCGGAGTGAAATTAATGGAATTCCAATTTATTAATTATCGGAGTGGAATCAATGGGATTCCAATTCATGGGGTAACCAAAATAAAATCAATTAAATTCCAATTTATAGATTATTGGAGTGGAATCAATGGGATTCCAATTTCTGGGGTAACCAAAATAGAATCAATGGAATTCCAATTTATGAATTATCGGAGTGAAATCAATGGAATTCCAATTTATTAATTATCGAAGTGAAATCAATTGGATTCCAATTCATGGGTATAACCAAAATAAAATCAATGAAATTCCAATTTATGAATTATCGGAGTGAAATCAATGGAATTCCAATTTCTGGGGTAACCGAAATAGAATCAATGGAATTCCAATTTATGAATTATCGGCCTGAAATCAATGGGATTCCAATTTATAAATTATCGGAGTGAAATCAATGGGAATTCAATTCCTGGGGTACCTTTCCCGATGAAGATGGAATTCCTCCCTATCCTTGGTACTCAAAAAAATGTATAGTTCTCCCTTAGGATCTTACCATCGCTAATCATGTCGGGACATATTTTGGAACCGGGACCAAAAACGAGTTCGCACTGCCGGTTTTCCGAATAGTCCTCGCCCGGTAGTCGACTGAAATTGAATCTTTCCACCGTTTTAATCGGTTCGTCCAGCAAACAATGAGCATTTCCGGCCCTGTTATGGAAAAAAAGAAAGAAAGGAGATAAAATTCCAATTTATTGGGGAAACCGGATTTTTGCTAAAAGTGTCATCGTCAAATTCTAAATGAAATCACGTGCATTACAATCACGTACATACGTGAATACATACATACACACATTCAAGTACATTCATTCGTCCTGTTCCGTTCCTCCCTTGTTAAGCCGTATATGAAACCGGTTCGGATTCCTTCAAGAAGCAACAGCAAGACGAAGCTGCTTTGCTTCACGATGGAAACGTCGTCGTTATAAGGGTTTATTAGTATTGGTAGAAATATTTCCTTCTTCTCTTTCTTTCAGATTCTTGAATCTTGGGTAGAGAAAGAAGGAGTCGGTGTACAGGAGGTATGTTTCAAGTATGTAACGATATTAAGATCCCATAAGTCGTCTTGACCATATAAAAGACCAGAGGATTATACCGGTCGCCTTAGCTCTTAGGGATGATCGAGAGTCATCCTCGGTCTTATTTACTCGCAGGGATGATCGGGAGTAATCCCCGAGTCCTAGGGATTTTTTTTCTTCTTCTAGGGTCGATGAGATATAATTGGAGCTTCTTTCATTAGAAATGATTGATGGGTTTATGTATTTCTAGGGATGGTCAAGATTAATCTCGAACTCATTTATTGGTAGGGATGATTTTGAATTTCTTTGCTTGAACAAAGGGAATTTTTTACCTTTGGATCGATTTTCCCCCAAAATTTCAATTGTAGGAAAATCAATCGATTTCCCAATCAGAGATTCTAAATTTCTAAATTTATAATTCATATTTAATTTTTACTGTATATGTTTCTATTTTGTTTATTTTGCATATTTATATATTTAATTCCAAATTTATATATTTATTTTTTCTCAAAGAGAGGGTTTTTAATTTCCCCTAAAATTTGTGACTTCAGTAAAAATGGAATTACAATTTTGGAACGTAGAATTTCAATAGGGATTTCAATATTATTAGTGGATAACAGGGATGATTTAGAATAATTTGAATTTGTGGAATTTTATACAGAGATTCTAAAAATAACATCCTGTTCCATGGACCGTCCAAATAAAATTAATAAGATCCTAATTCCATCGATAAAAATAGACTCCTTTAGGGGATTGGAATTCGGCTGGAATTTATGGGAACCCAATTCATCACTCGTTCGAAAACAAAATTTATGAGACTCATTAATCAGTTCCGTTTCACTTTTTGGGGTGGTTTTTTTTTTCTTATAAAAATAACTAAAAAAAAGAATTCTAATGTAACTGTAGAATTATTCCAAAATTAAATTAAAATTCATCTTAGGGACGATTTCTCCATTATTCCCCCTAACATTTTGCCCACCGCGCGTCTGATCGGGATTCTTTCGTTTGGCGCCGGTATAAATCTTCACGTACGACACCAACGTGGTGCCACCGGCACTTGCTCGATAGTTTTCGCATGGCACCAACGTGGTGCCACCGGACGGCATAGTCTTAATAAGGGACAATCAGGAATTTTTTGTATTCTAATTTTTTTTTCCTTGTAACTATGATCCGGAATAAACTCATAATCAGTCCTAATTATTTTTAGAAACGATCTGGATTATTCCCAATTTTTTTCTAATTTATAAGGACGATGAGGGACAATCCGGGTCTCTGTAGGTTGACGATGGTGGTGCCGATGAAAATGGTATTGAATATTTTGAGGACTCACTCTAAAAATTCCGTGACATAATGTCTCGAACATTTGGACCATTCCCATGGAAACGTATTGTCATCCAACATTCGCGACATGACGTTGTGCAATCCGGTGCGGTTCCGAAATA
Organism: Gasteruption jaculator; assembly: GCA_949825005.1. Taxonomy (NCBI): domain Eukaryota; kingdom Metazoa; phylum Arthropoda; class Insecta; order Hymenoptera; family Gasteruptiidae; genus Gasteruption; species Gasteruption jaculator. Next base: position 3,308,856 of record OX463768.1, read on the forward strand.
TTGAACATTTCGAGTCGTCATCGTGTGGCATATTTAACCTGGAAAAAATTCATTGGTATCAATCCAAAAGCAATTACATATTCGAATTATTATCTTGGATATTACTGCGCAGAAATTCATCGACGGGAAAAATTTTTTATACAAACTGAGACAGTTTCTTTTTTGTGCAAGTTTGCATTGATTTCCTAATAACGCAATTTTTTCTTAAAACCAGATTCAACGTCTGCCTTTGTTCGACTTCAATCAACTTTTCCACCTTTGAATCCCTGTCGCGTTTTTTTGCGATACTTACACGTGTCCGATTTCATGAGCTATCGTGAAAGCTGCAGCCAAGCCGTTGTCTTGAACGATCGCGCAAGAAGCTGCCGGTATACACATTCTTCCTAGCTCGGCAAGACCCAGAGTGTCGCAACGCTTTTGTGCAGGATTGTGGCAAAGATTCTCTCTGTGAATCACGTTTGTTCCTATTATTTATAAGGATTCGCTTCCATTTTTCCAGACGAAGGAATTTCCATTCGCAGAAGGGAAACCGGATGTTATACAAAAAAAATGGGGGAAAAAGATTTTCAGGATCTGGTGTATTTTAATTTCAGGGAAATTTCGGCCACACGAAAACTCCAGGATCGGAGTATTAATTTTTTTATACGATTTCAAAATTTTAGATATTTTTTCTGATTATCGAAATCAATGTAGAAAAAAATAGGTTTGAAAAAATCCAATTTTTGTATGATTCCTCGAATAGGGATTTTCAATGTAGCAGCTTAGTTGCTATAGCCGGGGTTAATTATTGACCCACATAATTTAAAACGTTATTTTGGTTTTGAAAATTTCTATGAAAATCAGCGAAAATGTAATTTGTCAAAAAGTCTCATATTTGCACTATTTATTTTTAGTAAAATTTCCGCCGCTAAGATTTTCCGAAATCTCAGTCCTAGTGGTCCAACCTGAACCAATACTCGACCCGAGGAAGTTTTTTTTACTTCTACGTATTTAAATAAAAAGAAACTTAAACGCAATTTTTAATTTCGATCCAATAATAGACTGCAGCATTCTTAGAAAAATTTCCCTAATTAGAAAAATTGTCTGGTATCTGAATTTTGCTGTTACAGCTTGGGCCAATACTGGACCACCAAAAAATTACACAATTTTTTTCTATGTTTCTACAATTTTGAATATAAATCAGCATTTGAAATTGATGTTCCTTAAAATGGATTTTAAAAATTGCGAAATTTGTAAAAAGCTTAAAAATTTCCAAAAAGCCATTTCAAGTTGATGAATCAAAAATTTTGAGAGAAAGTGAAATTTTCAAAAATCAAACATCGGCTACGGGATCGATGAGGATTTTTCTGGTAAGTCGAACCCTTCGGGAGAAAAAAGGTCCCTTTTTTTCGTACCGGGTTAAAAGTAGAGCGGTATCGTGATGCACCCAAGACGGTTCGTCTGGATTCTTACGTTTCTGCCAGTGGCAAAATCTCTTAAGCATTTCAGCGGCTGATATTCCATCGCTTCCGGTATGTCTCGTACCGAAAACTTCATCGGTTTCCACTATTTTTGTCACTGCTATGCTTATCGGGTTCCCTATCGACGAGTCTTTATATATCCTTGACACCTGAAACCACAAGAGAGCGAGAACGGATTAACAAGTGGAATTCGGTCCTTCATTCGTTCATAGATTATCAGATCGGGGTTTTAATTCTAATTCCGCTTGAAAAAAAAAAAAAAAAAAATTCTCTGGCTAGGAACCAGATCACCCAAAAGCAGGTGTTACGAATTAAGTAGTTTTTTCATTTCGGTCCCTTTCGCATTTTTTGCAGAATAATTTCGAAGTATTGTACTTTTACATCCACGAAAATTTGTTTTTCTAATATTTCTATTCTGTAATTTTTAATTTTCCTTTGCAAACATTTCCCATTTAAAAAAAAAGGCTCCCAAGTTTTTAAATCATTTCTCGCAAAATAGTTTCTGCATCCACAAAATTTTGTTTTCTAGCATCCAAAATCATAGATTTTCAAAATAAGGATCCAGTATTTAGAAAAATAATTTTCTTTTCGATCTAATATTTCAAAATCGATATTTTTTAAATTTATTCATAAGTATTTCCTATTTTTTTCATATAAAAAACAAGCTTTCAAATAAAATCCCCCAAACTTCGTATTTTCGATCGACACGAAGTTCCAAATTTTCCAGAACCGAATGTTCAATATCCGGAAAAACTTCGAAATTTCCAATATTTTCCTAAAAATTCTTGAGGAACGAAGAAACTCTCCGAGTGCTTTGCTCTCGGTTCCCATTAAGTCGCAATACGATCCTCTTAGAAAATAATTCCCCGGGGATTTAAAAATAATCTTCTCTCGGCACGCGGGATTCCGTGCGTGGATTTAATTGAAATTTCGCAGTTGAGCTAAGTCGCCGTGCGCATTATCAGCGTGTAATTGTACCAAATAAGAAAAACCAACTCGGACGAGGGGGAAAAAAAAAAGGAGAAAGATACTCGTTGATGGGTATATCAGGAATGGTTAAATGGGTTATGAGTTGAAGCATAAATCCATATTTTATTGACGTGTATAACCGCCGAGAAGGATTCAACCGGCAGGTATGTCGACTGGTTTTTAATGCTAGTATACACTAAGTAAGTATACAGGCTCAAAAAGTTTTTAAGTACACGGTATGTTTTGTGAATCATTGGAGAACTGATACACATATACTTATACGCTTATATATAATGTCGTATCTCGTACGTGCTGCTCATATAAACGTAAATCTTCAATGACTTCCTTCTTATCATTCCTTTTTTCTCTTCTTCATCATTTTATTCCTTCTGCCTCCTTTTCTAATTTATATATATATATATGTATAAAAACTAATAATAAATCAAGATCACCGGTTTTCTATTTTTTTTTCCCTCTTTTTCCTTTGTTACAAATTCAGCTTTTATTTGTAACGTGAGAAAAAATCGTATTGTTATTCCCCGGGTACTCATTGGCAAGTACCATATATGAATGCAGAGTACCTCCGATCATTTTTTTTACGCCTTAAGCTACCTTTTAATGCCTCTTTTTTTTTTTTTAAGTACAATCATTACCAACATTTTCTGCCAAGTTTTGCCTTGATTAAGCTTGGAAGTAGGACGTTTAACAAAATATTTTATAGGACGCGTATACGGTTGCAAGATACCGCAGGTACTGGAAGCAACCAGAGTACGTATAATGCATACTGGGATATGGTAATTATATGGTTACAATTCCAGGAAGAATCCGTGAAACGAAGGATCCGAATTTCTTTTTTTTTTTAATACCCCCTCAGGAACTTTCCCTAATCGGTGTTTTACGGGAGAGGAGAGACAGAAGAATATGGGATTTCAAGTTTTCCAAGGATTTCTTTTAATTAGTAGTTTTATTAAGAAAAAAAAAAAAGATGCGAATTGAACATTTTAAATTTGAGGTTTTCTATCGGGAAACAGAATGAATTTCTGTTTTGTAACAAAAGGTGGAAAATTTGGATCTTTTTTAAAATTTTTTCTCAGCGGATTAATATTTTTTGGGGGGAAAAATTAGGATTTAAAATTTAAAATTGATTTTTTTTCAATTTGGAAATTTAATAGAATTGGAGAATTTTGAGTTTGTTATTAACGAAGCAAATTGAGGGAATTTGTATTTTTATAAAATCTTCTTCTAAGGATCCCTATTTCTTTTTATGAAAAAGTAGGATTTCAAGTGTAGGAATATTTTGTTTTTTCAATTTTACACTTATTTAATAGCCAAGGGGAATTTTATAAACTTATTAATTTCATATATTTTTTATAAACGAAGGCTTTCTGCGAGATAATTTTATGAAAACTAAAAATGAAAATTAAAAGTAATATTAAATTAAATAGATAAAAAATGCAACCGTAGAAAATAAAAACAAATTAAGTAATTTTCTTCCTAAGGATTTCTCAATTTTCCATAAAAATCCTTGTGAAGGATTTCCCATTATTTGAAAACACGATTCCAAGCTTACGAATAACTTTACCTAGAAATTCATACTTTTCCTCGAAACGCAGCTATAAATTACAAGACCTGAAATTTAATATGCGGGATTCGAGCCTCCCCTAAACTAATAAAGAGGGAAAAAAGTGAAAGAATAAACTTTCAGTCCCATAACTTTGATTGTATGAATGAACTGGACTTTAAATGGCTATTAAACGCCAATATAAGGAGGCATATACATATATGTCAAAATAAAGAAAAAGTGAGAAATATGTTTACGATCGCAGGTGATGTGTTGGATCTTACGAAATCATCATCATCATCCGTTGCAAAAATGACGCTTACGAGAGTGTGTAATAGATGCAATGCAATAATATTATAAACGACCGAGAGTGTAATTGCAAATGAATCTCCACGAGTAATTTGATAGACGAAAGTAAGTTAATTATGGATATAGGTAACCGTAACTTCTGGTTTTCCTTATGACTGAAATTAACTCGACTAGTCGTTTCGTTATCTCTTTGAATACTAATTTTGATAGGAGTGTGATACGCGTCTACTTTGCGTACGTATTTTTTTACGTACGTATGAATATACATATAGCACATTAACTTACGTATCTGTAACTCAACGTAATAATGCCAACACACCTGTTTCTTTAACTACCTTCATTTATCGTCATATTTCTCACGACTTATGCGACAAAAAATATTTTCAATGTTGCAATTTAAGAATGAACGTTTCAAAAGATATAGTAGGTACTCGTACATGTATGTAGTTGTGCGCGAATAATTTTCCTCGCACACAAGAACTGTTTCCTTTCCTTTCCTTTTCATTTCATCAATTCAAAATCTACTCTGGTGTCTTTTATATTTTTTTGTTGCTTGATCAAAGGAAATTTATAACCTTTGGAATAATTTTCCCCTAGAATTTCAATAGTAAGAAATCAATTGAGTTCCCAATGAGAGATTCTACATTTTTTAATCACAATTTATACTTAATTTTTATTTGATATATTTTTATTTTTTTATTTTGCATGTTCAATTCTAAATTTATATATTTTTTTTTTCAAACAGAGGGTTACTAATTTTTGGAATTTTTTTTTCTAAATTTGTAGTTCTCCTAAACCTGGACGTGTCAATTTGCAGAATCAGAAAATTCATTAGTAAGTCATTGGTAGAACAAATTAATTAACCCTCAACCATAGATTAGAAATTTCAGGTTTTTACAAAATCTGTTTCTCAGGTTTTCTATTTTTTTTTAAAAGGATTTGATGCTTCAGAGTGGTTTCTTTAAATTCATATTTTTAATGCGCAAGGGATCATAAATTCAGAGAACCTAATTTCGATATTGGAAAAATTAGTTGATCCCAGTCAAAGATTTCGAATTTCGAATGTTCCAAAAATTGTTTCCAAAGATTTTTCTTTTACGGAGAGGATTCCAACTCCTAAAATAATTTCTAAAAATGTATATCTTTACCAAAAAATAAATTATAAAATTGCGAAATTGGAATTGAATATGGGAGAAAATAATTAATTTCCTAATTAGGGATTCCAATTTTTTTTCTCTTATACTATTTATATTTCCTAGAATTTTCTACGCTTTCTTTTAAGGAGCATCCTAGCGTTTCAAAAAAATGTTTTTAAATTAAAACTCGTCAGTTCGCTGAAAAACAAAGTTAAGGACACACGAGAAGAATCCTTGAAATTTGACTTTCGTCTGGACTCTACATTCAAATCTTCAAAGAAACTTCCCACGCTTTTCCTCGAGAAAATATTACAGTTGGCGATATTTTCTACAAACACCATTCTCTGATAAACATCCATTAACCGGAGTTTTCCAGAAAACTGCATCTCATCCAAACTGCAAACTGTGTTTATCCTATTTTTTTTTGCGCGCAGCGTAAAATAGTTGTTTAATAGTTCTACGAATGCAAACGTAGTTTGGACCGTGCTGGAGGAAGGAAATCGGTAATTATTTGTTTTCTCGATTTCCGAGAAGAAAAAAGAATTGCATATTTAATAGAAGCAGCATCCAGGAGTGTCATTGGATCTTCGTTTTTTGATCCAATGACAAATTCGAGGAATAATAATAACAGTATCTGCATGTCTGAAGTTTCTATCTAAAAATAGTAGATTCCAAATCAGCTGACCGGTTCTTCCAAGCCCCCAAGGTCTCATAAATTTCAATTTTAAGCCGTTTTCTACAAGACTTTCGATGCTTTCACGTTCATCATCGCCTTATTTTCTCGGAAACATCAGATCTTCCAATTTTTCAAGCGTTTTATGCCCACTAAAGTGCACTTTCAAATGAAACGCATCGTCTATTTCTATTTTATTATGACTTAATTTCATTTTACGACCAAAAGTATCTTTCATCCTTGCTTTAACGCCTTAAATCCCATTCAATGGAAATTAATAATCCTTCCAACCAAGGCCGAGAAATTTATATTCCTGCGCAGGGAAATTTATTCGCCGGGGATACCATTTTTCTTCCTTTCCATAAAATTGTCTCGGAATATAATCATTTGTTGTTCTTTTTAGGGAAATCAGAAATTATCATTTTCAAATTTCTATTGAAATTGTTCCTGTGGATTCCCAGTTTCGAAATACCCTTTTTTTGGTTCGCATTTTTAATAGGTAGGAAATTACAAATTTACAAAATCGAAGCTCGGTATAAGAAAAATCGATGAATTACCAAATTCCAGATTTTTCCAAAATTCTAAGGATTTCCTACTTTTCGGAGGAAATTTTTCAAGATTTTGAATTATTTAGTTAACTTCGAATTATTTAATTAAAATAATATGGGAAAAATTAATAATCTGTGACATTTCTTCCTGAAAATTTCCTTTTTTTCATAAAATGATAATCTCAAGATCTTCGATATCCTTTTTTTTTAATTCATATCCATAATAAGCAGGAAGTTGGAAATTTGTAAAATTGAGATGATTGCTGAGAAATGTATAAACACAGAAATCATTGAATTTATGATTAACAGATTTTCCCTTTTTTTTTGGTCGTTTGCCTCCGATTATAATTAAGTCTTTCGCGTTATTTCCTTTTATACCGGGGCAAAAAATAGTGAATAAGAGACCGATGAAAGCCGTAATTCAATGTTATATTACTTCTTTTACGTATTGGTATTTTTCCGGTTTACTTAACGGTGTCGACTTTTTCTCGGCTCGTGTACCGACTAGAGACCGTGACGAATCTTCCATTAAACTCGTTAAGAGAGATGATAACGTTCATTAACGATCAATTCGAATGGCAACTAATTTTTCTTTACGACTTCAAATCGATCCCATGTTTGATCAGTATTCGTAAAATAAAAGAATTTCTTCAGGAGTAGAGTCTTGAAAATTATAAATAAATGGGGGGTTTTTTTTTAATAAGAATATTATATATCATAAAAGTGATCGTGTCTTTTTTGGAAATTCATAATTTTTAGAGAAAAAATTGCAGACATTTCTACTTTGGCCGATCCAAAAGCTTGAGATCTCTACTTTCCACCCTGGAAATTTCAAATTCCGAGAGAGTTTAATTGCAATTAAATTTTGAAAAATTTAAATTACAAATTTTACTGCAAATTTTAATTTCTTTTCTTTCAAATTTAAATTCTAATCTTTTACATAATCAACGTTTTTAATTCTTTGAGTTGAAAAAATCGTAACTTTCGAAGACAAAATTGCAGATTTTTCTATTTGGGTTCATTCGAAACCTTAATAACTCTACTTTCAATCCAACAAATTTCGATCTTCCCAGGAATTCCTGTAGATAGCTTTAACATTTTTTTAGCAACTTTGCGAGCACCAAATGTCTTCAAACACAAAAATTACAGGAAATCACCGAGACTTCGACTTGGAAAAATTCAAAACCCTCGAATTAAAAATCATAGACGCTTCGACGTTAGCTAATTTCGAAGCTCAATATTTCTCCTCCTTACCCTAGAAATTTCCAAGCTTCAAAAAAATTCCAACTAGAGCTTCCTTTTCTTCGCAAATGCGAAAGTTTCGCTTTGAAATGAATTCGCAGAAAAAGTTTTCCCTTTCCAATAGGTACGGAAATTTCTTAATACTAGAAAATAAACAAATTTGCAGGCTACTGAGAAATCAGAAGCTGCCATTAAAAGCTTACCGTGCTCATCAGAACCAAAATATAACTGACTAAACCGCTGCCATGGTACTCAATCATTTTAGCATCAGCAACGACCATAATTTCAATGAAATATTCCTTGGGAACGGCGCGACGTAGTCTCCATGAATCCGTATCAAATTCATCTTCCTCCAAAGACCTTGAATGCCGTTGATTTGGATTTTGATTAACGTGATTCCGAGTCCTGGTATCAAATTCATCTTCGTCCTCCTCCTTCTCGTCCTCTTCTTTTTGCAAAGATCTTCGGTGTCTTTGGCTCTGATCGCCGACATAAATCCTTCCAGCGGAAATATCATCTATCAATGGCGCTGGCGTTTCATTAATGTAATCTGCAATTGTAAACGACAAAACGTTAGAGTTAGACTCTACTATAGCGTGTAGGAGTTGTTTGGATTTGGGTTTCCAAGAAATCCGGTCGGAGGCCAAAATGGAAATTGCGGTAGCAGAAATATCGCAAAATTGGTTCGATTCCTGAGATTCGTTTGATATTATAGTATTTTTCTATTTTTTTATTCTTGCTTTTTCGGGTGAAAAAGTTAGCTTTTGTAAATCTTTGATTTTAGAAATTTATAGCTACCTAAGAAAAAAATCGTAGAATCTTCTAATTTACTCCATCCGAAAATTTAGGGTTTCTAGATTTTAACCTTCAAATTTGAAATGTGCAAAAAAATTTCTAGGTAATATTTTAATAATTTTAATAACACAAAATTTTTTTTTTTTCCTAAAAAAAATTTATAGTTTCAGTTCATCGACTTAAAAAAATTGTAATTATTAGAAAAAAAATATAGGAATTTCCGCTTTAGGTTATTGTCAATCTCGAATTTTTGGAATTCTCAAAATTACAGATTTGGTTTTTAATTTAAATACCTAATCCTTTTTTTTAAAATTTATGATCTTTTAATACCAAAAAATTAGAAACGCATTTTTTTGTAGAAAAATGAAATTCTTTTAAAAAAGCATCACATTTTCAAGACAAAAACTAGAGACTAAATTTTTAGAAAACATTGGTAAAATCTTTGTTCCCCTAAATTGGAAAATTTCGAATTTTCGTTAAATTTCAAGGTTTTCGAGTCAAGGACTGAGACGATAAATTACCGAAGACGGAAAATCGAGAAAAAGAAGGGGAAAGTTCGATAATAATTGAAAGACAATAAATGTCTGAATGTCGTGTGTTTTTTCAATGTAAAATCGAAAATAGAAAAATTAATCACTCGAGAAGAACGAGAGAGAGAAAGAGCGTAGGCTCATCATAACATTGTATAACACAAATAACAATGGTTAGCGCCGTTCCATTTGATTGTGTATTACACTTATCAATTTGGCTCGTTTCGCATTACGTTTTGTATTGTAACCAGTCGATGTATGCATAATTGATTGGTAACAATCACATTACGTGTCTTTGCAAGTTAATTGAATAATCTATTGAGGTTGAAGAAAAAAAACCAATACGGAATCATCAATTATTAATATGTCACACATATTTTTATCTGTTTTTTTTCAATCACCATTCTTTCACTCATTGTCAGTCTCGAACTTTTGTTTATATTCTCTCAAGGAGAAAATACTTCCAATTATAGAATGCGTTGGTTGTTGCAAAATTTTCATTTAAAATATGACATTTGTTTACGAAAACACGTGGAAAAAGTCTATTGACTGCAAAGAAAATTGCAGTTGTCGGTGAACATTTTTTAAAATGTAGCAATTTTTTAAGGTGATTAAAGACAGAGACTCACGTAGAAAATTCATTTATTCTGTTTAACATCCATCCGAAAATTTAGGGTTTCTAGATTTTAACCAACGAATTTGAAATGTTCAAAAAATTTCTAGGTCGAATTTCAATGATTTTAATAACGCAAATATTTTATTTTTCCTACAAAATTTATAGTTTCAGTTCTTCGACTCTAAAAATTATAATTCTCAAAAAAAAAATATAGGAACTTCTGTTTCAGGTCATTGTCAATCTCGAAATTTCGGAATTCTCAAAATTACAGAGTTGGTTAAAAATAGAGACTCTCGTAGAAATTCAAATTAGACGTCAAATAAAATTTCAAACGGAACCGCCCCTCCTTATGAATTTTTAAAATCGAATAATTCAAAATATAACCGATTAAGAAAAATCATGGAAATCTTTTTCCTTTGCTTGAAATATTTATTACTTAAATTGGAAAAATTGAAATTCAGGGAATGCAAATTTGACATTCTGAAAAAAATTTTCAAATAGTTTCTATATTTTTTTTTTCATCAGAAGTTATTACTTTTTCGAGCTCAATAATTGGAAGTCTAGATTTTCATAGAAAAGTGGAAAATATTCAAGGTTTCTGAAAAATCGGAGCCTCAGTTGCGATTCTTTGGTAATATTGAAATTGGGGTCACGAAATCCGAAAACTGTAAATTTCAAATACCAGAAAGATGTGGGATTCTCTAATTTTTGCGACACGCAATTACCGGAGATTTCTTCGCCTTTAATCACCGCACGAACGTTCTACCCGGTCTCTGTGTTCGGTCTTCGACCATTTATTGCTTCATTCCTCGGACATTCGAAAATCTCAAAAACTGGAATTTCAACAACTACTCGACGAGGTTCCCTTGAAATTAAGCCGGAAGGTGGAAGGAGAGGTGCTCTCGAGGCAGGAAAAAAAGGGTCGTGTCCTTAAAAGCCTAACGATAAGCGATTACGGTGATGTTTCATGTCTTTTATCGCGTCTTCCTTCTCTTCCCATGAACCTCTCGAGATGATTGCAGGTTTCGCGGTACATAAAGTCGGGCTGGAAGTTGGAACGATGGGCTTTAAAGGGAGCTCGTGCCCGTGTGCAATTATTTACACGTGACTGGACGGGCCCGGTCGTGTAGGTCCATACGTATTTTCGTGTATTTTGTGGCGGGAATCTGCGAAGAGGAAGAAAAGAAAAATTCCAGAGATCCGTCTATTACCAATGACACCGCAATTATGGTTTCCGGGTTCATTCGGTCCATCATCGATGCTGTTGCCATCGTTGTAATGCTTCGTGGCGACACGATAAATCGCGTGTTTCAGCGTCGACCCAACCGAACTTTTATCGTTTTCCTTCCACTGCTCCGCAGGTTTGATGAAGTAACTTCCCGTCGAGGTTTTCATGTGTCCCGTCTGAAAGCAAAATAAGAGCATCTGATGTCAATTCTTAGCTTAGGGAATTTTTAGGAATCTTGGGAAATTTGGGAATTTTTGGATTTTCAAAAATGCCGCAAAAAAAGATGCAGTAGAAAAGACTGGGATAAAGAAATCGTTGAAATCATGAAATCTCTTATAAAAGTAATTTCTTTTTTATAAAAATGCTATTTTGTAAAAAATAGAAATTTGTAAAAAATATTTTGTAACATAAAATCTTTGTAAAAAATGTATTTTTAAAAAATAGCATTTTTGTAGAATTACAAAAAATACAAAATGGCATTTTGATCCCCTACATTACTTAAACAATTTGGAAAAAGCAAAGTAAGGGCATTTAATCTCAATTCGTAGCGTAGGAAATTTTAGGAATCTTGGGAAATGTGAGAATTTTTAAATTTTCAAAATTGCGTAAAAAAAGAATGCGGTAAAAAAGACTGAGAAAACGAAATCGTGAAAATTACGAAATTTTTCATAAAACTGGCTTTTTTTTTTACAAAAATGCTATTTTGTAAAAAATAGAAATTTGTAAAAAATATATTTTTGTAAAATTACGTAAAATTCAAAATGGCATATTTTCAATCCCCATTAAATCCTAGGTATCTTGTTTCACCCCATGTTTCTCTACATTACTTAAACAATTTGGTGAAAAATAAAATAAACTGGATAAAAAATAATTATTAATGGTAATTAAAAATGGCCAAATTAAAAATTATATACTATAAATGGCCAACCAAGGGGAATATTTAGTTAAGAACAAAAATATTCAGCCTAATTTGTTCATTTATCTCAGGACGAACCCTCGTAAAATCCCAGGTGTCCCGTTTTGCCCCATGTTCTGCATCACGCCTACACTACTGGAACAATTTGGAGGAAAAAATCGATCCTCCTAATACGGTGAAAGGGTGTAAAACTGCGAAAATGTGGCCGTATCGTCGGGGTAAAATTTGCAAAGACAGGTACGGCTCTGATAAGAGAAGTGTTTTCACGAGTAGGAAACGAGGGATAGACGCCCCCGCTAAATATAATCCGCAACAACTATATACTCCGACACCGCCTACATGCATTCCTCAAGAGGGCAAAGACGTACGTACGTACATGAGAAAACGTATGCATGCAAATGAACTTTGCGGATCTCGGGATTAAGATTATATTCTAAGTCTCGAAACGTCGGTTTCCTTTTTCTGCTCCTACGAATTTCATTGTACGTATACACGTGTATGTGTACGTACGTAGGTACATTTCGACATTAAAATCTTGAGGTCGCTCCAATCTTGATCAAGGCTCGACTTTTTCATTGACCAAAATGCTAATTGGATTTCGATTCTTACTCTGCTCGTGGGATTGGGGGCCTCCGCACTGTGGGAATTTTCGGGAAGGACCACCGCCAAAGGTATCGAATTTCGAAGCGAGATAATAAGAAGCAGTTGAGCTCCCAAAATCCTAGGTTCAATTGAATATTTTTGGGAGGCTCGAAATTTCCAGGGTTATAATTACAGGTCCCGGGGTATGAATCGGGCCGACCTGGAAGTTTCCAGGATATTTATTTCTCCCCGAAGTTATGAATTTTCGAGGGAAATTATGCATCAGCCTGATAGAACTTCTCGTGTCTGGAAGAAAATAAAAATTTTAATTTCTTAACTATAAATTATTTGAAATAGGGAAAATGTTCTAGAAAATCTAGAAATTAAAAGTGAAAAATAATCCATAACAGAAGCCTCCACGATCTTGTCTTCTCGCCGTACGAAATTTCAAAGGTAACGGTGACTTTAATTGTCTTCTGTCCGTAATAAGACACCGCAGTTTATATTGCAAAAGCTTATAACTGTCGTCTTAAATGTCTCGTATGTTGAACTTCCACGTTTCGTTTGGTCATCAAAGTTTGAATAATACGTACTCTTAGAAAGTCGACCTAATTAATTGCATCCACCTATAGTATTATAGAAACACTCAATTAGATCCGGTTATTGATATATTGGGATCTATAAAATGAGAGTTGTTGCAGCAGACATGCACATATTGGTATCCGCCACATACTACAACAGGCGGTTTTACAAACTGAAAGTTTAATCACACGCATAACTTTGTCTTATTTTTACACGCGTTTCTCTGCTTGGGCTTGTAAAGAAATTTCATTTCTCGAAACCTTTACTCTCAATCGCGGGAATTCGAAGCTATCGAATTAAGAAATTTGCATCTTTTGTAGAAAAAATCATAGAAACCCTTATGTCGACTTATTTGAACATTTTGGAGACCCTAATTTTCCACTCAAAATTTGTAACTTTGTGCGAACAAAATATGGACGTTTCTTTGAAGGCTCAGAATTTCTGGATCATGTCCTAAAACTTTTGACTTTTCAGAAAATTTTTAATTTGCAATTTTTGAAAGAACGAAGAGACTGTCGATTTCTCTGCAAAAATTATATTTGTAATTCCGCCAATTAAAAAAATCAAAATTTTCGAGGCAGAGTTTGAAACCTCGAAATCTGTATTTTCAACCTTTAAATTTAAATTTTCCAAAAAAACTTCAATTTCAGCTGGAATTTTTCAAGTGACTTGAAGCATTTCCCATTTATTTTAAGAAAAATTTATTTCCATTTTTACTTTTAACCAATGAAATTACATTATCTCGCAAAATTTTAATTAAAAGCGTCAATTTTCTAATTAACATTAGGCATTTCCAAGGACACAATTCCAAGGTTTCGATTTGAAAATTGTGTAACGTGAAAAGAAGAAACTGCAACAACTTGCATTTGAACTAATTCCAAAATTCACGGTCTGCTCTATAAACAGATTTGATCGTTTTTGCAAAACAATCATAGACAAATAGATGCCGATTAATTTTGTCTCATTCTATTTTCCAACCCGTTCAAGGTTTGCAGGAATATGTGGCAAGAAAAGCTATAAGTGTGTCTTTCTCGTTCCGTTGCATTCTCGACTTCTTCTCTTGTAAGTTAATGCAGAGGAGGCGTTAAGATGCCAAGGAAGTAGCAACACCTTCGTAATAAACTACACGCTGCTATTTCTACTACCTACTTTTAAACTATGTATCTGGATGCTGCCGTTGTACCTTGGAAGGATAACTGCGATTAAACGATTACGTTTTTTCTCTTATCTCTCGAGTACCACTTCTCGGAGTTGTCGATTACGAAATAATGCCTTTCCATGAACGCACGTCGTATTTATATAATGTAACATTGCATTGCAGCAGTAAAAAAAAATCAGGGAGAGAGGCTGGAAAAATTCGGATCTTCGCAATGAAACATTATGCAGACTTCCGCTGCAGATTATTTTGAAATTTAGAGTCTCTCTATTTTTAACCCCGAAAATCCCAGTTTTCCAGAACAATCGTTGTTGAACGTATAAATTTTGTAAAAACAAAAGGAACGACAGGTTCTGCTTTTTCTTCGATTGCAATTTCTGGACTTAGAACAATAATTGGTAGGTAAGGCAACATTTTTCAAATTTTTACATTCGCTCGTTGCAAGGCTTAGACTGACTTTGCAATATATAAACATTTTTCAATGACCGAAAGGTGTTTTTGGTTTTCGATAATTTATAAATTTCGAAGGAAAAATTACAGGATTTTCTACTTCAGCTGATTCGAAAGCTCCGGATTTCTGGCTGTTAATTTTGACTTTTCTAAAAAATTCCTAAGTGAGCTAATTTTTTTTTCTGAACACAAATAAAGTTTCTATTTTTTCCACGATGGAATTTAAGGTTCCTAAAGTTCCATTTTGAAAAATTTTTAATTTGGGAAGGAAAAATATTAGAAACTTTTTTTTATTGCTACTCATTTTCAAAATTCGCAATCTTCCCCAGTTCCAATTTGGGAAGAAAAAATTCCAGAAACTTGTTTAATTCGGCTTATTTTCAAAATTAAAATTTGCAGCCTTAGCATTTGGAGTTTCAACTTTACCACAAAATCCAAAAATTGAAATTTTTCATGCTGTTGCAATTTTCTATGGAATCAAGAGGTTTTTTTTTTATTTTCCCGTTGTTCGACTTAAAAAAAAAATCTCAACTCTGCAGGGAAAATCCCAACGACTTCCACGTCGGCTCGCCAACCCTGTAAATCCCGCCTCGCCCCAAAAATTCCCGACACTCGTATCCGAGATAACACCGCCTTGTTTTGCCGAGCAATCCAAACAGAAGCATCTGCAAAGCCTTATGTTAGACCCAGGAACGCGATATCCGTGGATTTTTCTCTCGTAGGTACATTCCGCCACGTTGTTTTTATAATGACTTCAACTCCAGAGGGAATGAATCTCGAAGGTTTCAGAGCCGACTCGTAGCGTATTCTATCCTTGCGGTCTATGTGTTTGTTAATAAACTTGCACCTATCTCTTTCTCATTTCCTACACTTATTTCCAGACACGTTTGAAACCTTCTCGGACCTTGAGGTAATGAGGAAGAGCCTAGAAAAATATCGACGAATTAATACGGGGAAAAAAAAAAACTAACGACCATTTCGTTGGCAGCGCGATTCGGCTTCGAAAAAAAAGGCCAGAAAGAGGAGAATAGGTCCAATTATAGAACCTTTCCACTTTCGAGACAGCTTTGGAAATTTCCAGAGCGGATTCGTTGGCTCGGAATTTCGGCTTGGGGAGAAAATGAATTCGAAGACGAGGAATTAATTCGAGGAGGCCGAGGAGAGCTGGAAACTGGGCGAGAATTCTAGACCCTCGTCAAAAAAATTCTAACGTCGTCGTCTTTTCGTATCACCTGAAGTCATGCGTTCCTACAGGACCCGGAAAAAAAAAAAATGCTGGCATTAGAAGCAACGGTCCGTTCGTTTCTCTCGTCGCTGGAAACGGCAGGAGGCAACGGAATATCATATTCCGATACATTGACTCTCTCGTTGTTACACGTGAAAAGAAAAAAGGGAGAGAGAGAGAGATAGATAGACGTTTTGGAGCGCCGCCAAGAGCATCCACGAGTCCAGACGCTGCGACCTCGATTTTCTTCATTAAAACGCACTGTGTTGTCTTAACGAGAAAGAATTGTTTCCCGTTCGAGCGAGCCACAGAAGTCGCGCCTAGAGCGACTTCGCGAGAGAGGCGAGATTCCGCCGAATCCGATCTATCTGCATTCCCGAATTCCTGCCTCTGCGATGGACCGGAGTGGTGGCTTCTGATTACTCTCGCTGGCGAGCGGATAAAGGAGGGAAAAGGAAAAGAGACGAGAGGAGGAAAACGAGTAATTGCTTTAGCGAAGATGAGTCATTCGGGTCTAATTGAAAGCCTTCCTCCCCCTCCCCCTCCTCCTCCTACTCTTTCTTATTTATTTATTTTATTTTATGTTTTTTTTTGGATCTCTGAAAGGATCGCCCACCGCTGGAACCGGGCGAAGATCATTAGTTTGAATTTAACTCAATCAATGGACCCATTCCCGGGGCGTTAAACCGAGCTGGCTACTGCCGGCTGCGAGTTGCGATCTTTCCGCTTCGGGAGGAGCTCTAGGTGCATAGGTGCACGCTTCGGACGCAGCTCGTGGCTGGAAATCCATCGAATGAGCGGCTACTGGCACTGGAAAAAAAGTGCAGTCGCGGATTGGTTTCCAATGTAAGTTCGGCAGCCAGCAGCCAGCTCCCATGGAGGGAATTAGCATGCGGAGTGCAGAATGCAGGATGCACCGCTGTCGCGATGGTATGGAGACCCCATAATAGGGAAGCATTGTGTCTTTAACTTCAATGACTCGAGCGTACGTAAGAAAAGCACGCTTTAAGCAGCATTTCTCTCCTTCTCTCTCTCTCTCTCTCTCTTTCTTTGATTTTCTCCTTCTGCTTGTACGAACGAACGTGGGGCGATTTGCATTCCTGACGTGAGGCCAAGTTACCCGTATGCAACGGCACAAAGACTGACTCTCTTCAGGGTTACCAAGAACTCTTGGCAAGAGACGTTTTTCTCCCTCCTTCATTGGACTTTTTTCTCCTTGCATTTTTTCCCGATCTTCTTTTTAGGATGGAACGGTTCCCTTTTGCCTTCCTGGCAACGACCTCCAACCGCATAAATCTTCCTATCTTGTTCCTTGTCTTCTTTCCGCGGCCTTTTTTTCAGCCCAGTCTTGTTCTTCATCATCGTCGATATCACTCGTCTGGAATGACAAATATACTTCTCCGCGCGTTTCGCTTTCCTCCTTGAGAAAATTCTCCAGTGAATGGGCGAAACGCGTACGCTTTTCCTCTTCCTTTCCGTCTTCTGGTGGATACACGGACGGACGTTGCGCTGGTGGTGTGGGTATTCGCTCGGGTCTCTCATGCTCAAACACACGGGCGGGTTATTATTGCCTTAATTAAACTCAACTCAACTCGAGTTAACTCGGCTCTTGTTTCTGGACTGAGCTATCTTTATTTAGATTTCTTCAGACCGACGACAGGGTGACTTCTATATGTCATAATAAAGATGAAGTGTTATGTGCTGTTGCAACCATGGAGCTCTTTCTCCTTTTGTTCGAGTACGAAAGGCTCCTCTCTAATTATAGAAATAGACGTGTTTACACGTTTTTCTGACACAGGAAGGGCGGAAGGGTGGAAGGGTTAAAGGAAACGAAGGACGTCGAAGTTTCGAATTAGTCGAAATTACCGTCCCAGGGCAATTGTGTACTTCCGGATACGAGCTACGAATTCCGGAAGTTTGCTTTTTACGGTCCGTGCACAGCTGCAGAAGATACGAAAGGGTTCAGGGTGTAATTTTGTTGGTCTCGTTCGAAGAAATTAAGGAATTGCGATGGAAATTTGAAAATTGCGAATGTATGGGAATTAGTAATTTTTTTTTCATGAAAATTGATTTTCGAAATTTCTCTACGGGGAAAGTTAAAAAATTCGAAGACGGATTTGAAAATTGGGAAAAAATCCGAATAGGACATTTTTTTGTAAACTGAAAATGGTCTTACCACCTAAAGCCAATGGAGAAATAAAAATGCGAGTATTTTATGTAGGACCCTTTTGAAAAAAATTGGCAATTTTAATCCGAATCCGAAACCTGCGTGAAATAAAAGGCGGATAAGAAATTCTTTGGTCGTACGGAAATGTTTTTCTAACAAATTCCTTTCTTTCAAACAAAACGAAACTGTTTTTTCTCAAGAATCCGGCCAGACATTTGCATAGTTTTATCAGGAACCGCGGGAGGGCGCTGTCTGTGACGCAACGGCGCTAAATTGGAACCCTTCCAATTCGTGCGCGGATAAAGAAAGCAACGGAAGAATTTTAAAACCTGGTGTAAAAAGAGGTCCGATCGATCATTTTTTAAAAAGTGAAATTTGGAAAGGAGAGTCTAGGGTCGAAATCTCGGAGCGATTCGATTCGAACCTTTCTCCGTTTTAATGCAAAAGGGTTTGGTAACTTCAAGAATGTCCATTACGCCTAATTTCTTCTCTCTCCAATGCTATCCAATTACACGCTCTACCCATGGAAGTAAACTCGTTTGTGACATACCAGAAGGAATGACGGTAATAAGTTTCAGGATCAAAGGGCAAGACCTTAAACCCACTAATAGAAGTTTGAGATATTCTTATACATGCGGGAAATGAAACTGTTACATCTGTCTTATTCGTTCCCGTTGATGCGATAATAGAATGCGTATGTAGAAATAATCTCGCCTTTGAAAGGGAAGTCTGGAAGCGTGCCCTAAATCATTTAGTCGAAAACAAAAAAACCTCGGAAGATCCGATACGATTCTGGAAGCTGCGAATCCGAATTTCCTCGGTCGTCTAAAAATTCACAGCAACGAGAATTCCCTCCTCTCCGGGCGAAAGAAAATCGGTTTCTCGCGAAACAGCCTTCCGGACTCCCTCGTGGTTCGTTCGGAGCCAGCGCGAGGGCGCTGTCGGTGATACCGTCGGCGCGAAATTCGAATCCACCCGAAACGCAGCTCTTTGGGAGGTTTTCCTGACGCTCGAAAAAATTTGGGGCCTCGTATTTTCGGGAAGAATTTCAAGGGACGTGTATTTTTAGAGGTTTTTTCGTCTTAACCTCGAATTTACGCTTCTCTAATCGTCCGACCTATCGCCACTTCTTCGTTTATCGACGATACGAACATACTTCCAATGGACTCCTCGAGGTCACGAAGATATATATGTAACAGAGTGTAACAGAGTAACTTGAAAAAAAAAAAAAAAGGCAGAGTCTGTACGCCTGTCTGTACGTATAATCTATGAATTTGAGACGCCACGTGTGTTTCAACAACTTGAGCTATTTACAGTCTTCTCTTACATCCAAACTGTACTCCATTTATACCCATGGAAACTCGCCGAACTCCCTGCTTTTATGTATACAGTATTTATAAATGCAATTGAAAAAGGAGATCGAAAAATGGCATCTCTCGGTGTTACGAAAGATTCGCATCGATGGCCGCTGAGAATTTCCCCGATTTTTTTTTTTTTTGCGTGGTTTAAAAATAAACCGAAGGATGCGAAGAAATTTTATCTACGGCGGTGAACCCACGCAGAAAACGATGATAGCGAGCGGGAGTCGTGACCGTTCTGCTTTCAGAGCGTAGGGTTGGATCTGCAGAGATCGTTCCTCTCGTTAGACCCCCGAAAGGAGGAGCTTGACCGAATTTCCTCACCTCGATTTACTTGAAAATCCATGGCAAGGTCTGCCGAGTCGTTAATTTTCAATCAAAGTTTGAGTGGCAACCGTATTCGGAGCGCAGCGGGCCAGGAAAATCATAATTTGAAATGCAGGGGTTTCAGAGCTGAGGAAATCAGGATTTTGAGGTCCCTGACCCGAAATCGACTTCATGAAGGAAGTTAATTACAGGAGGAATTTACTTCAATTACAAATTTGTCAGGGAATAAAATCTGAAAAAATCGGGATCTGGTTGAAAATGGCCTTACGGTAAAATTCGGATTTTAGAAAATTTGTAATTTTGCTCATTCAAAGCTCAACTTTACGTTTAGGAGGTTGGAAATCAAATAGTTTCCAGAAGAAACCGTTAAAAATCGAATTTTGAAGCCAGTAGAATTAAAAAGGCCACATTTAAAAAAAAAACACTTGGAAAATAATGCAATTCTACAGTAAACGGGCTTTCCGATCGACAAACGGCCTCACAACGGAGGCCGAATGTATTGGAAATTCGGGAAACCTGTAATTTCCGTTCTGCGAAGATGAACTTTCCGGTTGAGAGGTTGTAGGTCAGACAGACTTCGGGGAAAACCGCTGAAAATCGTTAATTTTGGAAACAACGAATGGCTTGAAGCCGGTAAAATTGAAAGACGTAATTTTCGATGAACTAAATTTATCCCTCTGTTACTGCCCATCTGTTTAACGTTCCCTATCGGAAATCATTCTGAAAGAATCTTTTCTAATGCGGCGCTTTCGCGTAACGTAAAATAATCACATCTCAGTAGGTGTTTATACTTCGGGCATTTGTTTTATGGTCTAATTTTACGAATCGTCGGGATTTTTTTTTTTAAGGAAAGGCGAAACTCGAAACCGGCTTCGTAGACGATTCGAGTCTCAGCCCAATCCGATCGCGAGTTCCGATTTTTTATGCTCCAGCCGCTCGGATCGTGCTCTGGGGCCCGGTTGGACCCCACCCGGTGGCTTTAGGGTTAAAAACCTTCTAATTCACTCCCTGCGTTGCAAAAATCGTAGCATGGTGAAATTTACCAGAAAAGTAACTTCGAAACTTTTTGGAAAAGGGGCTCATATTTTCCTCCTGAATCCGAGGACCCGCATCTCTCCCATTGCTCGGTATCGGAAGACGAGACGGGGGGATAAAGAAATGCCGTTTCTGGTCTAATTGCTGACCGAGATTCGAGTAATTGGGTCGAGTGCTCCCATCGTAAGTGCCATCACGATTGCGGTGGATCGTAAACGGCAAGTCCGAGATGAGACGGTCTGGATTTCATGGGTTATTATCGCGCGGTCATTTTTTTAATTGCCTCTCAGTGTCGTCTGCGGGATTATCCCGAGACGAGGGCGTCAATAAGAGCCATGAGTCTCGATGGCGGAGGAAATTAACCCTTTTGCTCGCCTTCGAATACCGTTCGATCGGATTACTGGCCGGCAGCTGATGGGAAAAATGTTGGTACAAAGGCGAGGCGGCTTTTACCGTAGCAGAGGCGGTGGGAAAAACCGGAACTCAGAATCTACCTGTTCGGTCAACCTTGAATATGTTAATTGCGTGTAATGGTCGAAAAAGAATCATCCGACCGACCGGTGATACGGTGAAGTATCATCGAAACGAACGCGAGGAAGGAACGGCTGAGAATTCGGCGAGACAACTGTTGCTCGACGAAATTGCTAATAAAAATACTAGGAATTTCGATGGAACGGGACGGCGCTGCGATGTCAGAGGTGTCGGGCTGGCGGTCGAAAAGAATTGGCTCGTTGTCGTGATTTGCATAATTACGCTCCTTCCGCGATACGTTGATTCGCGTTATCGGATATTCCTACGCGCGTGCACGCACCTCGCATGAAAATGACGCATCGATCAAGGTCGATCAAATCTTGCGTTTCTGCGTTTGTTCTTTCTTTCGCACTCTCCCCATAGCGTGGCAATTTTTGTACTCCTGACTCATCGCCGCTTTTTTTTCGTCTCCTTCATCTTTTTCTTCTTCTTCTTCTTGTTCCTCTATGATTTACGATTGTTCATCCATCCCCGACTCTACGTGAGATTTCCGGCAAATTGGCAGTGAAAGAGTCGAGATTATGGAGCTGGGTTCCCAGAGATCGCGCTTTTTCTACTCGCCAAGAAGAGGAAGCAGACTCTTTTGTCCTCGAATTAGCGGAAAACCCATTATTAGGTGCATCGCGCTAAAAATTTCTAATCTTTGTCTCCCTAGTGAATCTCTTGCGAAAATTGGAAAATTGAAAATCAAATGGGTTCGAATAAATTGCGAAAATCGAAAAACGAGAAAATAAATCAGAACTGGATCCGAGAAAAATGGAAAGTGATCCTGGGGTGAAGCTGAAATCTCCTAATTGGGGGTTTAAAATAAATTTATGGTGACCCCGAAAATCAGAAAACCTTGAAATTGCTATTGTTCAACAATAACAAAATTATATTCGCTTGAAACTTGAAAATCTTCAAATTCGGGTTTCCAAAATCTGGATATTGAAAAATCTTCATTTTTGTTTGTTCTGAATTTTCGCATGAGAAGTCTCCTGTGCTCAAAACTTTTCGATGTGAACGAAAATAAAAGGAGATTCATTTTGGTCTTCAAGGAAGGTTGGAATTTCGCAGAAACGAGGAATCAAAAGGGAACCTACATCTGCAATTTCAAGGATTACCTGGAATGGTTTCCAAATATGTCTGCATTTTGTGATATCGGGGAAAAATGTGATATATCGCCGATGAATCTCTCGCCGACTAAAGGAGAAATAGGTGATAAATAAAAATCGTACCATTCCGTGACAGAGGCTGACGGAAACCACGGAATTCGGGTCTCCATCGATGGACCCTGTGTAGAAGCATCCCAGTTGCTTGCCAGGGTGCTCTCGTCTGGTTGTGTTTTCTCTAACGTGAGTCACCTGGAACAGCGGAAATTGTAGAAGTCAATTTTTTCGTGGGACATTTTCATATTTTATTACTCCTAGTCTATTTTCTATTTTTTTTTCTTTTCCTTCTCTATTTTTTCTATTTTTTTTTTTTCATTTTAATTCCATCTGATATTTTAGTACCATTTTTTTATCACCCATATTTCTCACTTTATCTTATACCTTTATTATTGCATTATTATGAGCTACCACTTTACCGATCTTTTTTATTTATTATTTAATTTTTTTTTCTCCAACTATTTTATTTCATCTATTTATTAAAACACCTTTTTTTATCTGTACTTTATAGTAAATTATTCTAAAGTACAGAATTTTTCAAAATAAGCTTTTGAAATCTTATCGGCAGGATTCAGCATTACCTTAATATCCGGCGAAACGAAACTGGAGTCCAGAGCTAATCGTAACCGAAATTGTTTCCCAAAAGCTGTGAATTCATACTGCGGATGCGGGTCCCAAATTTCTGCCTTGGAGTGACGAAAGTGCCCGGTGTGGTGCCGTTTCGCTCCTGTAAATTCGTCCACTGAAATGATACGTTTTTTTTTTTCTAAATTAGAAATTACATAAATTCCCAAAAAGAAATTGTCGCAAATTTTTTAAA
Organism: Gasteruption jaculator; assembly: GCA_949825005.1. Taxonomy (NCBI): domain Eukaryota; kingdom Metazoa; phylum Arthropoda; class Insecta; order Hymenoptera; family Gasteruptiidae; genus Gasteruption; species Gasteruption jaculator. Next base: position 3,332,220 of record OX463768.1, read on the forward strand.
ATTAAAATCGAATGACTTCAAATTTTTTTAAGCCTATTTACAAAGAGAGCAGCGGCTGGTATATATATTTTTCTGAGGCACCAACATCCCCAACATAAAATAAAATATAAAGGCCTCGTAGAAAATAAATAAAAAAATAATAAAACAAAGGGTTCTTTCCTTTTCCGAGCAATAAATTATTCCAATTTCAAAGGACAATTTCTTTTATTACCTATTGTCACAGAAACAATATTTTCTGCTTCTTCTTCTTCATCTTCTTCTTCTCTTGCTGACCGAGAACGTAATTTGAGAGATAAATAAGTGGACTGATTTTCCAGTTGATTGAACTCCGATAATAACGATATTTTACAGTCAATTAAATGAATTATGCGATGAGATAACAAAACTTCTGGCGTGATTACCATCAATTGTGCATCGAGGAGATGCGTGTGCGATAGAAGCGAGGAAAAGCAAAGACAATAGTAACGAGTAACAATAGTAAGGATACTCACAAGGATCTTCATATTGATTCTGACTGATTTTTATTGGCCTGATAAACTCGAGATCTCCTCGACTGCTGACCGGGATCTCCAATGGCAAGTCGCCGGGTCTCGTTTTTTGTTCCGGTGATGACGATGACGATGTAACTGGAAGATAAACGGACAAACAAATCTTGAATCCACTGATACGAATTTGTTGCTTTGATTTTTGTTATTGCAAACGTTCAAGTTCCCGTTCCTGTTGGCTACCACTTAGAAAATTCGTAAATGTAAAAGGAGCATTTTAGAATTTTTGAAAAATCAAAGAAACTTTCAATTCCTTTTTACGTTTTCAATTCTACAACTTTGAAAATTTATAACTTGGAAGGAAAATATCTTAGAAGCTTCCCCTTTGCGTGATTTCAAAGCTACGAATCTCTTCTTGTTATTCTGAAAATTTCAAGATTCTAAAAAATTTCATGGCCGATCCAATAATTTTTTAAAGACGCTGAAAATTAAATGGACCTAAGGATTTTTTTTTCCTTCATATTGCAAAAGTTACATTCGCAGTATTGTCACTCCAACATTTCATAAGTTTACAAAAAAGACCCTAGATTTTCCTGCTTTACCTCATTTCAAAGCTGAGGATCTCTACGGGTCACCCTGTAAATTGCAAGTTTCCAGAAAATATCGACTCTTAACGAGTTACCGATTTCTGGAGAATTCAAAATACGTATTTTTGAAAAATCTCAAACAAATCACGTCACCCAACATACCGGACCTGTAAGCAACGGAACAAAAGGAGGAAAAGATCGAAGAATTCTTTGCGTCACTCAATTTATCGCCGTTGGAGCGTCAAATCTGACAACAGCGATGAGCTTTTCGCTCCCGGTTTCTATTCAAGAGCCCTAGGGAGCGCTGCGCAAAACAATAGCCCGAATTTTTGAGACGGAGGCCGATGGGAAAAAGACAAAAGCTCGTCATCCCGTTACAGTGGGTAATCCGCGACACAACGACCGGCTGCAAGAAGCAGTTTCCTTTGTATCGCGGCGAACGAGTGGCGAGGAAAAGTCTTTTGTTTTTGTTTTTTTTGAAACAACAACAACTGAAGCAAAAACAACGAAAGAGACACGAACACCTCTATCGCTGTACTTTATTGGATGACAAATCGAACGACCAGTGCCGCTGCGATACCGCAGCCGCGAGTCTGAAAGCCTATAGGCTTCGGAAGACATTCCAAGCCCAACTGCGTCATTCTGGCGCCTTAGATTGCACATTCTTCTTTTAATTCACCCAGGAGCTTTGAACAAAGGCGACACGGGGAGGCGCGAGACCGATAAACCCCGGCAATTAAACAAAAAACCCCTTAATTACTCAGTCCTCGCGCGTTTCCGTCTCTGCCCGAACCGGGGAAATTGGTCCTGGCCTTGGCACGCATTTCATTCGGAAAAACCATTTTGTAATAGCGGCCTTTCTCGCTCCCTTGGATTTAGCGAATTGACGCAGTTTCCTAATTTAGGCGTCAATCGGAATTGGAGGCGTTTGAGAACCGAACAGTGAACGCAATCGTGAAATTTGAAATTGCGAATGCGAGAGTTGGGTTTCCAGACGCTCCACAATCGAGCCACCGTCTGGAAAAATCGGTTTAGATCGGGACGGAAAGTTCGATTTACAGTTACGATTTGTTACGGTCTGTCGTTATGTCCCTTTTTTATCCTCTCTCGCTGTATTCACATATCGGGTAATGTAGGCTGTCTGGACAATGACGCCTACGACATCCACAATGCGACACATCCTCTTTCCTATTTTTCTCTTTCTTGTTCCTTTCCTTCCTTTTTCCTCTTTTGGCGTGTAAATATATATGGTACTTGCATATATGCACCGCGCAGTGCATTAATTTTCCGAATTCTGAGAAATAATTGACTTCCCAATTTAAGCCTCGTGAGCTATATTCTTTGTTCAGCTGGTCCAAGAGTTAGAACCTCTAAACAAACGCCGAGTGGATCGTGGACGTTGCGAGTCGAAAATTGACTTCAATGAACCTTGGACGCGTTTCATTAGTGGATAAATCGTAGCTTGCAACTGCATCGGCACTGCAACCGATTTTTTATGTGAAGTTTCTCCAGAAATTGGGTAAAAATTGAGGTTTCAAGAATGGGGTCGAAGAATGTGAATTTGATCCGTAGAGTAGATCGCTATTAGAAATTAGTGATCGGTAATTATATTATTGGTAGTTAGGTTTTTTTTTAGGTAGGTTTTTATGGGTATACCCGAAAAATTCGAGGTTTGGAATGAACCTTTGGAGATTTTCGGGAGACCCTTATCCGATGTATTTTTTTCCGAGGAATCCAAATCTGTTAATAAAATTCATAAAATCCTACGGGAAATATAATTTTTCCTCAAAAAACCTACTTTTTTCCACCTTCCGCTAGGATTTCACCGAATTTGACATTTGCAATCGATTCTACGGGAAAAATTACCCCTAAGAATGACTTGTCCAACCCCATTTTTGAAACTTTAATTTTTACCCCATTTTTGGGGGAAGGGGTATGTATGCCCAAAAAATCGACTTTTGGAAACTTTTTTTCCCAACCTTGGGAAGACCCATATCCGATGTATTTTTTTCCGAGGAATCCATTTCTTTAATTAAAATTCCCGAAATCCCACGGGAAATCGGATTTTTCCCCAAAAAACCTACTTTTTTCCACCTTCCGCTAGGATTTCATCCAATTTGACCTTTGGAATCGATTCTACGGGAAAAATTACCCCTAGAAATGACTTGTCCAACCCCGTTTTTGAAACTTTAATTTTTACCCCATTTTTGGGGGAAGGGGTGGGTATGCCCAAAAAATCGACTTTTGGAAAAATTTTTTTTTCACTTTCGGGAGACCCATATCCGATGTATTTTTTTCCGAGGAATCCATTTCTTTAATTAAAATTCCCGAAATCCCACGGGAAATCGGATTTTTCCCCAAAAAACCTACTTTTTTCCACCTTCCGCTAGGATTTCACCGAATTTGACATTTGGAATCGATTCTACGGGAAAAATTACCCCTAGAAATGACTTGTCCAACCTCATTTTTGAAACTTTAATTTTTACCCCATTTTTGGGGGAAGGGGTAGGTGTGCCCAAAAAATTCGACTTTTGGAAACTTTTTTTCCCAACCTTGGGAAGACCCATATCCGATGTATTTTTTTCCGAGGAATCCATTTCATTAGTTAAAATTCCCGAAATCCCACGGGAAACCGGATTTTTCCCCAAAAAACCTACTTTTTTCCACCTTCCGCTAGGATTTCACCGAATTTGACATTTGGAATCGATTCTACGGGAAAAATTACCCCTAAGAATGACTTGTCCAAACCCATTTTTGAAACTTTAATTTTTACCCCATTTTGGGGGGAAACACAAGTTTGAAGTTTAGAATTACCATGAAAATGGTGCAGAAACGATCAGAGCGGAGAAATCTGATTAGTCTTTATAGCGACCTCACTATTTCGAGATACATCACATCTCATTTTTACAATAGGAAACGTGAATAACAAAAAATGATGATTATTAGAAATTTATCAAAAATCACGTAAGAAATACATTTTTTTTAAATTTTATTTCTCAAAAAAAAAAAAATTTTGAAGCGTTAACAGAACGGCGATTTATATAGTTTTGGCTTTATTTTCCTGGCGAAATTGCTGGCTATAAAAATTGCACACTTCATTTCGCTGTTCTATTATTGTATGGCGTTTGTTATATCGCCTCGGACAAAGATTAGACGCAGTAATGGAGTGTCAAAAAAAATAAGCTAATTTTACAAGCTTGAAAACTGGACTTTTGTTGACCAAAACACGGGACTCTTTTAACCCATTTGCAACAATCCATAACGTATTGGGGTCTCTGTGTTTCGATTTTCCCGTACCTATCGTCACAGCGCTGGCAAATAGCCGGCAAAAAGTAAGCCAGTAAGTGCTGTTTATTTTCCGGGAATTGCAAAATCTCAAATCCGTGGTGTTACTCTCTGGTAACAGTGGACTTCTGTTTAAAGCTAATAATAGTTATTCAAGAAAACGTTACAGTTCTCTCTCTCTCTCTCTCTCTCTCTCTCTCTCTCTCTCTCTGGGTTCGAAAAAGCATTAGGAACGTTGCCATTGAAAACAAGCCGCGTTATTTATTTCCGCGGGGAAATTCCAGGGGAGACCGGAGGGGGTTATCGGCTAAATGCAATTTCCCATTATCACCCGCCAACGTCCGGATTGATTTGCTAACACGCGAAAGACCATTATTTGGAATTTGCACTCGTCCAAGTGGTTTATTCCCGAGGCTCGAGCGCTCGGTTGGGAATGGTCCGAGAGCCCGGTGTTCCGTGGTAACGGCGAACTGGATTATTACTTTCAAAGATTCATAGTTAAAATTAGAAGCAATAAATAGCGAGTAGCAATTCCCATAAAAGAAAATACACGGAATACGTGCCCGAGAGGTCCACTGCTCCGGCAGAAGAGAGAAAGAGAGAGACCCAAGGGAATCGTATGACACAGCAATTGTATGGAATTATGAATGATATATGTATATTTCAATGTGTTTGACTTTTGACTCAATGAATACATCCTAAAGCGCAATAATAGCGAGCAAAACCATGAAACGTACGTACGTACGTGTGCAATATGTACATATATATACATATATTTTTAGTATATGGTGAGAGAAGCTGCCTCGAGTCCGACTTATTATACCGAGTCTCGGGAGTCGTTATGGTTCTCTCTCTTCCGTTCTCGGATGGTTGGTTTAAATCGATCGGTGAGTCATGCACGCATGCAAAATAACTATACAACTCGTAACACGCGCCAAAAACAGGGTTTTCAGGCTCAAACACGTGTGCGAGGATCTAGAGTACGACCGCTCAATGCTTGCTCTTACGTCCGATCCGGAACCGATCGGGACTCGGCTCGAAATCCTGGATCAAATCGGATGGTGCCGCCTTGGTCCAGGAAATGTCACCAAAATTGCGGTGAGGCTCGATTTCCCGAAATTTTTATTGCTGTTATTATTATTATTATTATCATTATTATTATTATTATTATTATTATTTATAATTTATTATTATTATTATTATTATAAATTTAGAGAAACCGCTTGCCTCCTGAAGGAAATTGTGGTTTTCTGGAATTTGAAAATGGGAATTTGCAATCGGATCTTCCTAGGTCATAGGACCTGTCGTGACAAGATCTATCGTGTGCGTAAAACGAATTTGCCATTTTTCGAGTAACACGTGCTTCTTCATTAGCCTCCTGCTCCATTCCGTAGTAAAAATTGCAACGATACACTGGAATCGACTATTTACTTTTCCTCGCTAATCTGCGAATGTCTATCTCTTACGCTTACCACGCTAATTACGACATCGCGCGACATCGGTATCTCTCACGAAGCGTGTCTCAAGCGTATTCCGCAAGACACTTTCGAGGAATTACGTGCCGAGAGTGCAAGGATAAGAGAGGAAGGCACTCGAATGGGACGAAAGTTGTCGAAATTTTGCTGTTTACTCGAGAGAGGAAGGAAGAGAGTCCAAGGGACTTGACGCGAGAGGAAAATCGTTGAAATTTTGGTGTTTACCCGAGGAAAATGGCGGCCGATAAGGGACAATACCATTTTTTTTTCGGCCAATAATGTACAAAAATTGTGGGGGTTCAGTTTTAGCGAGGATTGACTCTCGGTTACCCCACGTACTTTTAAGCTACTGTTGCTTCTTGACACGTGGACCCATATTGACCCCTATGGGGTAACTGAGGGTAAAAATTGTATTAGGAAAATTCTGAACTTCTTCAAAAAAAAAATTTTTTTTTTAATTCCAATTAATCAAATTGAAGCTGCATATTTTAAATATATTATTTCTGTAAAACTGATGAGCAAAAATTGCAAATTGTTAAAGGGCGAGTGATAGAAAACTACTAATTTCATGCGAATGGAATTGCTAATTTAAACAAAAAATCTCAAACTTTTCGTGTATTTTCAGCTGAAAAAGCTCGACCACCTCCTCGAATGCAAGGGAGAGAAAATTGATGTTTCCTGAAGCCAAGGTAAATATTACAAGCCGGTGGTGCGACGATTTGGCTTGAAGCTGAGGCATCGAGGGGTATAAATGCCAATAAAGGATTCTCGCAAATCGTTGAGATGTATAAATATTTACGGAACGAAGAGAAGGAACGTGTCATCATCATGTTCTTGTTCATCTCCATCTCTCTCTCTCGCTCTCTTTGTAAACTATCATCCACTTGAATAGCAACTATTGGAAAGGATTAAATGATAACGATGATGACGATGACGGACGCTTTCGTCTGGTTATTTTCTACTTATTTTTCAGTTCCTTTTTCTTGTACTTTGATGAACTTGTGTAGGTGTGTGTATGTGTGTGTGTGTGTTTGGTGTATATTCATCAGGCGTATTTACAAGAAATGTACTTTATATTTGTCATGTTTGTGTCGTTCGTATGCACGTATATTTATACACAAAGATGTGTATATATAAAAGAGAAGGAAAAAGTTTCTATCCCTATCGTCTGACCGACGTATTCCGTATCCTGTATCTCGTGTTGGGGTATCATATTATCGTTATACGAAGCATTTTTCTTAGCTGACAAGAACCGCCTTTCTTCTTTAGAAAGAATCATTTTCCCACCAGAACGTGACGATCCACGTGTCATTTCGTTGTTACACGTTTCTTCTCCGTCATTATAATGATTTACATGTTGAGAAATTTCATAATAATCTTTCTGTGGTAATTTCTCTGCTTTATCTTTTCTATACACACGGCAATGCAAGAAACGGTTTTTTTTTTTTTTTTTTCATTGTCGTGCCTCGCAGTGGATGAGAAATAGAAATGTCGACGGGAGATAATTCCGAAGTTGTGAAAGACAAGAATTTTCTTATTCCTTCTCTTGGTTTATTAATGCTTTTCTCTTGAAATTTTTCGAAGTGGGCGTACGTAATTGTTGCTCATTTATTATAACGCAAAATCATTTTTGAATTTCGAAATATCCTATAAGAAAAAAATTAAAAAAGAATCTTCGATATTCCATCTTTTTTCTCCTTGGATCTTTGGAATTGTTTTAGTTTCTCTAATATTCTACTATCTACTAATTTGTTTCAAACTTGATCGGTATTATAATTTTAAAATACTGAAAAATCAGTTGAAAAATTAGTATCCTTTTATATACATTTTTTAATTGATTTTTCAGTATTTTTAAAATTATGATTGATTTTAAGATGTTCGAAAGTTAAAAGAAATTTTTTTGAGAGAAACGGAGATTCGAAAATTACTGTGGAAATTGAAATTTTAGTATTTTCCGTTTTTCTGAATCCGTTTTTCTGAAAAATTTCCCATCAATTTTCAAGCATCATCGAATTAGAAATACATTTAATGACCCCATTTTTCCAGAATTATAATTTTCAAAAATCCTACGAATATTTTTAAAACATTCTCCAAGTCTCAAAATCTAATTTTATTTTTGCTTCGACTTCCATAATTATCTTTTTCTTCGTATTTCAGATTATAATCTAAATATTTCGAAAAACTGCAGGTATTTCTTTCCAAAAAAAAAACGTCTATTTTAAATATACTATAAAAATCACGTGGAATTTTGTCCACAATTACAAAGTTCAGTTCCAAAAAAATGTATAATATCCGACTTCTCTCTTTTTCCCCATAAATTCGCATTTCAATAGCGATTACCATTAAAGTATTTCGCGTAAAATCGAAAGAAATCGAAAAGCTGCCAATTCCATACTCGTAAGAAAACATGTATTTACCTCCCTGGGTGGCCCGTATACGCGATAAAATATGTGATAAGAAATAACAATGAAGGGAGAAACGAACCACCCTTTTCCCTATTTGTACTTCATTCGTAATTATTTTAATAATCAGCAGATTTAATATCTCCTATGTAAACTCTCTTCGATTGTGTGCGTTTCCTACGTGCGTGTATGCGTTGCACAGGTCGCGGTACATACACGTCGATTTTTCTTATAGCTCATTAAAATCCTGTAATTTTATTCATACAGGTATGCATAAAAAGTACGCATAAATTCTCATAAAACTCGTTGGATCTTGGAACATTACTACTTTCCATTTCATCAAACGATTAAGCCGTAATGGGGTCTTTCCAGTCATGGCGAAGTTTAACACTCTAACGGATTATTTAAAAATTATCGTACCTACGGTGTATAGTGACTCGGGGAAAAGTGAGAAGTTCGTTATTTCATATATTATCATTACTATTCAATAAACTCAAAGAAGGCTGACGAGAATCCTTCGTTATTTTTCCCGTCTTTTGATAAAAGAGAGGTACATTTAAACAGCAATTTCAAATAACTGGAATTTCTAGAAAAATAAAATCGCGAATAAATTTATAAAAATAGAATTCACGGTTTATAATTTTTAAAAAACGAGAAATTGCTTATTGGTTATTTCTCAAACGCCAAATCGTCTTTTTTTTTAATCTCAGGAAATTTCGTATTTCCAAGAATGCAATTTTTCAAGAATTTCCCAAAAATCGACTTTCGAAAAATGTAATTTTTTCAGATCTCTTTACTAACGCGTTAAATTCCATAATTTCAACAAACCATTTTAAATTTCATACTCCAATGCCGTTATTTTTATGCGTTTGCATCTTTTCGTTTCATACATTTTTGCAAATAAATTTTTTTATTTTATCACTTGTTGATTTTTCATTTCACAAATTTTTACGAGTCAATACTTTTTCCTTCTTGATCGCGTTTAATCAATATATTCGCGTAAAAACAAATTTGGATGTTTTTTTTTTTATATCAAAACCTTGACTTTTCGGGAAACCTCTTGAATCCTTTTCTTGATTTATCTTCAAGCGTGTGAAGAAATGGGTGCTCTAGCAAAAAAGTTGGTAAAACACACACACACACACACTTACAGATCTAAACCCAGACTGGTAACTCGATTATTAAAATCCAGACGAACAAAGAGAGCTAAAGTTAAGACTAACTATAGCATGTATGTTTCAAGAATCCCTGGAGCGAATGGAGAAAAAATTATACATATATATATATATATATATATACATACACGCATGTGTATGTATACTATAACAGTATATATTCATTGTCCAGGAACGTTGCAAGTAAGAGACATCGATAGCAAGAGGAACCAGTCGATAAATCTTAGTGCCGCTCCCTTACTAACTCGCTCTAGTGTAACGAGAAGAAGCAACATCGATGAAAGTGTCCGGATCCATGAATGCATATTATGCATTTACATACAAGCCTCCGCATGATTATTATTTACACGTCATATTCATTCAGTCTTAACTAAACTTAACTGAACTTCCCTTTTTCCCCCCTTTTTTTTTCTTCATTTATTCGACTAACGACTTCTCTCACTTTATTCAAGCTGCGAGGGGGGAATCACCTTATTACGACATTATTCAAATTAATGTCGAAGAAAAGAGGATTATTAATGCGCCGAGCCGGAGAGCAAGAATGAAATTACCAAATTGTTGACGCGATGGAGAAAAAAAAGGAAGGAAGATTATTATTTCTGTCTCCACTCGAGACCCAATTTGCACGAGGAGTGCTCCGAGACACTTCCCGCTGTGAACTTTGAACTAATTCAGACCGTGATGATCATGAGAATTTCCCATACCGGGTGCTGGGTTTAGCAGTTTTTAGTAAAATTAGTATACGAGTGGGAAGTTAGAATTGAAATTTTAGCAGGATTAGAAAATAATTAATAAAAAACATTAAGAGTCAAAAACTAATTTGTAACATAACTTACAATTAGCTTTTTAATTCTTCAATTAAATTTACAGTTATGTAACTTCTCAATTGGCTAATTCAATTATTTATTTACTTATTTAGCGCAAGAATTATAATTTTGGACAATTTATAAGAAAAATTTCCCGATCGCACTTTTTAAGCTTTTCAATTTTAATAATTATTTGTAGTACTAATTTAGAAATTCAAGAAATATTGAGAAGTATCATTTTTTAAAAATTAACATAATTTCATAAATAATGCACAAATAAAATTAAAATAATTTCGTTCAATGCACAAATCGATTAACTTCATTTTTTCCATTTTTTAAATTTCTTATTTGCAAAGGATTTCAAAAATCAATGTATGCTATTTTATCATTTTTGTCAACTTCATTTTTTATGGAATTAATCTCTGTATTTGTGGATTGAACGGCTCATATCACGCATATCGAGTGCCATTGAAAAATATAATATTTCCTAACCAAGAATATATCATATCAAAAATATATAATACAATTCATATCAACCACCTCCCTTCAATTCTCGCATACATTTATGCATTAATTTTGTTTTGCACCAATAGGAACCACCGTGAAACATAATATATCGACACGAATTCACTCCCATGATAAACGATTGGTAAAATGCAGATGGACGTCTGCTTGCATCTATCTGCACAAGGATGCAGGAGACTAATCTTTGCCCAGGATGAAATAAGATGGAGCTGAAGAAAGAGACGTATCAAGGATTTGCTCGGAGGATTGCTCGCAGTTGCCTGGTGCGTTATTACATTCTATATGCATCTATTTCCATGCAATAACAACAACAACAACAAAAACCATAGGACACAAGAAACGTACGCTTCTGCAGCATGCTTGCGTAACAAGATAATGATTATATTATGTTCTGTTAAAGTGGGCGAAGTGGATGTATATATATGTATATATATATATATATATATATGTGTGTATATATAAATAAGATAGATCATTCGAATACGCTTTCACCCCAAGCTTTTGAAATGCGTGGGTTATCTACAAAAGGGCCTGTTTTATATCACCGGCAATGGATGCATGTAGTTGTCGGTAATAACCAAATGATATGCAAAAAAAAAAATGATTGAAGTAACCACACGTGTATTTTCAGATCACCCGGTATGTCGATTCAGAAATTCGGGTAGAAAGTGATAGTAGCGACTCTTCGTGATATTTTATGACAAATTTCGTAGAAACCGAATTATTATTTTAGAATTTAAAAAAAATGGGATTTTTAGTGACTCCTTCTTAGAATTTTTAAAAAGCGAAAGTAGCGGAAACGAGAGTGGAATCGATTATTTGCAAATGACTTTTGAAAAATGAGAAATTTATTCAGATTTATAATAACATAAAATATTAAATGTAAATTTCCGTTTCTGCGTTACTGCGGAATGGGACTTACTGTGTTGCACTAAAAAATTGAATTTTATGTTAATAAGTTTCATCAGAACCCACCGGATTATCGAGATCCGAGGAATAAAAAAATTACGGATAAATCCCGGGTAACCCGTTGACTTGCAATTACGAATTGGAGTAGTCATTCGTTTCATGTGCATTGCGTTTCATTTGTATGCCAAGGGATTAATCGAAACCTGGATAATCGCACCCCGATTAATCTGTATTTAGCATTTTTTTTGTCACCCCATGGATTTCGAATTTCGAGTTTCGAGTTTCGGAATTTAAAATAATAAGACTCTCCGAAGACAAGACCTACTTAACCCTATCGTGTTTAAAATTGAATTTTTGAGGACCCACTAACGCTCTGGGTCTTCTCCAAAAATGAATGGGTAAAAATTGAAGTTCCTAAAATGGGAATGGTCTATCTCAAAAAAAAAAATTTACGTTTTCACGCCCAATTGGACCAATTGTCATCCAAATGGCACTCCTGCCTGTCTTATAAGACCTCGGTCCTCTCCTCCAAAAGAATGGGCCCGAATTGAAATTTCAAAAATGGCCAAATTTCAGTTTCTACGTCAATTTGGACCAATCATCAGCCAGATAACGCTCCTGACGCATGATTCTGGAATTTTATCGTCAGCCAATTGGTCGAGAGAGCGAATCTGTCATCGCACTTTCCACGAGATGAAATAATAGTCGGTGAATGAATGAATTGCCATATCCTCGACGATCTCTCGTTGGTTCATTCATTCGAGTATCGATTGAAGAAGATGCAAAAGACAACTTGTTATTTCCACAATTTCTCATCCTGTCACACACTATGTGTGTTATGCTCGTTCGTTTAAAAGTCGTTCCTTCACCTCTCGTCGTGTCTTTCTCTCTCTCTCGCTTTTTTTTTCCTATCTTTTTGTATTTTTATCGATGGAGGAGGAAACGCGTTACGTGAGCCTTCAAGAGTAGGTGGACGAGTAGGTCGCAGACTGCGTGGCGTCGACCTCGAACTGGCCCGGCCCTCTTCTTCTTCTTCTTCTTCATTCCAGCAACGATTCGATTGAAATCATCGAAGCCACTTTTTTTTTCTCTCGATCGGTTCGAATTTCTTTCGGGATTTTGTTTCTCCCTTTTTCCGATCGGTTCTCGGCCTTTCGCAGCTTCTAATTGATATTTAGCTTCCACTGATGTCATTATTAATGATAGATCCGCGGATAGGCGATCCATTTAAGGCTGCTCTCGATTCGACGATCGCACGAAGAGAATGCTTTCGAACAGAGTTTCTTGGTTTCGATCGAGTTCTCTTTATTGATCGATTTTTAACCCTTAGCTGGCTTGTATATAATAACGTAGTCCTCATATTGGGGCTTTTCAAACCCCACCGATAAAAATTAGTGTCGTCTGGAAGCTACTGAATTTATTTACTTAAAAAAAAATTGTATAATTGTTGTTAAATTATATTAATTTATTGCATAATTATACTATTTAGTATAATTATAAAATAACTTAAGCGAGAATTTAGTATAATATTTTATAATTATACTATTTAGTGTGACCAAAAAATTGTAGATTTTTTTTTACAAAGAATAGTCAAATTGGAGCTGAACCAGACCAAGATGTCCCAGACCCCAGTAGGCTAACGCAGGGTAGAAACTTGCATTTTTGCAAAGAAAAAAATTCTAACGTCAAACTAATTTCTCTTGAAAAATTATATATTTAGAATTTAGGAAATTTGAAGATACAGTAATTAATCACTTTCAACACTATTTTTATCGCCACTATTTTTACTATTTTTGCAAAAAATAAATCCTAATAATAAACTAATTTCTCTTACAATATATTACAGGATCTTCATAGAGAGTTCAATTTCCTAAATTTGAAGATAAATAACAATTGATCACGTTTTACATATAATAGACATTTTTTTTTTAATTATTAATTTTGTAAACGCATAAATACGCTTCTGAGCATTTATGTCGTTTTAATTGTTAATGACAAGTTCCAGGTTTTAATATTGCAACAGAGTTGTATTCAAAGTTATAAAATAAATTAGGGACAGAGAATGAGGCATTTTTCAAATATAAAACTGGTGAAAATTAACGAAACCTGATTGAAATTTCAAAAAACCGAGTTTCACGTGCAATTTGAAAAATAAATCTTGATTTTCTTTTTAAACCGTGGTTTCCAAACTTGAGGATATTATCGATAGGTGCTGTTTATTTTCAAGGCCGACGAATTTCCAGCCGCGCTCGCTTTGTTATCGAAAAAAATTAATGCAAAATAAAAAAGACGACGAAGAAAGGGCGAAATGTGTATAATAATTGGTGGAAACGCGTGATGTGTACAATATGCTGAGCTCGACAGAAACTCGAGTTGCTGCACGCCACGCACTTTACGTGCATCCATCGACTACTTTTATTACGTTAGTAAACTTTTGCTTCTTATGAAAATATCATGTTCTCAACAAAAAAAAGAAAGAACAACATGTATACACATGGATATACAGGGTGGCTATTTTCGAGTGGATTTTTTTCAATCAATTTATCCTTATTTCAATCATTTTTAGCGGCAACATTGGTTACGTCCTGAAACTGGTACGGTGGTAAAAAAAAAAAGAGGTATGAGTCGAGTAAATAATATGCATATGAAAATAGTTTATTATATAATATCTATTTATATGTGCAGCTGTTTAGGAGCTTGGAGAATTTCGCTGAGAAAGAAAAATTGGAAGAATTGAAAAATTGGAGAAGAGAAAGACCAATATATTATGAATATTACATTCGGATTAGATAAGTTTGTATAATTAATAAATTAGTTATTTAACTAGCGAGATAAGAAGGTATGAGTCACTGGCACCTTTCCTGATTTTATAAAAAGCGAAACAAACCAGTCCTGAAAGGAACTCACACAAAATGAATGGTTGAAGCTATGATATTTTAAAATTTCCAGAATTTCGCTAATAAAGGAGAGTTGGAAGTTGAGTGTGAAATATTAATTTATTCAATTCGGATTGGATTATTTGACATAATTAATTGTTTAGTTGGCAATTATTTAGTAGCAAAATCCATTGATTAAAAAAATCAAGGATAGAAGGAATTAAAACTAAATAAATAATTGTATAATTATAATTATATAATTTCTATTTCTGTTTGAAACTATTTAAAAAATTGTAAAAATTTCGCTGATGCAGAAAAAAATAAAAAAATTGAATAATTGAAGAAAAGAAATAACAGTAGTGTGATATAATAAGATTATTTCATTGGGGTTAGATTAATTAGTATAATTAATTGCTTACAATCAGTTGTCTAGTTATCTGGAGGTGAAAGTACAGGTCTCACTCGTCCCTTTTCTGATTTAATAAAAACCGAAACAACATAGCCTTGAAAACAGGAAGGGACGCAAACGTGTTTTATAAGTATACCTGGGTGTCTTTTTATACTGTACTTGTTTACACAATGAATTTTTACACGGTTTTTTTCAAGTGCTTTGCTCACTTTGACGCAGTTGCAAAAAGACATAGCGATTACTGCGTGCGAAAATTATGGGAATCCTGCATGAATATTTCAAATCCACCTTTCCTTTGAAATACCGTACAGTGCACCTGTGTTTGTTTTTTAATTCACCTAAAATACAAATAGAAAGTATACTAATTGGCTGCCAGGTACGCGTTGCTGATCACAAACGATGGAAATAAACCTTTTTTTTTTGGTAAGAAATGTAAGACGCAGGGTACAAAGAAACCAAGAGTTTTCTTAAATTATGGATAAAAATCAGTTTCTTGGTTGAATTCGTTTAAAATGAAGAGGATTTCTTTGATTCAAATATTTTAATTATGGAAATTTTATAACCTTCAAGGAAAAACTGCAAACAATATTCTAATTAAATGTTAATTTTGGACATTTTACAAATGAAGCTTTTAATTCTATGCAATTTTCTCAATAAAAATTCTAAATTTTGGAAAATTGCAGTAGAAATATAAATCCTAGAAAACCTCCAGACTAAAAATTACATTTTTGGGGAATTTTTCTTCAATAAATTATGATATGAATATTTTATATTGTTATTTTTTATTTTCAGTATAATCCACGAAATACGTAATAATAAAATACGTTTGAGTAAAAATTATCGGTGTTGATGGAAACTATGTTTCTTAAATTGTTCAAACCACTAATAAAAAGCACCTGATTAATAAGTAAAAATTCGAGATTAATGTAGATTTTGAAATTGAGAGTGCTCCAGGATCTGGTGATACCAGGTTTTAATGGATTTCACTGATTGTAACTGATACCTACCGGAAGTATCGATATCTGGAAATTTCTCGGAAGTAAATGGTCAAAAGAATATATATATATATATATATATATATATATATTTTATATATATAAAAGTCACCCTATATGTATATTCATTTACAACAAAAATATACGTTTCCAAGGTACACCGAAGCATAAAGTAAGAAACGTATAGAAGTAAGTGCGTAGACAGTGATAGTATTGGTGGTCATCGTCGTGGTGAGTTTTTTAAAACGAGACACACGAATAACATAAGAAGGAGGAAGATAAATAAAGAAACGTGTATCAATGATAATGATAAATTTCTTCTTTTAACCTCTCTTCTTATTTTATTTATTCAGTTAGATCTTCAAGGAGTCAAAGTAATGAGTTTTACTATACGGCCTTTACAAGGCCGTCAAGAATCAAGATCTATCCATTCTTTTTCTTACTCGCTGTTAAACGATCGCGTCACGATTGATTAAATAATCAACTGTCTTTTATTAGTATTTATACGTAAACCCGAGGATTGCGTTCCCTACCCCTCCCGTGGATTCATTCCCATACCTTTCTTTTCTCAACTTTGGAGGAACCCGAGATTTCTGATATACGAGGCCCCCGAAAAACAAAATTTCCGTAATTATATTATAAAATATATGTAAAAAAAATATCCATATACACGAGAAGTGGCTGATTTGTTGTAATCGAAATTACATTTTTCTATGCATTTCGGTATATGCTGATATATATTAAAATGTATCCTAAAGTATATACGAATATTTGTAGGATTTCTATTTTTTTGAAGGTAATATATTTTATTGACATGAGGATTTATTTATTTTTTTAGCGCCTTGAAAAACTCTTTCACGGAAGCAAAAATAAATTTATATTTAATTAATTAATTTTTTCACGGGGGTAACTCGAATAACTCCGAATGGTTACTAACATTTTCTCAAAATTCGGAAAAATTCGAGATTCCAATATTAAAAGACCAAAAAGAATCTTACCTTCGTTGCTGAGGTTGTCGTGCTGCCTCGGTTCGAACGGCACAACTCCGTAGAAATTGCTGCTCGACGAGGTTCCATTAAAATCCTCCCTTCGATCGGCTGCATCGTTATCCAGCGAATCAAGGGCAGTCGTAACTTTGCTATTACGCGTTCCCGTCCAGAGGATGATAAGCAGTAAGATAAGCAGAATTATAGCGAGAGAGGCAGCGATAGTAGTGAGACGATTTGAAATTCGCGACATGATAAACTTCGCCAACTTTTCTGCACCGTTTTTCTTCCAATGTTGCTCCTATGTCCTTATCTCTCTCTCTCTCTCTCTCTCTTTTTTCGTATTCCTCCAAACGTCACATTTATATTACCGTCTCGCTCTTCCAAAGAAACCAAGTCTCCAAGTTCGCTTGAAACTCAGTTACTCCAAGTCCAATTTCCGGGTAAATCTGGGCATATTTTTTCTTCCGTAAAAGAAAAATTGAAAATTCACCGATTGGTTGGAAATTCCATTTCCACTGGAATTCTTTGGAACGTGAATTTTCCTCGAAGAGAATTTATGTATCAATTCATAGTCCAGGGGATCACTGGAGTGTCGTTGTTTCTAACCATCCGGAAGATTACCCGGTTGCATTTTCAAAATATCTTGGGACGTGGTCTAAAAAAACTTTTTTTTTCCTAATTTTTCGCTTGAAAGATTCAACCGTTCGTTCTGGATGCTGGTGATGAATCTCGTCGACGGTATTTGTACCGCTGCTCAATCTGGAACAGAAAATTTGCGATAGTTATCGATATTGTTATCGCAAAGGGCGTATCTTATTTTACGTGGACGGACTTTCACCGATAAACCACGAATTTCATTATCGATGATGATTACCAATAATGGCAATGAAATTTTTTAATGGCTCGTAACTCAGATTCGAGGAGATGCAATTTCAGTGGGACGATTTACGACCTTCTGATTTTATTTCCTGATTGGAAAAATGAGTTTCGGTATCGGGATGAATTTTTCTTAATTAGTTATCAGAATCTTTTGTTTGTAATTGTAATATTTTGTGCAATTTCGAAAATTAGGGATTTTAATAAAATTGAGAAATACCCAATTTTCGACTGTACATTGTGTATTTCTCTCTCTCTCTCTCGTACCACTTTAGATTAAAGTTTCGCTCTATCAAGTTCCTTATTAATACCTCGCGAAGGATTTGGAAATATCCTTTGACATTTTAGAAGTTTGGATCTCAGGTAAATTAAAGTAGCGAAAGATTGCGAAATGGAGATAACAGGTGCGAGCGGCTAAATACTAATTCCACGTCGATTTATATTCGTTCAATGAATATTTGGTGTTAAATGAAAGAAGAAAAAAAAAACGATCGATTGAATGTGAAGTATATCTATACGTGCGAGTATAGTAATCGCGACGAGAATAGTATGACCTAGACCTCAGTGTTAACTCCGAGGTCAGTAGCCCCACGATTTACTATAAAACCAACATCGGAACTCGTATATGATGACAAAGATCTTTATTAAAATGACTATCTAACGGCGTCACTGCGATGCTGATACGTCTGTCTCTTTATTTATTTAAATACCAAAGAGCCGTAGGAAAAAAAAGCCTTTATACATTATTTACACGCCCAGATAAGATTAAAGTCAAATTTAGCCGGGAACGGGCGTTGGAGTCCAAAATTCGTGATCGCAAGTAGCGAAGTAGTGATTTTCACTGAAAACTATCTTTTGAAAATTACCAAATTTCTTGGCTCACGGATTCAAAACAAATCCCATTGGTTGTTTTACCATTGACACAGTATAATTTTTTTAAAAATCCCTTTTTTTTATCCGTTGGTTGTGGATAAACTATATTTTTCAAATTAATAAATGAATATGGGGACGAGTTACTTTCGAATTCAGTAACTGCATTAAAATTACCGAAGTTCCATGAAGAATTTGCCGAATTTTCAGAAGCGGCAAAATTGGATTCTCAAAATTACGGGTAAAAATTAGCAAATTGCAAGTAATCGATAAGAACAGAAAGGGAGAAAAACATGTAAAAAAAGAAAAACTAACTTTAAAAAATAAATAATTTTCAAATTCAGTAACTGTATTTAAATTACTGAAGTTTTGCAGAGAATTTGCCGAGTTTTTATACCGTAATTGCGAAAATTGGGATTTTCAGTGCCGGCAAAATTAAATACTGAAATGTGACAAAGGAAAAATAATTTCTAAAAGAAAGAAAAACGAATTATATTGAAATTCAGTGAGCGCGTGTAAATTATTGAAGTTTCTTAGAGAATTGGTCAAATTTTCATGGGAAATTTGAGAAAATTTGAATTTTTAGTATCGGCGAAAGTGTGTACTCAAAATTGCGGGTAAAAATTGGCAAATTGCGAGTAACCGATAAAAACACAAAGAGAGATATATGTGCGTAAGGAAAAAATGTGAGAAGAGAAAAATAATTTATAAAATAAAGAAAAATGTAGGTCAAGAAGGCCATCAACATTTCTATAGATAAGAAACGTGCCTTTCATTAATTCCACAATATATCATCTTCGGAGTGGAGCGAGAATATTCATGTGGAGCATCTACATATCCCATTCTCATCTTCGATATCTCATCTCCTCTCTTTGTACCGATACATAAGTTAGATATGGATGTATCTTTTGAAATGAACACATCTGTGTACATTTTATTGTACGCTTGTTTCTTCACCAACATTCTCACACCTACTAATAATTACTTGTGAACGATAAATGCGTGCAAATATAGACTCGTTATCAGTGAGGAAGAAAGGAAGACAGCCGAACCAGGCTTTTAATGAAACACACGTGGGAGAATCTCGTTAGCGGCTTTACTGTGCCCAAACTTGACACGTGATTCCAAAATTTCTATTTCGGTTGGAGAAGAAACCCGGACCTGCAGTTTTCTTTTTACTCTAAATAAAACATTGGTTCGATCCGAGGACGAATGGAAAATTTGCTGAAATGCAACTTCTCGGTGTTGGAATTTTTCACAAATGCGGATTAAGTTGATTTTCTTTTTTTTCGAGTTTTCAAGAGTTCAAGTTACGAACCAGTATTCCAGCAAATTTTTCGAGGTTTTTATGAAGTATCAAAATTTTCCTGTTCCTTTCTGTTTAATTCAGAAAAATACGAGGATGAATTCGATTCCTACAAAATTGTTCGATCGCGTTTCCATCAAAATTCATAATTAATTGGGAAAAAAAAAAGTTCCGCGAATTTCTGGATTTAATTTCAAATAGAACTAAATCGATTCGGGTCAATATTATTCGGGCAATTGATTATAATATTTTTTTAAAAATCCTGTTAACTTTTTCCTTACACAAAACTGTAAACAATCCAGTTATTTATTAGAAAACATTTTTAAAAAATATAGTTTTCCACAATTTGTTTCCTAATATTTTCAATCGTTTTTATTTTTTTAAAAAGGAATTTTTTATTTTATGTAGGAAAATAGAGAGATTGTTAAAAAAACAAAAATGATTGAAAATATTGGAAAACAAATTCTGGAAAACCATAATAAAAAAAAATTTTTTTAATAAATAACTGGATTGTTTCATCCAAATATGGAGTATCTGTGCTTCAAGCAAGACCCTAGTAGAAAAACCCTAGCAATCAGAAGGATTGTATTGGAAGGCGATGAATGAGAAGAAGCCGAATTTGACAAAACAACAAAATCGCAAACTGCTGCGTGAGAAATAAACAATTTTGACAAATCATCGATATTCGAAGTCACGGCACATGCCGATTGTCGTGTGAAAGTCAAGACGATTCGATTCCAATAATACACGATACTGAAATTCTACCTGAATTTCTTGCTGATGCATTCGAGTACCGTAATACAATTTAGATTTCCATATCACTGGTGTAAGAACACAAACATACGTACACGTGTCGCTTCGTACCAAATGTAACATTAAACTCCAATTGAAAAGTTTCCATTTCGACGAGAAAAGCGAACTTTTTATAGCCACCCAAGGCTGGTTCCCATTTTCTCGCTTACAAAAATGGAGAATTTTATTTCTGTTTTCCTTTTTCTCTCGTTTTACCACTAAACTGACCCCGTTTTACTCTGTTTATGTATATAAAGTCGTAAAATTTGCTCCCAATCTCGCTGAAACGATTTTGAAGTTCATTCGAAGAAAGGTAACTGAAAATCGAGAGTATTTGATTGTTCCCCCAGGCGATGAAGAAAAAACTAGTATTTTCCAATTTTTTACCCTCAATAATACGTTTGACTGCGGTACGAAATTAATCACAAAAATGAGTTTTAAGAAAATCTCCATTCAACTTGAATTTAAATAAATTAAATAATATTGACCCAAATTAAAATCAATTTGGGTCAATAATTTCTTGAAATTTACAGAAATTTTAAGAAACCTTATTCTCTTTCTTGAAGTGTATTAATTTTTCTGCACAAAATGTTTTTTTGTTTCTAAAACAAATGACTAAAATAATTGGAAATAAATTATGCAAAAAGTCTAAAATTACTTCTTATGATTCTTTGACCTATACTAATTGTAAGAAAAAGTAGATATTTTAAAATAAAAGAAACTGGATTTTTATATTTAAATATCCAGTATTTATTTTGAGCACAGTTTACTGAAAGCAAAAGTAATTTATTTAAGTTTATAAACTTTCGCAAAATCAACAGAAAATGTGTACCTATTAGAAGGCGATAAATGGTTTACATCGTATCGATATTAATTTAAATAATTGAAATTTATTGAGTCAATAGCAGAATTAAGTGGCCGAATAGTTATTTAATTTATTCCATCCATTCGCATTTCTCGAGTAATTCCGGAATTTTATCAAATATGCGCAAATAAATTGTTTCCGTATTCATAAAATCTCAGTGGGAAATCGCAAATTTTCTATCACATTTAAAATGAGAATGAAACATTTTCTTTGAAAAATTGATTGGAAATTGATTTTGAATTTCGAGATTTCAAGATTTTCAGTAAAACTCATTTTTCATTTTAACGAACAACAGGTTGGTACCCAATATAGATAAATATAAATATAAATATGTACACAAATATAGAAATAACTATGATATATAATAATTAGTAAATTAGAAGGTTTTATAACTTCTAAATTTGTCAAATCAATTTTTAATTTCCAAAAATTGATTACTTGCAAAAATTCAATGTAGTGAAAAATTAGTATTTTTATTAATTTTCTACAGATTTTTTGGAACCTAAAGTTCAATTTGAGAATGTGAGGGTAAAAGGATTTCTGGAAATTCATTAAAATTCTGCAATTTCCTTCAATTGGAAATTGAATTTCAAAATCAATTTCCAATTCCTAAATTGAATTTTGGAATTGGAAGGCGTAGGAATCTCTATTAAAACCATTAGAAAGTTTCTTATTTCTTAAATATGAGATTCCAATTTCCAATTTCCAATTTATTTTAAGAAATGCGAAATTCGACCTTAATTGAAATTGAAACTAAAAGTCAAATTTGAAAACTGAAATTCAAAAGTAGAAATTGAAACCCAATCATAAAATTCGAAGTCCACAAAAAATATCGTGTGTCTCAAACTCGGAATCCCAACCTCAACCAGGAAGCCAAAAATTCTGCCATCTCTCAACACCACCTTGTGACTAAACTCATTACTTTCTATATTTAAAAACTCCTTTTCCTCCGGTAGGTTATCTCCTATTCATAGTCTCTCTTAATTTCCTCTTTTCTTCCAAAAAAGAAAATGTAATAGAAAAAAGAACTTTCTACAATCCCGAAAAACTCTTGCGAATCCACGACTCTCGTTGGAAATCAAACGAAGGCGTTTTGGGTATTACCTTTCGTTCGACTCGAGAAAGATGACTTAAAAGTTGGTGGAATTTCACTCGGGTTTGCGGGAAACGGAGGAATATTTGTGGGATTCTTTCGGGAAGATCGGCACTAACGAGTCTCCACCAGGGGGAGTGAAAATAACCGCGGGTACCGTACACGATATTACTGTCCGAGCGTCGAAGAAAAGGACAACCGTTTCGCAAAGTATAAAAATGCTCGCCGTTCTCGAGCGAACAGCGGTAACAGCGGTATGAAACGCGCGCGCGGAACCACTGACACGCACCAACTGAACCGCGCTCGGAACGTGGACCGTGAGGATAAGAAAGTTAAAGCCTGGCGGATCTTCGAGCTTCCCACTCCGGAGGAGCAAAAAAAAATCACGGCACGTTCACCTGCAACTTCGCAACGAGGGACAGCGACCCTCCTTTTTCGAGGGTTGCAATTTGTAAGAATCTCTCCCTCCATCTTTATTTACATAAACAAACACGAAAAAAACATGTGGAAGTGTATACGAAAATACAGTGCTCGTTTTCACATGGATTTACACACACACGCGTATATACAGGAAGTTTCATTTTAACCTTCATCATCTGAAGAGGCTTTTTGTTTTATTTGAGAATGAAAAAATTTGCCAAACAAAGTTTACCCGCAAGTTCTCTATTTGTATTTTTTGAAAAAAGCTTTATATGTATATGTATAGATAAAAATAAAAATTTTTTTGATTTAGGAAGAAAGTAGGTAAATATTGAAGACGTAATGTAATAGGATAAAAGAGCCGCGAACTCTTGAAATAAATGTAAATAAATGCAAGAAAATAATGAAATTTCAATTATATGGTAATCTATAACTTCTAAAATAGGTTTTCAATATATTTATTTATTTATTATAAACATTTATATAAATATAATAAAAATATTAAAAGTATATGAATAATACAAATTCGCAAATAAAATGACAAATGAATTTTTCATTCGTGGAGAGAAGATACTAATAAAAAAATAGTTGGCACAATTAAATACAAATTTCAAAGCATTCCTTATGTGACCTTAACGGAGCTGCCGAAGGTCACAATAACATTACTATGTAACGCGCCTCTTGAAAACCCATAACTTTTTCGTGGAACATTTTTCGCAAAGGAGTATCGTTTTCAAGATGATCGTTAATCGGCTCTATTATTCAAAATGAAACACCCTGTATTTGTGTATGTGTCATACACGTACATATGCGTATACATATATTGTACGTATGTGTATGTGAAAATAATGACTTTACTTCAGTAAGGGACTTCAGACGTCGTGTTTGGATTAAAGCAGATGTGTTGATGATAAAATTTGAAGGTTATAAAATAAAAAAAGAAAGAAAGAAAGCATGGAAAAAAAGGACATGAAGCAAAGCAACCAGTGCATCAGTTACTAATGTATCAAAACAAAGCCGCTATTGTGGCTGATAAAGTCGTGTTTCGCTCCTTCGTTATTTCTTTGTCGCACTTCCACACTTACATGGTAAAGGTATGTATACACCCGGTTGGTGGAATTAAGGCTCCCGTGAGATTAGAAGAAGTGCATTATGGTACGATTATCGCGCGAGAAGGGAAACAGGTTCCTTTCTGTTTCGCTTGTTTATTGTATATTCGGTGCACCGGTCCTTTTCCGTCTTTTTTTTTTTCATTCTTTATTTATTTACCTGAAAGTAAACACCGCCGTGCATAAGTTTCGGCTGCATTTTCACGGGCAGTAAATAATTACTGTAGTGGTAATAACTTGCTACTCTTTATATACCTTCGTTCATATACATACTAACACACACGCATACACATGAGTATGTTATATAATAATAATTATGCAAAAATAGGTTTTTTTTACTCGCATATTTATTGGCATCGAAAAAAAAATTTTTTGTTTACCTTTTGAAACGTTCGAATGCCTTGTTTCTGTTCGTTTCATTGATACCACCCGTGTTCCTGGAAGAATGGCCGACCCAAGTTCGTTCCTGTTTTCAAGAAAATGAAAAGACGATCGAGAAAAAAGTCAGTATTGCGAAAGAGATGAGATTCATTTGGAAATTAAATGATGTTTTTCTTCAAGCAGGTGACATTGAATTTTTATGAGAACTGAAATGTGTTTATGAGAAATAAAAAGTTCGTCCCGTTTGACCTAATGCCGTTTAATCTACCGCCAATAACAGAACAAATACATTTGCATAAATCCAATACTCTTAATATCGATCATTTTTATGTAACTAAAATATAATTCAAACAATTGGGGTTAAAGTAACTCTAGTGTTTCAAAAACACCCTGGAGTTGGGGTTAGACGGGACTTCTTTGAAAAATTGTTACGTTTTTTTGGGTGTTTTTCAATAATAAATCATTTACTTTTGAGAGATAAATTTCTGGATGTGCTCTTACTGTAGAAGCGATAAGACGCCATTTTAAAGTGCATTTTTATCCGAATGAACCCCATACTGTTCAAGGCGTGACTTTTATCCACCTGGTTCACGGAGGGTTAAAAATAGAGTTCAGCGTCGTTTGCTTGGTATTGTATTATTATTATTAGCATTAAAATTTAAAAAATCCATAAGTAGATCGTTTGCAAAATAATAAATGATGTCATTATTATTATTTTTATTATCGTTTTATATTTTTGTTATTACGGCTAAGAGTACTCGGGGATAAGTGCCTCAAAGGCGTGAAAACTATATACATACACGGAATGCTTGTACAAGGTGCTATAACGCAAAAGAATAATATTATTACAGACGCCCTGAAATAACAAAATAAAATCGATAATAAAACAGCATAAATTAATAAAATTATGAATGACAAGAAATATAAATAAAAACGATAAAATATGAGAGAGCGAAAAAACAATGAAACTATTGACCTGAAAATAAAAATAATAATAATATTATATTATTATTTTTAATACGTGTAAAATATATTTATAAGAACATGCCCAATATATAGCTTATAACAGATTAATAAGAACAATTGGTAACCACTGTGGCAACTTGGTATGAAACTGAGCCATTAAAATGCGTCCTAATTAAAAGAAGCGTGACTCTTAAACCTTAACCTCGACTGTATCGAGTTTCTCAGGGTGTTACTGATAATAATTTATAATCTCAGGGATAGTAATTATTTTCAGTACTTTCCCTTAATGCAACTTTTGTCAAATTGGTCAGTAATTTTGAGGAAGAAATCAGTTTATATCAGTGTTCTATTTTTCTCGGTAAAGTAGGAATCGCTGTTACCTACCAAAAGATTACTTCTTGAGTGATAGATGATAAAGAGAGGGAATGTGAGAAAGAGAGAGCTGTAATTGTAAACTTCTTTGTTCCGAATACGCATTTGTCTATCGGCATAGCTTTGTCGGACCTCGGCGAATTCGCGCCGCGTATTTTCATTCAATTCTGCCCTTCTTCAATTACTGTTCCTTATTACAATTTCGACCCCATAAAGGTATCATTATTTTCTGTTCAAAATACCCATATTTGTAGATAATCGACAAATGGTGCGAAAAGTTCGTCCTTGCAAAGTGTCAATAATGAGCAACGAATAATAGGAATGTCAATTACTGCGATTCTTTTAGAAATAATTAATCATTGTTTCCTTCCAGCGCTTTTCGACGCAATTACAATTCATATTGGAATGTTCCACATTTTAGCGGTAATTGAAACCAGAACGATTACAAGGCTCGTTGGTCTAGGGGTATGATTCTCGCTTCGGGTGCGAGAGGTCCCGGGTTCAAATCCCGGACGAGCCCAAGTGGATTCATTTATTTTTTTTTTCATTGCTAATAATCATTGAAAATCTTGAGACTTGAGATTATTTTCCACAGAAAAGATTTAGCGACGAATTATTATTTTTCCTCGGTACAACCATGGGGACGACATTCAGGCTCAAGTTGACCCAGGAACTCGTGCCCTAACCTCCGGGTATTCGCCAACGCGTGAAAGTGGACCAATCACACTGCGGTGTCGCGACGTCGCAAGTACTGTGCTGAATTGCTGCGACATTTATGACGCGCGTCAACCGACGCTTCGGTTTGAAACGTCAATTGAAGGCTCACGTTTGTTATTTGACGCGGGTTGCAACCTGCCTCCAATCATTGCGACGTCGCGACGCCATGACGCCACGTCTCGATTGGCTGATTTCGATGTGTCGTACATTATAGTACAAATTTATTGAATTTGTTTCATTTTAGCAATTACGGAATCTTGGAAGAGAATAATTCTAGAAAATTTTTTTGTATAATATATATTTTTTGAAACATACAACATTGTATATATATACATACATATTATATATTAATATTTTTGCGTCTAATTAATAAATAAATAAATAAAAAAATATTAGTATATGCAAAGTTGTAGTTCTGCGCAAGCGATAAACTCTACCGACCTGCCCTCTGGAGTATAAGAGTGCAACAACTAATTTGAAAATTTAAAAACAATCGGAACGGAAAATTCGGTATGATCATTCCTTTGTACATATATTCGATTGGATATTGGCAATATAATTGTAAATATTTTAATTAGAAAAAAATCTTGAAAATTATGAACGACTCGAATTACGAAGCATTGAGGCAAAAAAACGTCGCTGAAAGGGAAGCGTTGGTAAGCCGATCTTTTCTAGTTTGTTTGGAATGCAACATAACCTAGAAAAGAGTTCCCCAGTGGTTAATCAAAGCATTTTGTTTGAAAAACGATTCGATTATGTTTCACTACCTCTTTTCTATGAGAAACAGTAGGAAATTATGAGGTTTGAGAATTTATGAAAGGTATTTTTTTACTGGGAGATAAGTTACTGCTATTTTTCTAAGAAGCGTTTGCATATTTATATACAGGTTATTTGAAAACAATGTATATATGTATTTTTTAACAATGTGACTGATAAATGTTCCTTTTCTCAAAACACATTGCATATGTAAAGGGTGCACATAATCTGTATGTGTGTAAGAATATTAGAGCAGGTCATATATTTTATATATCTACCGGAACATTTTTATTTAATTATCTTAACTAATAAATATTTATTGAATTTTTAATTACACATTCATTTATTTATATTCGCAAAGGATCTGTTAAGATATTAATACATAAATTAAAGAACATTATTCACTTGATTGTTGTTATTTATTGTCTCTTATCTAAATACATATGTATTTATATGGACAACTATTTGTTATTTATTTCATTGCGTCTAAAAAAAATTTGACATGAATAATTGTTATTATTTTGATAGCAATGGAGAATAGTAAGATTATTATTATTATTTTAATAATAATATAATAATACTAAATTATTATATTATTTGTGTATATAAAATAATACAAATCATTAACGAAGATATCACACATGTGTGTGTGTTTATTGGTAATTTCTAGAAAAGTAACATTATTATAGTCGGATTGTGAATGTTGGAGGAATCACCAGTCTATCGACTTGTTTTAGTTCTCGCAACTTTTTAAAAACTTCGAAAAGGAGAATGGGGAGATAAAAGACTTTACTCAACGATACAAGGAAAATACCAAAGAAGACGAGGAAGAAGAAAAAGACTTGGAAAATGAGGAAAATGAAGCACCCCCCACGAAGAGACGAAAATTATCAAAACACAGACCGAATTCTTCCATTGGAAGACACGTTCGGCTGGAGTTCCGCAAAACTTACAACACCAGGAGTAGAACTGGTACTCGAAAGCACAAGGGATACAATTTTGAAGACAGCGATGAATCTTCGGAGGAGAATAAAAAATTGAAAATACGTTTCCCCTGGAACAAATCTGGAAACGAGAGGTTCGTCTTTCCCCTTCATTATATTTTCCCCGTTCTTAAAGTGTTGAAAAATTGTATTTTCAAGATTTTTGTATTTATCCTTGTAATCTTTGTATTTATATTTAAATCTGTGTTTTGTCGGACTAACGAGAGACTTTTCAGTGAATACGAATACTATGACGACGATGATTTTGATAGCGAAGATGAATTTCTTGGGTTCAAAAAACGAAAAGTCAGACGATCTAGTAAATACGAAGACTACGATGAAAAAGAATTCAATAGCGACGCCGAGTTTCTTGGGTTTGAAAGCAAGAAACGAGTTCATGTCAGGGTCAAGAGATCTGTTTACAATCCCGACAGTATTCCTTCCGTGGATGAAATCACCGACGAAATGCTGGAAAACGTTTCCGTTAGAGCGAGTGCCAAAGTTTATTCCAGCAAAAACGGCACCAGTTGTCATCAGTGTCGTCAAAAGACTCTGGATACCAAAACAGTTTGCAGGTCTGGACAGTGTATTGGTATTCGAGGGCAATTTTGTGGACCATGTTTGAGAGGGAGATACGGAGAAAACGCCGTCGAAGCTCTAAAAGATCCAGTACGAGTCGAAATTCAAACCAAATTGATCTACGCCTTATTTAGATGATGAAAACTTTTTTTTAGTAATTAATTGATTTTTTTCTATTTGTTAGAAATGGGCTTGTCCTCCCTGCAGAGGTTTGTGCAACTGCAGCATATGTCGAAGAAGGAACGGTCAGGCACCAACCGGAGTTCTGGTACCGCATGCACAAGGCGAAGGATTTTCATCGGTTAAAGATTACCTACAGGCTGTCTATACATGAGAGAATCTTAGAATTCATCTTAGAATCTCATAGGAATAATTTTCGTAATTTATCGTAGTAATTTATTCACAGACTGTTTTAACGCAAAAGAACGGAAGCGATGCTTCGAAAATAGTAGAAGCTGCGAATAGGTACTTATGCGGGGAAGAGTGTTTGAATTTTAGGGTAAATGAATTGAAAAATTGTCTTGTAGATATTTTATTTTTATAACGAAAGTATTTATAAAGCGCTAGGTGAAAGCATATAAAACATTGTGGAGACAAGAAACATTACATCCCTGATGAAAAAATTTCTACAACTTTTTATTAAAAAGGTACCAGAATAATAAAAAAATACCAACTTTTCACGTTCAATTATGTTGAAACCACAATTATCTACAAGAAAATGCAAGATTTTGATTTTTGGTAGATTTTAGTAGAATATGGTAATTATTTTGTTCATTAACGACATAAGTTGTAGATTTTCATTGTTAGTCATATTATTTTACTGTGAGTTGCAGTAAATAGTAAAGATTATCTATAAAAAAAGTACAAATTTTTAGTAGCATAATTTTTGTAAAAATTTTTCCGACATGGTTTTCTTGCCAAAATAAAATGCATTTCATAGCTGGACTGTTCTTCCCGGTTTTGAGACTTTCCGTAACTTGTAAAGAAAATTCGGAGAGCAAAAAATTAAGGCTGAAACAGCTACGACAATGCCGTTGCTGCTGCGCATTTTCGTCATGAGTTCAGCTTGTGGCTGGATGTCACATGTGACGTGCGTTATCTTGCGCCTCTCGACACGTAGCGAAACCTATTCATGACACTCAATATTTTGAAAAATTTCTTTTATTGTAAATAGTGAAATTTGCGAATAATCTGTTATTAAAGTTTGAAATTTTCTTCTATACTTCATTGTAACTTTAAGTACCAGGGATTCAACTATCGCAGAAGTTTCCATTATCTTATGGTAAAATTTTTCATAAATTGTAATTGTGCTAACAAATAGAACCTATAATTACAGTAATGCAATACAATTGAACGTACAGAACACAGTGGAATGGAATTTTTTTAGTGGAGTTTTCTATAACAAATTATCATAAAACAATTGAATTCCGGGGAAGCGACATAACCTTAGCCGATTCTTACAAATGGTTACTTTATTATTTACTGAATTTTGAGTTTTATCAACTACTATTTTTTTTATAAAAGAATTAGCGCTTTATACTCACGATTCTGAGGCGCCCCTCGAGTGCCAAGGGTTAAATATTAGATGAAGAATTTGTTTGTGTAATATTTAATTATTACATATTCTAATATAAGGAACATTAAATATTACACGAATTACTATTAAAATGTAGATAATTGCAAATTAGAATTTTAAATAATTACAATTAAAAAATGTAAATATTTTCAAATTACATTTTATGAATCTCATGAAAGGCCAATTGTTAGTTGATTACCTCATTCTTGTATACCAAATACATAGGGCTGGCCTCTAAATTATGAGAAGACTAATGTAATACAAATGACTCATTTTGCTTTTATGCTTTATTTATTTAAGATAAAGCGAGAAGTACTTCCCTAGTAAACACTGGGATGCATACTTTATTATTTATACTTTATTCCGCATCTAATGTGAAATGAAACTTTGCATTAGACGCAGGATGTCTTTCTGTTGCATAAAAAAATAATGGTCTAGTCTTCAACCAGAAGACAAAATGGAATTTATGATAGAAAATGGGAAAGGAGGAAGAAATTAATTTGAATCGGTGATTGATTTATACAGGCCTCATTGCTTTTTTTATTTTATTTAGCATATTTCTCAAACAGTAAAGTACATGGAATATTTTCCTGCTATTAGAGCACAGGAGTAACAAACTCATAATTTCTTTATCGGAGTAATGTGGAGGTTTAACTTTAAAAATCTAAATTTTGTTTTGAAGTAATTGAAGGATAAATTAGTTCTTCTTTCATCACATTATATTAACACTTAGCTAACCAATCGGGGAGATCGCCCTATTTTAAAGTAAAGTGTTCTCCGAGTGTGGTGGAATCCGTACAGTTCGCTGTGGCGCAAGTGGTCGGTTAACTGTTAATACTTATTAATATAACAGTCGATTTCCTTAACATTTTTTTATCTTCCCAGTACAAAAAAAGTACAATACCTCCGATGTTATAACAGATGAATAATTCAAAGTTCATGCAAATTGGTAGAAACAGTATAAACTAAGAATCTGTTAAATGCATAATATAATAATACATTTACTACAATTTGGCTAAATATAAGGATAGGAGACAAAAATCTTAAGTGATAATTAATTCTTATGGGTTATTCATCCATCAAGGATGTCCCCATAAGACTATGTGGTGTCCCAATACTGGACTAATCAAACAACAATTTAATATACATAATAAATTTGTATACATAATTATTATAAATCTAGGATTATTATAATTCTAGGATTGAACTTTCTATTGGAAAAAATTATAATTGAATTTTCCAAAAATGTTTCAACCGCTAAATTAAAACAAGATTTGTTGTCTGAAATTAATTTAATAATTTCTAATGTTTCGATAATCGACACCGAGTTCCGACCAATATTTCGATATTTTGCCCAATTACACAATTTCTTGAAAATGAAAATGCATCTTTAACAACTTCATGGAGGTCTCATAAAAAAGTTTTGAAACTCAATACGAGTATCGGAAACTCAAACTACTCCGAGAAAAATTCAAATTTCCAGAAATGCTTTTAGAATCATTGCACAGAAAATTTCCAAAACACGAATATATATTGACAAGCATCTTTTCCTGTCTGTTTCCATTCTCACTCTCCTTCCACAATTTCCTTTTAGTTTTCCAAAGGATTCTCAAATCTCGTTGGTTTTTGGGACGCCACGAGATCCCAAAACCTTTTCTTTCCTCTGGCTACGTAAAACGGATCCGACTTTATTATCAAATCACTCACACCCCCTCGCAAGTTTCTCTCGAATTGGCAGTTTTTCAAATTACTGCCTTTTTTGCAATCCAACTCGTGTCTCAAATCTCCATCGCCTCTTCTGCCTCGAGAGAAGAAGAAAGGTTCCTCCAGGATGTCCAGAACATCGGAATGTTTGTCTCTCGGTTGCAAAAAATCTGTTGCCCTGATACCCCTCTCGTTAAAATCTGGATTTTCTAAAACACCATCGATGAACCTCCTGCCATTTTTCCATTGCTCCAAACACCATAGAATATCTCTACAAACATTTCTACGCTTGCGAATCAAATCCTGGCTTCCTTGTCTCAAAATGAACTCTTCCGAACTTGCATCCTTATCGAATACTTCCTCGTTTTGGGAATTATTCTTCTTCGAGTCCTCGGTAGATGCTACGATTTTCTTCCCACGAGTTAGAAAGAAAGGATCTTCATAGTCCTCAACAATTGATGTGAATTCTTGACCGTTCTTCCCGATTTCAACCCAACCTGGTTCCTCCACGTAAAGGGGTTCTTGTAATTTCCACTTGTCATTCTTTCGACACATCCCCATGGAACAGATTCTTGGCTCGCTCTTCTCAGATTTTGCAAAATTCAATGATAGCGATAGTTCTGGTTTGCAATTTTTCACCACCATTGGCCTCAGTGGCTCCAAATTATTCAAAGAATATCTGGAAGATATAAATTCCCTACAGATTATCAATTTTTTTTAATAATTTTTAACACTAGAAAAAAATAATTTCATTCGTATGCGTTTCAGTTTTGAAATAATCAATTTTCTGGATACTCATTTCTTAAATAATATTTCAAAAGCATCTTTTGAAATTTTAATAATAAATTACAACGTTTTAAGTTTCAATTTTTCACAAACTCTTTTCCAACTTCTCACCTGAGAAATCCCAGTGGAGCATCAGTCAGGATTTTTGAATTCCTCTTCGATAACTCCTGATTTGCAAATAAGCTGTTGCGAAACAGTCGAGACCCCATGGCACTTGGTATCGATTGACTTTTCTCCACCTGAATAATTTTCGAATTTTTACATTTCTTACAACTAACAAAAAAGAAAGGACAATTTGTGTTTTGGAAATTTGATTTTACCCGAGACTCTTCCGAAGTCACAGCGGAGAGCAAAGATGCTACTAAAAGTATCAGTCGCATTGCAAAAATGATCAATATGAAAATTCTACAGTTTAAGAAATGCTCTCCTCACTAAATTTTTGGTAATGGAATAATTCGAGGAGTAAACATACGTTTTGTATAAATATACTCTATTAATCTGACTTTTGCAACGATCTTGACTTCACAAAACACAGCAGAAAAATGGCTCGAATAGCACGTCAACATGAGTATTTATACTTTGGCTCTTTTGATTATTTTTTGAATGACATAGTTCGTCATGCTTGAAAAAATAAGACGATTGCTTGGGGATTTTGTTTCTACTCCTGTATGTTCCCATATCAATCTCATGCTTGCCGAGTGTAAACATTGCGTTCTTATGGAGAAGAAAAATAACGATCTTATGAACGCATGTGCCTCTTTCTTTATATACTGTATGGTATCGCAAACCTTCTGCCTTTTTTACCTTAAACTGTACTTTTTACTCCACAGGTGAGGAGGTGACTTGTTGGATCTTGAGAAATCCATCTTATGCTTCATCAAATCTGGTTGCTGCTTCGCTTTTGGAAAAATGGTAAGCAGTATTTCTGAATTCCACCACCATTCTGATAAATGTTAACTGAGGGAAAGATTATAATAAATCTGTTTTTCATTCCACAGAGATTCAGGTTTCTTGGAGATGGGGATTGTCCGGATTGGCTGTTGGCTGAAATTAATACCCTTTCGAAGATGGTGCGTATATTCCACAGAATACAAGTAGATGTAGTACAGTAGGAATTCCAAAGATGGAAGATTTCAATCCAGATATCATTTTGAAAAGTAATAGTTTCTTCTTCTGCTTCAGACATCGGTGAAGATGAAGATGTTGGCACAGTTGGTGGCCAAATCGGTGACCGAAGGGGAACTGGATGTAAGTTGAGATTTTGTTTTCTTCCATTTTTGTTAAATTTAGTTTTTCTCGAAGTAGCAGTGTGATATAAAAAAGTGGCTGGTTTTCGAGTTTACTTAAAAAAGCAAATTATTAATTAATACTTGGCAGTGGACAAAAAATAATTTTTTCCCATCGGACTCGAAACGGTCGACAAATGATAAATGGTTTTCGAAAAGCATTAAATTGAATTTAGGATCAATTGTAGGATATTTTTTTAGAGCAAATCAAAATATCTTTGATTGTTTTTTAAGATCCACTTGATTCCACCATGGATTTGAAGAAAGTAGTAACATTATTTCCCGGTGTTGCGAAATTTTCTTCTCCGAACACTTCTTTAAAAGATTTTTTTAATTCTGCTTCTATTTCAATCCCAAAAAACTATTTATTTCAACACATATTACTTTCGTATAACACTTTCATTACAAATTAACACAAAATTTGCTTAACAACGGATTTTTCGAATTTTCAATCGATGTCATCCTTTTCGTAACTCTAAGAAATATAACAAAAATGGGTTCGAGTTGGAAAATATTTATCACTTCAAATTCCCACAAAGTTTTTTCTTAAAATTCAATAGAAAATTTATTGGAATTCATAATTATGATGAAACTTTAATCGTAATCATCCTCTTCGTAGTGCAGCTTAAGAAGTTCGATGGAAACATTTCCGAATAGATACAGTATGATGGCACTGGAAATTTTCAGTTCGAGCGAATGATTAAAGTCAGAACTGCTGGTGTACTGTATCAGTAAATGCAGCACTAAACCCATTACTAAATGTATCGACATTGTTACATTTACTAATATATTTGTCACTGCAACGGCCACTTTAAAGAAATTTTTAAAGAAGAAGGTTTTTTTCAACATCCAGATGACAAATAATAGAAATCGTGGAAAAACCGAGAAAATCGTTGTCCAGGATATGAAGCAACAAAGAATCAATAAGAAGATGAAAACTTTCGTTACAAAAATAATTAACATTTTACAACAATGTTTAATCTCAGTAATCACTTCAATTTCCTTTATTTCAACTATTCACTGTCTCAGTTTATGATTCTTTCCTTTAATCTTTATGAATGTTGATTATTCGTTGACAAATTTAATTATTACCTCCCAAAGGAATATATTAGCTTACATAGGAACGAAATCTCTAAATATGTATAAGCTCTAGATTTGAACTTCATACTCTTGTTTCTGTCTGTTAAGATCTCTCTCTTCTCTCTTCAAATATTGTTTATATTTACTATTTCAAAGTATTTGAAATTTCCGAAGACTCGATAAAGTTAATTTCTAAGGATCTGTATTGAATTTCTCATTATATATTTGTTTTCCTTTTGTTTCAGGATGAAAAGGTGAAGAAAATTACACATGATGCCAAATTGGGTGAGATTTTTGATTTTTGATTTTTGATTAAAATAAGAAATGTGTCTTGAGGCAATAAAATAATTTTTTATTTTATTGTCAGGTTTAAGGGAATTTCGCGAAATTTTTATATTCAAATTCCCTAAATAAACTGAATTTTGTAAAATTAATTAAATTATACAAAAAAATTTTGCGGTGTGTCCTAATCTCTCTTGTATTTTTTTGTTTACCACAGAATCCAGCGACGCAAAAGCAATAATAGCGGCATTGGAATTAATATTAACGTCATCATCAAGATATGGAGTTTCGGCCACAGATTTGGGCAGTGAATTGCAACAGTTGGGACTCCCGAGGGAACACAGCACCGCTATAGCAAGATTACACACAGATTTTACGTCGCAAATAACGTCTACTTTAACGTCTCAGTCTTTAAGAGGTAAAGAGAAATTTCATAAAAAGTTTTGGTGGAAGTTATTATAATTTATTAAAATTACTTCGACGGAAGAAATGATTGAATCAAATTACTAACGACATTCTAATTGAAATACTAAAAAACAAAATTACAAAAATCATTAACTTTGAAGATTAATAACTATATAACTGATTTTGTCTGATAGTATTTAAACTTTAATTATTACGATTTACTACTGTTTAGTTTTTTTTAATCGATGCATATGGTTACTTTTGAATTTTCTATAATTTTTTGTTCATTTCTATTACAGTGAGTAACTTATCATCGATAACAGTTCTCCCGTATGAAAATAATTCCCCTTTTTCGAGTATCTCGCTGAAACTGAAGAAAGTTGATGGGAAAGAAGAGGATTCCGTCGTTAATATTTCCAAGGAAGATGCACAAATTTTATTAACAGGTAACTAATTAATCAAACTCGATTACAGTTAATATCAGAATTATTTTTACACAAACGTAATTGCAGTCAAAAAAATTATATAATTAATTTTATTGGAAACGTTAATTATATGTAACAATAAACATCGATTCGCTACAAATTATTAATATAATCACTTTTATTCATTTCAGAACTGAAGAAAGCTCGAAGTATGATGGAATCTCTATAGAGTGAATTTCTAGTTTCTGCATTCTATTGAAAAAGGATATAGAAAATGTATCATTCCTGTGAAGTAGGATACTCGGTCGCATTTTTAAAATAATCGGATTTTCGAGGAAGGAAAAATAGATCTTCCGGTAGGACATTTTTATATTTCTTAATAATTGAATTTCCTGGAACCTGAATCGATTGAAAATGAATTCTAAAGTGGTCGATTCGAAGTTCACTCCGATAACGATGCGATTGGAAGGAGGGAAGCATTTGTAATTTGTAATATTGAATTTTGAAGTACGCAGCAGGAAAAAGGAAAGGAAATGTATAATAAATTGGAAAAACGAGAGAAAACGACGAAGAATCGATTCGTTGAATAATTTACTTTTATTCTCCTGGTAA
Organism: Gasteruption jaculator; assembly: GCA_949825005.1. Classification (NCBI taxonomy): domain Eukaryota; kingdom Metazoa; phylum Arthropoda; class Insecta; order Hymenoptera; family Gasteruptiidae; genus Gasteruption; species Gasteruption jaculator. The sequence continues at coordinate 3,369,379 of OX463768.1, forward strand.
ATGAATATACAAAGTTTACATTTAGTTTATTGAGTTTACATTATTATACGATGCTTCCTCGAGTATAATATTGATACGTTGTGACGATAATAGTACCGCTTTTTCCTTTTCATTTTACTTGATTTCCCAATTGAATAACATCAGTGCATGAACTTTATGCAGCTTCTCACTGTGTTCATTCATATTTGAATTTCGTTTTCTTTTTCTTTTTTGTTCAAATACGTTCTGGTAATTCGAAAGCGCTTTTGTAACAAAGTGAAATTGCTGCTTAGCAGAAAGGCACTAAAAAGAATTAGAATCCAGAATTTTTCATTTTCTTTAAAAGGGTAATGACGAAATTACAGATTTGAATAAAAAGTTAAGAACATTTTTTCAATCAACTATCGGAGAAAGTAAACTTATGAAAAAATTTGAAACTTGCAATTTTTGTTAGAGAAATTTATAATTCTTTTGGCTTTGATACAAAAACGCTCGAATTTCAAAAACAGCATGTATTTTTGTAATTCTTCCATATTTTCTTTTGTTTCATTGGTTACTAAATTTCTTGCTTTGAAGTAGCAAAGAATTCTTTGAAGTCCCGGCGTTGAAAAAGCTACTATTGGCAACGAAAAACCGTTAAGTCAATCTCCATTATTAACAGTAACACTATTAATAGTTAATACTGCTGTTATTGTAATTGTTGTGATCATTCTTATAAGAAAATTAATTAGAATTGACTCTGTAGCTTTTTTAGTGGCTAAATAGTACGGATACTTTTTCGACGCGACAAGGAAGAGTTTCCATTTCCCTATTTCATTATCTTGAAAAATAATGGTAATAATACTAATTATGAACATCGAAATTCCTTGATTATTATTAATTTCCAAAATTTAGTAATCAATGATGATAAGATTCAGCGCCATTTCAGTGTTTGGAACAACAAATAGAGGAATATATTTTCTTTTTTTTAATGGATTTTAAGAACAAATATTTTGCTTAATCTTATTTTTAGTATTTTCAAAATTTATGGAAAGAAATTTCGACAATAACAATTTTATTATCAATGATTATTGTATATTATTATTATTATTATTATAACAGTAGTTATTATGTAATAGTAATAACTATTATTATTAATATTACAATAATTCACATTAATAATAAATAATAATTATCATAAACGCATTATGGTAATTATTTTCCTTAAAATCGCTTTAAAGAATCCAAACTTTTATATCAATTCCGTTTTTTAGAATTTTTATCGTGTGCATTTTTTTTTTTCTTTCCCAAAGTAATTGGGAAATTAGACTTTTTCTCAAATTGAAAATTTTCTCCGAATTTTTTAAATCCCAAACACTGAAATGATGCCAAGCGTCCGACAATAATCATCATCGAATAAATACGAAGGCTAGTGTCTAATCAGTCTTTATACAATATTCGTACAATATTCGATTTTCGAAATCCCTTTTCACGATTTTTTTTCCGAGCTTGGAAAGACATTCGCGATTTTCCTACTTCTTATTTTCTCCCTCCACGCTCTTTTATTTCTCCATAATTCATTCCTCCTCTTCGTTATCATTAATATAAGTAAATCGTTATTAATATCATTATAATATTATTAATCATTTTATTTACAGTGCAATTTTTTTTTTCGCAATTTCTTTTAATATGTCGTGATGACCCTTTTAGTTCTCGTGTACGTGTCTAAAATGTAAGACATACCAATTAGGAAATTTAAAAAAGTGACTTTGTCAACTTTTGCACCGGTGACAAAAATCACTTTTTTTTCTATTTCATATCGGTAGAAGAAAACATTTATTACAATGAAATTAACGTGAGCTTCCCTTGAATATCGATAGACAACGAATTTATTGCAACGAAGGATATATATATTTTTTTCTCTCTCTGTTCTTCGATAGATAGCTTTTGAAAAATATTAACAAGACAAAAAGAAGTATAATAATAATAATAATTGTGCACTTCGGTATAAAACGAGTCTTTTACGGAGGAAAATTCGTCTAGATAGTGAGAGATTGCTAAAAAGAACGAATAATGAATTCTTATTTTCATAATCTAGACGGTAAAAAAATAGTTTCTTTCTGTCCTTACGACAAAATCTGGACTCTGGATGAAAAAGTTATCTCTCTTTTTTTTTCTTTGTTACTTATTTCCTTTTAATATCATTTTTAATGGAGCTTTCTCATGAATGATAATAACATTAGCATAGGCATTTTTTTATGTGTCTTGGTTTTTTTTTCTATTTTGTAAGTAGATGATTCCATCATTTCTCCCTCAGGATTACATTCCGAGCAAACGGTTGCTTTCGTGTAACTGAAATTTTTGGTTTTTATTCGCAAATTTTTTTATCCCGCATTTTTTAGCATTTTTTTCCTAGCATCAGCATTTTGCTTCTTAGCATTAGAATTTTTTATCCCAGAAAATTTTGTTGATGTTAACGTATATGAAAATTACAGAATATTTGCAAAATGTTCTGTCCCCAAAAATAATTGAAAAACTGGATCAGGATATTTTGGATTTTGGTTCAAAGGGATATCTCCAATAATCGATGAAATTCTAATTTGTATTCATTTTTCAATGAAATTTCATAATTTACTTCGACTGAATATTTAAATATTCAACTGTTGCAAGATATTTTGTATCCAAAATCTTTGTAAATAACGTTTGATATTCCGCAACCAAATTTGACCCCACAATTTTACAATACCGATATTCATTCCCCCAAAAAATACAATATTTTGTATTCAACAAGAATCCAAAAACCAAAAACTTCAGCCTTTTCACAAAACATTTTCCCTCTGTACTCGGTTTGAAAAAAAAAAAAAAAAAGTAGGATTGAGTACATTGCCACGAATATGTCCGGTACCCTTTGTTTCGTAACCTGGTCCGTATTTATGGAATGAAAAAATGAGATATGTTTATCAAAACGGCGATTTAGCTTCTAAATCAGTTGCTCGTAGAAAAATTAGAATTCTTTTTCTATTCTTTGCCGCACTATTTTGTAATTTGGTCTCATTCGTATGCTTCTTTTTTTTTTGCTTCGTAATTTCCTTATTTAAAAAAGTCTCATTCTCTAGTTAAGGTCAGCTACTAGCACAGTAGAAAAATTCGCAGCGCCATGTTTCATTATTGTAATTTTCCTTTTCTATGAAATTGAAAAAAATAGGTTCGACTTTTTTTTTCTCTACTATTTCCTTTTTTTTCCCTATCAATTCGTCCTTAAAGCGTTTTATTTTCCTTGAATTATTTGTTTCTCAGATTTGCAACTTATGAAATTGCAGGTGAAAATAAAGGGGGTGGTTTCATTTGGAAGCTGTGTGTGAGTGTTTGTGTGCATTAAGTAACAATTATTCCCTCCTCAGGAATGAATTCGTGCCGACGATTTGTCTGTTCTAAATTTCCTATCATCATCACTAAAATCCTCGTTATTTAAATTGAAGTAACAATAAGACGGAAGTACGTCGATTTCTGTTGTTACAAACAGTTCTGAAATTTTTCGTTTACCAAAAAATAGCCGGTATTTGGAAATGAAAAGTAGACGATGGTAAATCATAATCGAGATCTATGTTAATCCTCACGACAATGGCAGTATTCATTTCATTTCTTTCCTCCTCTTTAACGCAACGGAACAGAATATTTCTTAATAAACTCGAAAGAGTTACCCCGGAACTTTTCCGAATGGACCCGGAAGATTCAATATTCATTTTCAAATCTACCATTCGAAAAAGTTGCTCCGCTTTCTTTCTCTATTCTATGAAAATATAAATCTTAGAAAAGAACTTAAGTATGCTTACAAGGGCAAAGAATAAATTATTTCCTAAAGTTTTTTTTTTAACTTAGAGACAAGTACAAAAATTGACATATAAAACCTCTTCTCCATCTTCTTCCTTTTTTCGATCATTCTGTTCTTTAACATACGTACAAAGTAAGTGGCGAAGTTATTGAATGAAATGCAACGAATAGTAATTTTATTCATCTCATTTTTTATGGGAAATTGTCATACACGAATTTCTTCGATTCATATTTTCAAAAAAATTTCCTCTATCCGAATATTTAGAAAAAATTCTTGGGAAAAATTATTCTGAATTTTTTTGATCGAAAAAAATTCGTTTTCATCTAACTTTTTTCAACTTCAAATTTCTTCTGAATTGTTTTATTCGAAATTCCCTAGATCATTGGCAACAAATAAAATTCTTCTGAACTTTTTAGGGCGAAAAATTGCTCCTGCATTTGATTTTTCGGAATGGAAAATTCAGAAGAATTTTTTTTCTGAATAATTTGGGGAATTTTCCATCTACAGAAATTCGCCAGGAAATTGTCTCTGATTTTTTTCGGTGGAAAATATCAAATAGGAGAAAATCTTAAATTCGCAAACAGCTTTAGAATACCTCCATAGGGGAATTTCTCAGAAATAATTCGTATACGACTTCAATTATAGTAATTGACATCATAGCAATAAATTTCCTATAAAAAAAATTCAGTTTTACGTTACACGTACATTCAATAACGTCTCCTCTTGAAGTAATTGAAAGTTTCTAAATTAAATACAACAATGAAAATTTTTATACACAAGAAGAAATATATGTATCAGTTTAACTAGTGACTTTTTGTTTACTCTTAGAATCAGCGTTGACGAATCCGAAATTACTCTAAGATTCTGTTGGGCGATACTTTGGCGGCGAATCACTCGAAAGTGACTGAAATTTCGAATTTTTTTATCCAAGAGACCTACATTTTATTTCTTTTGCATTCGATGGAACGAATTTGGGTTCTGCTTTTCCAAAAATTAGCCAGCAAAGTATTGCGTTAACGGAAGCGAAAAATTTGCATCTGATTTTTTTTACAGGAAGACTCAGACGCTGAAAATTTATAAATACGACAGAAATGAATCCACAAAATTTAGTTGCTTGTCTAATTTTTTGCTATTTAGTTTAAATCCACATTTTCGCTCGTTTCTATAAAATTTCAGTGCCGCTTCTTAAAAAAAAAAGGAAAGAAAATCCAGATTTCTGTTATCAGAGAGTGACGTTCAACTTCTCGGATTCGACAACGCTTATAATGAACGCAAACAATGAAAACAATATTTCATTTTCTTCCTATTAGATAGAAAAGTGTGATAAAATTGATGAATTCTTCTTTTCTTAATAAATAAGTTTACTATACATGAATTTATGCAGGCGATAGTAGTTCTTAGTCATAGCTTAGGTAAATAGATACTTCATTTTTTGTTTGCATGAATGACTATCGAGTTTTTTTTTGCGTTTAATTACTGATATTTATAATTTATAAGTAGTACGTTTAAATTTCCTTTTCGTTCTCTTTTTTTTCCCTAATATTGAATTTCGCCTTTTTCCAATAAAGCGGAATTGTTGAAAAAGCAGGTCTTCATCGCTTCGCTTGAATTTCTTTATCCACATGGGCACAATAAAATTCATCGTTTTCAAAATCATCGACTTTTTTCGGTTCGACAAAGAAAACATTCGCTTCCATGTTTGTCTTTACGTCAAAATTTTGTTCTGAGAATTGTTTGCCTTGTGAAATAGAATTTGTGCTTCGAAAAATAGAATTTCGAATTGGATTTGCTTTTTATTTTATGTACTTAATTTTGCATTTCAGAGATATGTTTGTCTTTGGTTCCATTCGTTTAAATAAATGAGTATAGTAAAAAAATTAAATTACGTTCTTTAGTTTGATATGTTTTAATAGAAATTTTATCAAAAAATATGCGATGTAGAAAAATCGTGTAAAATTTTATAGACGTTTTATTTTTTTTCCCCCCTGTATCTTATTGCAATTATTATTATCATTATCTTCATCACCATCGTTATTTTTAATTCCTCTAGGTAAAAATTCTCAGAACGGAATTTCTACTTGGATTTTTCATCTTCAAAAATTTGAGTGACAAGAGAAAGGAGAACGAAGATTTGAATTTTCAACAACTCCGAGTTTTCAAAATACCCAAGAAAATTTGCAACCACGTAATGACTAATTTTATGTTTCAATCTTTCACTGTTTCATTTTATTCTATAAAACTGAATTTCAAGAAAACAGTATTTTTATGAATGTAATTTTGAATAATTCGCTTAATTTCCCCTTTATAAGGGAAAAAGTATCAATTTCTTATTTCAGTATTTTGAATAATCGGAAAATTGCATTTTCCGAATTAGCGCATCGTATTATAGCATATCCATGATCGAAATAAAATCAGTAATTAGGTGGCTTGGTTTAATTTAATAGTGGTTTTGGAATAAGGGAATGAACCGTAACACAAATCGACTGAAAATTATTTTGGAAAAGAAAAATTTGAGTTCCATTGATGAGCCGCTATTATTTAGCTGAAACTCAAAGGAAATATTTCGAAATTTTGAAAAAATAAAATTGGGTTCTATTTTTTTCAATCCATTCAATTTTCTACTTTCACCAAAATTCTTCTTCTGGGTAGGTTGAGATTCTTTAAATAAAAATCTGGATTTTTGAGTTTTAGAGCAAAAATACATAATTCCTCGCGCTTTAAATCTTTAATTCGAAATCCTCGAAATCCAGCATTGCTTCACTTCAAAACGCAATGTAACAGAATTTCACAAATCTGTCAAATTTCAAAAACCATAATTTACTGTATCTGAAATTGGCCGAGCTCATTCATCTGGAACTCAAACTTTCTCCGAGTCACTCGGGATCCTTAAATACCATGGCAGAGCTTAATTCCCATTTCGCAAAAACTCCCAAGGGGGCGAACCAGTTTCCGGGCACTTGCCACTTCGAGTGTCAAAGTCTCGCGCCCAGGAAGCCGAATTTCTTCGATTCGCGAACCTCGGGCTGACTTTCACCCCCCGATCGGCAGCCACCCCCCGAGTTCCCACTCGAAACTTTTCCCGGTGACTCTCCTCAAACTTCCTTCCACCTAGGATTTCTCTGGCTACTCGAAATCTCCGGGCAATTGGGCTAAACTAATGAGGCAAACAAGTATCCGAGTCCCCGCTGCTGGCCATTGAAAAGTTCGCGGAGTCCCGATCGCTCTGTCTAATTTGTGCAGTTATCGTTAACTTATTATTAATAATAGGTGCTTGTGGAAATGTGTGGTGTCCCGTGAGAGACCAGTTCTGCGTGTGTACCTGAGCTTGTTGCTGCGGCGGGAACCTTTTAACGAAGGGGTTGCTCTGCGGCGGTGCCGCGAGCAGTCGCACCCCGTTGTGGTGCGAGGGCAGGGTGGTGTGCGTCGGCACGGTGCCGTGCACGGGCTGGGCGTTCGCCGCGGACGAGGATATCGTGTGCTTCGGCACGGAGCCACAGCTTCCGGTGGAACCACCGGTGATATTGTTATTCCCGACGTTGATGTTCCCGATGATGCCGTTATTGCCGGACACGTTGTGCGTCGAGGTGTGGGGCAAGGGCATCGTCGAACAATGGGGGTAGGTGATGACCGGCTGGGTCGGGTAATGGGGCAGGGTGGCCGACGAGGCCTGTATGTTTCGCAGGTCGTTGTTCTCCGTGAAGGAGGTCATCCTCATGTTGGTCGACCTCCCGAAGGGCTCCTCGTTGGGGTTCAGGGGCTCCGTGAGCTTGCTCCTGGACAACTTGCGCCTGATCACCACCGTGGCTTCGTTGGGGTTTTCCAGGATCACTGCCGAGCAACCGGCCAGCACCTGCTGCTGTTGCTGCTGTTGCTGCTGGAGCTGCAGCTGTACCTGTACCTGCTGCTGCTCCAGCAACGTCCCGTTCGCCAGGTTGTTGTTGTACAGAGGCGTGTGATTGACGTATTGCGGCGAGGAGAAGGACTGGCTGCTCCTGGGCTTGCCGTTGGAGAACGAGGGCGGCTGGATGCCGCGTTGCAGGGAGCAGCTTCGCCACTGATTCGCGACAGGCTCCTCCCGGGGCTCCCCGGTCAGGTCGTCCACCGAAGTGGCCCTCCTCTGGGAGCTCCCGTTGCTGGCGTTGCTGGCGTTGCTGTGGACCCCGCTGGACGAGGTCTCGCTGCTGGTGTTGCTATGGCCCGTGGACCCCACGCCCACCAGATCCAAGGGTGGCGAATTCGAGGTGTCCGAGCGCGGTGTCAGCTCGTCGTGGGGCATCCCCGAGTCCGCTCGACGCAGGCAGCGCGGAGTTTGCCCACTGCCCAGCTGAAAAAGGAGACGCAATTAGATTAGTGACGGTCGAGAGTGACTCCAAGGCGCTGTTAGAATTCATTCTCAGCTGGATTCTGGGGTGTTTTTTTATCAACAGAAACGAAATATGGTGTGACAGTGGTAATCCCGATAGCAAATTTTGGAATTTTGCGTCAAAAAGAGTTCTGGGATAAATTGCATTTTTTTAAAAGAATACTCGGGGACTGATTTTGCACGGTCTTGGAAAAATCTGCCTTGGAAGTTTGATTATGTCCTTCAGAAAACAATATTGGAATTTTACAGAAATTTTCCTAATCCTAAAAATTTGGAAATAAGAAGGATTTCCACAAAAAAAAAATGAACTTTGATTTGTAAATTCTGAATTCTCCATTTATTCTGAATTCTGAATTTTCTTTTTAAGGAATTATCCTTCGCAAATAAATTACGAATATCCAGAAATTTTCCAGAATCCATATTCTTGGATTTTTTTGTTACTAAATTTTTAACAAATTTTTTCAAATCCTGAAAACATTAGAATTATTTCAAAAAATTGTCCTTCACAAAAATTTCGATTCTCCCGGAATTTTGGGATGCTGCGAAGACGATTTGAGGAAGAAGATCTTCCCATTCAGTAGATTTTTGATAGATTTCGTTTCTGATGATAAAGAAAGACATAATTTCTGATGGTTAATGATCTCCGGCTACCTGAGGATTGGTAGAAGCAGTAGTTAGTGATGTAGTAGTAGAAGAAGAAGTAGTAGTAGTGGTAGTAGTAGCGGTAGTAGTAGTAGAAATAACTTCATTATTAGTCGGTACTATTGAAGTTGGTGTTGGAGGTGGTAATGGAAGTGGTTCTTCCACGGGGTCCGGAAGTGGGTCGGGAGTTAATAGAGGCGATGGATCACCCTCTGAAGGTTGTAGGTCACGATTTGCACTGGCATAATAGGTCACTTGGTCGTCGTTGACACACTCCAGTAACTAGAACACATGCTGTTAGTTACCAAAGCAGCCCTAATTCGCTTCTTTTTTTATTTACATCCTGTTGTGATTTATGCTAATCTTAGCGTTCTACTCTAGAGCACTATTTCGTGTAGGCTTGCCAAAGTTTCATCGACCAGTCGATTTGGAACAAAAAAAGAAATCGCAGTTTACCAGTAACTGCCAAAAAGTTACCCAGCCATTATGGTCTTGGAATTTTGCATTTCGGAGAATTTCGAATCTAAATTTTTTTCTCATCCTGAAAATATCTATATTTTTTTCCCAAAGAATCGTTTCTTACAGAAAAAAAAAATTTAATCCCCAGATTTGTAATTTAATCTCCAATTTTCAGGATCGCAAGTTTTGCGATTTTCTTATTGATTTTCTTTTTTTTGCAAACTTTCTATGATTCTGAAAATCTTGAAAATTGGTGATTCGATTTTTTTTCCATGGAATCGTTTTTCTTAAAAAAAATTCGATGCTTCAGGAATTTTCAGAACCATTAAATTTCAAAATTCCTTTGCTCTATTTTCCATTCGAAAATTTCTAAAATCCCGAATGTATCCTAATTGACGATTCGAATTGTTTCTACAAGGGGTTGCTCTTTGGGAAGAATTCGTTCATTCAGAAATTTGTAGTAGCGATAAAATTGAAAATTTTGTTTACTGGTTTTTCTGGTGGATATATCGATGAAAATTCATGACTCGACTGGAAGGAAATAAAAGAAAAGAAAATCTAACACTTAGAAATGAGAATTTCAATAAGAGAACGAAAAATGTGTATCTTCTTTTTTTTTTGGAAGAAAATAAAAGCGTGTTAGTGTTCTTAAAACAACAACAACGACACACATAGAGGCAGAAAAAAGGAAATTACAAAGTCGTGAAAAGCGACTTGAGCGAGGAGAATTCCGGAGACTTTGTAATTTGTTTTCTTTTGCCTGCGAAGTACAGAAAAAATGGAGAAAAAAAATGTACTTGTTCCTTCTTCTAATGGCTTACATGAATAAATTTAGGTTCCCTACGTGGTACCAGCCATCTCCCCCACTAAAGCAAAAGATGAAGAGAAAATAATATAGAATGAGAAAAAAAAACACCAGGTAAAATCGAATACGAAATTTGTGAAATCGGTTTGAACCGATTGCGCGGTTACGTACTTTGTTCTCCTCGGATGTCGAGTCATCGGCAGGATCTAAAACAGTCATTAAGGGTAATTCACGTAACGTTGCGTAATCCCCGTCATCGTCTGGTCCCCCATCAGCAACCCCTCGTCTGGTTTTTCCCTTATTACTGGAAAAAAAAACAGAAAGACACATAAATTAGTACGAGTCAACTTGGTTTTAACGACGAACGATTATTATTGTTGGGTGAGTTAACGTTATTTTTAATTAATGTGTTAATCACTGGCGAAAGGAAATGAAGAGGAGGTTCGAGTTTGTTAGAAAGATCGTGGTTAGTATGATAGTAGTAGTAGTAGTTTTTTTTTTTTTCATTTTGAGTTGTTTGTTTATTGAAAAATCCTCCAAAAAGGAGGAAAGAACATTGTTCGTGCGAATTACAAAGTACAGTTTTGGTGTAGAAACTTCTGAGAAGGTAATAACAATTGCAACGTGCTTCGAGAACAATTGCTAATAATTACATACTAATTGGATGCTTATCGTTTAATACGTATTCGCTAGGACTAAAGTATGCTTTCGTTTCATGGATTCTTAAATAATTTTTTCGTCTCCGCTACAAATCCGAGATTTTGTATATAACTTTATCTTCTCACTCTGGCGAAAAAAAAGGTCTCATGGAAATTTGCTGATTCTTTTTTATAATTTCACCATTTTTTTCTTATCAAGTAACTGGATTTTACCGATAACGTACAATATTAGTGAAATACGTGCTTCAGTTTTTGTCCATCAAATTTTTCTTCTTGATACAAAATTTCGTTGTCGAATTTCCGCTGAAACAATTTTTTGTAATGTCCAATATAAAATCCACAAATTTCTCTGAATTCTCAAACCGATAGGATTTCCATTTTTTTGTTAGATAATTTTTTTTCAATAATTATATAAATAGATGGTGTAAATATATATATATATTTACCGTTTTAATAAATTTATTACGCCATTCGTAAATGCGAATAATTATTTTTAAAAAATATATATATTCCTCCAAGTCACAAAATATATTAAAATTTTTGAATTAATATATAATGTGTCAGAGTTTTCAATTTCCATGAAATTCTATCTACGTTATCTTCGAATTCAGTAGAAACGAATGGAAATCTTTTTTGCCAGAGTTTTTTTTTTGAATTTATATAATAACACAAGATCGTAGTTAAATATATGATACATATATACAACGAAAATTTATCGACTAGACGTTACATAAGTAAATACGCCGAAAGGCGTATTAAAAAGGGGTACGAAAATTATAATAATTGTAAACGGTTAATTACAAGGCTTAAAACAAACGATTATTATGATTACAGTATTAATTATAATTAATCACAGTGCTTATTTACAAAAGAAAAAAAATCAATACACTTATTTCTCTTTCTTTCCTTTAATATATTCATATATATTTCATAATATTCCGGATTTTGGAATCCAAGGGAGGAAGTTCCAATTGAAAATATTCAAAAACAATGAATCTATTGTTTATAGGATACCATTTTTTCCAATACCGCGAAACCGCGATATCGTTCAACAAATTCATCACAAAGGATATTGAAGGATAGAGAGAGAATTGAAATTAAAAAAAAAAAGCTCGATTACTTTTATGGAGATTATTGAAAATGGGCTGTTTTTTTGATCTCAAAGCAAGCACAACAAAAACGTACGAACGAATAAAGCGTGAAAAAATGAGCAACAAAGACACCAAAAGATAGGCAGGGAGATAGGGTAGTTACCGCGAGCCTGACGTACTAGGCAGGTCGTTAAAGGTGACTTTTGGCTTGAGCTTTTTATTTAGCCAACCCTTTTCGTTATTTCCATTAGCCGCTGCATCGTTGGGTGACTGCGCCGGTGACGGTCTCAGTTTCGGTCTCAGCCAGTAAATCTGTTCGTCACCATCCCCCGTGGATTCGCCATCCACCGAGTCGACATTTCCTCCTGGGAAGAACAAATTAATGCGAGGTATTAGAAGGTATCCTTCTTAATGATGGCCAAAAAAAAAAACAATTGAATGGGTCACCTCAAAATCGTTGTAAGGTACAAATTGCAAATCGTTCAAAAATCCCCGAAAATGAAAAAAATAACCTGATGGATTCTTTTTTATAATTTTTTAAAAAATGAATGGATTTAAAAAAATGCATCAGGTTATTTTTTAGAATTTCGAAGGTTTTTGAACAATTTGCAATTTATACCTTACAACGTTTTTGAGGTGACCCATTCAATTATTGAACATTTTTATGATGTAATTTCAAAGAAAATTTACGCAAAACGTGGGAACTCGTTAGAAATGGGAAAATTGGTTGCCCGAGATTCAAACTTCATCGACTTTTGAAAAATGAGAAACAAAACAGATCCAATTTCGATACTTCGAATACTTAGAAAAATTCCGGAAATTCTCTATTCCAAATTCAGTCAAAATTTGTCGAGGAACATTTTTTAAAAGTCTATTATTTATTCCTCCCACTTCTAATTTTCAAAAAATGCTAAAAATTCTTAGAAAAATTCCAGAAATTCTCTATTCTAAATTCAGTCAAAATTTGTCGAGGGACATTTCTAAAAAATCTATTAATTATTCCTCCCACTTCTTCGAAGTTTTCAAAATTTGCTTAAAAATTCTTTGAACGATTTTTTTCCGAATCTGGAATTTCGTTTTTCCAATTCTTTCAATAAGTCGAGGGCTAGAGAAATTCCTCATATGAGGCCCCACAAATTCTTGAATCAATTTTTCATTTCGGGTCCATTTTTCCCAGATTCTATTTTCTTTCTCTCTCAATTTCTCCAATCATTCGACTTCCAGAAAAATCCTAGAACCTCCAACTCAAACCATGGACTTTATCAGATCTATTTTTTTTTTTTTTTTTCGGAACTTATTTTTCTTAGTGTGAGAGATTTCACGTCCGGTAAAAGGGCGATACCTTGGGATCTGGCCTTCCGCTCCATGGCAGCTTTTTGGATCACGCTCATGATCGCTTTCTTGGGGGATGTGTCGGCGATAGTATAGGTCCGTCCGTTTCCGACGACCAGCAGAGGTGCATTTGTACCTTCGTCGTCGTCGCGCGCGGATAATAAATCGACGTCGGTGACGAGCTTGACGGACCTCGCCGATCTCACGGTCGCTCTGCCGATGGTGACTCGCAGCTTGAAGGTCCACTTCTTGCGGATCGTCAGGAAGATCCACAAGACCAGCCAGAGGATTAAGTGAAGCACAGTTCCGATGATGCAGGCCAAAATTGCGCCGTCCAAACTGCCACGATACACCACGGTGTAGTCGTAAAGCAACGGTGCACTGCAAATTGCAATCGCTAAAAATACGCATAATGCCGCACAGTGTGTGAAATAGCCCCATCCGCTTCCCTCGCGTGTATCTTTCGACAGAATGACTCTTCTCTCACGTTGCTGATTCAAAAATGCCACGAATCTGAAACAGAATGGGATATTATTTTTACTCTAAATCTCAATAAATGTTTTATTTTTCTGAGTAATGAAATTTCTGAAAATTGTAATTATACTGTGACAGAATTCCACTACTTGCAGTCGAATAATTGAGAATTTTGCATGATATCCTATTCGATACGATTTTCTGAACATTTGAAATTTGTTACTTTGGTTGAAGTTGGTATTAAAAAATGTAGAAACTAACATTTCAAGTATTTTTACAATTTATCATCCAAATTTCCAGATTTCCATAAAAAAAAATGAATTTTGCTTTGTAAATTCTGAATTTTCCATTTATTCTGCAATCAAATATTATTAATACAGTCAAACCTGTTTTTCTGCGGTCTTTTTTTATGCGTTTTTCTTTTTCTTTTTTTTTTTGTGCGGTATGTGAATATCGAGGGAAAAAAAATGACACAAAAGAAAAGCGCATAGAAAAAGCCCGCACAAAAAGAGGTTTGACTGTGAAACAATTCTGCATAGAATGTGGTTGGAATGAATTTTTGAAACAGGAGAATTACAAAATTTTGAGAAAAAATCCGAACCATGTTAGAAATAAAATTTTCTTAAAAATTCGTTCTTTTTTCAGAAGAACGAATTTTTACGGACACCAAACAGGGGAATCATTATTCATCCAGAATTCTAATTACTTTTTTTACATTCAAATACGTAGAAAACAAAATCAATTTAAACCCCAGAATTAAAAGACTCACGGAGAACATAAGAGGAATCTATCAACAAAATTTTTTAAAAACCACCAAAATTTTTTTATCACCATAATACTACTTTGTCTATTTGCTATCGCAATATTTTCTTGTACCTGCTGTATCTCTATTTTGCCGCATGACACCTTAAGGGCATAAATAAATGAATAAATAAAAAGTAAAAATAAATAACTTTGAAATCCTAGAGGAAAAAAAAACTTTGATTTTGTCTCCGAGTTAAATTCGAAATTGAAAAACAACACAAATTGGGGATAAACGGGGGACCTGAAAATGAGTTGTGGTAGGAAGGGAGAATTGCGAACGGCGTATTGTTAGTCGTAAAAGGTGTTTTTGCACTAAAATTAGCAATTCTAAGTGAAAACATCTCACGGCAAAGAAATGCTCTTGAATGGGAAGAAGCATCAATTCGATACGATTGAGTTTCAATCAAAATATTTGAATAGTCAATAAAGAGTAATCGAACGAAAGACTGAGGAGAAGGTAAAGTAATACTAAATGCACTGAAACGATGGAAGAAGAGGAAACGAACGAGCAAAATGATGGAGAAAAGGGAAATAAAGAGAGAACGAGAGAGTGAGTGAGAGAGAATTATAAAACAACGTTAATTTTACTTTGAATATTAAAATGGCTTATTTCTTTTAAATCAACATCCCGACGTTTTTTTTTTCTCATCGTTCAATTAAAACGCCGAGTTTTGTACATTGCCGGGAGTGTAAAGGCGGCAGAGTTTCCTGATAGTCTTATAAAGGGCCGTTGAAGATATTCAATAAAGTTTGTCTGGGACCGGGAAGTGGAGGATAGGGTGGTTACCGTAATTTTCTTGCGATATTTATGGTAAATGTGCCTCGTGTGGTACGAAACATCCTCCCCTAATGTATGGTTCGAGTCGACGATAAATACAATGTTTTCATGTTTATTGCCAAGAATCGTGGTCGAAACAGGTTGGATGGATCTTGGACTCAAATTTGAAGATTTAGGCTGCTCCTAATTTTTAAACTTTATTTTACATTATTTTTTTGAAGAAAATTTGAAAAATGAGGAAATTTTAACAGAAAATAAAAATTCGATGAATTTGAAAATTACAATGAATTATTTGGACATTAAATTGCAAAATTTAAGAATTTTAGAAATTCCAAAAATGCTAAATGTAGTCTATTTCTAAAATTTGAAAAAGTCTCGAGTCGATTTGAAAATTCTTAATCTTTTTAAAATTGGAATGTATTATAAAGAGAAATATTTTAAAATCTTGAATATTAAAGTATAAATTTTAGATACGTATTTATTTCGTTTTTTCAGTTCGAAATCACTTTTTTTAAGAAATTAAATTTCTAATTAAAATTTGTACAACAGAGTAATATTAAATACAGCTGATTTTCAAAGTTTGGGTATAAGACACTTCCATTCCTCCATTTAAAAGAATTGAATGGGTCACCTCAAAAACGCTGTAAGGTAAAAATTGCAAATTGTTCAAAAACCCCCGAAAATGAAAAAAAAAACCTTGATGGATTTTTAAAAAAATCCATCCATTTAAAAAAAATTGTTTAAAATTCCATCAGGTTATTTTTTTCATTTTCGAGGGTTTTTGAACAATTTGCAAATTGTACCTTGCGACGTTTTTGAGGTGACTCATTAAATTATTGAAAATATAGAAGAAGATTTCCTACCAATTAAACAAAATTTCGAGGTCATATTTTAAAGGATTTTTGAGAAACTGAAAGTACGTTATTCTTTAATTAAAAGTCCCCCGAACCAATTCCTTTTTTTTTTTAAAGAAACGGCATCAACACTACTATTCTAATTTTTCCAAAATTGTTCTTAAGTCCTTCCAATGAATTTTTTATATAAAAAAAAATAACTTCGGATTTAAGATGGAAAGTTTGGTATAATGAAATTTAGATTCCCCTTTTTCGTGTCCATTGAAAAGCAATAAATAAAATACGAGAGGGAGGGAAAGACTTTTTACCTTCCGTGAGCATAGAGGTACATGACCATACTTGAACAAAGTACGAGAAGCGACGAGAGTGCAAATAATGCTAGGGTTACGTGTGGGTTGAGTAAAAAGAAGGAGTCTCCGAAAAAAGTTGAAATTGTACTGGCCGTCGTGACAGTGCGGTGCCTCAATAACGGCAGAACTTTTAAAGGACCGACCACTTGAACCTGAGAAAAAAGAAACAGAATTTTAATTAGGCGCTTATTCCCTTCGGGTATGCTCGCAATAAGTAAAATGTAGAGATTTAATGAGTTTCGAGTAATTGAAAAAGCGACGGATTTACCTTATAAAGGACGGACATCCCGGCGTAAGCTAATAAGCTTTGGGCGGAATTGGCAACAAGTTGCACGCTAAAAATAGTCCCGAGTGCTTTATTGCATGACCAAAAAACAGCCGGGTATCTCACGGAGTAGACGCCGAGTGCCATTGCATAATTCAAGTACTCCAACGTTATCGGCCCGTAATTCTCATCTGAAAGTGGCAAAAAAAGAAAAATTGAAATTAGCGATTGGCTATAGCGGTAATACTAAGAATTTCTCTTTAGTCTCTTCTAACACTTTGCCGTCCGCACGTCTGATCGGGATTCTTTCGTTTGGCACCGGTATAAATATTTATGTACGACACCAACGCGGTGCCACCGGACGGCATAGTGTTAAAAAAATCTACTGAATGAGTAATTCTTCCACAAATCGTCCTCGCAGCATCCCAAAATTCCTGGACAATTTTGGGATGCTGGAAATTTATTAAAAATTTAGTAAAAAAAAATTCAAGAATATGGATTCTAAAAAATTTCTGGATTAAATTTGCAATTTAATTTTTTTTGCGAAGGATAATTCCTCAGAAAGAAAATTCGAACCTTCATTCAGGAATAAATGGAAAATTCAGAATTTATAAAGCAAAATTCAGTTTTTTTTAGGGATTCTCACGTTTGGCGCCGGTATAAATATTTATGTACGACACCAACGGGGTGCCACCGGACGGCAGTGTTATAAATCTACTGAATGAGAAGTTCTTCCACAAATCGTCCTCGCAGCATCCCAAAATTCCTGGACAATTTTGGGATGCTGGAAATTTGTTAAAAATTTAGTAAAAAAAATTCAAGAATATGGATTCTAAAAAATTTCTGAATTAAATTGGCAATTTAATTTTTTTTGCGAAGGATAATTCCTCAAAAAGAAAATTCGAACCTTCATTCAGGAATAAACGAAAAATTCAGAATTCACAAAGCAAAATTCAATTTTTTTTAGGGATTTTCAATTTTTAGGAATTTCAATCAATTTTCTTTTTTAGGGATTTTCAATTTTTTTTAGGGATTTTCAATTTTTTTTAGGGATTTTCAATTTTTTTTAGGGATTTTCAATTTTTTTTAGGGATTTTCAATTTTTTTTAGGGATTTTCAATTTTTTTTAGGGATTTTCAATTTTTAGGAATTTCAATCAATTTTCTTTTGTAGGGATTTTCAATTTTTAGGAATTTCAATCAATTTTCTTACCATTCGCTTGGATCTCCAGGTTCAAATTCTCGGGGTGATCGAGATCGGCAAGACTGTTCATCGTCAGTGGTAGACTTTGGGCGGACATATTCCCGTTACCCTTATTTCCATTGGCGACGGATACTTTCTTGGTGTTCCCATTACTCCTGTTATTGCCGTTACCGATTTTGTTCCATTTGCTCTTGGTCACGGCACTTCTCAGAAAATTCGTGGACCGCTGCTTGGCACCGGACGTGGTCGTCGTATCCGGTGCGGCAGTGGTCGTGGATCGAATCGGTTTCATCGTCGAAGGCGACGATGCCGATTCGGTGCTCGATCCAAAGACGGATCGAGTATTCGCGTTGGTGGAGGAGCTCCTCGATCCCGAGGACCTGGTGATCGGGATGGGAACGGTCGACGAGGAAGAGAAAGCGGTGGTAGCGGGTGTGACCGAGGTCGTGGTAGAACTCCTGGAGGTCGTCAGCATGGGTTTGCCGTTGGTCTGGAGGACCGTCGAGAGCCGAGTGGTTCCCGAATTCGATTTCTTGGGGTGCGAAGTGCCGATCGAGTCGTTCGTGGCATTCAGCAGTTCGTTGATCGACTTCATCGTTTCCTCGTCGTCGTCGTCGTCCTCGTACGGGTTCGAGGTGACGTAAGGCAACGGTGTCAAGGATTCGCTCAAGGTGCTGAGGTTCCCAACGGGATGCATGAAGCTCAGGACCACCAGCCGGTCTCTGTGGACGACGACCCAGTCCAGATCCGTTCTCCAGATAGCCGCTGGAAATATAGAAAGAGCGACGGATTAATTAGAGGCTCGTGGGGTGGAGGGGCCAAAAATTGGATACTTCAAGAGTGGGAGACAGTTGTGGTCCTTGGATGCTGCGTCCAAGGAGGCAAGGATTCTTTTCTGAATTCCAAACGTTTTTACGATTTCAAAAATATGGAATTTTTCCTGAACCTTACAATTAAATATCTTAATGTTTTTGGATCCAAACGTAAAGTCCATATTTTTGAAAAGAATTGTTTTCAAAGTTAAATGTCAGTGATAGAAATTTCTATTTATTTAAACCTTGAATCCAAATTTTCGATTTTTCGAAGAAGTTTTTTTTTTAACCAAATGCCGATCTTTGCAACTTCTTCCAGAATAAGGCTTCATTTTCGAAGAAAAATATTTTCAAATCAAGGATTAGGTATTAAATATTTTTATCGTTCAATCAAAAAATAATGAAATTTGTTCATAGATAAAAATAAAAAATAATGAATGTAAATGCAAGAACCGAAATGTCGATTTTGGAAAATCCTACTTCGCTTTTGAGACTGAAATTTCTAAATTTCGGGGCAATTTGAAACATTGGTCATTCCTTTTTTTTTATTTATAGCAAAACGTCGATATAATTTACACCTTTTTCCAGACCAAAGCTTCACTTTTAAGAAGAATTTTTCCAGAAACAAGAACAAATTTTCCTTGAATCCGAAACATCTTCATTTATCTCCAGAAGCTTTTAAGGAACCCATGGGTTCCAGTAAATACGGGCGCAGGAGTTACGGATGGATTTCATTCCGTGCCATTTCCCTGAGAGTTCCTATCCATAAAACGGTTCTTCCACCCACTCACTCCAGCCATGGAAAAAACATGGTTCGAAATGGTAAGCAGATACATATATTCCATTACACTGGGGTATATAAAAATATTAGAGGAAGCCATAGGTAAGAAATTATTTTTGGACAGGATAAATGTGGGAATTTCGCTCATATCTCGCGAAACAGGAGTACGAAGGAAATTCCGTTCGGTCGATGTCGTTATTTCTTGTGCAAATAACACAAGGGCGCTGCTTCTAATGGGATAAAAGTAAAGTACGTAATTTCTGAGAAAAGGGAAGAGAGCGGAGTCCGTCCGGTCGCCGTTCCATCCAGGAGCAATACTTGAAAAGGAGAAATGACCGTTCGCTTTATCTCCGGATATTCGTGGGAGAAATATCGTCCAATAAATGTCAGGTGTAAATGCAACACGGTCCGATAGCTCTATATTGGCTCTTATTGGATGTTACCCTTCCTTGTGCGAGATTTACTCTTTACTTTGCGCTTACTTCCCTAATAAAATATCATAGAGAAGTAAACGCGAGGCAATTTCCAACCCTTTCTCTCGGACAGAACCCCCTGGAAATAAATCAACAATCGGACGGGAGATAGAATCGAACCGGCTTTTAAAGCCGTTCGTAAAAAAATTGTCGTTCCAGAGAAATAAATTGAGGAGTCCTGGGAGTATTTATGAATTTCTAATTCCGGGGCTGAATTTTGTAGGGTAGAAAGTGGAGATCTCGAAATTCGGGAAAAATTAATGCAAGAATTTCTAGGATTTTTCCTTCCGCAGTTGTGAATTTTTAAAGGGATTTTTCAAAAATTGTAATTTTGGAGAAGGAAAGGGAAGACGAAGGCGTGGATCGTTTTGGAAATTTCTAATCTGAGGGATGAATTTTTTTTTAATGGTTGGATTTTGTAGAATAGAAAAAATTTTGATGATTATTCTTTCCCAAATTATGAATTTTCGAAGCTGCTCTTGGAAAAATGAAAAATTACCATTTTAGAGAAAGAAAGAAAGATATTTTCTTGGAAATTACGAACTGAAAATGAACAAAATCCAAATTTTTAGGAAAACAGGGTTTTCGTAAAATTGGAGTTGTTTTTGAATAATCGGATTTTGGCGAAACAGAATTTTGTGGGATAGAAAGTAGAAATCACAAATTTCAAAATAAACTGAAACCTTTCCGGAGTTTAAAATTTCCAAAATTGATCTTCGGAAATACAATTTTTGAAAAACAAAAGAAGGGGTCGTGAATTTTTTTTTCTTTCAATTCAATTTTTTGCAGTAGCAAGGATTTCAAAATTCGAAATCAGCTAAAATCGACATTTTTTGAATTTTCATTCCATTTTTCGTTGCATTTTAATTTTCTGTCATTAAAAAATACAGAATATCCAATAAGTCCTTCATTTTATTTTTCTTTGAAATTATAATTTTTAGGCTACTAATAAATGCTCCCAAATTTTCAAAATTTGTGTAAAATGGAAACCTCCCCTTGATGACGTCAATTTTTGTCAGAATGCAATAAATGAGTGCTGCATACCACGCGTGAAGTGCATGATCACAAATAAACTGCGTAGGTTGAATTTGACGACGCAAAATTGTGTAAAATGGTAACGGAAGGAAATGAATTACGGAATGAGTGAACTAGTGAACGACTGAATGAATGAATGAATGAATGAATGAATGAATGAACGAATGAATTGTGTAAAATTGAAAGACAGGGAGTTGAGTAAAATATAGGGGTTTTGATATGTTTGCGCATGAAGAGCTTGCCCGATGGCAAATGTAGCAGCAATACGGAGCGAAATACACATCGAGCTTTTGATTTACATACATGCTGAACTTGTCCAAACGAACGCAAGAGCGTACGGGGGTAGGAAGTCGTGAATGCAACACTACTCGCCTGTTCAAGTTCATGAATACAAGTGCAGTATATGCACCGAATTCTGCCTTTGATATCCCAGCAGAGGGAGCATAATACCGTGGAGTAGACTTTGATGCACCAGAAGAAGGGCGGGAGGGAGGGAGGCTTTGTTGCAATTCCACTATTCTGTTTTCCACGTAGTTTCCAATCGCGACAACAACTTTTGTTTAACGCTTATCACACTAATGACAATGAATCCCATTCCAGCGCAAATTTTATCACCCGCGACTCTTAATACAACAACGTCGTCATCCTGTGTCCCGCTGTCGTCTGGGTTGCTTTTCTTGGAGAATTTCGTTACAAACCCCAACAGCCCCACACTTGCAGGGGATGAAAGTGTACGAATGCTAAAATAACATCCCCGAACTTCGAGGGTAGGGGTTTCGGTGAGAAGAAAAATGTTTCCTCGAGTTTGGAAATTTGTAGTTCCTCGATGGATTTTTTTTGGGGGGGGGGGGGGGGGGCATTTCATATTTTCATGGTAAATACTGGAGATTGCAAAAATTGAAGATAAGCCGAAAAAAGGAAGTTCTATAATTATTTTTGCTGTTTTCCCAAATTAGGAATTTTTTAATTGGTTTTGATTTTTAGAGAGAGAGAGAGAGAGAGAGAGATGGGGTGAAAAGAAGCGGATGCAATGAATTCCGTTCCAATGCAAATTTGACAACCCGCGACTCTTAACACTCGTCATCGTCGGGTGTCCCGCTGCCGTCTCGGTTGCTTTTCTTGGAAAACTTCGTTACAAATGCCAACAGCCCCGTACTCGCAGGGGTTGAAAGTGTACAGATGCTAAAACAACACCCCCGAACTTCGAAGGTAAGGGTTTCGGTGGGTGGAGAATGGGAAGGGAAATGTTTCCGCGAGTTTGAAAATTTCCAGGTTCTTTGGAAAATTTTTTTTTTTTATTTAAGGGGTGTTTCATATTTTTCAGGGTAAACAGTGGAGACAAAACAAAGCCATTAAAGGAGATTCTATAATTTTTTTATTCCCGCAAGTAAAAAATTTTGAAATTGGTTCTAATTTTTAGAGAGAGAAAAAGGAAGAAAAGAAATGGACAATATTTTTTTTTTTTGAAAATTTCTAATTCAAGGCGCGAATTATATTGAAAAGTGAATTCCTTGCGGTAGAAAGTAGAGATTCAAAGCTTGAAAATAAGCCAAAGTGGAACTCTCTGGGATTTTTCCTTTGAGAATTATGGCTTTCCAAAGTTGGACGCTGAAAAGAAAATTTAATGGACATTAAAATTCTGGAACATCCAAAGCTGTTGTAAAAAGGAATGGGTCTCCTAAAGAAGAAGAATTCATTTTACATCTACCATCTTTTATAACACGTCGCGATAAATTTCCCACTGCTTCTCTTTCAGCACTTTGATATAAGAGCGCGAGTGATCGTGAAACCATGAAGAAAAACGAAGACTGCGAGATCCCCCCCCCTTTTTTTTTTAAATTGGTTTCATGGCGACGAGCCATGAAAGTATAAGCGTCAAAGGAATTTTCACCTTACACCTTTTGTACCAACCCTATTCTCTTCCTTTTCCTTCATTCTCCAGCCATTTTTTCTTGCCCTTTAGTCGGAGAATCCACTTACAGTTATACACTTTGAAATACTTGTCTATTTTCCTCAAGAATTTTTTTCAATTACTATACCGCTCTTAGTAGAGGCATTTTAAAGTAAGTTGTGCATTTTTTTTTCCGCCGCAGACATTTCACTAATTTTCTTTCTGCATTCTTCACGAGAAACGGTGGATTTTAGTTGGAGGAAGAAAATTCTTGAGGTTCGAGTGAACATTTAAGGTTGTTACTTTCAGGCTGCTCTTTTCTCGAATTTCAAATTCAGAGCCACGAGAGTGCGGATGTTGAGCTCGAAATCGAGCTGAAATGGAAATTTGTCGCATTTTTTTTAACCCAAAGTTATGAATTTTTCACGACAAAGTTTAAAATCAAATTTGTCGAGGAATGGGAAAATAAGGAACGAATAGAAAAATTCGCAATTCCCAGAATGAATTTTTTTGAAAATCTAGATTTCTTCGATAAAAGAAAAAGAGGATCCGGAGCCTCAAAATAAATGAAGTCAAAAGTGTAACTCGTTCCACAAAAGCCAAAGTATAACTTTTCCAAATAACGAATAAATTCGAGAATAATTTTTCGAAATTAAATTAAAAAAATGGTGCTTTTCAAAAAAAAGACAAATATCAACCAAGTCGATGGTCCATTAACTTTTCTTTAAATTTCAGATTTCTCAGACCGGAAGTGGAGGAATTTGACAACCATCCTTCGAATGACGTGAAATTATTTCCGAATGAGGCAAGGCACGGAATATATATATATTTTTTTCATGGTGCAATACCATGGAAGAGGAACTACGCGGAAAGTTTAAACTAATAGAGCTCTCAATTCTCCGAGTCAATATGGAATTGAGCGAATCCCGGCAGTCGTCTTCCACGAATCATCAATTTTTGTCTTCCCAATATTTATGAACTCAATCCACGAAATTCATATCGACTGAGACGAAAACGACGTTTTCTCCCGTTCCAGCTCAATTTCACGCTCATCCTCCGTCCCTTTTCCCTTTGCTCTCGTCTCGAAAAGCGGAACACGAAGGTAAATATCGGGAAAAATAATATTAGCGTTTGGACCGAAAAGCGAAAAGAAGGGGGAAACTTTGCTAATTTTCATCTCATTTTCCATCCGTTTCATGCTTAAGGAACTTATGCACTTTGGCTATTTAACTTCCAAGCCTTGTAGTTCCACTACAATGTAATTACATCTCGGGGATTAATTCCTGCGGTGTTGTTACTTTTAATCCTGTATATAATACAGTAGCAGGATCCTTCTTCTCGCCAAGAAGAGGAAAGGGTATTTAAATGCGGTTCGTATTTCACTCTTTTTCCCTTCACGCGCCGGGTGGGTATTAATTTGCTGTTTTTCTCCCAACATTGAATTCCACCAAGATAGGCACACACAATATACCGCCTTCGTTTTTACCTAAATTACTAAATACCTTCCCGAAATATTTCCCCGCATAAAACTCACTCGTACGCGTTACCGAAATGTTCATGTCTACATAATTCTCGAATAAACTAATTAGACGATAATTCCATTAAATGTCGCGTGAGCGGAATACGGTAGAGAGAAACGTTGCGGCAAAAGGACCAACTTGCAATCAACCATAAATACAAACGAGATTGTTGGATAATTTTGTTCCCTTTTTTTTTTTACAAAAATGGGAATCAATTTCCCTTAGCAGAAGGTACTTGGTTTTTCTTTGATTGAACCTTGAAATCAAAGGGAATGATTCTGTCCCCAAATGATTCCTAATTTTTCATGAGAAAATTTATGAATTTTTGTTAGAAATTCCGGTGACAAATAGAGTGACGATTAAAGAGAAATTTCTCTTCAGGTTCTTGAATGTGACGGAAGAAAAATTTACTGTTGCTCAAAGTTAGTCTTCTTTTGTGAGAAATTCTATTTTATGGAAAAAACGATCGAAATTAACAATCGAAATTGTTAGATAATTTTTGTCTTTCTTTTTTTACAAAAATAGAAATGAATTTCTCATAGAAGAGAGTACCTAGTTTTTTTTTGACTGAATTTTGAAATCAAAGGGAATGATTCTGTCTTGAAATTATTCCTATTTTTTTAGTAAACAAAATTATTACTTTTTGTTTTAGAAATTC
This sequence comes from Gasteruption jaculator, assembly GCA_949825005.1. Lineage (NCBI taxonomy): Eukaryota > Metazoa > Arthropoda > Insecta > Hymenoptera > Gasteruptiidae > Gasteruption > Gasteruption jaculator. The sequence goes on from OX463768.1 coordinate 3,394,418, forward strand.
TCGAAATTTTCCATTGATATAGAGGAATTTCTTTCCAGGGCTTGAACGCGACGGAATAAAATTGGCCGTTTCTCAAAGTTCTATTTTTTCGAAAAAAGAATGATCTAAATCTAGTAAATTCTATATTCCTACTAATTTTGGAAAATTTTCTTTAACAGAGTAATTTTTTTCCAGTCTTTATACGGCGGATAGTAAAATCTACTATCTCCTCAAAATTCCTCTACTCGAAGTTTCTCTTTTATAAAGAACGATGGTACGTCTAATCAAATTTTTCTATAAATTTTCAAAAATAATGTCAATTTTTGCTGTTCCGCAAAAATTCGTCTTCTTGTATAAACGAACAACGACACAACAAATTTTACTATTGTTTTCCACTTTAGAATCCAAAAATAACCTCGGGGTAGCAAATTTTTCTCCAACAATCTGAAAAATCCCCGTTGTTGGCGCAAATCTTTCCGCAGACGTTGAACACAAAATTTCCCACTTTCCCAAAATTCCCTTTTCCCAAATTTCCTGTATACAAAAACAGAGAATTTCCCTCGACAGGAAACTCTCCACTATTTCCCTGCTCTTACTTTCATTTCGTTAAAACTTCCTCCTCCCTCTCCTCTTCCTCTCTCTCTCTCTCTCTCACTCCTCCCTTATCTTTCTCCCTCTTTCTCTTTAACAAAAAGGGTAACGACATTACAGCAAACTGTTACCCTCATCCAACTTCTTTCCTCTTTTTTTTTTCTTTTTTTTTTTTACGAAACTTTCAGCTTTCGCATACATAAGGAGTCCAGCTGAAGCGAGAAAGTCGCTGAATACACAATTTATACGCATAAAAAATTAGATTATAGTCCTTTGGAAGAAAAACTTGTCCCCCCCCCCCTCCCGGGGGGGGGGGGGGATTTTCCCATAGATGAGATTTCAGGAACTGAAGTTGATCCTGAAACTCGCAACCGGTATCAAATTTCGGTTCATAATCCCGCTTCTCATCATTCATCCCCCTTGCGTCTCGGTAGGGTTGCATCTTGCAACCCATTAGGTGACGCCGAGGTGAAATCTTGATAAAAAAGAAAAAGGATAACGAAATCGTAACGAAAGGGATACGACTAACGGCGAGGTAAAAAGGGTAGATAGAGATAAAGAGAGGGTTGGGGGTGGTTTAGTTTTCTGTGACTCTCAGTATGATACTGTGTAGCGGCGGCAAACTGTATGCATACACCTGCTGGATCAATACACGAGCTAGGACGAACGAAGCCAGTCAGGACGAACTTAGCCTGTTATATCCTACTACTCCCAGGCATGCCTTTCTCTCTCCCTTTCACCGTTAGCGTTATCTCTCGGCTCGCTTTGCGGCATGCGCAAAATTATCGAACCGCCCGGAAGATCGATGCTTATCAGAACCCGCGATCGCCGATCATCGATCAATCTCGGGACACTCCACTTCAGTACCGGAGAGTGCACTGGGTCTTAGGTTGCACTTTTCAGTTGAAAGTTATCCTTCCGTAGCATTTTGTAAACACACACACACACATATACACATATATATTCCTCAACCACCACCTTTAAGCATATTTGCTGCACTTTTAACCCGAAAAAATCCTTCTTTGCTGGGATGCGATATATATCTCTAGGCAAAAACTCAACCCTGGATAAATCCAGATCCTCCCAAGGACGTTTATAAGATCCGAAGAGAAAATGCACCAAATCCTGGGATGCGCTTTTTCGTTAGGTCACGCTTTGCTATACAAATAATAATAATAATAGTAATTTAAATTAGTTGTATTAGTATTTCATTATGAATATTTCAATACCAATCAAGAAAATATTAATAAAAATAAATTGTAATGAACCGCTAACGATACTAATTGCAATAAATATAATACTCAAATAAATAATTCAATTCAAAAAAGTCAAGGGTGCGAAAATCCCCAGAAAAACAACAGATGCATTAAATCCTAGGATGCACTTGACCAAAGAAACAATAATAATTTAAATTAGTACTAATAATTTAAATTGTTAAAATTAATTTTTTTAATATACTAATTTAAATTATGTATAAATAAATTTCTTACATCCTTTTTTAATCTTTATTACTGCACTTTTAATCCAGGCAAGACCTTTTTTTTTTCTAGGATGCGGAATACGCCTAGCAAAAGTCATCCCCAGGTAATTCGAGATCCTCTTAAGGGCATATATAAGATCAGAACGACGGAATTGCGACTGCACGGATGCATACACGGAACCCCACTTTCCTGAAAGGTATATTTCTTACCTGGAAAGGAGGAGGAATGGAGATGAGGAGTTATGGAATTCGTTAGAATTGCAATCCCGCGGAAATCTCTGTGCATGAAAGAGGAGATACGAGGAAAAGGGTGGATTTTAGTATTATATAAGTTATGGTAATTTCTATCATGCAGAAAGCAAGTGGGATCGTTTGGTAGCACTTTCCGTCCTTGTGGGATTGGTAACAGTCAGGGTGGAAGCGAATTTGGAATTTCGATTTTGCAGAAACTCGGATAGTGAATTTTACCGGTAGTCTGGTACAAATTTTTTTTCAATTTCCGGTATTGTCCTTGGGAAGATAATATTGGAAATTGTTCAAAAACCCCCAAAAAAGAAAAAAAAAAAAATAACCTGATAGTGCCATAATAGAATGGGTCACCTCGAAAAACTTTGTAAGGTACAAATTTTTTTAAACAAATACCTATCATTGCTCCATCAGGTTTTTTGTTTTCATTTTCGGCGATTTTTGAACAATTTGCAATTATTTCATTTTTGCCCCATGGTTTCCAGGCCGTAATAAACCAGAAATGAAATTATCGATGAATTGGTAAATTCCTGCTTGAAAATTAGTAACAAGCCCCAGAATTTTCAAGGTTCATAGTTCCTAAGGCGGACCCGGGGTGTAAAATAGTAAAATCCACCACCTTCGACGATCCCCTCACCCAGGGTGGAAACTTTGCTTGTTACTTGTTGCTTTTTGCTTCCGAAGCTCGTTATAAATAATTTGTTACGTAAACTTTCGAAGGCTCGATATTCCAATAGACGCAAGAAGTCAAGTCACAGCACCTTTTGACTAACTCCCGAGATTTCAGAGCCCGGGAAAGGGGGACGGAAAAAAAAATGTTTGCCCTTTACCTTGTACTTCCCCGTTTTTTCTTTCCTCCCTTTTCTTTTTTGTGCTTTTCCTTCTTATACGAGAACTTAAAGAAGTTAAAACGTGGAAGATTGAACCTTCGGCTATCGCGTTTTCTCTTTCTACCTCGGCCCTCTTCCTCCGGGGCTCTTCTTGCACTTTTTTTTTTTTTTTTTTTCGTCATCCAAAGCTACTCAGACTTTTATGAAATATTTAATTCTCCTTTGTTCCCATCCGGCTCTCGGTGAAAAGGAATAATGAGCCGAAAGCGCGATTTAATAGAGATGTCTGTAGTGGATATTTCATTTATTTGATCCCTCCGACGAATTATCGGCGCCGCTTTGAAAAATCCCCAATCGTATTTACCGTTAAAAAAAAAAAAAACAATTACGCTGTCGATTAATTACCAAGAATTTCTCTCGCGGATATAAATTACCCATTTAATGCGTAGTTTGTTGAATTTGAGTCGTAATGTTTAACACAAAAAATAGAAAAAAAAATATTTCCCCAAAAATATCTCGCTCTTTTTCATCGGATGAATTTTGGAATTTTTAAATTTTATTAGCGCAACGAAAATTTACCATAAAAAAGTTACGCAATTGAATAATTACCAAAAACTTCTCTCGCTGATGGTAGTTCGTGGAAAAATACGCAATTTATCAATTTTTGCAATTAACAAATTTTACTTTTGGCAGTAAAATAAAAAAAAGGGTAGAAAAAATTGAGAATTTTTTGCGCCCTCCCAAAACGATTTCGTCATTTTTATTTTTTTATTTTTTTCGGAATGATAAATTTCAGTATTTTTCAAAGTTACTTTCCGTTTACTTTTACTTCAATCTACCAACGAGCTATTTATATTTATTTATTTTATTACTCCTCTGTCTCTCCAACAGCAATTGTTCTCCCTCGCAACCCTCCGCTTTTGTTTCAAAGGTGGTACATAATTGAACAAACAAACAGGTAAACAAATAAATAAATAAACAAATAAATAAATAAATAAATAACAAACGAATAAGGACTAAGATGGCTGACTTTCCAACGAAAGGAATTTAATATCGTCAAAGCAATAAATAAATAGCAAATAAACAAATAAGGAGTAACAAATAAGTAACGTTTCCTCTTTCAGGGAAAGGAATTCAATAACGTCATCGGAAAATTCCTTTTTTATATGAATCCGAATTGTTCGAAGATAAAAAGAGAGAAACGAAAAAGGGAGAAAAACGGCAGGGGATGAGAAACTAAATTTTGCATATCAAAGGAGAAGGGGTTGGTTGAATCTCACAGGTAAAACTAAGTGCATATATAATCCTCTTATACTTAACTACTGGAATTATTTCTCCAGAGACACGTGAGGGAAGAGGAGGGATTTTTGCAACAAACCATAAGCTTTCCCTGGCCTTCCTTTTTTTTTTATTACACACGTACAAGCATTTACCGTATACAGGGTGTGCGATTTAAGAATTTCAAGCCGAAAAATGGTGGTAGGGGGTGACCAAAGGGAGAAAAAAAGATCAGGTACTATTTTTCCAAATTCGGAATAATTAATTAAAACGTTCTGGCCAATCAGAGACGGTATCCCGTCACTGGGGTGCGCCTCTGGCTGTCAAAGTATGAAATCCAATTTTTTTGACACGCCCACCGAGCTTATTCGACGTTCCGATTGGCCAAAACATTTCAATCGATTACTCGGTAATTATCTCGAATTTCGAAAAACGATATTAAACTTTTTTTTTCAAATTTTCACGCTCTACCACCACCTTTCGGCTTCGAACTCTTTTACCGCACACCCTGTACATTCATCCACGGATCTATGCACCCTCAGAGCTACGCGTGTTGGTGTATTTGGTACCCAGTAGACATAATTCACATTGAAACCAGGTAATTAGTCTGCTGGATGTTGAACGAGGGAGAGGGAAGCCGGAGAATATAGTTGTAGCTGGTAGACTTGTGTATTAGTATTAATAATAATGGTACCGGTGATATGCTACGTTTGCAACAGACTCTTTACTCAAACTTCAACTGTTATGCACACATTGTATAACATTGATAAGCTACTAAAGAGGAGGATGGAATGAGATTTTAGCGTAAGGTTTGGAAAGTTAAAGCGTCGCATTAAAGCTGTGGATATTCGACATGTGTTTATGTTATAACTTCCCTTTAGTGGTTTCAAAGTTACTTTAAGTGCTTCCCCCGCTAATTCTCTCTAACTTTTTCAAGAAGAGACAGAGAGAGAGAGAAGGGGGTAAAAGGGGGATGTTTAGACAGATTTCCATTTTCCAAACGGCTAGTAATTTTCCGTTTTCCATAATTAAAACTCACGAACCTAAAGAGCAGCCCTCACAAGTGGCGGTTTCGAAATTAACCCTTTAACGAGTGAACGGTGCTACTTTGCATAAACGTGCGAACCTACCTACGTTTGTACCGGTAAGATCGCATTCGCGAGAGGGATGAAAGATAGAGGGGGAAAAAAATTTGGCGAATAACATTTTTTGAATAATTTTAATTAAAGGGTTGATTTTTGGCAGGAGTTTCGTGACTTTTCCTTAACACCGAATTTCGCCATTCTTCAAGCCTTTTGTAATTTCCGGCTGTAATTGTTTCTCAGATCGATTACTTTTCTCTCCGTTTCTCTCCTTTTTTCTCACTCCCTTTTCTTTCTTTTTTTCTCTCTCTCTCTCTCTCCTTCCTTGAACCGTTAAAGTGGAAACTCGTGTAGTTATCATTGCATTTCTGGTACTATTACTCGAGTTTTATTCCAACCACCTCCAACTTTGCTCTCCTTGAAACTTTTCTATGTGAGACTAAACGGATAGGTTTTTCAGTACTTTCATAACAACCCACGTGTAATAAAGCTATATATTAGGGGGGAAAAGGAACGCTTTGTTCTGGAAAAAAAAATGTGAAACTAGAAGCGGCGGTTTTTTGATAATTGGTGGAAATAAGTTCCTCGGAAAATTCCTAATTCCGGATATAAAAATCGTAAACTCTTCCTTCTTGGCTCATTTTAAAGCTTCGCGTCTCATCTTCAATTGCCGCGAATGTCGAATTCCCAAAAAATTCTCTCCAGGAAAGCTGAATTTTTTAATCCATCCGGATTCTTTCGAGATTCGATTTTGCAACTTATAACCATTGCTCGGAAACAAAAATTCAGATCTTCGAAAATAAATATCGCAAAAAGTTCCACTTCAGCTCGTTTTGGAGCCCGAGATCTCTAGTTTCGTTCTTGTAAATCTCGACTCTCCAAAAAATTATCCCTAATAATATGAAATTTTTAAACCAAAATGGATTTTTTGAAATTCTTTGAATTTTACGAGTTATTACCTTTGAGATAAAAAAATTCATATCTCTGAAAGTAAATATTGTAAAATTTGCTACTTTATCTAATTTCAAAGCTTGAACCCTTATCTTTAGTCACTAAAAATGCCATGTTTCCAAAAAATGGTGTCTAATAAATTTCAATTTTTAACTCGAAACCTTTACAACAAAAAATTGATTTTTTTCCTTTATTTTCCTATTTTATTTTACTATTTTCCACTACTGTAACATCTAAAATAGTTTCGGTAGTTCGTGTAACACTCACTAATACCTACATATTTGTTCCAAGTATAAAGGAAGCTCCCTAATTTTGTCAAACTAATGGGACGATTTTAACGAAATCTAGCGAATGACGAGTAAAGGTGGTTTTTATTTATGTATTTTCCGGTTGGTTGTTCAATCGAATTTGGGCTGGTAAGGGTATTTCCGCAAAAGAGAGTTGGGCCGATAAAGATAAAAGGTAGTTTAACCAACTCTCCAACCCTTAACTCGATAGCTACGGATTGATATTAAATCAGGACGAACATCTCCATCAATTTAGAATCTACTTGGAAACGGAAATTGAGATGAGACATTTCTGATTACCTATCCGCTATCCTGCAGTTCTACTACAGGTTTAACTCGTAATCCCCTCGGTTTCATTTCACGTAATATTTTCAGTGCGGAAAAAGGGGCGAGAAAGGAAACCAGAGATATAATGAATCGAGGTGTCGAATTTTGCAGAGTTCTACCTTCGAATCGTGGATTTTCGAGACTCTCAGTGAGGAACACTCTAATTTCAAATAGCAGATGGAAAATAAAAGCTCCAAAATTTGGAGTTAATTTTTTTTTTTAATTTCCATTCACGGACGGAGTAGCCTCTTCTATTTTTTCTTCTATTCTATTTTTTGCTCTTTAAAATCTAAACAATAACAATCATTTATTATTCTTCCGTTGATTTTATTTTTTTTAATTATTTTATTTTATCTGTGCTAAACCTTTGTGTCTTACTATTATTTTATTATTTTCAATATATCTATTATTTTAATTGCTTTTTACTATTTTATTTTCTACTATGTATAGTTTTTCTGCAAAAAATAATTTATAACCAAATGATAAATCGAAATAAAATGAATCTTTTTCTCGGTTAGGGCTGAATTTTGAAATCGAAGTTGAAGAAATGAGGCTTTTAGTGGATCGCCAATTAAGACAGGGAGCCTAAAAGTAAATTTCAAAAACCATTTTCAGGGAATGTTCCTCAACCGAGATTCTGATATTTCGAGAGCGAATTTTACCACTTCGGCAAGCGAAAATTGCCAGGAGCGCTAGGTACATACATATATTTTCATCGGAATGGATTTCCAGCAGAAGATTGATTTTTATTGGGGAAAAAGGGAGTGTGAAAGCCATAGTTTCCACTCTTTTAGGGACAGATTCCAGGGCTTGGAATTCGCAATAAGAGTCCAGAATGAAGAGACGGCGGTGCAGGAGAGGGGAGGGGAGGGAGGCTTTAGTATTTAACCCCATCCCTTTTAGACGGATCCCAGGACTAAATCGTACCCTTTGCGAGGCTTTGGAAGGATCTACCAACTTTCCCTGATGCTTTACTCCTTTCTTTTCCTTTCCCTTGCTTTCGCTTCTTCAACTCTTTTCCAAACCCCACCGAGAGCAAACCTAAAGTAAAAAGTGACCTCCCTTTTTTCTTCTTCCGGGAAGGGGTAAAAAAGCAAGAAGTCTCGAATTTACACTATAAATTGTTGAGTAAGTAGATGAGAAAAAAGTCAAATCTTCTTTTTTTCCTGAATTTGAAACTTTTGCGGGGGAAAAAAAAAACCAATAGATCGCTTTCGCTCCAAAATGTCCGATTACCAGAGCAATTATTTTTAATTTTGACTTTGATTTAATTCTGGAATTTAAAAAAAATTTATAAAATAACAGAATTTGCTCAATGCTTTTGTTAGTTAATATAATTTGAATATTAATTTATTCAATAATAATAATAATAATAATAATAATAGTAATAGTATTCAAAAATATAATAATAAGAGAGTAGTAAAATATTATTAAAAACGTTAAAAATGAAGAATTGAAAAATTGCAATACCGCAACAAAAAAAAAAGTCTCAGCATAATTGCATAATTTTATGAGTGACTTTAATGGGGTGAAATAGCAGGTTTGAAAAAATTTGAAAACGATTTGTTATACGCCGCATTTGTGGAAAGACACGCCAAGGTCTCGATTCAACACCTCGAATTCGTGAGTAATTAGGGTGCGAAAAATTATGGAAATGGTCACGTCACGTGCCAATTTCGCACGCCTCGAAGGATTCGGATCCTCCGGCCGGTCGACCTTTGGTATTTTCTCATTTGCGCACTTATCAATCTTTCGTAAGCCTTTATCGTTCTTTGATTGCACTAAAAGAATGGGAATTAATCTCGACAATGCATCATGACAAGTCTCATTTTCTTAAGAAACACGCAAGAAGATTAATGAATCCTGCGATTTTAACGTGTGTACGTGTGTACAACCATACCGAGAGCGAACTACAAAAAGGATAGAAAGCTTTGGAACAAAAGCAAAAGATCCCTTTTCACTTCTTATTTCCATTCTCTCTTTATATTTCAGCTTTTATGTACGATGACGTCGAGAAATTACTTAGACCTTTCCTTAAACCTGCCTTTTTTTTTTGTTCCTACATGAATTTATGTTACGACTCAATCGTCAGTGAAGAATTTTCTTGCTTATTTTATGACAGAGTTTTTTTTATACATTTTTTTGAGAGTTCAAAATATAAATATTCTCGAGAAATTGAAAATGTGAAGTAGGAAGTACAAAAAAAAAATATAAAACGTAAATATAAAGTATACAAATTCTGAGATACTATAAAATCTTTAATTATACGTTTGTATTGTAGAGGGCGCTCTTATAATAAAATTTGATTATGAATAAATTCTACGAAATTATCGAAAATAATTGAATTTCCTATTTTTTTTCCAATTCATTTGGAATAAATTCCATAAAATTTTGATAAGGACAATATTTTTGAAAAATAAAATCATTGATAAGGACAATATTTTTGAAAAATAAAATCACCGAAAGGCAGGGTCCCGATCCTTTTTTTTTAATCGTTATCGACGACATTATTATCCCCCTAAAAAACACCTCTGGTGCAAAAAGTCGAGACAAGTTCATGTATGAAAAGGGATCTCTCTACAAAAGTTGTGAAATCCAACAACATTAGACAAGCTCGTTTTTTACATTATGTCAATACGAAGTAATTACAAAATGGAAAGAATTTTTTCTGTTTACGTGATTAGAACTGGTATTGAACTTGTTGGGCCCCGAATAATTCAGATGTTTGAGTATGATGTATAATTATTCATATTATTATTATGTAATCTGAGCTTTACTAATTCATAATGCGGTAAAAATAAATTAAATTGTAAGATATTTATTGCTTATCGTTTGGGTTCGGGGCCCGACAAGTTCAATACCGGTTCTAATCACGTAAAGAGAAAAAATTCTTTCCATTTTGTAATTACTTCGTATTGACATAATGTAAAAAACGAGCTTGTCTAATGTTGTTGGATTTCACAACTTTTGTAGAGAGATCCCTTTTCATACATGAACTTGTCTCGACTTTTTGCACCAGAGGTGTTTTTTAGGGGGATTTGTCTCCTTTTTGCAAATATTATTATTATTATCGGCTTTATATCTCGAGATAACATAAAACAATGCATAACGTGCGTCGGTAAAGTAAATTTTTCGTCTTTTGGATTCGTGAAAACAAAACACAACGCCACTGCGTGTCATTGAGACCTAGCAATCCCCTCATTTACCGCTACTGTCTGTCGCAAATTTTTCCCATATTACCTAGGGCCTAGCAAACCCCCCATTTATCCGCTACTTATGTTGCATTTCTCGTGTGAGCGTATAGAGGCATCCAGTCGTGTATGTATACAGAGAAACTCACACAACTTAGTGGACATTTTTGGTTTGAATGTGTGGAGGTTGAAGCTGTGTATATACACAACGTGTGGCGGCTGTTTTTCATGTGCCCGCACCTAGTTCGGTCGAGAAAAGATACACGGTAGCGCTCTCGCCCAATTCATACATGAACTTGTCTCGAGACACTACCGTGTCTCTTGATTCCATTTTCGGTACAATTTTCGAGATTCGAACGAACTCAACTTTTACCACCAGAAAAAAACGATTCTATTGTTTTCGGTGACTTCAAAAGACAGTGAGATTGAACATTTTGTGGTAAAACAAAACAGGTTCGGGGATGAACAATCTGAACTCGCTTGTTCTCCACATTTTCCCTGTATTTTAAGTCCTCGCATGCCTACAGATGAGAGCAATTTCGTGTCAGCACTTGAAGTGCACTTGAACGTTCCTAGCATCAAGTACTTTTAAAGCTTTGGGGCTTGACCTCCTTTAACTTTATGAGAATTAATTGCGTCACAAATTCCCCATGGTATGTTGTTCGGTTCCAAAAGTTTCAAGTTTCATCCGTATTTTTTGTTTGTCACGAGTTGCCTGTGAAATTGGGTAAAAGCTAGAGTCTCACCGGTCCTATTAAACAGCTCTAACAAACTGTTCCCGTGGAGTCATCATTTTTGCAAGAGAATTTATGCATTTTTGACCAGAAAATGCATAAATTCTCCTAACAATTAACCTCTTCGGGGACGATTCTTTTTTATGGCGAGAAAAAAAAAATTACTAAATGTATTTTTTCTTCTTTTACGATTTACCAGCGCAGCCAAACCAAAAAATTTGTACTTCTCCGATTGAGGGATTCTGTAGCGAATAAATTGTTACCAAATTTTTGTTCTATTTATTCTTGGCTGTTTTTTTATATATTATAAAATGTGGAAATAAAAATCCTTGTGATTTTTCTCTCAATTTAAACCTTGGGACTTCCAAATTTCCCCCCAAAAAATCCAGAAACTTCGAATATTTTATTTATTGCTCTGCTATAATTTATTTCAAACAAATTATACGCGTATTTTCTTTTTAATCTTTACCCTTCGGAGTTGGAAGGCAAGAATTTTTTGATTTAATGAGAAAAAACATCATGAAATTTTCCTCCGCAGTTGGTCTCAAAGCTTAGAAAAAATTTGTGTGGCCCCGTTCTCGACAAAAATTCCAGGTTATTGTAATGCAGTAAAATTTACTGGGACGTAAAATGTCCCGTTTTATCGCCACCTTTCTTCTAAAAGGGTGACTTCGGTTTTGTAATTTTCAAATGAACTTTCAGTACCTCATATTTCCCCGAACATTTTTACCGTATATTTTACAAGGTTGCAAAATTCTTCGAGTTATTGAGTTTCTTATAACGTCGTTTCTTCACTAACCGTAAACTCGTATTTATTCTCACGGAATACATAAGTATATGTGTGTATGTATGTGTACCGTGAGCAGGTACAAGATAAGCTCGCTAAAACGTTATTCCTAAAATAACATGATTTTATAACCCGGCAAGGGGAATTTCGCCTCGGGGCTTTTTCAATCTTCAACTTATTTCAGTTCGACTGTTCACTTTTCGTCAAATTATTTCGTACTTTTTCTTCAAACTTTTAATGAAGCTCATGGCTTTAACATGCTAAAATCTTTGAAAATTTCAATCCTTTCTCGAAAAATATTCATTTTCCTCTTCGATTCCAACTCTCGAAGAATTTTATTGACACGTACTTGGCGTTTTCTTTCATTTTGAAATTCCAGAGACATCGAAATTTCAACACTATGCCGTCCCGGTGGCACCACGTTGGTGCCATGCGAAAACTATCGGGCAAGCACCGGTGGCACCACGTTGGTGTCCTACGTAAAGATTTATACCGCCGCCAAACGAAAGAATCCCGATCAGACCGAGCGGACGGCAAAGTGTTAATTTTTACCTGACTAAATTGAAAAATGCTGTACAAAATAATCACTCTAAAAAAAGTTACCGCTATGGGAGCAAAATTCTATTTAAAAAATATTAAAACTCCAAAAATGACATAATTTCTATTTTTAAAATTCCACTTTTCTTTCAAACTATTCCAACTGAAAAACCCACTACGAGACTGTACCTAAAATTTCCGCTTTAAAAAATTGTGAAAAAAAAAATTTGAGTTTCCACATTAATCTTCCCACTCCCTTGCCCACTTGAAAAAAAAGAAAAAGAGAAAAAATTATTCGAAAAATACACGGTGCGGACTCTCGAGGGAAAACGTATAAACGAACCTAATGGAGTGTAAGAAAAAGTAGGTTTGATGTATGACGTTGCTATTTTACAAGAAGGCTTATTGTAAAAACAATAGGAAAACCGTGTCAAGCAGGCAGCAGCCCTTTTGCAACTTAGTGGTGTGAAGCAAATACATCCAACTCGAGCCACGTCAAGCCAACCCACCCCCAACCCTTTTCATTCTTTCCCTATATTCCCCACCCTATCTTTGCCTCCATTGTAGTGCAAATAACGCCAAGAGCGGAGCTGTTAAAATAAAAGTGAACATAAAATTCTTCATTTTCTACATCATTTTTCATGAAACCACTTGAAAAGTAAAAGGAGAATGGAAGGAGGGTTAAATTAAATAGAGACGAGCAAGAAAAGAAAAGGAATCGAGAGGAGAGGGGAGGGGAAAATTCCTTAATTCGAATCTCGAGGAATTCATTATCGAAGGATGACTGTAAAGGAAATCCTTGGCTGATGTCCAAGGATTTTTAAATATCCAATTTGCTCGTCGATGGGAGAGAGAGAGAGAGAGAGAAGAACGGGGGATTTGAATAACTTTGTAGATGTTACATGAAGGGATAATAAAAGTTAGGTCCAGAAAAGGTAGAAAAAAAAGGGGGTTTATTACCTTTTGGCAAAAATCCAGCGTGTATTAGCCTCGCTTCCATGAGCAACGAAGGCAAAAGGAAACACATGGCCGTGCAGAGATGCACGAAGGCTGCCGTCGGACCTCCGTGTCTCCATAAATTGTTCGCCAGTCCTGAAAATCACCGTGTGAAAATCAACAAATTGTCAAACTCTAAGTATCATCGTAGCTTTCGAACGCTTCCTTCGCGACAAGCAGGATTAGAAGAAGTTAAGGAGAGAACGAACAAGACCGAAATTTTCCAGCAAAACTTTACTCTCCTCCACCCCCAAGCCCGGCTTCCGCTCCTCCGGTGGATTTATAGAAACTTTCCAGTTCTCCAGCGCAACCGGAATGTTAAATGCCCTCGTTCGGAAATTATTCGAGGACTTTTCATATAAGCCCCGGGCCTATACAAAGTTCCACTTTCTGGAGGGACTCCACCGTTCGGATTCGCGAGCCGCTGGAAGCGCTGGATATTTACCATTATCGGGATTATTCGTGAGCAGCGAAGAGGGAGGATCCCTGGAACAGGCGCTCAGGTGCCGTCCGAGTTTGATGCCGTCGTTAGCCAAGTTTCCAAGTTTGAAGAAAGCCGCTGCCAGTAGAACTGGAAGCAACAGGACTCCGGTTCCAGCTAAGACCAGGCAGGCGTGCAGCTCGATTTTCGGCGGAGGAGCCTCCGCTGGCCATGGAAGTGAAAGGTATGCTGAAAAAAAAAAATGAAAAAAAAATTGAAAAACGGAGATTATGCAGGTGCTCGTCGACTGGAATGATGCGCTAGTATTGGCCTGCTCGGGGATCGATTTCTGAAGGAACTGAGCTCGAAGCTCGAATTCGGGTTCTGCCGAAAAAAAAGGACATTTTCAATTTGGAAATTTTCAAAAGTAGGAAAACTCCGAGATTCTTAGAAATTTTTTTTCTAGGTAAAAACACCTAGAAAAAAGACTTTTCCAATTTGGGGATTTTCAAAAGTAGGAAAACTCCGAGATTCTTAGAAATTTTTTTTCTAGGCGTTTTTCCTTGTGAATTTATATTCGAAATCAAGAATTTTATGTTACCAATGTACTTTTGGATCAGAAATTGGAAATTCAGAATTTCGAAAATTCAACTGCAACGTAACTGAAAGAGTATTAATTTTTTATTAAATCGTTTAGGCGTTAAATTTTAATGGCTTTCGAAGTAGCAATTTTGTAATATATCACAAATTTTGAAACTCCACTATTTCTGAGTTGGAGCATTTTTTCCCCTAAATTTTATTCCCTAAAACACACGATTCGAGAGATAAATTTTTTTCCCTAAAACTCTTGATTCGGGAACACAAGGCCAAGGGATGAAAAAAAAATGCGAAAATTTGCATCATAACTGAAAAGTACTTTTATTTTGAAAAATCCTTTATAAGGTAAATTTCAGAGGTCCCCGGGGTAAAAAAAATTACGGAAACAAATTTGGAATCGGATTGTCTTAAAATTTCGATTGAAAGTCAAATTTTAAAGTTCCAAGCTGATTTTTTAAGAGCTCCGAGAACTCCTAATTTCTGGGTTACAACATTTTTTGTTCCATCAAATCGTGATTTCGAATTTGACTTTTTCAAGTAAAAATTTTCTTCTAACATTCTCTTTGAATTTTTTTGCCAGTTAATACTGCAATTCCTGAAATTTATATTCACACAAAAAAATCCTGATCCTTTTGACGAAGTAATACGTCCGTTACGAAATGGGAAGCAACTCGGAAATGGAAATCTAAAACTTGGAAATCCCACGTGCGGGATGACTCGAAGGAGAAGTCCTGTTTTTAGGAGTCCCTTAGACGCCGGATATCAAAGGTCTCCGGAGTGTAGTCAATTAATTACTGTCGAAAGTTATGATATTGCCATCATTCTTCGTTAAAAATGAGACCCTATTGCGTTCAAAAGCAGCTGGTAGAAAACTCAGCCCCGAACTTTTTGACGGTATATCGCGTCTGCGAGATCAAAAGGTAATTATTACCGAAGTTAACGCAGTAAACCGGGAATCTTACAAGTTTGCTCAGAGGAGAGGGTGAAAATGAATCGTGTGGGAGGGAGGGAGGGGTGGATATAAAAAAAATCGAGCTTAATTTGCGATCCTTTTTTTTTTCTTCTTCCCTGGGTTCGCCGGTAGGAAAAACCCACCCTCCTGGCTGGCTTCCCATTCATCCTTTTGCTCTTGCTTCCACTCTTGCTTCCACTCTTACTCTTCTTGCTCTTGCCTGCGATGGATCGATAGGATTAAAAGCAACTTTCTCGAGCGATTAAGTATCTACCGATAGCGCAATAGAGAGTTAAGAAGACTATCACGGGATTATAGGTTGGGGGGTGTAAATTACAGGAAATTTCATTGCGCTGCAGTAAAATCTACCCTATCATTTTTCAATCTCTGCTTCCACCGCTGCGCGTGGATAACTTGCTAATTCGTACTTGCTTATTAATTTGTAAGAAAAAAGTGCTCGTCGAAATAATGAAAATTGCAGGAAAAAATGACAAATATTGTTTAGCGACGCGAAATAATATAAGTAGTTAGCTAATTATATGATAATTAGCTAATATAAATATCGTAATAATAATAATAATAATAATAATAATATTAACAATAATAATAATAATAATATGGACTCCTTGAATGAATGAAAAAAAAGCAATAAAAAATAATGAATATGCGCCTGTGGCGATAAACTAGTTTAATTAATTATGAAAATAGTTGGTATTCATAAAAAATTAATAATTAACACCAATTCCATGAAAGGCAGTCGCACTTATCGTTTCAAATTAATTATTATTGTCATGAAATTTTCATATTGTGACATAAAAATTGTCTTGTATCTCCTATAACTGTTGTATGCAATTTTGATATTTATTGTACCAGCGATTTTTCATTACTTTCCTATCAAATTTTTGAAATTATCTTTTTTTTTTCATCGCGACATTTTTCGCCTGATCTAATCTCGGATGAAATTCTCCAAAAATGTCGATGGCATTCTACTACCGCGAGGAGCGTAATCTCGGGGCGTTTTTTCTCTCGGGGATGATTCACGCGCGAGCTTCGGCCGATTATGAACTCAAGAGTCGTTAACTCACCGACGAATCGCTTGGCGCATCTCGTGGCGATGTACGCTTGAAATGCAACCGCCAGGATTCCATACCAGACGGACCAAAGGCTATTAACGTGACCACGCGTGCAAGACTCTCGTTTCTGCGGAATCCTAGATTTCCTGGATTTACTGGTAGTCGTCGTGACGCCGCCACCCGCGCTGACGCTAGACACCACCGGAAGCGGTTTAAGTGGCTTCTTACACTTGGCCTGATTCACCTCGTTGTTATTCTCGTAACCCATTAAACTTCCAGTCATCGACATCTTGTACTGGGGACAAATTAAAAGAGACAAGTATGAGAACAATTCTCTCGTTTAATATCGCGTGAGAGCTGCAAAAAAAATATTACATTATGTTATTGGGAAGTATAGCGGAGGTCAGACGGTGGTAGACATTCTCTCCAGTTTCCTCTGAAGCAATCGTGACGAGCCCTTTGCGCTCAAGATGCACTTCTGTGCATAAGGTCCTGCACTTCTATACCATAAATGCATTTCTGTAGATAATTTTGGGACATTTCTATAAATATATATTCTTTCTTCAGTCTATCGGTCTTAAATTTCGTCTTTATTTAAATAATGTGTCGACGTTTCGACAACTCATACGTTGCCATCTTCAGAACACTGAATTAAATAATTATTTTAATTTCATAGTTTACTTTCTTAGATTTAAAATAATATAATAATTCGACAGTACATATTAAAGATGATTTCGACTACGATGTCAAATTCGTAGCGTTTTTATATTAAAAACAATGCGCCTCTTCATATCAAATTCTACATGTTTATGAGAAAAATGCGTTTGAATGAAAATAATGTAAGTCCATCCTCGAAATTTTGATATCTATATATTGGCATTGATCCACACTTTAGGGCCCAAAAAATTGCTACCGTATTAGGACCCAAAAAATTTAGCAATTTTTTGGGTCCTAATACGGTAGCAATTTTTTGGGTTGGGTGGAAAAAATAGTAGAATAATAGAAATTTGAGTACCAAAGGTCCCGAAAGCGGCATACTTTAGGACCCAAAAAATTGCTACCGTAATTTTTTGGGTCCTAAAGTATGCCGCTTTCGGGACCTTTGGTACTCAAATTTCTCTGTGTCTGGAGTAATCCGGGAACGCGGACCTTGCATTTCTATTTTTTGAAATTTCGCTGAACGAGAGAAAAAAAAAGCGAGTGGAGGAAAATTACACGGGGAGTTTTAGCTCGAGCGTTAGCGTGAGATGTGAGATTAGCATCGCATTCGCCGGAGGAAATGGTAGAAATGTTCGAGGTAGCGAAGAAAAATATCACTATCGAATAAAATAGCTTTAGGTAAGAGGGTTAAAACTTCCTTTCCTTGCCTTTCCTTCGCCTTCTTTCCCTCTATCTCTCGTAAATTAGATGTGCTTCTTGTCGGAGCGCAAAAGCAAAGCAAAGCAAAGCAAGGCAAAGCTCTGAACCTGGCGGGTTCAAGTTCAAGCTTTATACAGCGCCAGTGTCAGGCTTTTGTCGAATCGAGAATTTTCGGAAGCAACATTCGAAACCCCGCAATTTTACGTCTCCCATTTTCACACGAAACTGTTTCCCATTACCACCAGTCCCCTTTCTTTTTTTTCTCCCAGTCTGCGAGAGGGTAGGTAGGTCCAAAGGATCCCGCTGAGAAATGACAGTCTGGCAAGAATCCGGGAGATTATCGAGACTGGATTGAACGAATCCGGAAGAAGCCTGCAGATTTTTCGCGAACCGATGCATTTTTGGCGATGCAATAATTTGCGCATTTTTTTACCGCTGCATTCTTAGGTGAAATGTGCACTTATCCCGTGAACCCCCGTATGCCTATGTTGAGAATGAATTTCTAGACAGAAAATGCATTTCTATCCGGAACTTGTATGCATTTTACGACGGATGGTAAATTCTGCATCCTGCATTTCCATGCATTTTAGGGGAAATCACCCCCTTGGTATTGGATTCCCCGTACAATTCCACAATTCTATGGCGAAAATGCATTTGCATGCAAAAAACAGTATCGACGTAATCGAGATCACGGCGTTTTTTTCGTTTTTCGCGAATTTCAAATCCCAAATCCTGGATATTTTGCGAAAATTGCATTTGTATGAGAAAAAAAATGAAAATTCCAAGTCCTTAGGAATCAGAAAGTGCACTTTTGCAAAAAAAAAAAAACGCTGCGTACGCATTTTTACGCAAACACCCATTTTCTCCTCGCAAATTTCCGACATTGCCAATTGCAAACCACAAATGCTGCATTTCCGTATCCAAAATGCACTCGTTTGCCTAAAATCCTGCATTTCCAAGTGGCGACTGCACTCCTACATCTTTGCTTTTACAGTCTGCGAATTCTAAACAATACATTCCCACCTTGAAACTGCATTTTCCGTCTAAAACCCCCGACGGTTCTAACTCGAGCGTACATTTACGGGCACAAAAATGCTTTTTTTCTGCGCGAACGTTCCGCAGTTCCATGCACTTTACGGCTCGTAAATTCCGAATCTTGCGTTTCGGACCAAAGATGCACTCTCCTGTATGAAACCCCTCATACAAATCCACCGTTTCCCCTTTCCTCTCTTAAAGTGTGTTTATGCCCGCGGATCAATTACGCTTTGAGCTACTTTGAGCCACCGGATACGATCTTCATTCACACTTTGAAATACGGGCTTGCATAGAAAGCAGCAGATTTGTAGCCAGATTGCCTCGGTATAGTACCATAGCTAGGCTGTTGCCTGCACTGTCCCTGATGAAACGAGAGGAGTCAGTCGGTCGGTTCCGTTCATTCGTTCTCTCGCTTTATCGAGCAACCTTTTTGCCCGGCGCTAATAGGATTCGCTTTTAATAACGTTAATTGATGTCTATTCGAAAGCCGAATCAGGAATCGTCGCTAATACGAATTTCCCGCGGAAGGAGTGAAATTCGGGTTTCGGTTTTTGGGTTCGACGGCGGGAATTCTAGCTGCCGGGGGTCGGGTAACAACAAGGGGCTTGAATAATTAATCAATTCAACGTGCAGCTCTCGGAAGAGGTGGCGGAGAGAATGACAGGGAAGGACAACGGAGGAGGAGAAAGAGGAGGAGGAAGCTTAATCCGAAGTTCATCGTTGTATTCACTTACCCGCGTGTGGCAGCGAGACGTCGGGGTGTCTAAAGTTTCAAGTAGGCTTCTTCCAGATAATTAGTTCGAAGCTCTATCATCTTTGGCGATGGCAGCAACGTCTGAAAGCACAAAGATTCCAATTTTACCAGGCGGCTTCTCCATTACGGGATTATCCCTTTGCTTACACCCAGCTACCCGCGAAATTACGTCACGTGGTATGGGTGTTGGAACAAGTATACGGGACCTTTGACACATAAATTGACGATTCTGACCGTTTTGGGTAACACATTTTGAATTTTTATATTCATCGGAGCCGAAATGGAACCGATGGTGAGGCGAAAATTGATCGGAATTATCGAAATGGAAGTATAGCAAAAGTCTGGACCACGTACGAATTTAATTCTGTTTTGCAAATTATTATAATACGATTTCTTGTATTATTTATTGGGGCATTTTTTAAAATAAAATGTTCCAATTATCAAATTTTTCTTATTTTTGTAAATAAAAATCTATTATTTTCATGTATAAATTTTGCTCCAATTTGTCACACATCGTTTCCTCGCTTGTACCGAAATCGGTACTTTTTCTGGCGGTACCTTTATAGAAATTTCCACCTTACAAGTTTGTTCCTTCCTTCCAGGGCAACAGCGATACACCGGGAATACGATAGAGTAACAAAGGAGGTTTTAATATTTCCCCGTAATTGTTCTTTTCATAGTTCGTTAATTAAAAAACCCGAGAGATCTTTCCAATGACATAAAGATAATGACGACGCGGAGGATAGTACCCGCTGCTGCTGCTGCTGCTGCCTTTTTCTCATTAAAACAACGGAGACCGAAGGATTGTCTGAGCGAGTTAATTATTTTGTAGACAGAAGGCAGAAGCTCGCTGAGAATTGCGTAAACAGCATTTGCTGCTACATTCATTATATTATTTATGAACGATTTCCTGGAATTCCATTTGCGCGAGGAAATCTGAAAATCAGCGTATTTTATTATACAGCTGGTGATTCGTGTTTTTGCAATGCGGCTGTCAATTTTCCCCACCCCGTTTATTTCTCGAACGCGGAAAATGCCGCGTTACTCGCCTCGAGGTAAAATTTACCATAACCACGAGTGAGACAATTTTTTCGGCGGTGAAAAAATGTCTTTTTGGGTACACAATTTCTGCGAGGCATCAAAAATCAACCCTAGCAAATGCAGTTCTGTATGGTTTTATTGTATTGTATTAATTTTATCACTTTTTCTTATTTTTACGTTATTATTAATTTTTTTAAAATAATTTATTTGTTATTAATTTATTTTTTTATTAATTTATTTATTTTTATATCCTATTATTTGGAGGAAATTCATCGCTGTCATTATAATTATAATTATATTTTTTTGTATCGCAAATTCTATTTTCGCGCTTCAAGGGACCCGTCCCAGAGCGTTCAATAAATTTCAGTCCAACTCCAACTCCAACCGAGCGATGGGTGATTCCTCGGGGACGATTTTCCCGGCGAATAAGTCCGTGGCTTTAAGCCTACGAATTCGCTATCGTCTTTAAGAACGCGAGAGTTGGCATAAGTTCTTTTCTCATTAAAACAATTGCTCGCAGGCGCTTCCTCCCGGCTTTAATATGAAATTGTATTAAGCGTAATAACGGGCGGTTGTAGAAATCCTTAAACGGTTAAGGAGTTATGTTTGGGGTAAGAAATGAAAAGAGGGTAGAGGGTAGCGGCGGATGAGGAAAATGGCCGGAATTCAGCGGCCGAATTAGAGGGACTCTGCTCGGAAACTCCAACTTTCTGCGGAAGTCGTAGCCAAATTCTCGACGACAGATGTATCCGATTTCAGGACCTATCGATCGTCGTCGGCTCCTATTTTGCCCGCGAGGTCCTTGCGCGACCGACAATGGGGAAAAAATGCCCGACAGGAAGGAATGTCACACGAGGGTGGACGAAAAAAAAAAAAAAATCCCTTTTCTACCCTCTTTTCTTTCAAGAAATCGCTTTTCTGTGTACCCGAAGGACCGAAAGTCCGTCCGAGATAATACGAGAATCATCAGTGACTGCACTTTCGAGTCTGTCCCGGATCCTTGACAGACCCTATCTCACGAAATGAGACAATACCTTTTGTCGGATCACATACAAAAGTATTGGAAAATGCCAAATTGGTAAAATAAAAATATTTTTTGTAAATAAAAAGGTACAATGAATGCAAACGCTTATTATTCAATTGGAATGAATTCTTACCCTTTTTAAAATTATTCGGGGCAAAAGGTATGTTCTCTTTTTGTTTTTTAAATTTGCATTTACTATTTTTATATTCTTTTACCTCTTGTATATTATATTTGCTATGATATTAATATAATATATTTTTTTATATTATTATTTGTCGTCCACGACCACGTCACTTTATATTAATTTTATATATTTTCTGTATTCATAGAATTTGCGCTTTAGGGGGCCTCGACTTGAGCGCTTTAATGACCGACTCTGATTATTATTATTATTATTATTATTATTATTATTATTATTATTATTATTATTATTATTAAACTAATTAGTTTCATTGCTTCGGATCACGAGCGCGAGTTCGTTATTTTTTTTTCTTCATAAAATTGTTATTATTTCGATGATTCTACTTTTTCTCAGCGATTCAATGCAGCCGCTCTCCACAACTGCATTTATTTGGGACCCTTCCGTTTCCAAAATCCCGACGAGGAGCCGGAAGAAGAGGAGGAACCAGACAAAGACGATATGGAATTAGAGAAAAATTGTGAAAGTAGTAAAATACTAAAAGCTCAGCAAAATTTCTAGACTCCCCCAATTCCTCTCGGGAGCTTTCGCTTTGGAACTTTCTCGCTTGCTTTCTCTGTTCCTCTATTCTATGGGGTTTGCTTGCTTGCTGCGGGTAGGTATAACACAGGACTTTGGATTTACCTTCTCTCTTTCTCTCTCTCTCTCTTTCTCTCTCCAGCAGGCCATAATTCATCTGGGCTTGCTGCAAGTACCTACGATATTAACGACGAGCTCGTATTAATCAAGCTTTCTCTCTCTCTCTCTTGTCCTCTCCCTTTCTCTCCTTTTTTCGTATACCAGTTATATATATATAGTAAAAAAAAGACAACAAACCGGGGGTAAATATTTAGTACCTCATACACCGAGCAACTTTCATAAATTATTCGGAGGCAAATTTATCCGCATGTCGGAGCCGTAAAGTCCCGATTCTCCATCCCGAGGCGGGCAAATCGGTAGCAAAATAAACCAACTGCGGGGGAAGGAATCTTTTATGTATGGCAAAAGTCCGTAACGGCATCCCCGAGGGCCGCTCTGGCTCCGGAAATTTCCCCGCGTCGGCGATAATTTTCGCGAGAGTAATTGCTCGGGGAATAATTTGTTGCTGGTTTCGATTCTCGAAATTTAGCATCAAAAGCAAACTATTCCTGATTTTTTCCTGAGCTTTTCCGGAACAAGCGGCCTCGAAGGACTACTCTCGCGTTTAGTTTCTCTTTGGAGAGAGAAGGCGGACGCTCCCGGCAGTTCTTCATAACTTTATTTCCCTTAATTTCATCGTCGCCCAGATGTTGAACAAGGCTGGTTAATTAGACCCCGCGCTACGTCTGGCAGATAGGGCGTAACTCTGCGGTGAGTTACTGGACACTTTTCGGGAGGAAGGAAGGAAGGAAGGATCTAACCTTCCTTCTTCTTGTGGTAAAATGTAGAACTAGACTTTACTTTGATCTCGAGGGTTCCGATTTTCTTTCTTTTTTTAGAAAAGAAACGATTTTCATGATCAAATTGAATCGAATGGATCGCGGTCTGCCGATAAATCGAGGGCGCAAAAATTGGTTTCGGGAAAATCTATCGTTCAGAAATGATCATTCATCGACTTTTTTTTTCCAATTTCCTCTACAAATATTCGACCACCGAATTTCGCAGAAATAGTTTCTGTCGATTTCAAAAATTCGAAACAAAAAATGGAGAATTATAAATAAAATAGATTTTCTTAATTAACGCTATGCCGTCCGGTGGCACCACGCTGGTGCCATGCGATAACTATCGGGCAAGCGCCGGTGGCACCGCGTTGGTGTCGTACATAAAGATTTATACCGGCGCCAAACGAAATTTTTTACAGACGCAAAATTGCTCTACTGAGCACCTCCCGTTCGTGGATTTCGAAAAAGGATTAAATTAATCCTCGAAAATAATTCCAAATTCAAATCGTAAAAGGTGTCTTTCGACACCTCTGGTGGAAATAGTGTCAACGAAAAGGACACGGAAACTCTCAAGAAGATGACGTCACTAGCAAGTAACTAGCAATATTTGTCGAAATAATAAATTTTGCTGCTCGAGACTCATCATCAAAGGGACTGACAACAATGGGTTTGTCATTATCCTGATTAACGTTTCGGATAACGCGGACTTTGCGGGCAGCAACTTCGGTCCCGCAACAAGTTCGTTCGCTCGCTTCTTTTTTCTCACCTTCCGCTCCGTGTCGCTCGCAGCAATTATTCTAATGGCGAAAATCAAAGCGGAGGACTTTGTTATTTTTTTCTGGATCGTGAAAACTATCAGGCTCCTCCTTATCAACGCTATCACCTAATACTAAATACTTCTTCGACGAAAGTTTCCCTCCTTTTTCTTCCCGGGGGTAACCCGAACCAAGAGCTCCAGCTCCAGCTCCAGCACCAGCATCAGCAGCAGCAGCGGCAGCAGTGGCGGCAGCCTGCTACCCATGTTTTTATCATGCGTGTCACGCATTCAGTGGCTTCTCTTCTCACGCCTTTTATACCACCTCTGCTCCTGTCCTTTGAAATCTTGGCGATTCTCAAGAGATTCCGGCCTCCATCCCCAGCGTCTCGCCTTACTTCTTAACCCCACGCCGCTTTCACGACGTCGTGCTTATCATTAAAGGGGACGAAAGCAGCTCGGCGTGGAAAAGATTGTCTCGAGGAATGTATATGTTTATCAAAGAATCTTCCGGCAAATATTTATGCCGCTCTTCACTGAGAAGTTATACATAATTCCACCGTCTTATGGGTAAATACATGTAAATTTCCGAGCTCAGCTGGTGATTTTTGCAGCGTCTTCATTTTTCAGGGGTTGCTTTTTGACGAAAAGCAACCCCTTTCGTTTTCGAGTCTCACCAATCTCTGGCGGACACTGTCCAGCAGATACAAGCTTTTGCGGATTTTCAAGAACGCTGTAGTCAATTTTTGGGGGATCTTTGCATGGATAGTTACGTTAACCCTTACCTGACCCCCATCCATCGATAAAAATTTGAATCGCGTGAAAGCTATTGATTCCCTAGTTTAAAAAATTGTGCGCTCGAAGTTTTACAAAATAATGCATTACATAATAAAAAAGCAGACGTTCTCCATTTTTTTTTTTAGCAAATTTCATTATTTTACGTCACACTTATGCAAATTAATGTTATTTTTGTTTTAAACGCGCATGTTTATTATTTTTTAAAATCATTTTTATTATTTTCACGACTCCTTCTTTCTCACGTGGTAAAATACGGTGGTAACTAGGGACCCTAACTTTTTTCACTGAAATTAAAGGAATAAATATTGGAAAACAAATTTTGCTGTAATAAGTATTAAAAAAATTGTACGAATTATAAAAAATACAAACAATTACTATTCACTTGAATGGCCAAAAATAAATAATATCCTAAAATTTTATGATATTATCGAAAAATTATTATAGTAAAAAAATTCCAAATTTTCAGCCGACAATGAGGTGAAGCTTTTTCACCAGACTCGGGAAGTTTCAGTTTCCAAAATACCGATAAAGACGAGGAGGGGAAGGAAAACCGCGTGGAAAATATTTTTATGCAGCTTCTGACGTAATCCCGTCACCTTTCAGGTAAATACCGTACACGCAAATTATCGAGTCTAAGTGGTGATTTGTGCAATCGTGCCTCTTTTTTGGGGGGCTGATTTCGATGAATTAATTACCCGAAGAATCCGTGGAACCCCTTTGAACTGGAACTAATTACCATTTCATGCAAGTAACTTAACACATCTAGTTTTCGCATATGAAAAGGTTAATTGGTATTTAACCCCGACCGTTTTGGCACGATTGGTAATGAACGAAAGCAGCGACCGAGAGAGCGAGCGAGCGAACGCACGTATGTGTATGCATTGAGTCAGGCCAAGTGCACTCTAACATTTACTCGTGAAGGGTTAAAGGGATCAAGGTCTCTTGAGAGTTCATCAGTCGAAATGTGTGATTTGCATCGAAATTCAAACTGATTCTCCCCTCGTTCCTCCGCAGTCCCCGGCCGATTCCAGCTCCGGCACAGAGCCGCATTCCCCTGCTGCCGAACGCCTCTATCAAACTTTCCTCGTAGAGGGACGTTCTTCGATCAATAAATCACTTAAATCCTCAATAAAGTACGCGTTCGACACCAGCCGAGTATGCCGATAGTCTCACGATAATGACAACCGGGTGTCACTTCCACTTGCCGTTCGTTCGTTCGTTCGTTCGTTCGTTCGTTGGATTTTGACTCTTGCCCGGACGGAAGATGGTCGGAGATAAAAAAGGGAAAGGAGCACGAAGAGGAGAAAATGAGCGAGAATTTAAGGGTCGTTATTTTGCTTCTTTTTTTTTCTTCTAAAGGGTGGAAAGCACGATGGTAGTCGTTGAAGATCGTAGCTTTACAAGGGCACTAGAATTATCATGGTACAACGCTCGGCTATATATCGTCACCCTTTTCAGCATCCGATGCATGGTGGGGAAGAAAAAGATCCTCCTACGAGGGTTGTATTTATTATTATTATTTTTATTATTATTATTATTATTATTATTGTTTTCGTTATATTTACTATGCCTTGAAAATCACGGGGAAAAAGATTGTACGGGATTTAATGATTATATGCTAGTACATTAGTAATTAACTTTGAAAAAAAAGGAGGAAAATCGTTGCCGAAAATAATAAACACGCCCTCGTGAGGCGATATAATGAAAAAAAAAGGGTAAAAAGTAATTGAAGGTTCATAGAAAATAGTTGCGTTTATTTTTTTTGTAGATATATTATTTATTGTAAAGAAATTTAGGCAGTTTAGAAATTTTTTGCTCAGGTTAGTGAAATTTCACCCTAAACTTGAGAAGAGAAATATTCTTCGCAATAATGGGAATTTCTAACGAAAATAATAATTAACATAAATATTAACTGTATTAATATTTATACTAAATTCAATATTTCAAATTAAAATGAAAATATTTTTTAAATCGTTATTATTTAAGACTAAACCTAGCATGAGCGGTCAAACGAACCTTTTTTACACGAATTTTAAGTGACCGGGTGACTTCACGGTAAGTCTAGAGTTAATACGTTAAATATTGACTATTAAGATTAAATATTGACATTGACACTAACATTAATAAATATACTCTGGTGACGTAAAATAATGAAATAAGGAATTTTCGACATTTCCTTCCTCTCATTGTCGGTCACCTCGAAGAAATCGAGAGGGAATCCACGAACTGCCCAAGGAGGGAATATAATGACACCCAGAACGTGCGAAACTGACTCATCCTTGTCACCGTTATCGGTAATGAGTGTGCGTCCGTCTCCAAGTGTCTCCTCCGCAATCGTTATCCGTTTCCTGTTT
Source organism: Gasteruption jaculator (assembly GCA_949825005.1). Lineage (NCBI taxonomy): Eukaryota > Metazoa > Arthropoda > Insecta > Hymenoptera > Gasteruptiidae > Gasteruption > Gasteruption jaculator. The sequence continues at coordinate 3,421,475 of OX463768.1, forward strand.
TTCTCGGAGTTTATCAGCCTTTGCGACGATGATTTCATCTGTAACCCGTCGGCGAGGCTTAGCGTCATTCGACGTCACCGTTATCGCAGCCGAGTTCGGCTCGGTCCTCACCGCGCTCTTCAAGGTCTCTTCAAGATTCAGGGGTTGAAAAAGGCAGTTGCAGTTGCAGTTGAAGTCGAAATGCTATTTGCACTTGAATCGTTATCGTTCTGTCATCCCGTTCGTGCCCCCCCTTGAAATTTCTCTCGTTCGTTTTGGAACTTTATGCTTTCGCCATAAAACGTTTCTCGTTTTACGTCAAACTCGCTGCGAGTACCGAGAAGAGGAAGACGACGACTCGCTCTCCAGTTCAGGAAAGTCGAGTACTTGGGTTGGACAGAAAATAGAAATCTTTCAACTCGACTGTAATGCTTCTTCCCTTTTTCTCGTCAAAAATGGTTTAGAGAGACTTTTATAAACCGGTTTGTGTACTTTAGCTCTGTCGTTCCTCGGCGCTCGTGTTGTTCCCATGACAGATAATTTTTCTCCGCAAATAACTTTCCCCGATATGATTAATAAAGGGAGGGAAAGCTTCGCAAGAGGTCATTCTTGTGAGTATCAAGTATATTTCGAGTCGCTCGGGGAATTTTGAGGAAATTGTAGAAAAAAAAACAAAGTGAAAGGAATTTGGAAAATCGTGAGGAAATTCCAGGATTTTGCAAGATAATCTGGGGAAATTTTAGGACATTTTTGGAAATTCAAGGTAATTGCGGCATTTAGAGGAAACTTAAAGCAATTTTGAGTGGTTTTAATAAGATTTAGGGAAGTACAAGAAAATTGAACGCTATTCCTACCGCGCTAATTATAAATAATCGAGAATCCAAAATCAAAAATTTAAAATTGTAATTAAAATAGATTTTCTGAATTAATACCAAATTTTTTGCAGACGCATAATTGCTCCACTAAGCGCCTCCCGTTTGTGGATCTCAAAAAAGAAAAAATGTTATATTGATCCTCAAAAATAATTTTAAATTAAAATCCTCAAAGGTGACTTTTAACAGCTTTGGGAGAAATACTGTTGAACTTTTGTATGGAAGTTCCATGAAATTGTATGGGAATTTAGATTCTCATAAGGAAATTCAATGGAATTTGGGAATATCCAAGGTAAATGAAATAAATTTTGAGTTCCCAAGGATATTCAAAGAAATTGAGGATCATTTAGGACAAATTAAAGGAAATTTGCATTTTCATAACGAGGCTGAAGGAAATTGGAGAATATTCGCGGATATTCAAAAAAATTTGCCAGATTAATAATGAAAGACTTTCAGAAAAATTATATTAATTCGGAAAAGTTAGTAATTGCCATTACCGTATAAATTACCAAACCTGCGATGATTCCTTAAAAATAGGTATCCACATTCTTAACCGCTTAACCGATTCATTTTACTACCGAAAGCTAAAAAAAATTGGTCCCCGTCTGTGTCAAAACGAACTACCCCTTGACCGAAGGTGTCAATGATTTCGAAAGAAGGAGCAAAAGTAGGAAAAATATGGGAAGTAACACCATTTTGAGACATCGCAGTAGTACGTTTCGTACAGAAAAATGGAAACAATAGGGAAAAGTAGATTTGTACAGTAAGCTTTGATCTTTCCTGCACTTTAGTCACATCTGTGACTCTATTTTCTCCGGACAGACGATCGTATTTTCGTTCGTTCCCTTAAGAAACTTCATCTCTCTCTCTCTCCTCTTCTCCCCTCCCTCTTTTTTTCCAGAGCAAAAGAAGGAACGAGTCGGGTAAAATAAAGTTTGCTCGGAAACGTTTCCTTCGAAACTGTTTCGTTCGGTTTTCCTGTACGTAACTTCGTTTCATCAGAATAAATCCCAGCTGCGTATAACTGTATGGCTCTCGCAAAAACGAATCGGCTCTTTCCGGGGGTCAAAATCCGTTTGCGAAAGAAACGAGCAATCACGGGCGGCGATAAAGCCTCGACGGGGTTTCGGGCATTTCGAAATTCCAATTTCCGCAAATTCACGCCATAAATTCGACTTCGAGACTTGGAAACCACCGTCACCGAATTCTTCGGCAAAGAAAAAAAAAAGAAGAAAAATGGCTAAAATGCTCCGCTTCGAGGGTATTCAAAGTCCAGGAACCCTCATATTATGATTCATCCGAAATCACCATGACTACAAATCCATCCCAAGTACCCAGTCTCCTCTTCCTTTCTCACCCTTTTCGCGAGGACCGAGCGCCCGGCCGGCAAAAATGACACTTTCTGGAACATCTCCAGCGGATTTCCCGCAAGCTCTCGCCTTTCCGGCAGGAGGAAGACCGTGCCGGTAAACTCGGAAGTCTGGGAAGAGTCAGTATAACGATTTCTCGCGAAATGGTGCCTTTCTTGCTCCAATATTTCCTTCTTAGCTTCCCCGGTCGGCTCGGCTCGGCTCGGTTCGGCTCGTCTTTGTTCTCCGTTCCAGGGGTAGCGGTTAAAAGGAAGCTGGAAATCCTCATAAATGCCGGATTAATTGCTAGACTATTTAATTTGAACATCCAACGGCGGGCTAAGAGCACGGGGATGAATATAAGAACGATGGGAAAGTTGATTATGTCGACGTTCGACTGTGTTATAATACTTGCCTTCAGTGGTCTCCCTTTTCTCTCCTTTCATTCCTTATTCCTTTTCTCTGCGTTTTAAGTGCAAAGCAAAGCACCACTTTTTCCCCGTGCTTTAGGCTACTTCTTTTCTCCCACGCGCGCATACACTTTCCAAAGATTTCTTCCTTTCCCGGAGCTTTTATTCCCCCGTCTTTTCAGCGCTACCTTCAGCGGCAATTATTCCTCCCAGCTTCCGCAAATGGATCAAAGCTCCGGTCGGTCATTTTTCATAATTATATATTCGCCGACTTTTCGCCTCTCCCCGGACGAGAGAACAGGAGAGATACCTACCGCGAGGTGTTGGAAACACTTTGCTTTTTCCTCCGCGGTGATTTATTAACGCCAAAAGCGCTTTGTGCTTGATGCTTTTCCTTCCTGCGCGAAATTCGGCACTCGCTTTCGCGCCAACTCCCAATTCTTTTTTGACCAAACTCGGGTTCTCTCAAAATCCGGGAGCTTACCGACGAGGAAAAAACGGTTTCTACATTTTTTGTAAAGTGAAATTTCCTCTCGCGAAACTCAAGGATTCGAATTCCCAAAATTCGCGGTGAAACCCTGTAACTCGAAATTTTTTTGGAAAGGGGAAGCTTAAATTAAATCGAAAATTGAGAAAATTCCTGTGGAATAGTGAAATCTACTATCCTCTGACCTCGGCTCGATTTCTAAATAAATAAAATAAATTTAAAAAAAAGATAGAGCTTTCCCTAAATTCGAGGGTATTTATAAATAAAATTCCCAAAAATTCGGACGTTGAATCGGGTTCTTGAAAATTATTTCCCTAAATTCCAGCGAAGGTATTTTTTGTAATTCGAAATTTTCCTCGCAAGTGTCGCAGTTGCTTTCGATTTCGAAAATTTTTAGTTCGAGAATTCATTGGAATAGGAAAATTCGAAATAAATTGAAAACTAGGAAGGTTGCTATGGAAAAATGAAATTTACTATTATCGGAGGCACTTCGGAGCGTTTTTATTAGCGTCTCCGAACCATTTTCGAGCATTTTCCGAATTCGAGGATTTTTTTCTGGGTTTTCGGACGTTAGCGTGTTTCCGAAAAATGACATTTCGAGGTACCCCGTGGGCACACACTAAAGCGACGCTATGTGAAATGTTATAAGAAAGTAGCTAAAGTTTCTATGGTAACGGGATCATGCTACTTTAAGAAGGGTGACTAAACAACAGTTCACTACTCCGGCAAAAACAACCCCTCTTTTTAGTAAGAAAAAGAAGGAACGGGAGGAGAAGAAGAAGAAGTATTTCTCAGTTGGCGATGCAACTTACGTTTATTGTATAGTATTTCGTAACGAAATCGATTCTCTTGAAATTAAAGGACAAAAGGGAGGAATATTCCCCGGTGTATCCTTACTTTCCAACTAACTCTCCCCCGTTGGGATGAAGAATAAGGAGAAGGAGGGCACGACAATGGTAATGTGATTAGACGCGTAAGGAGAAAAGCACGAAGAAATTTTCGAAAATTTCGAGAAAATCCGATGCAGCTTCGTCCACTTTAGTTTTCGGGGTAGTGGAAAATTCTACTACCCCGTTGTGGTCTGCATAGAAAATTTGCTCCTACTCAAAAATTGCTGGAAATGTTTTGAGGGAATTACCGCACCCGAGTGGCAAAAATCGCAGTTCCAATTTTTGAAATTGCGAATTTGCTTTTTCTACTGCAAATATGGCATAGTAAAATTTACTATTCCCGCGGAAATGTAAAATTCCATTCCTCCAAAAATGTTTATAAATTTTGAAATATATTTCCCAATTTCTGCCAAATCTACCTATTTTCAAAATTCTATTATATTTTTTTCTACCCTTTTCGCCCCTTTTTCCACATATTTCTACATTTATTTCACTGATAAATACCCTCATTGACCGATAACTTCTCGAATTGCAAAATAAGATCGTAAGTTTTGAATCGATTCCATGATAATAATTGCATTCGGTTTTTTTTTTCGTCTCGCTCCGAACCGAGTTTATAAAATAAATGAATAAAAAAAAATACAGGAAAAACCAATATTTCATGAATTTAAGAAAAAAAAAACACCCTTTTCAGGAATAAAAGCTAATTCCGAAGAACATGAAATGATGGGACGTCCCCCGAACCGTCCACTAGTTCCCTCGACAATTTTTACGTTGATACAATTTCACACGACTGCTCTTCTACTGTATAATTCAACTTGTCAGAAAATGTCCGATGCAATTCCGCAACTTCGTGTTACGTTATATTAAATGTCGGAAAGCAGAAGTTTGAAATATCAATAATTTTCAGTTAGCACTTCCTCCAGACGTCATCATCGATTTTTCCAGATTCATAGAAAATTGTTATTATCCATCGCTAGGAAACACGAATTTTATATGGAAACTGCTCGTGGCTTATCTTTTAATTACAATTTTATCCTTCAATTTCGCTTTGAAATTTACATTTCTATGAGAAATTCTGAAGAAAATTCGAAATTGTCAAATTTTGCAAATTCAAATATTTTCTTGAGCAGGAATGAGGAATCCAAAGTGATACCGGACCATTCCACATTTCTCTACCCAATATTGGTAAACTCCATCGGATTTTCGGTAAAATCTATTTTTTTTTACAAAAAAAAAAATTATCCGAAACTGCAACAAATTTAGCGAAAAAATGGGATTCCCTCAAAATCTTCGAACATTCACAATAAAATGAAAATTGGAATTTCCATTAACGAAAATATGCGGCGAAAATCGGATCGACATCCCGTAGAAGCGCTGGACCACCATAAATCCTCGTTAGAGAGATTCCCGATTCCAATTTTCAATTTATCTGGAATTTTCGAAGTCTGATAGATTTTCCGTTCCTTATCAAATTTACTTGCGCGTAAAGTTGAGAAAAAAAAGGGAAGTTCTTCGGGGTCTTGGAAAATTCTTATTCCCGGCAAAGGAAAAATAAGATGAAAATCGGCTCAGCATCCTGTCCCGGCGCTGGACCTCCATAAATTCCTGTTTGAGAGATTCCCGATTCCAATTTTCAATTTATCTGGAATTTTCGAAGTCTGATCAATTTTCCGTTCCTTATCAAATTTACTTGCGCGTAAAGTTGAGAAAAAAAAGAGAAGTTCTTCGGGGTCTTGGAAAATTCAACTTCCCGGCAAAGGAAAAATAAGATGAAAATCGGCTCAGCATCCTGTCCCGGCGCTGGACCTCCATAAATTCCTGTTTGAGGGAAAAGCGAATTTCCACTTTCCTCTTCATTCTTCGAACGACTTAAAGACCCGCGAGAGGGGAAACACATAAATTCCGAGGAAGTGCAAAAACCCGGTAGAATTGAGATTCCGTGAGATAAATCTCCCGACCCCCTTTCGAGGCACATAAGACGTCATTCAAAGGGTTTGAAATTCTCTGACACGAATATAAGAAACTGAAAGCCAAAGGCCGGGAAGGAGCGAGAAGATCGGCGGCAAAGGAGTCGGATGCCGGTGGTGATATATCTCATCCGCGATTCTTTCCATCAAAGATCCTGTTTCTTCCTCGTTTCGGCGTGGCTGTATGTGGGCCTCTTATGTATTTACCTACGTGAAACACATAAGGAGGGTAAAGTCTCCAAGGTACCAAACTATTTCCTGCCGCTTCTCATGGAATAATACCTCTGGCGAAGATACCGTATATCGGATGCGATATTCCAGCGAGGGGGCGAGTAACCAGCCGACATAGTTTGCTTTACTTGCTCTTACCCCTTGGCATCACATGTAGGGATGTTTCAGGCTACTGGATGGATGGCAAGTGCACGGAAAGCGAGTATTTCGAGTAATCATCTCAGACAAGCTTCAGAGTTCTTTCCCTTTCTTTCGTTTCCACTCTACGCAGCTGCTTTCAGCATTACTTTCGAGCTTTTCTCTTCTCTTACCCCGGGAAATATTATTATAAGATAGGAGACGAGCAAAAAAAAAAAAATGTTGATGCACTCGAAGTCGCGCAGCCAAACTCACGAATGCGAGTCAAAGGTAGAAAAATCGCCAGCAAAATATTAGGGCACAGATTTTTTTTAATTAAAAAGTGGAATTCGTGGAAGAACAAATTAATTTTCACCTTTTCTGGGAATCTGGTATATTACCTAGGAGACAAATAAAGATGGAAAATTTTAGTTTTTCTGGGGATAAAATATAATTCGCAAAGAATTTCCCCTTTCTGGGGAAAATAAATTTCGTGTAGCGTTTCTCCTTTTTTTGGAAGAATAAAATTCGTCTGGAAATTCGTTTTTCTGAAAAAAATTTTTTTTTTTCGGAAAAATATTAATTTCGGTATGTGTTTTGATTGCTCCAAAACTGGGCTTTCAAAATTCCGTACAAGTACATAATTTTGAAAGTGAAAAAATGTATAAAAATGAATTAACACCATTTCTACCAAAGGTGCCAATAGACGCCCTTTAGGATTTTAATTTAGAATCATTTTCGAAGTTTAATTTTATCCTTTTTTTTGAAAATTTGGTGTTAATTAAAAAAATCTATTTTAATTATAATTCTATATTTTTGCTTTTGGATTTTTGATTACGCATAATTAGCGCCAGGTAAGTCAGAAAAGAATATCTGGACATGATTTTTGGAAATTCAAATTTTACATTTACAAAATTTCGAAGCTACTTCGTTCCTTTAAAATTACGGAGGAGTTCGAGGTTTTCCTTACATCGGTACGAGCAGTGGCGTTTGTTGGTTAATAAAGGAAAAGGGAGGCTAATTTAAGGGTGTACACACACATATATATATATGCAAAAGGGTGAAGGTATTCTTATAAGGGAGGGATGTAATGGTACAGTCATTATTGCGAGAAGGGTCCTTCACCTTGTTTTTTTGTCTTCTTATTATTCCGCCTCGTTCTCGTTCAACTTTTGTGCTATTAAAGGTATACCATGGCTGCTCCTGCCGCTACTCTAATCGATTGTAAAATTCCAACCCATTCCTACCCATAATCACCATTATCCTGAAAATGAATGAAATAAACCTGCGAGTTCGATAAGGAGGTTTACTAAAGCTTATTAACCAGACTCTGTACCTCTATAGATATAGATAGACCCTACAGTCATTATGTAGAAAAGGAAATCGACCCTTTTTTTTTTAATTTATACTGTATACTTTCTTCCCCTCCTCTCCCAAAAAAATTTATTTCCGTCGTGTACCGACTTTTTTCCGAACAGGGATTCCTCAATGAACAAAAAGAAAAAGTTACTAAACGCAATTGCATGAAAAATAGACAAAAAATAAATGGTTCTATAATAATTCCTAGGGATTCTAACCTCGTGTAAGGTTTTGCTAGGGTTTTTTTAAAAAATAGCATAAAAAATAGAAAAAAATAATAATTTGGTCTATAATAATTCCTAGGGATTCTAGCTTCATGTAAGTTTTTGCTAGGGTTTTTCTAGAAATTGCATAAAAAAAAAGAAAAAAAAATAATTTGGTCTATAATAATTCCTAGGGATTCTAGCTTCGTGTAAGGTTTTGCTAGGGTTTTTCTAGAAATTGCATAAAAAATAGGGAAAAAAATAACTTGGTCTATAATAATTCCTAGGGATTCTAACTTCGTGTAAGGTTTCGCTAGGGTTTTTCTAGAAATTGCATCAAAAATGAAAAAAAAAAAAAAAAATAAATGGGTCTATAATAATCCCTAGGGATTCTAACTTCATGTAAGGTTTTGTTAGAAATTGCATAAAAAATAGAAAAAAAATAAATACGTCTACAATAATTCCTAGGGATTGCAACTTCACGTAAGGCCTACTATCAAAAGACGACAAAATCACTATGTGTAACTTATCATCACCTGGAGCGCATGTATGTCAATGCCGCGAGTGAATATAAATCGCGAGGTCGGCCCCGTTAGTTTTTCAACAATGAGCAATAATAACTGAATATGTATAAACACGAGGAGCTCGCGTGAATGTTATGTGAAATTCAATGAAAACAATTATCACGCTGCACATTGGGAGATGCGGCGTGGAGAATATAGCAATTTGCCGAAGTATAAATTCATTGTTATCATTCCATTTGAATGCCTTTGAAAATAGGTGTCAGTCAGTAAGCTAATCAATTTCTGATGAATCGCAAATATTGCATATCTACCTATATAGGTAACGTCCGCACATTTACGTTTTCGACTACACATACGTGTGAATACGTCCAATTTAACGTTATGATCCGTCCAACGCCCAATTCGCTTTCAATCGAGTGCCTACTTTATTGACCCGTTTGTTTAAAAACATTTTTATCGAGTCAAAGCACCGCAAGGTTCGCGAGGAAATGCAATTCCCGAGATTTCTTTTTCCCGTGTCAAGAAATTTTCGCGACTACAGGTGCCGGAAATAGTATTTCCCAATAAAATGCTATAAAGGGATCGATTTTTTTTCGTTTGAGATATTTGTAACTTTCCGAGTGGATTTCAGTGACAGTCGACATTGACAGGATCCGAAATAAAGCTTCTGAAATTTAAAATGGAATTTTCTGCCATTTTTTTTCCACTTAATATAAATTTTTTTAATTTGAATTTGAGAAAAGAAGGTCAACGACAAAGTAAGGGAACCTGTTATTTATTTAAAAATTCAATATGACAATTTCTCGAAGTTCTAAGCTTGCAAAATCTAAATTTGAAATTTTGAAGCTTTGAAATAAGCTTTTGTGAAATTTCCTCTTCGCGTTATGAATTTTCAAATTGAATTTGAGAAACAACATTTTACTTGAAATTTCGAAAGACTTAGTCGCTTCAGAATTTAAAAAAAAAAAATTTATGAAAAATTGAAAGTAACAGAATCTGACGTAAAGTTTCCAAGCTTTGAAAGAAATTTTTTACAAAAACCGCTGCGATTTTTTATTTTGAATTGACGAATATCCAAGGCGAAAACCAATAATCCATCGATTGCAGAAAAATGTTAGGCTCATAGAAAAATCCATAACTGCGGAAAATCCAATCAAAAGCAAAATTTACCAGATTATCTGGTGTAAATTTCCACTTTTACAAATCCACCATAACTTCGGGTTTCTAACCAGCTTTTGCGAAAAATTGGACCATCGGAATCAACGAATTCGTATAATCTGACGGCAATGATAATCAGGTTGTATAATAGGATTTGAAAATCCTTCCTGTCGTTTGTTTCTCTCTTTGTCTGATTTTAACCAAAATTGGGGACAGTTTCGATCGGTCAAAGTACGATAATTACATTCCCATCGTTACACATCGACGAAAGGTATATAACACTACGTATGCTATGCACCTAATGGACGTCGGACTATATAATATGTATTGATGCGACTAATTAACGCACAATCTAACCAACATTTCATTGAAATTATATGTTATTATTAAAAGGCCGACGTTTACAATCGACTGAAACATCGAATAACAATTTATTCGTATTTGCACACATCCGACAGACATCGTGTGTCTCTTTCTCCCACCCACAATATGGAAATGGGAAAGAGGGAATTTGCACGGTAATTTTTTCCATACCATAAAGAATCTAGCCTCCATCGTGATACCCAATCACGAAAAAAAATCAGATTAAAAATAAATGTAATCAGAATTAGTAGAAATACAGCAGAATTCGAGCTATTGTTTAAATTACAAAATTCCGAACTCCCAAAGAAAACTTTTTTCAAATTTCAAACATACCGGATCTGTGGTAAATATTTTTGAAGTTTTGGAATAAGCTCTTATGCCTACTGTTTACTCTTCGAATTACGAATTGTGGGTGATGAATTTGAAAAATCAAATTTTACCACAAATTTGGAAAGACTGTAGTGCGTTTGAAAAATCAGAACATCGGAATAAAAATGAAAAATTTAATAATTTAAAATTTACAGAGTGAAAAACAAATATTTTGAGATTTTAATGATATTTTAGAATATTTTTTTCAATCTTTTCTCTTCAAGAGACAAATTTTCAAAGCTGAATTCGAATTTTTTTTAATTAGAATTACGAACGGAGATTAAAAAACAAATTACGTATGTGCTAAATTTTCAAGTATGTTAATTAAACAAAAATATTAATATACGATATGTACTTTTCAAGTAACAGGATATTCACATTTATAAAAATATTATTACACCTCGTATAAATCCAAAGTTTCCCCAATTTTTTTATGTGGAGTTTATTTTTCTCTCACCGCAAGTAACCAAAAAAATCGTAACTAGATCCGGAGGGAATTTCCCGAGATTCGAATACCGTGTGAAAAGATTTGGTGACCAAATCCGTCGAATGGCAGGCATCGATCCGTCTGTGCCTCATTAATTTTTCCAAACGGAATGAAATAATTGCAAGATTAATGGATATTTTCGTGAAAGTCACGCTTTGGTCTCCAATCAATTGCACGGTAGCGAGAATGGAGCCCAGGAGGAGGCTGGAGAAGAGGGAGCTGTGAAAATACGGCTCTTGCTTTGCTCTCCTATTGATTGACGTACCTAGCGGAGAAGAGAACAGCAAAGTGCTTTTCTGGATAGATTCCTCATTAGCTCTTGTTAATCTGACAGATTTCAAGGTACCGGCAGTAACAAAGTTTTTCAGCTGCATACAACTGTAATTTAACGTGCTCCGCTCGATTCTCCACTCCGTTCTGCGCTGCTCCGGTCCTACTGTGCTCCATTCCATCCCTTTGCTATTGTAGCAAAGCCGTGTTCCGTTGCTGCAGCCAACAATGTGGCAGCGATCGTTCCCTTTACCTCGTTAACCATTTTCATCCTATCCCTTTTAATTGCTCGGTTTCAATTTTATATATATATATATATATATATATATATATATATATATATATGTAGGTTTTTTTTCAAATTGAAATTTTTAAATTGATATTTAGTTCTTTGCGCCGCCAACAATGCGCTGGCAATCGTCTCCATTTTCTTCGTTAACGTGTTTCCTCTTTTTTCTTCCTAATTACCAGGTAACAATTTTTCGCAGATATACGTACATCGAATTTTTTCTCTGAATTGAGGTGATCGGGTGTCTAATTGTTCCCACACCGAACAATGTAGCGGCAATTCCCTAGTTAACCATTTCCTTCATTTTCCTTCTGATTACCTGGTTCCAATTTACCGTGGGAATATAGATTTCGCTAAAATTGAAATTACGAGATTTTTAAATCTTCTTACCCCCGATAATGAAGCAGGGACAATCTTTTTTTTTTCCTCGTTAGATATTTTTTTAGTTACACTTTCCTCTTAATTACCTCGTTGTAATTTTCTGAAGGGTCGGATCCGCTGCTTTTTGAAAGCCCCGCATGGAAGTTAGTTAAACATTTTAATTATCAGATATTAATTTTGTTCTATGCGCTACAACATGACGGCAATCATCCCCCTTTTCTCCGATAACGATTATCTTCTTTTTTTTAATTAGCCTGGTTGCAATTCACTACAGATATATATAGATTTCATTTTTCGGTTGGAAGTATCAGATATTTAGCTCCTCCTACCGGCAACAATCATCCCTTTTTTCTCTTGTTGACTGTTTTTTTTTTAGATTTTCCTTTTAATTACCCGGTGGCAATTTTGTCGGTAGATAGATCGATTTTTTAAATCGCTATTGTTAAGTATTCAATTCCTCCTACCCACAACAATGCGGTAGCAATCATCCGTTTCCCCCTCGTTTAACATTTTTCACTTTGCTCACGTTACAGTTGTTTTTAAAGCTGCAGGATCTTCAGCTTCATGAAAAGTCTCCGACGAGTTTGAGATTGAAGCTATGTCCGAAAAATCGGTTTTTGGAATCGACGTTTGGGATCTTTCGAAAAACCCTTATCCGATGTATTTTTTTCCGAGGAATCCATTTCCAATGTCAAAATTTCAGATTTCTTACGGGAAACACGAATTTTCCTCAAAAAACCTACTTTTATTCAACTTCCGCTAGGATTTCATCAAATTTAACCTTTGGAATCGATTCTACGGGAAAAATTACCCCTAAAAATGACTTGTCCAACTCCATTTTTGATACTTCAATTTTTACCCCATTTTTGAGGGAAGGGGTAGGCATGCCCAAAAAAATCGACTTTTGGAAAAATTTTTTTAGCACTTTCGGAAGACCCATATCCGATGTATTTTTTTCCGAGGAATCCATTTTCATTGTCAAAATTACAGATTTCTTACGGGAAACACGATTTTTCCTCAAAAAACCTACTTTTTTCCAACTTCCGCTAGGATTTCATCAAATTTGACCTTTGGAATCGTTTCTACGGGAAAAATTACCCCTAAAAATGACTTGTCCAACCCCATTTTCAAAACTTTATTTTTTTACCCGATTTTTGGGGGAAGGGCAGGTATGCCCAAAAAAATCGACTTTTGGAAAACCTTTTTTAGCATTTTCGGGAGACCCATATCCGATGTATTTTTTTCCGAGGAATCCATTTTCATTGTCAAAATTCCAGATTTCTTACGGGAAACACGATTTTTCCGCAAAAAACCTACTTTTTACCAACTTCCGCTAGGATTTCATCAAATTTGACCTTTGGAATCGATTCTACGGGAAAAATTACCCCTAAAAATGACTTGTCCAACCCCATTTTCAAAACTTTATTTTTTACCCGATTTTTGGGGGAAGGGCAGGTATGCCCAAAAAAATCGACTTTTGTAAAACCTTTTTTAGCATTTTCGGGAGACCCATATCCGATGTATTTTTTTCCGAGGAATCCATTTTCATTGTCAAAATTCCAGATTTCTTACGGGAAACACGATTTTTCCGCAAAAAACCTACTTTTTACCAACTTCCGCTAGGATTTCATCAAATTTAACATTTGGAATCGATTCTACGGGAAAAATTACCCCTAAAAATGACTTGTCCAACCTCGTTTTTAAAACTTTAATTTTTACCCCATTCTGTAAATTAAAAAACAGCACGAATTGTCTTTGAAATTTAAAAATTTCTCATAAACTCTATTGATTTTATAATTTTGTGTAGAAATTGAAGATGAAAATGATGTCAATTCTTCTTAAACTCGATTTCAAAACCTAACAGTAGATTAACAACTTTAGATCCTGCAAATATAAAATTTCAGAATACTTTTTCCATTTTTAAATTTAATTTTCCGCCTTATTCGGATCCATTTGTCGATTCAAGGTAAAATTTGGTGCCGAGTAACTTCGATTTGAAGTAAAGTTTGGCTGACGCGACGAAACTTTTGTCTGCAGCTATGCGTCCTTCCTTCTTGGTTTCCTATTTCACTCGATAGAGGATCTTCAATTGTACGAAGTGATTATCTATAGCATTATGCATCTGACGTTCGTGTAATTGGAGGAGGAATCCTTGAAGATCTTGAGGATCCGTAGACGGGGAACGAGAAGAAAAGTAGGTTGGAAAAGGGAGAAAAGAATGAACCCCGGTGTTTGTGAATGTATAGATAACGTGGCAATTTGATATCTAGGTGAGATGCGACTGAATTGCATTTGAACAGACGATAACTGTAATAAAGTTTGAAAGATTTGAAAAAAAAAAAAAAAAAAAAAAAAATCAAGAACTTCATTTTAACTTTTTTTTCTCCACAAATTATGAAAAATAAGACGGATAATTTTCGCAAAAGTTTGGATCGTGAATGCTGTTATTTTAAAAATCCACAATTTGGAAAAAAAAATCTTTCGATTTCCATCGAAATTTCAATCGCCCAAAATAAATGAATAGAAAAAGAAAATATAATCTTCGGAAAATTATAATTAACACAAGCTTTGAAATTACTACTTACAAAAAATTCCTAAATCGAGTCTAAAAATCCAGAATTTCAGAAAAAAATGCGAAAATTCTATTTTATTTTTTTTCCGTTTTTCGGATCACTTTCCTTTCAAGTTTCCACGAAAAACAAACAAGTTCCCAATATTTTCTCTGTTTTCAAATTTAATAAAAGCAAAATGGGAATATTACCCTCGAAGAAGGCAGTCACCCTAAAAAATAGGTCGAAGGTAGGAGAGAAAAAGAAGGAAAAAAAAAAGGAAAAGGAACCCTCGGTGAGATGATTTCTTCTCGATACAAATAAAGAGTGAGGGTGGGTCTCGTTCCATACGCCAGCCTGTTCCGTTGCTTTCTCGAGAATCTTGTTATTTCACCCCTGAGTTCCCTGACCCGTGTATATACCTCGAAAAAGACGGATTGACGATAGTAATAGTAAAGGAGGACCCCGGAAGCTCGTCAATGTACATACACTGTCTGAAATCCGAAATTGTCACTAACGAGATGAGCGAGGCGTTACGAGAACCCACGTACTTGTGCGTCTGTCTGTACTAATTATCGTCTATCATCCCATTTTACGTCGGGATGAAATTTACTCTAGCGACTTACAGACTCGGATGCCGCTCTACTCGGATAGGCGCACTTATGTGCTTGCATCCCCGCTCTCGTTCAGGACCCTCTCATCTTCAAGAAAATTAGGAACCTCTATTTGCCAGAACTTCGAGTTTCCGCCTCTTTCGCTAGCAGCTTCGCGTGTGCTTTGCCGACGGGGCGGATGGTAGCCAAAAAATCGTAGCCAGAATTCGGATACTGAATTTAATATATTTAAAATACTAGTCGGAAATCTCAAATTTCAAATCCTAGTCAGAAATCTAAAATTTCAAATTTTTTAAAAATAAATTTGTATTGTTGAATTAAAAATTAAACATTTTTTCCGGCTACTATTTAAAAATTTTTTTTTAAATTTGAGATACCTGACTAGGATTTGAAATTTGAGATTTCCAACTAGCATTTTAAATGTTTGATTTCAGATTCCCCACTAAAATTAGAAATATGAGATTTCCGATTGAAATTGAAATATGGGGGCCCGACTAGAATTAAAAATTTGATTTATTATTAGAGTTTCTAACTATACAATTTTTATATTGATATTTAACCTATGATTTAATCAATACACTCTTGAAGATTTTCAAAATAGCTCTAATTCCTAAACGAAAATGTCAAATTTCAAATCCTAGTCAGAAACCTCAAATCTCAAATTTTCTTCGAGAACCTTAAACCTCAAACCCTAGCTGGGCATCGCAAATCTCAAATTCCACTAAGGAATGGGTATCATCCCAAGACAGACGTATGCGAGACTCTTCCGGGAACGACGCGGTCTCTTTTGAGCTCCAGAAATCTCGCGGCACAGTGACCACTTAGTCTTCGCTGGAGTGTCGTACGGGAGCTGTACAGCTTTTTTCCGATTGTTTACCCTCGCAAGTGCTCAAGATCGCTGGTACCACTGCCACTACTACCACGATTAATCACCGGTACTATTACTGCTCCTCGTGCTCTGCTCCATCTCCTTTTTTCTTCTATTTATCTTCCGCTCTACTACTGAATCATCCCCATTGGAAATCCTACTGGACGGACGCCAAGTTTCCTTTTTGTCTATATGGATGTAGGAAAGAAGCGCCAAGAGCTCGCTAAATAGACCAATGGATCGGGTTTACCGTTGCGTTGTACCACTAAACATCTACCATTCAGCAATTTGCTCTGGTATTTGCCCAGTTCGAGATGGCGTGCTCGAGTTTCCATGAAATTCCGATGGGATTCGGTGGTAGACGGGTCGTGGATCCCGAATAATAGCGATTTCTTCAGTCTCCAACTATCCAGTGCCGCGATATCCGGTCGCAGGAGCGACAAAGAATGGGCTGCAGTTTCCGACACACTTGCGAGGCTGTGCAAATGCGATTACACTTCGCTCTCGTGTCCAGATCCGCTGCTGGCAATTGCATTGCCGCAGCCTTTAACGAGTGTGAGCCGGCCGATCATCGTGATCGACAGAAATGTTACTGAAATGGATGAATGGCACACAGCGTGTACATGGAATAAATGCAACGTCGAGAGAAGCAGGCTTGGAAAAGCAGAAAGATCGAGAGCAATGCTCTTTCTACCTTCGCAAACCCATACATAGGCACGTGTGTATATATGTATATATATATACGTATATGTACGTTGAAATACATAGGCTTAGATATAGGTTGATGGGTACAGGTATGGAATCAATTCCTCTGGAGAACTCTACGTGGTACAGCTGTGGCAGTGGGAGGACGCAACAATGCCGGTTCGACAGGCGAGCACATCCACCCCCGCATCCGCATCCACACATGTGTGGATGTGTATGTGTATGGATACATATTCCTACGTATATAGATACGTAACACACATTTTATCAAAACAGTTTATGAGAATCGATTTTCGATTCCATATAATAACGCGCCTGGGAACGTAGGAAATCTCTGTCTTACCACACGTCTGTCTGTCTGTCTGTCTGTTTGGCGGTTTGTCTGTTTGTCGGTTCATTGAATTCCATATTAACGCTGCGTATCTACTAAAACCTGCCGGTTACGTTGTACAAGAGGTATTGGTATAAACGCGAAAGCCCACAAACGAGTACGGAGACTGGAGCGAATTCTAAAGTGTGGATGTGCAAGAGGGAGGATGAGGATGATGCGAAGGCAAATGCCTATGCACTTTGACAGTTTGACGGCTTTACCTCGACGCCCACGCCTAGAAACCCAGCTGTTAATGCGGAAAGACGCGCTTCCAGCGTGTGGGACCCTCCAGGCTGGAACCCTGCTTGAAATTCGGTGGTTTTTAGTATTGCCGTTATTTGCTCGATGAAGTTTTAACGAATGGCTCTTGGAAGTTAAACAATTTCGAAATTTGGGCAATACGGTATCGATTAGAAGAAATAACGCGGTCCGTTTTTAGTTGCTGACAATCGCGCGATCAATAAATGTTGTGAAATTAATTTTTCGTACATTTAATTGCGTTCCTCCGGAGTTACGAAGTAAATTGGGGGTAAAAAAAAGTGCCAAAATTAATATTTTTCATATTAAATAATCTAATGATTTTTTATAGCTTGTATAAAATTGAAAATTCGTCTACGCAAATAGAAAAAAAATATATAACCTAATTTGAAAAATCAAAACTGGAAAATATTATTTTATTCTCTTCTTCGTTAGAAAAAATTTTTCGAGTTCAATTTATTATTTCTTGTAAAACTTACAAGGAAAAAAATAAGAATTTTTTAAGATATGACAAAATAAATTGGAATAATATAATAATATAATATAATATAATAAAATAGTAATTTAATTTTCATACTTTGTTTTAAGATTGAAAATTGCTTCAAATCAAAAAACTGGGTTTCCAATGTAATTTGAAAGAAAAAAGACAGCTTGCTTTTCTTTGCACCCTTTGTTCTCCGCCGGTGCCGGATTAATTAGGTCACCGGGGAGATACAGATGAAGGAAGAATGAGAACTTCGAAGTCAACGACTTGTAATTTAGCGGCTGAATGCGAGTATCGACTTCGTAGGTGCATTTCAAAAATAACCCTTAGCCGCTCATAGAGTTTTGAGAACTGGTATCGCTATCTCTTGCCCGTATCGATCTGCACAAAAGGTGGGAGAGCAGGGAGGAAAAGAGTCGGCTGAAGAAAAGAAACATCCTCTGGGCTGCATTTCATTCCACTGCCACGGCTAGCGTAGCACGAAAGCACGTGCGTGGAATAATTTTAAGGGTGGTTGATAGTCGAAAGTAGTAGTCTGGAGTAACAGTAATAGTAGTAGTTGTAGTGGTGGTGGTAGTAGTAGTAGTAGTAGTCGTAATATACTACAGTGATGGGATTCGCCGCCATCGCGCTCTCTTTCTCCTTTCTCCGTGGGAAGCTGGAAAAGTCTTTGACTGAAAGACTGCATTTTTGCTACTTCCATGATCCCCGTTGCATGCACGTGCAGCGCAAGGGACAGAAAAAAGTAATAACCACGCCATATCCTCCGTGTTCCCCAGAAATTGCTCTTTACCGATCGCAGCGATCGGGCGTGGAGGAGGAAATTGCACCTGCAGCGGAGGAAGACGCGCTACCGTTTAGCTCCTTCAGCAGCCAGAGCGCTGGCGTTTCTTCCACTGCAGAATCATTTCCCCAGCCGGTGCATGCAATTTTCATAATCGGAGTTGCATTCGCACCGGATAGGTAGAAGAATCGATGGGACTTCGCCTTTCCGGTGAAGTCGCGATAATAGTATCGTGTGCTCGCAGGCACTTGACGCGTCAGGATGGGAAGAGCCTGCCTGAGCTTTATTTGAGTTTCATGCTGGATTTACGAGGGTTTGAACACAGACATTTCATACCCGCACTCCATACACCTGCCCGACAACGCGTTCGCGTATGTGTGACGTGCAGCGCCGAAAGCCGTGTACATGGACCGTGTATCGAGGAATGGATCTATTTCGATTTTTAATACCCGTTGGCAATATCATCCATAATGGGAATAGTCTATAGACTGTGCCCACACGCACGGAAATGTGTATACACGTACATAGCGTACACGTGTTGTTGGATCTGAAAATGAAACTAGATTCTCCGTCTCTCTCTCTCTGTCTCTCTCACTTTTTCTCTGCCCCGCTCTTTTAATCCACGTTCAACCACACCGAGTTATGAAATACCTATAAAGAAATACCGATTGCCAATTATTCCTTGGCCTCCAAAGAGGTTTATTTTTTTTTCTCTGTTTTCGTTCCCTCCGATTTTAAAGGTTTCTCTAAAAAATGAAGCAACAGTCCAATGGAAGGTCCTAGGGATTTCCTATATCAGGTCCTTTGAAGTATTGGTAACATTGTCCTGACGCAAATTTTACCCCAAACCTTGGCAAGATTCACGGAAATTTTTGGGTTGGTTCGTGCAAAACCCTGGCATTGCACGAAATGTAAAAATTCGTATAAACCGATTCACGGTTTCTATGGAGTTCGAAGAACCCCCTAGAAGGTTAACGTTATTTGGCAACGGTATAAATTTTAAGAAGGGAGGAAAATAGAAGGAAAGGTCATCGACACTGAACTTCCTTCCTTCTTCCATCCGAAAGCGAGGCATGAGTTTCCCGAGCGATGAGTCATCCCTTAAAACTAACTCGCTATCCCTCTCGGTTTTAGTGCTCTGCGATTGGTCCTCCCCATACCGTACGTTGAAATCCACCCCCGCATTTTCGTTAGCAATGAACCTCAAATGTTGCCTCGAGGGTGGTTGGTTACGCTGCTAATGCAATAGCATAGTCCAACCATATTATTATTATAGTCGGTGGGTTACGTGAAAAGCGGAAGGGGATGAAGAGAAGACGAATGAATTTTTCCGCCGGTCTGACACAGCTTCGTCAAGACGAGGGGGAAAGAAAGAAGCGGTCTTTCCTCCAAATTTGAAATTCGAGCCCAACGGACCCGAGGGTGGCTTCCGATTTCAGCCGGTTTCGGTTCAGTTGGAAAATCGGATGATTGGAAGCGCGTGTTGAAAAGAAAAACAAAATGGAGGATTCCATTTCAGTTCGATAATTTAATGAGTGTTTAACGAGTGCACCATTAATTATTGGAGCTCGCATTTCGTCTGAGGTTCAAAGCATAGCTATTTGTCAGTCGATCAATCACCAGTAAAAGGAAGGGTAGGCGGGACAGCGAGAGAAGGACTGGATCCACGAGAAAGTGAGCGGGAGATGTACGATATAGCGTCATACATGGCAGTCGGGGGTCAACAACAAGCGGAAGAGCGCATCACATGCATGTACATGTGCAAAGTCCCGAGACTGAAATATAGTCGTAGGGTCGAGGTCCTACTTAATCGTCGGGAATACAGGCTCGTGTTAAAAGCATCCCCATGCATGCACTTTGACTGCCGCCAATGCGGGCTTGATAATGCCGTTGCTCGCGTGAAACCCATATGTGGCGGCCGAACCCTGAAATCAAACCCTTTCCCGTTCGCTTGAATATTCATTCCGCTCGCCCGAAACTGATGCGTTTAAAAGGTGACGCGAGCAAAGGTCCCGGAATGCTTTCGCTGCCCGCAGCGTCGTCCGCCATCGATCGGGTCCGCTCTGGGGTTCGATTCCCCGAGGATGGCGTAACCCTAAAAGGTGCTGGAATTGAAAAAATCGTTTCACCGCGATCGGTCGAGGATTCTGGGGCCTTCGAGTCGGAGCGGACGTAGTCAGGGTCAGCGCAAACTCGATAAAAGCAGTCACACGCTGGAGCCACGATCTCTCCGGAGCTTTTCGGACGAGAGTCGGCAAAAGAACAGCGATGAAAAAGTTCTATTCTATTTGCCGGGTTCATAATAGGATTCATTGATAACAGAATGGAATACGGCAGTAGTCTCGTGCTCGTTAAATCGACTCGACGCGGTACGAATGGGCATTACACGCTGGTGTGGGTGCGTATAAACCGCCGTATGTATAAAAGAGAGAAAGACAGAGAGGAAGAGGAGCGAACGTTGTTTGAAATTCATTCAAACTGCAAATGAAACCTCCACAGAGAAGAGGCACGAGCATCACTGCCGGCACCGCTGCTACCACTTGTATGGTCATCTCAATTTGCTTAAATGGCGTAACGAATAGAGGAGCCCTGACTGACCGAGTCCTTCGCATCTTTCTCTCTCTCTCTCTGTTTGAACGGCAAAAAAAGATTTCTCCACCGTTTGCTTTTATGTACCTTTTCAATAATTCCCGTGAATTCTGCGGAGAGCATCGAACCACTACGAGTTAAAGAGGAAATATCGCGTTTTAGATTGGATAAGACACTCTCGCCACCCAGACCCAACTTCGCGTCTCTCCCCCAGTTGTTATCTTTCTCTTTTGCGCTTGATAAAGGATAAAGATAGTGAGAGAGGACAGCGACGAAGTGGTAGTCATTCTCACCCTCTCTCCCTCTCTCTCTTTTCCTATCCTCATCGCTTTCCAACCCCTTGGTAAAAGCTGCATCCTTCCCTCTCGTTCAATCAATACCCGATGCCGCACACTGGTGAACTAAACGTAGCAGAAATCTCTCGTTCCCCTGCTCTTTCTCTCTCCTCTCCTCTCCTGATTTCTGTTTCCTTCTCACTCTCTCTCTCTCTCTCTCTCTCTCTCGATGCTCCATACATTGCAGTATATCGCCCAACCAGGATGCGCCATCTCCATTCCAGATTCAACCTTCATCCTCTTGTAATCCTGGAACGATGTCCGGACCAATAGGGTAGCCTTCCAGCTGCTATGCTAAAGTATGCATTTCCGGTTAAACCACGATAAATTCTTGTCGAAAGCCAACCTTTATCCTCCTTCCCTCTCCTCCTGCCCGCTTCGCCGATTGTCTCAACCTTTTGACAAGCTGGTTTGCCGTCGAATTCGCGCGATTCTCGCATATTTGTTCAGGCAAAGTGGGTTAGTCCGCTGCACAAATATGACTGGTATCGGTCTGTGATTTCGGCGAAACCTCAAACGCTGGAACGAACGAGGACAACCCCGTTTTGTGTTTTACCCCATTTGCCGGATTCTCGTCACGGTGATGCCAAATAATCGGTAACAGCCTCGAGGGTAGCCTTAACCGCGCGGTTGGTGACAATACACGACGGCATCTCCGAAGATCGAGCGCGACAGGTTGAGGTTTATCCAGATTCCCGGCTGTTGGGTATAATTTTATTTACCCGTGGCTAAAGACCGTGGGAAGACAAAGAGGATAGATTCTGGATCCGCCTGGTAATCTCAGTAATTGGTTTGAATATTCCGGACACCCTGCTGCTGCCATTCGCCTCGTTCCATTAGATAACCGTCTAATGCCCCGTCCGCTGAGCCATATTGTCATCAAACTCCTCGCTCCACGGCTTAATACGTATACCATAAGGTTCCTCCTGCTTCTGCTCTTCACTCATTCGCCGCTGTACGAGGTAGTTTCTAATATAATTGCTTTTAAGCGTAGCACAAACGCATTGTCTATGGCTTTGACCCTCCTTTTCTCGTGCTTCTCCTTTTGCTTCTACTTGCCACGTTCGCATTCGCAAATATCGAGGCGGGATATGGCGAGAGCACTTATCAAACGCTGGCTTAAGCCTTTGTTTCATTTACCTTTGGTAACTCGATCAATCGTTGGAATCCCGTGCGATGCGAAAGGTCCGATAACGATCCCCTGGGTCCTTGCACAATTTTAGTCGTCTTTCTTATCAACATAATCAACATTTCATAACGGTCAATAAATGAATTCAAATTCAAATTCAACTTTTTTCGACTTCCCGGTTTATCATCGGGTATTGATGGTCTACCAAAATTCCCGTGGTTAGGGTTTAAACAAAATTGATATATTATTATATAAAATATGTTTCGCAAAATTTCCATATAAGCTTTATTATACTTTTCTCGATCGTTTGGCTCATCTTCGTCACGAGAGCACCCCTTCGTTACTTTCTTAACGAATTTTACAACCCAATTTTCCCAGTACGTCTTCTCTTTGCTATGCAAATCTTGCGCCCAACTGCAGTTTTTCGTGATTCCGACTCTCGGGTTCCTTAATCCATTGCAGTTTCGACCCAACCCTATGTACCATAAATTCCTCCCTCGTCATCTTCTTCACGTTTTATTTCCTTCTCGCAGTTCCCCTTACTTGCACATATACACTTTATTTGATTTCCTTCGCCATAAAAGTACTCGAGGCACACATATAGACTCAACTAAGCACACACGCAGACCCCGGGGTGGGAAATATTATTCTTGAGTTTGTCATGGTGAAGAGAAAGTAATAAGAAAGGAAGACGTACCTACCGGCTGGACGTCAAGATCCAGAGCGACGCGACCCCAGGGTTCGAGGGTAGACACTTGGGTCCTTTTGTCTCTCAGCAGTCTGTATATAATATCGGGAGGAAAAGGACAAACTATTGTCCATCTATTGCTCCCCATAGCATCGCTATGTGTCATTTCATGCACGGCTTTGCTCGGTTGTCGTCCCCTTTTTGTGCGACAAGATTTAGATCCTCGCATATAGATCGAGACACTAAATGTGTACAAACCCCAGTGTAACAATTACATTTCTGAACCCTCCGAAACCGTATGCATACGTATGCATTCTTCTCCTCTCTCTCGTTCCGACTGCAGAGGTGATAGGAATCGACACAAACAAGTATCTAATACCAGTGGATATTGGTATGTCCCGTCCCTCGTCCCCTTGCCAGAATTTGCTTATCGCATGTACATACAGCGTTCCTTGGTCTAAATCAGATGGTTTTTAATCCACGGTTTAAACCATCCTTCTTGGTAACCCTCCGCAAACCGGATGGGGTCAAATCAACCCCAGTGGTATTAAGCTTGCTGTATTCTTTTTAAAAGATGTTTTATGTTTGTGATTTTATAGAAAAAAAAAATCGTTAATGTTTAAAAAAAAATGAATTTTTATCTTCTCTGGATCTGTTTTTCTTATTAAAAATGTATATAATTATTAAAATTCTAAATCTCTAGGTAATAATATATATCTTCCATGATTCAGGCTATGGTATTTAATTAAAACAGCTCTTCGACTATTTAGAAAAATATATATGAGGGTTAAAAAAGCGACGGAATTAACATTTCTATACATAAAGTGGTTGATTAGGAATATAATTATTTTTTATAACCTATTCTGAAGACCTAAAATTAGATTATACCAATGAAATCTGATAACAACCAAAAAAACTAGCTCCGCTATAATTTAAAAAGCAAAAACCTCGATTTTTTTCTCCTATATACAAAATCGGACAAACACAAACACACACACGTCGTATTTTACAATGGAATCTACCTTCTGGATCGCCTTATCTTCGCAGAACCGTCCCGCAAAAGATCGTTAAGCGCGACACGAGCCGGCAATGGCGTACCTTTCGTACCCGATAAGTAACTCGAGGGTTCGGATGGAATTCGCAGGAACGTAGGTCAGTATCGCCAGATACGCTCGAGTCTTCATCCCTCGGCAGAATTACAATTGGGAATAAGAAGATGGCACCCGGAGGTTCGTACCAACTACAATTGCCCGCACGAAGAGGAACGACCATACGCGGACAAATCCAAGCACTAACGAGAAGACGTTGTTGCGGTTATAAAAGAGCTATAAATTTATAAAAGCAATTAAGGGTGGCTTGGATTACAGAGTGGCTTTTACTACCACGGCACTACCAGCTCCACTCCTCCCGCTACTCTTGCAGCCCGTTCCTCTCTCTGTACTTCCTCCTCTCGCGTTTTCTTTATCCTTTTAGGATTAGATGAGCTTACATAAGAGGCATGATTTACCATTTACCAGATAAGCGCGCTACCAGATACTCGTCTTATCGCCAAATCGCCCAAATCATGGCCCTCATTACCGCGAATGCGTTTTCCCGCCGATGCCGTGCCATGTCGTTATCGCATTCCGAATTTCTATTGAAAAAACTAGCACCTGCATCCCCGACAGGAATTTATGACTACCCCGGCAGCCATAAATTCCCCGTAGTTAGGGTGGTCCCCATAACTTTAATGACTGTCGGTTAAATGAAATCTCTTACTCTTATCAGCGTCATTTTGCGCCTCATGGCTTTCTCTATCGGCTACGGAATGTGTTTCTATGGGTTTGGGATGAAGAAATAGCCCATATACGCTCGAGACTTCGCTTTTTTTCCCAAGCAATCCGCTCGAATGTAACTCGAGTTCTTCATCTCTTCCGGTAACGCGGTAGGTACAGATGACACGACGGAGTTGGAACTCGCAACCCAAGGGTCGAGGTAAAGGCACTCAGCATTATAGAGCGCCCGCGGCTGGCTCCGAGATAGTCGGGGTTAAAAAAAGCTCGCCATTTGCCGTTTGCCCATCAAGAATTGTAAGGTTCGGGTCACCGTGACACGGCGCTGATATACGGACCCGAGAGTGTATTGTGAAGATGCAAAGCAGCGGAATGACATTCGGCAAAGCCTCGCTCGCATGAGAGACGTGAAAGCAGTGAGCCACGAAAAAGGGGGAGCAGGGGGAAGGAGACAAAAAGGCGGAGGAAAAAAGAGTAAAGGTAATCGAAAACCGATAGCAGCTCCTGCGAGTGTATATGCATCATGAAGCTTCTGCTTGCCAGCTTGTCCCGATACATCAAAGAGTGCGGAGTTAAGCAAAGTTGAACGGCGACACGAGTAGGCAAGATTACGTTTCGCCTCCTTTCCCTGTAGCCGTTTACCCTCAAGAATCATCGTAGACGTAGCCATCGTTATCCTCGTCCTCGTTCTCGGCCTTTTGCTCATCCTCGTTCCAATCTTCCTCCCGCTCGTCATCTTGTAACCCAATCGCTCAGGTTCAACGCTCAATAACGTAGCGGGTAGCCGAGACGCGAAATGCACCTTTTGTCTCGAGTTCGGCCGAAATTCTTCCTCCCACGGATGGACGTCGCTCCGGGATACGATTTCCAGGGGTAGCTTCGAGCGGGGAAACGTAAGAAGGTGAGCTATGCGACGCCGGTGAGAAATGAAAGCAAAAAAAAGGGGAAGGTTGGTTCGCGTGTGAATTATGTATTTTTCTTGCCACGTGGAGTCGAAGAAACAACAATGATAAATCTCCGCGAGGGGAATGGGAAAGCGAGGAACCGCGCCGGAGCTTGCGGGCCTTCCAGACGCAGCATCAGTAGCAGCAGCGGCAAAGTCGACGGCTGTAACGCGTTTGGATGTGTGGGTGTTACTCGTCTTTCTCGCTTATTCTCGTGTCGCTCGGAAGCTCAGACAATTAGCGAGGCAGCTGTTCCGTGTTTTGCGGTGGAAGGTTCGCCTCCGCGTTACGGGGGATGGAGAAGCCGGTCCATCTTTCTTTTGCACCCTCCTGCAACGATACAGCGCCGATGTAGCCGCATTATGCCGCCCAATTATTAACTAACACGTGTGTTCCATATACACTCGGCCGAGATTTCTTAGCTCAACTCCATCCCAAGTTTCCCAATTACGCGCAAAGCGCCGTAGCGTGGGCTGGCGATGCTCGAAATCCGCGGATCCGAGTATGGGCGTAGTCTCCTTTCTGTCGCGAGATGCCTAATTAACAGGAGGATTTACTACTAGCGCTCGCTTCGCCCGCTTGGGAAATCGTCCACTTCACGACGGTTTAGCGGCGGACGAAATGAAATTCGTTGGAAAGGAAACGGCGGCGCACGGAAGGGACGTTTGACGGCATCAACGACAAGGCGGAAAATAGCAGTTGTATGCGCGCCAGGGAATAGAAGTACGTGAAATAAGAGATCGTATTTATGCGTGGAACGAAAGCGGCAGTTCCCTTCCCACCCGATGCCTTTAAACGGAGAGTACCGATGTCAAGTAGCGTCTCTATAATGCTATTACCGCTACTGGCGTTGCGACTCTTCTCCATTAACAAGGTACCCGGTCTCTTTGTATTTACCTTTGCGAATCCAACCGAGTGGAATTCAGGTAGATAGAGCGAGAGGCGGAGGAGGCAGTTCCGCAATAACGACGCGATTCATACAGCTGCAGCCTCAACAACCAAATATACGTGGAAGGTAATAAACAACGTTATCCGCAGACCTCTCGAAAGTGTCGATTTTATCCTTGAAATGCTATAGAATGCGGTATCTTTACGGCAGAGTGGCTCTATTCATCGAGAATAAACCCACGCAGTTACTACCGCAGGCTGGAGGCAATCGGTCCCCGCTCGGAGTACGTTTTTCGTTGCAGTAACGACGCGACAATCGCAACTGCATCGCACCTTATCGTCGAATTCGGTCGTGTTGCAGCCGAGAACAATGTAACCAGTGTTTTTTACTCAAAGACGTATTTTATTGGTTTGTTAAATCACTCTTAAAAATTTTAAAGAGGTAGGATAATTACATACTTCACGTGGAAGTGTAAATTTTGTCGCAATTTCCACCCCTAGTTCATTCCATAAATCTGACTGCTCAAAATTGGAGGCGTATGACGTAAATTAAGAAACAATTGCAATTGTACCAGAGAATTAGCGAATCCTAACTCACACAAAGCTCGAATTAGCGTCTAACGAGAGCCCCTCCTCGTCGGAACTACCATCAATCCACGTCAATAAAGGATTTTAGCCATTATCGCAAAGAAATCTTCGGGGAAGAAAACGGATCCCAGCCGGCACCGATTCTAATTCTTCTAGATCACAGATCGCTATCGATAGCTTCCAATCGAGCATCTGGCTACTGTAGCTCGTCAGCTCGATGTCCGTCGGATAACCGTGACAAGCGTATTTTCCTCTCCGCGCCGAGCGGGGTGCGAGCGCTGGCTAAAATTTCGATTACACACAATAAACGGGCGAAATTGATATGGTTTATCATGGCAGCGGTCGATTGTAAATGTATCTGTCAATCATACGGAATATACGCCTACGCCGATGGTACACTACCACCCTGACCGAAAGGGTACACCTACGCGTCGTGCAAACCAGCGATGTGTAAAGCTCCGATGAAAGCTCACGGGGAGGCGATCAAAGTTGTCTGCTGGAGCGGTCAATTTCCACATTGATATACCAAGGGATACAAGGGAAATCCCAGCGACCGCTGAGAATTAAAAGGCTGCTAATCCGAATGCCGAGGAATCAGCGCCACGCCCTTATTTCTTTCAGCACCTGCCGTAGGAAACATCCGCTCGACGCTATCTCTTACGCGTGAAAACATGGAAGAGCATCAGTATAACGTCGGCAGTAATCTGGGAAAATTTGGAAAGCAGCGAATTTTGAAATTGAACCAATAGGACGCGTCCCTATTTTGGGGTTTCGGGTCTGATGCGATTTTTCCTCCATTTGGCGGAAATTCCTGATCGGGAAATTAGTTTACAATTTTTTGCGAAATTTGTGGACTTTTAATATACAGTTGGGACCCTTTAAGTGGGGCCCAAATCGCGAATCCCAGAAATTTGAGTTTCTAGCGAATTTCGCTGAAGGTTTTGGTTAAAAAGAACGAAATTGCTGCATTTCCTTTCCCTCTCATACACAAAAAATGGTATGACCGAACCCTGGGTCAGGAATTGAAACTTTTGATACGCTATTAGACGCATTAAATGCATTCCAATTAACGAAGGCCTAGAATTTGGACCTGACATCGTATTTTGTCACTTCTTTCTGCAGGAATTGACTCATTTTCATCGCTTCTCGTGGTAAAATTCACGGTACGGCAAAAATTGGAGCAAAATTTAGACGAATCGGAGACTGATCGACCCCAGAATTTGGTATGGTCTTTGACGGATTTCGTCTAACCTGAAAAATATAATCAAGTGACTGGAAAGTGACTTACCAAAGGATGAGTGGACGTAACATCGAACGCAGTTGTCGTTGGGATTTTTTTCTATATCCTGAAACAGAGAGAGAGAGGGGAAATAAATCAAACTTGTATTTTTACTGCGTCTATTTTTGAAAATAAGGAAAAGGGAGGATGTCTCCACGTCGTTAATCTCCCACGAAAGAAACATTCGTCACGGCACCCTTAGGAAACTTAAAACCAGTATGCATGCGCCCGTTTTCTTTTCTTCTCTTCCCTTTCTTTATCTGCTTCTTTAAGACTTTGAGACTCGAATGTCAATATGTGAATTCGTACAAAGTGTTCGGGAAAGAGTACGTACGCGTATTGAAAGAAAGGGGGAACCGAGAAGCAACTTCCTTTAATCCCTTTTACGGGTAGTATTTTATTCCCTTTTAAAAGAAAGAAGCTATAATCCGCAGGAAGCTGAGACGCCTCTCAGTTGGACAGTTCAAGCGGATGAATTGAATTTTGCGCAACTAATTTGCAAATGATTAATAAAAAAAGACATCGAAAGTTGCTTTCACGGTATCCCCAAGAATCGAGTCGTAGACTTCAGCCATACTTTCGCTGCTACGCGGGTAGAGATTAAGAAAATCCGAGGAAACTATTTTCCAGAAACTCTTCTTCCCTCGCTGTACCCCAGAGTAGCACAGTTTTCTTCCAGCGCACTCTTTCTAGCAATTATGAAGTTGGGATTTACATAAAAATGAAACTTTCCCTTGATTTCCTGCTACACTCGCGCATATAAATTTTTATGCTTCTTTAGAGTTAAACGACTGTATTCCCTTTTCCGTATCTTTTTTTTTTGTATTTTATGGCCATTACCATGAGCCGAGTTCTCGCGATTGACGATGACACTCGTCTGTGAATACATGAATACTTAAAATCATGGGGATTTAATAAAAAATTTACGCATTTCCTCATCAGCAAAAGAAGCTCCTACCGTTATTAAAATGCTAACGAAAATCGTAATTTGGCTGCCGCGAATGTTCTGTACTTTTCATCGCGCTGATAACGTAACCGTAGAATTTGCCATAAAAATTCAGGAAGAAAAGTTGGAGAGAAATGGAGAAAATATATTCATTATAGAAAATAATTTAACTATTTTCAAAAGTTGGAAAAAATATTGTCAGCGGTTATTTAAATATAAAATATAACTTGAGAATTTGTAATATAAGATAATCAACAACTCATTTTCCTTCCGATAATAATTTTCTAAAACTTTTGCTGATATTTTATTCCTCTCAATTGATTTTCTTTGCCAATAATTATATAAATATATAATTATTATAGACTATGCAGATCTGAGTTTTTTTTATTATTTGTTATAGTAAATTATCATTAATTTAAGACTTCACAGATAATATTAAACCCAGGGGTCAATAATCAATTACTTAAAATTATATTTTATAATTATTTAATAATACATTTTCTTGTAAATTTCTAAATTAACCTCTGTCTTTCCCCCCGATGCTATTTACTATCATTTTTTAATATTATATCGTCCAAGAATGATGATAATAATAATAACAATAAAAGTAATAATATAATAATAATAATAATAATTATAATAATAATATAATAATAATAATAATAATTATAATAATAATATAATAATAATAATAATAATAATAATAATAATAATAATAATACGCAATCCAAAAATTCAGGTAGGTACTAAAATACATAAGCCAAAGGAAACGCGAAGAATTGAGTTTCACAAAAGGAAGGGAACAGGAAACAAAGCTTTCGAAAGATTTTGTATTTTCGAAATTCGATAGCATTAAATCTCCCCCTCTCCTTCCGTCTTTCTTTTCCTGCCAACTATTTCCAAAAGTTTCCGGTACACGACTTGTACTACAGACACCCACACACACACACACACACGTGTATTCCTCGTAACAGAAGCAAGACGTACAATATGTGCAGCGAGAGAAGAAAAATCGTAGGAAAGGATCCAGAAGCCAGCTGGAGATTGTTCGATCGGCTACAACTTTGCCTCGATTCTGTGCTATACGTTAAACTTCTACTCGAACTCCCGAGAATAATCTGGGACGCGAAACTTAGCAATAAATTTTGAAGAAAACAAAGAAAAAAAGAAAAGTTTCGTCAGAATTTTTACCGTCCAGTTGAGAATTCTTAATTCTGCCGCGGAGGAAAATCGAGCACTGGGGCAAAATTATTCGAAAATCTTAATACGGAATAAATTGGAATTCATTCTTTCCTAATTATATACATATTTATTTTTTTTCTCCTCCTTTCAATTATTTTTCGAATCGGGTACCAACTGATTGAAATACCGATTCTTGCTCCGGGCCGCCAGAAATTCTTGCTCGCTTGCAAGAGATGTATTAGAAACTTAAAGATCGGACCGACTGATAATTTCAGTAAGTTCCTATTTAATTAATTAGTGAATTTCAATGGGAATTGCCATCTCCGACGAGACCCGAGATATCGTATAATTCCAATAAATACAGAAGGAAAGGAGGTACGCTTACGTAGAAGATGAAACAAGAAGGCTCCTTTCATTATTCCGCTTAATTGGCTACCAATAACACGATTGGAAGGAGAGATTTCGGTGTCTTTATGTTTTAATAAGTTTCTTTAATTAAACTATAAATGAAGCTCTTAAGTAGGATCGCTGCTGGGGAGAGAGATTCTTTGTCCCTCCCCCTGTCGGACAAAAAGAAAATGTATATTTATCTACTCAAAAATATAAACAGATACATTATATTTTTCATTTCCACGAATCCCCCTTTTTACATAGTTTTTAACAAAAAAAAAATTAATAAAAGTTTCGAATGAAAAAAAAAAAAATCAAACAGTCGCAATTCCATTAAATTTGCAACAGGGCGATTCTGAGGTGAACTGCGATTTTTCCTACGAAATTTGTATTTTTGGGTTGGTGCATAATTAACGACGATTATTATGCTGGCCGATGACGCAAAGCAATCGTCGTTAATTATGCGCCAAACCAATGATTTTCCGGTCCGAGAGAGGAACGGAATTATTTTATAAATAAAAGCAAAAAATTACGTCAAAAACAATTTTTCGCAGACCGTATAATGCGGAACTGTTCGTTGCAGTGCGCGCTTCTTCTATCTGCAAAAACGCTGCATCGCTTATGCATACAGTTGGTGAGTATGCAATTAATTTTTCTCTGATATTTTCTTTTTCGAGCGGAAATATAATACGTAGCGAATATTTCAAAGCTAACGACTGATTATCAGTGAACATATACACTTTTTGTAATTCTTTTTCTCTTTCGACTTCCGGAATAAATTACCAAATTTCGTATTCTTTCTCCCCCATATTTATGTTATTCGTTCCTTCTTTTCGAACGCACCAGATAAATTGGATGATAACTCGATAAATTTGCATTCTGTGGAGAAAAAAAAGAGAGAGAAATATTCCCAGAATATTCTTTCAAATTATCCTAATCATCCTCAATTACACAAAATGTTCAAATCATTTTTAATACAAATTTCACGAAATTCGACAACATTGCGTTTCTAAAATCGTTTTAAATTTCGAAATTTGGTAGAAAATAATGAAAGCTTTTTTAAGAACATTTATTTTCAAATTTGAATTATTTTACTATTAATACTTCAGTTTATTTTAATGCTACACATTTTCTTCCAATTTAACATCAATTACCATCCCCCATAAAATTTCATCCCTGAAAATATTAAAAATCGACAAAGATTTTCACGCAAAATCACACCCTCTTATACTTTTTTTTTCTCATTGATCGGAAACTTTCCAGCCGAGGTTCGCTTCGCCCGTGAATTTCGAGTAGATGCAATCGAGTGCATTACACCCCCGAAATAAAAATAAAAGGAGGAATTAACATTACAAACGAAACCCATGTAAATTTCTAGGAGGGGCGGAGTAGGGGGAGGGAAATAAGCATGTATATATAAAAAGTTCAATGCGCTTGTAACAATATTCTTTTTTAATTCGTCCAGCCGTTATCTCCTTCCATTGCGTTTCTGCATTTTTACACAACACGAAAATTTCAACGGTTTGCTAATTATTTTCAGTCACGCTCGTTAGCTTCCCTCCTTCTTGCTTATGGGAACCGAATTATTTTTTATCCTTTCTCTCTCTCTCTCTCTTTCTTTTTCTCTCTTTCTCCTTTTCAACCAAACCATCGTTTGTTGCAAAAAGAAAAAACGCATCGAAAGGTGCTTTTTTGCAACATTTCTCTCTCACGCGAAAATACCGCGTTTCAGGGAAACTGGAAACCAAAACTTTGGTGACTGGTTGCATAAAGGGAAGTGAAATTCGATTTTCCCAAAACCCATGGAACGGACACAAAATAGTGTACAGTTGATATACACGATTGGATGGAAGAGAGAAAAATCTATGCTGGTATAGAAAATAGCCGATTTATAAATAAAAATAAAATAAAAATATTAATAATTTTCTAGATTTTTGGGTTGATTTCGATTTGCCAGGGATCTGCCTCCCCTTCCAATTTTTTGCACCCACCAAAAGATTGTCTATCCTTTTCCTCGCGATAAGAATCTACTCTTCGACGATGCCGTGGGTAACCTTAAATAAACATCTGATTGCGGGCATTAAAACCCGGTACATCCTGGAATTACCATGTCAAAAGCTTCCCATAAAATCCAGAGATATGCCGGAGAACCGGGGGAGGGTGACGTTAACTTAAGATTCAGTATCGACTCACTTACGTAACCATGGAGGAGCCTTTAACATGCTCGCATCGTAACAGAAGGGTAAACCTACCTCCCCCGCCCCCTTGTCTCTGTCTCTCTCGGTACTTTGTTAATTACTCACACGCATACGAAGAGAAGGGGATAGATAACGGATGATATGCAAGATAGAAGCTTCGGCGTTAAACCCTTTTCTTCTCGTCTCTTGTTTTATGCAAGCCAACACTGGGGAAAAATGGGCAAGGCCTCATTTCACTTGCAAACAAAGCTAATTCGTATAACTTTCGGCTCACACTCGTACCCGAAGCACGTTGATCGCGGATTTCATCCGGACTCACGCCCTCTGGGAATTATCACAGGTACCCACAAGTCGTCAATCCTCTTTTCATAAGTACGTTATTGAAAAAAATTGACGACTTGCGGGTACAGGCGATGCGGTAGTGGTAAAAGTGAGGGTGCGAATGTGGGTGTGAGTTTCCTCATTAGCGAGATATTTCTTCCGGCAGCGTCCCGAGTATGCACCAATTTCCCGCGAGCAGTCTGTGCAGTCTGTGGTCCAGCACCGAGCAGAGATAATGCAGTCCGAGTTTTTGCTGAACCCCATAGATGATGGAAATTTTCTTTTTCTCATTTCGTTACGATTTAACTCCCGGAATATTTTTTTCGGAAATTGGAAATAATGGAATTCGAAAATTCGTATAGGTTTTGCGATATTTTGAGAATTCCGTCGGAGGAAAAATTAATTTCTTAGATTTTCGAATTCTCTTTTTTTTTATAACAAGAAATTACAAATTTTATTTTTGTTTATATTCAAGTTGTGAAAGTACGTTGAATTAATAAACTTTCGCGATATACGTAATTTTTTATTGCACAAAGAAACTGCGTTCCCAAAATTTTATCGGAAAATTTAGTCAAAACAAATTTTGTATTTCGATTTTTTCGTACTCAAGTTTGAAATATATAAAAGTGCACAGCTTTAAATTTGCAAGCGATGAAAATTTCAAGTTTTTCGAATATCGCAATATTTCTTTTGTAAAATTTACATTAAATTGAAAAAATGTCTCGATATTAGTATTTCGGGATTACAATATAAACGTTAATTAATTTCAAATAAAATTCGTCCTGAAAATTCTCAATGATTTGGAAAGACTCGAAATCAACAGAAAATTCCAAAATTCTCCAAGATATAAAAATTCTCGGAATTTATTAATTATTAAAAATTGATAAAAAGAATACTTGATTCGAAATGCTTAGAATTAAGATTTTCTGAATTATAATTTTTTTTTTCAGCAAGAAAAATTCCAAATTTTCATTTAAAAATTCCATTCCACCATTTCATCAATACCTTCCCTTTGTCCTTTATATATATACATGCAGGCGACTCGCGTTTCTGGTACGAAAAACGAGTAACGGCAATCGATGCGACAAACGGAAGAAAGCGGAATTTAAGTTTCCAGCGATTAGAAACCCGAGGATTTATAGGACCGTTTATTTTCTATATCAAGTTGACAGTCACCTTGACATGAAATCCCCGACGAATAGGTTTCCGTGACGAAACACAATTCCTACGAACCAGATGGGTCCCACGCACGAACTCCACTCTTACCCATTTACTCGCTTTTCTTCGCGTGGTCGTACAGGAACTTCCGGATGCCATTATTTTTAAGTTACTCTACATTTCTATTAATGAAAAGCGAATTTACTGCCTATCCACCCGTCACTTTTTGCCACCCCTAATTCCGTGTTCGAGTTATTACCCTATGCTACTCTATCAGGGTACAAATCTATATTGCCCCGGTGCTGGTCCAGGCTTTACTAGCTTGGCCCGATTTTTGACCAACGTAGAATCGTCTTGGATACGAATTTACAATAAAAAGAGTATACTTATATTATTATAATATTAGTAATTAGTAATATAGTAATATATTTATAATATATTATATATTTATAGTATATTAATAATATATAATATAGTAATATTATTATAATTAATATATAGTAATTGCAACTATTGCCGTTGTTTTTTTTTTCCTAACTTTTGCTACAGTAAATTTTATTATTCAAATTTGCTTTTTTTTTGGAAATTCTAATTCCTATCATTCTTTTTTTTGGAAATTAGAGTGGCAACTTATTGAAGCCAAAACGAAGTCCTGGTTTTTGGAAAACACGTATTTTTGCATAAAACAATTTTTGCAATTTTGTCTGTTAGTTTGTAGACACGTAACCGAATTTAAAGTAAATTGTAATTGAGAAAAATCGATCAAATTCTACCGGAATTCTTTGTGAATGGTTAAAAAAAAGGTACTTTAAAGCCTTTGAAGTTACCGGTACCCGATCGTTCGAAAATGTGATTTTACAGGAGAGGGTTGAAAAAGGAGCATACGAGCTCTTTTAAACAGGTTTATTTTTTTAAATTTATTTCGAACACTCTGTGGGTACCAGAGTTCCATTTGGCAGCAAAATGAACACACGGTGGAACTTTGTAGCATCAAATCTTTTTTTAACTTTTCAAAATAAAAATCCATTCTTTGTGTGTCTCGAAGCTATTTAGTATAAACATAAAATACGAGAGAGGGTGGAAATAAAATAAGCGCCGATACTGTTTAATCGAGGCCCTTTAAAATTTTAAATGAATCTACTATTCTTTATATTTCGTTTACTATTTTTAGTCAACAATACGTTTTGATAACAAATGTATAGATTATTTATTGTCGATTGTATTATATCAAATGTTAATGTAATATATTTGTATCTCGCAAATGGATATAATTAAAATTCGAAACGTATATTTCAGGGACAATAACAATAAAGAATGTGCTGGTAAGAATAAAAAATGAATAAAAATTGTTGCTACAACGACTAACTAAGGAGAATGAGTTTGTGTGTGTGTGTATGTGTGTGATTCTCAGGCTGAGAAAAGAATCAAAACCATATCTCGCGAAGTTTCTTTAACTGTAGCCGGTGTCAATGCCAAGTGTAAAGAGTAATTCAATTCCTTTCATTATCTCCTTTGGCACAAAACAAGTTTATACGAGGTATCTTGGATTTCTCGGTACAACAATACCCGGGATAAGAGAGGGAAAAAAAAAAGAAAAAGAGGAAATGCAGAAGAAAGAGAGTCGAATAAGAAGTGGGACTTGTATGTGACTCGATAAGCAAGGCATCTGAACCATCAGTGCCATCAAAGAACGAAAGAATGGTACAACATCCGAAGAATACCTATAACAGCACCAACCACACCTATCCCGACATGCACTACGCCACTTTCTTCTCTTATCGAATTCCTCGAAAGGTTTGCGTGGGAACGTCCGTTATAAAACACCGTGGCACGAGCTGATGGCTCTTCCAAATCACAAATTCTGAATATCTGATACCAATTGATACCGATCTTGATTGAATTTTACGCCGAGGATAAAACTGGAAATCCCTAATTTCGAAAATTTAAACCTCACTTAGGTGGTACATAATAAT
Source organism: Gasteruption jaculator (assembly GCA_949825005.1). Classification (NCBI taxonomy): domain Eukaryota; kingdom Metazoa; phylum Arthropoda; class Insecta; order Hymenoptera; family Gasteruptiidae; genus Gasteruption; species Gasteruption jaculator. Next base: position 3,458,195 of record OX463768.1, read on the forward strand.
AATAATAATAATAATAATTATTATTATTATTATTATTATTATTATTATTATTATGATTTTTTTTTAAAACCAAATCAATATCATAGATCGCCACTTTGAAACTTTTTAAAAAAATATTAAGACTTTCTTATTCATTTTTTGAATTTTTTTTGGACCCTACCACACATTTTCTAGTTAACTCGAATATTTCTCGAAACGAAGCAGAATAAAAAAGAGAATTAAATTGTTCCAACATTTTTTTCAATAAAATTGTTAATAATTAAATTTATAATTCAATATAAATTCCATTTGTTGTATTCTATCATTAGGAAAGCAAATTTTATTTAATTACCCTCACTACTTTCCTTGAAAACTCAAAACCAATTGGATAACGATTTTTTTAAGTGACGTAATAAAGCCCAAACCATCGAAGTAAGTTATAGCGGGAATGCAAAATCTAGAAAACTACTAATTAATCAAAAGTTGGGTACAAAAGTTATAATTAGAGTTATAATTAGAGTTAATTCAATTAAGCCTCTTTTGGGCTTAAATAAGGTTTCGATTTTCGATTCGAAGAAACTACGGACTTTCAATATTGACACCCTGCATTAAAATCCCCAGAGATCCCGTGAAACAAGGGAGAGACTTCAGCCCCACATTTGGCGACCGACTCTTGCCGATCCGTACGACGGCATCGACGAGAAGGAAGCTGCGGGACGGTTTCAATCCACTTCTCCGTCAAACAAATCGCTTCAAAGGTAAACACTGATAAGAATGAAGTCGGTGCACAGTCGGTTTAAAAGCTTCTCGGTCTTCGGCACGATAATACATACGGTGGACAAAGTACCTCCCACGGGAGGTGCGCGTGCTTCATTGCAACAAAGTTTCCATTTAATCCGACGAGTAGAAAGTAACTTCTCATGGTAATCCGCTCGGATAAAAATCCTAAAGTGATTGCTTGGAAGGTAGGTTCCCTCGTTCGCTGGTCCCTCCTTCGCTCGCCACGAACCACAGTGCAGTCGCATTCCGATGCACTTTCCCGCAAATAACCTACCGGCTGACGTCGGTTTGCCAAAACCGTGCCAGCGCCGAAATCTTCCAAAGGAAGTCCGAATAATTATACAATCCCTGCGAGGAGTCGAAGACTCGACGACCAACTTTTTTGAGCTTCAGAGGATTCGTTTCCAAAGGGTAAAATAAATAACCCCCGACGCCCTGTATAAGGCCGAGACTCGTTCCGGAAGAGAAAGGGCCTCTTCTCTTGCCCGAATCTTCCCAAACCGGTGCCACTTCGCGGTGGAAAGGTCGATCTTGGGAATGGAAAGCTGAAGTACGAAGTTGAAGTACGGAGGCTCATCTCCAAGCGGGAGAAATTGCTGGCGCGTAATTTTCCGGAAATTAGTTGTTGCTTTGAGGAAGAAGATTACACGTTCGCACCCTTCTCTTGACCTAGATTCTCGTGCGATGTCACTGCCAAGTTTCCGAGTGACGGCCGTAGGAGTAGGTGTAGATGTAATAATAGTAGGTAGTACCGGGAGTAGGAGTAGTTGCGGTGACAGTAGTAGTGGTACTAGAGAGACACTCTCGGGGTTTCATGATTAAAGCCGAGTTTATCCGGGATGCAGATGGAACTGCAGAAGAAAATGACGTAAAGAGTGTTTAGACACTTTGGTGGCAACTATACGAGTACGGTGGGTTGTTCGAAAACTCTTTTGGATACTTTCGGGAGACCCATATCCGATGTATTTTTTCCCGAGGAATCCATTTTCATTGTCGAAATTCCAGATTTCTTACGGGAAACACGATTTTTCCTCAAAAAACCTACTTTTTTCCAACTTCCGCTAGGATTTCATCAAATTTGACCTTTGGAATCGATTCTACGGGAAAAATTACCCCTAGAAATGACTTGTCCAACCCCATTTTCGAAACTTTATTTTTTACCCCATTTTTGGGAGAAGGGGCAGGCATGCCCAAAAAAATCGACTTTTGGAAAAATTTTTTTAGAACTTTCGGGAGACCCATATCCGATGTATTTTTTTCCGAGGAATCCATTTTCATTGTCAAAATTCCAGATTTCTTACGGGAAACACGATTTTTCCTCAAAAAACCTACTTTTTTCCAACTTCCGCTAGGATTTCATCAAATTTAACCCTTGGAATCGATTCTACGGGAAAAATTACCCCTAGAAATGACTTGTCCAACCCCATTTTTGAAACTTTAATTTTTACCCCAGTTTGGGGGGAAGGGGCAGGCATGCCCAAAAAAATCGACTTTTGAAAAAATTTTTTTAGAACTTTCGGGAGAGCCATATCCGATGTATTTTTTTCCGAGGAACCCATTTTCATTGTCAAAATTCCAGATCTCTTACGGGAAACACGATTTTTCCTCAAAAAACCTACTTTTTTCCAACTTCCGCTAGGATTTCATCAAATTTGACCTTTGGAATCGATTCTACGGGAAAAATTACCCCTAGAAATGACTTGTCCAACCCCATTTTTGAAACTTTAATTTTTACCCCAGTTTGGGGGGAAGGGGCAGGTATGCCCAAAAACATCGACTTTTGGAAACAACTTTTTAAATTTTATTTAGGAAATGACTTTTGTAATATTAGCTTTCTTTCAAAGCGGGTCAGTCTGACTTTGCAATTTCTACTCCGTGTCTGACCTTTAATAGGGTTCTCTACTGACCCCAAAGCAGTCGTCTTTGCCGGTATTGCGCCGACATAAAACCTCAGAAAGGGCGTCCTCATTGCATTCAACGGTAAAGCAACTATTTTGCGCCAACAAATGGAATTGCACGAGTACACGAACGAAATAAGTAGTCGAGGAAATTTCCTGTTGCCTGCCGACATGTATTTTCAAGCTGAATTGAAGCGACCCAATTTATTCTTGCCGATCTGACGTGCTGCGAGCGCTATAGTAGGTTCCATATATGTGTGTGTGTGTGTGTGTAAATGTGCACATACGTTTATATATACATATATATATATATAGAAAGACACGAAGAAAATTCCTTCAGGATTCTGATGTTATCTCCTTCCCGAAGGAATCTACCTCATCTAGTTGTCGTCGTATAGTTCGACGAAGACGAGCACTATACTGACTATCTATCGGTATCTATAGATAGTCAGTATAGTGATCCCACGGTATAGAATACCACGATCGATGCACCACGTAAAGTATTTGAAAGTAATAGAACTCCTTCGTGGGATTACGATCGAGAAAAATAAAAGAAAATAACGTATTTTAAACTTCTTGCGACAAAAAAAAAAAGCTTTTCTTTTCCACCCCGATTTCGATTATCGTTGTTAGATAAAATCGGTTTGGGCATAGGCATCGTCGAAAACCGCGGACTTCAAAAAAACCAAAAAACCTAGTACCGGTTCCTTCTGCCTCGAAAATCGGCACCCCAAAAATGTCCACCCTCTTCCCATGAAAAATTCTCCTTTTGACTTTCGGCCGCGAGTAACAAAAAAAAAAGGAGCGGTGGTAATAAGTCACAACAAAGGAGAAGTCGCTCCTTTGTTTGCTCATTCATGGGTTCTTGTTTCTCTGCACGGTGGCATCGCTCGCTTACGTTGATATCCTTACTACATACGTACGTGTAGATCCGAAGCTGATATAGCGAACTTTTGAAAGGCGACACCGTGCAGCCCCTATTTAATTACTCGCAAGTATCTAAACGAAAGACACATAGAGCGGAGGTGAAGTACAACACCATAGTCCGACGCTACGCGTACATACGTGCACGTACCATGATAACGTGTGAGTATGCGCGTGTGTGTGTGTGTGTGGGTGTATGTGGAAACATCGATATGCATTTTAAGCTTTGCGCGGATACTACAAAGCCGTGTGTGAAAAGTGCATACAAGTACTGCTATTATCCCGTGTGACTCACTTTGTTATTGTTTCCAATTTGAATGTGGTGAGTGGATAAGTGTGTGCAATGTGTGGCCAGTCAAAGCATCCGGTGAAAGATATTGTATATCAGTCACCTTTTCAACAAAGCTTTGGTGTGATGAATATATAATAATAATAATAATAATAATAATAACAACAACAACAACAATAACAATAATAATAATCATAATAATAATAACAATAATAATAACAGTAATAGTAATAATAATAATAATAATAAAATAATAAAAAAACTGTATTCTAAATATTAAAGTTTTTTTTTTCTAAACATATAATTAGAGAAAATTGAATTATCTTTCAATTTTGTCAGCATTGTAATTATAATTTATCCAATTTTATATAGTACGAGTTTTTTAACACTAAACCTACCGTGACGTCACATTTTAAATGGGCAGCGGGTCATTTGACCCGCTCATGGTAGCATTAGTGTTAAAAATAAATATGTAATTTGAATAACAACAAAATTGCCATATTTTGTTCCTCCTCGTCCAAAGAAAATGCAAATTCCCCTAAAATATTCAGTACTGTTATCATGATTTTTCCAATTTTCCCAGGAAAGCAATTTTTTTTCTCCCACAACGGGAGAAATTGCATAAAGAGCAGATATAGACACACGCGTTAGAGAATGGATTGTCTCCGTTTACAAAAGTGCAATGATAATAAAAGCTAAACAGCCGGCGCAGCGTTAAAAGTGACATAGGTGCTTCAGCTATGCGTATATATACATTTATACCGTTTACATTTCGCCGTTGAATTATAGCCGGGGACACGTTTGGACAGTGTTGTATCATCTTTCAGCCCCACGGATAAGCACGTGATCTTGCAAACATCGTATAAAAAGGATACAATAGAATTTATACAAGAGGGATGTTTCTCTCCATCTCCCTCCTTTTTTGATACCCCCTCCCATTAATCATATTTATTGCGTCCTTATATATAAATTTCTATTTATTTCGGAGATTATGTTTATATTCAAGCCGAAATCCATCGTTTGTGTGTATACATGCGAGTGATAGATGATAATCCTCGGGAAAGAAAGGAGGATAGATATGAGGAAGTTGGCGAACTTCGCTGTTGGCGATATATGTGGAGAATTTGAAAAAACGGGAAATGGGATTTAACGGATTTCAATCGTGACCGACTGGAAATTGTTTATAACAAAACAGAGATGTTACCTTACGTTCCATGTATATGGATTTGTAAAAAAAAAATTATTTTACCGGTATTGTAATTATAGTTTTCCGAATTTTATTTTTTCTTTAAGTAAATGTGTAACTTGAATAATAATAAAATTATAATAAACGCATTTTTATCCGTCCAAAGAAAATTCCAATTTGTTCAGAATCGTCCATAATTATTATACTTGTAATTCTAGAGACATATGTAAACTTTAATATAAAAAAATTGTAAAACAAAAATGTGGAACACAATAAATAAATAAAATAAAACGCTTCTAGACCTCCAGAGAAAATTCTAATTTCTATAAAATTTTCAGCAGGATATAATGAAATTTCATTATTACAGAATTTATGTTTATATATGTGTGTAAAATAATTAATAACCGTAAAAGTGTGAGAATGCGAGGAAAGGGAGCGAAAAAAAATCTAATATTTTTCTATAAAACCGTTCGACAAAAAGACCAAGTGGGAAAAAAGGAAAGAGGGTAAAAGGAATTTACACACAAACAGGCGAAAGAGGACGAACCCGGAGAAAAATACGTTTGAATGTTTATTCAAAACCCACAGGATGTCCAACTGTCCTTTGCATGCATGCATTTCGTTCGTCGTTTCCCCATTCCTCCATTTTTTTCCCTTTTCTCGACGGCATGTTTGGTAAAATGCCCAGTCGTTGAGTGGATAGATAGTCACGAAAACCCTCTCGGTTTCGTTCAAACATCCAAAAAAAGAGTCCACAAGTGAAAGCAAACTTCAAGAGACGATTCAAACCCAATAATTCTCCTCTTTTCATCGCAATTTACGAAATTCGGATTTATTTGCGCGCTTGATGGAATTATGGTCAATCGCAATTTCGGGATACGGCTGCAATTGCCGCCGTAGCCATTTTATTTGCTACGAGCGGAAAACAAAATGCGAGGAAATTTTTACAGCGTCGCCTTTTGCATATACGCTCAAAAATTGTAGTAAAATTTACTATTTTACTACTTTTTTCATTTTCATTCACTATTTTATTACTATTCTACTAATTTAATTTACTAAAATTGACTATTCTAGTATTTCCTATTTCCTCTTGGAAAGAACTTCCCTCTTATTTTTTTGCACGTCTGATCGGGATTCTTTCGTTTGGCACCGGTATAAATCTTTGTTGTACGACACCAACGTGGTGCCACCGGCGCTTGGCCGATAGTTTTCGCATGACACCAACGTGGTGCCACCGGACGGCATAGTGTTAACATCAAGAATTGGTATTCGAACCAATTTTGGTAAATTTCGGAATTAGAGAAACAAAAGAGGAAATAATCCAAAAAAATGTTAATTTACAAATTTGGGAAAGAAAGTCGAAAAGAAAAATAAATAACAATTTGTATAACGCGGGAAACAATTTTTACTATGTTGCATCGGGTAGAATGAGTCGTAAATTAAATTTTCCTATGTCATATAATTTCCCATTACTCCGAACAATACGGTAACGTCGTTTATTAAACTTTGAAAAATTGTTGCAGCGTATTTTCAATTTCAAAACAGCACAATGGAACCGTTGTCTCTATTACGCCCTAAAGAATCGTAATAAAAGTTACTACCCCGACATTCCCTTCATTTCTCCCTGGGAATAGCTCTTCCCTTAAACGCTTTTCCAACCTTCCAGAGATTTCATGCCGAATCCTTATCTTTGCTGGATAAGTTCCTACACTGAAAAAAAAAGTGCTCTAGATTTCAACTAAAGCAGCGTAATTGAAAAAAAAAATAAAATTGATTCAATAATAATGACAATGCGTCAAATATTCGATAATTTTGTTTAAGAAATTTTGTCACTGGATCAGTGACAAAATCAGATGCACCAACTATCAAATGTCTGCGGTAACCCGTGACAATTTCGTTCTGGAATAAATAATATTTTTTTTCCGTGTAGTTTCTCTCAAAGCTGCAATTCTCGCAAATTCGCGCTACAACTCCAACTCGGGGGCACCCACAAAATAATATCGCGGGCAAAAACATTAAAAGAAAGCCAAACCCGAAAATTCAAATCAAAGCCGAGGGTCAGCCAGGCTCTTTCCCTCCGTCTCCCTTTTGTATGGTTTTTAATTATCCGGTCAATGAACCAGAAAACCGGATTTAATACCGCCACGTTAATACTCCCAGGAGAAGAACAAGAACAAGAACACGAATAAGAACAAGAACAAAAACGAGAAGAAAGAGGTTCGTATTCCCTTGTGTTCGGCACCAGAGGCGAACAAAATGGTTCTCCAAGAGGAAGAAGAAGAAGAAGAAGAAGAAGAGGACGAAGAGGAGAAAGAAGAAGAAGAGGAACGGTTAAATCCATGCAAACTCTCGGGGCTCTACCTCGTGCGTTGTTGGAAGAAAGATATAAGTGCCCTGTGTTTTGCTGCAGCAAAGTCTCTCGTATGTACTATTACTACACGCTATCTACGTCGTGTTATCTCTGGCGCAAACTGCAGTATGTGTACGGCACGGTTTTACGTGCCATACAGTCGCCGCATGCAGCAAAGAAAAGACCGGCTCTCCTAAGAGAGAAGGACGGAGTAACGAGAGGAACACAATCTCTATTCACGTCCAGCCTTCCAACTTTCCAGACGACAAAAGTTTATGAAATTCTATGAAAGCTGCCACACTACTATCCTCTTTTTGACTACCCACAAACCTACAAGAGAGAGAGAGAGAGGTAGGGAGAGAGGGAAAGAAGAAAAGTCCAGGAAGAAGGAATCGGGGACAAATGGAAATGCTATTCGAAAACTTTTTCGACAAAGCTACGAAATCGGATGAGAAATTAACGCTCTTTCTCGAGGGTTGACGGTCCCGCAAAAAAAAAAAATAAAGCTTTGAATTCGGATCCTTCCGAGACCTCTCCCAGACTGTTGCTGTACTTTTTAGCAAAATACGAAATATGCGGGAAAATTTCTTGCGCCAAGAGTATGGCGTAAGTCTACGGGAAGTTCTATTTCATAGAAATTGAAGATACCGATTATCCCCCATGAAACCATGAAAATGTTTGAAAATAAGAAGAAGGCACTAATTATTTAATTTCCGGTTGACTCAATCACGGAAATGATTGGAGTGAAAATAAGTATAGTTAGAATTATTGTATATTATAAAAAAAAATATATTTCTCAAATAATTGACACGTGTCCCAGACTGTCCCCATACTATCGAGTACATACAATTTCGAAGTTGAAATTGTAAACACGTCCCAGACTGGAACCAGACTTCGGCGAACGCCAAATACAAGGGTGAAGTATGCAACTTTAGCTTAATAAAACAAAAAATATCGAATTCCGAAAACGGGATATTTGAAAATCTGCAACTGCAGATTCGAATATTTGGTCGAAGTGCAACTAGAAAGTTACCTATTACCTATAGGTATCTGCCTATTCGTCTATTGCCCAACCGCAGTCATGAAACGTTATGAAATCCGCGATCATTTCCGACGAACGATAAGGAGTGGAATAATAATTCCTTGTCCCGCAACGAAACCGGTTTCGACTCCGGTAAATGGTATTAATTGTAGTAAAATTGCATTGTAGTCCGCAATAGTTATCCTTTCCGTGCACTGCCGTGGAAGTGCATTTCGCGTGTCTGTATGCAAACACATACCCCGAAACGTGTGCGGAATAACTATGCACCTATTCAGCACCGTGAGGCAGCTGGCGCTGTATGTTTGTGTATGTGTGCAAGCTTTCCTGCTGAATGTTTACCCGCATCAGCGCGATTAAAATAAAGAATTTAATTGCTGGCAATTAGCGATGCAATGAATCTGCCGCGCGATGGTTTTGAAAATGACGGAGCGCGGTAATAATTTCCAGATAGGAAAAACCGAGATGATTTTGAGAAAAATAGGAGACGGCAAATAAGAAAATAAGCGGAGATGACTAGTGCAAGTGCTGGAAATTCGAGTCTTCAAATTTTTTTTTGCTTTTTCGGTCGTTTACCTTTTGCAGAAAAATGGGATACCAAGATAAGAGAGTGAGTAAGCAAATTTTATATAAATTGTAATTTTACCCTTTTCTTTGTAAATAAGCTACAGATTTTATCACATTTTTTTTTGTGGGACTGGAAGAATTTTAGAAAGGAGACAATTCAAGGAAATGGGCGAGAGCGAAGCGACAAAGAAATGGGATACGAACGAACAACTTGTGTGTGTGCGTGTGTGCGTGTGTGTGTGTGTGTGTGTGTTATTAACTAAAATTATTAGAACAAAATTATTAACTAAAGAAACCAATTTTTTTTAATCATTATTCTCAATTGTGAAAATAGATGGAGTGACAATAAATATAGTTAGAATATATTTATATTTAAAAATATAGTTTTTTTTTTTATATTATTTCTATATTTTTTATATTTTTGTCTATGCATAGAAAAATTGAATTTTGTAGAATTTTGGAAACGAAATCATCCAAATTTACAGTAAATCCGTTTCGAATGTTAAAAAAAGCCAAAAAATTCCTTCTCGAAATTCCCTTGTATCCTACTTTTTTTTCTCCTACTTCATTCCCAACGGGACACCATTCCTGCAGCATCCACATTATGCACCATGGGAACCCGCTGCAGGTGATTTAGCGCCATCGGTGATTTACTATCACACCCAACGTCTACGACAGCATCAAGCATCGTTTCGAAATCGCGCTTTATGGCGACTGGAGGAATACATGTAATATACAAGGGGATGCTGCACTTATGATCCTGACGCGTTTGATTAATTGCAGCCGGGCAGCGTTATGGGAAAAGTATCGTATGCATTAGCCTGTATCATTGTTGTTACGAGAATGCTAGAGGAAAAATGAATAAACGGTCCGTGTTTTTTATCAATTCGAGGACGTTTTCTGTGGCGATTCTTCAAGTGCTGATAAATTTAACGCGTTCCTCGGGTGCGTGTTATTTACGGTTTCAATATTTATATGGGGCGTTACGTTGTGTTTTTCATTTTACTTTGTTGGATTACGGAATTTGCAATGTTATTTCAACATCACACCTGTTTTTTGCAATTTAGTGAATTAGTTCTTGAGCGTTTCAAGAAATTATTTTTTATTATCATTTGTGATTTATTTTTCTATCTAGGAAATTATTATTATTATTATTATTATTATTATTATTATTATTATTATTATTATTATTATTATTATTATTATTATTACATCAGAAAATAAATTTTGTTTGAATCAAGTAATTTTTACTTGGCTTTAGAAACTTTTGTAGTAAAAAAAAAGCAAATTTGGGGCCGAGACAGTAATTTTTCACAACCATCGAATTTCTTCCAACGTTTCCCTGATTTCCATTTTATTCTTTCAGGAACGACACCCCAAAAACTGACCCCCTTCGTGTTTAGGACCAAGCCAGAACCGCCTTAATCTTCATCTAATTCCTCCACCCTCCGAGTTGACTTAAGGATTCATTAATTTCGTAACAGGAAGTCTTGGAACGAAAAAACGAAAAAGCCATGGTATATATGTAGACAACACGGAACACACTCCTACGTAGGTTTGTAGGGTATACCTGCCTACACGGTAGGAAAATATATCGAGCGGTTTAGAAATAGCCATCATTCAGGCCGACACGCAAGATTTTATATTACCTATCGATCCTTTCAACTTTTATGAAGGTTCGTGGATGTTACCATTTTTTTTTTTTACGCCGAGGCTTCTACCCAACTAGTTTCACGTGTATTTACAGCGAAGTCAGGTAAAAGTGAAGCGGGAGATGAATATTAAAGTCTTCTTATGCGGCATATTTCTATAGGCGCGCACATACCCGCGTGGAAAAAAATGAGAAGAGAGTGCGGACAAATTTTACTGCCGGCCAGCAAAGCGTCTCCCTGTAGGAAGGAATTTTTTTCTACCTAGGAGCTACTTCCAGGACGTAGGAAGTGAATTTTACCATGAAACGGGAAATTTTACCACCCGAAGAGTAAATTGTGCCACGTTGAAAAAAAATAGTAATAAATTATGACGTAATTAAACATGCCAGGGCCTTATTAATGCCATATTGTACCATATTAATTAAATATGCCACGATTAATTACGCTATAATTAATTATTGTGTAATTGAATGTGACGTAATCAATTATGGTGTTATTAAATATGGTATCACTAGGTACGGTGTAATGAAACGTGGCATTCACGATACATTTTTAATAACTTTAGGGAGCTATTTTCAATCTAATTAATTTCCTTGTTAAATCAGCCAGAAATTGAAAAATTTTTCCCTGTATTTTTTTTTTGTTTTTCATGTTACAACAATTTTTATAGCGCGGAAAGCAAGGTTTACTCCGGTGCATATTTTCAATGTTAAGCCAGCTAGAAATTACATAATTCATCCCCTTACTTTTTTTTTACTCTTAAGGTTACAAGAACTTCTACAGCGTGGGTGGAAAATTTTGCTGCGTCGTAGTAATATTTACGACGCAATTAGAATGGACCTATTCGGATCATTATAAAAATTGCAATTAAAAAATTTGTGAAATGTCATTCGGTAGCTAAACAATTTCAATTGCTGGAAAGAAATTTGTTTTTGTATTTTTGTATTTAAATTCATGGTCTTGTAATTGCTCTATACATAAAAGTACTCAATTTTTCCCAGGTGCGAGTAATTTACAAATAAATGTAATTCAAGAAAAAAAAGCTAAATAAATATAATACTTAAATAAATACAGAAGTAGATAAGCCTTGGGAAATCCATACCGGGCACAAAAGTTTCGGGTGTCAACGAACTCATAAAATCATCGATCCAAGTATTATCGCTCTGAAAAAATATAACTATTACTATTACAGTTAAATATAGCACCAACCATACATTCCCAATAATTCCAACTATTGCACACGATTCTAACTACATTCATAATTAATTTTCCGGAATTCGAGTAATTCCTGCCTTTATTTTTGTACCGAAGCGTAACAACACTCCCTAATTACCCTAAACTGGCCTCTGGCCTTTTCTCGCCGCGTCACCAACTTGCTGATTAGAAACAATCGCAAGTAAATACGATAATAAATGAAGGCAATTATAATCCAGCTGCACCCTCTTGTTCTCCTTCGCCGGGATCTGCACGAGATTGATATCGAATATTCAAAATTCGCTCTCCCTCCGTGCCTCTTTCCCTCTTTCCCCAAAATCCAAAGTTTGTTTAGAGCAAAGGGTGGCTGCGGTTGTTTGCCGGAGAATTGTGTGTATGGTAATGGCATTGGACGGAGCGGATATATGTATACATCTGGATACTTCTCTACCTACATTATACCCTCGGTACAAACCGCAAATCAAAGCTGCTTCAAAATGGCAATACCGAAAACGAACCCGCGTGTTCACACACAAATACACATATATATACACATATGCATTGGAACGAGCTTCCAGCCGCCAGGAGAAATTTCCAAGTGTTTAACTTGTTCGGCTGGTATATTTTCCGGAATGCATGCCCGTCCGTGACACAGCCTCAACTTCCCGGAGCTCATCGAAACTTCTCCAGCGATTCTCGTCGATTAATATGTTTCGTAACGTTAATTACCGAAAACTTAGGCTTCGTTCGATAACACGTTCGTTATCGATTCGATCGACCGAGATTGAAATGCTCGCATTCCGTCGCAAATTTCCTGAGAAAATCTAACCCCTCTCGAGAGTTAATGACGGAATTTGGATTTCTGGAGACGAATTGTCCCTCGCTTGGAATTTCGAGATTCGAATTATATGTAAAAAATTGTATTTGGTAGCTACAATTTACTGTTTATCGGTTTAAAGGGACTTTTTAACTGTAGAAGAAGAGAAAAATGAAAAAAAAAAAAAAAAATTAATTAAACGTCCTCTGCAAATTTTTGGTGTTTTCTCCGCGTCTAATTTATTTAGAAACTTTGAATGAACAATTACAAATTCTCGGTAAAAATTCCAATATTAGTACATTTCCACGTCAAATTTCGAATCTGAAAAAATTTTACTGGCAAATATTCCGATTTTCGGGAATTTTTCCACAGCAGCTGATGATGATGCTGTGGCTGTTAGGAATTTTGTTATAATATTGAAAAAAGTATCCTTTCGTCAAAATAAAAAATATACGATATCGGTTCGCTTTACGACCAGTATCATAAAACTTGCAATAAAAATTCTGTTAATTTAGAGTACGAGTCCAATATATTGAACATCTCGCAAGATTACACTCCACTGGGATAAGATGTGAATGTTGACTGATATCGAACAAATAATACAAAAAAAAATCCGAAAATAGTTTTTAAAAAAGTCTTTTGAATCATGAAATCCAATTTGGTACCATTAATGGTACTATTTATGCGTTATATTTTATTTTATTATTATATTAGGTATTATAATTTATATGTTTTATTAGTAAATATTGAATTACATATTTTTAATTAAAATCCCTTTGGTAACTTTCGTCAAGAATTCTATTATAATACTGAAATATTATGAATTTTGATTTTTCAATTTGAGGCTTGACACAAATTTTGTCACCGTCTTTCTCAAAGTTACCAAAAGTTCTATTACTTCACTTTTACCAAGTCCCTACTCATTTTCTGATTAAAAAAAAAAAGTTTCTTTTTCCAGTAACAACCGTACCTTACATACATAAGTATACGTACGGCAAGTGTCAGGTAAACGTGATCACGGAACTGGTTGGCGCCATGCCATATATACACATTCCTATACGTGGAGGCAATGTTGAGACGTCTAACGTCAAATAACCGATGATTAGATAGCAAAAGCCACTAACAAATAAGGAGAAGTCGAAGAAAAAATGAGAAGACGAAGATGATGAAGATGAAGATGAAGTTCGTGATGATTATATATATGCGTGTGCGTACATATGTGACCCCGACGTGGCAGTCACGCTTCTTTCCGGTACGAAAATAGAGAATATTTCCATCGGAATAGAAAATAAAAGACGTCGGAAAGGTTCCCCTTTCGTTCCAGAACCACCATCGGTAGTAAAACAGTAATTTACATATCGGATTTCTCTGTAGTTATCCACTCCTTGAGTCTCATCTTTCAATCAGACCCCCTATAGAGTCGCATGCGAATCGAAAGGAAAGTGTTATGGCTTATATAGGTATAGGGCCGATAAGCATCTTCAATTAGACGCACTATTGAGCGGACTAACCTTCGAAAAAGGAGAGAAAGACATTTTTTTTTTATTTCGTAACGTGTCGGCACTTAGGCCCTTTTGTACCCGCATTTGTGTCATTAATTTCTTTCGAAAGGTTCGTGCGACTTGGAGGCGGAATTTTCACCATCGACTTTAGTACGTCGTAAAAAGCGAGGGCATCAATTATCTATTTTCTAGTTGACTGAACGGTGAACATGTTAGAAAAAAAACGATAAATGTGCTCGAAGTTCCAAAAAAAAATATATTTATGCTACGGAAATATTATATATTATTTGTCGTTTATTGTTATGCAATATGTTACTTATTTTGCGAATTGTAGAAATTATTATTCACAAAATGTACAATTTTACTTCGAAGCAAAATAGTTGGAATAGTAAAAAAATGTAGTTGAATTATAGATTTGCCATACGAATTTATATTTTATATCGAAATTTGAGGCGCTTTTGAAAAAAGAAAATAATAATTATGGAAATAATGGAAATCGCGAGAAAAAGGCTGCAATTGCAAGTATCTTTAATTTCGTAGTGATTTATTGTATTTTTAAATTTCTATATTAATTTTGTAAAAATATTTTCGAAATTTTTCTCAGTTTTACCATTTTTATTACACACTCTTCTTTTTTCTACCTTTCGTATATTTGCAACATTTTTCTTTGTCTCTATTAATTTTTTTTTCTTTTCCACATATGATTATTATTACTTCAATTATTTTCATTATCAAAATCCAAGAGAAATTGGATAATTTTTGCTCTTATTTTATTCGGTGCAATTAGATTCGAGACGTTGCATCCACTTGCATTACTCGTTTCTTAACTTCCGTTCTTAAATTTGTAGAAATAATTTTAAGGGTTGCAATTGCTTTCTAGCAATCGCACCTACATTTATTCTTCTTCTAATTACTTTCGCAATTAAGTCAATTAGAAATTTGATAATTCTTGCCTCTGTTACATCCAGCACCATTTGGGTCGAGACGTTGCAGTGAAGAGCCATCGACTGCAGTTATGCAACGAGGTACAACACGCATGTTTAACTGCATAATGCCGGTAAGGATTCTTTTTGTTGTATACGACGATGAAGTACGAAACGAAGGAGGACGACGAGAGGAAACCACTCGAACGAGTTATTAGGATTGCAATTGCAAGCCAACCGCGGAGAATGGCTCGAAAAACAGAGGCGAGGAAAAAATGACAAATAAGAAGAACAAGTGAGCAACTGAGTGAGTTCAAAGCAAGGGGAAGGAAGCCAAGTAGAAGATTGGAAAGGGTATCGCGTCGCATACCTGTGAAGCAGGTGTTCATCGAGGATCAAACCAGGCATATAAGCTCGCTCGCCGTGATCTCAGACGAGAAGAGTCAAGAGCATGCATGCAGGCTGCTGCCGTTGTGAAATCCGTGCTTTCAAATTTCGAGCGAGCGAAGGACAAAGAAATCGCATATTCCAACCGAGTCCACGTTGATGAACTCTCACCCCTCGACTGAAAATTTCCCGGATTGATTCCACGGGGTTGTTTGCCCTTCGGACGAATCGAAATTCCGGCAAGTTCCGATACCCACAGTTCTGACGAACCCAATTAGGGGTCAACCGCTGACGGTTAATTGATAGTCGGACCCTTGCTCTGGGACATCAAGGCGTTACCGAATTAGTCGATTTCAGGGAAGACGATGTTCAAGGAAACCTCCAAAAATCTTTATTTTTGGAAGAAAGCTACTACTTTGAGTTCATTTCAGGACGAGAAGCCAATATAAGGCTGTATAGTGGCATTCCAATTCGCCTTTATCGAGCTGTATTTTCTGGGTTAAGATATCGACTCCTACCCCTAATCAATATTTTTGAGCTTATCGGAATAGTTTCAATGCTCCCGGAAATATTTCCTAGCAAGGTTTTGTGGTTAGGAAATAGTTTTGATCCTACGTTGAAACTAAATAGGTGTGTATATATATAGTTCTGATATTTAATATGAATAATAATATATATAAGTATGTATAGTAATATATACTATATATAATAATATATATAATATACTATTTTCAGAATTGACATTTTTGTACAAAAGTATTTGACTAAATAGTTGCAGTAATTCGAAATTTCGTGATTAAATCTTTTTCCTCAAAGCATAAAATCTGGTTGAATCAATAAAACCTGATTTAAACCAAAAGAATTTGTTTTCATGTGTGAGTTGAAAAACCTTTGGATTTTTTGTCTACTTCGGGAGGGTCTAAAAGCAGGGTCAAAGTAGGGTCTGCAAAATAATCTAATTGGAAGGTACAGAGGGTTCCACGAGGTCGATTCGAAACTCCTCTTAAGGAGCTCGGTGCAGCTGAATTCACCAGTAACACCTGACTCGAGACTGAATGCAACATAGTCATCGAATATAATATAATTAATTAGCTAATTTTTTCAAAATACGTCGAAACGTATATCGAAGAGCTCACTTTTTAGAAATCGTACGGGAAATTATTGAGTATTTTGAAACTAAAAAGTTCATTTTCAAATCCTCCGAAATTATCCAGAAAAAAATTGTAAACATTTATAACATGGAAAATTAAAAGTAGTAATGAAAAATTTCCAAAAAGTACCGACAAATTTATGAGATACAAATTATACTCCTAACTTTAGAAATGTACCTGAAAATTTTCGAAAACAAAAATCTTACAAATTTATAGGATGGAGGATATAAAAAATAACTACGCCAAAAATTTTGCTAAATTTATGGGACTCGAAATTTGTTCCTTTGGAGGTATTTTACAATTTAGTGCCATCCTAGGAAAGCTCCTAGTCGACTTGCAGCGTCATGGACCAAATTAGAACCGGAAGCTTTGGGTATTAAATTGGTGAATGGAGAACTCGACAACATGTGAATGACTGGAACACTCGCTCGATGTATATATGATCGTTCGGTTCGAGGAATCGCGCCAAGAGGGGAAAAAAATGACGGTGATTAACATACGTAACGTGTCTCGGAGGGAATCAATCACGCAATATAATAAAAATAATAATAACAACGACAAGATGAATAATGCTAATTTCGCGGAGGCATTTCGAACGTCGTATATGTGTATTTTACGTGTGCGAAAAGTCGGTGTGTGCTTGTTTCGAGGATTATTTGAAGTTGTAAGATGTCGAGGAACGATAAATTTATCGTGGCACACCGCGCTCAAACGAAGGGTGGAAACTGAAAACCTCATGACGAAAATAACCGGTACGTATGGGAGGAACATGGGAATAAGGAACCTTTATATGTTCTCCAGCTTTGTTCCAAACCGAAAATATCAAGGCGATGGAAATCCAGAGCTTAATAAAAGCTCGCGTGAAATGACCCTACCGAATTTCACAGCTGAGGGAAAAACAGGCCGATTTTTTATATATTACCGAAATTCATTTGGATTTCGTGTTTTTTTTTTGTTAGTTAATAAAATCCGAGATAAAATAATCGCGTATTTCTTGTTTCCCATTAGGGAAAAATAAAAAATAATACAACTTGAAAATCCGAAGGATATTGAATTTAATAGTCAAATTTCATTTTCAAAATCAATAGCATATAGAACAGCAACGAAGATTTTGTAATTTCGACAAATCTAGCCTTTAAAGAAAAAAAAGACGGATTCGGAAAATGAGTTATTTTAAAATAATTCGAAATCAAATGGTTTATTTTGAAGGTTATGGAAATATTTCCATAACCTGAAAAATTGTCGAAAGTTTTCTCATAGAAATTGGGACGAATTTATAGTCCCTAATTTTTAAATGGTTCGAAATTAAAAGTCCAATTTCTGGATTCTTCAAATTTTTGAAATAACGGCAAAACAATTTTTGGAACACCCATAAAATAACAAAAAGCTGACAATTTCTAAAATCTAAAGAATTTTCCATTTCGGTCGGAAAAAATTAGGTCACAGTTGAGAATTCTAAAAATCAATTATGTCAATTCAGTTGCAAATTAAATAGGTATTATTTAAAAAAATTTTTAAACATGCAAAAACTTCTAAAAATTTATAAAATGAAAAATATAAAATAAAGGTACTAATTTTTAGAAGAAAAAAAATTGTAAAATAGCGATAAATGAAGAAATTCCAATTTTTCAATAGTTAAATGAAGACACGTTTCGGAACGTTAGCTACGCATGGAGGAGAAAAAGATGTCAATTTCATTCACAAAGGATACGATAATTAGTCATTTATCCGGTCGTTATAGGAACGAGCGGAGAGCATTGGTTTCGTATTCCAGTCACGTTTATCTTTTTTAATAAACCTATTAATATTTACGTAGACGCCAACAAGTGTATTGTCGAGAGTAACACTTTCCATTTCGGGCAACTTTGGCCTTGAAAAGAGTCACGTACTTAAGAAATCTTAATTAAAAAGCGAGTTTTAACCCTCTAGGGCGTTATTAACACATTCCTCGCGTGAAAATACGCCGGGTAGTGTCCTTCCAAAAATCCGGGGCAGCCATAATTGGAAAATTCAACGTAATACGATTCCTACCGGAAACGGTTCATTATATGTAACGTACCCGTACACATAATTTTTTGAAGAATCTGAACACGTGTTGCTTCGAAACAACTTCCTTTCTGGCAATTCATCCCATTTCTTCAGGAAAAATTCGAAATGTTTCTAGCTCAGAGAAATATTTAGTGTCATCTTTTTTTTTTAATTATCCGTTTGACACGTTTTGGGGAATTTTTTCTCGAAATCGTGAAAGGTTTAAACATAAATATTTTTTCGAGAAATTGGGAACTCTCGAAATGAAAATTTCAATTTTGATAGTTTCGAAAATATTCTTATCGAAATTCTCTAATTTACGGAAATTATTATTTATATTTATTATATATTATAATTTACGATCATTTAATACTATAAAGGTTGCAAATTTTAACCGGCAAAAAATTTGAATCCCTAAAAATTCCTTCTATTTCCAAAAATCACAAAATAACCCCTTTATGGGCCTCTGAGAATTTTTCAAAATACGTCGAATCGAAAGAGAAATTGAAAATCTTCTTCCAAATGAAAGAAATGTATGTATATGTATTTAACTTCCTCCTCCCTCTTCAGAAAAATACATAACCCAAGTTTTTTCCCAAAAGCTTCTCCGGTGGATATAAATAAATGATCAAAATATAGGTCGCTTTTTCCTCTGAACTGCAGAACCGTATCAGCCTGGATCATATAAAAGGATAAATATTTAGACGACGAGTCAATCGACATATGCCCGAACTTCATATGTTTATATACCTTCAAGCACCGATGTTTACATATGCACATGTTATTAAAGTTCATCTTCTACCACCCCTTTCCCCATATTCCACCCCCTTCCTTGTTATTCCTCCGTTTTCTCTGATACCTCAATTTCAATTTTCTCTAATTTATATTATACATATATACTGAACATATGTGTAGTAGATACATTTATATTACATAATGTACCGAACGAAGCGAAATCGAGAATTATTTACTTTCTACGCTAAGAAAAAAAAAATAAGGATCGTCAAAAAAGCGAAAATTGTTACAAAAAATAATGGACCTGCGCCAGTGACGTAAAATAATGAAACAAACCTAGCATAATTATAGAAATTCATAGAAAGTTAATTATTAACTGTAATTGTACAGTAAACTTATTATTTTTTTACACAATTTTAATGGTTTGGCAAAACATCAATTGCATTATTTTTTAACAAAAGGACCTGCATTTGCACGAAAAAAATGCAATTAACACTATGCCGTCCGGTGGCACCAGGTTGGTGCCATGCGAAAACTACCGGGCAAGCGCCGGTGGCACCACGTTGGTGTCGTACATAAAGATTTATACCGGCGCCTGTTATAAAAATAATTACTATTATTTTTAACTTTTATTTTTTAATAGTAATTATCGGCAAACGATAATTAGAATTATTATATCTTATTTTTTTCAGTAAGCATTCATGGCCTTCCCTATTTTTTTTTAGATAAATACAATAATATCTTTGGAGGGAAAAAAGGACTGAAGGAAAAAAATTGATATCCGTGTCTGTGCTCTGAATTTCAAGCGGTTCTTTCGCTGGAGGTTCCATTCGTACATCAATATTGTTTCAAACACATCTCCACCCACACATCCTTCTGATTTCAATATAACGCGACCGTTAAAAGGTAGTCAAAAGGGCAGAAGTTCAATCTACATAGAATCCTAGTGGAGTTTTTCCGAGATCGATCGTATTTACATCGAGCGCTAAGAGCCCGAAGGACGTAACCGTGGCTTATCGGTATCGGAGTTCGCCCTTTTGCTTCTCGGGGGCCGATAAATGTTTACTACTTAGGCACATATTATTCTTCGGTGCTTGCGATGAAAGGGAAAAGCTGGAGAAATGCTGGAGTGAAAGAGAGGACGAGAGAAAATAGAAAACGGTAGAAGGAGGAAGACGGAGAATAAAGCCAGACACCCTTTCTATATCGTTATAGGAAGCTGCTCGTTACGGGTAATTAATCGTATTATGAGTACCTTCTGCAACCACTAATAAGGTCGAGGCAAACTGAGAGTGAGAGGGTATCAATTAATTCTTTAGAAAGTTGCGTTCCTATGCCGCCGCTACTATTGCCACTCAGGTATAGTCATTTCGGGTTCAGTCATTTCGCTCATATTTCTCTCGGGGTAAGGAAACACAGGGTTCGGGTGGAAAATGTAGCTCATGTAAAAGCGTTTCCACGGAGAAAAGCTGGAAATACGCGATCGAGAAGTCGCTAAGTCGCAAAGTATGAGATTTCGAAAATTTTTTTTGAAAATATCGGCACTCGCAATTTTTCTAGAATGGACACAACCCTACAAAATTTTTGGGAAATTATGCTAAAAATTCGTGAAATACAGAATCAAAAATAATACTGAAAATTTGTGGATTCGAACCTTTCCTGAAAAAATGATACGGTACTCGATTAATGTAAAAATTAATTATTTATTAAACAGCTCAATATTTTCGATCTCGCAAAAATTCGAGAATATAATTTCCAAAAATTCCCAAAATGCAAAATCTAGAATAATATTGTAGGAAGTGTCTACAATTTCCGCAATCTTCCCAAAGGAAATGCAATCATAATTGAAAATACTAAAAATCGGTTATTTAAAAAAAAATTCCAAATTAAACAACTTATTTTCGGATACTTCGAAAAAAAAAAAATAATAATCCTGCAGAATATAAAATAAAAAAGCTCGAAACTTCAGTCACCCGAATAAGAATATCTCAACTATTCCCCGAGGAAATGGTACGAGTGTTGAAAAAAAAAAGTAGAACGTATTTCAATTGACCAAAATTTTCCATATTCACTCGGAACCCCTCTGCACACACAATATAAAAAGAATAGCCCGGCGGAAAATGTCTGGCACTTGGGGAAATTGAAATTCGCGGAAAAAGGGGAAAAATTGCGATTCCTGGCAGGGGTGGAAGAAAACATTTAATGAACTTTGCAGCTCGAATTTTCTCATCATAACGTTTTCAAGACCACACGTTGATTTACATAAAGGAAAGAGAAATGGAATTACGTAAGAGCTTAATAGTATCCATCCTCTTGCTCGCTCCCTCTTTCTCCGCCAAGGGTAAGGTTATATAAAATGAGCTTTGGAAGCAGGAAAAGGGGTAAGAGAATCCACGATATAGTGGTGGGATTTGCTTGCTAAATAACGGTGTAACCTATCCACACATACCCTTGCACACGCTTTCGATGCACACACCTACCATTTACTTACTTACACCTGTTTTATAAACGCTGATCTAGATACAACTACGCACACACGTATGTACAGGCGAGGGGTAGGAAATATTACCTAAAGTCACCACCGTCGTCAAAGTGTTTGTCAACTAACGAGTACCGGTACTGTGGTAGGTGCTGGCGCTGGTGCTGGTAAGGAAGAAGAATCTCTACGTGGCCACGACCACCAGTGTGCATGTATTTGCATGTGCATGTGTGTGAGATAGTGGATGGCATAGTATTACCTACTATGCCATCCTTCCCTTCCTGCAACTCTGTGGGTTCGGCTTTCCTGCACGAAAACTTTTCTCCACATGTGTGGGAAATGTGTGTACATGTGTGGGAAATGTGTGCGTATGTACACTCTACGAAGTAGTATGTATATATTATACACACACGCACATCAACGTGTATATAAACCCCTCGTCCTCATCCCCTCCTCAACCCTTTTCTCGCCACCTTCATCGTCTCTAGATATCAGCCGGCAACCACGCGTGTGAGAAATCATCAATTTTCGCCAGGAGGAGCTTGAAGCTTCGGTACCTTCGATGCTTCAACTTACATATATGTGTGTACATACATTTATATAAAATATATATATATAGTGTTGGGTCGGATGTAGGAACATACGTACATACATACATACATACATACATACATACATACATACATACATACGTACATACGTACGTACGTACGTACATAGTATTTTCCCGTCTCGCTTACGTTTAAATGCAAAGCCTCCACCCACCGTGTACTGTCATAAAAAAGAAATTCGCTACCTCGCAAATTTGCACGACTGTTTCAAGTGTGATAACAAATCTTTTCCGTTTTAGAGGTAAACGGAATTCCACCAAATTGGAGAATTTTACGAGTGTTATGAGGCCATTGTATGACGCTTTACGGAAATTACTCGATTGTAAGGTAGAATTTGCTAGAGTATTCCACGGATTTTGGGTGACTACTGTTACACAAAAGTGTTACTTTTATATTGATAGTACTTTTTAATTGCATTATCTCATTATTACATTAATAATAAATAATATATGTATTAACAATAATAGATAGTTGATTATATTAGTATATAAATATTAATATTAAAATATATTACATTAATAATAATATAATACTCTTTTAATTGCATCACCTTATTATCATATAAATATTTGTCGATTTAATAAAACAAAATATACGCGGTTTCAGAGTAAAGTGTGCTAAAATTTTGATACACTTTACTTCGTTTCAGTTGTGAGTGATTAAGTAAATGGAAATGGAAATGTGATTGACTCTCCATCAATCATTTTCAATTACTAGTAATTAACTTTAGGCAATTAAGTATTTTCAGTAATAGAAGTTAATTTTCTATCATAAATGAAATTTAGCAATTATCACTAGTTTGAAATTTCCATTCGATTCCAAATGCAACAAAATTTCAGAAATATTGAAAATTAATTGAACATTTCTGTAACTTCACAATTCTTTAGCCGAAAAGTCGCTAATTCGAAATAAATCGACTCTACTTAAAAATACTAAAAATGAATTCCCATCACTAAATTATCCACAACGAAATCCTGCAAAATGTGAAATTCCCCGAAAATACATTGACATTAACGTCTCGTTAAAGAATCAAATTATTTTCCAAAAATTCAAATTTCAAAATCCATTGCATTAAAATAAAACATTTCAACTATAATCACACATTTATAGAAAATCACAAACTCCCGGATTACAAATTCCACATATTCAAAAATCGCAATTTTAAAAAAGTCAAAATGTGGGTTATCAATTGGCAAAAAAGTCTGTAATTTGGAAAACGTTGACATTATAATAATCACGTAACGGTGACCTACAAATTTGCCGTGTCATAAATATTCTACTCTACGCTAACACTGCACAGTACATATATTTACATTACTATATAGTGTAACGAGTACCACGGAGCAATAAAACCGCATACACAATGCAATACGTATATTGATACAGTGTATATATGTATATGCATATACCGTACCCCCGGCCGGTACGCAGGGAGAAAGATTTGAAAGTTAATCCAACATGGCGTTTAGCCGGTTACTATTACATATATCGAAAATCACGTACAATGATCTCCTTGTTCTTCTCCCCCTCTCGATACCGAATTAGCTGCTACGGCTACGGCATGAAACATATATTACGCGACGGTAAAGACGGGGAGAGGACTTACAAACAGCCCCGGCATCCACCACCAGATATTTGTGTGCGTTTGTGTGTATGTATGCGTTCTGTCGCGTGTCATTTATCGTGGGAATGGGAAATAAAAAGCAACTACACGGACACACACACACACAATTTTCCCTTTTTTTGTAACTTACAATGTAAATCAATTATTCATTATTTTAATATCGAATTATTGAATACTGCATAATTGATGTAATAGTGGAACATGTATAACGGGAAAATTTCGAGACACGACAGATTTTACAGCGCAAGGTTGCTAAGGTTAGGTTGTGCCACGCAGTAGTAGCAATAAAAACAATTAGTAGTGTCGATATTAATAATTATTCAATACCAATGTTATGAATAATGATTTTCTCGAATATTACAAAGTGGAAGAACGAAATAATATGTAATATCTATATAATATAATTTATATATATTATTTTAAGTTATTCTCAAAATTAGAATTATAAAATTTGAATTACAAAAAAGGTACAATTTTGCAAATGGAATAAAAAATGTCTTGTCCAATAATTCGATAATTAAACAATTAATTACTACACCATAATCAGTATTGATTGTGTGTGTGCGTTGTTGGAAACCAATTCGAATACCAACTCTCCCCTCGCCCCCCCCCCCCCTCCACCTCTTATTCCTTTCTTTCTTCCATTTTCTAACTTTGATTACACCAGACTCTAATGGAGGCGATTAAAATTGAGAATGACTTGAAAGATACCACACACCCCTTAACAAAAAATCAATATTTCTTATTTATGTATCGAGTAACGTTTCTCCCTCTGTATGGCTACAAATGATAAGTCTGTGGTAGTAAACGGGAATGGAAGAAGTAAATAAACACCAGGACTCGGTGCTGTATTGAAATTCCAATTCCTCTTTCTTTTCTTCGCTTATTCTGTATATCTATATATACGTATACTCATTTCGATATCCTTCGTGTTCGTTTGTCATATTTCGTTCTGGGGGTCAATGGAATGGACCCTTTATGTAATACCAAAACTGTGGACAATTTTTTTTTTTCATTACAAGTTATTAAAAAAGAGAAATTTGTAATGTGAATATAAGTCAATAATATCTACGATCCTAATTATTTTTAATGTTGCTTCCTGTTACACCCAAATGCTATTAATTCTCTAATTACTCAAAACTATAGAAATTAAAATTATATATAATTAGAAATTGAAAAAAATATATATAATTACTAAATTAATTAAAAAATAACCGGTAATTAAATATTCAAGCAATGGTACGTCACTTTCATGAAAAACAACAAAAAAATAAATTTTGTGTGTATATATGTGTACTCATCGATATCATCTATAATAGATACAAATTATTTTTAACGTTAATACTAAATAATTAATAACGTTTGCATTACTAATTACTTTGATTGTATCTACTTGTAACACCCAAACGCTATTTATTCCGCAGTCACCCGAATGTAGATGTACCTGATTGTCAGCCAACTCTTTTTATTGCTCGCTGCTGGACATGTAAACGTACCTATGTGTACACATATACATATATACAAACGGCTACACAACTACCATGCTATGCTATACTAACATTTGTCGATCGATTTTTTCTTCTCTTCTGTGTTTATATTTGCAGGCGAATAGAATGGAAGTATAAAAACAAAAGAAAACAAAAAGTGGATACTTCGTTTTCCTGTATTCCTTCCTTTTTTTCTGTAATTTTCTTTTTTTCGAACTTACACACACACTTGCGGCTTCTCCGGGTAACGATTAATCATTGCACTTCTTCGTTGCTTCGGAAACACAATAAATCACGTGAGATCAAACTTCCAAAACTGGAATTTCACAAAATGGAGGTGGGGGAAAGAATTCGTTCTGCTAATTTTTCGGTGCTCGTATCGGTTAGCGCGGGAATGCAAAGCGTAAAGCGGAATTTCGGTTCACCGATCGGAGTGCCAATTTTTTTTTTCTTTTTTCGGTCTGATTTCTCTTTTTCGATTAGTCACGGATTGGATATTTCTTGTGGAATTTCATAAAAAAAGGGATCCCGAATAAAGTTTTCACGGTTTAAGAGAGACCAGTGCGGGAGAGAAACGCGACACGTTTTCGACCCGTCTCACTCGGCATCCACGCTCACTCTGAGGATGTCGGGTCCCGAGCCGTTCACGCGCAGCCCCGTCCACGCAGGGCATTTCAGTTTGTACCCACACACGTTCGCGTGTGTCTATACACATGTAATCTCGTGGTTGCTTCGATACATAACGAAAGTTATAGCAATGCACCCACTCACTCGTGTGTCGTGTTTAAAATATCCCCTCCGCTACCTGCAAAATATCATTATTTATGTTCTGTTTTGTTGTTGCAGAAATTCATCACTGTATGGTTACTTTGTTGGTACTCGGAATTAATGGTAATTTAGTGTCTGCACTTTCTCAAATTTCCAAATTCTGATCTCCGTGCTCGGATTTTGTGTATTTACGAAAATCTATGATTGTTATTCTTATTATTAATACTGGAGGCAGGGCAGCGTAGTTGTAATGGTGTAGGTACTCCAATAGTTGGATCTCGCTATAGAGGGAAGTTATTTGAAATGTAATAAAAAAGAAGGGACTGATCGCATTTCGTAAAAAAGGAGAAATTATAAATAATCGAAATATCTTTTTAGCTCTAATACGTATATTTCCTGTGAATTTCGAGATTTTCTTTGAAAAATTCATTATTTCTCTGTTTCTCATTCTTTTGTACATATTTTGTTATTTATTTTTTACGATTATTCTGTTAAAGCTATTGTCGTTATTTTTTGTCATAGTTGTTATTATTGTTCCTATCAAAATATTAATACTATGTATATTAATACCATTATTATTATTATTATTATTATTATTATTATTATTATTAGTGCTACTGCCACTATTATTACAATAATTTTTAACATTATGTTATAATAGTTATATTTATAGATATATTATTATTACAATAGTTATAGTAATGTCATAATAATAACATTATTATTATAATACTATGGTAGTGATACTATTTCTTATTAAGCCTAATTAAATCATAATTCTAATTATTTTTTTATACAATTAGAAGGTAATGTAGCGAAAAATGAGGAAATCGCACAATTTCCCAATACGAAATCCAGGATATGAATAATAATTAAATCAATTTATCTCTCTCTCTCTCTGTCTCTCTCTCTTTCCTTCTGTATTGCTTTGTAACTAACTATTATTATCAACCGAAATTATTATTTAATCCGATATCATCAATAACGAATGAACTCCGAATACGACGCGTCGATATAAATTTAATAATAATTTTCCACCTGCTTTCATTTCGTAAATCGAAGTTGCTCGGCCACTCTCTTATTCGCTTCGATTGAAAACCTATCGGTTTCCGTTAGTTGTCGTTTTTTTTTTTTGGCGATCGCTGGAACCTTTTTAATCAGCGTTATTATATTTGTTCTCACAATTACGGCACCAAACGATCGCTCTTTTTTTCCATTTTCTCTAATGCACCGTAGTTGATTTAACCAAGCTATATTTCAACTGCTCTCTGCAGAAACTGCGGTGTATACATATTCATATAAATATGTGTTCCTTCGGGGCCACAAAAAACCGTTTATATACATGTATAGAAACAGGTACAATCGAATCATAAAAATTGGATCATCATCAGTGACATTAAAAATTAAGTAATCGGATCAAAGTTAAAAAACATTTGTACTCCGCTAAAGTAATGAATTGCATAATTAATTTTCTTGATTGCTAATTCTTCTTATTATTTTTAAAATCTTACCTTAACTTACTTTATGTATGACACCAACGCGGTGCCACCGGCGCTTGCCCGATAGTTTTCGCATGGCACCAACGTGGTACCACCGGACAGAATAGTGTTAATTACAATTTCTAAAATAATTTTCCAGTTTCCAAATTCTTCTTCTGGTCTATTCAATTATAACCATTAATTGATATAACTTTGCAAATTCTTTACTAGAATTTGTTTACTTTCCGGATCATTTGCAAGGCATTCATATAAAAACGTGCGTGTTAATTCTTCTTTTTACTTAAAAAATACTTCACGACCATTATCATTATTATATTCACACATACTTTATTTTATACACATACATATTTTATTCACACATACTGGGAAATCATTTAATACCATTTTTACTACTTAACGGTACTTTTCTTGAAAATCTAATCTTTCAGAAATTCCGAAACACTCGGAATTTTATGTGAAGCTACGGTTAATATGAACTTGCAACTGCATCTACATATAATATTGCATACGAGGACATATTACGTAAGTACAATTTTTGTCGCAAACATGTAACATACGTATTTCACTGGAGGTTTCATTAACAGAGAGAGACAGAGAAAGCGACTGAAGTCAAACTTGAGGCAACCAACCGATGCAAATTTCTAACTCTCTGATAAGATATCACCCTCGTTTCACCTTGACGCGAAATGCTAACTCGGAAATACAAATTTCTTCATTTGAATACGTCAATTGAATTTCATTAACCGCGCGTATCGATATTAAAGATCGATCGAAGTCGCGTTTTTGCGACTTCTTCTATTTTCCATCTTGCAAATTTTCCGTATGTTTAATCCGACGATGCATTTTAATCCAGCTGAAAAAGGAGAAACGCCAAGGACGAAGACGAGAGAGTGCCGGGTGTAGCTACGTGTTCCCATCTTTCTACTCGAATTTTCCAATAGAGGCTTTAGCAGAACGCATGGAAATCCGAGCGTTATTTTCCGCGACTTAGAGGGGAATAAAAGGAGGAGTAAGAGAGGAAAATAGAAGAAAAAGCTTTTTCTGCCACTGTAGTCTGAAAGACATTGTAAGTACCTACCTGATATTCCCTGGAGCGTGTTAGGAAAAAAGCTTAGGCTCCTTCCTCTTCGTTTTCCCTTCATTTTTTGTTTTTCATGTCTGCATACCGATCAACATTTCTAACGTGTCGAAATTTTCCAATGCGCGTTTTGCCTCGGCGTTACCTCCTAAAAATTACCGGAAACTCACGAATCGAAAAATAAAATCTGGCGAATTCGAAAAATAAATTCGGGCGAATTTTTGAATCGAAGGCACGAAAAAACGAAACTCCCTTTGTTATTATTCCATGTACCCTAAAAATGCACGAAAAAAAGTGAGAAATCAGGGGCAATCCGTTCGCCGTCACGTTATAACGCTCACCTCGGTACAACGTTTGCGGTTGGCATGGTTGGAATCACCATACCCATTAAATCAAACAAAACGTGCCCAACAGCAGTAACAATGACACTCGTAACGTCGCTGTCCCCTTTTTAATGCCATTACCGGCAGTACACATTACACAGTTACATAGCATATTATCAACCATTTACATCATCATCAATACCATCCCTCCCTTCTTCCTACTCCACCCTTTGTAACTCGTAATTCTAGAAATCAAGTGTCTACACGGCGAAGCATCCCCATAGGGGGTTGGAAATCGTGGACGTTTTACTACGTCCCAGTAATTCCTACCTTTCCACGCTGGAGAAACACACACGAGCGTGTAATGCTCCCATAAAGACGAATGTGACAACGAGGGGTGACATTTTTCTGCATTGCACGTAGAAAAACAACTGATAAAAATAATAAACACGTGTTCGGGACAAATGATGCGAAAAATTGTATACAGGTGAAATAAAAGTTACGAGAAAATTTGGAAAATTTCTTTTCAAGAATAATGAGAATAATAATAATATAATAATATAATATAAATATAATATAAAATAATAATATAATATAAAAATAAAAATAATGTAATATAAAATAAATAAACACCGAATTTTGGCAGTGTCAAGCTTGGCACTGCCAGAGTTTGGCATTTAAAAATAATTTTTGATTAAAATTTTTCATTTACAAAATGTTCACATTATGATAATAATGAAGTAACGGTAAAAATATTTCGCCTTTTAAATTTCGTATGCAAATTTTTCCTTCAAATAAATCACACATTACATGACGAGGTACAGCGAAAAAAGTGAGAGCTGCTTTAGGCGAGAAAAAGTCCGAGTGCAAAGGGTTAAAATAAAATTCATGTAAATTACTAGCTTTCTATGAATATTCAATATTTTCTAGTGTATTTTCCTTTTTTTTTCTCTATCTCTATCTTATCAATGCGCTTAAACGGGGATGGACTATTATAAAAATTCCTGAGAAAAAAATCCAAATACTCTCGTGACGAAAAATAAATAAAATTGCATAGAAAAATAATAAGAGTTGCAAACGAATTTATGAAAAAAAAATTAATTTCTCCAGAAAATAATAGAAAAAAGAAAATAAACTCATAAAACTACAGCTAATCGATATTTTTTTTCATAGATCGTCACTATTATTATAGTTAATTCCAGTATTTGACGTCACGATTGGATGTTAATTATCCTTTCCAGCAATTTTCATTGTTTCGGCGATTCCTTTTTTCTCGGCGTGCCATTTACGGGAATTTCTAGCGCTTCGAGGTGTTTTTAAATGCCATTAGGGTAGAAAGGAACGGGGGAACGGTATTTTCGATGTAAAGAGCGTTCGTTTTCCACTTTTCTTGGCAATTTGTAATCAGAGCTGATCGATAAATTCGTTAGAGCGAAGGGAAGATGTATCGGTTACAAGATCTCTTTTCTCCCTCTTTTTCCCCTGGCTACTATACCAATATTACTATACCGCTTCCACTCTCCTCTTCTTTTTCTTTTTTTTTTACCCACTTTACGATCAGTGCGATTGACAAGCACCTGTCGATATTCCGTGTTTACCGGCTGGTGACAATCTGCTGTCTTTTCTCCACAGCGTTCTTTCGGGAGGAAAAAACAAAGGGATGACGATGACGCGCCATGGGAAAGTCTCCCCACACGAGAGCACCTACCCGAAAAATACGGCAGCCGTTGTTATGCGGAAACTTGAGAAATTACCATATACCGCAGCGTGGAAACGTTAATTAGATGCACGGAGGAAAATGTCCACAAAGAGGTATACGTAGTAGAAAATTGCGGACTTTGGGTAACTATTTTATTCTTCATTAGAATCCCGCTATGCGTGTGTGTGTATAAATGTAAAAAAAAACTGCATATGTAAATTTTCCATATTTTCTCTTTATCGCGAGTTTTTTATTTTCAGTCGTTTGACGACCAGTGATCGATAAGAAATCGTTAAAACGTGATTATTATAATTAGTACCGCTATAATTGATCGGAAGGAGGATTCTTATGTATTAAATATATTTAAATTAATTTTATATCGAATATGATAGTAATAAAAAAATTGACAAGGTGGAAAACTTGGAAATTTTGTTACTGTTAAAAATCTTGGAAAACTGTAAAAATTCTTCGGGAAGAAAAAAAAATGTGTGTTAATCTGTACATGTTAAGCCCCTTTCTCCCCATTTTTCTTATTATAGAACATATCTTCGGCAAGCCATTACTTTGAAATGGGGAAGTAATTGTGTGGTAATGAGGGTCAGAGTCGTGAGAAAAGAGATCTACGTCTCGATGTTGGCTGCAACATTGTTGTAACGTTAACAAGATTCTGAACTTTGACCCTTGAAAGCTTTGCTTATCTCTTTGAACAGCGACGGGCTGTATCGTTGTACCGTATAACTCCTCTATCGCATGGTAGTATAGTACAGCAGGAATGGTGATGGTGATAGTGACGCTGGGAATAATAGTAACAGCGGCAGGAAAGTATTAGAAGTACTGATAATGCTTATTGGTCGTAGTAATAGTAACTGTACTACTACTACTACCATTACTCTACCTCTTTTACTACTACATCTACTATTACTACTAGTGGTACAGTGGTAGGAGTAGTAGCATAGTAGTAGTAGTAGCAACAGGAGCATTAATAGTAACAGAAGTAGCGGCACTAATAATAATAGTACTAGGTGTTATACCGTGTGGAAGCGGTATAGCAGTGTATTAGTAGTCGTAATCGCGGTAGTAGTAGTAGTAGTACTATACTCTTTACTTGACGTATACGTGTTTCTCCCAATACAAAGTGCCAGCTCTAAACGAAGACTGCAATTGTTCTTCTCATTGATGGAAAGACCCTAACGGCTCTGATTGCTATCGATTCGCAACCTTGCCTTTCACTATGACAAATTGTCTCTCATTTTTCCTCTCACCTTTGTTATATACATTATCGCTCTTCTCGATAGGAACATCCCTCGTCTTTCCCTCTTTTCTTTACACTGGATATCAAAAAGTAGAAGAGAAGTACGTACTCTCAAATTTTTTTCAAATTCTGTCGTCTTGGAACAGTAGTTCTTTCCTCGTGGTATGACAATAATAATAATAATAATAATAATTATTATTATTATTATTATTATTATAAAAACAACATAAAAATATTTAAAAAATTTTCTATTTTGGAATTTTCGTGTAGAAAAATCTCGGTTCGGGGTCGTCATAGTTCCCCTGTTTCTGCGTTTCCATTTTTACCTCGTTTTCGTTCTTCCTTAGGACTCTCGTGACGATACGACGGGCAGGTGCGCCGTATGCATCACACGAAAAGACCAGTCTTCTCCCATATACTCCGTTCTTTCTCTTCTTCTTGTT
Organism: Gasteruption jaculator; assembly: GCA_949825005.1. Classification (NCBI taxonomy): domain Eukaryota; kingdom Metazoa; phylum Arthropoda; class Insecta; order Hymenoptera; family Gasteruptiidae; genus Gasteruption; species Gasteruption jaculator. The sequence goes on from OX463768.1 coordinate 3,490,859, forward strand.
GGTCCTTCTCTTTTACATTCCCTCTTCTTTTTTTCATCATCCTTTTGCCCTTTTGGAAGCAATCCCACCTGCCGATCACGTGGCACCGAACGATTTACTTCTTCAAAGAAACCTCTTACAACCCTCTCTCTTTCTCCTTCCTTCCTTATTACAACTTCTTACTGATTTTATACTGTAAAGATTTACAAAGTCTCGCCTTTAACTTTTATCATTCCCAACAGCTGCGTTTATTTTTCTTACCCTCGAAGAAACTCATGAAATTGTTGTAGCAATAATAATAACAATCACGATGATTACGATAATGATAATAATAATGAGACACAAATGGCATAAATGAGTAGCATTGACGGTATTCGCGTGTATTCGAAATTGATCGTAAAATAATTATTATCAGTGATAACAGTAATTATAAAAACCAGTCGTTGCGTGTTTTGTTGGGAATTATCAAGCGGGTAGATAATAACGGGGAATTTGCTTTTGGAAAAAATTGGGGAATTATCGCTTCATTTTGAATTTTTCGAGATTTCTCTTTTTCTCGAAAAATTATCTTTCGGGTAAAAATTGGAAAATTTTTCGTCAGATGAAAATTTCGGTTCCGTTGCAAATTGTAAATTGCGTAAACTGTATCTCATACAATGGAAATTCAAAAAATCTTAATCGTATTTAAATTTCAATAATAAAATTAAAATTAAAACATTAAAATTTAAATCGTATTGATGAAGTTGAAAAATCTGAAAATCCTTTAGTTGACAAAAATATGAACGCTGATACCAATTTTCAAATGGCGGGACACAAATATTTTTGAAAGAAAATTTATTTAATTACCAAAATTGCATCTACAATTATTACTATAAAACTTACAAGAAAAATTTGTTTCTCATTGTTTAGCATAATTTTAGAAACACGACCTTCCAAAAGTTACTAATTTATAAATAAAACGTACTAATAATTGTATAATAGATTATATTATTTTTAAATTTTTAATGTATTCTCATTAGAATGCTTAGCGATATTTCAAGCGATACTAAAAATTATGAAAAAAATAATAGCAGTAATAATAGCAATACTAGTAATAATACTAATAACAATATTAACAATAATAATCTATTATTAATATAATTTATATTACTCTATCATTAATTCTACCATAAATTCTCTTTATTCCTCAAAAAAAAATTAAATTTTTGAAACCTTTGACACAAAATACCATAAAATTATCAAAAAAATTGATTGAAAAATCGGTACAATATCCAGAAATTCGCTTTTCTCCATACATCGATCAAACAAGTTTCACCCCGACCTCTGGCGGTGAATTTTCGTCTCATCCATGGTCAGTGTCTCTCATCGCGATGCAGGGATTCTCCCCTCGTGGGTCTGGTTCAGGCATTTTATTCCGGACGTCTATTTCGGTGATCGGAGAGTGCGATTGGACGAAAAATCGTGTATAAGCCGCGGCTGTCTTGAATATTTATGCTCATGCATGCTCCTCGTCCCGAAAAAGGACAAACAAGCGGACAAGAGAGACAGCCACGACGGTGCCGAGATTGCCGAAGTGGTTTTAAAAGGTTGATGTTACGAGGCTATATAACTGCGTTTGCTCGCTCGTTGTTGCTGCTACCAGCGATGCTGCTGCTGCTGCTGGCTATTTTCTTATGTACACATACACGTTTCCATCTCGAGAGGATTCGGAACGAGAAGGACCGGGATCGCCCCTGACCCAGTAATGGTCCTACGCCGTTCTACCTCTCACTCGCTGAAGTACCTTTTTTTCAGACCCGAAGAACTGGTCGGCAGATGGCACGCGCTGGGCACATTTTTACCTACCTGCCTACCTTGTACCTTTTTACTCCCCCTACACGTACCTGTACGCGTGTGTGAGTGAATATGAATTTCTTTTTTTCTTTCTTTCTTTTTGGTTCCTCTTGAAAACCTCATCCTCGAAATCCAAGTTACACAGTAATCTCTACACTTTTCTTCGGGGGGTCCCACCTTCTTTGTAGTCTCGCTCCTCTTCAGGTACAGGCTCGTGCCTTTGAAAAGCGTAGCTTCCACCGGATCTACATAGAAATGTCTGGTTCTCGCGTGGCTGGAGTAGTAAATTTTAATGTCGTAGCAACCTTTTGATAAATTAATTAAGTAGCAGATTTTATCGCAGTGTGGCAATTTGTAGAAGATTAATACCGAATATTTTGTTTCACGGTGTAGAAAGGAGACTATATATCGTGTAACAAAATTTTGTTATTATTAGAAATTATAATATAATTATATAGAAGAATATTAATCAATCATTTCTTAGCACGAAAAATTACGGGTTTTTGAGAAAATGTAAATTCTTTTAAACTAAATATAATTCAATTAATATAATTAAAAATCTCTCTTGGTCTAAAAAATAAATTACTTTTATCTGCAACTCCAAAAATTGCAGTAGTTTTTTAAAATCTAGGTGAGAGATCGTGGATCGTAGGAGTATTGTTAATTGCGTTTATGTTACTATATAAATTTGATAATGTATACATCCTATATTTGAGAATAGCCAGGAGAGGAACGAAATTTTATGTACATGTGTATAAATTTAGATAATGTTGGTAAGGGAACAAGAGACAAATTGAGAGACTATCCGAGGAAGTTTCTTGGTTGTATATGGCTGTGTCTTGAACTGGTTACCTCTTCAATTACACGGGCGAGCGAATCCGTACGGTTCGCCAAGCATTTGGAAAATAAGATATATAATACCTTTAAAATACTCCCTTTTTATTTTACATGTATTATAAATGTATATATATACATCGCTGTATCTCAGCACTCTTAACAATCGGGTTTTGGCATACCCAAATTGCACGAGTATTTCTGTATTCAGAAAATAATCCTAATCAGTAGTGTATAATAATAATAATAATAATAACAATAATAATGATAATGATAATGATAACAGTAATAATAATGATAATAATAATAACAATAATAATAATTATAGTAGTAGTAGTAGTAAAAATAGTAATGATAACGTCAAAAATAATACACTTGGAAAAGAAAAGATAAGAATAAATGCAATTGCATTTTTAACACATGAATTTCACAATTCTACCAAAATCGGTATATAGCAATGGCATAGTATGGTATATATGTATATAGCTAGGAGATATCGCAGGTGCAGCCAATATTGCACCTCTATGCTTATTATACCTAGTATAGAAATCTGGCTGGGACTATCAAAATAAATGTTTCTGCGTATGTAAAGGGCAAAAAGATTCGAATGTTTTCCTTCCCTCCTTTCTCTCTCTCTCTCTCTCTCTCTCTCTTTTTTTTTGGAAACAAGATTTTTACGCGATACTGGAATACCGAATGGGAAATAAAAAAGACACGTATATACATATATGTATACCTCGTTGTAAGATTTCGCACCTGTCAATAATTTTTCTTTGCAACACCTGACTTAAAAGAAGTGGGTAGTTTAGTCGCAAGGCGCAATTAAAGGTATACACGTACTACGTACCTATATATATGTTACGAGAAAGATACATCATATTTTTCTCCTTCGCATGTTTCGAGACGTCGTAAGTTACCTCACGGGTCTGTAATAAAGTCTGCGTGTTGTGCATAAAAAAATAAAAGCGAAAAAAGCGGGAGAGAGGGCCGAGAGGAGCTGCGGGAATAAGGAAGACAAATTTCAGGAGGAAAAAGGGCGTTTCGATTTTCTGCGGGCCCAGGGACGCATATTAGGCGCACGCGGACAATATGCAAAAGATTATGATTGCGTGCTTGTTCATCAATAACCGCGGTGAAAATTACCGTGTTTATAGTGATTTCTGCGTTACGCGTAAAAAGAGGCATAATGAGGGAGCATTCGCACGTTTCGCGGTGGTGCTTTGCAAGGAAACGGTAAAAAAAAAGAAAGAATTATGTGGAATTTGGACATAGTCAAATTTACCATCCAAGATTGGAAACTTTCGGATTGGCAATTTGGCACCAATTTCGATCATTTCGAAAAACACCATAATAATAATATTAATAATAGTAGCAGTAACAATAAGAATAATAATAATAATGATCGGAAAAAACAAAATGCAATTGCATTCTTAGCACACGAATTTTGCAATTGTTGTGGCAAAACCATAATATTTAAAAAATAAACTATATATTTATACATTTTATTTATTTACTTTTTATTTATGATTTCAAACTGTGATATATAAATAATTTAAAATAAAAATCACATTTTTTCTCACATATTTTTTGTAATTAAAATTTTCTCTTTGTTTTTAATTATTTATTCTGACAATTTTTAAACGCCACTGTACAAGTAGTAACGAAATAAAAATTTATTTCTACAAAAGCAGACAATTTCCAGTTGCCTCGATCTTAAGGGTAGTTAAAATTACAATAAATGTGGTAACAAGTACTACAGATACACGTTCGATGCCACGTTTAATTACAAAAATAGTTGAAATTACTATATATATTTTTTTTCTCAGCGAACGAAAGCGCTGGGAATTTTTTTTCCGAAGGAATTCGATGGGAGTTTTTTTCGTGATCCCAAAAATAGGCTACCGCGGGTTCAGATTTAGGTCAATTTATTTCGGGACCTGCGCCGACTCTCGAAAAATCGAAAAAGGTGTTCGAAGACACCTCGAGGATCCTGAAATATTGTAAACGTGGAGAAAGAATTCCTCCGATTCGATGATTCTCGACAGATTTCTGCTTCTCGTCTATTTGACCACCGGAAACGCCGCTAGGCTGCATTTCCAGCTGCGCATTTCTAACACAAGAGCGCAGCTGTTTAGAAAAAGTGGTGGCTGCAATCGACGGAGAAACATCTGCAACGGCGTGATAAGAACTCGTGAGAGGAAATTCAAAGACACCTTGGGATGGTGCTCTTTTTCGATGCGCGATACTTACGTAGGCAAAATCACGAAAAAATCATCAAATTCTGAAAACCTTCGAAGCAAATCTGAAACAAATCTGCAGCAAACCTGACCTTCGATATTTCTACTATATAGTTAAACTATATATTTATTAAATATCTGTTACTTGTTGTATCAATTATTTAATATCGTATTAATAATAATTATTACATATTCAATATTTATGTTTTCAATTTTCAAAAATATTTCAAAATTCAATATTTATGTCGTCACGGTGTAAAAGTTTCAATTTGATAATAAAAAATTAAAAATAGACTTTTAATTTCCAAATGTTTAATGTTATAAGTAAAAACTTCATTAATTAAAAAAATAATTATACAAATAAATAATAATTCTCTATAAAATATAATAATAATAATAATAATAATAATAATAATAATAGTAATAGTAGTAGTAGTAGTAGTAATAATAATAATAATAATAATAATAATAATAATAATAATAATAATAATAATAATAATAATAATAATAATAGTAATAATAATAATAATAATAATAATAATAATAATAATAATAATAGTAATGGCAAATAATCATAAAAATAACAATTTCTAATTGTTGAATTTGGAAAAACCGAAATTTTATTTATTATTTTCCAATTTTTAAGATAAAAAATTCCTCAAAAAAATTTTCTTTTCACTTTACGGAATATATAATATCATTTTTATGCAACTCCTGCCCTCCACGGTGCAGGGGACGCAAGAGAAGAAAATGACAATGGGACAGAATCATGCTTATTTGAGGTGGAACAGTCCCTCATCATCATAAAAATAATTGAAAAAAACAAAAAGAACCCTTCTTGTATTGTTTCCCCATTAAAAGCAGGAATAAAGGAGCAAGAAATCACGGGAGTCCCGTAGAGCCGCTGTATGAAATTTCGAGATACGTGTGTCGCACGGTAGGGTGGCTAGGTACTTATACGCGCGTTTCACATTTTCCTACCTTATAAAGTCGTCACTCGCGTTGCGAAAGCTTTATTCCCGAAGAAATGATAAACGTAAATAGTTCTATGCATAGAGATTCGTTCTATGAATAGTAAAGGAAGGATGGCGGAGGGCGGGCGGGGAGGGGGAAAAAGGAAAGAAAAGTACGAAGGGACACAAAGCGCAGGAGAAACGTTAAAAGAAATGCATATGCACGACTCGTGCGCTGGCAAATATCGCCGAGTATACTTTTTACCGCTTGCACAAGCAATATCCATGCACGCGTTTCTTTCTGTAATATATCCGTCTTCGAACTCGCGTCCTTTTCTATCCTTTAAAAAAATGCATAATACGTGGTATTATGCAGACAGAGAAAGAGAGAGAGAGGATATTTTTACCATATTCTTTTTATTTGTATTAAACTTTTCTCAATTTTAATGGTAGCCATCGGTAAGATCATTATCGTTCTATTATTTATTGAAATGTAATTTATTAATCTTAATTTAATTCGAATCTTTATTTAATCACTTTCTTTATTTATTTGTATTTTTAAATTGTTAATGTAAAAATAGCGGTGTTTATTTTCATACATTATATAATTAATTATACTCTTATTGATTGTACATTTTATATTTATATAGAACTATTTGTTTTATAAATAAATCGTTCTAGCGTCGAAAGCAATTTTTTAATAATTGTAAGATTGCAAGTGTAGTGTTGCAATTTTGTTATTTTAGAGTTTAAAGTATAGCGAACGTAATAATAATTAGTATGTAATAATAATAGTTTTTGTTCCATAGCGCAACAATTTTTTTGATTATTATTTACACTCTGCGAGAGAGCAGCTACGTTTCATTGGGTGATAAGAGCAATTTTTAAGAAAAAAAACCATTCGTTCCTTATGAATAAACATTCCTTATGAATAAAACAGTTCCTTATGAATATTCATTTAATTTGAATATTTTTTTTTGAATCATTTTTCCATCTATATTTATTTAAGTTGAACATTCATTTGCATCATGTTTTTTTTTAAATGAATTTTCGTCACTATCAAATATAACAATTCAAATTACAGTAAAATTCTATTTTTTACAAAATATAGTCGAATTTACAGTTACAATTTTGTTATTTTACAGTGTAAACTTTACTATACAATAATAGCTATTACTTTATTTTACTAATTTTAGCTTTATACTATATAACAAAGCTTTCTATGAAACATAAAAAAAATTAATAATTGAAGTATATCCTAAATCAAGAGTTGGAGACTGTCTGGCAAATTTTACTATGCAATATAGTAACACGTATCGCATAGTACAGTGCACGTTTATTATTATCATATTTTATTTATTATTATATTATTACATTGATTATATTTTAAATACAGTATATAAACAAAAATTAATTTTCACAATTTTGTTCTTCGCTAGTAAAAAAAAATGTAAATTTTACTCTGTTCCGCGAAAAGGAGATTAGACTGCGTTGGGTAATGCATATTATGACACTGCATACGCAGACTCTCCACGGATTAATTCGATAATTTTCCATTAGAATTGAAGGGATGTAATCCGCAACATCCACAATCAATAACGAGCAACTTAAATGAATTTCAACGAATGAGGGATGTGCAGATGAAACGACATGAATACCGGGTACTGCATTATATTATATTATATTATGCACCATCAACTTCTTCCCTCTGTCGCGGTTGTCCTTTTTTCCCATATCCTATATGCCGCACAAAAACTCCCGCGCACATGCACAAACACATTCGTAAAAATATGCAGATATCCGCGATTGATAAGCGGAGGGTTGCGATCCCAATGCGTAAAAGCAGAGAAACTGGCCCTTCTGACTTTCAGGCGACTGTATATGCATTTCCAATTAATTAAATTTTTTTTTTTGCACGCGTCTCCATTTGATGTATACATACACGCAGTTATATACAGATAGTTACGCGCACACAGAGTCGCCTACATGTACGTGTACACACATAAATAAATACATACGCGCGAGCGTGTATTTATAGATAAATAAATATGCATGTATGCAGGCTCGCATAGACCAATGCATGGATGCATTCATGGTTAACGACACGATACATGCATACGAAAATGCATATGTATGTGACATGTATGTACACCTGTGGTAACGTGTATGCTACCTGCCACGTGACGATTACTATTGCAATTTACGATGTGTTTAATGCAGCGTGCAATTTTAATCCTCTCGCAGAATGTCTATTAACGGGTGGGTATGTGCATGTATGCACATACATGTGTGGTATAACAAGATCATACTCGGTCTTGCTACACATGCACGTATGTCCACATATTTTTCCGATCTTTTTCCCCTAACATTAACGTCCACCCCCCCCCCCCCCCCGGAATGGAATATGTGCATAAATATATATATATATAATATTATAAAGTATATACGAAAATATATGGATGCATATTGAGAATTGGCCGATTTATTGTAATCGATACCACATTTGTCAATGCGTTTCAATTTATACCGATATATGTATAAGAAATTTATAACAAATATATTAAAGTGGATCCAAAACTAGATACAAGTGCATGGAAGAGGCTTCTATTATTTTTAAAATAATGTATTAGGTTGTCCCATAAGTTCTTTCCGCGCCACGCTATGTATGACCTCGAGCTGGAGAGGAAGAAACTTATGGGACAACCTAATACTTTTTAAAAATATATTAAAAATAATTATATATATATTCATAAGAATATGTCACAATATTATATATCATAACAATAATAATTATAATTATAATATTCTATAATAATATGTTACAAATATATTTTTTTTTGACCTTTTAAAGAGCATCTTGTTACAAAAAAAAGTACAATGCTAGTCAAGCAAAAATAGATTTACAGAAGATACTTGGATTTTATTCTAAAACCTGATCAATCAAATCCTTTTAAATACTTAATTGGCACATTTCACCACAATAACATAGTCGGCACACTGGGGCTTTCCACCTACAAAAATGTATATCGCCTGGAGGCTGTTATTTTTTGTAACTTAAGAAATGTTGTACGATAATTATTAAAAATTATTTTAATGGATAGGTTCAATTGTCCAATAAAAGTATAATATTTCGTATGAACAACAAAATTATAGGATTTTCTTTCCGCAAAGATGCTTAACTCGAGCTGAGCTGTACTGGGGCGTCTCAGACCCCAATGGGTCAGCTACGGGTAAAATATCAATAACGATTCCTTGGAAATTGCACAATAGAATAGGAAATCCCGATTTTACCTGAAATTATGGCAACCGCTCGTTACACCCATTCTATTTCCACGCGCACACATACACACGTAGGATTTTTTTTAAACAGAAAGGGGTGGATCCGCAAAGGGAAAGCAGAGGGAGCAATTATAGGGAAAACCACGGTACATTGGTGGTTTCCAGTTTGAACGTAGCTGCTTGTAATAAACAACAGTTTTGTTTCCGTCGGCGGAAATATGGAACGAGATATTCCGCGATGATGATTACTGACCCATATCCTCACTGTTCTTCCAACAAAGCATCCCATTTCTGCATCTCCGCTTTTTTTTCGGATAGCGGAAGAAATGCATATTGTTGCTACAACCGCACTGGAACGTGAAAAAGAAATGCTGAAGCTTAGCTCACGTTCCCGTTACACTCACAATGCTACAATGCTACAAAACTGTGACGACGATAATAAAAAAGAAGAGGAGGAGGAGGAAGAAGAGGAAGAGGGCAAAGGAAGAACAGAGGGAAAAATCGGGAACAGTTTTCCTTCAGGTAATCTGCGTCAAGGATGAGAATGACTTTTACGCGGACGTAGTAATTTGTACCATACCGTAGCATACCTTTGATGGTAAAGGAAAGGGACGATGGGGCGAAACGGGAAGAAGATTAGACAGATGCTGCCACCTAATCTGGATTTACAATTAAAATTCAGGAAAAGTATAGCACGGGAAGCAAACCCTATTTACTACTATTATTATTGCATATTTATATTATTGGTAATTATTGAGAATCGGTATTATTAATGATACCAATTGTTAAAATATAGTAATTGCTATTTTTTATTATTGTGTTTATTATTTTTATTTCTATTTATTATTCGCATTTGTATTATTTATTTATTTATTTATTGAATTTTTACTGATATTATTATTGGTAAATTTTTGCACTTAATGTAAATGACATAAAGGTGCGAAAAACCATCATTGCTACAGCATTGTACTTTAGCAACGTATAGTATTGCGCTAATAGCAATAAACTATAGTATAGTACGAATTTTGTATCTAAGAAAAATATCGATGCTCGCGAAACGCAAAAACTTGAATTTCTCAAAATCGACTGATCACAAGGATTCCAAATTTTGGGCAAATGAAGGGCTTACACGCTGGAGCATAATTCAAAAAAAAGACACTTCAATTTTTCATTTTTCTCATTTTTTTAAGTCGACTGGTGCGATTGCCTCGAGGTTCGATTGACCCCCCTTTCTCCCCCGCTATTTTTCCGAAATGGAATGGAATTTTACCGCATAACGCAGTGAAATCTATAAACTACCCCTACGTATCGCACTCGCAGGCAAAATTTTCCATCCACGCGTTACCGTAACGCAGCAGAATTTACCGCCACTTCCTTTTTATGATCGACTTTTCATTGCCCTCAAATTCCAGCTTCGTCCAATTTTCTCCCCCATCGGAAACCACGGCATCGAATCTAGGGACAAAGGGGGCTCGAGTTTCGGCATTTTGGGGCAAAAGTTCGCGTACGACTCCGATTGTAATATATATGCAAATGAAGGGAACGTACGATATCGCAACAGGTACCTGCGTTAGTTTGCAATTGCAAGCGCGATTGATCGTAGATCGATCGTACCGGAAACCGGATGCGTCGAGCGATCGATGCGAGAAAGGCTCTCCAGTAAGCGCACGAGTAGCGGGAGACGACTCCGATTCTTCTGAATACAAATGAACCGATTGATGGGAAGGCGAGGGCCACTCGGGGAAAAATTGATGCTCAGATTTCTGGCGAACCAGGGGACGCGAACACCTGCGGTATCGGGGACTGACGATTCCTTTCTTCGACTGCAAGTGGTGCCTGAACGAATGGCGAATCGTGACCGGCCTTATAGCGAGAGTCGACTCGCACTTTCGTTCTCCTGGAGGAATAAAGGAGGAAGATAAGTTTACGTACTTGCGAGGAATCCTCTCGCTGTGTAGCCGCACGCGAGATGACGTCTGACATCGGATAATCCGTCTAGAAATCCGTGATAGCTTTCAGCTTAGACGCCGGGTAGCATCCGTGTTCGCTTTTTCCAGCGACAGTGGCGGTGATGGCAGTAACGCTCTCCGCAAAGTCTGGAGGCTGGCGTTCCAATAATCTTCCACTATCTTTAGGCACCTTTCGATCCTCGTCGATACGAAGAAATCTCGAGAGATCTCGCACCAACTCTAATCCTTCCCATCCACGTGTTTGCGGTATCATGTCTGGATTCTCCAGGGAGGCCCTCCAAGGTGGTGCATTTCGCCGTGCCGCCGCAACTTGACTGTACGATTACTTTATGAGGGGATATTACTTCGGATAAAAATAAGAAATGTAGAGTTTTCGTGCAATAAAGATGCTCAAATTGGTGCCCAATGGCCTCCAATGGGGCCCGAACGGCCTCCAATGGGCCTCAATAGCCCCCAGAGGCCCCCACATTGGGCCCCAAACGTATAAAAATTATATCGTATAAAAAAAAGAAATGTAGAGTTTTCGAGTAACAAAGATGCTCAAATTGGTGCCCAATGGCCCCCAATGGGGTCCGAACGGCCCCCAATGGACCTCAATAGCTCCCAAAGGCCCCCACATTGGGCCCCAAACGTATAAAAATCATATCATATAAAAAAAAAGAAATGTAGAGCTTTCGAGTAACAAAGATGCTCAAATTGGTGCGCAATGGCCCCCAATGGGGTCCGAACGGCCTCCAATGGGCCTCAATAGCCCCCAGAGGCCCCCACATTGGACCCCAAACGTATATAAATTATATTATAAATTATATTAAATCGGAATTGGATCAAAATAATTTTTTTATTAGAAACATAAAAGTTACAATAGAAAACAGTGAAAATAAAAACATAAATAAAAAAAATCACAAAAAAAAGTCGATAAAAAAATAAAGTTGGCTCAAGTATCGGGCAGCAGCGTCGTTTGTCGTCCATCCGGTCACATTTCTTCCTCGCCTTCGTCGCCACCTTCCGCGGAATCCATGCCAACTTCCTCGTAATCTTTCTCCAAAGCCGCCAAGTCCTCTCTGGCTTCGTTGAATTCGGTCTCGCTCATGTTCTCCGCCACGTACCTAATTTTTCGGGAATCGCGATGAAGTAGAAAAGAAAATCATTCCAGCAATTATCTCGCTATGACGCTCATTAACACTATGGCGTCCGGTGGCACCACGTTGGTGCCATGCGAAAACTATCTGGCAAGCGCCGCTGGCACCACGTTGGTGTCGTACACAAAAATCTGTACCGGCTCGAAACGAAAGAATCCCGATCGGACGTGCGTGAGACCATTTGTCAGTGAAGCTGATTCGAGCATAGAATCCGCTTCGTCCTATCGCATCTAGTGACTCCATTCGAATTGTCACGCACGCGGTGACAATCTGCACCTTCGAAATTTGAATCCTCGATTCGGGACTATTTCGCATTCGCTCAAAAGCGCGACTCTTACAACCTAGTATCGCGGGAAAGACGGAAACGAACGAACCAATGCACGAAGGCTCGTTTCTGGAACATGAGGTCGAACTTCCGGTTCAGGCTGATCCAAGCGTCAGCAATAGCGGTGGTGTTGGCCAACATAGCCACCGCACGGTGCACCCTCGCTAAATCTCCACCGGGAACCACAGTCGGCGGTTGGTAGTTGATGCCAACCTGGAGGTCAAGGTAAAAGTGCATCAGTTCATCGGTTCGTCGTCAGTTCACCCTGCGGTAACCGTCCCCTGCAGCGAATCCCAAATTTCAACGGATATATCTCGCCACCCCAGTGACCCAATTCGTAGTTTGACACGTTCCAAAGATTGCAGTCACACGATTCGCTCACCCAAACCTTGAACTCTCGATTTATAGCGTTCCAAGGCGAAAAGGGTAACGGTTGCGGGTGGAATGAAGCGGATTCGAGCGTAGTTTCCACTTTGCCCCGTCGAATCTAGTGACCCCATTCGCAATATGGCGCATTTTGAAAATTAGAATAGAGAAATTTGGATCTTCAAACTTCCAATTCTCAATTTGTAGCGTCATGAGCTCGAAAAAGTAACGATTGCGAGCGGAATGAAGTAAATTCGAGCTTACATTCCACTTTGCCCCGTCGAATCAAGTTACCCCATTCGCAACATGGCGCATTTTGAAAATTAGAATAGAGAAATTTGGATCTTCAAACTTCCAATTCTCAATTTGTAGCGTCATGAGCTCGAAAAAGTAACGATTTCGAGCGAAATGGAGCGCATTCGAGCGTAGTTTCCACTTTGCCCCGTCGAATCAAGTTACCCCATTCGCAATACGGCGCATTTTGAAAATTGGAATTTCAAAATCGAATCCTCAAACACCAGGTTCCCAATTTGCAATGTCTCGAGGCGGAAAGAGTCACTTTTCGCCCCAAAACCTGGGACCCCAGAAAATCGGCCGCCAAGAATCAGGGAAACCAATTACTTTGAACCCGGTGGGACACCAGTCGACGAACTGGATGGACCTCTTGGTCTTGATGGAGGCGATGGAGGCGTTGACGTCCTTCGGCACGACGTCGCCACGGTACAGCAGACAACAGGCCATGTATTTGCCTTTCCTCGGGTCGCACTTGACCATCTGGTTGGCCGGCTCGAAGCAGGCCGTGGTCAGCTCCATGACGGTCAGCTGCTCGTGGCAGGCCTTCTCGGCGGAGATGATCGGCGCGTAAGTGGCCAAGGGGAAGTGGATCCTCGGGTAGGGCACCAGGTTCGTCTGGAACTCCGTCAGATCCACGTTCAGGGCCCCGTCGAATCTCAGCGACGCCGTTATCGAGGACACTATCTGTCCGATCAAACGGTTCAGGTTCGTGTACGTGGGCCGCTCGATGTCCAAGCAGCGCCTGCAGATGTCGTAGATCGCCTCGTTGTCCACCAGGAAGGCGCAGTCCGAGTGCTCCAGCGTCGTGTGGGTCGTCAGGATGGCGTTGTAGGGTTCCACCACGGCCGTGGAGATCTGCGGCGACGGATAGATGGCGAACTCCAGTTTCGCCTTCTTCCCGTAATCCACCGACAGCCGTTCCATCAGCAACGACGTGAACCCCGAGCCCGTGCCGCCGCCGAACGCGTGGAAGATCAGGAACCCCTGCAAGCCGCTGCAAGTGTCCGCGGTTTTTCGGATCCGGTCCAGCACCAGGTCGATCAGCTCCTTCCCCAGCGTGAAGTGGCCACGGGCGTAGTTATTGGCGGCGTCTTCCTTCCCGGATACCAGCTGCTCCGGGTGGAACAGTTTCCGGTAGGTTCCGGTTCGCACTTCGTCTGGAAGAGAATGGGAAAGGAGAGGAATAGAGAGGAGAGGAGGAGGAGAGGAGGAGGAGGAGACGAGAGGAAAGGAAAGAATAGGAACCTATGACGGTGGGTTCGAGGTCCAGGAAGACGGCCCTTGGGACGAACTTGCCCCCGCCGGTTTCACTGAAGAACGTCTGGAAGCCATCGTCGTTGCTACCGACGCAGATCTCCTCCGGGAGCATCCCATCGGGCTGAATGCCATGTTCCAGGCAGTAAAGCTCCCAGCAGGCGTTGCCCATTTGAACGCCACCCTGGCCGATGTGGACCGACAGTACCTCGCGCTGGGACCGAAAGGGATGTGGATTTAGGGATGGTTGGATTTTTCTTCAGGGGTAGAAGGACTCTAGTGATTTATGTTTTCGTGGTTATAAGTGTTTTTATCGTAACGCTATGCCGTCCGGTGGCACCACGTTGGTGCCATGCGAAAACTATCGGGCAAGCGCCGGTGACACCACGTTGGTGTCGTACATAAAGATTTATACCGGCGCCAAACGAGAGAACCCCGATCGGACGTGCGGACGGTAATGTCTTAACGCGTCACCAGTTGTTCTAAACCAAAATTGGGCGTCGATGGTGGGACGTTATTTATATACCCAAGCCTAAATTGCAGCGATTTATCGAAAAGAAATTTTAAATTGCATTTCTCGGGGTGTAGATGTGAGAAGAAGCTGCGGAAAGTTCCAGGCCCCGAACGGAATGCGCAATGAAATGGAGGATATATGCCAGCGGATGGAGCACTGAAAGACCGAATGATTAATGAATGAGGAAGGAAGAAACGGAGAAGCGGCTGAAGAGAGAGAGAGAGAGAGAGAGAGAGACAGAGAGAGACAGAGAGACAGGGAAGAGTGGAAATCCGTGGCTGGTTGACCAAAAACTCACTAAGAAGGATCATTCTGGTTGCGAGGTAATGAATTATTTATACGTCTACCGTGGCTCCTAGGCCACCGCACCGGAAGTCATTTTGTTCTACGAACTGCGTTATATAACTATATATATACGCTCCTGCGGCACGGGGAGGAGGCACGACTTTTGGAAGTAACTCCGCCATAAGTGAAATAAGTTTCCCCGCGAGAGAAGAGAAAGAAATGGTGGCTTTTTCGGATTACCATGTTGATGTGCCGGACGAATTGCTTTGACCTTGGGATGGACGAACGACGACGATATGAACGTCGATGGCTGAAGGTAAGCCGGAACCAACTGATAACCGCAAATAAAAAACATGAAAATAAGTAAACAAACAAAAATACGCGTTTGGAACAAATGAAAGAGTCTCGTCGCTATCGTTACTCGCTAATCTCCCCCCCGATGGCGCGCAAGCCTTTCTGTCGAATCCGTAACAATGAGCCTTAATTACCCCCGTGTTTTTCCGGTACCTCGGAATTATTGTTATTCCAAGGATGTACCGGTTGTACCTCACTGCAAGCGGTAATTCGTATTCCAGGCGTTTGTTGGCAGTATTAGACACGTTATTACTCCCCGCCCGCCCTCCTCGCCCCCCCTCTTTCTCGTTCTATCTTCCTTGAACTATAGCCACCTCTCCGTCTTTCCCTACATATCTTCATCTCGCCTGCTTCTCCCTCTCCTTCGCTGCATTTCCCTATCTCTCTCTCTCTAAGTATCTCTGTCTCTGTCTCCTGCTCTAACCTACCCCTAGGTCTGCCCCTCCGTATTTCTATCGAACCGTCTCTATCTTGAAATCTCCCATTGTCTCTCTCCGTCTCTCTCTCTCTTTTCTATTTCTATTTTTGCCGATCGTTCGCTCTGTCTCTCTCTAATTAGCTCTATATATTTCTCTCTCTGACTGACTGTCTTTCTTCAATTACCTCCATCTCTATCTAATTCTCTCTCTCTTTCCCTTATTATTTTTGTCTCTATCTCTATCTCTAACCTATAATCGTATCTCTGACCGTCCTTTATTTCTATCGAACCGTCTCTATCTTGATATATCTCTGTCTCCCTCTCCCCTCTCTCTCTTTCCCTCTCTCTCTCTCTAATGATCTTTCCCTCTCTCTTTCTCTCTACCTCGGTCCCTTGCTGCATCTATTTATCTAACAATCTCCATCACCCTTCTGCCCTCTTTATCATGTTTTAAAGGGATAGTAGGTACACCTATTGACAACTCCTGGCATGTACTTCTCGTAAAGTACTGTAACCTAACTGCAGTCAGTCTAAAGCACCGTGGCAGCAGCAGCAGCAGCAGCAGTAGCACTAGCAGTAGCAGTAAAAGCAGTGTTGGAGCAGGCTGGCATCGTACAGCTCATAAAATACCTACCTACCTTCCTTTCCTTTCCTCATGAATCTCATGAATTTCATGTATTATATTTAAACTTCCTTGTTTTCGATTCCCCCTCCCCCTTCATTGCAAACGCTAAAGTTAAAAACTACCCCTCGAATATCACAACAAGGTTTCCCCTCTCTCTCTCTCTCTCTCTTTCGCCTCTATGCACTTTCATAGAAACAGTAGCAAGCTAACTAGCGCCTAATGCACAATTGCACATTACTCGCTGTTTAAATA
Source organism: Gasteruption jaculator (assembly GCA_949825005.1). Taxonomy (NCBI): domain Eukaryota; kingdom Metazoa; phylum Arthropoda; class Insecta; order Hymenoptera; family Gasteruptiidae; genus Gasteruption; species Gasteruption jaculator. The sequence continues at coordinate 3,507,770 of OX463768.1, forward strand.
TCGTTCTCTCTCTCTCTCTCTCTCCACTCCAACTAACCCTATCTCTCTATACGTGTCCCTCTCTATCTTCATTTAGATGCCGATACGCATCGAGTGGACGTTTATCATGTTTTAGTAACTTACCATGTTTGCTGGGGTTGCTTGCAGAAATTCAAATATGTATAATAATAACAATGAAAGCTCCACTTGCTTCCTCATCCCCGGATACTCACTTTTCCGGGCAGTGATAAATGAGTTGAGTTACCCTGCGAAGAAACGCTAATATAATAACACGCTTTTGCTGCCACTCACCTCTTCCTGTATTATCCACTCCTGATACCCGCGAGCCGAAAATTTCGAAATCCACGGAGGGTCGTTTCCTCGAACCTTCGCATTGTAATGTCCATAGTCGGTAAGGTAGGTATCGTGAATGTACTCATAACCTGGAAAACGCGAAACCTGTCTGTAGGTATTGCAGATTGAGCTTAAGCGCGTCAGTTAGTTCGCTTTTATTCCGCGGCGTTTGAGTTGCAGTTAAGAAAATTCCGCTTTTATCGACTTGCCGCGCATTCCAACTACGAACTTATTTATTGTCCTTCATATTGAATATTTTTTTACTTCAAGGAAAAAAATGGTATTTTAAATGTGTAACAATTATATGATAAAAACTAAATTGTTTAAACAAAGAAAAATATTCATAAACAAGCTAATTGTTAGCAGTGGCTCTCAAAAAAATTCGAACTATCCATTACAAATTTTGAAATTGAAATTGAATAAAATATTAAATATTTACTTTTCTAAATATTGGAATATTCTACTAATTCTCGTATTTATTATTATTATTATTATTATTATTATTATTACCACTACACTACCACACCACCACTACTATTACTACTACTGCTACTACTACTACTACTATTATTATTATTATTATTATCATTATCACGTTCTATGCCACGTGGGCCACATACGACCCACGCCGAAATTCCTATTCGGACCATTTGTCGCGCGTTAATTAAATAATTTGCTGAATTAACACTAAAGAAAAGGGAGATTCACAGAAAACGCAATAATTTTTTTTTAGTTATTACAGGCTTTGTTTTATTGTGTAGAACAGCCAACGAAATCAGCTGTAAGAATTATTTATATTACATATGTATAAATTTGTATTCGGCATTGTCTTTACAACTATTAGTTTATTCCTTTTTCAAAAGTTTCATCGGAGGAAGAAAGCTCCTCGCGATTTTCACACTCGCTAAACTCAAACGATCGTTTCCCGCAAAACATAAACACCCACGCTGCGAAGGATAGCAAAAAATCGGGGCGATAAGAATCGGAAAAGTGAAAAATCGAATCCCACATCTCTGGAAAAAGGAGGGAAAGAAACAAAACGGAAAGAGAAACTCAAAAGAGATACAAAAAAAGAAAAATATCGTCATCATTCTTTCCTTACAAATACGAACTTTTGTGTCTCTTTCTCTCTTCTCTCTTTTTCACTCTTTATCGGAACTTTTCTTTCCACTATATCCGGTGTCTATTTTAAAAAAAAAAGGACGCACAATTTGAATTTGATTTCTCGAGTACCCATAATCCCATTTGCTCTCTATAAAACGTTTCCTCTCCTCGCATTCACGCACACGAAAAGATTGGCATTCAAACGACTCTTTGTTTCCTCTCATTACTCCTCATTACCTAGATATATCTATATATGTATATATAAAAAAAAGAAAATTCCACCCAACTTCATTTATTTCCTCTCGTTATTTTCTTTTACATTTTTTTTTTCATCATTTTTTTCTTCTTCACGGATTGGCAGTTTTAAATCTGCCTCTCGCTGGACTAGAAATTTCACTACTGCTTTTTTCTTTTCTTTGTATTTTTTTTTCCTTCGAGTAATTGTCATTTAAATTTCCTTCATTTATTGCATAATTATCCTCTTTTTTTTCCACTTCGAATAAAAACCGTTTTTTTTTCTCATCAGTTTTTCTTTTTCTTCGTCAACTTTGAAAAATTCACATTTCGCTTTCCCTCTCAAACCCTCTATCGTTCAACGACAGATTTCCCTTGAAACAATCATTTTCTCGGAACCGAGAAAAATAAAAACACTCGTTTTTCGCCCACTTTTTCATCTTTTGTTCACTCGTCTTTGGACTCAAAGCAGAACTTTTTGGATTGAGAAAAGTTTAACTGAAGAGTTTAAGAGATTGAACTGAAACAAAAATTTGATCGTCTTTTTATTCGAAAGCAATGTCATTTTTTTTTAAAAAAAAGGGTATCTTTTTCGTTCTTTGGTAAAGCTTTTCTTTTTTAAAAAAAAAGAGGAATAGAGCAGTTTATTTAATTATCCAAAGTTATGATGGTCAATAAAAAAAAAAAGAAGTTACGGAAAAGAGAAAATATTATGTTTTCTTGTAAATAAGGCTGCGTTGGTTTTCTATGCGTTATTAGTTAATAGCAATAATAATAATAATGATAATAATGATGATAATAATAATAATAAAGATACGTTACTAAAAAAAGAAGTTATTCCTTCCTAAAATGAACAATTCTAATGACAAGCACAATAATGATGAAGATGATAATAAAAATAATAATAATAATAATAATAATATTAATAATTAATTAACTAACACGTCCAAGAAAATTCATGACGAAAATAGAACCTTTTTGTTACGCATCCGTGTTCCCGTTCTTTCATATTTTTTTTTTGTATACTTCTCCAGTAATATTCGATTAAAAAAAAGGAATTGAAAGTCAAGAAAATCCTAATAAAAAGCTTATTATTAATAATAGCGATAATGATGATGATAATAATAATTATACATATATAAAAAAACACCGATACCTCGAGATAGAGAAAGTATTTTCCATTTCTTTCTATTCGTCACTACTTTTTTTTTCTTTTGTTCATATCGGAAAAATCGAAAGTTAGTGTCCGCATGCAGCTTCTTCGCTTTACAAAGTTCGATTCTATATCAAAAAAAGTCTTTTTTTCATGTTAAATATTATAAGTTAGTTCTTCTCTATTTAATTACTTTTTTTTCTCACGCACTGTTCGAGTTCGCAACGAGAATCATCGAAAAGGGCTCGAAAAATAATCAGGACCTTGGGGGGGGAAAATAAAATTCGAAAATCAAGATTTAAAACGTTGGATCTGAAATTTCGCCCTTTTTTGTTTGTTAAAAATCGTTGCAAACTCCAACGGCACATTTTCGCTCGTTTGCTTACTCAGCGGAAGTTTGGAAGGTTCTACTACTGGAACCCAGCAGAAATTTCTACAAGAGCGTTTAAAGAGAACCGTTTTTCTTTGTCTTTCGAGTAAACTTTACCAAGTATTTTATCGCTTTTTAATTATTATTATGCTTTACAGGAACGTTTGAAATTTTAGCCGGGTCAGAATTACGCGGTTCTCAGTGTGTCGTTTTCAGTTTTTCTTTATGAGGCAGTGTACGGATTTTACGCCTGGAAGCACGAATTTTTTTTTTTTCAAGAATTTCTCCCAACAAGATTCATTCCAGTATTTTTTTTCTTTCTAGGTAACATAATTAATTGACTTCCTAAACTCTCCCATTTTCTTTTCCCACTTCGCATTCCTCTTTTCCATTTTCAATTATTCGTCTTTAACGTCAGTCTTAATAAAATCCAACTTTCCATTCGTTCGAATTCCACGAATTCCTCCGTTTTTCTTCGAATTCACAATTTGGCAACCCAAATACTGGAAAAACAGAAGCCCAATTAACGTTCTCCAATGCAGAAACAATTCTCTCCGTGACTTTTCGATACCTTCGATCGACTGCCTTGGATTTCCCCCGAAATTCTCGAACTTTAACAAAATCTTTCCCTTTTTTTTCGCGGATTCCAATGCCCTCTTCTTTCCTTAAAGTAACGCGAACGAACGAGAATTCTGTTACAGGTATATTCGGCTTATTTATGTATTTGCAAATTTGAGCTTTCCTCTCACCTCGTTACTTTTGACAAATTCAGTATCCGAATTCCTGGAGTCTCGCGATATTTTCTTTCGCGTCACCTTAAAACCAAAATTTGCTCTCCTTCTTGGAAAGAGCGAAAGCAAAGAAAAATTCGTCAACGCCTCGCCGCCGCCTAAACCTCGTAGATCGACATGAACCCTTCCCGAAATCCCCGTTCGCACGTGGCTCGCGTGGCCTGAGTCTTTGATAAACCATTTCGAAGCTCATTTCAAGACCTATAAATACGAATAACGTCTCTAATGGGCGCTCGACAGAGCGGGCAGTGTCCGCCACCCTTTCCTCGCCATTGCTGGATGGCACATGTATAACACATACACATATGACCGCACATGTACAGTACACTGTCGATATTCCGCTCGTAGCATATCGAACATTCGCTGGGTTGGCCCGGGGTGGGCTGCAGGCCTTCGCTCCACTCTTGGAGGTGAGACGAGGCTCCCCCGCCGACGGTTTGCGACGTCAGGGTGCCGTCGAGGCTCTGGTAGGACACCGGGTCGACGTACGTCGACGAGCCGATGCTCGCCATGGTCCCGGTCCCCAAGGGCGGGGAGCTCTGCCTGGAGGAGTTGCTGGAGGACGCCGCGGTCTGCAGGATCGACGTCAGGTGCACCGACGTGCCCGTGGAGTTCCTGTGGCCCGACGAGGCGTAGATCGGATGCGGAGCCGGCTGGTGAACGGACGAGGGCTCCGGCGGAGACGGCGGGTAATTCTGCGGCGGCAGATTCACCACCAGAACCGTGCCGCCGCCCACGGCCGGCTTGAACTGCACCACCTCCGAGAATCTCGATAACTCGGTGGCCGCGTTGTTGTGGTTCGACTGTTGCTGCAGTTGCTGCTGTTGCTGATTGGAAATCAGCGTCACCGGCGAGGGGTTGCACTGACGCTGCTGTTGTTGCTGCTGCTGCTGCTGCTGCTGCTGCTGCTGCCGGGTGGGCGAGGTCGGTCTGCTGGCGAGAACCCGCACCCTCTGCGTGCTGCCGTAGACGTCGACGAAGGCCCACAGCTGCAGGCTCTGGTCCACGTGCATCACGACGTTCGGCGTGCCGCCGTTCTTGCTCATCTGCACCTCGCCGTAGTGCGTCACGGTGAAGGCTATCTCGTCGCCCGGTTGCGGGGACGACGCCACGTCCTTCGACACCACCCAGTATTCCGGTCGGTCCAGCAGGAGGTCGCTGTCGTCGGGCAGGTCCTCGGCGGTGAGCCTCGAGGGGTCGCAGGAGGTCAATCCCAGGGCCAGGGCGCCCACGTACATGGGTTCCGTGGCCAGGATCTGGATGACTAGTCGCTCCCCGAGCACCAGGGGTCTCCCGGTGAAGGCGTAGCCGTGACAGAACTCCGTATCGCTCCTGGTGGCCACGCATTGCTGGTTGCTGAAGCGAATGTTCCTCCCTCGGACTCTGAAAAAGGCGAGACAGGGTGTTATTTTTTGTTTTCTTTCAACGATACCGGGGGTGTCGGAAAACTCAAAGACACCGAGTTTTTGTTATTTTGGTCTTGAGGGGAGTGACATTGGTTGGCACTCGAGAGAAAGGGACAACTTACGGGTGAAACGGTAAAGGCGTGAAGAGCACACCCAGGGGCTGGAACCTCAGGCCCGGAAGGTCGATGTCCGGCTCGTGGTGGATGGACATGTTCTGCATGGACGGCACGATGATCCTCTCGACGTCCCTGCCGGCGTTGCTGGCGTCGTCCATGGCGGAGTGTCTGCTGTGCTGCGCGTTGTCCTCGTTGCTGTGCTCGGCACCCCGACGGATGTTGTTGAAGTGCTGCCGGTTGGGGTCGACGAACTCGATGGCGGTGCTGTTGCCGTAGACGTCGATGATGGCCCACAATTGGCCCCGAGTCTCGACCCCGCTGAAGAAGAGGCCCTTCTCCTCGCCATTCACGCCGAAGTGCACGTCGCCGGCGGACGTGACGTAGAAGAACAGCACCCTATCGCGCTCGGCGAATCTCTCGGCCAGGGCTTTCGCCCAGTAGCCGGGTTTGTTGGTCAGGTCCGGGCAAGCGTATCGCGGCAATCCGCTGCGTAGGTTCACCGGGTCGTTGCTGGTGAAGCCGAACCTTATGACTCCGCTCCAGTTGTCGGAAAGCTCCAGAAACTTGACGCATACCTGGAATAGGAATTCAATGAGGAAATTAGTCGTCTGTATTTTTTTTAAAGCCGATGCATGTGCAAGGTTTGGGTTTGGCCCCAGGGTTTTGGAGAAATGTATTATAGGAGTGCGATTTTTGTAACGATGCAGATGGGGAGTTTTTGCAAAGATGCGATGTGGAGTTTTGAATTTAAAAAAATGCTGTTTAAGGTAAAGGTAGCAGTAGTTGACCATGTACCAGTAGTTGACCATTTTCTAAAAAATCATAAAAAATAAGATTTTTATAAGATGTGCACTTTCATCAAAATAAAAACATCACGTCTTATAAAAATCTTATTTTTTATGGTTTTTTAGAAAATGATCAACTACTGGTAGATTTCGTTTCATAGAATTTCGAAATTCCGTGAAATTTCCAATGGTCACACGAAATCTCCAAATTGGGTATCGGGCGAAAATGAAATTCAAAGACGAAATCAGACAAGGTCCATTCTTTGACTCGAAACCGATATCAACCCACGCGTGGATAATCTATAATTCGATTCCGCTTCTGGCTCCTACATTTATTGCTTTTATTCGATACCGCCTCTTTTCATGCGCAGGTATTACCGATCCGAGAAAGAAAACAAAAAACACGTTTCCTTCATAAACGAAATTTCTTTCGTGTTTTGCCTATTTCCAGGCATTCGCATCTGGACGCACAAAAAACGAGACCTTTTCAACCCACATAAAGATCAAATCGTAGGCGATGGAGACATTCAGGGTCGAGCTTCGATTCGACCATAAAATGAAAGTATACCGATAGATCGGAATATGGGCAAAAGGTCCTCATTTATATGTAGAATTTTGCCGGTTCTCTTCCTCGAAATTACAATTTTTAGCTGAAGCCAAATTTGGAGATTTCTTACGTCGCCTCTGGAATTTCGAAATTCCGTGGAACTTCTTTGGAAATTTTCAGAAAATTATTAATTTTTCTTTTTTTACACTATGCCGTCCGGTGGCACCACGTTGGTGCCATGCGAAAACTATCGGGCAAGCGCCGGTGGCACCACGTTGGTGTCGTAGATAAAGATTTATACCGGCTGAAAGATACATTTTTTTTGTTGGAAACAACCAATCTCCATTTTAAAAATTTTTTTAAAAGGTTGAAAATTTTCTTTTTTTGTAATTCAAAATTTAGTGGATACCCAATTTGGAGATTGGATCCTCGCAATTTAATGGATTTTCACCCTTTGGAAATAATTCCAGTGGAAAGGGTAAGAAGAAATCCCGGACTTTCCTGCAAGGTTCTCAAATTTCGAAACGGTTCGGTTACAACAACTGCAGTTGCAGCCGGTTCGGCTTACGTTGGCGAGTGGATTTTCAGTTGCGTGACTCTCAATGAAATTAAGTAGATCCGTACGTAGATACTAGATTTTACGAGGATGTATAATTAGAGTGGAATGTATTCGAGGGAAAGAGATAATAGTGGGATGAAGTTGCAGAAGATGGATGCTTTACCTTCTCTCCAACGCGAACTGGTCTCGCACTGAAGGTAACTCCCTTGCAGAAGCTCTCGTGTCTTCTGGCAATGGTACCGCCGTTGCACAATCTTATGTTATCACCGTGAACTTGATGGAACGTTAACGGCGGCAGGTTGTTGGTCCCGGCACTCGAGGATCTCGGTGCTGTAACAAACAAGTGAAAATGAGGTTATTTGGCTGACCACTTTATATTCGCTGCAATATTTCCTTTTGGAATTTTTTCGGAATTTTATTTCAAAGAAATGTCAAATATAATGTATAAAATAAAATTCACTTCTAGTGATTTCTGGTGATTTTTCCCGTGACGAGGGTACGAAGATAAAATAAATGCCCTTTTTTGGTAATTAGAGGGGAACTATGGCGGGGTTGGATCGCGAATTAGGAGTTCAGGAAACTGATTTTCGATCGGGTATTCCCAATGAGGATTTTCCAGCTCCAGGATTGGAATTTCCCGAAACTTGGGAACTCCAAAGTAGTATTCGGCGGAGAGGCCGAATTTGAGAAAATCATAAAAATCTGCAATTTGGATTTTCTTCCAAATTTGCAATTTTGATGTTTTGATTTTTGGAATTCCAAAATTCTCAAATTTCAGACGTTTCAAAAAATAAAAATGTTTTTTTTTATACATTTTTTTATATACATTTCTATATATTTTGTTCGTTGTGTATTTTTCTACATTTTGTTTAATTGTATCTGTATTTGCAGCGTTTCAGCTTTACCAAAAAACTCTTATTAACCCTTTGACTGCTAAAGGCGTATATATACGCTTTGACAAGTTCATCAATATATATACGAAAGGCGCATACATGCGCCCTTAATGACCGACATCCGAATATTGCCGCATATATTGATAGTTTCGTGCAAGAGTAAGCCGCACTCGAAGGGTTAATTTTCATCTTCAATTTATAAAAAAAAAACGAAAATTTGGTAAAGAATTTAATAAATAAAATTGAGTATTAAAAAAAATTCTCGAAATCCACCTTTGACCCCTCGTCGAATCCTTTCGATTTTTCCACACGGATACTTCATTTCCGTTTTTTTGCGTCAAATGAAAAGGCGAATTTTCTTCAGAAATCCTCCCCAATCCTTAACTACCCTCTCTCCTTATGGAGGCTGGTACAAAAGTCAACAATCGATTCCAAGTTCCTCCAAATCACCACAACAACAACAATAACAACAACAATAACAACAACAGTAACAACAAAAATAAGAGAAAAAAAAATGCCACGGTTACTATTTGGCTTCAAAATTGCCGATTTTGTCAAACAAAGAGATAAGAGACCACTAGGCTGATACCGAAGGAAGGAGGCTGCCGGTACGATCGTTGGATCGTTACTGGAGGTATCGATACGTCACCGAAGCGTAGAACCGCCTGCCTCCTCCTGTTCTCTGGCTATGCGTAAAATATATTCGCTCATTTTTCCTCGGCTGTTAAAGGAACGGAAACCGCATGGAGCCTAAGCGGAAGTGCGAAAGAGGGACAACTTCGTGTTGGTAATATCGGATACATGTACGTGCAAAGATATCATCCTCATAAGGAAACCCCAACGGCGATACGCTTTCTTCGCAACGGATACGTCAAAACCACGTGAACAATGCTCGAACAACAGTCAAGAGTACGTGCAACGAAAGAGGAAAGAAAGAGGAGAACGAGCGGTGGAAAAAAAAAGGATGAGAGAGAAAACAGGAGAATCGTCTCATCGAAAAGGCTTCACCGGATGGCTCCCATCCTTTTCATTCATTTCCTGGTGAAATAATGCGCGATTCATTTTCATGCAAATTCGGCCGTTTAACTTCTCTCCTCGCGTTCAGCGTTTCTTAAAACCAATATCCAATTTTCGGCAAAAAAAAAAGAACGCGGGAAAAAAGATGAAGCCTCCAATTATTTCACTTTTAGTTGACTCAATCATGAAAATAGCGACAATAGCAATAAACGTAGTTGGAATTACGGGAAATATATTGTTGGCGCCATTTTTAACTAATTTTTTTTTTTTCAATGAAGGATCTTTTCCCCTGGCGAATTCAGATTTGTTGTGAAAAAATCGAAATTTCGAAAAAAAAATTCTAGAAAAATTATCCGTAAGTGTAATCGCGAATTTTTTGTAATTTTGTGTCAAAAAAAAAAATTTGAAAATGCAAGTTTCGAAATATATTGAAATTCGAGTTTAGGATTTTTTATCTAAAAATTCAGGTGTTTCCAAAAAAAAAAAAAATTACGAATGCTTGAGTCTCGAAAAAAATGCTAATCGAAATTTCTAATTTTATAGGAAACCCAAATTTTTCGAAATCAATGTCAAGAGGAAAACGGTCTTTTGGGAACTTTGTAACTAGAATTATGAATTTTTCGAAATTTGCAATTTGCAAATGAAGAGAAAGAAGGATATTAAACCTGAAAATATTCAACAAATATCAATATTACAGCTTAACATTACTTTAAAAAATCGAAATACCGTTGAATCCCCCCACTTTATCCCACCAAATTAGCGATTAATCCTTGTTAACTACTAATAAGTGATTAATGAAGCGATTGAGAAAACAATAATCCATAGACATGCATCAGGGGAGTCGATCGGTCGATTCCCACGCTCCAAATACAGGTTCTGGTATGAAAAATACTGGCAGTCGACTAGACAAGTTATCCTTTCAACTTCATTGTAATTTCTAATATCCTTCTCGCGTATTTTCTCGCATCGCTTATTTTATGCGTTTATCGTCTAATCTCGCCTTTTCCTGCCCACTCGCTTGTCTTCGAGTCTTCCCTTTGTTGGGAGATGCATCATCGAAATTCTCCAGGAAACTCGATATCCAGTTGGTCAATCCGGAATAATGGAATTGCATTTTTTTACTTTCGTTCGACCTCCGGGACCATTTTTCCCGCGGAATGCAGGTAAATCCTCTCGAAACTCGAGTCTCGCGGAAAAAGAAGGAAACGGGAAGCAAATTTTACCACTTAATTACTATCGCTAATTTATAATAATTATTGTAATACATTTTTTTTTTTAATTTTCTGAGGAAAAAAAATTCAATTTTGTTGTATCAAATATAATAAATAATATTAAATATAATTTTGTTATATTAGTATGTTAAAAAAAGTGAAATAGTAAATATCAACATTATACAAATTTTATAAAAATAATTCTAAGGCAAATTTTGTTTTTCAAATGCGAAATTACGCTGTAATCTTTGTCTACATCGCCAAATATTTAAATTTTGTTTTTATTTCGTTAAAGTAAAAGTTGTTATAAAACGACGAAATTCCGTTACACTGCCGTATTTTTCCCTAACAAAGATATTCAGAAATTTCCTGTTTCCGAGAGAAGGATGACAAAAATTATAGTTCGAGATAATAAAAAAGGAGGAGATTTGAACTATGATGAGCGAAAGAGTCACGGTTTGTTCGTTCTCCTGCTCGGCCACAAGAACGATATGACTTCACTTCAATTGAGAGAGAAAGAGAGAAGGAGAGAGTAGGTGAAGTAAGTAACCTGAGAGAGAGAGAGAGAGAGAGAAAGAAAGAGAGAGAGTAGGTAAAATAAGTAACGTCATAAGATTCATTCCCACGGCTAACGTACAGATAGATACAGCAAAAGATGTAAGAGAGTTCAAGTATACAAGAGATGGAAGGTAACATGGTACAGAAGTATATTTAGATACAAATGCTGCTGCACCTTCGCACCGAAAGAACAACTTATAAACATGATTATCAGAAGGGAAGTTTCTAGGAACTCGGAGAGATCCTTTCCAGCAGCAAACGCGACGATCCCGAAAATCCTTGAATTCATTATTTTTTGGTTTATACTTTTTATTCCATTATGTTTATATATTTTTGCTACGTTTTTTTATTTATATATATTATTTATACCTATTTTTTTACTTATATTTTATTTTCGTTTTATACATTTAAATATTTTTTTCAGAGATTTTTCGTACTTTCGTAGATGGAATTGGGACCCCGAAGAATTTTTCGAAATTCTAAAATTCATATTTATTTTCGTTGAATAACAATCCACTGTTTTTGAGGGCTGTTAAAAATATATCGATCTCCAAAGGGATCGAATTTAGATCATCTTATTTTTAGTTCCACAAAAAGCTTTCGAAATTCCACTAAAGTAACTCAAAGATTTTATTGACGATAATTTCTTTATATATGTTTTTTATTTCGATGATTTTTTTTCCTTCCATTTTTTCCATAGTAATGTAATAATTTTTTGTGTAACCAAAATCTATTATTTATTGTTTAATATTAGTCTCAAAGGCAGTAAATTTCAAATAATAATAATAGCAAATTTTATATTAAAATTCATTCGGTGTCCAGCTTGGCTACAATTCCTAGACAAAAATTGTCAAACTCAGGAACATTTCCACCGCAAACTTTTTGCAATCACCTTCGGGCTGCACAAACAACAAACGAAATTCGCAAACAGCTTCGAGCATAACTGAATCGCGTGGGAATTCCCCGACAAACAATCATCGTTTCCTAACCTTCGCTCACAGATAAAAACCAGGGAAGTACCTGTTTATGCGAATTCTACAAAAAAAAAAAAGAACCGGGTCGACTCGAAAGACTCGAAGATATCGTAACTTCATCCCATTGTAAATCCCACGACAAGAAATATTGCGTTTAATTGCAATTTCTACGGATTCGACATCCAAGGATGATCGAAGGATCATCGACCAACGAATTCAGGATATTCTTGTTGCTGAGATTACGCGAGGGAACGCGAATTTCTCGGATCCAATTTCCTCGAAATAAAAGACTAAGAAAAGAAAACTCAAATTCGGGATTTTTCAAACGTATGGGGAAAGTCCGAATCGTTTATAGAACCATCAATTTCTGAGAAACGAAAGTATAGGATGAAAATGAATTTCTAAAATGACGTAGAAAAATTATAGACAATTATAGAACAATTTCAAAAATTAATAATAATGAATGTTTTTGAAACTAACGTATAAAATAATAAATGCAAATTGCATTTAATTCCGAGTTTTTTTTTTACGAGAATTTACTGTTTCTCTAGTTAACGTCACTATTTTTTATTCCGGACGCATATTTGTTATTTTCAGTAGCAATTGCGACGATTCCTATTTTTCCAGTGTATGGCGAAAGTCTGACACAGCCTTGAGAGACTGCGAAACCTTTGCGAGACTTTCGTCTCTTCATACCCTGGCAGCTTCGACGGGATTCGAATTCCTGATGACTTTGTTGTTGTTGTTGTTGTTGTTGTTGTTGTTGTTTCTGTCTGTACGGATGAAAGTTTAATAATAATTGATCGCAATAGTGCTGAATGGCGCTCGACTCAATCGTTCGCCATTCGCCTGGTAATCTCGTGGGAAACTTGTGACATACATTTGCACGGAAGTTTATAGTTGAACAACTGCGAACAGCATTAAGGCGAATTGCCGTAACTTTGTACATACTTATGTACACATACACATTCATGTATATACATATACATACAATATGTGCCATCTTGTGTCATTAACACAGCCGTAGCCGGTGGCACCACGTTGGTGCTACGCGAAAAGTATCGGGCAAGCGCCGGTGGCACCACGTTGGTGCCACGCGAAAACTATCGGGCAAACGCCGGTGGCACCACGTTGGTGTCGTACACAAAAATTTATACCGGCGCCAAATGAAAGAATCTCGATCAGAAGTGGTGAGAAAGACGAAGTTTCCATCTCCGTCTCTCTTTCGTGTCAAAACAAATTTTTGTTTTCAAGTTTCGAAAAAAGGAATGGAAGATGTATGGCGCGAGTCATACCCCGGGAGACTCCACGGGAAGTCGCCGGTCTGCGAATTCCGTCAGTTTCGAGTGATTTCGTGCAGAGGAAACGCGAGGGATCGTAAAAAGCGACGGAGGAGCTGGCGCTTTTGCATCGGCGTTTTACACTCGGTTACATCCACGGCGTAAAAACTGATTGATCGTCGGGTTACTGGAACTATCCGATACCGAAGGAGCGAGCGACTGCTGCTGCTGTTTGTTGGTGGAAGCATCGCTGCCGCAAGGGCGCGAGTCCGCTGCGAGGCGTCTTCCTTACGCCTTTCTCGCAGCGAGGGAGCCCGAGATGTATACATCTCGTGCAAGACGACACAGATCTCGTTTTCCCACGCCCGCGGTGTGATCTTTTAACCATCCCGGCCGATCTTTCCTTCTGCCAGACTCCAAGTCATAGAAAAGTGAGCGACTCACTCACTGACTCTCGGCTTCTCTTTTTTTTTTCTCTAGTGTTTTTAATATCAAATTATACCAGCCTCTCTCATTATCTTCCATCTCGCTATCCTCGTCATTAGCATTATCCGTCATCGTCATCATCATTGTGATTATCATCATCCTAATTGTTAATAATAAAAACATCATTATCATTGATAATGATAATATCATCGTTTTCATTGATAATGACAGTGATGTCACTGGCATTGCTAGTGATAATAATATTGTCATCATTATCAGCACTGTCATCACTGTCATTAATAATTAATAATTAATAATAATAACAATCATAATAATAATAATAATAATTGTAATAGTAAAAATAATTTATTATTATCATTATCATTATCATTATTATTATTATTATTACTACTACTACTATTATAAGCACTATCCCCATTGCCAATAATAATAATAATAATAATAATAATAATAATAATAGTAAGAATAGTAAAAATAATGTAATTATTGTTGTAATTATCATCACCATGATTAAAATAATCCTACTCATTAACACCATCCCTATTCTTATTGTTATAGTTATCGTGATTGTTGATAATTGCAATTAACGCAAACATTATCGTTATCACTTTCCCAATCGTTATCGCGAAAGCGCTGCAACGAGTACTTACTCGTACTCTTGAAAAGTGCATGAATCGAGAAGGTCTCTCTCTTTGAACGAGGCGATGCATGTGGGTTATGCAACACCGATGCACTCCTGGTGGAAACTATAAATATATACACCCCAAAGTAGCAGTAAATTCCTCGGCTGGTTATTTTTACTATACCTATATGCGTAAAACGGTCCTTCCCAAGAAACTTCAACGCGCTGCGAACACTTACGCAATACCGTACCGGCGTAGAAATCAAAGTATGGCGAAAGTCCATATATCAACAAGGGGTACAAGGGATCTGTTCGGTATGGACTTTTCCTGTACAATTTCGACGATATCTCGGTCTCTTCGCCACTTTTCTTCTTCCTTTCTTTCCATTTTCTGTTTGTTCGTCGCTTCCTTAGGCGGGTTGTGGCTTTTCAAGCCACAGCCGTGGAGGCCAAAGGTCCGCGTTAATTAAATACCACGATTTCATACATATATGCGAGAGGAAAGTTTCAACGCGTGTCAAGATTTTTTCGTGGTTTTCAGCTTTGATAAATAAATTGTGGGAGGAATTTTCTGTGACTAATAGGAATTTTTTCCGCTTGTGTTTGTGTTATTTATATTTTTAATATTTTATTATATTTTATTTATCTATTTTTTTATTTTTATTTATTTATTTATTTATTAATATTTTTATTTTATTATTATTATTATTATTATTATTATTATTATTATTGTTATTGTTATCACAATTACTACTATCAATATTATCATTATTATTATTTCTGTTAGAATGACAAAAGTCTGACGAAGTTTGTGATGTCCCACAGGCTTTCGAGTCAGTCCGGGTGGGATTCTTCTGATACCGTGGGGTACAAGATTCTCTCTGCGTGGGTGGTAATAGGGTAAATGTGCGAATGCAAGCAGATGCGGAGTCGATCAAAAGCCCTCTTCTTTATGACTAAAGCACATACGAACGAATCGAGGGTGGAAAGTGTACGGTCGGATTAAAGTTGTAAGTGACCAGCATGTAGCGGTTCGTTTCTCAGTTTTCTTCCAGTAACTTCGTTAATCCGATTGTTCTTCTTATCCCCTCGGCTATGAATGGGGCTTACGTACAAATATATCGCCACACAAAAAAAAAAGCCGTAATCGCTATGGGAATTTGCACCACTCGTGCCGTAATTATTCCTGCTTCGGCGTGTGGGTGTCCGTTTGTTTGTTTGTGTGCGGTTACACTTGTCTCCTTTGTAAGTGGTTCCTCGTTGGCAAAATAAAATTTGGGCCCGAAGTTTACGAAGTTATATATAAATAACGTAGAGGAAGAGAGCGATGATGGTATGGCAAAGGTATAGGTCATATATGTGTGTGTGTCGGTTTATGACACACAATGGCACCTAAAAGACAAGATTATTAATCTTTGTTACGTAAACGAATTCTCTTTAATTCCGTTTAGAAAGAATCAAAGAGGAAAGTGGGGGGGGGGGGGTTGCATGCAAGACTATTTGCATAAGTGATCGAAGCAACACTCCACTCCGGGAGAATGTAGGTATTATGTTCTTATAATATATCCATGTTTTATCTGAACGTATCCGTTAGCTCTATGTGCAAGTTTTCCTTAGACCAACCTTCGACACATCGCTGACTCATAAATATGTGTTAATGAAATTCTGAATCCCTCCTTTTGTCTCTCTCTCTCTTTCTCTCTCTTTGTTGATTGAGAACAATGGCTACAAAAGTTACCGCGACTGCATGAGTTGTTTGTTCTCTCTTTCTCTATTTCTTTCCAAAAAATGATGAAATCGAAGTTTCTTCGAAGGCTGTTTAGAAATAATACCGTTCTAGTCAACAAAGCAAAACAAAGCAAAGCAAAGCAAAGCAAAGCAAAGCAAACCAAGCAGACTTTGAGTAACGATCAAAGTATGGCAAAAGTACGGGGTGGATGTAATTCCAAGTATAATATAAAAAAATGAAATATATTTTTGGCGAACATATTTGCAATATATAAAATTATAATATCAACCCGTTCCCGCAAATAACAAATTACATTGATAAGATTTTAATTATAAAAAATATATTTGCAATCAAAGTTTCCCTTTCTTGGCGAATTTCGTACAGGGAAATGGTACTGTTGCCGTACTTTCGCCATACTATCGTCTCCCCCCAAATTTTTCCTAAAAATTCTTGCCCAACTCCATTCCACTTCTCCGCAAAAGTATGGCAGGAGTCTGGGATATACCCCAATCGGACTCCTATCGATGGTTCCAAAAAAATTCACCGTGGGCTCATGCCGCGCAAATTGCGTCTACCCTGTTCCCGATACGCGATAGCGCATCTACCCGAATGTCGATGAATCGCATCGATACATCGCACGAGAGAGGAACTCGAGATAAAATCGGGATGATGCAACCGACAACATTACGAAGGCGGAGAATGTGGAGGTAAACAAGAGTCGCGTGCGCCTAGGTAAAGGGACTCGTTCTTCTTCTTCTTCTTCTTCTTACCGAAGCATTTGCTCGACGGTCGTTGGCAGGAGAGAGACGACATCGGGACGAGCCAAGAGGAACGAACGAAAGAAAGGAAGAGAACCGTTCCTGACGTCAACGAACGCCTCTAGAATACATACGAGCTGCCGCCGACGACGAGCAACGAACGATCGAAAACGGATGGCACGAACGCGATTTCTTTTCTTCCTTTCTCTCGGCCCACTCGTTGCGATTCCCTACGATGGCAACAAAGGAGAGGAACCGATTTCCGTGTCGGGCCTCGAATCGGTATCACAAAACTTCACAGCACTTCCGGTCTCGAGATGTCGCTGCCGCTGCCGGGCTTGGGTTTCAACCCTTTCCAGGGGTCGGTGGTCTCCCGTTTCTTCTTCCTCTTGTTAATTCTTGCGGCTTCTTCTTGCTTGGGTTTCGCGCCGATTTACCGGTAGCGAGAGCTCGAAAAATCGCGTCGACTTTGAAAACGAGAGCAGAAAAGACCAGAAGGCAAAGGCGGGCGGTATGAACCACGCCGATATAACGACTGGCGTCCTCGCAGAACCAAACTCCACAGCTGCTCCGTTTGGGCCCCAACTATGTTTTACCGATATTGTATGTGTGCGTATTTGTGTATAAGCCTCTGTATATGTGTTCACGTGTATACACGGCCAAGCGAGGATGTATAAATGGGTCTGTGTGCGTCGGTATTGGGTAGGTTCTTGTGTGGCGTGTAGCTCTTCCAACCCTGCCCAGGTTTAGAAAGGCGCTTCTGCTCCGCAACGACTACCGCGTGTATGTACTACGAGGCGAGCTCATCACGGTACCGTAACTACCCCGTAACCACGCACGGTTCTCGTAATTATATGGGAAACGGGGCCACCAGGGGCCAGAGACGAGGAGAAATGCAGCGAAGAGAAGGAAACCAATGATGGTTTTCTAAATCGGGACACGGTCGACTGAGCATAGGTTCGCTTATCTCCTTATCGACAGATACCACGGGTTTGCCTTATCGCCGCGATTCGTAAGAAACTTCATTGCCATTTGCTGAATCGACATGGGACGGGGTGACGCAATCGTCGAAATTAGAATTTCGCGATAAAAATTCCGATACTCGTGTACCTAAAAGGAAACCCCTTCAGTTCTGCTACGGACTTTAGCCATACTTTGACAATTTTACGCGAGGACCTTTTGGTGCTATTTTTATTATTATTCAAATATTATTATTATTATTGTTATTGTTATTATTATTATTATTATATTTTTAATCCGAATATATGTACGAATAATAAAAAAAATAATAATAAATTACATGAATTGTAAAAAAAAAATTCGAAAACAGAAAAGGATCCCCAAAAATTTGGATAAAAAACTTTAGTCTGGGGAAAATCTAGAGTAGACCCAACCTCACGTTGTGAAAATTGCCCCGAATTTTGATCCAGTTTTACGTCCATTTCACGAAGGTATAAGAGATACGGCGCAAATCTGCTGAAATCGTCGAAACCTTCTGAATGGAAACCATAAAATTCGTGTGATTCACTTCCTTCCAAGAATGGTTGCATTTGGATGATCTTCAGCGTTTCAAAAAAAGGTTCCCTAAGTACCAAAAAATCGGGTACCTGATTTACTCGTGTTTCGATTCCTTTGTGCTGATGCGGGACTGAAAGGGGACTAGAAGGGAGGAGGGGAGATTTCCAGAAGATTCTACGCCAATGAGCATTTTGAAAAAAATATATATATATAAAAACGAGAAGAAGAAAGAAAAAAGGAAGAAGGGACTCGTGTTGGTTTGGCTTCATGTACGTTGCCGGGGCGAAAGCCAAAGCCAGGTGGCTTACAACCGTTGCTGGCAAGCATCATCGTCATCCCCCTTAAACATTCACATATAAACCGTAAGCAGCTGCACTTTTGTGACATGCACACGATTTTATACAAGCAGATAGTAAGAGAGAGAGAGAGAGAGACAGACAGACAGAGATAAGTCGGATACTCTCTGAAGAGTCTCTCCCGTGTATGGGAATGGCTATTATCGAGTATGGAAGCCACGCCTATTTTCTGGTAGTCACATGGGAACCAGAAGGGCTTCGAAACTTGGCAGAAATTCATGATTAGGAAGATGGTACATTTTACTTTACCGGAAAGCAGATAATTTTGCCATTTCCCGGGTAAAAACGATATGGTGAAAGACTTTCGCCATACTTACTAGATTCTCTGGTACCGGCACCCCCTGTGACGGAATTCAGCATCTCCGATAATTATTAATTGTTAATAAATTAACATCAGTAATTAATTATCGTTAAATAACACCCTTATAATCAACTACCTGTCGTTAATCAACATCTGCCATAATTATGGAACACTTTTTTTCTTCTTCTTAATGATTTTAAAAAATAAATAAACGAATAAGCTTGAAATAAATAAATAAATAAAGGAAATTAATGTACAATTTTTTAACTCGTAGTCCATGAGTCGAATGATTAATTAGACCAACGCTGACTCGAGTTTAGCTACCCGGGGTTAATTTCCATTTTTAACCGTTACGATTGCACCTAGAGTCCCCGCCGAGGAGGAAAGCTGGAAATGCGTGGAAAGTGCATCTTCTTTTCCCAGTAAAATCCATTATCAGCAGGATAAACGCGGGACGGCTTTGATATATTATCAGACACACGAACATTGTGCCCGTCGCCTGCCTCCACGTTCCGTTAGACTTGTTTTTACAGTCGAATAATTTTCATAGGGTGTATAATGCGCGGACGTGTGTGTACCATCCAGTGCATATTACAGGGATATATCTTGGATCATGTAATATCCAAAGCATATTTTCCAGGATCACTTTGGTCGGTTGACTTTAAATCCACCCTTCCTGCCTACCTACCCCCCAGTTTCTCCCTTCCTTCCATGTGAAAATATGCATATCTAGCCACACCGTATGGGGAATTTACGTACATTAAGTCACACACACACGCACATGTACAGGACCAAAGGGTACACATACATGCATGTAATTCCGAGTGTGGTTAAATACGCATATATATGTATGGATTTGATTGTGTGTGTGTGGTAGAGAGATGGACGGACAGACAGACGGCGACTGAGGGTACCTAACAGACGATACACACATGCTTTCATATATATATGACACCTAGGATGGTGCGAATTAACACTGCGTCGTCTGTCCGGTTTACCCGGGACCACGCAGGTTACCATAGAATTTCCATGGAGCTTGTGTAGCTTTCATCCCTCTCACACCAACGCTATTATTCTTTCGCCCTCTCTCCTCCCTCTTCTATCTGTCGTCCTCCAGCGCCCTTTCTCTCCACCTACACATCATGGGGTTTGCGCCGTTGATATTGCAATAGAAGCTGTATCGATCCCAGCCAGAACTCGGGGCCGTTGTCAGGGGGTTTTAATACAACCATTGCAATTCGCCACACTTTAGAGGAAATTCGTCATTACTCGCTTAGAGGCGACTTCCTACCCTTAGCGGATACCGGGTGGATGCTGTACGCGAAGATATACCTGGCAGAAGAAGCGTCATCCTCAAGATCGCTCGAAAGAAATGAAAAAGAAGAAGAATAAGGGATGTACGAAGTGATAAGAGGTGTAAGGGATGCAAAGGGAAAGTCGAGCCCAAGGGATGATGCGTTGTAGTACGGCAGAAGTCTACCGCCGTAGACTTACTTTCCCTGTGTCCATCTCTACTGGGAATAGTCGGTTTTGAAACATCGGTGTTTTTATAAAATAATAATATAAGATTAAACAATATTAATATTTATGTTTATAATATTTATAATATTAATATTTGTATTTATAATATTTGTTATATTAATATAATTTAACATAATAATACTTTCGAATGTCGAAAATCGCTGATATTTCTACTAAAACTTCTATTATCGAATTTAAAAAATGAGTTTCACTCTTTCCACCTAATTGATTATCTTGCTAATGTCCAGCATTTATCCGAAATTACGTAACAAGCGTCATTTTGAAATAAAATGACAAAAAGCACATTTTTCGCGAATTTGAAAGTTATAGAATTTAAAAAAAAAAATGAAATTACTATAAAATATGTTTCCTAGCTTTTGCCTACTAAATTCCTAAAAAATAGTAATATTTTGTTTACGACCAATCTTGCATTAGTATTTAATTCAAGCAATTTAACAAATAGAATTTATTTCCTCATTATTAACCGAGTTACAGTGATTTGAAGAAACCGAAACCCTGGTTTCGGACCATCCCTAGTTCCTTCCCACCCTACTTCAGAAGACGTCGAATGCGTTTGATCCGATAAGGTGGAAGTGCAAAAGCGCAGGTTCGCAAGACCTCGCTTCAGGGATGTTTATGGTGGTTCAGTGTAGGGAGTACTAAAACGTTGGTAGCTTTCCACGAGGGGTGGCTGGCTCGGCTTC
Source organism: Gasteruption jaculator (assembly GCA_949825005.1). Lineage (NCBI taxonomy): Eukaryota > Metazoa > Arthropoda > Insecta > Hymenoptera > Gasteruptiidae > Gasteruption > Gasteruption jaculator. The sequence goes on from OX463768.1 coordinate 3,529,057, forward strand.
CGCCCCGGTATCTCTCCTCCAAAGGGCAGATGCAGGAGCTCATAATGGATCTGGAGGGATTCGATTTTCATCCGAAATTCCCACGGGCACTTCCTTACCTTCTGTCTTTTTTTTGTGTTCCTCCCTTGTACCACCTACCCCCGGAAGAAGAGAAAAAGGAAGGAAGGAAGGAAGTAAAATGGGTCTACCCCAGAAAAAATCCGTTGGCCATTTGCATACAATTTTATACGAATGGAACAAATTATCCGGACTAGGAAGATCTGGACTTCGCCCAGATCCGTGCCATACTTCCAATTCTACTCCAAAAAGGGGTTGAAAAACAGCCATGGCCGAGTCTACCCTGGATATTCACCATATTTTCGTGGAAACGTTAGCTGCACTCGACTCGGATATCGTTACACCTCATCGGGGTAAGTATGGCGCAAGTCTGGGACGGAGGTACCGAGTGTTATCGCTGTTGCTGCGCTTTTGGTTCCATTTCCAAGGGAAAATTTGCTCCCCGGAGGTAAAAGGACGGAAATAGGAGCGAAAAGAGGGTTCTCTTCCTTTTGAGAGCAGCGAATCCCCTTTTGCTCTCGAACGTAACATTCGATAGTCGGAATAACAAAGGGCGAGGAAACGAGGCATTTCCTTGGTTGGTATTCCACAGGAAAAGCAGCACACCTAGAATAAAATGAGTTTGAAGAACGAGCCGAAGCAAGAGGTCACGGGAAGGAAGAGCTTTGTTAGTATGTTTTAAATGTTAATTGGATGACAAAGAAGAACTGACAAACTAACTCGCTTATGCTCGGTATGAAGATTAAGAGAATGACTTTAACAGTGCCTTCTTTTCCCTGTATTCGTGCACACGTATACCTCGATTCGTCTTGTTCAACGAGTACGTTGCTGGGTTCTCTCTATTGAAGTTACTACTACGTTATACGTTGTCCGAGAACTTTCCCAGTTTATGTGGGGTCAATGGTTCACAGTAGTTCTCAGTCACAGTTTCTCATGCATGCATGTATGTATGTATGTACCGCCCGAACGGGGACGACAGGACCGGGGTTAATGAACAAAAGGTGAAATTTCGGTAAAAAGGCCCAAAAACGGTCCAATTTCCTACCCTCTCTCTCCACCAATGGCGAGATAAGAAATAGCTGTCCTGTAAAATCCACCAAGGATGGATTTTTCTTTACGGACGAAAGGTGACCAAGTATGGCGAGAATCTGGAGCAAATCTTGGCAAGGCATCTCTTCCATGGTGTCATGTTTTCCAATTTGATTGGTGGGGTACGAATTTTACTAATTTGCGGATTTTTTATTTATAAATGAAATTCGCAAATTTGGAGAAAAACAAAGAAAAATATTAAAATTTGAAAATTTCCAATTATTTGGAAATAATTCAATTGCCCAAAAAAAATCGAATTTTTTCGAATAAAATTCGCAACAAAGAAAAATATTCTTTTTAAATGAAAATTTGATTTCTCTAACAATTGGAATTCATTGGAGTGTAAAAAAAAGTAGAGAATTTGTCGACTTCAATTCGCAATTAGAGCAAATGTAAAAAATATCGTGGAAATTTATATCCAAAACTTTTGGAATTCACCAAAAACACATGGAATTAATTTCTCCTATTTTTTTAAAAATATTTCTACGAGGTAAAAATTACCAGGCGGGGAAGTAAAATTAACCATACTCGCTCCTTAATTTCTCCAAAACATTGATCCACTTTGAAAAAATTTGATTCCAGGTGGATTCTCGTTGCCACACTTTCGTTTGCAGGCGAGAGCAGCCAAAGTATGGCGATAGTTCGCGCTTCCCATACTTCTGCCGCGCCATCGTCACTCCCGAATCGGGGTACCGGTCGGAATCAGAGACAGCTATTATGAGAGCCTCTATATGCGACTGCTAAAACGATCGTCTTAAGTTCAATTGACTTTTGACTTGGGACAATTAAATCATCATCATCTCCATTCATACAGTCGTTGACTCTCTCAATGAGCTGCGGACTCATTCAAAAGAGACACATGTCGTCGTTTCGTTCATTCGTGTCGCTACGAATTAAAAGCGTGGTGGGCGAAAACGCGATGCCCCCGGCGTCTATCGTTGCAGGAAGGCAAGCAAGTGGGCGAGGTGAGTCAATTGCAGTTTCCTGTCCCGAACGAACGTTGCAACGGGCACGAAAGGGTGAATCCCAAAAATTCCAGGAATTTCCAGGAATCTATCGGGTACTGACCATCCCCATGTTTACTCACGCCCACGATACGATGTATCGCTCGTGACGTCACAAAACCTGTCTTTGTTCCCATAACATTTGTACCTCTATCTAAGTATAGCAGTGGTTTCTCCAACCGGTTTGTCTCCCTCCCCGCGGCTCCTATCAGCTGTGAACTGCGGTTCGATTCAACAAAAAGAGACGATAAGAAAGGAAATACCTGCGTCGGGTCCGTATCGAGGAAGAGGGGAGGAAGTTTGCCCCAAAAATGGTACACTTAACGCTATTTCCAGCGCGCTAATTATACGTGATCAAAAATCCAAAAGCAAAAATATAGAATTATAATTAAAATATATTTTTTAATCAGTAAATAATAATTATTAATTAATTTTATATAGTCATTTATTTAATTAATAAAAGAAATTTAATTTTAAATCCCGTTTGTGGATTTAAAAAAAAAATTAAATTGAACCTCGAAAATAATTCTAAATTAAAATTCCAAAACGTGCCTTATTGGTGGAAATAGTGTTAACCCGTTTTTCAGGAGAAAATTTTGATTAAATTGCGAAGACCCAATTTAGGAAATTATTTTTTTTTAGATTAATTTGTAAGATTCGTCAAAACAATTATAAAAATTGTAAGATCCTGTACAAAAATAATAAATATTAAACAAAGAAATTTTGTATTTTTTTTTTAAATGAACAAAATTTTCTTTGCGAATACGAAATACAAAACAACAAATGTGAACGCTCACTGTAAACTTTATTAACTTTCCGTGAATGTCTATCATATTTTTTTCGCTAATTTTATTACTTCGCGTCACGAGCGTATATTTATTATTTTTCAAGCAATTTTCATTCTTTCAACAATTCCCTTCTTCTCAGTATAGAAATTACGGAGCGGAAGTTGCCGCGCTTAGATCCGCTTTGCGGGCTTATAGTTACAAAAGCGTATTCTTGAAGTTTCCCAGAATAGTTTCACCGGCCTCTTAGCGGGAATGGTAATTCTGATTGTGCGATAACAGCTGATTTTCAAGAATCGGAGTAATTTCTTTCTTTTTTTCGGAACAATATCATTACTCATCTTTAAATAGGCTCAGTTGTTAGGTGCAATCTCTCGATTGTATCCCAATCTCTCAGATTCTCCGAATCTTATCGGTCACGAGTGCTTTCGATTGTTTTTTTCGTCGGAAGGCCGATACCTCTTGGCTGATAACGCAATTTTCGGTGAATCTATTTTTAGGAAATTCGTGGGTTTGGTAAAAAGAGATTAATCGAAAAGCTAATTTTTTTGTTCCATCTTATGCGAGTGGAGAAAGAGAAGGGGAAGCGGTAAATATAAAATAATAAATCATAATAAAAAAAAACTAAACCTTTTTTTCTGTAATTGTTAGTTACTAAAAAGATAAAATCTGTTTTCTTCAATTTTCCAATCCAGATTTATTTTATGCGAAAAAAAGAAGATAAGGTCAATTCGGAAAAAATTCATTCGAAACTGATCAATTTATTTCGAACAAATTTAATTTTAAAAAATTTAATACTTTAATAATTTTTGATTTAATAATTTAATACTTTAATATAGATGACTTTATTTTAACAGCCGATTTTCGAAATGAAATAAATCAGAACCGAGGGTCTAAGGAAGCAGAGTTTTATTTATTCTAATTATTTACACAAATTCCGGCCTCATAGAAAATATGCTAATTTGTTTGGATGGGGGATTCGAATGAATTTGACCGTCGAAATGACGAGTCGTGAGCTTCCACGAAGACAAAGAACCCCGAGAGAGGAATTCTCGACAGAAAAGTGACTTTCGAAGCCTGGCGTGCGTGCTGGCTAATTAAACCTTACGGAAAAAAGAAACGAAGGTTATCAAATTCAGATCTAATGACGTCCAACATCCTTATTTATAAATGCACACATGTAGACTTGCTCTCGGAACAATCTACATAGTATTCCGCTTCTTTACCTCAGTCGCGTCTTGATACACTTCCTTCGCCCGCATTTATTCCACCGTCTGTCTCTAGTGGCAGAACATCCGGTTGTCCTGTCCACCTAACTATAACGCACGTGCCGCTTTACGCGTTAGGGTGTTCGCCTACCTTACTTCCGGAATCTTTTTCCCTCTTTTTTTTTCTTCATCCACCTTCTCTCTCTCTCTCTCCCTCTATTTCCTTTCGAAAATTATCAGCGCCGTTGTTTCTGATAAACATTTCCTTCTTCGTCACCGAGGTCCCTACGCGACACGCTCGTTTACCCGAAACCGGGAAAATCGTTTAACCGTATCCGATGGTAAAATTAACATCCAGAAATGTCCAAAAAAATATTGTAGCATTTTTGGGTAATTTTCGTGAGGAAAAATTTAATGAAAAGAAATGGGAATTTAATTGCAATAAATTTGGGGTTAATTTTATATAAAAAAAGTTAATGCGAATTTAATTTCAATAAATTTAGGGTTAAAATAATAAAAAAAAATTAATGCGAATTCAATTGCGAGAAAATCGAAATTAATTAAAGTGTCCAGAAAATCGCAGTATTTAAAAATAAATACGAATTTAATTTGAAAAAGTCAAAAGTAAATTAATTGGCGAAAAATTCGCAGAAATTTTCGTCTCAAAATTAGCCCTTTGAGAAAATATTAATTAAAAACAGGGATTTGGTTCCTTTGGAATTGATTTGGTTGTTCATAAATTGGCAGAATCTTTTGGGACGAAATTCGCATTTTTAAAAACATTTTTCTCCCAATTACCATTGAAATTCCTATTTTATGATTCAATAGAAATTGAATACGAATGTAAAATTTTCCTATTTTGCCCGATATCGTGTGTAAAAAAAAAAGACCCAAGGCGTGGATGATATTTTCCTTATACATCCTACGAACTTTTTTCTTCTTCGGTTTCGACAAAAGTGTATACAGTAAGATACTCGTGTTTTCTGACGGGAAGAGAAAGCTTGCCTGCGTCATGTACTGTTAAACATCCGTCAGCACTCAAAACTCCGAATGGAGTGGAGTGGAGTGGAGTGGAATTAAAGGCTCTGAGAAATCAAGAAGCAGCAAAACTTTCAAGAGCGCTCTCGGACTTCTTCTTCTACCTACTGCGACTACTGCTATTACTACCACTGCTCGAAAAGCTCCCGCTGCTCCCAATTCCTTCGTTTCCTCAATTGAAAAGAGTCGAAATTCTCGAGGGAAAAGGAAAAAAGAAAATCGCAAAAAAAAGCCAACAATTGTTCGTGACAATTTTTCGCAACGCGAGAAGCAATTTTTCTAATTTACAGTAACCGTTACTATATCGTAGTAACTTTTTCTGCTCCACGAGCAAATTTTACGCGTCGTAGCAGCCGTTACTGGGTAGAACAAAAAATTTTACTACGTCGTAGCAGCTGTTGCTAAGCGGAAAAAAAATTCTACCACGTCGTAGTAGCTGTTGCTAAATTGAAAGCAAATTTTACCGTGTAATGGAAGCTACTGCATCGCGCAAAGCAAATTTTACTAGGTCGCCTAGCAATTATTACTGTCTGAACGGCAAGTTTCCCCATATCGTGGCAGTTGTAACTCCAGAGAAAGCAAATTCTACCAATAGGAATGCGCAACAGGAAATCAATCAACGGAATTCCACCAATAGAAATTCGCAAACACGGAAAGCGAGACGAAAAAAGCACAGTTTACTAGGAAGCAATGCAATTTCTACAGCGCTGGACGTGAATCATACGATGTCGCAGCAGCTGTTAACCGCGTGGATAGGGCAAAAATCTGTCCATGCAACGGCAATCGCTAAAATTTTACAAAACAAATTGCAGTCGCAGCCAACGGGTGGTGTTCCCTTAGCTCTGGAGAAAATTGCAAACCGGCGAATTTTACCATCCATCGCGACAATTCTTCCGGCACACATGGAGCGTTTTTTCGTCGGGTCGATGCTCTAAAAACGAAATAGAAAAAAAAAATAGAGCAGAGCAGCAGCAGCAGCAGCCATCTTTGGCTTTGTTTTTCAAGGGACTTCTCTCCTCCATGTCCCCATCGAAGCTTCTTTTCCGAACGAACTCTCCTATATCGCTCTTGGGAATTCCTCCGTCTATTCACGAGGAAAAAAAAAGAGCCTTCGAGCCTCTAGACTTTAATGGAACAAATGTTCAATGCGAGTGCAAACCACAGAGTCGAATAAACGTGGCACCCTCTTCTTCTCCATATCTGGACCCACCCCAGCTTTTTATTATAACAGCATCCAGGGCGAATTAAAGTTTTTGATTGGAAACCGTTGTTGGTTGTTTCAAACGAAGAAGCTTTTAAAACACCCCCTTTTTTTCCCCGCCTCACCCCCAAAATCAATTACCCACCGTGAGCGAGTCTCGACGGCGAATCTATTTTTTTTGACGATTATTATTTCATCCAGTAATATGCAGGCTCTTTCATCTCGCGGGAAAAAAAGATCCCGTCGATCGACTCCACGGGTTTTCCTTGCTTTGCTTTGCTTTGCTTTATTTGCCAGTGACGCAACTCCTATGCAATTTCACCTGCAACCGGGAATCACTGGACAAGGTGGTGATTCATCGCGCGAAAGGTAACGCGTGGCTGATGCAAACAAAACTCACTGGGGAAACCACAACGTGAAATCGGGAGGAAAATGTCACCGGACGATTTTTGGCAGCGATTTTTTTTACTAGACGATTTTTGGCAGCGATTTTTCTTCCTATTATCGATTTATTTTTGTTTTCTATAAGCGATTTTTACTCTGAAATGGTATTTTCGTTATATCCGATTTTTCGTTCTCTAATCTATATTTTTTAACAATTTTTCTATCATAATTTGTCATTCTATGGTTTTATAATCAATATTTTTTCTGCAACTAATTTTTTCTCTGATGGTTTTATTTTTCTAGTTATTTTTCATTTTATAATTCGTTATTCTCTAGAACTTTTTTTTACAAACGAATTTTTTTTCGATAACCAATTTTGCTTTAGATTCAATACCTTTCTGGTGACTAATTTTTTTCTATAATCGTTTCATTTTTCTACCGTTATTTTTTTATATTATAATTAATTTTTTCCTGTTATTATTTTTTCTATAATCAATTTTATTACACTGTCGCAATTTTTACCATGGAATGGTAAATTTTACCAAGCTACAAAGACAAAAATTGCCTTTTTCATGGTACATTTATTCCCTGAGAAGCAAAATCGGCTTTCATTCGGAATTTCTCGATCAGCTTAGAACTCCTTTGTGCCGAAAACCGCGCAGATTGGGAACCGTAGACCCCAGGGGCAGAGACATTAGATGCTACAACGACACATGTGGTGACCATATTTCGGAAATTGGTATGAGAATTATACCTGACAACAAGGTGGAGGCTCAGGTAGAAAGAAGAATGTACGCGATACCTCCGAAATCCGTCATATGGTTCAGGTAAAAAGTATCGTAACGCTACCGAAGGAAGAGCGCATCTCTTTCTCGCTCTCTTTCTTGATATATACGTCCAAATGGCAGTATATGGTAACTTATAGCCATAGTTGTTAGGAGCGAGGGTTTAAAAGGAGGAAAAAACTGCTGCTTTCAATGTCAGCTGTTTTCAATTCCTTAACAGCCGTTAGCAATGGAACCTTTAACTTGATTTAAGTTCGAAAAAGACAGAAGGAGGAGAACCTTTCAAAGAGGACGCACGTATGGGTTCCGAGGAGAAACGAACAAAGAACGGTTGACTTTTAGGCAACAGCTGTCTCTTATATACATGCTCATGTACATGGATGTATATAGAAAAGTTCATATTTTAGGAAAAATATGTTTTTAGATTGATTTTTTTTTATTTACTCGGTTAGATTTTAATTATTTATTTTATTAATTATTTATTATTGATTCTGTATTATTAATTTATTTTTAAACACACGTATACATATACACGCCTAGGTATGTAAATTGACAATACATAATAAATATTATGTAATATTTATTACATAATAAATATTACATAATACAGATTTTCAAAATACGAAAAATATTTTTTTAGAAGTTATATAAAAAAAGTAAATAAATAAAGATATATACAAAAAATAAAAAATAAATACACGCGAGTGCTATTAAAATTCGACTTTTCCACGAGTCTCTATTATTCATCTATATTATTACCTCTATTTGGCCCCCGTCACGAAACGTCCGTTACTTTTTCTCCCAATTCTCATTATTTCAACAATCACTTTTTTGTCTCCGCATGTATATAAATACGTGTGCGTGTTCATAAACGTCTCCTGCAAGGAAATCCCCTAAAATACATTTTACATTACACCCGTTGTATAAACACACCAAGAAAAAAAAATCTCAGCGTTGGTCCAATACGGAAAAAAAAAACACTTTTTATTAAAGACCCCGGGAGATTTATCAACGTGACCTAATACCGGACCCGCCGACTGCCGACTCTCAAACCGTAAACCCAACCCCCCGAAATGTCGGTCTATGAAAGAAAAAGAATGAGGGAAAAGAAAAAAGAAGAAAAGTCGTCCAGGAGTTGCGCTTTCGTATGGAAATCCAGCAACAATGGTAATAATTCCAGCAACAGTAATAACAACAACAATCGAAAAAGTGGAACGCATCTACACGCTGCCCTACATTTCCTGATGATGTCGAGGATGCAGCAAAGCGCAGCACAATAGACGGTGGAAGTACTCGCGAGAGTGCCGGCTGCCAGAAACTGCAACGGCAATGTCGGTCGGGAAAATAAAGCGGGGGTGGAATTTTCACTCTTCTTTTCAGCCCTCATCGCGTTTTGTAAATACAACCTAACGGAAAAAAAGTAGGGGGGAGGGGATACACGATACTCGCGACTTTAACTGCTATCGGATGAAAATGAGAGATGGTAATATGGGTAAATGTAAAAGAGGGATGGCAACATCTATTTCAGAATAGAGATAGGGAAAAATGTCGAGTGTGCGGAAAAAGAGAAGCTTGAGGAAATCATGCATTGAAAGAAAAGTCGGTCAACGATAAATTCACGGTGCGGTAGGTAGGACACGTAATGCGTTATATCTATATCCACGGGGAAGCGGCTCTCTTTCGAGGAAGAGCCTCGTAATGCTGAGAATCACATGGACGTAACCGTTCGCGTATGTGTGTTATCAAGGAAATGATGTTCCTTTCCAATTAACTGCATCGCGAATGGACCCAAGGTACCACCGGAATGGAGTTTGGACCGGTTGCATCCGGTTATCCCACAGGATGCGAGCAGTTTTGGACTGGACGATGAGGGGGTGATCTGAACCAGTACGGGGGTGAAGCAGTAGGATCCTCCACACGAGCTCAAGGCGGTAGAAATGGAGTCTGGGCCAGTTTTGGGCCAAATCAGTAGGATCTGGAGCAATATTGGACTGTAGTAACAGGATTCCGGCTAATATTGAGTCAATTTAGTGGTACCTCAACCTCTGCGCTAATTCGGAACAAAATCGGTAGGATCTGGATCTATTTGGAGCAAAATCAGTAGAATCTGGACCAATTTGGAGCAAAATCAGTAGAATCTACACCAATTTCGAGCACAATCGGTAGAATCTGGACCAATTTGGAGCACAATCGGTAGAGTCTGGACCAATTTGGGGCAAAATTAGCAGACTTTGGACCAATTCGGGGCAAAATCATTAGAATCTGGACCAATTTCGAGCACAATCTGTAGAATCTGGAGCAATTTGGAGCAGCTGATATAATCTGAGCCAGTAAATGACCTAATCGATGAACCTTAGAGCGATTCTACGAATTTCAAGGGAGGAAATTCGACAGCTAAAATTACAATTACCCCAAATATAGCAAATTGTAAATTCTAATATGTCCCACTTAGCTATTACTTATGAAATGCAATAAATCCAAGGGCATCTAACAAAAATTCATCGAATCTCAAACCCTTAATCTCCAGTCAACAATTTCCCTCGACTTCCCTTAACTCAATATCTCACTGGGGTTCGCCGCCCAGAACGCTCCAGACTGGAGCGCTGGAAGGTCCACCCTGCTGAAAGATACGTCATTCCGAAATTTGTCAACCCTTTTGTCGGGTCGCTGGAAGCTGCAAAAACTCAAAAAAATGGAAGACTCACCAAGTCCCATCTTGCGTTTCAGCTTCTTCAACACTTTCATCTTGCTCTTAAAGGGCGCGAGAATATTATTGCTATCACCGGCACTTCCTCCACCGCCACCTCCTCCTCCTCCGCCGCCACCACCACCACCACCACCTCCTCCTCCACAATTACCGGTGTTCCCGGTGTTATTGCTATGGTGCAACATCGTCTCGGGGATGATGTTCTTCTGATGGTGATTCGGATGGAGCTGTTGCTGTTGCTGCTGTTGTTGTTGCTGTTGCTGCTGCTGCTGATTGTGGTGGTGGTGGTTCTGGTGATGGTGATGGTTCTGATTCTGATGATGGTGGTGATGGTGGTTGTGATTGTGATGATGATGGTGGTGAGGATGGACCACGCTCGCACTCGCTACGTTGACGGCAGTTGCAGCCGTCGTGTGACTACTGCAGCAATGACAAGGGTGGTTCCTGCTACCGGTGCTCTTGACCGCGCACTCTCCGGATACCCCCATTGTTACTTTATCCTATCTCGGCTGTTATCAACAATGCAATCAATCAAACCCTCGGAAACCGAACTCGAGGATGATCCCCTTATGTCGAATCGAATCGAATCGACTCGAATCAAATCGGACAAAAGGAGGACGATTTCGATCGCCCGCTTGTCCCCCGAAATTTCCGCACTCGCACTGAAACCGCACTGTGGATCGTGTGTTATCCTAACCAGACACAGAATTCGTATACTTTTGACTTCCCCTCGAGAAGAAACGAACGAATCAACGAATAAATGTGATCCCAAGTACCAGTGAATGAACCAACGAAGAGGGATGGTAAAAAGAACGCCTGATCGCTCGGTTCGAGCGCCCAGGGTCGACTGACGACTCCACCGTGGATTCAGAGACTATCTCGATAACTGAGCGCGAGCCAACGACCAATGGGACTCTTTCTGGCTCCCTACCATCGCCCCAAAGTACACACGCGGGCACGCACACAACCGCACACACTTTTGTGAAGGTAGTGGAACACGTGTGTGGTGAGGGTCAAAAAGAGGGTGGCTTTTACAACGAGAGAGGGAGGATTTACACCTGGTGGACAGCTGCCCCTTACCTGAGCATGTATATACGTACAGACACCCGGCTGGAACCGAGGAACGAAACGGAGAGACGGAGAGGCGAAAAGACGAAGGAAGAAGCAGCCAACCCTCTTCGTCTACGTTAGGGCCAAAGCCCTGAAAAGTAATATGTAGAATGGGAGGTAAAATGAGTCTCGGCGGAAGGGGACCGGATCACGGAGAGACTTGAAAATTAAGTGAATTTCAAATCGGAGTTTTCAACTATCGTATGGGGAATTTAGATGTTAGAGATTTCGGGGAAATGTTGGTTTTTCTCAATTTCCAAAGAATCGATGAATCGAAATAAAGGAACGTAAACGTAGAATTTTGGGTAACGAAATATTTTGAGTGAACGAGTGAAGTTCAATTTTTTTCCAGATAAAATTTGATTTTTTTTTGCAATCGATTCTACGGGAAAAATTACCCCTAAAAATTACTTGTCCAACCCCATTTTTAAAACTTTGATTTTTACCCCATTTTGGGGCGAAGGGGTAGTAGGTATTCCCGAAAAAAATCGACTTTTGGAAACAAATTTTTAGCATTTCCGGGAGACCCATATCCGATGTATTTTTTTCTGAGGAATCCATTTTCATTGTCAAAATTACAGATTTCTTACGGGAAACACGATTTTTCCTCAAAAAACCTACTTTTTTCCAACTTCCGCTAGGATTTCATCAAATTTGACCTTTGCAATCGATTCTACGGGAAAAATTACCCCTAAAAATGACTTGTCCAACCCCATTTTTGAAACTTCAATTTTTACCCCATTTTGGGGGAAAGGGGTAGGCATGCCCAAAAAAATCGACTTTTGGAAAAATTTTTTTAGAACTTTCGGAAGACCCATATCCGATGTATTTTTTTCCGAGGAATCCATTTTCATTGTCAAAATTACAGATTTCTTACGGGAAACACGATTTTTCCTCAAAAAACCTACTTTTTTCCAACTTCCGCTAGGATTTCATCAAATTTGACTTTTGCAATCGATTCTACGGGAAAAATTACCCCTAAAAATGACTTGTCCAACCCCATTTTTGAAACTTTAATTTTTACCCCACTTTTGGGGGGAAGGGGTAGGCATGCCCAAAAAAATCGACTTTTGGAAAAATTTTTTTAGCACTTTCGGAAGACCCATATCCGATGTATTTTTTTCCGAGGAATCCATTTTCATTGTCAAAATTACAGATTTCTTACGGGAAACCCGAATTTTCCTCAAGAAACCTACTTTTTTCCAACTTCCGCTAGGATTTCATCAAATTTGACCTTTGGAATCGATTCTACGGGAAAAATTACCCCTAAAATTGACTTGCCCAACCCCATTTTTGGAACTTCAATTTTGCCCAAGATATGCCCAAAAATTCGATTTTTGGAATCAACTTTTAGGTAATTTCAGGAGACTCTTATTTCATGTATTTTTTCCCGATCAACCCATTTCTATTATTAAAATAACAGATACCCAATTAGAAATATAATTTCTCCGCAAAAAATTGATTTTTGAAATTTAGAATTGAAATGAAGTTGGCACCAAAATTTCTTTATAACGGCTTCACGATTTCGAGGTATATCGTATCATGTCTTTATTACAATTGAATCACTTCAGAGATCGTGTATGTGATTCCGTTCCCATGGGACGCAATTGAGATGCTGAATCTCATGGAAACTCGATCCAATACGAGAATCTTATCCTCTTATTATTTCTACACTTCATGCTTCGAATGCGATGCTGTCGATCCTCGGAATGATTATTGCCAAAACTTCAGCGGCGTTAAAGAACATGATAAATATGTATGTATAAATTCGAAGGAAATACGGTAGGATTCATTTTATCTATCCGAGGAATTCCCATTCGTGCACTTTCGCCTTATCTGCGAGAAAAGTGCAACGAACGGGAGTAAATATGTATCGAGCAAAGCAAAGTACCCTTATCTGATATGCATTAGCAACGGGAAGATGCTTCTCGTTATCTCCGATAAGACGAGCTTTTGTTTCACGTACACGGTCCCATTCCTGGCCATCGAATCTGAATCACTCAAAATTCTTAATATTTTCATGTTTTTAGGAAAATTCGAAAACGTCAGCGAAAAATTCAACAAAAATTTTTTTAGAAAATGACCAATTGTTGCATTTGTATTTTAATAAAATTTTTTTATGCATGAATTTCGTTCTTTCATTTGGATAAACAAAGATATAATATTTTTGATGCACATATATCGTGTAACAAAAGTAATTTCGCACCATAGGATAATAAAAATTCATTATGAAAAAATGACGCTTAGATAATTCCGTCTAATTAACGATTAAGGCAATGAAAAAAAAATTAAAATGAGTGATTAAATTACTCGATGTAATTATAATTATACCCGATTAATTATAATTATAATTACACCCAATTTGAATTGAAAAATTTCAAACACAAAGTATCAGCACCATAAAAATAATTGATAAGCTCTATTATTTAACTTCGCTCGTTTCTTCTCATTTTTCCAAGAACGTAAAAAAAATTTGAAAATTTTAAGTGGTCTTAATTCAGTTACCAGAGGTTGCGCTTAAATGCGTCCGTAAAGTGTACGTTTTTATGCGATACCGATAACTAATCGTCGGCACTAATACTTACGGTACGAATGCAATCTATCAATCTACGAAATCTTGCGCACTGGGTATGTACGTAGGGCACGGATTATGATAAGAAAAGAAAAATAGGGATTTCGAGAAAGAGGAGTAAATGGAAAGAGATAATTATCTCAGAAAAGATTTTGTCATTATGCGGAACGTGTGCCTGTATGTATATATTTTTGTTTATACGGTAAATATTGTTAAGCCGCTAAAGGGGACCGATTATTTATTGTTCTTACGCAGGCAAATATTAACCCCGATACGATCAGCTGACAAGGAGAAGAGATATAAGTACGTATGTAGAATGTAGATAATCTCGTGTGCAAATAGATGTAAGGCCACGTGTGGGTGGTGATCGAGTCCCTTATTATAATATTACACATATTTTGAGGTTCAACCCGCATATCAATGTGACGTATCCTACTTTTTTTTTCATTGGGAAAAAGTTTATTCTCAAATGATGTCGAAATTCCTCATTTCTTTTTTCTATCTTTCTCTTTTTTTACTCTATTCCATTCTCATTCTCTCTCTCTCTCTCTCTCTTTCTCTGTACCTCTTATACATATTATGAATATTATAAATATTATTGTTTTGATGTTTAATTATTATTATTATTATTGCTTTTATCGTATATTTATTATTTATACAGATTCTGCTATAATTGTCTCTTTGTTATTTTATAAATTTGTCTGTTTTACTTTGTAATTATTATTTTACAAAACTTTTATTTATACCACTCTCAATATTAATTGATTCATTAAAAAATTGGGCACAACAATGAAAAGTAGTGACGTTTAGTAGAGACATAATTTCCCTAAATTAATTCCACAATATTTTTTCATTTAAATCACACTAAAAATAATAACATATTAATAGGAAATATGTGATATATGTATTTCTAAAATTTCCATACTATAATTTTCATTTTTAATTCAAAAATTAATTACCCATCTATCCACCAATTTATAATTTATAAGTACCCGCCATTTTATTTTACATCTTCCTTTTTACAAAGCCAATCCTTCTCCAATATAATTTAAAAAAAAATTATATCAATAAATATAGAATTATATAGCACTAATACCACTAATTTCCTCCAAATAGGGAATTTAAATATAAAACCCTAACATAACAACCATCCGCGTGAGAAAGTGGTCCAAGTCCATTTTTTTTTTAAATTTTGCAAAATGTTTCTTACGACAGCTAACTTCAAGTGGCTCGCGTTACTACAGTTAACGACAAAAAAATTACAAACGGACTTAGGCCACTTTCAAAATAAACGGCTGAAATATATAATAAAGAAAATATTTCCATCTTTCAAGAAAGTACTATAGCCACCCCCCCCCCCGATCTCTAAGAAAAGGGGGTTGATAAATTCTCAGTAAATGAAATTCCTCTTCGCGCGGAAAACGTGAGCGTGTCGCTCGTTGTATCGAACGCATTCCTGGAGGAGAATAATCCTGTAAGGGTTGATGAAAGGACGACTTACTTCTTATATAGAGGTACCCGGATGGCAGTGGAAAAAAAATGACGTATTAATCTGTTTGGAAAGCCAGACCACGTTGGAGAAGTAAATTTGTATACCTTTGGGATGTTAATTAGGGGGAAATACTCTCGTTATACGGAATCATCGCTGTGTCTACCTACTTAAAGTTGAGGCTTCTTATAGAATTTCCATAAATGCGGGTGGAAAAAAGGAAGAAAGGCAAGGGTAAGTAGGGTAGGTCCTCCTCCACCTCCTCATCAGAAAAACGGTTTGATTCCACACCGAGAGTGGATGTTTAACCGGTTTCCTCGACCCTCGAAGATTCATTTCTATAAGATGTTCATAAAATAATGGGTTTCAGTCTCCAGGAAAATACAAGCAAAACAAGTATGCTACCG
The DNA here is from genome assembly GCA_949825005.1 of Gasteruption jaculator. Lineage (NCBI taxonomy): Eukaryota > Metazoa > Arthropoda > Insecta > Hymenoptera > Gasteruptiidae > Gasteruption > Gasteruption jaculator. The sequence goes on from OX463768.1 coordinate 3,544,893, forward strand.
TGACGTGTATACAAGGGGGTGGGGGCCTTTCCGATTCCCGAGCACAGATAACGCGATATCACGGCTGATCGATCTCTCGATTTCGCCGATAAGTGTCCATATAGAGCCACGAAGGAGGAAAACGAATTTATCTAGACCCTGGAAAGGAGGTGTTGATCGTCGCGAATGTAATACACGGAGGTCGATTTAGAGTTAACGTTTTTAAAATTTTTGCGAAGATCACAACTCGTCCTTTATGAAATGAAAATATAATTGATAAATAATTGTAGGAAATAGTATCAGTAAAATAATTAGAGAAAATGGTATACTATAAATAATTAATATGGTGTATAATATTAATAATATAGTAAATAATAATGTGGTATAAACAATTGTAGTAATTTTGAATTCACTCGAAAATTGGAAAATGGAAATTTTTTTTCAATATTTACTTTCTAGTGAAAATTTCATACACTCGTGAATTGGAACAACATAAATATTAATAAGTACAGCATGGTCGAAAAATTGAATTGTGTCTACATATACATACATATACGTGAAGTTCAGCCACTTAAAATTGCCTTTATTAATATGTAAAAACTATTGCGAAGGTCGGGGTAAATTTTTTAAGAAAGTATATTCTTATTTTTTTATATGAAATATAGATAATAGTAATTTTTAATGGACTGCCTGGTGTTTTTTTTCTGACAATGCGAAAATGAATTGGAAATTACGTAATCTCGAAATTTGAGAAAGAAAGGGGGAGGTTTTTTCAATATAAATTCGATTCTACTGAAAATGCCACCCACTCATATGAAAAAAATAATATAAATATTAGTAAATATAGTACGGTCGAAAAATATATAATTATACAAAGAATATAAATATACTAATATATAAAATTTTTTCAAAGATCAATTTATGCTTATTTATTATTAAAAAAAACAACAAATACAGATGGAATATAAATAACAATAATATTAAATATATCACCTCGGATTTTCGCAATCACTGTATAAAAGAAAATTTCAAATTGAAACACGAAATTTTGGGGGAGAAAAAAATGTATTTTTCTTATTTATTTTGTACCTCCCGTAACATAACGCATACCGATTCGTTTCCTTCCAGGGCGAGTTGCAAAATAACCGCGAGTTTCACTTTACGCCCTTCTGCTTCTAGGAAGCATCTACCGGAAAAAGGAATTAGATATTAGTGTAGTCGAGGAATAGAAAAGTATCTACGCATACTTACACACACGTGTATACGGGGAGTCACGCCGCAGCGGTTTTCACGCACTATTCCTTAGAAATCATTCGTTCTTCGTTCTTTTTGTACGTGTACGCGCTATTCCCGTATACATGTGGAAACTTACGTATATGTAACTAGCATACGAATCCACTGACGAGCAATAGGAAGAATCCGGGCCAAAGTTACATCCTCAAAGGATGGGAAATATGCTCACGGTACCGTATAGCATAACCCCGACTTCCTTTCGTTTTGTTCAACGCCGTCTTATGTGTACCTACCACATACATACATACATACTCTATGCGCTCATAGATATATTCTCGTGTATGGGTGTATTGGGTAAGGAGACTATTTAACAACACATTACATATGGTACTTGTTGCTACGTATAGGAATTTTTTTTTGCATAAGTTTTTCTAAATAGTATAATTCGTCTATACACGGGTTTGTGCATGTATATATATATATAGGTATAAAAATAACGATTCAAAGCGCAACAATTACAGCAAGTTCGCGTCTGTTTTGTTGCAAGACAATGCAAGTACCTATCGCCTCACCGTTAGAAATCCCATACTATTGCCACTTTCAGCGTTATGCAATTTTCCGCTATACGCGATAATGATAATGGTAACGATAACGATAATAATAATGATCATGGCGATGGTAATGATAATGATAATGACGATAATTCATTCTGAAAATGGATAAAAAAAAATGGAAAGACAAGAGAGATCGAAAGAGGAGCGTAAGAAGGAAGAAAGGAAGTAAGGAAACCACCCGTGTCTCCGCTTCCTCGAACAAAAGTCAAGAGGCTTTCGCGTCCCGGATTTGTGTATTATGTGTTTTCGAGGACTTCGACAGTCTCGTGTTTCTCCTTTTGTGAAATCGTAGCCGGAATTGTGGGAATTACGAATCTCTACGAATTTCTGCGTCATTTTGGAGAGAAAAAAATATTGAATAAATAAGTGTGCAATTACTATTATTATTATTATTATTATTGTGAGTGCAAGTAATTATTATTATTATTATTATTATTATTATTATTATTATTATTATTATTTTGTGTTAAAATGTTTTATCAATATAGCAACAAATTATCTAACCAAATCTTCACTCTCATAATGTACAGAAATATTTTATTTGGTTGTCAAATTTTATTTGTACCTTATAAATAATTGTACCTTATAATTAATTTAAATAACGATAAAAATGACACTAAATTAATACAAAATACGTGATTAATCCAATTTTTTACATTGTTCAATTATACTACTTTCACATTTACCGGCACATGTATAAAAATACAAAATTTATTAGTACACGCGTTAATCGAATTTACTCGTAAATTATTAATTTAATTGTTTTTATTAACCAATATTAATGAAATTTTATTAAATCGCCATAAATAGTATGAATTTTTTTCTCGAACGATACTTTACTATCCAAAACCATTTTTATCATTATTGCACCTTCAATTATTATACTAATTGGGAGGACCACCGAGTCCATCTATTGTTTGCTCGAGTTCATCGTCATCTTTTTCTCATCAGATTGATAACAAGGAAGATTGTACTTATTTCCTGCTCGCTTGCTTGCTTTCTTACTGCCTCTTTTTTTTTTCTCCTGTACGGCATTTTCTTCCTCTCGTTTTAACAGCTAATGCATTTTACACCCTTTTGGCACGCATATGGATGAATAAAAATAAATATATACACCTACTATGCACGTACATTCTGCATGCTGAAAAATCATATTCACGCACCGTGCGTACAGTCGGGGTCAACGAGCTGCATCGTTATTATCGCCATAATAACATAACGTGCGAAATGTTTACTACTTATCATTCTCCTCTTTACTTGTATACAGGGAAAGAGAGAGATTCATGAAATAAATTTTGATAATTAATAAATATTTGTATAATTGGGCATCAGGTATTTTAAAAGCTGCGATTAATTTTCTACCGCAAAATTTATTGCAGCTGTAAAATTAAAATTTGGACGTGGACCTTCCGGGAATTGAATTCAAAAGCGCGACTTTTGCCAAAATTGTGTGGGAATACCGATACATAATTTTAATACGAACAAATTATTTCTGCTATTTTTTCATATTAAAATTATTACTATTGCTAGTTTGTTAAAATAAATTCCCAATTGAAATTAGTAAAATGCATGTTTTTGCAAAAAAAAAAATTATGCTTGCTCTTGGATATTCAATATTTGAATTATTATTATTATTATTATTATTATAACTGTTACTATTAATATAGTTATCCCTACTAAAACTATTATAATTATTACTATTATTACCATTAATACTATCCTTGTTGTTGTTTTTGTTGTTGCTGTTGTTAACAGCATGTTACTATGCTCTGATAATCGCGGGGCAAAAGCGTATAAGTTACAGAAGCATAATACAAAGTATATATCAGCGAATTTAAGAATACTAAAGAGGAAAACTAAAGAGTGAATAACTAACACACTTAAATGAATAAGCAGCTTAGGTAGCAGCTGGAAATAACAAGATACATAAAATTACGAAAAATGCTAATTACAAAATGGAAATAAGTCATAGAATCAGATAAGAAAGATGAAGAATTGGAACAGCGTGAACTTCAAGAGAAATATCTTCCTCGAAAAGCGAAGAAAAACTCAATGTCAAAAATGAAACTCTACCGTATACAAAAAAAAATTTCTGCATTTTTCATCTGTATTGGTCTAATTGAAAAATATAAAATTGATAAATTGTAAAACTGGTAAATTTGTTTAGAGAATTTTTTCATTGTTTCAGTTACAAAATTATGGTGTGGTAATTAAGTATGGTAATTATATGGTAAAAATTTCAGAAAAAAAGTTATGTGCCATTTTTCAAAAATGGAAATAATTACACCGAGTAGGTAATTAACCGAAATTTTTGGACGTGTCCACCGAGCCTCTTCGACGTTCCTATTGGAACGGAAGAACATTTTCGGTAATTCTTCCGAATGTCGAAAAATGGTACATATAATTTTTTTCCTCAAATTTTCTCCACCTATCGCCATTTTGAGACTTCGCACTCTTATACCTTACATCCTGCATATCCCGTATTTCAAAAATTAAAACTGGCTCCTTGTGAAGAAAAAAAAAATACTTGGGTGGAAAGGTCCCCAAAACTCGATTCCAAAGTTCCAGTTTTGTGGATTTTCGAGATTCCAATTTTTTTTTCCACGGAATCTTGAAACCCCGGTACGTCTGCGGTAACGGAACCCAAGCAGGGCCTGCCTGTTGTCTAATGTCTGAATTACAACTATTATTTTATACCGTCCGGTCAATGGCACTGTCAGATGTTCTTCAGCCTCGCCGTTGCTTTTTAATGGACCTCTCCACTTTTTGCTCCTTCTCCTCTCTCTCTCTCTATCCCTGATCCCTGATCCCTTATTCCTTGTATGTATACTTAGGAACGAAATGGATGAGGATTGCAATGGGTGTTTCGAAACAGTGGTTTTCATTTCATCCCTTCAAAGGACGCTATCGAGTAACCTTCGTGCATCCCAATTGTCTCGAATTCGCACTTATGCGATACAAATTCGCGCAAACTGGGTGACGAGTACCGAGAAAATGCATCATTTCCCACGAAAAAACTGCAAAAATCGTCTCCAGGAGTATCGAAGGAGGTGGGAGCGCGGTTGGCAACCCTCGAATGGACCCTCGTTTGTAATACGAGCCGACAATACTTTTCTAAAATACCCTCGCTCACTCTGCTAAATATATATATATATAGATATACATTTAATGGAAAAAGAGAGGAAGATGCCGGAGGATGCAAGCTGAAAGGAGAGAGACCGAAATCCCCTTCTTTTGATGGAGGAATTCACCCCCGAAGAGCACGCGCCAGTCTCGCTCCAACTTCCTGCCATCCGCCTGAAACTTCCGCTACTTTATGTATGGCTATACATATATGCACGTATGCACATATTCATCATTATGTACTCATATGGGGAAGAAATGTGTATCTCACTCCGATCTGATGGGGTCGGGACCATTTCGAAAATTGCTCGGGAGTTAATAGTCGACCGACTTGTTCCTACCGGGTCTGGTAAACGGGAATTGGGATCATCCGATACACCGCACCCCCAGTGGGATGGGGATTATCGACTGAATGATAAGCGATAACACCGCACTCGTGGAGAAAAATAGGTTTCGTTGCGATGCAATGTAGCGACTTGTATCTGCAGGGTGGAAAGAAGGTTTCACGGAGTAATTGTGACGATGCATCGTTACGGTCCCACCCTAATGTGTTGGCATGCAATCCGGGAGGCAAATTTTTGGTACTCGTTGATGTTGGTAGTGTGGGAAGTAAAATTTCGAATTTCATAGCGTGGAAAATCAATTTTTAATGGATTCTAGTTTTTGTTGTAGTAAAAGTAGCAAATTTCAATACGTTGCTGGAATTTATCGCAGGGTAGGTAGCAAATTTCAATATTTTATAGTGCGGAAAATGAATTTTTAATGAGTCACTGTAATTTTTGTATCAATGATGGCAAATTTTACTTCGTTGCTGCATATTTGAAAGCATGGCAAATTAATTTTCGTATTTTTAACAGCGACTTCTACAAAATACGAAGTAAATTATACTGCGTTGACGTAAGTTTGACGAAACAGAAAATGAATTAAATTACAAATTTACAGGGTGCTGAGCAAAATTTCCTATTTTCGAAAAATAGGAAAGAAATTTTGATATATCCCAATAATTTTCATCGCGTGGAAAATGAAGTTTACCGCGTTCCTGTAATTTTTCTTTGATATTAGAGACGAATATTTTTATGTTGTACAATTTTTCACGGTGCAAAAGAAAATCTGGCAAATTATAGCAATTTAGCGATACAGCAAGAAATTTGTACTGCGTTGTTCTTAATTTTACAACAAAAAAAAGAGGACAAATTTACTGCGCTTCGGTAACTGTTTACGGTAACTTAGCAGCGCAATAAAATTGACTATTGCATTATAAACATTCTCTGCAATAATTTCTCCCTCACTCGTATATTGGGTCTATTTACTCGTACATTATACTCCACCACATGCACGAAATGACACGTATATATGAAAGATATTGAAGAAGAAAAAGAAGAGCGAGAGTGGAGTAGAGTTTAAACGAAGTTGACCTCATTGTAGGTACAATCATTCTATTACAATCCAATTTTCCTCGGAGCGTGCAACGCAGCGAGAAGTAACGAAATAAGTGTGTATAAAGATGATACACATGTGGGAGGCATATGTGAATGAATGGCATTTATTACAAGTACGAATAAAGTGATTACTTTAGAGTCTACTTCGGCGGACAAACAGACGAATAGACAGAACGGCGTGCAAGAAAGTATGGCGTTTACGTTACACAGCTTGTGTCCTTCGTGCTGCTGTGTTATAATCGTGAATGAAGGAGTGTCGAAAAATGGACACGGCGGAATGGCAAATTATACCTTTTGCTTCTTTTAGAATATTTATGAAGATTTGCGAGAGATAACTTGCAGTTCTTTGAAATTTACTTTTTTTTCTAAATATCCGCAGAATTTCAAAACCCAGAAAATTATTGGAAGGTTTACCATTTTCGTAACTTCTTTGGAATTTAAATTTTGAGAAAATTTTCGTATCATTTTTGGAATTTAAATTTTGGAAAAATTTTCGTATCATTTTTGAAATTTTAATTTTGGATAAAATTTTCGCAAACTCTCCCGTTTTTTAAGTTTTCAATTAATCCGCGCGAGTTCAATTCCTAAAAAAATGTTCAGAAATTACTATTTTTTGTGAATCTTCCGTGGAAATAATAATAAAAAAAAATTAAACCAGTGAAAGAAGTAGTTACCCGAGCAAAATACATATAAAATGTTATTTATTTCTATTATTTAGGAAATAAAAAATGTATTCCTCTACATTTTTCTATTTAAACTTGCAGAAAATTAATTTTCATCCCAACTCTCGTACGTATAAAAGGAAAGGCAGATGTTCGTTCTTCGTTTCATCTCGAGATAACCCATAAGATTCTCATTTCATTAAGGTTATATGATTGTAACAGGTGCAGACATTTTTACATACCCGTTTATATACACAGAGGGGATGGAGAAGGACAGTGAAATAAACACGTACCTCTGTATAACGTTTTTCGAAGGTTATCGAAATTGTTAATCGCCAATACCGGACTTCACTTTTCAAATTCAACAGAGAAATGAGAGAAAGCATTGTAATAATAATAAAAAATAATAATAATAATAACAACAAAGTTTTAAAACTGAGGAGATTTCCAGTTGGATGGAATTCTGGAATTCGTGGAATTCATAATTTCGGTGGCATATCAAGTCGGTTTCGGTGTTTACGGATAATTTTTTAATGAATCAATAATTGATCATTAAATATTCATTTATAAATAACTAATTCCTTAATTCTCGGACTTTTCGCGTATTTCCCACATTCACGTAATTCTTGGGATTTTTTGAGACCCTGCGGTTACTGAAAGTAAAAAAAAAAGTTGAAACCCCAATTTTTGAGAAAATAGAGGCGGTCATGTATTGGTGGTAAAAAAATTTGTATGTAACAAAAGAAGTAAATGGTGCAAAAGAACCGCCGATGGACACACGCCTTCTCTTATATACATTGGAAAATGCCGTATAAAAAAATATTTTCTCGGTATACATATATATGTATATATACCTTGCACACACAAATGCACACACCAGTGCATACTGCGCTGCATAGACGTATAGCTGCGGGAGATATCCCATCTTGAAGACCAGCCATTCATTTGAAAGGAATTTTCAGTCATTCGAAACGATTTAGAAAATTGTTAGCTCGGTCTATGGGTGTGTAGTGTACATGTGTATGTTAGGTACCACACATTTACGGTATATGTATGTACAGAAGTGTATATAAGGATGAATGCACCGATGGATTTGCGAACCTATGTGTAGGTATGTATATATGCGCGGGTGGGTATAGGTGTTTTACAATGTATGTAACTCGTTTAATTTTCTTGTCGTTATTGTCAAAAGGTGACCACTGCGAATTGTATGCGCAGTCGTTGCTGAAATTACAATAGAAGCGCCTTGGAAGGAAAAAATGGAAAGGTTACAAAAGGTTGGTTAACGTAGGAGATAAATTATAACCTCTCGACTCATAGAAAAACATGTATATAAATATATTGGTATAAAAAAAATGCATATATGAAAAAATGCATGGAGAGAATCTGTGTTTTTGATTTTTTGTTTCCAATTCACGTTTTGTTCAGAAACACAATTGTTAAAAAGACAACAATTTGTATGAAATCATAAGAAATGTGATTATACTAAAAAGTAAAATAGAGCAAAGGAAAGCAAAGCAAAATAAAATTAAACGAAAAAAAGAAGAACAAATAAAATAAAATAAAAAAATAAGATAAGGTAAAGTAAGAAATCCTACATTGTAATAAAATATGCCTTCATTTTTTTTGCATTTGCAAATAATAATGTGAAACTCATTTTTGACATTGTTGCAACATGGCAAATTTTTACACACCATCTGCGTGGAAATTTTATAAAAATAGGAAATATATATGTACAATAAATATAAAGAAATACATAAAATGGTACTGTTCTTTATTTTCTATTCTTTTTTCCCCAAAAAATGCACAACAGTTGGAAAGACAAAAATTTGTAAAAAAAAAAATCGTTGCCATATTGTAAAATAAGGAAATTAATCAATACATTAAAAGTTCCCTATATCGCAGTAAAATTTGCCCTCCACATAATTATTACCGCGGCGTTGCAAAATTGAATTTTTAAATTTCTACAATGCCGTAGGACAAGAACTTTTAAGTGCACCTACGTGGAAATTCTGCAAGCATTGTTTTCTACATTGTAGAAATTCCTGCGTAACTTGGTAAGATTCACTTTCCTCGCGCGTTCTAAATACCGAAGAGGACATGGAGGTATTGACATAACATACCTACATGTGAGAGACACGCTGTAAATATGATCCGTAATTAAAATGCAATACCGGTTGTGATTACAATCCGTATCGGGAATTGTACACATATACATGCATACGTGTACAATACTTGCCGGTAATATAATTCAATAGCATTCCACACGAAGGTATATACGTACAGGTAAACTGAAACGAAGTTAAATATAGCAGAAACACTTCTACTTTTCTTTCCACGTTTCCACCGACTATTGCATGGAAACAGATACCGGTTAAGTAATGGAATTATATGAATAATAATAATAATTGCCTTGTTACATTAATTAAATAATGTTGGAAAATGAGAAAAAAATGTTTATCGCAACATAGTAGGGAGAATGTGATTATGTAGAATGTTTTTTATTTTCATCTACTATTTTTTATTTAATCGTATTTGCTTTATTTAATGCCAAAATTTAATTACATACGTAATTTAGAAAATCAGTAACCTAATTCTACAGTTGAAATTTTGAATTTATACAATTGAAATTTCGTATTAACTTTCGTTTGGCGCCGGTATAAATCTTGATGCACGACACCAACGTGGTGCCACCGGCGCTTGTCCGATAGTTTTGGCATGACACCAACGTGGTACCACCGGACGGCATAGTGTTAAAAAAATGAATACACAAGGATGACAAAAATCTTATTTGCAGTAAAATAAAAAGTCTATTGTATCTATTTTTTTATGATGCTAATAATTTTTCTCTCGACACCTTCGTGAATTCTACCATTTTTCTCTATCTTTTTCAAAATCGCCAGGCAGCTTTGTTCTGATGTTTTGCCACACGGTGGAAACAGAGTCCAATATAGTCATCAAAGTGAGCATGTTATTGGGCATACGTTGGTATGTGTATAATACCCACGTATAAATTATGACAAAGAAAGAGCTCGGAAAGATGCATGGCAGGTGCACGTACATCCGCGTGCCATCCACCAATAGGAAACTCTTCTCAGCGCATATAAGCGAGCGAGCAACAAGCGACCGAGAGCGAGCGAGTGAGTGAGCAAAGAAGCAGGCAAGCAGGTAAGCAAGCAGGACTATTTATCCTTTCTTTCAGTGAATTCAACAGGCACACACGAATAGTACCTACCAACCAACGTGGGTATAGTATTTTCCCCAATTCCGCTGCCAACGCGAACAAGATCTAGAAGGGACCAAGCGCTACATGGAGGGATAACGGGTCACTGGATTTTGATAGATAAGACGACGCATTATAGATAAGACTGTCTTGAAAGTACCCGAAAGCTGTTTTCAAAAATCGAATTTTCGGGTATACCTTGGCCTTCTCCCAAAAATGGGGTAAAAATTGAAGTTTCAAAAATGGGGTGGGACAAGTCATTTTTAGGGGTAATTTTTCCCGTAGAATCGATTCCAAAGGTCAAATTTGATGAAATCCTAGCGGAAGTTGGAAAAAAGTAGGTTTTTTGAAGAAAAATCGTGTTTCCCGTAAGAAATCTGTAATTTTGACAATGAAAATGGATTCCCCGGAAAAAAATACATCGGATATGGGTCTTCCGAAAGTGCTAAAAAAATTTTTCCAAAAGTCGATTTTTTTGGGCATGCCTACCCCTTCCCCCAAAAGTGGGGTAAAAATTAAACTTTCAAAAATGGGGTTGGACAAGTCATTTTTAGGGGTAATTTTTCCCGTAGAATCGATTCCAAAGGTCAAATTTGATGAAATCCTAGCGGAAGTTGGAAAAAAGTAGGTTTTTTGAGGAAAAATCGTGTTTCCCGTAAGAAATCTGTAATTTTGACAATGAAAATGGATTCCCCGGAAAAAAATACATCAGATATGGGTCTCCCGAAAGTTCTAAAAAAATTTTTCCAAAAGTCGATTTTGTTGGGCATGCCTACCCCTTCCCCCAAAAATGGGGTAAAAATTAAAGTTTCAAAAATGGGGTTGGACAAGTCATTTTTAGGGGTAATTTTTCCCGTAGAATCGATTCCAAAGGTCAAATTTGATGAAATCCTAGCGGAAGTTGGAAAAAAGTAGGTTTTTTGAGGAAAAATCGTGTTTCCCGTAAGAAATCTGTAATTTTGACAATGAAAATGGATTCCTCGGGAAAAAATACATCGGACATGGGTCTCCCGAAAGTGCTAAAAAAATTTTTCCAAGAGTCAATTTTTTTGGAAATCCCTTCAGAATATGAACAGCTGAGAGGAAGGAAAAGAACAGCAGCCTCTGTATGCGTAACATTGAATTAAAATTAACAGCAGAAGACGACTTAATACCACACTGACTATAATTTATACAAGAAGGATTGGTATTCGGTATGGAAATAGATACCTTCCATGAGGAGTTCCGTTTCGGCATTCATCCGCACGGATTTGTCTTGTATCCTTTCCCCTTTTATCAGACAAGAAGATTCTATAAAACACATCTTGGACAAAAGGAGGCACGTGCCTGCCTCCTTGTTTGCTCGCTCGCTTGCGTCTCTCCGATGCCAAGAATACTAAAAATCGTCACTGACGATGGGTGTAAAAAAAAAACAATCAAAATGTTTCGATCATTGTTTAATTATCCACTAAAAGGTGAATCACCGCAAACACTCTCTACATTTTGAGATCCTCCTTTCTATGGATCTCCATCCTTGATTTTCACCTCACGTAAAACCATCGATTCTATTCATCGACGAGTCCTTTCATATCGCAGAGCTCTTCGACACCTTTCGAGTCAACCCCTTTTCACGAAATGGTGCCTTTGTATTGAAAGAAACTATTTTCTCGTCCCAGAAATTTTGAAATTTATTGCAAAAAAAAAGAGGAAAGCCAGAGTTTTGAATTCGACTAAATTTGGAAAAAAAAATATCTCCAAATATTTACAAAAATTTATCTAATTCTTTTTTTTTAATTATTTGCGAAATTCTGAAACCTGAAACATTTCCTGAAACACCAATAATTTTTTACTCATCCGTGAAATTTATTTTTTGCCTTTTTTATTTTTTTTAATTGTCTACGGAATTTCGAAATCTCGAAAATTCCCAAAAAATCAACAGTTTTCTGATCCGGGAAATTTCAAGAAATCTTCGGAAACTTTCTCGATTCTTTTTTTTTATCTTCGAAATTTGAAAAACAACAAACTCCTCAGAAATTATTTAATTTTTTTTTTGAGATTGTCTATAAAATTGGGAAAATTTCTGGAAACCCTCATCTTCTTTCTAAGTCATCTACGGAAACTTCCGCTAATTCGTAGGAGACTGAAAAAGGAAATGAAACTCTACAAAGTTGCATTAAGCAGCTGATAGAGGCTCACAACAGTCCCCTATTAAGAATAAGAAAAAAGGGACTTATTAGAAACCTGAAATAAGTTGCTGGCGGAATGAATGGCAAGAGAGGGGTTGCTGCTGGCTCGCTTGCATCTGATGGAACTTTGGAGAGGAGCTTCACCTGGATTTTTTTGTACCTACCTACAAGTAGAAACGACTGAGAATGAGAACAGCCAGGTTTCGATGAATGGGGCTTCGACAAATGCGTCCTTCTGATATCAAACGGAATCGTACGTGTGTGTGTATATATATGTATATATAAATATATGAAAAGTACAGGAATGAAGAGGGTGAAGCGAAAAGGGGATGTTTTTGCAGAATGCAGGAGAGAGAAAAGGTAACTCCAGTCGTTTCCTCTTTTATTCTCGAAATTAAAATAAGGTACAACAGATATGTATATATATATATATATACGTATGGGTATGCATGTAGGTATATATAATGTATATGTAAATAGGGAAGGGGTTGAGGAACAACATTACCCACACACTCGCGTAGAAATCGTGTAATGTATGGTAAAAGTTCGGGGCAGACTTCAAAGTAAGTGGACTAAAGACCATTTCCAGAGCTTTCAAGAGACTCGGATTTTCGAAGGTTGAGGGTTTTATGAAAAATGTTTCTACTAACTTTAAGCGAATTCTAAAAACAGAGATTGTTTTAGCGAGTATTTGTAAATACACTCCAATTCAGAATATTTTCGAAAAACAAATAGACATTTTTAGAAAAATTCTACAAATTGAAAAATTTTGGTAGTCTTAAATTTCCAGTGTCGGCATTTTTTTTAATGTAATTTACATCAACTCCTTCGAAGTGTACAGAATTCGAAGATATTACCAAAAAATCTAATATACAAATTTTGAAAAAATCGCGACAATATGCAAAATTTCAGTTCTCATAAAATGAAAATTTGGAACTACTGTTTCCAGATTCGGCTATTTTTCGAGTTTTCCAAAAATAGATAAAATTAACAAATATTGTATAAACAATTCAATTTTAAAATTCCCACAAACGCAGATTTTCATAAAAATTACCAAATCCATTTTTAAAATTAATTGAAAATTAAACATTTTAATTCCCATAAATCGCCATTTTTCCCAAGTATTTTTAGAAACTCTTGCGAAACTCTGAAAATGCTTTCCTCGTTTTCTACATAAAAAAATCAAAGACCAGGAATAATGAGTATCCCAAAGAATGGCAAAAGTCTCTTTTGTTACATAACAAAATACACTCGAATCCCCCATATCGGAGCAATTTGGAGACCGACTGGTATTCACTCGAAAGAAGTCCACCGGGTGTTAAATATTCCCTTCAGTCTCCTGTTTTTCTTTGCACGTCGATACACAAAACAAAAGCAAACCCAGAAGGAGCAGAAGGGGTTTAACGCTACCGATCCGCAGAAGAAAGAGTCACCCAGCATCGATATATGGCAGATGTTTCGGATCCGGACATTCGCGTGTGCCAAAATTCAATGGCTTTCTCTCTGCGCTCATAAATTTTCCACCGAGAGGAGGAGAGCAAGAGAAAAGAATCGATTTACCCTCCGAAAAATCAATGTATCGGATGCATCATTCGAAAATATCGATTCAGCTGAGGGAAGAGGCAGAAGGACGCGCGAGTTCGTTATACGAGGGTAGGAGAAACGTCCTTTGGGTTCTCGGTAACGGTATTATTTAAAAATGCAGACACACACATATACTTAGACACCTGGATATTCGTACCCTGTACCTAAGAGCCATCCTTTCTCGGTGTTAACACCTGGGTAACACATGTCTGAAGCCTTCACAAATTTCGGAAGGACATCGGAACTGAATGAAAGCAGACAAAATCAGCAGCAAAGGGATGAAGGAAGGAAAGAGGGAAAGAACGAACGTCTCGATCGAAACCTCTATAAAAAAAATCTCCACGGGGTCGATGTGAAAAAAAAAACGCGTCAGAATTGGATAATTTTGAATTTACATGAAAGATTCTTATTTTAAGAAAACGAAATTCTCAGGTATTAGAGAAAATTAGAGAATCGATCTGTTAAAAAATTCTTTGTAGATTAAAAAAAAGTATCCGATTCGAAATAATAAATTACCTCATGCTCGTGACGTAAAATAACAAAATTAACTTTTTTTGCAATTTTGTTTTGTCTTTATTTCGATAAAGGAAACTAAATTTTCGAAAAATTTTCACTTCTATTACTTTTTTTTATGTCATTCTACCGATTTTTTTTTCCTAAGAAAAAATGGAAAAAGGGAATCGTTTCTTTTCTCCGCAATTTTCGTAATTTCGACGATCTAACATTTCTAGGCGGAGGATCCAGACCGTTAGGGCCCACGAGCATTCTAAGGACAAGTATAAAAAGATTTTCTATGGGATACATAAAGCAGGTTACGTCGTCGTCTGAAAGAATCTACCTGACTTCTTTCCCGTAAGGTTCAACGATTTCGTTCTCTCTTACGCTCTTTTCATCTCTTTTATTGCACGTTCTTGTTCAACAGATTTCAAGACGAGAAGCAGACAAGTACAAAGGATCAACCAAGTGAAAAAGAAGAAGAAGAAGAAGGAAGGTGCTTTTCCACCTATGCACGTGTTGGGAAAAAAAAATAGGTGCAATCGGAAAGATATAGGGCAAAAAAGAATCCAAGCCCAAATAAGGAAATTTGTTACAAAATATAATAAATTCTTGTTCGTGAGGCATTTTTCAATTTTTTAAAATATTTAAAATCTTGGGTGTGCTAATAAATTTTGAATTATTTTATTTTTGTGTGTATTATTTTTTTAGGTAACATTTTTCCGTTCCTCTAAATAAAAAAAATCGTAAATATCAACGTCGATTAAAGAAAAAAAGGGAAATGCGCGAATTTCGGAAATTTTGTTGGAATTCGATATTCTATTAAAAAAAAAAACAAAATCCGAAATTTTTTCGGGCTTTGAAATTCCTGAAAATAATATTGAAAAATAAATAGAAGACTTTTCAATAATTTCCTAAATAATTCCTGGAAACAAGAATTCTCAGGAATTTTGCAAAAGTCGGAATTTGGCAACCCTGCTTGGAGCAAATTTGCTTATTTTGAAAAATTCAATAAAATTTTCGCAAACTGCAAGTACAGCGTTGTCGCGGACTTCAGCCATACATAACGTCCGCGAGAGGAGTTAGAACGACTGTCTAGCGACTCATAAACCGGGGAAACAACGTGGTTCTTTTCCCTTGCTGCACTTTTAATGCGCGTCTTTATGATTATGCACTCGCGTGAGCCTGTTGACTCCTCTTTTATGTTTTTACGGTAGCTCATAATCTTTAAGTGTCGCCTCCAACCCCGTGTTTATCCCTACCGGGAGTGCCACGCGACCATCCTTCCATTCTTCCGCGCCATTCTCCTCCTTTTTCTCGAGCCATTCCTGTTTATATTGTTTCTAAATGACGGTTTCATCTTGAAATTCGCAACATCTGTCGAGCCTCTCTCGCTCCTCTTTGAGCGTTCCTCGTACCTTCCTTCCCTTGGTAACAAACGGACAGAGAAAAGAAGAATCGCTTCGTTTGCGGCTGCTGTTGGGCCAATTTATGCACGAGAACCGTTGGTTCTACGGGCAATTTATCAGAAGCAGTTAAATAATACAAAAAGGTCACTATCGCATCGGTACCTTTTCGCATTTCATTTTTTAAGCCTTCATTCAAACCTAAAAAAAATTATACAACTCGTTCGTATTGGCTCCCGGTCGCAAATCCATGACCCATGACCTCGCGGGGTATTTTCTAGCCCCATACGAGGAAACGAAAAATCGTATGGTTCAATAAAGTATGGTAAGTGTCCAAGGGAAGCTTTCAAGAATTGCTGGCCAATTTTTAGGGAGAAAAAAAAAAGAGCTTCAAGTTTTCGCTTTCTCCCGTAATACCCGAGTCCCAAAGCTCGATAAGCCCCGTTTTGGATCCAGCGAAATAAGCTTATCCGACATCGCCCTGCAAGTGCGAATGATAAGGGAAGGGGGTATGTATGGAGTTTATGACGAGGAACCCTTCATCTCCTCGGGAAGATATTGCCGGTGATAGCCTAGAGGAGATTAGAGAGACATTCTATGGACTTGTTGCCAAGCGGAGGTGGTTTCCGTACTTTATAGTTTCTTCTTCTTCTTCTTCTCCTTCTCCGCCTGCTTCTGCTTGTGTTTTATATTTTCTCCATCCGTCCTTTTCCCTCCATCCCCTTTGCCGTGCAGCAGCACAGTGGTAGCCAGTAAAAATGTCAGCTGCCTCCTGCGACTCTCTCTCTTCTCCGCTTAAAGACGAAAAGCGACTCGACGTGCTGCAAAGCCAGACGGCATTGTTCGATCAACAATACTAAAAACCGAAGCACTCACAACATATCCCATTCATTTTATATATCCCACCCACTTTATTATCCCCCCATTTGCCATTGCTTTGCACCCTGAAGCATGCACCGAGTAGTGCTTCTTCCCTTATGCCCGTAGCTGCTCTCCCGGAGACATCCGCATCGAGCAATGGACTGCCTGCCTGCCTGCCTGCCTGCCTGCTTGCCTGCCTACTCGCCTGCTTCTTCTTCGTCTTCCGTTTGGATTTACTCGAGACGTAGGGGAGAAGAAAAGAACGATGACTGATCCTTCATAGACCCCCTCGCCCTTAATAAGGACCCCAAATTAACCCCCGCGGTATTATAATTCACCCCCCGATGGCTACACCGGAACGCTGCAATACCGGGAAGCTGCGGGCAGAAAACTGTCCACGGCATCGTCTAGACGCAAATCCCGCCTTACCAAAGCCAGACCTTTGCCATACTTTCGATGTCTCTGTAGCTTTTGATCTCCTGGATTCTATTATCACCCGTTTCCTATTTTCGGACAGTCCCTTTCTGGACTCGTTGCGGCAACAACTGATAAATTTCTTCCTGGACCCAGACGTTTACCATACTTTCGATATACTTGCTGCTCCCGTCACTCGTTTCGCACCGACCGGTTGCAACTCGTTGCAAAAACACTCTTGCAATTTGATACAAGCGTTTTTTTTTTATTCCATCGAAACTTTTCCTCGACTTTCGTCAATATCTTCTCGGTTCCCTCCTTCTTCCTATTTCCTTGCATTTTTAGATCCGGTTCTAGACACGCTGCGGCAACAGCTGTTGCACTTTTATACCAGCGTTTTCTTTTTCGACACCCAGACTTTCGCCATACTTTCGATATATCCGTAGATTTTCATCCTTTCGGCTTTCCTGTCTCTTATAATACATAACTCATTTTCCCATCCACCGGATGCACCTTGTTGCAAAGTCACAATTGCAATTTTATGCAATCGATCTTTCTCCAACCACATTTTTGCTAGACTTGCAACGCATTTACCCGCTTCTCATTTTTAGAGCGTCCGGTTCTGGACACGTTGCAGCAACAGCTGTTGCATTTTTGCACGAGCGTTTTCTTTTCCGATATCCGGACTCTTGCTATTCCTTCGATGTACCTGCAGGTATTTATCAGCTCGGTTTTGTTATCGGACCCATCGTTGATTTTTGCGACGCTGTTGCAACTCCATGCGAGCGTGTCTCCGGGTCCAGGCATTCGCCATCGCTTCGACATCGATACGGGCTCTCATGTCCGGCAATTTCTTCTCGACGGTGTTATATCTCTCGCTACCGATCTTCGTACTTGACTTTCTTATACCGAATGCAACTGCTGCAATTTTCCGCAGGCGTTCTTCTCTCCCGGCTGAGCGGCGACAATTAATAATGGCCGGTCGGTAAAATTCCGGATAAATTGCATAATTCGATTTGCAAGAGGACTTGTGTAACATCGAGGTCCTTGTCTGCCCCCTCCATCGAAAAACGAGGGGGCCGACACGCGCCAGCCGTTCTTGTCGCGTGGCTTGCATCCAAAAAAAGGGAGAAAAAGGAAGGTTTCCTTCTTTCTCATATACGTACATGGCAACCGGAGAAGAAAAGAGGATGAAATGGATAAGTTCGCCACCTGCCCAGAAAATGAGCAGATGTAGGTCCGGCTCGAAGAACCGATGCGTGCGGATGAACGAACGAAGCACGTCGTTAAATTGCCTCCTGCTTACCCTCTTATAGTTTTATTCCCATTCTCGAAGCAAATATTTCGAATCGGACGTGGGTATGCGTAGACGCGGTGGAAAAAAAAGGGGTAATCGCTGAATTAACGAAAATTGCGAGATCAAGTTACGGACGCGCGATAAGAAAATGTGGAATAACGAAACAAGGGAAATTGTGAAATCGAGAAAAATTGGAGATTTTCATAGAAAACTGGTAATTGTAACTTATCATAATTTATTACTAATGTAATTATTAGTAATTCGTAGTATTAGTATATAATTATTAGTAATTATACTAATAGTTAATCCTACTTTTCAGGTGACTGTTTATTTTTTTATGTTACATTTTTCATTATTATTATTTTTGCAGTTAATTTTGATACTCGTTAGTAGAAATATGTCTATTCGTAAATCATTTTTTTCTGTTCCGTTAGGAAGAACAAAAATAGTTCTGAAAATTTGGAGAAAAAAAAATGGGCGTACGTTCGTGAGATAAATTAATAAATTTAATTTAACAAAGTCATAAATATTTACAGAGAATTAATAATACAATTAATTTATAGTATACAATTTTTAGTTACTTTACTAAAAATATTTTCTGCATTATCTTATTAACGAAAGTTGCAAGAAAAAGTACTGAACATATAGTGACGCAACATTATTATCCTGAAAAATTATAGATCTAATGAAAACCTAATAATTCATTCGAACTTCGTCAAACTCATGTACCTTAATTATTTATGTACCTACACGGAAAAAATAAAAGCCCCAATAATTGAATTTCTAGTTGAATTAAACTTGAAAGTTGGAATAACAACAAATGTAGTTAAAATTACTAGAAACGTATGATTGATGCTTTATTCAACTACAGTAATAGTTAGAATTACTATACATTTTTTTTTGTCAGTGTATCATCTTTATGAAAATGCCTTTCGTGCCTTTAACGGTTCTCGAAACTTTTACCTTTGTTGCAAAAAGAATGCATCGGGTTCATTTGTGATTAAAAGAAAATAGCCACCCCTTCCCGTTTGCTTTGAGGATTCCTCCACTTCATGATTATATTGCTTTGTGAGATTCTTAAGATTTTCACCCCGTAAATATGCAATTAAGAGGAGGCCTTGATGAAATTCTACCTCGTTAAGAAAAAAAAATGCATATCTTTGGTTTTCAGATGCACCAAGGGTTCGGGTTGAATGTCAGGGTCGACTGTTGGGAAGAACGAGAAAACGGAGAATATTATATATATATAGCGAAGTATAATGGGGAAAAGAATGATATAAAAAAAAGAGAGAGGGTGTATTATATATACGAGGGTTTAAAATGAAGAAAAAAAAACATGTAAATGTGCATGTAAATCATATACGTATATGACTCTCCCGTGTATTCGATAAACCCTCGTTAAAGATGTTACCAACCCTATGGGGGTTGTTTAACTCTCCGCAGTTATACAGCGATTCTTTGATGCACACACGTATATCGAACCACGTATACGTACATGGGGGTGTGTGTGTGTGTGTTAATAAAAGGAATCTACCACGTAAACCTCTTTTTACTTACCCCTTTTTGTAAACGCGCTGTATTAAATTATATAAGAGAAGGGTTGGAATTCCTTGGAGCGGAAAAGAAATTAGACCTACGTGAGTGACGTATACGTCGGATACCAACGCACACAGATAAGATTCGATGATGTTATGAAATATTCAAATTGAAATTCCAATTAATGGAAGACGAAGGAAAACGAGGAGGAGAAGAATGTAGAAGGGAAGGACGAAGTTCACCCTTCGCAGTGGAATAAAAGGGCGACCTCGGGGTATGGATTTTTGAAACAGTCTATTTTCCATCATTTAAATCGGGTAGTTATTATTAGGGGTACCCATAAGTAATGCTATATGGACAAAAATTGTTTTTCGTCTCTCTGTTTTTTTTTTAATTTAATTTTTTCTTTAATCCACGAGCAAGTGACAATAATTATTCCTATTTAAAATGCGACCTTATTTTTCGATACCCCTAATAATTGTTTAACCCATGGTTTCAACCACAATTTTATCATTACATTAAATTAATTAATTAGGGATATAAGAAATAATACTGGTAAATATTAATATTAATATTTTATTGAAATGTTCTAAAAATTAAAATTTGTATTAGAAAAATTCCAAGTTGCATTTGGAAATTTGTTAATATTGGAATTTCCGCTACAAAAAGTCCAAAAGATTGTAACTTTTACTGGAAAAATCTTTAAAATGCGATTTTTACGATTTTTTTTTGCGAACAGAAAAGGTTCGGAAAATTGAAAAATTCTAGACACCTTTCAGAAAACTGTAATTATTACTGGGGCAATTTTTTAGTATGGGAATTTTCACTGGAGATTTTCTAATAATTAGAATATTTATTTTAAAAAATGTCTCAGAAAGGCGTTAATAATAGAAAAGAATTCCTTATAAGTTCAAAATGACTTCTCTACAAAACCCGAAATTAAATATATTGTTCAGAATTAAAAAAAAAAATTAATCTTCGGAGTTATAAAATTACTTTAGATCAATAAGATCTAATTTAATCCGGAAAAAATGGTACTTCTATGTATCTCCAGTTTTTTGTTCCCTTATAAGAATTATGGTCAAAAGTAATAAACGTACTTCTAATGTTCCCATCTCCCCATTGTCCTCCTTTTTATGACGTTTTTTCGATTTGTTAAAATAAAAATAAAAAAAATGTGAAAGTTCGAAAGGGTGAGGGATGCTTCTACCCCCAAGTGGCAGTTTACACGTTTGTTTGGAGTTTTTTTTCGAAACGAACGTGGTTTTTTTAGTTGGCAAAAAAAGTTGCCAAAAAAATAGGTTACCACTTTTTCACATATAAACAGGCAACCCCTTGGCACACGTTGCACAAAGAAATTCGAGAACGAAGGGTTGAAGCTAAAATCATGTTCATTTGTTCATCGGTGCATTAGAAACGTCATAACTCATGGACTTATGGCTGCGGAGGTGATGCAGCGGAGGAAAAAAACGTGTAAATACGTCCCATTCTGAAGCTGGGATTTCAAACACGTGCTTATACGATATTTTCTGCGTACGTATGTAAGCGTATATTAATTCCCAACTGACGGTGCAAAATTAAACCCTTTTTCTTATAGACTCCCTTCGAGGATCCCGTCGTAGCGTCAAAAGGATTTTTATTTTCAAACGACTAGTTGTGCAATTAGCATTTATTCTATATATAATTTTATATATTATAATATATGATATATAATAATTTCACAATACCTAACGATTCCGAAAATATACCGGCCTGATAACGGTTTTTTGAAAACATAATCTTCGGTTTCTATTTTCGAGCAATTTAAGATACGATTTTTAAATAATTTAAAATTTCTCTCGCATATTTATTTAAAAATACCCTTAAAATCTGGTGTCTTTTTAAACCCCATTAAAAAATTCTAATAAAATACCATCAAATCCCGGTAAATTTTTGAAACAACTTTTGGAGATTTCAGGGAGACCTTAATTCGATTTTCATTCTTAAAATGAAAAAAAAAGAGAAAAACGATAAATTAAAAAAATACGTGATTTCATTTAGAAAATCATTGATTACCTTCAAATCTCATGGAAAAAAATTGTTCTCACCATCAGATGCATCCCTTAAAACAGTGCAACTTTGCGTTGGAGATTCTTAAAAAAATTCGTTACGAAAGAAAATATCGCGTATCCCCATAAAATACGCCATTAAAATCCTCGGCATTACCAGAGACGGCATCAAAGCCACGTATCGCGTTAGATGCTATTCTGGGTTTTTGGTGGAAAAGCGCAGCATTAAATTGTACCGCGTAAACCACCAAAGTGAGATCGTGTATTTCCTTTTCCACAATGATAACAACGAAAAGGGAGAAAGAGCCGCGGCGAAATGAGATAAGGTTTGTTTAATTGAACAAGACGCAGCTAGAATGCACCCGAAATTCTATCAATAAACGGATAGCAGCAGGGGTCTGGAGGATTTACTGGATCGGAAAATATAGTAATGTTATCCTAACTGCGCAGTGAAATGGGTCATTCATGTTCTTATTCTTATTATAGTACTTTAATACTACCAACTTTACACCCGTTTGCCGAATTCCTATACGTTCTTTGATGTACGTATTTTTAGACCTTTTCCCAACATTTTTATGTCCTATTAGCATTTTCATGTTTCCTGATCGACGGGGTGTGCACGCAGAGAGAGAAAACATGGTTTTTTAAGTGCCGGTTCTTTTTGCAGCAAACCAAATTTCCTTTCGGTCGAGAACGTGGGAAAAAACATTACTAAAATCAGCAAGAAAGCAAAAGAATTATTCTTTATTGTTTTTCCAAGCGATTTTTAAAGAAAATTTAAAATATCTGCCCTGGAAATGCTAAAATTTTGAAATTTCATATATTTTACCCTAAAAATTGATAAACAAGAAAAATAATCTAAAGCAATTCAATGAATATAAACAAAAAATTTAACTTGGCTAAGAAAATTATTTTATCAATAATTCATTTACCGATTAACAAAAAAAAAAAATAATGGTTTGCCCAGAAAATTTTCTTTCTCCAAAATTTTTACCACAATTCACGATTTTACATTTCCCCAAACGAAATTTTTCGTTTGATATTTCGACAAAATTTCGAACATTTGCCCCAAAATCACTTTTCGCAAATTATTCGGAATAGAAACCAAAAATTTGTTGATTTTCATTTTTTTAGGGGAATTTTTGAAATTCACCATTTTTCGTCTTTTCAGGCGTGCATCCGCAACAACTTCAACCATTACCTGTCCCGAAATCGCTCAATAATTATGCCTTCAATTTTTTTTTATAGAGAATCTTCCAAAATAACCTTTTCTTATGAATAATATTAATTAATAAAAAAATGATGATAATTTCGGTAAGGTACGGACTCCGAGCCAAGAAATTTCTGCGAAAATCTTCGAATTTCCAAAAATCATCGAAACTCAAGGTAAAATTTTGACGTTTTCGAGTGAGTCCTGCTAAGAACTTGACCTATTCGCTCTAACTGCTCCATTTTTTGAATTCTTGGCGGATAGAAAAGTGGACAAAAAGTCGTCCCTCCCGTCTGCGGCGTTTCCGGGTTTCTGAAAACTGATAGTAAAAGCGTTAAGGCTGAATCCGAGGTAAACGTATACACATAATCTCCGTATAGCAGCCCTGGCAGAAGAAGCAAACGTTTCTATTCCGGGTGCAGTGGATTGCAACACGGAGGCTTAAAGTAACCCTACCGTGCAGTATTCTTAAACCCAACGAAAAGGGAAAGAGGTGAGGAGAGAACTGTGCGAGCGAATGGGTAAAAAAACAAGAGGCAGAGTGAGAGAAACATTAAGAAAGAGTCCAAGAAAAAAGGGAAAAAAGGCATTTAGGTAGTCTATGACGTCAATTGGAAAAGATCCCTCTCTTACGGACCACTTCTAGTAGTATGAACTACTTAGTACGTTCAGGAAGCCGCGAGACTCCGACTCTACATGTAGAGACATACCCTGTCGGAATAGCTTGAGTTTAAGGGTTCAAACGAAAAGCATTCATGCCATCCGTATTGGCTCCTTGTCAAATCTTCCTATACTCATACGTCTACTATATATATATACACTCATATGTGCATTTTTAAGAGCTTTTACAAGTATTTTTGCAGCCACTGCTCCAGACAGCTTGGGTAAACCTGCGGAATCGAGGAGAACCCGTCAATTGAAATACCCAAACCATGAAAAATCTGCCTAAGAAATGCAAGTTTCTCCAAGGAAATCGGAAAGGATTCCGATTTCCTACAGTTTCCCTGGAAATGCTACGAATTCGAAATTTAAATTTTAGTTACTTAACCCATTCGAGACGGCGATTTTTTTTCGAACACGAGCCTCAATAGCGAACGGATAATTATTATACATAATAAAAAATCCAAATCCAAAAATATAGAATTATAAATAAAATTGATTTTCTGAATTAATACCAATTTTGGTACAGACGCGTAATTGCTCTACTGAGCACCTCCGGTTTGTGGATTCCAAAAAAAAAAGATTAAATTAGACCTCGAAAATAATTATGGATTAAAATTCCTAAAAGGTTTGGTGGAAATAGTGTTAAAGGACTGGAAACCTCGAATTCACAAATTTTCCAAATTCTCGAAATTTCCGGTTAGGATAATTAGAAAATAGAAGATTTCGAGGCTCAAATTTTGTATTAGAGTCGAATTTCATCTCCTCCAGCAACGGTATTTTGCAAAAACCTAGAAAGCTTCAATCGAAGCATTCGAAACTTGACATTTTTTGCGTGAAACCCCTAGAAATTTCAGCTCCAAGCGAACAAACGCTGAGCAACTTATGTCAAAAATCCCCGATTTTCCGAACATCATCGAAACTCAACCTAAGGTTTTCACAGCGATTTTGGATATTTATTCATGCCTCTCTTTTAAAGTCCTGCCTTGCAAGTTGACAGTTAGCGAAGGAAAAATTGCACAATGAAGAATCCGCTGCTTTAAATCCACCGGGGAAATGGAGAGAAGAATTGAAAGCCATGAAACGGATCCTTTCCTTTCCATTTCTCAACTTTGCTTTGCTTTACTTTGCTTTGCTTTGCTTTGCTTTGCTTGGCTTTGCTTGGCTTTGCTTTATACGCAACGCTATTTTCCCCCAGATTCCTAGTGTTTGTTAGACGCAACGTAGCTTTAAAATTTAAAGGTACCTGAGGAGAGTTCTAGGTGGTGCAACTTTCTATGCTTTAAAGCCGCGTGATTTAGGTAAGAAAATCAGCTGCAAGGTTGAAACCGTGGGAGGATCTGCCCACCTTTCTTCAAGCAACGACATCATATGTACCTGCTGATCGGACTTTACTCCGTTTATGCAACAGCTGCTGCTGTTGATCCTAACCATCGAGGATTCGACGCCACGCTGAGAAAAAAGGAATTTATAAAAATAATAAATATTGCTATAAAAAATAATAATAAACGCGCTCGTGAGGCAAAATAATGAAATGATTTAGAGACATAATTTTTAAATAATAGACATTAATTGTAAACAAACTTATAATTGGTTATAATTAATATCTATTATTTTTTTAAATTAATTTAGAATTTTCTAAATTCTAATTAATTTTTTAAATCATTTCATTATTTTACCTTATAAGCGCATTCATTATTATTTAGAATTTAGAAAATTCTAAATTAATTTAGAAAAGTAATACATATTAATTTTAAACAGACTCATAATTAACACCAATTTTATAATGAGCATTTGGATTCATTCATTCATTCATACATTATTTATATCAAAAAAATTTGCATTTTTTTTAAATTTTCCTCTATTTTTGTTATTATCACTTCCCGCAATTTTTATTTACTGTAAATTCCAATTTTCGCTCGAAATTACCATACTCTCGCAGGGGAAAACCAATTTTCCTCTATCTCGAAGAAAATTTCGCTACCTAAGATCCTGAT
This sequence comes from Gasteruption jaculator, assembly GCA_949825005.1. Taxonomy (NCBI): domain Eukaryota; kingdom Metazoa; phylum Arthropoda; class Insecta; order Hymenoptera; family Gasteruptiidae; genus Gasteruption; species Gasteruption jaculator. The sequence goes on from OX463768.1 coordinate 3,570,839, forward strand.
AGAGATCGTTACTAAATTTGCAAGTGCAACAGGAGGTACTTGCAGTCCCTCGCTCGAAGGACTGCATTTTTTTTAACCTTCCCCTGCATTCGATGCATTCCAGACGCTCAATGGCCCAAAAAGGAATTTTTGATGATCCTGCACTGGTGCATGATCCGCGCCAGCTTGATCCAGTATTTGATCGAGCGAGAATTTTCACCCATGACGTAAAAGTCATACCAGGACTCGTCAAGGTTCTGGGTGCCCATAAACCGAGGAACTAAATGACGTCACGAATTGATACAAGGAAAAAACTGGTAAATTTTCCTTTCAAGAAAAAATCATTTCGCGTTTGCTGACGTATGAGGCTGCATTTCCTCCTTGCATTCGATGCAATCGATGCATTTGTTGGTCCCAATGAAATTTTTGATAATCCAGTATGTACCAGTAGAGGACCTGCACGGGCTTGACCCAGTATCTGACCGAGTCAAAAAATTGCCAAACGTTCTCGCTGGGACCCATGGGTGCCCATAACCCCGGAGAATGACGAATGACGTCATAGGTTGATGGAAAAAATACTGGCGAATTTTCCCTCCGACGTATAATTGCACGTTTGCTTACGTATAGAGAAAATCCTATAACTCCAGGGCAGGGCAGCGACCCAATTCTCATATGTATTTATACCAGAAGCAGTTTCTTCCACCCATAGTGACTACTTAAGAGTCAAAGAAGAAGAAGGAAGAGAAGATAGAGGAGGAAGAGGAGAATGAGAGAAGAGAAGAGAGGAGAGGAGAGAAAGTGCAAGTAGGAACTGCATTCGACTGGGCGTGTTGCTTTAAAAAAAGTCTCGAGTCTAATGTACCCTACGAGCGTCTCGTGACGCACGAGACTGTCCGCAATTTCTGACACTAGACTGTCTTTCCTTTGCTTTGCTTTGCTTTTATACGTGTACCTCTGCTTCCTTCTTCTCCTCCACCTTATTTGCTTCGCTTTTCTGTATTTTTCACGGAAAGAGGAAGAGTCCAATTGATGATAAGCTTCACTCTATATACATATATATTTGTCTGAAAATCGAAGAAAACCGAAATTCGACGTTGCAGGAAATGAATTAAAAGAGTTTTAATTGGGTTAATTAATCAATAATTAATCAAGTAACTATTTCCCAATGATTAGCATACAAGAAATTTTCGAGTCAGAAATGCCACACAGCAAGAAAATAATTATTATGAGAGTATACTATATATATGTATATAAATAAATGAGTCTTGTTGATTTTATTATTATTATTATTATTATGAAATGAATTATAATTTGATACAAATTTGTATCCACCAAGGGTTAAAATCGAGGATCAATGTCACTAACAATTAATACAAACATGATTTCTCGTCAATTATTAAATACCAGTACCAGGCACTTTGAACATGAGCCACCTATGAAATATCTAGATCCACCTAAAATCCCTGGGGTACCATAACTTCGTCACCTGCGTATACAGTTGATATCCAGATACCACCTAGTAGCGCGGGATGATGATTTGTGCCATAGTATGTTAAGGATTGATTTATGCGCACCCACACAGAGCCATAAACGCGCGCACCTAAACACACACGCGCGCGCTTTAACACCCGTTAGCAGCTTAGACCGGCAACATTTAGGCTAAAGAGAAGCGTACGAGCGAAAGCATCGCCATCGTCCCTCCGCGTGTCTACCATATGACAATAACATCTGCGGCCCATGTTACACACAACATTGCATTATACTACCCGTCGCTCTCTCGTCTATCTCCTTCTCTCTCGCTCTCCCTACGAACGCGGTATATCCCACCGAAGTACCGATACAGGCTGAAAGACTGTAAATGGCATCTTGCAAGCATCCACGTGAAATTCTCCCTAAACCCTAAAATCAACCTTCAAATTAAACTGAGAAAGAAAGGAAGAGGAGGAGGAGGAGAGGCGAATAGACGAAGGTTGTAATCCTCGTTGCTGCAATGTGTTCCTCAGGTGTGCAAATTGCATTCGGCTCTACCGTTTTTTTTTTCGCAGGTAGGTGTATACATTTGAATGCCGATACGTTTACTTACTTGTTTTCTTTGTTCACTATTTATGAACGAGTCTCAAAAAAAAAAATAGGAAACACTGGAAGACCAATTTTCTACTCTAATGGTCGGCAAATTGTTATTAATACTTTGCCGACCGTTGGTCTGATCGGGATTCTTTCGTTTGGCGACGGTATAAATTTTTGTGTACGACACTAACGTGGTGCCACCGGCGCTTGGCCGGTAGTTTTCGCATGGCACCAACGTGGTGCCACCGGACGGTATAGTATTAATTATTATTTTTAGGGGAACATCTTGATACACTTGAAGACCAGGGTTGCATTGCATTAGGCAGTAAAAATTTTTTTTCAGTAATTACATAATGTGTGTGAGTACACGTAGAATAAGTAAGTAATAAACGCAGGTAAAATCACAAATCTTACGGCAAAGGTAGCTATCGTTGAATAACTATATATGCACAGAAACATGTGCGACACATGTGCCGAAGAGAACCGAAGGTCCTATTTGGATCTGAAAGAACCTCATTTGAATGTGAAAAGAGGAAGGTGATTGTTTCATTTTGTAAAACCTGGCAGACTTTTTTTTAATCTCTTTTATTGCATCCTGGGACCTAGGGGAAAAACGAGGGAAATTTTATAAAATAGAAAACAAAATTTTTAAATGCAGAGAAATATAGAAAACAGCAGCTAATCTGTTTCCCACGGTATAATTTTCTTTAGTTCACCTAGTTCTCATGTTTTTGACGCGAGAATCACTTTCGCGTACTAATGATGGCAATTAAAATTCTCGACAATAAATATTTGACGATTTTCAATAAGTATGTGAAAACTAAACTTATTTTGTTTGATACATAAATATATTCAAACGTACTCAAAATATTTTAATTATCTAAGATTTTCTACTTTACCGACACGCAATACGTCATGTTACACAAAGATTTCTGTGAGGGCGCTGTACATCAAAAACCACTTCCAGGATAGATTCCTCCCTTACCTGCTTTTGCCGCATGGTAATATATTTATATTTTTATTGTTTGCGGTCGTAATTTATATATACCAGAGTCAGGTACGGATTTCGTTTGTGTGTAACATATGGAATTTAAATGACTAGCACAACGCGCGGGCTTCGCGCACGTTTTTTTAAATCAAGCTAAATTCCTCAACAATTTTCGAAAAATATTCATAAATACAATTTCTTGAGAATATTTGATGACAACAAAATTGTCTTGCAACAGCCGAAATTCTTGAAAACATCCTGAAATCAGATTTTCTCCAGAACATCTGGAAACTCGATATTTGTCGAAAATACTCTAAAACCCAATATTTCTTTGAAACACAAACTTTCCCCCAGATATTTTGAATTTCGCTAAATACGAAAAATTCAACTTCTTAATATTTGTAAAAAATTTGACTTCAGATTACTTTCAACAAATTGGGTTTCAAAATTATTTAAAAAATTGCATCTCATTCAGAATATTTCAAAGAATTTAGGATTACCTTTGAGAAACTTTACACAACAAATAGGTTTCAAATTTCTGTAATCGGGGGTATGAATGTCCAAACTGTACGTCAGTAAAACCCGCAAACTGCGGCTCCTGACGTCCCATCCCAACCAACCGCAGTAGGTATACCTTTTCCAAGTAGGTAACTACGGGTCGCCATAACCGTTAGGCGTCCTTTTATCGCAATCAGCTGATTTCCGGATAACAGAAACAGATGATTAAACAGATGACAGGGGAGGAAGGAAATCGATGAAACTTGAATCCAACTGCACCGATTTCCCGCAACTTTCCCACGGTATCGGCAGTAATCGCACGAGGTGGAGACAATATTGTAAATTATAATGAAAGTAAACTCCAAGGAAAAGAAACAAAGGGAGGGAGGGGGTGAAAGAATCTCTCGAAATTTCGGTACCCTTTTTCGATATTTAATCGGCCCTTTTCCATTCTTATAGAATTTCGCAGACCTGTGGCACGAATTATGTATCGTCACTTTCGGGACCGAACATAACCTAAAAACAAAACATTGACAAGAGCCTCGAGACGTACATGAGTTCAACCGGAGGAGACGTACGTCATCGGGTCACGCGTTTTTGCTGGAAAACGTGCTTTTGAGGGAAACCAAGGGGTTTCGAGTAGAAGAAGGAGAGGAAAGGGAGGGAAAAGGGGAGGAACTGAAATTTGCCGCAATAATTTATCGAAAATTCCGTCGCGAACGGGAAAAATTTGAAATATAAAATTCGGTCCTCCTAAGGATGAAATAATTAGCAATGGATATTTTTTTTTTCGACTCACCGCTGTGTCCGGTGTTACTCGACGATTGACCCATTGTCGCAGCAAACTTTGTTTATACGGTCTTGACACCACTCGCGTGGATGGCACATTCACTCGCGGTGTATTATTCACTAAGAGTCGTGTAAATACGGGCAGCAGCACCGACTGCGCGCGACATAACGGTACATTCGACGCGTGCCGCTAATTACTTAACACCCGAACACCGAATCATCGCGGCAGTAACGATAAAAAGAACAACGAGGAATCGCGGTACGGCTCGTTTCTGCGTGGCTCGACATCACATATATATATATTCATGCATGTGTGTATGTTCAAGTAAACGTATAACCTTATTACCCCCCGCCCCGCGACACCGCCGTTCTGCGACGTCACTAAGGTAATTGGCCCACATTTGAAAACTGCGCATGTCCGTAACCGTCAAACGCCATGATTTCGAACATCCCCGCGAAGTTCGAACTTGTTTTTACTTGGCGATTATTTTGTATTAGAATGAAAAATTTGCTGAATCTAATTTTGAAAAAATCGAAAGAATTCTAAAGATTATTATCGAAATTCTTGGAATGAATTTTCAAAAATAGAATTCACTTATACTTTTCCTTTTTTTTAATAAACGAATATTTCTGTTTAAGATTTTATGGAAAAAATAAATTATCATAATAGAATTCGTCTTTTTTTCCTATTAAATAAGTCTTTTTGGAAAAATTTAAGATCTCTAGAAAAAATATTTTTAACAAAATACCCCATGATTTATTTTTTCTTATTGATTACGCATTTTTGAATTTTTCTTTGTTATTTCCTTCTATTATTATTTTTTCCCCCTTGATCTTTACAAATATTTAAAAAATTCCTATTAAATTTCTTACAAATGAAACCTTAAAATAGAATCATCGATATTTCATAGTTTTGCCTATTTTTTTATTCGCTTTGTATTTTTTTTAAATCCTAAGTAAAGGGAACTAGTAGAAAATAACAGGCTCGATATTAGATTGATTTTGACCTCAAACAGAAAATCAATAGAGACTAATGAAGAAATAATTTTTAGAACATGAAATTATTTATGCTTTAGCTTTGTAAAATTGAAAGAATTTTTAGCGTGAGAATGAAAATTTCAAAATTATACTTGACAATGATACATTTATAACGAGAACCGAAATTGCGTGATCGCGTTAATTCTCCTTCTCACATGTGTATTCTAAAGAAACAAAAAAATATGTCGAGGTGTGGCTCACGCAACATGTGGGTGTGCGGTTTCTATTGGTTTTCCACAAATTCCCTTTTAATTTTATTGATATTTTGTCAAACCTCTATTTAAATCTTTTTCATATTTAGAGATATGGAAATGTTCCTTCCTTTGATTTTTACGATTTTTTGAAATATTTGTTAAAGAATTTTCAGAGCCAGTACATTCACAATTTTTATAGTTGTACCAAAATATATCTATTTTTCTGGAATATAAAAAATGAAATGGATGCATCAATGAAAAATTTCAATTGTTCCATATTTTATTTTTTCCTTCTTGATTCTTAAGAAAATTACAAAAATAGAATTGAAATCTCAAACAATTCCTAATTTTAGAAACCATAGATTCAATTTCTCATTTTTCACTTTGGAAAAAAAAATCCAGTTAGAGAATTATTTTCGATTTTCATCCACGTTATATTTTTCAACCCCACGACTATTTTTCTTGGAATTTAGTGTGGACTTGATTTTAATCAGAGCACTGTATAAAACCCCTATAATTACGTATAATTAATATAAACTACGTAAATCCCTGTTCAAGGTAAAACAATGTTCAGAAAATTAATTTGTCACTATTGCCACAAGAGGAAAATAATCCACAACTTACAATATCGAAATAAGAATTCCATAAGTTTGAAAATAAATTAAATTTGGGTTAAAAAGTATAATAGAAAGCAGAAATAATCTACTTCGCATAAGCAATACTATTAAGTTTCCTTGGTGACGAGATCTCACAACAGTTCAATTACGTCCTCGAGCATCGTCGGTTCGACGAGCTTTTTTGTTCCATCCACACTCTCTTTAAAAGTAAAAAGGAAACATTTTATTCTTTGACAATTATCTTACGACTGACTAAATACCTTTGCGTTTAATAATCTCCTTTTTCAAACTGTTTTTCTTTTTCTTAAAAAACTATAAATATTCATGACATTCCTTTTTTTTGCCGTTAAAAAAACAAATTGTTGACTAAAATGAAAGTGCGGGTGAAATCTACGAGTTCTAGTTGACCACTTCCAATTTTAAATAACAACCTCGCGTTATACGAATATAATACAATTGTGATTTTGTCGAAAAATGTGTGAAATATTACAATCGAAATTTTTGAGTATGGTTACACTTTTCATTTCGTTCCAACAAGGTATGAAAATGTTTTTCGACCGAATATTGAAGATTGATACCTTTTTCTTTTTCTAAATTTTCCATGGAGTTTTCCACGACTTTCGTGATATTGTAAAAAAAAACACTTTTGACGAAAATGTGAAGTTTTTGGAAATCACTCGGTTTTTTTAAAATTGTTATGTTTACTTAATTTTAATATATATTTTATAATTTAATATAATTTTCAAATATCTTTTTTATGTTTCCTTGCATTTATTAATAAAAAAATATCAATACACAAAGTATCTCAATACCACGAATATTCATTTTTTTGTAATACTCAAAAATTCACGCACTTCGTTGAGCGTCAAATAACAATATCTAGCAAAAAAAATTGTAATAAATTAAATCCGGAATTTTCCTAAGGATGTTTGTTTCCTTAAAAGGTTTTGCCATTGATTGTTTTAAATGTGTCTCCATTGGAGGAGACAACAAGCCTTGTGATGATCCCTTTCACAACAATGGGAGTCTCGGTTTTTTGGAATCCCCTTGCTTCGGTGGACGTAAAGGAAGAGATGGACTTTTTCCAGCAACCGCTTGTCTCAAGCTTGACGGAATTTATGGTATAAATTTCTCTTTCTCAATTTTCCCTGATTTTTTTAATTCTAAAAATATCAAAGTTTCCTGTAAATACACAAAAATTGTAATCCTTCAAAAATTCAGTTTGAAATAATTCCATAAAATAGCTATTACCACAAATTTTCAGTTTCGTGCAAAGAAAATACATTCTTTCATTATTTTTCAGATGAATCTGGAATTTCTTTGACAGTTAGAAGCTGCGCTCTTGACAGCGGCACTCTAACTACAGATTCCGAAATTGTTAGAATGTCCCATTGCGGCGGTTTTTACTTCAACAATAAGTGAGTTGCCAAAATGTTGTATTTAATAATTTTGTAATTTCTTTTCTAAACGTACCAATTCGTTATTTTTTTTCTTTCCAGATACGTAAGAGGCTGTGTGCAATCTTGCAGTGATGCAGACGCTTGCAATAAATCATTTACAAAATCACCAAACTTTACAGCTTTTCTCATTTTAACGTCAATTTTTTTCATTATTAAGTGAATCGAGCAGTTTACATTGTTAATACATAAGTAGTTAAAATTTTTCTATTGTATCCAAAAAAACAATTAAAATCCGTCCAACTGAGTCTCGAAAGTTTAATTATTTATATGTTATTTTAAAAAAGAAGTATTTTTTCAGCGAAGATTCTAAACTGAAGATTCTACATTTTTTTAAATTATGGAATTTCTCATTTTTGGTAAGAAAAATTCAACAATTACATTTTCGAAACCCATCCAGCTTCTACACGATAAAGAAAAAATAGTAACCAACTTCAATTTTCGTAGCGAGTAAATATCAATTGTTTTGTCATTGATTCGTATATGAATTAAATGCGAATGTCAAAATACGTTCAATCAAGACTTGTTGGTTAATAAAGCACAAATTCGAGTTTAGTTTCGCGAAGTTCATCGAGCGAACGAACAGAATTAATTTTTTTGACGAGTTCATCTTTGAACTGAAAACTTTGTTTTCCACTTCACGGAAGTATTTTCCAAATATTTAGATAATCCCGAATTTTGAGATCGTTGTTTTCGGCAAGACAAAGTACAAGTCCGAGTATGACGATAACAAAAGATCATTCAATGTATCATATATGTGACAAGCACCGACAAAAAGACATTGTTACGAAATCGATATACTTTTTACGGGGTTACATCTTTCAAAACTTATTTCGATTTTGTGACGATTTTATCCAGAATGGTTTTCGAGTAAGGTCTGTTTTTTACCCAGAAGAGTCAACATTTTATGCCGCCATTGGAATCACTTTTTTTTATTTAGGAGTTGCCAATTTATTTTCTGAGAATCCCCATCAGGTAAACAAATATTTCTAAGTTGCATTAAAATATAAATTTACAATCCGAAAAATTAAACATCTTTTCTTAGTCTAATTTCTGGAAAATTTGGAAAATTTCTAGAGAAAATAAGGATAAAACATTGTTTAAATTGATCGCTTAAACCAATGTTTTTTTTATAACAGATTTTTATAAAATTTACCGTCAAATTAAGTGAAATCTTATTTTCAGTATTTGTCCGACTTTTTCAATATTTTCGATATTTTTCAAACCCTCATAGTAATTCAATTTCGACAAAAAAACTTGTCTAAAGTGTATTATTTTTTGAATCTCGAGAAATTTTTTCGATATGCAATTCTCAACCTTCAGAACATTCCAATCAGAATCGAATTTCAATATTTACAGATTATTTCCGACTGCCTATTAGATGAAAAAACTTGATTTTTCAATTGTTTTTCTTTACCGGTTTGTTAACACTGAAGGTTGTGTATTTTGATATCTTGTTCTTTATTCAATGAAAATTCAATATATTAGAAAATTAGGTTAAATAATAAAAATTGTTTGAAATGTTGACACGAAGAAAATAAAATAAATGAGAATTATTTGGTGTTTGTTTCCCCGATCACAAAAAGTATACCAATAATGAATGGAAGGATAGCAGAAGTATCCGATCGATTTGCCGAGTTTTTCCATTCAATTACTTGTTGGATGTGGGATACCATTGAACTTTTAATAGAACTTTTAACAGATTTTATAACAAGAGTTATTGAATTGTCCCTCGTTATCTTAAGCCTAATATTTCAGATGTTATGCTTCTTCCGTGATCTCGGAATCGAAGCTATACAAACATTTCTTAACATATTTCGTGGCATTATCAACATCATTAGTAAAATAACATGCGACGACATCGAAGACTTTACATCGGCTTGTATAGTTGTTTTTTTATGGTTCGGTGCCATCAAATTAATCTTCAATTTTATTAGCAAGGTATTTATCACACAAACCTATTTTTAATGAAGTAAATTTTCTTGGCAAGCTATTTTTCCAAGCCATTTTTTGTTAGGTTAATTTCACTATCAAGATATTGTCATTGGTTCGGATAAAATTCCTTTCTAACTTTGTGCAAGATACTTTTAAATTAAAAAAAAACACGTACTAATTTTTATCAATTTATGAAAATTAAAATGAAAATTTGTAACGATATCTTATCTTCTTGATTTTCTACATTGAAATTTGATCGCTTATTTTCTATATAAAATAAGTAAAATTGTAGTTGCGAAACCACACAATTTGATTGGCAAAATAAATCTAAATTTTCTCATCATTTCAGAAATTTGCACCTGGATTATTTGAGAAACAAAATTATTGCAAAGAGGACATTTTTCAAAACTCAAAAACGGCTCTTCGAAGACGTGGCAGAAACAAATTGGGCGCCTGTTGTATAAGAAATAATAAAAAACATTTTAATAATAATCATCATCAAAATGACGAATATGTGTAGTTAGTCAATAAATTAATTCCTTCATATTTTGCCAATTGTGTTTTCATCCAGAAAAATCTTCTAATTCTAACATGTGTGTTTAATTCTACAAAATAATCTAATTTAACAATTTTCTCATTTCGTTATATACAAATTTCATATATTTCTTTTTCCTTCAAAGTATAAAATACATCTCATCGCTATAACTTATTCTATTTTCACTTTTTTTATGTACAATCATTTTATTGTCTCTAATTGCAAATTCAAAAATTATTTTTATCAAAACGATGATAAAGAAAATGTAATTTTTTACTTCTGTTCCGAAATCAATTATTTCTCCAATTTCTTTGCTCTATGTCCTTCATCCTTTCGATCCTATATTAACTTATTAAATAAAAATCTATACGAAAAATACAGACAATATAAAAAAGAACAGAGAACATATTTCGATTTCAATAAATTAATTAAATTTTATAGTAATTATAGTCAAAATAATAATATTAATAAGTCGATAAAATAATACTACTCGGATTCAAAGTATCTTTACCAGAAATGAGCAAAAACAAATTTAATCATTGACAATTGTTATTGCTAACTTGTATTCAGCCCATGTAAATGTTTTTGGTAGTTGAACCTGTAAATAAGAATTTATTAGTTCTTCGGGACCTAATCTGTTAAATTACATATTATGAAATTCGAAAGGAATTGGTCTATTTTTTAATTAAAGAAATATTAATGAGAACAATAAGGATAATAACTTACGTTTCCGTTAGGTACATTAAAAACTTGAAAATCCTGTGCCATTTTCTCAGCCAATTCCTCGGGTATTAAAACTTGTAGCCAAGGTCCTTGAACGACGTAAGGTTTTTCCTTAGAAACCAAAGTTCCCGTTACCGAAGTTGCTACAATAGTTACCGCTGTGTGTGAGAGGATGGATTTAAAAGTAAAGTGTCTTCCGTGCAGAACTCTTCCTCTGAAATTCAGGAAAATTATAAATTAAATATAATTTTTTCATTTCAAATTATTCAAAAACCTAACAAAGTCGCTTTGCTTTTGCTAATTTCAAAATTTAGAATGGCTGCATTCCTTCCACCGCTTCATAATTTTAATTACTTTTTAATTATCCGAAGAATCGAAATATTTTAATGATAAAATTCATGAAAGAAAAATTCAATTACTTGATAGCCAAAGGTAGCAAACTTCCAGCTTCCAGATTAAATGTCAAATGTAAGCCAGGTAAGACTTTGACAGCCGCACTATCATCTTGAAAATTGTTGGAATTCTCTTGTTCGCACGGCGATAATCTTTCACTCTTGATAAAAGGTTTTACATCTTCCCCCTCTTCGTCGGAGTGATCTCTGTTCTCTCGATATTTCTCCGTCGTTTTTTCATTCGCCATTTGTACCCACCTAAAAACAAATCCAATTATTCCATTAGTTCACAGAAACCAATTGGAAATGATACCAAGTGAAAAACTGAAGTTAAAAGAGGAGGCACTTCGTTTCAATTTCGAAATGTCTGGAATAAAATGAATATTCTTACCAACATTTAGCAGAAACTCCGCTGAGATTGGAACCCTCCTTTTCAATACCGCTTTGTATTTTTTCAGCGACCGAAGGATCTTCTTCCATGATGGAATGAACTCTTCTCGTATCCGTTAGAAGCCAGGGACCACATCCCCGACTCGTTTTTAAGAGATTCACGACTCCTAAGCCATTCCAATGTTGAGCCGCCTGCAGCTCCTCGGATGTTACTCCAATAATTTGAACAAAAGACACCTAATCAAACAAAAAACACCCACTCATCATTTTCAAGGTATTGATATTTTTTGGAAACAAGGATGTCACGGTTAGAAATTTTTGCAAGAAGCTGCACATTATTCTGATTTTATAAATTCTGAAGGTCCCTAGGTTTAATTCTCAAAAACTTCAGTACAGTAAATTAACAATTTACAAAAGCAATTTCAAATTAGATTCCTCGTAAGGTCCTTGAATTTATTTTACGAAGTCCTCACCTCTCCATGCGGGGTTGCAATAAAAGCAGGTAATTGCGGATCTCTTCCCATCAATATCTGTGTGATCCGTCCATTCCCATTGTCCAGGGCAGCATGCCAAGATACGTGGTCTCCAGGCAGTAACATATTACCGGAATTAAATACATATTTAGCCAATTGTTGCATAACATTAGCCGGCCAAGTCGGTGGTGTTGTTTCGCCCCTTTCGCGAACCAGTCGAAATGTCAATTCGAAACCAAATCCGCTTGGACGACCAGGACCGCTCTTGGCGTGCAATCTTCCATCCCCGTGCAAATCTGATAAACCCAAACTGTAAAAAAAAGAGAAAGAATCGTTAAAATAATTAAAATTGTGGAATTAATCGAATCAAAGAATTTTCAGGCCAACTTATTTTTGTTTTTTGTTTTTTGGATTCTTAATGTATTCCTCTGGAAATTCCGGTATAGCTTCTTGTTCTCCAGACGTATAATTAAGTCTAGGCTTTGGACAGATAAAAATAAGAGGAAATCCAAATCTATTTCCGGCGAGCACATTTCACCCTTGTACTTTCGCCTTATTCCAGTTGCGCCCTATTCCACTATATATAGAAGGAGCCAAACTATTACAACAGCTGCAGAGCCGGTGCAGAAGGAGGAGTGCAGTAGTTGTAGTAACAGTAGTTTATGAAGAAAGAGTCTAAGATTGAAATGAAAAATAAAAGGAGCAGAAACGATCCCTTCTCTTTGGCGGCATTCCATTCATCCTTACTCATATGCAGAGATTTTGAAATATGCACATAAATCTTTTCGTCCCTTAATTCCCAGTGAATAAAACTCAATAGTTTTGCATTTACAATTTTTTGATGGTATCGACATTCAACAAAAGGGGAAAAAGGAACTCATGGTAGAATATCAATTTTTAATTTATTTAGTTACCGCTACAATTTACCGTACTGACGTTTTTGAGAATTAAAACTAGGGAATTTCAGAATTAATAAAATCAGAATAATGTGCAGCTAAAATCAGCAACAAAAAGAATTGGAACAAAAATTCGGTTTGGCATAGATTCCAAAATTTTCAGTTTAACAATTGAGAATTTTAGGGCCTTGAGAAGAAAGGATCAACATTGAAATTTTTTCTTGCAGCACAATATTCTTTCTCAAAGAAAAAAACTTGAATTTGCAAGGAAATTTCAAAATTGAAGCGATATTCAGAAACAAATTTCTGTCATAGAAGAAGATCTATATTTACTGATGAAAATTGATTTGTTTACTTTAACGACGGATGAAAATGAAATTTTTCACAGTCTCTTTTTATATAACTACATGTACGTAATTATTTCAAGAGGAACTATAATAACCACATGTTCTTCTACGCACGTGCGGCCCGTCTTTGAAAGACAGAAGGCACACGTCTTGTCTATCTTGAACTTAAAATTGAAGACGAAGAAATATATGTCCCTAACTTCCTGTATTTTTTTCTCCTTCTTTCTACCCTATCCTGTTTTTTCTAAGCACGTTTTTTTCATACTTTTCCCGTGTTCTATGAAAGGAAGGAAGAAGAAATCTGTTTCAATAGTTTTATAGCTTCTTTTCCCCTAAGGAATACAAACAGGGGTGCACAACTTGAGTTTTCGAAACAAAGAAGCCGAAGGTAATGAATCATTCTGCATTTCGACAGTTATTTGCCAATTAATGTTTCTGTTCTTATACTAGCAACAACGCGCACGGTTTTTACGTCTTACTGGCGATCTTTAAAAAACTTAAGTAATTATAGTTTGGAAATTATTGAATTGAAATCGAAGTTATGCCCAAAAAAATCATCTTTGCAAACAAATTTTTGGAGATTATCGGGAGACCCATATCGCATATATTTTTTTCCGAGGAATCCATTTTCATTGTCAAAATTGAAGATTTCTTATGGGAAACACGATTTTTCCTCAAAAAACCTATTTTTTTCCAAGTTCCGCTAGGATTTCATTAAATTTAACCTTTGGAATCGATTCTATGGGAAAAATTACCCCTAGAAATGACTTGTCCAACCCCATTTTTGAAACTTCAATTTTTACCCCATTTTTGGGGGAAGGGGAAGCCATTTTTGGGAAAAGACCAAGGTATGCTTAAAATTTTGATTTTCGAAATCAACTTCTGGGGTCAATAAGGGTGAATTTCCATAAATTTCCTTAAGTTCGTCTTTGATTTAAAATTCTTCATTCTACTTGTTTAATTATTTTTTTTTAACGCATTTTGTAGTATAGCCATAATAAATATTATAAATGAATGAAATAAAAAAATTATATTTTGAATTTAAGATCTATGAGAGAAAATAATCATGTTACCTAATATAATGCCAATGCGGAGGTATTCCCAATTCTGGACATCCTGGATTTTCATACATACTAATGTAATCCAATGGGTCTGGTCCACCGAGCCTGGAATAAGACAGATTCACCATGCATTCTTTATTATTATTTTATGTCAAACAAAATTGCCACACAAAATTTTCAACATTTATGTAACAATTTGGGAAACATTTGTTTCAAAAATCTTTTTAATTTAAAGAATTGTATAGAAAATAATAGATCTCTAATGAAGCAATTCACAGAGTGCAATTCAATCAATTTTGGATTGAAAGCATGAGAAATAGATATTATTGAAAAAAATTTGATTTTAACACTTTACCAACCGCTAGCCTATTAATCTGCTTTTTGTCCCCAATGCTAACTGACCAATAGTTTATTATATCTCTGTTTTTCATCTGCGATCAAGCAGCTGGTCGGATATACGTATGTTGTTGAACCGCTAGCAGCTGGTAAAGTGTCAATTAGTCTCAAAATTCACTTCAGCGATAAAATCTCGAAAGAGCTGGTACTTACGAACATAAAAAAGCACACAATAAAATACAAAAAGAAAGGTTATTGGACTTAGAGTAATTAGATACTTGAAAAAAAATAAAACAGTATCGACAATAAAAAGATTACTACTGGAGTAGAATTAAGAATGGGTCCGAATAAATATCCAAAAAAGTAATTGGGTGTAAAAGTACAATGATAGTAGAGGAACTAAAACTCAAGCTGAAAAAGAGGTAAACCAAGGTCCAGGAGTCAATTCAGGTATCGACCATTTTCCATTGCTTTTCCTCGCAAGTAAGTTTAAAATTGGAGGTAATGCTACTGGTACCAGCTAGTAGACATTAACATGAATTAAAAAAAAAAAATATCAAACATAGATGGTCTTACCAATATTTAACAACGGCAGTAACAGTGAGCGGGTTGCTTTGTTCCGGATAGATCTCCTTGCACAGGTTATGAAGAGCATCCAACCCTAACGCTTGGGAAGACGGGATCTGGGTGGGCTGCTGAAGCCCCGGAGGATTGTAACTCCGAGTGAATTCTTCCCTTTCTCTCATATTCCCGTACATAAACACGACTGGGTTAGGACGGAACTGTACACCAACAAAGGGGAACCAAGAAGCTGAGTTCTTTCGGATTTTTCTTTTTTTTGTTTTCTTCAAAGTAGCAACGAAAAGGAAAAGTTTTTTTTCTTCTTCTCTTTTCGCTATTTTCTGCAAGGAGGATTCGAATCGTCGAATTTTAGATGCTACTGTCGTCAACAAACAAACGCGTACCAGAACGGAGCAGGTAAAGGCTACGAGTGTACGATGTGGTTGTGGTATAATGAGACTGGCGAGTGGTGACAACAGATGGACCGGGACGGGTCGGAATCTGGTAGGACGTGGGAGTATGTAAGCAGGCAGACTCGGCAGGCTAGTGTAGACTGACTAACACACTACATCGGAATCTGGAAACTGAAAGACCGCGACTAGACTGTAGACTCTAGACGATCACTGTAAAGTCAAGTAAACTGTGAAGTGTAAACTCTTGTGTGAGTGTGTTGAGTAAGAGAGAGAGAGAGAGAGAGGGAGAGGCAAAGTTATGATTTCCGCCATGTTGGATTATAGTACGAGCCAATGCGCTTGTAGCTGACGAATATTCATGAAATAATTGGACGAGTAAAATCTAATTAACCATTTTTAGAATAATATGCACATTATTGTTTCAACAATAATGTAACATATTGGTCTGTGATATTTCTATGTTTGAACCTGGTAATTTTAAATATATGAATTGCATAAGTGCAATTACAATTTTGTAGATAGACAAAGCCATGAATCCAATCCGCAAGAAATGTCAAGAGGTCGTTTCTTTTCGGAAAAATTAAATAAAAATTAATCATGAAATTTTTTTAAAATGAATACTGCATAACTGCATTGCTTTTCGTTGTTTATTATATTTCTTGTTAGTATACACATATGGTCATACATAGCAGTTTGTATACGAATTTTCAATCAAATTGGTTCTCACTGTTATACACACGCATGCATACACACAGACACAAGTATAAGGCTAAACATGGACTACCTGTAAAATACTGTAAATATTACGTCCATGGGCTAATTGCTAATACATTATAGCGAATCTAACCTCAATCGTCTGTTTACGTTTAGGACTTAAGTTAACTATATAATTATACATAATCAATTATCGCACTATGATTAAAGTGTGGTGTCGTATTACACATATATAAAAAAGAAAAGAGATACAGGTCCTTATGTAAATACCTAGATGTGTACGAGAATTTTTAAAAAATGTGTAATAACGTAAACCTTTTAATTGGAGGTTATGTTCTCGAGAATATCCTCAGGCTCAACTATTGCTCGCTGTAGCATCATGATTCGTGATATCTATGTGTTTCATAATTGTTGAAACGGGCAATAGCAATAGCGGTGAAAATAAATAACATTCAAGATTGGTCCTGTCCAAAAGTGGAAAAGTTAAAACCAATTTGAAAATACTACAGGAAAGGTGAAAAGAAGAGAAGGAAGAAATTGTGCCAAATGTTGAGAAGCTTTGCTTATTTTTCTTAATTGAAAACTTATTATTTATAAGAAAGAAAAAAAAACAGTATGTTATTAAGTTAGAACAACAGCATCTTGACTTTGGAAAAACATTTAAAAAATTAGCAACGATGCCAACGGTAATAGCATTGGACGTGTCTCTGTCTATGAGGAGGCTCATTCCAGGCGTGACAGTTAACGATAATGAGCAGTTAACGAGGCATCATCTGGCGGTGCATGGGATTAATTCTCTCTTACATTATTTGCAAACCAACTCCAAACTGGAATTTGTTTCTCTGGAAAGTATACGTTATCCAAAATTCTCTAAAAATATAACCAAGAGCTTTGTTCCTCTACCGTAGCAACAAAAATTTCATTAGGAAGTCGAAGTTACTAATCTCGGCAAAAATTGTAATGTTGACTTTGATATTATAGATAGTATTCTCATCGCTGTACGAAGTCGTCTGTCCATTTACTCGTGACTATGACAGTATACGTACCAAATTACAAAATATCGAGGAATGCGATAAAACGTGTATTGAAACGGCTCTTCATGGAGTTAATAACGTAATTATGGCAGAATGGGGCAATACCACAGCTTGCCAAGTCATACTGATTACCGATGGAAATCCTGGAGTTGGTCCAATGTCCTTGAGTGACTCTTTGAACTCTTTGAATGTTACGAGAGATTCTAATCCGTTCCCATTGCCGTTTCCTTATCCAGGGAAATTGAGCGTCATATGCATCGCGTCTATGTTAGGTACCTCTTTTTTAACTATGTAATATTTATTCGGACCAAAAAATTACCTTAATCAAAAAGTATTAATAAAGTATAAGCTATGATTTTTATATAATATACAAATATCTTTATATCATTGGACAATATTGAAAATCTCAATGAAACTGTATGAAATATATTTTAAATTAAATCGTTTTAGTTGTATTAACTTCCTTTTTTGTACCCAATGATTGTGTATTTAAACTAATTAAAGGTATTTTTCTTTCATTGTGTTTCAGATTCGGCTTTATCCTTTGGCCTGCCGTTATATCAACGGTTGGTAGAATTAGCTGGTGGAGACAGTATGGTGTTGGTTCCAGAAGGGCAGCTATCAAAGCAGTCGGTTGTGAACTGTTTCCAAAGATTAGCTGAAAGTAATTATATATCTTTCCAAGGATATCTAAAATGCGGAAATTTGGGATCACGGATCCTTCTTTCGCCACCGCCAATGGTAATTTTTACATTAATCTACCATAACTCTAGAAAGTATTGGTAATAAAAATAATGACAGATTTCGAGAAACATTAAATGTATAAAAATATATTACCATCGTATCTATGAAATAAGGATAATTTGTTTTCAGCCACATACGAGGAAAACAGATTTCGATTTGCTTACTGGACTGACTATTATGAAGACAATCGAAATCTGTGGATTCATATCTGTAGCGAACGTGGGGAGTCCGAGCAGTATTTCTCGCCATTTAATATTACCTTTACCCACTGAAAAAACTCCAACCATGCAAGGAATTTCTCTCGAGGAGGAATCCGATACCGAAGACAATGGAGATGAAGGGAAAATTCCTTCCTTCTGTGTTCTACTTCATGGTGCTTTAAAAGTTTGTACATTTAATAATTTCACGATAACAAAAATTCATTACAGCATTACAGTTAATTTTCACAATTCTCTCATTTGTTATTATAATAATTTGTAAAATAGTAAGAAAGGAAAAATTGGAATTCCTGAAACTTTGGGGACATCCTAATAGCATTACTTGCAATTATATATAAATTTACATCGAAATTAAATTGAAAATATTTGAAAATGAATTACAGGTAGAGAACATGACTGCATTGTGTCTCCTAAATAACGACTGGTACGGATTTATTTACTCCTGGGCCGATACGAAGAAGAAATCAAATCTTATGTTAACTGTTTTGGAACCAGGCTGTGACGTTGTTCCTTGGCTTGGAAATTTTAATAATCTCGGTCCTATCGATGCTGCGGATAAAAGTAATCCTCCGCCTAGTTTTCCAGTCAGACCAGCGGAAAAGAGAAGTTACACGCAAAATGCACCGTCGTGGATTCGCCAAGTTGGCTTGCAGTCCGACATACAAAAGATTTTGAGACACGCAAGGAAGTTACCGGAGAAAACACAAAATTTCTACAAAGTATATTTTTCTGCTTTAACAATATTCCTTCACATTTTTTTTCGGGAGAGAGAAATTAATGGATAAAATTGTGTGCATCTTGATTTTCAGGAAGTCAACCGGTTACGTAGAGCTGCAGTATCAATGGGATTTGTGGAACTTATCGAAGCATTGGCTTGCATCTTGGAGCGAGAGTGTACTCTGTTACCACCTAATTTGAATCCTGACTGCACAATTCAAATGGGACATGTCGCATCGTTGTTGAGGAAACCCGAGTTTTTGGAATTCAGATACAATATTGCACCAGCAAGAACTAAATTTCACCAAGGAGACTCGTGAAAAGATTTATTTCTTACTCTTTTATTCATTTGATTTTTCTAACTAAATAAAGAGCGTCATCAATTATCTGACAAAAATATAACAGCTATGTTTAAATTAATTTTAATTATCTGCATATTTTATCAGCAAATATTCCAGCACGAAAATCAATGGATTATCGCTAAATATTAACACTGCCGTCCGGTGGCACCACGTTGGTGTCGTACAATGAAGATTTATACCGGTGCCAAACGAAAGAATCCCGATCAAACGTGCGGACGGCAAAGTGTTAAAATATCATTTTTTAATCATTATTATTTCGGTCGTTAGTTTTCCCGCCACAATTACCATTGTGCGCCATCTGAACTTATCAGCCGCTACTAGACTCTGCCATTTTGTGGACAATCTTGGTACCGACTTCAGGTCAATCCAACCACACATTTTCCATCTAACATTTACCAAGTTGAATGGATATAGTGGTATTCAGGACAGAACAGGCCAGAACAAGTTGAAACACGCAAAGACGAGACGAGAGCCTAAAACAACCAAGTTGGCGTGTTGGTGGGAAATGGGAATGGAAATGAAATGAAAGGGAAAGGAGGGATGGTGGAAGATTAGTAAAAATGGCTGGCGATGCATCGAGTTCTTGTTTTGACAATTATCTTCTCCAAGGAATTTGTTAATGCGGACTAGATTCTTTCGGGAATTCGACAACGCAGTTCGACGAATTTGTGCGCAAAGACGCGAAGGAACATTTGGTGGAAAGAAAAGGGAGGCATGTGTTCATAGCTAGGAAATAGTTGATCGAAGATGAACTAGTCCTGTCAAAAAAAAGTTCTGTTATGATGAAGGCGAAGGAGTTTCATCACTGAAACAACATCACATCGCACCTAATTTCCGTTGACCCGTCGTTGCTCTCACCACCAGCTTCTAATGTTACGCGAAAGAAGCTCGTGCGAGTTAATTTGTACCAATGGTAACTATATTTTTGTTATTTGATATCGTCTAGTGTACTGTTAGTCACAAGTGCGCGGATGAAGCGTGTGAACGTAAATAGCATCGCCCCTCCTTGTACCTCGAGCGCCAGTTAGAGTACTTTCTTCTTATTATTGCCAATGCTATCTGGTATGTAAGAAAATGCTATTTCTTTAGCTCCTACATATCACCCATGTAATTGTAAAAATCCTATAACTCATTTACACGGAAATATGTTTACACGCATCCCCCTTTTCTTAGCATCCCAAATAAACTTGCCATCCAACGTTTCTAAATAAGACACTACCAAGTTTTGAAGAGAGAGATGGAAATGGCATTTGCGTTTCTATTTACAAAAAGAAACAGTGTGTAGTACCCATGTAGATACAAGTAGAATAATATCTATGTAAGTAGATTTTGAAAAATATTCCTTTTCAGAAATCAAAGAAATGACATGTATAAATATGTAATTTTATTTATTTGAATTAACCCTTTGCACTCAAACTTTTTTTTTCAATCATATTACCAGCGACTGGAAGCAATTTCAGTCGAAAGGTCGTAGTCACATATAAGTAAATGATATGCGCAATAAAACAAAAGTTGTTGTGTGTTATTGTTTTTTTAATTGATTATGGATACAAATGTTATAATATACGAAAAAAAACAAAAAATTATAAAATTATTACACTTTGTAATCGTCCAAGACTGTCATTGTCCTCTTGTTAGGATCTGAAAATTATTTGCATTGTCTGCATAGCGGAGCCCTCGAGTTTGAAGACAAATCTGAAATTACTCCGCTCAGGAGCCCTGGAGTGCAAAGGGTTAAACTTACATGTTATTAGCCACCTTTCATTTGTTTGGAATTGCAAATACTCCTAGCAGTAAGCTTACCACGCAATATTTTGAAACAGGGTACCAGACTTTGAAGAGGGATGACTTTTGAATTTCTAGTTTTAAAAAAGAAAATATTCGAATGTCTCCACCTAAAAAGGATAAATATGCATTTAATGGTGAAATTGGTAAAGAAGTTGGCATAAAATATGTATTTTATAATATACGGTCGAGAAGCGAGCAGCAACTAGGAACCAATTTTTATGTAATCCAAAGAATTTTCAAAGATCTTGAAAACATTTCATTTAAAAAATTCTAAAACTGGTATCTAAGAAAGTACCATTTTCTTTATAGCTATTATTTGTATAATTGCAAAAATGATACGACTCATTTACGTAGAAAGAATAGGTTTACATAAATTTTCCTTTTCTTTGCATCCAATGTCTCAAAATAACAAAATATTTCAAAAGCAATGGAATTTGCATTTATGATTTTATTTAAAAAAAGGGAAATTGTTGGAGTGTCTGGAGTGATATATCGTAAACAAACAAAACTTTTCTGACTGTGGGTAGTTTCTTTAAAAAAATCAGTCGCAGCCTACTTTATTTTAGAAGATATAAGATATATATATTATATATGGTATATAATATATATATTTATTTATATGAGCACCATAATTTACTATATTATAAAAACGTGGAATAATCTATTAAAGATAATAATAATAATAAAGTAAAGATACAAAAATTAATGTCTATAGGTAAGAAAAAGATCTACAATAATATTAATATATGTAAAAGCATAAAAATGATTTATGCATTAAATAGTAACATTGAAAATTTTTGAAATTGTACTAGTAATGGTTTCTATTTAAAGAAACAATATTGTTATCTAACCTATTCATATGTATATGTAATTTCAATTCTAATCTTATCGTTATACATTTTTTTACAAAAACGTTCTAAGAAAATTTATATCCTTACATGGTTTAAGCACAATCTTACTGCAATGCGATATAATGTATTTTTATAAATAGTATTTAACTGAAGTGAAAGGAAAAATGTTGAACTAAGAACATTGTTCGACAATTTCATAATCGCTTTTTTTATGATCAGATTAAATAAAATCACTTTATTTGATTGTTATTTCATGATAAAGTTAATTCAAGTTAAAAATTTAATGCTAAGTTTTTAAAATTCCAAACTTTCCAATATATCTTTTTGGAAACTTCAAAATTTTTTTCGTTCGGACTTGACTTTTTAAGAAAATCCAATATATCCTGAGACAAATTTACTTCGAATTCTATTATTCTATTCGTAGTAGAGCTTTACTATCTTCAACTAAAATTTTTGACATTCATTGTACTTACCAACAGGGTCTCTGAATGCATTCTTTGGTAATACATAACTTTGAAGATATAGTAAACACAGTAAGAACACAGATAAGTGAATGAGATTAAATGGATTGGATGAATCATTTATACATCCTGTTATAAAATTTGTGATGCAGTAACTATCTCAAAATTGCAAACCCGACAAATTCATGCATTAAATCTTTCTGAGGTATATGGCTGTAATTAAAAAATATTGAAAGCGGACAAAATTTAATTAAATTTAAAAGATGGTATACTCGACAAAAAATTTTCATCGGAATGTGGAATATCTTGATTTCTGAATATTATAATGTTAGTTTCTTTTCCTTATTCCATTTAACATTGATTTTCCAAAGATCTATGTATTTAAATACACCTCTATATTTACGTAATTGTACGGTACAATGCATCAAAAGAAAAAGAGAAAGATTTCAAAACTTCTCTGAGTCATACTAATACTTCTTTGTATTATATGTAGTATCTCTGTGACTCACATAAACTTCTTTTTGGCTCACCATCAAGACCCTTGTGTCTGACTCTTAAAACTTTTAATCTTAACGTACAATGGAAAATTAGAGACAGTTCTTAGTACAATTAATTCGCCGATGACGGAGCCATTTAGCAAAAATCATTATAATAAACCAAACTTTAGTATCCCAATGACTATTTTTTGTTCTTAGAATGAGAGGACCAAAAGTAAAAAAGTGTATTTTATTTTTATTATTTCAATCACTAACCTTACTATTATAAATTAAACATCGTAATGGAGAATGTACGTGTTTTATCAATATTTAGTTATTTTGAGAAATTAATTTTGTATTGAGAATTCTGTTTCATAAAGTATTGAAAGACGTATGAGTTACTTTTCCTTTTCAGTTCTATAAATGACTTAAATTTAAATGAAATCCTTTGAACATAGTTTAATCAATAATTCGTTATTCAATCCATTATTTGGATGGAACATACCGCCTGTAAGAACAGCTGTTACTCTTTCATTTTTTTTTAAAGTTTGAATGAGTTGAAATATGAAGTTTCATCTGGCGTAACTCTTATTAAATAAGTAACTGTGTTCATTATCGAAATACTTATTAAAACTTTAGTTTAAATCTATTGTCTTTTTGAAGTTTCCTTCATCTCTTACAGGTATACTAAAAATAATATTCTTCATAAATTCATTAGAAACTTTGGAACAATTAGTGAATACTATAAGTTAATTTGAAGCTAATAAAAGTGCTTTTTTTCTCTATTTCAGATAGGTATTTTAAAATGGATAAAAAATTTGCTTATTTTATTTTCTGTTTGCGAATTATTATACTATTCCTTACATTGTTACCAGTAGCATTTTCAGAAATTCTGCTAATATGCTCATGTTTTTTCTCAAAGAATGATTACCTAGCTCATTGACCACTGTATAATTAATTTTTGTTGCAGATAAGCATAGCTGAGAGGGTCGAAGTCGATAATTCTCGAGAGAGTTTGGAAAACAAGCAAAAGTTATTAGCATCACAATTACTAACATCATCGATACCATCGTCATCACCACTCGATAGTATATTCCCAGATCGAGAATACCAACGACATGTTCGTCGGTTTAGCTAACGATGGGACAGCACTTGGCTAGTCTCCGAGAATTCTTTAGAATGGACAGTGACAAGCAATCGTACAACAACACTTTTCAGCATTCATCGTTTGAAATGGATCAGAATGATTTGGAACAATCAATAAATAACGATAACAATGGAAATGTACCTGTTGTCAATTCTAATGTAATTCCAAATAGAGAGAACAAATCCGAAGAAAGTTTAGATAATGATCGGGTTAATCTAGACTTAGATAATCACAACTCGCGATTCGAATGCATATACAGTCAGCCTATAGAATCTCAGGATACAAAGCAAATCTACAACAATGGAAATATCGTTAATACCTCTGATAATGCTTACAAACCTCAAGAACAGTGCTGCGGCAATTCTGGTAGCAGTAGTAGTAGCAGTAGTTCCGAAGATAGTCCTGTAAATCCAGCCTTAAGAAGATCTTCCAAAACTTTGTCATTTGGAAAACGAAAAAGTTGGTATTTTTTTAAAAATATTTTAGCATAAACTAAATATAAGTGATATTTGACATTGAAAAATGTTGGTTTTTTTTTTGAGTTTCTAAATATACAGTCAAAAATTAAAATATTAAACATTAATTTTGCAAATCTAAAAATATGAATGTAATTCCTGAAAATATATATAAATTTGATGAATAATCTTTTATCTTTTCGCTCCTTTCAGGCAAACAACGGAATAAAGACGTTAATCCAGGGTGTAATCATGTATTATCGTCAAAAAAGAAACGTACTAACTGGGTCTTAAAATTCAATTGTGCCAAGAGTAAAGGCTCCAAAAACACCGATATTCCTGGCCAAGCAAATAGCAGTTCTGA
The DNA here is from genome assembly GCA_949825005.1 of Gasteruption jaculator. Lineage (NCBI taxonomy): Eukaryota > Metazoa > Arthropoda > Insecta > Hymenoptera > Gasteruptiidae > Gasteruption > Gasteruption jaculator. Next base: position 3,595,859 of record OX463768.1, read on the forward strand.
ATGCGTTTGTACGGGATATAGACGTACCGAGGAACATCCAATGGGTGCAGGGATTGTATTCAACAGTCGATCTGCACCACAGAGCCCAGTTCTTGGTCCGCTACCTCCTAGTCCAGTAATTGATTTGTCGAGATTCAATCCAGAAGAGTTTCCGATGGAGGTTTGTAGGAATCACATATTACTTAACGATGCTGCGATGAAAATGAAACAGCAAAATTGCATTCTTTCAATTTTAAGTAGCTTTAAATTGAACCTTTCAAAATTATAAATTGATAATTTTCAAAATTTCTATTAAAAAAGCTTAAACTGCTGAATCCTCAATTTGAAATTTGTCTGAAATGTTTTGCAAATATCAGCTGTTTCTATTACGTAATAAATATATGATTATATTTGGTATATTATTGATAATTGTCGTTCTTCGACAGGATTGTGACGAAACCGCAAGATTGCAAAGAGCACGTGAGATGGAGGAAGGCGTAGAACCTCCACCTGGCTATAGGCCTAATTATCCATCCGGAATACAAGTGCATCCCAATGGAATCACCGTCGACAGCTTAGCCGCATTGTTTCAAGCACATGCTGGTATTCAAGCTGCCGCGCTTACGGCCCTTTCCCAAATTGATTCTACACTAATTCCAAATATCGAAAGACCAGCTCATACTCAGGTTGGTTTGCGACTTTGTACGAGCGAATTTCTATCACTTTGTGAAATATCATTCCATTTTTCCATTTTTATTCTGGCCACTAAGAATAAATCTCCAATTATTTATACATCTGATTTTCTAATTAGTGGTTTTAAATGTGGATTGGGCTCTCTGTGAAGAATCGAAATATTTCAATACCCTTTGAAGTTTTATTTTGATTAATTATTGTTTTCAAAAATATGTAACAATTTTCAAGTAACATAAATTTGTTTGTTAAAGGTTGATTACGTGCACTGCCTCGTACCGGACTTACGATCAATTACGGCGTGTTCATTTTATTGGGGTAAAATGGATCGTTACGAAGCCGAACGCTTATTAGAAGGGAAACAGGAAGGTACTTTTTTACTAAGGGATTCAGCTCAAGAAGAGTTTTTGTTTTCCGTGAGCTTTCGCAAGTATGGAAGATCGCTCCATGCACGTATTGAACAATGGAACCACAAGTTTAGTTTTGACTCTCATGATCCCGGTGTTTACGCCTCAGAAACGGTAAGTTTTTTTATCTTCAAGGCTCCAAGAGAGTGTATTTTAAAAGTAAAATTAGAGGATGCAAAACCTGCAGAGAATGAATGTGGAAAAAAGTAAAGTTTACGATTTTTCAACAAATGCTGGGGAAGTTTGCCATTTTGTAGCACAGTAGAAATAAAGGAATAAAGATATTAAGGTGAAAGTGACGTTATGATCGATGTTTTTACTGGATACATAATGTAAATCAACAACAATTCTTAAAGTAAATCGTTGCAATATAAGAAAGTACAGAAATACTTCCTTACATTAAAGCAAATTGTTTCTTTATAACGAAGTGAATCGGTTGAATTAAAAGAAAATCGTGAAAAAACATTTTGCAACTGAAATCACAATAATAGTCTTGCTTATTGAAGTATAATTTTGGTTTAAAAAAAAGGGGTCTCGTATTTGTACCCTGATCACGGCATTATAATATATTTAATTACCTACTAATTATTTGACTTCCTAGATAAAAGATTTACATTATCGTATGAATTTACATATTGCGTATTGTCTAAATTCCGGTCGTGCCGACATTCTCATCTCAGTGGCTTTATTTTTTTTTTAGTTTCCTTGGAAAATAAGTAGAATTCGGTTTCATTTGATAAACCAAGAAAAATCATCACAAGATAGATATATAATAACGACCAAAGGATGCGCTAATAAACTATTTCTTGTTTCTGATTTTTATTAGGTTTGCGGTCTCATAGAGCATTACAAAGACCCATCGTGTTGTATGTTCTTCGAACCAATGCTGACTATTCCATTACACCGCAACTTTGCATTCCCATTGCAACATCTCTGCAGAGCGGTGATCACTACCCGGACGACATACGATGGTATAAACAAGTTACAGTTGCCAAAGACACTTAAAAGTTATCTAAAGGAATACCATTACAAACAGAGAGTAAGAGTTAGAAGATTAGAAAATGACTTACAAACAGATGGAAAATCCATATCATATTTACCATTGATATGAATTATTTGTCGTTAAGCTTCTTTTTATTTTTTAAGTTTTTCTCTTTTGACTCTAGGGTTACTTCCTTTATATTTCATCACTTCAATTTCATATTTATGTCGTTCTTCTTACTATTATCGAATTAGTTAAGCAAAATTTTTAGTTGGCCGAAAAAAAATATCACGGCAGGCAAAAGGCCTTTGATTTTCATACCTGGGAGTAACTTTTTATTGAAAATTGTCAGCATTTCAATTGTAGAAAATAAATTACATTTAAATCTATGGTAATTTTAATTCGAAACGTACTTATTACTGGATATTTCCTGTTTTGTGGATAAAAAGAAATTTCACGAGACTCGTATATAAATGATCAAGTTTAAAAATCTAGAATCGAATACATTAATTCCGGGTCAGTGTTACGAATTTTGCTTAGAAGCAGATTACGGAGGAAAAATTAACTTAATTTCCAGGCTTGGCTGTAACTTTCTATTGCACTTCGACTTGGAATATAAAGTAGTGTTTTTAGCCTTGTAGAATATGTAAAAAGAGAAATCGTGAAATTGAGGAGAGATAAAGCGAACATTATTTCTTCTAAAAATGCTGGAAATATCGATTAACGAGTTACTCCAGAGATGGTTAAAGTCGAATGCATTTTGTTTACTACAACTATTATTATTATTACTGATTACTTATTATAATACAACATTACGTTTGTAAGTCATGAGAAAGTTAAAAGATAGAAGAACGTCTAGTTACATTACGTTGGTAGGATTTTATGCGCACATTATTGAAAATTTTCGTGATAAGTGGTTTCGGCATTTCGATAAAAATAACAACCCGTAATAAGCACAATATGTCCCTCGTTCAACTTCATTTTGCAAAGAGCGATACAGTCAAAAGTATGCTAATCATGATGTAATCACTTTTTAGAAATTCATAAATTATCGTGAGTTTGAAAAATTTCACATTTCAAATAACTTTCGAATCTTTTTCATGCGAGTAGTTTAATAATTTTAAAATTCGATGAATATAGACCGGAGAGAAAACAAGGTCTTTTTATCCAAACTTAAAATTTATCTGAAAGCTTGTGCTAAAAAGATAGAAGGTTTTCGAAGGTGTTGAAATTGTATTTTCAGATTCGTGAATTATTTCCATATTGCAATGCTGAAGGTTACCAGCAACTACAACCTGTGACGTTTACATAACGTTAAAGTAGAAGAATCTTAAATTTTTAACAAGTTTGTGAACGTCATAAGTTGGTTTCTTCATCTTTTTGGAAACCAATGTGAAAATACTTCTTGAAACTTTGAAAAAGATCAACGGCATTACCAAAGTCAAATTTAACATTTTTTTTAGGGATTTGGTAATAACAACAGTAGTTTACTTCAACAATATTTAAATCTAAGCTTCGTTTTAATTTAAAACTGAAAATCTTCATGAATTTTTGTGAATTTCTCTTAAAGTTACAAATTTTAAAAACAAATGTTTTACGGAGTTACAATCTTCCTCTTGTTCAAGCTTTTAATCTCTTTTTTACACAATTTCAAAGCTCTAAAAAATACCTTTTAGAGTGATTTTAGAAATTAAAATTGTAAACATGCTACGTTTTTAAAATTCCGTTTAATTTGCTTAAAATCTTCATCCAAAGTTTCAGCTGTGAAGTATTTTCACATAGGCATTAAATTATTTTCGTAAGCTGACCGAAATAGCATTCTTGTCTTTTTATATTAGAAAAGTCGTAGCATTCAAAAGCAAACTGAAGATATTGTTACCGAGTGAATTGAACTCGTAATCGTTTTTTCTACCCACTATATTTATTACATATATACGAACTGAACAGCAGACTCCCGATTCTTAATAATAAACATAGCGGCAATTAACACGCGGAATAGTTATCCATATTATTATTACTATTATTATTATTATTATTATGATTATTATCATCAAGAATCATTATAGAGTATAATTACAAATTAGCACAACGAATAGACATATACTGCAAACTGTGTGAACCACTGAAATCCCCTTTTTAGCATTAATATCGCAAAACGTAGGGAAATTTTAATAGAGACTAAGAAAAAGTCGTCTAGAAAGTATTTGTGTTCAATATTTCCGATCTGCAGGATGTAAGAATTAATAGCGGGACGTAGACTTTACTCTTAAAAAAGTCGTATTACGAAAAATAGAATGCTTTATTGTTAATATCAAAGTTTATTTTTTAGTCTTTGTAAAATAACTCGAAAATCATGGAGTTTTTATTTTTTTTCAACCTGGAAGGCTATATATTTCAATGGATTTTTTAAAAATCGTTCTTTCTGACGAAACATGATACTGAAATTTCGTAAAAACGAAGAAATGCAATAAAAGTATATATATATCAAAAAAATTACAGGCATCACTGTAAAAATTCAAGGGACTGAGAATACTTTAAAGTCGCTGTTTTACAGCATTCAGAAGAACTTTCGTCCTTTGAATTCTTCGTATGAGGAAATTTGTAGTTGATAATATTTCAATATTATTTAATTTACCTTGGAAGTAATTTGAGTAATTTTGTGGATTTGATTTTGATGGAAAAATTTTTTTTCACTAATTTGAAAACACGTCAATACCGGCTACATAAAATTTCAAAATAGGAGCTTCGAAATATTTTTGTATGTTCCGCAGAATGATTTATATCCTGTATAATATCAGCAAAGTCACTCCTCTCTTCTAGGCGCTGCACCAGGGGTTAAACATTAAAAGAATAGAAAAATTGAGAAAAAAAGATTGGAAAAGTTAGAAATTAGTAAAAAGGGATAGTATTTAAAATTGTATATTTTTTGTGTACCTTTTGAAGAGGTGAACAAAAATAGGGAAACTCAAAATTGTAAAATATAAATTAAAAGATTTCAGCATTGCTTAAATGAATACAATCATTTTTGAATCAATGCTTATTAGAAAAGTTGATATCAGAGAAACCTGAGAATTATTTGATAAATGTCTAGAATAGAATAATTATTTTATAGTCTGATTTTCATAAATTTTACGAAATTAAAAAAAAAATAAAATCAGACAAATGTTCAGATTCGGCTAGTCTAATATTTTTCTGATTTTAACTTTTTGCCAGAAAAGCTTCTACGAAATATTATAAATTCTTTATTTTATAAAACAAAAGATATATTTAAAAATAAAGTAAATAAAGGTTTTCTACATGAAAACTGAATAAAGTAAGTGTATACGATTAGTAAAATCATATAGAATATTGTTTAGCAATTAAAGGAAAGTTTATTAAACATTTTAGTAAGTTGAAGATTTCGAAAGAAATTATTGTAATTTCTATTGCTTTTAGTAAATTTGTAAATTTATAAGCCTTTTTATGTAGCGATAAATGTGTGAAGAAAAGGAGGGTTGGTAAACATTCATGAGAATTTGCAATATCTCGATATTTTTTAAGATTTATCAAATGAATTTTAATATCTCGTATTACTCTGGTTAAAAAGTTTCTTAAAGTCGCATATAAAATTTAAGTCAATTGATTACGGTTTTTACACAGGAAATTATTGATTAATTCTTCTCCGATACAAGTTAATAGTTATTGTTTGAATTACATTCAACTGTTTTACTGCTTCGTTAAAAACGAGATCTTTTGAAAATGCGAATAAATATTTTCATATTTTGTATTCCGTTTAAATTAAAATATTCATTTAATAAATGAAATAAAATGAGATTGTTTATTCTGTTATCGTTTTAAGAAACACTACCAGGATAAACAACTAAATTGAAATTCTTATTAATCGAATTCTTATTTGATGATTACTATTATTTTCTTACTATGGTTGAAAAATGCTCTCTGATTTTTCTTTTATTTAACCCACTTCGAATATTATTGGTTTTTTATTAATTAATTAAATAATCAAATTTTTTAATCAGAGTAATCATTTACTTTTGCAAATGAATGATCGGTTTATTATTCCGAACGCGTTGTCTTTAAAAATGTTTAACCCCTTGAACTATTGTCCATTGGAACCATAGAAATGTTAATCTACTGGACATAGAGTTCGCAATTTGTTATCAAAGAACATGCCAAAAATGAATCTTATTTGTATGATAACACAAATTTGTTGACTAAAAGAGAGGAAAGATGACCGATTATTGCGATCGTGTAATGTATTTACGAAGGTGATTGTGAATTGGATGATAATTCAATTGGCAGCTAAGAGAAAAAAAGATAGGGAAATTCAAATCCAATGATGGAAAATAAAAAAGAAAGATAAAACGGATTATTGTAAAATTGAAGGAGAAGAAAAATGTTGTTGATATATTGATCGATCGATCGGTGGTGAAATCACCTTTTATACATATTATATATATTCGCGTATTAGAAGTAAATATTTATTACAGCAATGTACGCACTTGGCGAAAACTATACTTTTAATATACATAATATATTTAATTGTTGGGTTAAGAGTGGTGGCATATATAAAAATAAAAAGGAGAGAAGAAAGTTAAGGAATAAAAAAACAAAGTACTTCCAATTTCACTCTTTTGTAATGTCAAACAAGAAAACAAAAATGGGAAAATATCTGAGAGAGAAAGAGACAGCTTATACGTACATTAAAAGGAAAGTAAGAACTGACAAATCGACAAGTTGTACATGTGTCTGAAAATATAGCCTAAAATGTTGACAAGTGAAGTTACATTTTTAAGTATCTCACCTCATCCTGTGTTTATTTATCAATTGATATCGTAAAATACAGAAATGAATTGATTTTCACTAACTGAATTAAGTTGGAAATGTTTTTTGAAAGAAACCAAGCCTCGTGGAAATTCCACCAAATGTTGAATTTTAAATACTTATATTTCCGAGTTTCAGAAAGTAGATAATATATTCTTTTTCATTTTTATTTTGGACCAATAATCAGTTGTTTTTTTTTCTTCAATCAAACTCCAATAAACGACACCAATTTTTTAGTAAAATTAATAAGGTTGGTACAGAAAATAAACTAGAAAGGAATCAATGGTTTTAATTCATGGTACCTATTTTATTTTTTATTTATTGATTCGCATTTTACAGGGAAAAGAAGAAATTTTTTTTGTGCAACAATGTTTACATTAATTTATCAGCTTAATAATTAGTTAATAACGAAGATTCTTGACGGAATGTTGTTAAATATAATGTACAATACTAGTAGATTAGCATTTGCGTCGTTGGGACGAGTACTTTACAGTTGAATAATAAAAACAGCAGAAATACCGATGCCATTAAGATATCTAACACCGTGTTAAGGAAAAATACATTTAAAAGCAATTAAAGTTCTTGGATTCCTACTTAATAACATTGATTTTTTCAACTGGTAATATTGAAACTATTAATGGACAATTCTTTGTACTTTCTGAGAAGTTTTCAATTCTTTACTATCTTTTTGATAACGATACCTACATATATACATATTACGAGTAGAAAAGGATACTGATACAATTCCTTTCCCATTTCTCCACCATGTAAAGCTCGGTAACAAGAGTATATCGGAAATACCAGTATTTTATAAATGATAAGACGTTGTCTATTAGGGCGACCATTATTTCTCCCCGATTTTGGAAAATACCGTCAGATATGTCTCGATTTCGTTGACTTTTATTTATGTAGACGCACGTATCGCGATATTATAACCTCTTCCACTGACAGGCGGAGTGGGAAGCGTAATCGTAATAGTTCGTAATCATTATTTCTTATCAATTACTGACGTTATTTGATGCTGCAACACATTTCGGATACGTTCAGATGCCACCCTAAACTATCTCTCCTTATGAGCGAGATAACATTATTTTCCCTATAGGGATTTTTTATCACTAACACTCACGGGGTTATTTAAAATTTCTAGTTCCTTTCTAAATAAGGCTCTTCAAATTATTTAAATAAGTTATTTCATGGCACAGTTGATAGATTAATGCTTCATTTTCTCTCATTTTGGGGCACAATAGTTTATAATTTAAGGAAAATTATATTTAAACGCGTAAAAATGAAGTTTTGGTTGTATATCGTATAGGGATATATGTACGTAGTACTAGAATCGTATTGCAAGTCCACCGGAATTCGAACGCATCCATTTTCCACTATCTATGTTGGGTGTTTAGCATGTGTTAGTAGAGGGTGGTAGAGGGGGCCTGTAAATAGCAGGCACTGTCGGTGTCTTTGTTTGGAAATTGTCAGGTATATAAATTATCATTATCGCTTCCAAGCTTCCACAATTTATAGATTTCATAACTTTTTTTTTTAAAGTCTACACTTTTGTGAAAGTAGATACTTTGTCCTGTTCCTTCAGGCAACAAGCATACATTGGAGTTATAGGTTAGTAACCGATTTTACCGATTCAGTGATATCGAACGCAACCGTTTTCTTCCATGTTTTTTCCTATTCTAGTGATTTTTTTTTCGCCGTCTACGAAAATTTCAACGTCAATATAGAGTGGCGGGCTTTGGTATCACTGTTTACCGGTGATTCCCCCCATTCTCCAAACACATCGCTGAATAGTCGATAATACGCAGTCAGTGTAGCGAGACCGTGCGGCAGATTGAGGCATGCGCAGAACAGCTTATTCCTTATAGGCCAGAGTTTCGGCGCGCAATTGAAAATAGTCTCCGCCTAAACATGTATGTAAAAGAGATATGTTTGTGCGGTGGTCGAGTGGACTTAGGCGCTCGACTTTTTGCTGGGATCCGAATCGATTTTCGGCAAAGTCACTTTTTTTTTCATTGTTATTTAAAATAATAACTTATTATTATTTAAATGCATTTATTTTTTAATTATTTAAATTAAATATTTATTTTTTACTGTTAATATACATCAAAGAATTTATTTATTGTAATTTATGTAAAATAAATTCTTTTTCTAATTTCAGTTATTATTATAAATAATAAAAAAAAACAGAAATAACATGCCCCAACCCGGTTACGAATAAAAAAATGATCAATTTCGCAAGCAAATATGCTATCATCTGCACTTTGTTTCTTATTATTTTATCGTTTTTTTTCTTTAAATATAGACACATTAATATGTAATATATAAATAATAAATTGCCTGAACAGATTGAGCAGTTTCCACGCTACCCAAGAGGTACTGCTCTTAGCGCGTTAGGTTGTTTCCGTTACAACTATATCAATTTTATAATTAATTAATATACATTTCGAAAAAAAAACTAATTGCAAGCAGTAAAATTATGATTTACCATCTTATAATTGAGGCAGTTGTAACATTGGTACCTTCGCCTGTAGCCATATTGTAACCAATTAAATAAAAAAAAGCGACGCCATGCAAAAGTATGCAACGAAGCAAAGCAACCATGCAAATAAAAAAAACTTTTGCATAAAAAAATCAATATTGTATTTGAACTGAATGCTCCGAAATGTTTGATAAAAGATTATTTTCCATACAAATTTAACGAATTAAAAAGTTTCAAATGTTTCTCCGTTGGTTCGAAATTAAGACTACTTTTCCCTTGAGATTTATCAACCGATCGTAAAAAACATCGCGCATTAAGTAACTCTATTTTAGTCTTATTTGCTTTTTCATCTTTAAGTACAGTAACATCCGAAAATGTTCTTTCCGGTTCTGCATTAGAATGCGGAAGAGAAAATACTGCTGATACTAATGACTTTAAAAATGGAAAGCATAAGATACCGTTTTCATGCAACTTAAAAATTTTTTTCCAAAATTCTTCAACACCAAATTCTAATAAACTAGCGCGTTCTTCAGGTTCAAAGTGAAAAGGTAATTTTCGCCATTCAAATGCTATAGCATTGTAATTAAAATTAGGAAAATACCGATGTAAAGAAAATAAATCCGTGAATTGTTCTTTTTTTTCTAAGCTTAAGGCCACCGACGGCTCCACAAAAATTAATAACTGTAAAAAATCCTTATGTTCTAAAAAACGTTTTCTCATTTCCTCTAATGCTGTTACATAAAAGTTCAAACACCGTTCGCGAACTTCCTTACACTTATCTTCCGACATTTGAGCAAAAATTTCTGCAGCATAAGGCCCAAAATAAATATCTTCAAGCGGTTTTAAATGATTACGTACAACAAAATCGGTGAAAGACAAAAGGTTAAGAGATTCTACTGTTAAAAAGTTAAGCCCGATTTCTTTTAAAATTTTTTCTATCGATCTATAAAGTCTATGAATCATTAAACCTTTCGTTTGATAGATCGCGTTAAAAGAATTAAAAAATTGCAAAACAAAGCTCATAAAAGAAACGTAAAATTTGATTCTCGGATCAAGTAAATAATTTAATATAATTTTAGCGCTCGAAGATTTGTCGTTTTCAGAAGTTACCAAATTTTGCGATTTTATATTCGATTTCGTACTCTTATCTTCAAAAACCTCTAATCTAAAATAATCAATTAACGCGACATAATCAACGCGAATCCTTTCGAAACACTTTTGAGCTTCCAGCCACCGCGTTCCCGACAACTTTTCAATTTTATTTTCCGGCAAATTTCGAAGTCTAAGACAGTCTCGAAGCTCCTCGAAGCGCTTTGGACTGTGAGAAAAATAATTATGAACTAATTTAACTAAATCTTCGACCGATTTTGGAATCTCTTTGCTACTAGATTTCGCAATCAATGCAGAGGAGTGACAAATACAATTTAACACAATTAAATTAGAAATGATTTCCTTCAAAAATTTGTTAAACCCATTAAATTTTCCCGTCATTACGCTAGCGTTATCACAAGCTAAGGCTACTAAATTTTTAAAACTAATCCCATTATTTTCAAAAAACTTTTTAAATTCAAGAAATATCTCAGAGCCAGAAGCTTTTTGAGGGTTTAATGATAAAATACCGAGCAAATGTTGCACTACTTTACCAAAATCTTCATCAAAATATTGTACCGAAATACACAAAAGCTTTGTATTACTAATATCTGTACTTTCGTCCACTAGGACTGAGAAATATATATTATTTAATTTTTTAATAACTTTTTCAAACTCACATGGATATAAGATTTTTTTAATTATATGATTTGCTTTATCTCTCTTCATTTTAATATTTTGTACTGCCTCTGGATCGATTGCTACTTTCTGCATCATAGGCACTAAATTATCTACAAGCTGAATAGCGACATTTTGTTCGGCAAGAAAATAAGCGACATGCATCTCAGCAATGTGCGTCCTTGTTTTTAACGATGGCCCTTTAATTTCTACAATTTCAAAAGCTCCCGATTTCTGCGCCGCATTCATACTATCTTTATGGACATTACTCTGACTATGCCGAAAAATATCGGATTTTTTAGAATATTTAAAATTTGTTTTACACAAACTGCATACGGCGGTTTGTGTTTCTGTTGGGTGCTTTTGAAGCCAATCTTTAAATTCTGGTTCACGTAACCAGTCCGGTTGCCATTCAATATTTTTATTTTTTTTTATCGTCTCATCACATTTATCGTTCTTACGTTTTAAGCCAAATTTCGATAGCATTTTTCCAAAATAAAAATAAACCAGTACGATAACAATGAAATATACAATGAAAGTAAGCTCTACAGATTCTATAACAACGAACGTTAAAATGACGTGATAAGACGGTTACCTCTTATAAAAAAGCAATAAATTATTACCGGCTCGCGATATTCCTTTTTGCAGCAGCGATAAGAAGCAAAAAACAACTCCACTATATTATAAATGGCACTGAATTTTTTTACTTTGTATCACCTTATGAAGTCCAGGCTAGGAGCAGCTTAAAATTGCAGTGAAAAACAAAAGATATCGAAAACAATTACGAAGCGCGGAGGCTACCGAAATCGCGGGATAAAATGTAAACAAATAATATATACTAATGTTGTCGCTGATATATATGCGCACGCAGTAGCTTTGAAATCAGGCATAATTACTTGCTATGGTAAAAAGTTGTTATTAATTATAGGTACAGCGCATGAAGACAATTTCTTTTTTAAATAAAAGATACAACTACAATTAGGCTCCAGCAGAAAACCCCGAATTCCCCGAGACCTCAAAACAGCCTCAATCATAATTTTACTGCTTGCAATTAGTTTTTTTTCGAAATCTATATTAATTAATTACAAAATTGATATAGTTGTAACGGAAACAACCTAACGCGCTAAGAGCAGTACCTCTTGGGTAGCGTGGAAACTGCTCAATTTGTTCAGGCAATTTATTATTTATATATTAAGTATTAATGTGTCTATATTTAAAGAAAAAAAAACGATAAAATAATAACAAGCAGAGTGCAGATGATAGCGCATTTGCTTGCGAAATTGATCATTTTTTTATTCGTAACCGGGTTGGGGCATGTTATTTCTGTTTTTTTTATTATTTATAATAATAACTGAAATTAGAAAAAGAATTTATTTTACATAAATTATAATAAATAAATTCTTTGATGTATATTAACAGTAAAAAATATATATTTAATTTAAATAATTAAAAAATAAATGCATTTAAATAATAATAAGTTATTATTTTAAATAACAATGAAAAAAAAAGTGACTTTGCCGAGAATCGATTCGGATCCCAGCAAAAAGTCGAGCGCCTGAGTCCACTCGACCACCGCGACAAACATATCTCTTTTACATACATGTTTAGGCGGAGACTATTTTCAATTGCGCGCCGAAGCTCTGGCCTATAAGGAATAAGCTGTTCTGCGCATGCCTCAATCTGCCGCACGGTCTCGCTACACTGTACGCAGTCGTTCATTACATGCCGTAACGAAAGTAAGTCAAGAATTGTTTTGCTTGTATGAAGAATACACGTAAGTTATCATGTATTGTAATTGTTAAAATTATTTAAATTATTTTCGCATTAAGAGTATTTTTCTATAAAAGGTTCTTTTTTTAATATTACATGTTTTTGTATGTTATAGCAGCATGGAGGGCGAAACAAAGGAATTTACACCTCGGGCCTATCAGGCCGAATTATACGAAAAGGCTGTTCAAGAGAATACCATTATTTATTTGCCCACTGGTTCTGGAAAAACATACATCTCCGTGATGTTGGTGAAAAAGTTCAGAAAAGATTTGGAAAAGTAAAATTTCAGTATTATTAATATTTTTCCACTAAATAATATTAATGTTTGCAAAATTTGAGAATGTGTAATATTTCAAATTATGGCAGTATCCATCTAAATAATAATAATAAGAATAAAAAAAGGTGTCGCTAATTTTTTTTTCTTTAAGTTTTAAATCTTTTTAAATTTTCCAGAACTTACAGCGAAGGTGGTAAAAGGACGATTTTTGCAGTTAATACCGTTCCTCTGGTTACTCAGCAAAGCGAATATTTAGCCCGGCATACCGGTTTAGTTTGTAAAGGATATAGCGGCGATATGAAAGTCGACTACTGGAATCGAGCTAACTGGCTTCAGGAACTGGACCAAAACCAGGTACATTAAAGAAAGAAATGAAATACCTACTGATATCTATAATTCAAAGAATTGTTGTTACTAATACTTTACCTAAAGCTAGCTATTCAACAGCATTCACGCGTCAGACCGGCCGCTCAGTGACATTAATGCTAAATTATATTTATTAAGCGTTGGCGACAAAAAACCGATTAATAGGCTGTCGACCGATAGGAATTGGGGACAAAAAGCCGATTAATAGGTTAGCGGTCGGTAAAGTGTTAAAACTTTACTAAGAGTCGAAGCTGCGACAGGTGCTGAGCCGTTATTCAAATTTATATAACTTTAATATTGCAAAGTTTGATCATTCGAAGTATTAACTTAAAGACACTCTCTGTAGAAATGTTTCCATGAAACGTTTTATTGATGGTAGATTTTAAATACGTACAAGCCAATTGCCATACATTTTCCTAAAACGAGATGAAAATGTCATTGATTCATCGTTTTGGAAATAATAACAATTTTTTGTAGATCCTTGTGATGACGTCGCAAATTTTTTTGGATATTCTAAACCACGGTTACATCTCGCTAAACAGAGTAAATCTCATAATTTTCGATGAATGCCATAGAGGAGTGAATGATCACCCGATGAGGCAAATCATGCAGAGATTTCAAGATTGCCCCGTTGAAGAACAACCACGAGTTTTGGGTTTATCGGCAACTTTATTAAATTCCAATGTTAAAGTCGAGAAAGTTGAAGACATGATTAAAGTATGTAACATAGGAAACCTATAACGCTCGCCTCAGTCGAAAAGTTTAATAGAATCATATACTACTGAGTATCATTTTTTCTTAACAGACTTTAGAAATTACTTATCACGCTAGTGTAGCTTCTGTTGACTCGATGGCGGTTGTGCAGCAGTATTCAACGAATCCGAAAGAAAAGATCGTCATGTATTCACCTCCACTGGAATTTGTTTTTACCGTAGTTGTTGAACATAAGTTAAATGATATAGTCAAGGTATTAAAAAATGTGCACTTATCCAGCGACTTAGATGACAATATGTCCAGCATTGTATTCAAAGGGAAGACCAAAAACGAAAAGCTGATAAACATCGTTGAAGATACCAGGGAACACATTCTGACCATGGGTAAGGAGAAAAAGAATGTTTTTTTTTTTAGATATTTCAGAATCCACTTGATATTTTGTTACATTTTGTTAAATGTTAATTCATTTTGAATAGGTGCATATGGTGGAAGCAAAGCTCTCTTGATTCATACGATACAGCTGGAAAGTCTGAAAAAGTCTGTCGATGATCAGGTATATAAAGAAAAGTACTACCGTAATTAAATATTAATGTTTTATTCATCATGCAAATACGTCTGTCAATTTAGGAAACAATTTTCATTCTCGAGTATTTAATCACTCAAATGACGGTCATAAGAAAAATCCTGGAAGATGTAATGATGAATACTGAAGAAAATCTACGGATTCACAAGTACAGTATTTATTTTTGTAAAGTAACATCGATTAATTGTGCCCTTTTCATAATGAATATATATTTTTTTTACTTCTTTTATATATATCTATCAAACTACATTTTTTCACATGAAATTGTTAATCATACTTATTGTTTTACCAGACATTCCTCCCCGCAAGTTCAGATGTTACTCCGAATATTGAAAGAGTTCAACGACCTAAGAACCGAAACTCAACCTTTCTGTTGCATCGTTTTTGTAAGGAGACGATTCACTGCTAAAATTTTCTATCATATTCTAAAGGTATCACAATCTTTATTTCTTTTACTATCGTTATTCAGTATAATGAAATTGAGTAAATTTCAAAATAATTTACTACAGTATTGTTGTTAAAATTATATTTATTAATTCTGTAACTGAATTTTGCAGGAATTAAGAGAAGTCGATCCTCAGTTCAAATTCATCATTCCCGAATTTACGTTTGGATATACCAATAATCCGTACAAGTCTCCAAGAGAAGGTATATGTGTCGCAAAATGGAACAGAGAGGCTCTAAGAAAGTAAGAACTCTGTCTTTATGTATTATTTTTATTAATTTAAGTAGTTTATAAAAACGATTTTTAACAACTTTCAAAAATGGTGTAAAAGTTTATCTTGGTGATCTCCGTCGGTAATTCAAAGAGGATTGAATTTTTTTCGTAATTAATTACTTGCAATTCTTTCTTTTGTAGTTTAAAATTTTGTTATTCTACAAATACGACGAAACAATTATTATCAGGTTTAAGTAACTAAATTATAACAATTTTACAACCGTGGTAATTTTCAAATTATAAAAACAGTAAAGGGTAGTTTAACAAAATGTAGTAAAAAAGTATTTAAATTTTTGTATCCATTCCCTTAGTAAATCTTTTACTTACTGTTGCCAAACTGTAATTTTAGGTTTAAAAACGGATCATGCAACTGCATGATAGCTACCGATGTTGTGGACGAAGGAGTCGATATTCCAACTTGCACGTTAATTGTGGCTTACGACCCTCCCGACAACTTTCGGGCTTACGTACAGGGTAAAGGTCGTGCACGGTTTGCGTCAAGTGAATACGTGTTGATGGTATCGAAAGAAAATCCTCAGTATTTACAAAAATATCAGAACTTTAAATCAGTTCAAGCACATTTGCAAAAGGTATGTGGCCTGCGAAGAAAAAAAAAAGATCAACTTTGACAAAATTATTACGCAAAGTCGGAAAAGACAAAGAAGGGAGAATTCTTGATGAAAAATAGTAAAAATGGTGGTGAAATTTCATTGCAGATTTATTATTTTTTGTGCTCCTCTCGACCGCATAATTAATTAGTCCCTTTTTGAAAAATTTAGGAAACATTCAGTATTGTTAGCATTTTTAAATTATTACTGGAGCTTTATTGAATTTATTTTGACTTTTTCGTCTAGAAGAGTTTCAACCGTTTTAAAGAAAATCGAAAGTTGAACTGAAGAGAACACTGATATTTCCAAATTGGCGAAAATACTATTTCCTTGAAAAAATCGTAGTTGAGAAAAACTTTGAAAATATTTGGAATTCAGAAAATGACACGAATAAAGTAGAAAAATCCAATTAAATACGAATAATCGTTCTGGAAAATTAGGGGCAAC
Source organism: Gasteruption jaculator (assembly GCA_949825005.1). Lineage (NCBI taxonomy): Eukaryota > Metazoa > Arthropoda > Insecta > Hymenoptera > Gasteruptiidae > Gasteruption > Gasteruption jaculator. The sequence goes on from OX463768.1 coordinate 3,612,473, forward strand.
ACCTAAAATCATTTGCGAAGTTTCTTTACACAAATATTTTACGTACTAGTTTACATATATTACAATAAGTTATTTACTTGAAATTATAAAATAATTAAATTTAATAAAATATTCAATTTTTTTTTCTCAATTCTAGCATTTGATTAAAAAAACCCACGTGCGAAGCGTGCCAACAATGGACGATATAGCGAGTGAGCTGTACGATTCTGAGTTGAAACCTTACAAAGTAACAAACGATAAAGGTGAAACAAGTGTCATTACGGAGCATACTGCCATAAGTTTAATTAATCGCTACTGCTCTCTTCTGTTACGTTCCAAATTTAGTTCATTAGCACCGACATGGATTTTGCATAAGGTTGATATGGGAAAGATCCAGGCGAATTATTACAAAGTAAGTTCATCGTGAATAATCTCTACTAGAAGAAGCATTTATTTACAATGCACGTCAGGACATGAATTGCAAATTGCAAGAAAAACTTGGTTTTGATTCCAGGTTTCTTTACAATTACCAAGTTTGTCACCATTAAAAACTACTATTTTTGGAGATCCTCAACCTTCTATAGATGGTGCGAAAAGAGCTGTTGCTTTCAAAACGTGCATCAAGCTTCATGAAATTCAGGAATTGAATGATAATTTACTGCCACAAGATAATACTCAGTTTGTTGGTGATTTTGACTTTTTGTTTCCTAATTGGATTGAAGAAAGCACGGAAGATCGAGCTTCAGCTGGGACCTACGCTAAAAAACGTACACACAAACTCGAAGTAAGCTATTTACATTGTTTTGCCGTTTTTCATTTTCTCAGAGGTACAAATATTTGTTTGTACGAATAACTTGGAAACCTTTTTCCTCTCTACCATTCAAATGAAGCGTCGAGGTGTGATTTAGAGACAGTGATTTTTTTATTTAACAAATAGTAATTCATTCTTGGTTTTAAATTTCAAATTGTTAAATTAATTTTGAGATTGATTTTCTAGAAATTAAATTTTCAATAAATTTATTTAATTTCTTATAAAAACTTCAACTTTTTTCACCGTCTTTTCCTTGCTTAGTAAATTGTGCTTCAATGATAAATTATATAATCCATTTTAATCTTTACTTAATTAACATTTTGAAATTACAATAAATATTCGGACTTTTTTCGGAAGAAACTATTTCTCAGGAAATCAAATCACAGCCAAAAAGGTTTGAGAGTTGTAACGTAGAATAAGGGATGAGTTTATTCAAATATTCTTTGGGAACAGCTTTAAATCCGATAATCATTTTTTTTCCAGCATCCTGAACCTTTATACGGTGCTTTTCCACGTCCGGGCGAAACATCGCATCTACATGTTTTTGATATAAAACCAACTTACTCGAGTCCAAGCGATAACAGGAGCTTAGTTTTTTACAGCTTGTTAAGCGAACGTGGAACTTTTGCAATTCTTTCTTCCAAATCTATCCCTCCGGTATGTTATTTTTTTTTTCAATATTGCCTTTGCCGAAACATTTCCTAGCGTTGACGCCGACACATTCCATATATTGTTACAGTAATTTTTTAATAGTATTTTTTATGAATACAGATACCGTCGTTTCCAATTTTCATGAATGTCGGTGAAATGAATGTCGACATAAAAGTGGATTACGCGACCATTGTATTATCCGAAGCGGAAATAGAATCACTTCGAAAATTCCATTATATGGTCTTTTCCGACATCGTTAATGTGATGAAACAATTTTTAATATATGACCTTCGCAATATGGATAATAGCTTTCTAGTAGTACCGGGTAAGTTTAAGAGTCTTAACTATTTATAAATTCGTTCCAACTTGAGCTAAAGAATTTTTGTCCTCTCTTTTAAACATTTTTATTTAATGTCTTTTATGTTTTATATAAAATGACACAGAAGTTACATTTTATCGCTGAAAGACTAACAGTAATTTTAACACGAATTTCAGTTAACGACCAATGGGAAATTAATTGGAACATTGTCAATAACAGGAACGTTACCCAAATAAAACCGTCAATACCAATCCACGTCAGCATCAGTGATTACGAACGAAAAGTAGTAACTCCAAACTATCGAAGTTCACCTGTTGTTTATATCGTGACTCAAGTGTGCGAAGATTTAAGAGCAGAGTCCAGTTTTCCATCTGAGGTTTATCATTCTTACGTTCATTACTACCAAGATCGTTATGCTCAAAGAATCAGCAATCCGAAACAACCCATGCTGGAAACGAAACCCATTTCAAGAAAAATCAATTGCATCAAACCAAGGCTAGTATTTTTAATGAAGAAAATTAGTAAAGAAAATAAAATAGACAATAAAATTCATTTTATGATGCGTTTCTGTTTCCAGAGGGATAAAACCAGGAATGAGTCGACGAAAACGCGCCGATTTATTAGAAGATTTTGACGAACACTTAGTACCAGAATTGTGCAATCGAATAGATTTTCCATCGATGTATTGGCTGAAAGCAACCACGTTGCCTTCTATTTTACATAGAGTCGCTCAGCTTTTAGTGGCTGAAAATTTCAGAAAAAAGATCGTTACCGAATCTAGTTTAGGCTTATTGGAATTACCAGCGAACGAACAATGGCCTCCATTAATAATCGCCGATAAACCTATCGATGAACCTGGAGACGCTATGGAGATTATTGAAGAACCCTTCCACACTTCCTCTTCTGTCGATGAAGAAATCAATTTGCCTGAAATCGATGGTAATATCAAGTCGAAGTATCATTTTTATCTGTTATCTCCATTGCCTGGTTCCGTAAATGATCGACTCGTTCCATAATCAACAAGAATCTTAAAAAAAAATCGAGCGCCTTATATTTGCACTATATTTTTGTTTCACTGTATTGATAATCGTATATTTGTTTTTAGTTCTAAGCATGGAATCGAGGATCTATCCTTGGATGAAGGACCAAGAACCAGCGGATTTAGATAGAGATATCCATAATATTCAATTAATCGACATAGAATATTATAACAATTTCATGTCTGCGCCAGTAGATATTGATTTCCTTAGGGTATTTATTTAAGTCTTTTTTTTGTTTCATTTTATTACTTATTCTATTTTTTTGTCGATCTTATGTTTCACATTGGAATTCATTTTTTTTCAGAATCAAACGGTGGACGTAGGTTACAAAATTAAACCGACTGTAAAGATCCCACCTTTACGCATTTTAACGGCAAATGATCCAAAAGGTCCAAGTCCAGTCGACATTATGCAGGTATCTAGGTTTCTTGAATTATAGAGGCGAAGGTAAAAAATGTTTCTATATAATTTTTTATACCGCTAGTAAATAAAATGCGACGAACATAAAATTGTTATCACCGAAATTTCCTGTTATATAGGCATTGACAACCAAACAAGGTCACGATGTGTTCGATTTAGAAAGATTGGAAACTTTGGGCGACTCATTCTTGAAATTCGCAACTACCGCTTATTTGTATGAACTCTTTCCGAATTATAGCGAAGGCAGATTAACTGCACTGAAAGGCAAAATTATCGGTAATCGTAATTTATACTATTGTGGTGTGAGTAAACAAATTCCTGGAAGAATGAAGGTCGACGATTTTGTACCACACAGTAATTTTATAGTACCTGCTTTTACGGTGCTACGTGAAGTACAATCTATAATTACTGAACATGATGTGAGTTTTACTTAAATCTATTATATTTATACACATAAAAATTTTAATGAAGAGAGCTACCCGATACCCGTTGATAATTTCTTATGCAACTTAATTCGAATCGAAAAATCTTGTACAAATTTTTGTTTCGTAGATATTCATAATTTTTTGGTTTTCTTTTCACAGATATCTCCTAACGTTCTTTATGAATATACTATACCAATTGAAGAAAGATATAGTGGACAAATTAGTCAGTCGACGATGGATATGATTCGAGAGAAAACGATAAATTGGGAAGAGGAAAAGTCTCTTACAGGATTGGAACATTTTGTTGGAGTTCAAACGGTTTCTGATAAATCCGTGGCGGATACGGTTGAAGCTTTAATTGGAGTTTATTTGAAGGTAATTTCAGTTTAAAATCTTCCAAGCGGAAGTGTATAAAAAATAATTAAAATAAAGAAAAAGAATTTTATGCATTTTGAATACCAAGAAAGCATTTCCTTGCATTTTATTGTAATAATAATTATAATACGTACGTTAAAAAAAAAGTTGTAGATTAATATTTTTATTAAATGTTTCAGAGCATGGGTTTAACAGCAGCTACGTCGCTTCTCACGTGGCTTCAAATTTTATCGCCAGGTGCTACGTTGCATATATTATCAGGTATTCCAAGATCTGCAAGAATATCCGAAGGAAATCCGGATAACCTCATGCCATGGGCTGACGCAATGGAGAAAACACTCGGATATAAATTCAAGGATAGGGCATATTTGCTGCAGGTAAATTTATACAAGTAATTACGTCGATTAACCAAATCGAATTTTCCCTGGTTTCTCATTTTTCAAAGAAAACATTTATTCACATCCAATAAAAACATTGATTTAATCATTCTGATTGTGAAGCTAAATAGTTCCTACGATATTCGTCGTCCTAATAAATAAATGTTTTTATAACATTTTTTCCGATTAACTGAATCTACAATCTTTATTTTTTATTAGGCCTTTACTCATCCGTCTTTCACTGCAAATGGTATCACTGAGTGTTATGAAAGGCTTGAATTTTTAGGAGATGCAGTTTTAGGTATGAACGATACTCGATTTCTCCATCGTTGAATAAAACTGTCCGATTTTCATAAATTTGAATTGCTCAATTTTTTTCCAGATTTTCTGATAACTGTATACATCTACGAATCATGCGGCGAGTTATCACCAGGAGCATTGACGGATCTGAGATCCGCGCTCGTTAATAATATAACTTTCGCCTGCTTAGCTGTAAGATACGGCTTGCATACAGCTTTACTTGATTATGCACCGAAATTGAACGAAGCGATTGATAAGTTCGTCAAATTCCAAATTGAAAGGAAACACGTTATCGACGATGAAGTAATTATGAAAGAAGTTTTCCTTTTTCAAATTGGCCAAGGCACAATGTTGTTTAATTGGTGATTATCTTGTAACTTTCCTTTCTTGTTTTTTTCTTCTAGCTTTTATGGGTTTTATTAGAAGAAGATGACATTAATATGGCAGAGTATGTGGATGTTCCTAAAATATTAGGCGATTTGTTTGAATCTGTCATTGGAGCTGTTTATTTGGACAGTCAGAGAAATCTGGAGCTCGTTTGGGAACTCATTTACAGTTTGATGCACGAAGAAATTGGTGAGATAAAGAAAGTTTATTAATTTGTATAAAACGGTACAATTGGAATTGAAAAAAAGGTGATGGAGTAGTGCCAATTTACTATAAGTCACTTTACTATCTCTTTTTAAAAAGAAAAATTTCCAAAAAATAATAAATTTTTTTATAAAAATAAATGTTCAAAATCAAGCTCGGCAAGGTCATTTCTAGAAATAATTTTGCACGAAAAATCGATATCGTGAGTCTGGGGCTGAAATCTCAATAGAAACAAAGTTATAGAAAATTTTTCGAAGAAACTGGAGTTTTCGGGGCAAAAGCACCATTTGCCTCGGAAAAGCGGGGATTCCGACGGTGCCATTGGATTCCTCGTGAAAAAAATACGTCGGATCCGACCTTGCCAAAAGCTCTAAGAAAATGTGATTATAATAATGTTATTTTTTGACTTTCCAGCTGCTTTCAGTCAAAATGTACCTAAGCAACCAATCCGTGTGCTTTACGAAACTCAGGGAGCTCTACCTAAATTTTCGTAAGTCTATAATTTTTTTTTCATGTTAACCGTTTGAGGGCCACAGGTCTTTTTTGTTTCCAAATCTCGACTAATTAAGTTACGTGATATGAAAATTTTATGCATTAGATCAAAAAATAATTATTGAAAGAAGGATCCACGTAAATAATTCGACAATTTTTTGGAAAGGTTTCGTACTATGGGACACGTAGATTTTAGATCAAAGGAAACTGGGAAATGAAATTAGACGTAAATTCAGCACAGAAATCTAGTAAAAGTAATTTTACAATAATTTTTTTTTATATTATAGAAAAGCACACAGCTTGGAGGGTTGTGACACCGTAATGGTACCTCTGGAAGTAAATATCTTCGGCAAAAAGAAACGCTTCCACGGCTTTGGCGCAAATAAGAAACAAGCCAGATGCGCAGCGGCCAAACAAGCATTAAAATGTCTTCGTCTAAAGACATAAGTCAATTTAATTGCTTCCATATATTTACATACAAAAAGCAGTAAAGTTTACACAGAATTGTAATATTCCTATAGAATTCTATATTGTATCATTATGTCTTGCGCATCTATATTACAACGATTGTTTCAACAATGTTTCAAATCATGAGAAAGTTTAATGTGAAGTTAAAGTTTAAAAAAAAAACCATGAAATTATTTTGCATTATTACTTTCAGATGTATATCTTTTTCAAATAATATATCTTCCTTTTTACTGAGTTAGAATAAAGTTTTCCAAAATTCTTAAAATCATTATTATTTAATCCAAGTGTTATTTTTACTTTCAGCGGTACAATTCATGCCACCCTTTTAATTCTCATTTTTTCGTTTCTTTAACGAAGGTCTGTCGAACACTTGTTTCATACCGGCAGCTTGATTGTTGTGGAACTTCAAATTTTGCGCAGTTTCCGATATCCAAGGAGAGTCGAATTGAGTAGTGTCTTGGTCCACCAAATGAGTGTATTTGGTTCTTCCGCTTCGGCCGAAGTTCTTAACTTGCATAACTTTCGGCAAGACGGTCTTGTCGAAATGATCCTCCAGGGTAGCTCCTGAGAAATCTCTCTTAAACATGTGTTCATCTTTATCCAGATAAAATGCACCACGATGATAATATTTCTGCAAAAATTTGTATTTCCCTTTCGCTGCTTTGTTCGTGATGACCTTTGGGTTTAATCTTGCTTCTTGTCTTCTCTCTTCTTCCGTCATATTTCGAAGACGCTCTATCTCCAGTCGCTCTTTCTCCATTCTACGAAAATTTAAAAGAATATTAATAAATGGAGTGACAATTTATCACCGAAATTTCTTTCATAATATAAATTAAATATTCAAAATGTGCCACTTTGACACGGGTATGATATTTTTAGTGTTAACATAGCGAACGAAGGGATGAGATACTTACTGCTCACGTTCTTCTCGATCTCTCTTTATCCTCTTCAATTCTCTCAATTTCCATGCCTCGTATTCCACTTCGTCGTTTTCATCATCCGTACAAACATCTTCCAGCTTGCCTTCTTGGTCTCCGCTGTTTTTAGTAACTTGCGTCTCTTTACGTATCGCTTCCTCTACCATCTACATAAACAAAACATAAAAATTGTGTAATATAAAAAACATTATAATAATTTAAAAATCTAATAAAACAAAAAAAAAATAACGCTATAAATAAAAAAATAAATAATTCCAGTTCTAAGTTTCATTATAATACCTATAATTATTCATCCTATATGATTAATTGATGAATAAGTTAAAATTAAACGTATGTTCAAATTATCGGAATACTAACTCTCAAAGTGTGTCTCTTCCTTTCTTCCGCCATCTTCTTGGCTTCGATTTCCGCTTGCTTCTGTTTTATGGCCTCCTTCTCCTTCTCCATCACCGTGATTCTATCTTTCTTCCGAACAAACACGGGTTTCAATCTCGGCCCCGTTTCTTCCTCGGAATCCGTGTATTCCTCGTATTCGGAACTATCCTCGGAACTGTCGACGGACCTATCGTCTTCCTCTCCTTGAATCAACTCCTCCTCCACTTCCTTCTTGGACAAAACTTTCCTCTTGAGAGCTTCTCTGCGTCTCTCTATCTCGGTGTCGGACAACTCCTCGTCTTCGGAGGAATCCGAAGTGTCCAATTTGATCCGTTCCCGAGCTCTTTCCTGTTCGTCGGTTTCTATAATTTCCGGTTCGTGAATGTGTCTGTGCCTTTCTCCACGAATTTCAGTTATAGTTTCCGCCTGTTTCTCCAATCGCGTTAATCGCCTCAACCTGGGATCATCTTCGTCCCTGGAGGGACGTTCCAGAGCCTGCGCTTCCGAAGCTCCGTCGCCATCTTCGTAGGTTCTAACTGTTTTCTTCTCGAGGAAGTCCTCCTCTTCGGATTCGTCTTCGGAACTCGCAGCTGGTGCATAATCCGGTCGTTTACCCGATACGTATCGGTGTACTTTCACCTTTTTCATGGACAATTCACCTGAAATTGAAAATATAAGAAATAGAGGTTTCGATATTTGTCTTTAGTTTGTCTTAACGCTTTACCGATTGCTAGCGATTCAACGGCATTCGCGTGTCCAACAGGCCGCTCCGTGATATTAATACTAAATTATATTTATTAACACTAAAGACACTAAACTTTCCGTTCAGGCCGCGCTGATTATGACAAATGCAATAGCGTATACCATTACGACCCACGCGGCGCGAATAGGGAGTCACACAAATTTTACGTAGCATTAGCGACAAAAAGCCGATTAATAGGCTAAGAAGAAGAATTATAATAAAATTGGACGAAAAATTATGTTTGATTTTTTTTGTTATGCTTTGCTTCACTTTGTTTACCTTTGTCATTTTTAACAGGAACAGCACCAGCTGTACTTTGAATACCCATGGGAGCTGGTGCCAAGGAATTGTTGGTGACGAAGTAGTCCATCATCATTGTGCAGTTTGACTCTCAGATTCTATTTATTTTTTCTCCTTCTCAGGAACAGAGTTGTTTACTTGAAGGAGTAGAGAAATGAAAAGAGGAGTTAACCTCGCTATCGAGGTACAACTCAAAGGGAATATTATTCAGTAGTAACTCGCTCCTAGTGCGTGGTGCTCGGTCCTCGGTGTTTATGTGTAATATATAATTGACAATGTAAATATTCCCGATTCCTGTGAGAATATTTACTGCGATAGATGGTAATGTTTGTTTGTATTATTTGTGATGCTCTATTTCGTGCTTCCAACAATCCGGTAAGAAGTGTTACGGGGAACGTTCATAGATGTCGCTATAGAGAAATTCTCAATATTGAAGAAAAAATATAACATTTTTTGGTACTTAAATATAAATTTACAATAGTACAACTTAATAATATTGAATAATTGTTATATCAATTCTGCTGGGCACTCAATCGGTTAAATATTAGAAAGAAGAACAAATTAAGTCCCAATTTCCAACTAGATCAATTCGCAAGCATTCCAATGGAAATTGTACAAACTAATTCCAGGATATGACAAAATTGTTCAACTGTTTAACAGAGACGTTTATTTTGATTGGTCGGTAGAACTTCATCTTGGGCAAAAATGCAGTTCGCTGATTGGACAGTGATAAAACTCTGACCAATTAGACTGTGGTTTAAGAGTAGAGCTTTTCTGGCACAGAAATCCTCAACAGAAAATACTTACTCCCTTATCCTCTTATATTTATAATGTAAAGTGTAATTATTCCTTACTATTGTTAATTGTCAAGGTCCGAGGTTTAGGTTACACGTTGTTATCATCATTTTATTTCCTCATAATTTCATCGTATCAACCACGCAATAGTTGGAGAAAATTGTACAGTGAATCCTTACCGTTTGTATTTATATACCGTTACTTTTCTACGTGAGTTTCTTCCTTGTTTATTGTTTATCATTTTCTGCACTTATTTGATTTACTGACCATACTTTGATCCTTTGTGATTAATTGAAACTTGATAATTGTTAATAAATTCAATAAATTATATAATCCATTTTAATCTTTACTTAATCAACATTTTGAAATTATAATAAAAATTTGGACGTTTTTCCGAAGAAACTAATTCTCGGAAAACACACGAATAATGTATAATCTATAAATAAGTGAGTTGTTTATCCAATTAATTGTTCCAATTAATCCAATTTTAGTTTATCCAATTAATTCTTCATCCAATAAATAATAGTAATAATAAAAATAATAAAATTATGTTTCTAAGTTCTTATAGATGAGATTATTTAATAATGGAAGGAGAAACAGTAGGAGGGTTTCCAGTAGAATGTTTGACTGGACAATCGGCTGTGATTTGGACCGGCTGGAGGTCTTTGGGAGATCGAGAAGTCATTAGAGAAGCTTCCGTTAAGGGAACCCATATTAGTTTAGCCCAAAAATGTTTAGCCCATAGAAGACAACTGTCGCTCGAACAAGCAAAAATATATTTTAATAAAGAAGTGGACATATGGGTGGAAGAATTACTAAGGAAACGGCAGATACACAAAGTATCTCATATTTTACGAAATATGGTAACTCATTTGTTGATTCTTTTTTAATATATAGTTACCTATCGAGATTAAAAAATATGAAAATTTTATTGCAGGATAAAGAACCGAACGAATATATTCGATCTCTTTGCATGGAAACCAAGGACTCAGCATTAAGGAATTATTTGGCCGAACGATTTCTGAATAAAAACGAATTTAACGAGTCGCAAATGACAGCTTGGAAAATAATTAACTTTATACACACTTACGAAAGCAAACATCAGTAAGGAATCAGTGATAATTCAAAAAAATACTCATCATTTAATTTTTGAAATACGTTATTTTAAATAACACGACCCAATCCATTTCAGGTGTGAAAGCAGCGTAATTGCAAACAAGTCTATGGAGGATCTAATGAATTTACCAAAAAATATTACGGACGCTCTTTATGTCGACTTATATTTCGATTTGTTGATTCCAGAGATTTCCAGAAATCTTTCGAACAATGTCGTTTGGGATTACTTGCTTTCTAACAATAAAATCACAATGATACGTTCTTGGATTGATATCAATTATGGAAATATTTGTGAGACAGATAATTTAACAGTTTCAATGAGACTAATGTTTGAGAATCTATCGATAACGGAAGAAATGATCGAATCGATCGGAGAATCTAAGGCTTGTCCCGCGATACAACAATTTGTAATCGATTATTTTACTAGGTAAATAACGTCATCACAATTATTAACATCCAATATTGTTTGCAAAATTTGTATATCAAAATTATAATTTTTTTCAGATACGGAGTTTTTAATAGAAAGGAGAGATACGATTTTAAGTTAATTCTTCGACGATTTTTCCGCAATTTGATGGTTCACGAAGACATCGTCGGAGCGTTATCTCATCCTTCCTGTAACATTTCAAAGGAGGAATTTTTATTCAAATTAAATAATATCATTTTTACTCGCGATTACGACGAGGAGACTTATGATACTCAGTTGGAAATGATGAATTCGAAGTTGTGTATAGCGTTAACTAAAATGTGTTCCGAGAATTTATTAGAATATGGAATTTTGGAGGGCTGTAAATTTCTTTATGAAGACACCAATGAGTTCCTACAAGAAAACTGTTTGATAGTCTTGTTGTTAATATTCAGATGTTATTCGAATCAAGACGATACTGCAACAACTAGACAAAGTTTCAAGAATATTTGTTATAAAAAGGATGGAATTAATGTTCAGGGTATCGAAATAAGCTATGAAATATTACAAAATACGATACAATCTTTCCCTCTGTTACAACAAGCTTTGAAGAAGAGCCCCGATGAGAATGATATCACGGCATACGAACTTCTGGATGGATATAAAAATTTAGACGTTAAACAGTTATTCAAATGGCGCTATAAGAATTTGCCGATGCTCCACTTTTCGAATGAGAATCTCGTTAAAAAATATGGTCACAAAGAAAAGTTGACTTACGTTCATTATTTAAACGAATCAAGACCCAATATGGCTGTGAATTGTTTGATAAGAAGTCAAAATGAATCTTTGGATAATTTGTCCACAAAAATGTGAGTAATTCAGCTTTCAAGTTTGAAATTAGAAATTAAAAAGTAATTCAAATTGAGTATTCGAAATTATGGGATCCTTTATTTTCTAATCATACTCTTTTTTATGTTTGCATGTTTTTTAATCGTTTTCATATAAAGTGAGTGTTTTTCAAATACCAATAATTTCATTTAGAATGTTTACGATTTAGTAACAGATTATTGAATTTGGGACGAAAAATTTTCTTAAAACTGCCGTTCGCGCGTCTGATCGGGATTCTTTTGTTTGGCGCCGGTATAAATTTTTATGTACGACACCAACGTGGTGCCACCGGCGCTTCCCCGATAGTTTTCGCGTGGCACCAACGCTGTGCCACCGGACGGCATAGCGTTAATAATTTCTGTATTATATTTTTGGTTTTGTTTTTATACAAAAAAAATTTAAGGTACACCGATAAATGAAATGTAAAATGCAAATTACAGTTATTGCAGTATATTGAAAACCTCATTTTGAAAAAAAAGAATCTCTATCTCTTTAATTGTAATTTTCCCACAATTTAAAAGCATACATTTTTTTACGGGCTTTTTTTTCCTGACGCTTGAAAATATTTTTTGCAGGAAATCTCAAGCTTCGATTCACGCTCATGTCTTTGCTTTGAGAAATTTATCAAATCCAGAAAGGGTCTGCGGTGCGATATCTTTTCTAGAAATACTGGGTGTCGATTCGGAAAACTTACGTCTGCATGTAACAGCTGCTAATTATATTCAAAAATCGTTAGACATTTTTATGGGTACGATTTAATTTTAATAATATATGACAATTCTGGACAAAATAAATACATTTCGTAGTGTAAGAATAGGAATGATTCTAATCATAATTTTTCAACTATTTTAATTGTGATTAAAATTTCAGGTAACTTATTGGAATCTATTATGTATAAAAATTCAAAAGATTTGTCCATAGTATTAACGTATTTGGAAAAGAGTTTCCAATCTTTTCTGAATTCAAATACTTTGAACGATACAAAGGAGTTTATAAAATCACTGCAAACTTGGCAAATGATCGTTCAGTTTGCCAGAGTACATCATACCACTTTGCCAACAAGTCTTCTACAATATTTAGCAAGCAATAATTCGTGGTTGAAGTTTACTTTGGTTGCTCACATGTTTTCGTACCCAATAAATCAGGTACGTTATTGTTTATTTAATATTTAATGAATTTTTCAATTCTGTATATTACTATTATAGTTTATAAAATAGTTGTTCAAATATATTTTAGCGATTTACAATTTGTCAAGTTGCAGAAAGCCGGTCTTACTAATTTCTTTCATCTGATATATTTCAAAAATTTTGACAATCTCACTGAAAATTTTTTTAACGAATTTAATTTTTGAGTTTTTAATATTCAGGACGTTATTATAGAATAATACATTTTTTTTAATTTCCAGAAGTACCAATGATTACGAAACTTCCAATTTTTTAGTTTGATCCTATATTCAGTCGTTTTTTATAAAAGTTTTTTAACATAATTTTCACTGTTTACTAGGTTCTGGAAAATGCGAGATACTTCAAAGATTCAAATATCCAAGAACATATCTTGAAAGCTTTGAAAAATTCTCAACTTCTACAAGATCCCGTCGGAACCTCAATTTCGAATTACAGAGATCACACTTCCAACAATGATTTTTGGTTAACAATTCTGAAGTGTCATCACAGTCAAGATCCACCTGGTGCACTTGTAAATGCTTCCCGAACGTATATGATGCCGATTTACACAGTATTAGCTACATGTTACGAGGTAATTTTGAAAACAATTGTTTAACGAAAAATAATTTCAACTTTTTTTTTACCGCTTCTTTCGCACGATTTTTTAACTTCCTATTTTTTCAGCCTTCTTCGGCATTTTCTTACTGTTGTTCTTGGATGGTCATTTCTGTAAATGACGATACCTTTCTTAACGAATATTGCGACTGTTTGGAACAACAAGTTTGGACGGCTGAAAAAGTATTGCATTTATTTCAAACTCTTGTTGCTTCAGGTTACATAAATACTCTCGATAAAGGATTCCACATTTTCATGCCCGTAAGCAAAAAAAATGCGTTATGAAATGCATCAGAATTTCAAGATATTGTTATAAAATGAAAATGTAAAATATATACAATTTTTCAGGATCATCCTCTATCGCCCTTTTTCGACTTCTTAGTGGAGTCTATAAACCTCGGAGATTACAAGGACAGCAGGAAGTATTTAGGGGATTTCAAAAACAGATGCTTCTCCCTCAGATGCAATGTAATGTTCTTTTCAGTATTTACCTTTGATTAAAATTAGGCATTTTATAAAAATATGGGAGACGAAACGTAAAATTTATTTGATTAATACGTGCAAAAAATATTTTTGAATTTTCAAAAAATGGTACCTTTGATTTTAAAACTGTTAATTATTTTTTTTTGTCTGAAGTAATTTAGTAAAATTCATTACAAGCATATACGAATTTAATATGCTGGTTGATACTTATGTAGTTAACAGATAATTCGAAATCAACACTGAAATTATACCGATGGGTGGAAATATATTAAACAAAACCAATTTATGCTTTTTTTTTTACATATTACAAGTTTACACGATCATCCAACAATGTTTGTTATTTTTATTTAATACTTGTTCTATTCTAGTCTCTTTTCAATTTTTTATGATTTTAGAAAATGATTAATTGGGAATGCAACGATGCAACTTATTTAGATAATCTGTATTGGATCACTGTAGTTGCCGTAAATTGTATAGTTTCGTCGTTAGGACACAGATTTTTGAGTACTCATTTGCAAACGAAGTTCCTTGGTGCTTTAGTGAAGTCTAAGTTTCAAGAAAATTTACAAGGTATGAATTTCCAAGTATAGAATGCTTTCGAAACACAATGGTTAACTAAGGAATCTGCATTTTTGCATAAATATGTTTCAAAACAATTTTGAAAACGTGAGGTCCGAGGAAATTAATATATTTTGGAATAATTTTATTTTTTTGGTGTTTGGCTGTAATATTAAATTATTATAATTATTCATTTCAGTGGAATCGATCAATTTTGAAAAATTGTTGGAGTACGTGAAAATTCTGTCACAATCTAATGTAACTTTCAATTTTACAAATCATCAGCCCAATGAATTTCATTTTAAACTTGAAGTGAAAAGATGTATACGGGATCTATTAAGAGTTGAAAATTACGCAATTGCACTGAAATTATCCGAAGCTGCTGATATCAATCCTTCTGCAATTATCATTGACCGGGTGAGATGAGAAATTTGTTTAACTTCCATCAGAATTGCAAATTATTGATTTCTTAATTTAAGAGAGATTTATTAATTTAAGTGGCCATGGTCAGACCGTGTTAATTAATTAAATAATTTGTTTTGCACAATTTCGTCCTAATTAATTTACTTCACTATTTTTTTTTAGTACCGAAGTGAGTTTGAACGAATTTTACAAAAAAGCACTGGGAAAATTGACACAGCGTTTTGGAAACGATGCGCAGAAGATTTTCAAAAATATAATGTTCCCGTCGAAGATTCTGCTGCGTTTTTTGTAGAGCATGCTGACAAAGTTTCTTCCCACGTAGAAAGGTACCATTCGTTCGCTAATAAATTTGGATTTCACGTAAATAAAAATATAAAAATACTATTTCTTTTCCTTGCAGGTACGAAATTACCAAATTAGCATTAGAAATCCTGAAAGAGAATGGAACGAGTCAGGAAATTCTCGACGGCATCGAATTCGCTATGTGGAAATCCTGCATTTTAGCAGGCCCACAAAACATACCATTGGAGTACGAAAATGTATTATTCAATAACTTAAAGACTGAGTTGGTACCTATTATAGCAAACACCGGCAGGTTTTGTTCGTTAGAAGACGCTGTTTCCCAAAATGCTGTTGAACTTCTGATTAATTACATGTTGGATAAGGGCCAGTTGAGCGTTGCGTTGAGGATTAGTACAATTTTCTCTTACAGCCACAGAGTACGTAACTATTATTAATTTTCGTTTTTATTGAAATTCTTTTTAATATACCTCCGAATTTATCTTTCGCAGGATCTTCAAGCTTTAATCATATGTCTCAGTTTAGCAGAAGGTGAAATTTCGCCGAAATACTTAACACCTCAACAGACGAGCTTCTTACTTCAACCTAATAAGATCAAACAGCAAAAATACAGTGTGTTGCGAAATAAAGTTCTTCCTCGATTACCTTCTGCTTCTTCACGTATGTATTTAGATTACATTTTCTCCATTTCGTAAGTTTACGAGATGTAATGAAAAATATCACTCTACGTTTACTTAAATTTATGGAATTTTTCTAAACATTTTAATTCTCAAAAAAATGCTTTTTTCGCTTTAGCGAGTTCCAGTTTCACAAACGTTTCCATTAGCGGAGAGGTAGAGGCTTCGGATACGTCAGTACTTCAAGAACAAACAAATTGTTTAATTTTATTAGACCAGATTCTCGAAACGTTGGAACATGGACACGGAATAGCGACAAGAATAGCATTATGTTACAAATTAGCAATTTCTTTGGGAAAAACGTACCAGAGTTTGTTGAAACTTACCAATCCGATACAACTCCTACACGAAGTTATCCACGAGGAACATGATTTTAAATTGGAAATTGTTGCCGATATAATCACAGCGTATAGATTAAGCAACTTAGAAATTGCCGAATTTCTGTCGGAGGAATTGTATCAGTGTATCTCCCAGTTTTTCGAAAGTAATTTTTTTCTTCCTTCACTATTATTCTGATTTGATTTCTTTGTTGAAGAAAAAATATTGGAAATAAGATTTACGAACATAGAACAAAGATATTTTCTTTAATAGAAATTGATTTCGAAAAAAAAGACAATATTTTGTTAATATTGCAGAGAACAGAGACGATGCTATCCAAATGTGGGGATATCCATTAAATGCAAGTTTTCACCTAATCATGGACCTTTGTTCGGACGTCTCCTTGTTAGGACTGAAATTATTCAGGAAGGCCCAGACACTTATGGGACATTCCCATGGCGAGAAACGAAGTGGTAAGTTAATTATATTGTAAGAGAATGTAAATTATTAGGGTGTCCCATAAGTTTCTTCCTCTCCAGCTCGAGGTCGTACATAGCGTGGCGCGGAAAAAACTTATGGGACACCCTAATACTTTAAGCCCCCAAACTAACAAATTATACATTTCGAAGCGATTTCGAGTGAAATTAAAAATTGGTATGGGTTTCTTTTTTCAGCTTCCGTCTTAAACATTATCATAGAAATTTTAATAAAATCCCATGACTGTTTCACGGTTTCCTGTAACATGGAAGGAATAGCATCTGTCTTAAGAAGATGTCAGAACTTGGCGAATTCTTTGCAAAACCTCAAACACTGGGCTTTGTTGGTACGACAATTAATTCATATTACTTTTCGAAATTTCTTGGTCTAATGATTCTTCGTTACGTTTACTGAAATTTTTCTTTGACAGTAACTCGTCTCCTTTTTTTTTCAGGTACGACTTGTAACTGGAGTTGGAAGGTTTACAGAAATGAATTATATTTTTCAAATTTTAAAAGATCACCACCAGTTTGAATCTTTGCTAGGAAAAGGGCTGGACAAGGTAAGATTGCATGTATTTGAAATTAATTGAAGGTTGAAAATGGACAGAGACAAAACAATATTTTCTCAAAATCTGATTATGTTTTTGAGTATTTGAGTTTTATGCTCTTCTGATTTTTGTTCTCAGGTACCGGGTTTAAAAACGGCATTATTAGAATTCCTGAAAAGGAATTGTCCCGAAGACCGAGATCTTTTTAGCATGGTAGCATCACATTTTCTCCTGTATACTGAAGTCGCGGGCATGTGGGAATCCGAAGGCAAAGAAGTTATTCATAGTTTAATACAAGAATCCAAGAAAGATCTGAATAAAGCGCAACCGGTACAAAGTGTATTGAAAATGGTTAGAAACGAAATTACCGAACAGAGATTGCAACTCGCTGTTGCAAATTATACACATGCTACTGAAAACTATTTACAGGTACCTATTTTCATAACTTTTTTGTCAAAGCATGAACAATTTACGATTTTTAATTCCCCACAATTAACACTATGCCGTCCGGTGGCACCACGTTGGTGGCGTACATAAAGATTTATACCGGCGCCAAACGAAAGAATCCCGATCAGACGTGCGGACGGCAAAGTGTTAATTATAATATTTTTTTAGAAATCTATTTGACATTTTTTTTATTTTTAGGACAATAAGTTGAATCTGGCGAGCCGTTGTTCGCATCGAGCGGAATTAATATCTCTTCAAATATCGCTACTGAATTCAGTGGCGCAAAACCAAAACGTCGTATGCATACTCGATTTGCGAAGCGACGAAATCGACAGGGTTTTGTGCCATGAAAAAAATCTGAATTTTTCTCAAGCTTCTATTTTGGTGCGTGCTTATAATCATTACGGCGATTGGTCGGCTGCGATTTACCATCATTTCATCGTCAACGGGGAGTCGAAATATCTCCGTGAATTTATGGCATGTAAGAACGTAACTATGGCACTCGTGGGCGATTGCGCTCGTCGGTAAGTTTTCCCAATTTTCGTATTAACATAATTTGTAAATACATTTTTTATTTTCATAGACCCTATCGAATTTGCTAACTGAGTGGGTCACCTCAAAAATGTTGTAAGGTAAAAATTGTAAATTGTTCGAAAACCCCCGAAAATGAAAAAAAAAATAACCCGATGGTGCAATAATATTTGTTTAAAAAATTCTATTATTGCACCATCAGGTTATTTTTTTCATTTTCGGGGGTTTTTGAACAATTTGCAATTTAATAATTGTTTAAAAAATTCTATTATTGCACCATCAGGTTATTTTTCTCATTTTCGAGGGTTTTTGAACGATTTGCAATTTACTAATTGTTTAAAAAATTCTATTATTGCACCATCAGGTTATTTTTCTCATTTCCGGTGGTTTTTCAACAATTTGCCATTTTTACAACGTTTTTGAGGTGACCCATTTAATTATCTATTTTTATTATTAACATTTTGTTAATTGTGTGTCCCGATAACAGATATCGCTTGGAAAAGTCAGTAACGAGATCAATGCAGAACAACATGCAAATTTTGATCTCGCATTTATCAGACGTCGAATGTAAATATGTTCTGGCGAAACAATTAGGCTTTAAAAATATTATCGATGCCATGATGAATGAACCGATCACTGGATCTTATTTGAAAGATACTGTCTGCAGGCCTGGATACAATGTTACGGATTCTTCCGGAGGAGTTTCTCGTGGATAATTTAGATTCTTGGAGATTTATTCTTTTATCAATTATTTTTTCGTAAGAAGAGACCAACAGAATGACAACTGTAAAATAACGTTCCGCAATTATTTTAACAAAAGTGAGTAATCGCTAGCATTTATTTTGTTTTATTGAAATCGCGCATTTGGAGCATTCGAATATGCGAAGATCGAAATGCCTGCTGTTTGAATTTAATGAGACGATGGACGTTTATTTTTCTAATAAATGTTTAAATATATAACAGACGTTCGATGTATGACAGTGTAAATAATTTTTTAATTTTTTTGAATCTCTATTGCATTCCTTTATTTTTATTTACCTTTGGCATTCAAGAGAGGTATCGAAATTCTCGATTAAGTGAAAATGGTGGAGAAAGGAGAATGTTCATAAAAATAAAATAGTTTATTTCGTATTTTTGATAATAAATAACGTGACTGAGGAAAAAAATGAATCGTGTGTTTTAGTTTTTTAATGTATCCCGACATTATCTCAAAAGACTATTGTATATTTATAATAATTATTTATTGCAGAATTTAAGTTTGTTTTATTTTAAAAAATTGATTTCTAACATTGTTTCACGTATATACAACTACAATATTTTAATATTTGTACTGTTCTTCAATACAATATTTAATCTACTGATTCAAACGAAACGAGCTAAACAAAAATTCAAAAAGAAAAATTTATTTGGAATTTTCAAATATCGTTGTAGTAATTCTTGTGAAGGAAAAAATATAATCTGTTAAAATTATTCTCGGATAGTCTGCTTCGAAATATTTTTAGTGAAAGAAAAAAATTGACGTAACTTTAAAATTATATAATTATTTAATTGCCTTTAAGACCACGTATTAAATTTACAATACAGCAGGAATTACTGCAGGATCGTGAAATGTAGAAGATCAAGTGATTGTTTTTTGTAAAAAATTAAAGTATACCATCGATGTTTTCATTATCTGAAAGGAGAGTTATGAATTAATTAGATATACGTAAAAATAAGAAAGATATACTTTTATATTTGCTTATGTAGAAAATTGCATAGCAAATTTTATTGCTTAGCGATACAAAACGGAGTACGTATTTACTGCTTTACAAAAAACATATTATTTACAATTCTACATTTTGAGTATTTCATACTGGCAGAAAAAATAATTTTCGACATGTAGAATACTTAACTTATACACTCACCGATCCAGCTGTACTCAAAGAAACGTCAATGACTTTGCCAGCGTTAAGTTTTGGTGGAGAATTCGACATTGCTATAACTAAGACCAATAATGAAGCAATCCTTTTTGGTAATCGGTACCACTCTATCATGTAAACTTTCGTTCCAAAATTCAAAAACTGTTTGCAACATTAAATACAAAGTTCGATTAATAGAATTGAAGATAATTAGTAAAAAATTAATATTATACTTACATTAGATTTTTATTTTCAAGATTTAATTCGAATTATTATGAAATTTGGATTTTTTAAATTTAAACGATTCATTGACAAATTTTCGGAAATTCAGATAAAATACAATTAATATGTATAAGAAAAACAGCTCATAAAATATTAGTAAATTTTCAGGCTTGGGCATAAAATAATTATGGTCCCATTTCGCGTGCAAGTACATTGTTTTATTTCAGCATTGAAAAACTTGCGATTAAATTGATCGATTTCAATATTCATTGTTTTCCTGGATCGATTCATTTATACTTCTCTGGGTGCTGTGAAGTTAATTCCATGGCAATATACGATTTGAGTTTTTTCTTTTACGGAAAAGTATTGGGAAGCATGGGAAATATTTCTTTTTTAACATTTTGCCGTCCGTACGTCTGATCGGGACTCTTTCGTTTGGCGCCGGTATAAATCTTTGAGTACGACACGAGCGTGGTGCCACCGGCACTTGTCCGATAGTTTTTGCATGGCACCAACGTGGTACCACCGGACGGCATAGTGTTAATATGGAAAAACTACTGCAACAACCTGTTGAGTGAGAAGTTCACCGATATGACAGAAAATAAGAATATTGAATGCAAAGGCTACGAAGCATATGCAGTATGTCATCACTCCAGTTGTCTCTCCATATTTGTAATCCTGAAAGCATAAATATTACACTATTTTTCATGATAATTGGTTTCAGATGCGAAACTGGTATCGTTTTTCGCATTTTCTCGTAGATAATTGTAGTTTCAAAATATTTTATCATGAAAGGTTTTGTCTTGTTATTTTTCTACGTAAATAGTAACAGCTTTTGAAATTAAAAAAAAAGCGTAACAACGTTTCCCCCAGAATATGGACGTTAGACGGTTATTGGAAAACGATTTCGAAAAAATCAATAGCCACTATTGATTAATCATTACAATTATAACTTTCTCGTTATCAATTTTTTACTTTTACAATGACAAGAATGCTGAAACGGACACTGCAGGTCTGGTGGAGCAATATTGTTGAAAAACGAATAGTTATAAAATCCAAAAGAGCAATTGTCAAAGTAAAAAATACATTTTTATAGAAATTTTCCATAAGATCAATACCGTTACGCAATAAAACAAAATTAAACAAAGTAGAAGAGTCGATCCCAGGAGTTCGGCGAGACAAATTTCACGCAGAAAGTTATTGAGGTGCAGTATGAATCTGGAAAAGAGTTGAAAAAATTGAATATTTAAATCCATGGAGTGTCTTTCAATTTTCACTCGCATTTTCGGAAAATAGGGGCTACCAAGAAGGCTAAGATCCCTCATTTTCGACATCGTTTCATTTCCTCCCACGCATTCGACGTACTTGATTATACGTAAATGGTGTTTAAGGATATCGGAAAATCTCTCGTCGATCGCCCGCTGATCGTCCTCATCGGTCCCGTCACCGTCCACCAAACGATCCAATTTCGAAATAAGAATGTCCAATTGGCCACAGGCGTGCAATATGAAAACAGAAACGACACCAAAACAACCGCATGTTATCGAATTCATGAAATACGCATTGAAGCAATGCAACGTGAAAAGAATCTCATGAGTAGGGCTTAGGTCCACATCCCAAATTGGATTGTACGTCGGATACGCCAATGCCCTTACTGTCGCGTTGTTAACAATTTTTTGAGTGACCAAGGGCATGATCGCGTGGTACAAAATTCCACCAGTGTGCAGGAAAGCCACACAAGCGATGGTAAACCTTCGAGCGATTTTCGCGTAACTTTTCATAATTCGACAATCCTCCGAACGAGAAGTGTGGGTCCAGTCGTTTTTCAAACGCTGGATGCAACTCAGTAGGCTACCACTTCTGGCGACTAACGAGACAAATTTCACGAAGACTATTCCCGCGTACAGGAACAAAGTGACGAATTTGAATCTCACTGCGGGATCTTTCTCCACGATGAAGACGTAAAGCCCACAGGGCACGATCGAAAGGATCAAAACGGAAAACCAAAGGGTCACTTTCAGATTATTCAGGTACTTTTTTTCAGGATTTGGCCAGATTCCGAGCGATGCGAACATAAATTGGACAATGTTGATTGCATATTTGATATCCTTCTTGGAATTTTCGTTTCGCGGCTGGGAAAGTCTCCTGAGGTTTTCAGGTGCCAATAAGGTTTCCATCTTTCGCAGTTGAAGGCTTCGCAACGATTGAAAAGCGATATCTGACATTCAATCAGGGGTGATACGCTTGCGTGTGTCATTTTCGAGATTATGTTCAATTGCAACTGTGAAATTGCTCATTCCTCGAGGTATCGAATATAATTTGAGAGGGTGAAAGAAAAGGTTTGGGAAAATTAGTAAATATTTCAGAGAGATTGCAAAATTGAAGGAAAATGTTTAACTGACCAGCAAAAAATGAGTATACGTCACGAGCTTTGGTAATTTCGAATTAATTTCAATTTCGAAATTTTTTTTTTTTTTGTTATTTTTGGAGAAAATATATTCGATATTTTATAGGTCACTTGTTGATATAATATGTCGATACGAAAATTGTATTATTGGTTGTATCGATCGTAGTAAATTATTAGACTCGCATTGTTCGAATCGTATATTATTAAAATATAAATTATCAAAAATCTCCCGCGTTCCAATATTTTTTCGACACGAATATTCATCATTTTTCTCATTCTTCGCGGCTGCTCTTTATCATAAGAGTCACCGGGTATCGCGAATCACTTCAAATCGTATCGAATGATACGTTATTGTTCCTTTAGCGTAATTTCATCAATTTCTCAAAGACCGTACTTGTTCCTATAGTCACTGCAAATCTAGAGCTTCCTGTGTTATTAAACCTATAGCCTCTGTCACAAAACCGGTATTTGCGTTTATAACTCCAGAGTCTTTGCAAAATTAGTATAATTCCTCTCCCAAGCATCGCAATCAAACGTTCTCGGGAAGCAAAAAGAAAATTGAAGTTTGTGTAAAGAAAAATGCTCTTACGAGTTGGTAAATGTCAGAAATCGTATTTATTTTGCCTTTTTTTTGCATCTGTGTGCAAGATCAGAAGGAAAGTTACCTGAATTATTGAGCTTCCTTTTTTTGTCATGAGATCGCAGACAACGTTTTTCTTCCAACCCCTTGGAAATTTTTTGCAAACCCCTTTCTGTTGTTTCGCAGACGTATGATTATATCGTTTTTATGCACCAGGAAAACGTCCGATGCAGGGATAAAAAGTTTAGCAATAACCTTTCGGGTTCGATGTAGCTGAATTTTTTTTTTTGGTGGTGCAATTAAATTATAGCGTTCGAAGAAGGTATATGTACACTTTTTTTTTATAGCAAGGGGTTGTTACAAAGAATTCGTACCGCTTCCTGTAGACTTTTAGTCTTCTTAGGTATGTCTAGAGCTTCGAGAATATTAAGTACTTACGTTTATGGAAAATGAAAAAGAGGAAAACCAAGGAAACAAGTGTTGGATGGTGACATCTAGAAAATAGAGGACACGTTATGGAACAATTTTATAACGATTCCTACAGTGTAGAAAAATTATTTGGCATAGCTGCGTAATTTCTAATTATAACACATATAATACCTTTTTATGTAGTATTTATGAAATACGTTCGATAACGATGAGTGCCATAAATGTAAATTCAGCAAAAACGAAATGTGGAAATAATAATCGACGATTCGTGAAACCGTGAAAAACATCAGTGAGACTGTGAATTGAAAATTTCCTGCTCCATGGTAACCATATCAAGAGAAATAAGAAAAAAATATGAATGCGGAAATGATTAATCTTTATTTATTTTATTATACAGTGCCATGACTGCATTTAGCTAGTGGAACGTAGCAAATCAAGTCATTGTTTGCTGTAAAAAATTAAAGTAAGCCAACGACGTTTTCATTATCTGAAATAAAAGTTACGAAATTGTATTGTTCGACAGTGAATGACTGTTTTTCAATATTCATTTTGCACCAGGAAGGAAATGATTTGTAAGTTTATATCTAATTACGTTAAGAGCAAATTTTCTTTACCAGAAAAACTAAATTTTTTGGACAAGCACAATAGTATGAAATCGTTCAAAAATTTGCTAAATTTTATTTATCTGAATTTAGACAACTCGTCTACTTACCGCTCCAGCTGTACTCAAAGACATATCGAACATCGTGCCAGCGTTTAGCCTAGGTGGACAATTCGACATCGCTATGATCAACACCAATACTGAAGCAATCCGTTTTGGTAAGCGGTACCATTCTATCATGTAAACTTTGACTCCAAATTTCAAAAACTGCGACACGTGAATTACACGAGGTTTATCAATATAAATATAGTTAAATTATCAAAAATGTATACATTTTTTTTGGAGGTCCATTTCATAAATAAGTTCACTTGAATTTTAATAATTTTTCATTTTCTTTCAGAAAGATGTTCCGGTAAAAGATAAGGTGATATTCTTTATGTCAAAAAGAAATAAGATTCATTATTAAAAATTAGATTTTTATCATAAAAAATTGTAGGCTGTAGATTCGAAACTAGAAATAACAAATTTTTTTAGTATTCTAAAACATGTGATTATTTTAATCGACTTAACGGTTTCAATTATGTCTCTTTTTTTTGGAAAGAAACCGTCTAGGACCGCGGGGGAAGATCTTAAATGGCACTTGTGCCTAATATTAAAAACCGCGTAACCTGCTGAGTGAGAAGTTCGCCAATGTGGCAGAAAAGAAGAATATTGAACCCTAAGGATACGAAGGCTATACAGTATGTCGTTAGTCCAGTTGTATCTCCACGTTTGTAATCCTGAAAGCAGAAATATTGTACTATTTTTCCCAATGCGGATCTTTCTGGAGCAAAAAATTGAGGAATGAGTACTATCCTGGGGAAAATTAAAGAAATTGATGACGTACACGGCAATTCAGTAACCGGTATAAAAAAATGTAAAAAAAATTAGAAATAACTATTAACGTTGTTAATTGACATTATCATTAATATTGTTAAGTGTTAATACGTCACTACCAATATCGAAGAAGCTATTTTAACGAAATGAGGGGTACCTGAATTTGTCTGCTCTCGACATCAATTTTTTAATTTTATTGGCAGATGTCTGTGCGTTAACAGATAGGTAAAAAAGATTGATACCGTTGCGCAGTAAAATAAAATTAAACAAAGCAAAAGAGTTGATCCTAGAAGTTCAGCGAGACATACTTCGCGTAGAGCGTTATTAACATGCAGCATTAATCTGTAAAATAGTAATGAGGGTGCATTGAACATATTGAAAACAAAATAATTTATAAATTATACAATTTGCAAACGAATTTATCGAATTATATTGTGCATCGATTAGCTTTACCGAAAATCTTACTATCCCGAAAAAACCTCCCTCCTGTTAAGAAAATTCTCCAAAATTCGAAAATCCAAAAGGCATTTATTCATTGGACAACATTTATTACCTTATTTTAATTTGTCACAATTTATAGCACGCAATTTTCGCATTCTCCTTCTGCCTCAACACTATTTCCACCAAAGGTGTCAAAAGACACCTTTCAGAATTTTAATTTAGAATTATTTTCGGTGTTTAATTTAATCTTTTTTTTTTTTGAAATCCACAAACGGGAGGTGCTTAGTATTAATTAAACAAATCTACTTTAACCCTTTGCGAACGAATGCCGCCATTATAGATTAATTTCACGCTATAAATTTTCGTTAAGGGTTAATTATAATTCTATATTTGTTGTCTTGGGTTCTCGATTACGTATAATTAATAAAAATCGTACAGATATTTTTTATACATACTTGAGAACTCGTAAATGATGTTCCAGAATATCGGCCAACCTGTGCTCGATCCCTTGACAATCGTTTTCATCGTTATCATCACCGTCTACCAAAAGATCTAATTTTGACATGAGAATCTGCAATTGACCACAGGCGTGCAATACAAAAATAGTAGCGGCACCGATGCAACTGCACGTTATGGAATTCATTAGGTACCCACTAAAACAATGCAACGTATAAACAATCTCGTGCGCTGGGCTTAATTGAACGTCCCATACAGGATTATACGTAGGATACGCTAATGGTCTTAAAGTGACGTTATTAACAATTCTTTGGGTCGCCAGTGGAAGAATCGTATGATAACAAAATCCAGTAGTAAACAGGAAGGCTATACAAACGATGCTAAATCTTCGAGCAATTTTTGCATGATATTTCATAATTCGCCTGTCGTCGAAACGAGAAATATTAGCCCAATCGTGCTTCAAATGCTGGATACAATCCAGTAAACTATTATTTCTAGCGAACAATGAGATCAATTTTAGAAACACTATCGCCGCGTATATCAACAAAAGCATAATTTTCAATCTCATTACACCGTTTCTCTCAATAAAAACGGTATAAAGTCCAGCAGGCACGATTGCGAATATCAAAACACTAGTCCACAGGATCAATTTCGTATAATTCAAATACTTTTTTTCAGGATTCGGCCAGATTCCGATTGGCGTAAGTAACAGCTGGATAACGTTTATCGCGTATTTAATATCTTTCTCGTAATGCTCGTTTCGCGTTTGAAGACATTTCGTCGATTTGGAGGGTATTAGGGTTTCCATGTTTCTCAGTTGAACGCTTCGCGATGACTGAAGAGGGACGTCCAAGAATTAATAAAGAATAATTAGCCTGCGTGCCATTATCAAAATCATCTCCGATAAAAAAAAAATTATTTAACAAACACGGAAAAATAAAGTAAAAACTCCCCACAAACTTTAGTATCTTTGTTCGAAAAATTTCATAGATTTCAATTTCACAGTGACTTGGATCGAGGCGATGTATTCTTGAAGTTATCAATAATTTAAATATCTATTGTTAATTATTATTATTAATTATTATGAGGATCGCATTACCATTATAAATTATATTACAGTATTTTTTAATACAAATTTTTATATTACTATTTTTTAATATAAATTTTAAAATTTTCCCTCGTGATTCGAATATATTTTTATTTTGTTCATAAAGCGGAGTGGTTATTATTAGTCAGTTTAAATCCAATCGTTTCGTAAAACGTTTTATCTGTAATTCGATCAAGTTCCGGTACATCGTAATGATTCGCCTCGTGTGCTTTTGTCGAGCTTCTCTGTCTATTGCGTTCCCAGACTTTCCTGCATTATTAAGCATGTAGCCTCGGTCGTAAAACCATATTTGCGTTTATAATTATAGAGTCTATGGAAAGTTATACAACCCCTCTGCGATACCACACTCCAACATTCTCGGATGGCAAGAAAAAGGGGAAAACAATGCAGAGAGATAATAAACATCCAACAGTTTGAAAAGTTTGGGAAAGCATCGCATTGTTTTTCTTTTCCGACGTTTTTTGCCACATCTGTCTGTACGATTAGTTTCATGAAAGTTTGCTGTATTATTGAGTACGTGGTCTCTCTCGCGAAAGCTACGGACAAAGTTTTGTTTCAACCCGCTCGGATTTTGTTGCAACCCCTTTCCAGTCTTTCCTCGACCTATAATTAAATCGTTTTTATACACCAGGGAAACGCCCGCTGCAGAAATGAAAAGTTTTCTAACAATGTTTCAAGTTGGATGTAACTAAATTTTTTGCAGTGCAATGCGATCGAAGTATTCGAGGGGAGAAGGCTGTATACGTATTTATTTGACGGCATGTATTTGCAACGAACAATTTTTTTTCGTACACACTTCGTTCTCATCGATGCACTTATGTTACAGAAAAATTGGTAGTAGAAAATAAGAGTGCAACCTTCGTAGCATTAACGAAACAAATTTTTGCTATGCGATAGTAATTTTTAAAACGTAGAAATTTATAAATATTTATCCAGCGTTGGAGAAAAATGTTAACGGTTAGAAATAAATGCAATAGGATTTTTACCATTATCTTATGGAAAATGATTAATGCGATAATATACGAATTTTGTGAAACATGTACTGATTTGTTCCGGATAAAAATAATTTTCGGGGAAACTTTTCAAGGTCACATAAGGTATGAGCTATCAACAAATGAAATTTGGTTACCTTGTAGATAATTAATTTTAATTGGTTAATTGCTTACACGACATGCGACCCTGAAAAGTTTCCCCTAAAATTTGAAAACAACGTGAATCGGTAATTGATGCAATTTCGTAGAGTTCGTGGCGATGGATGTCATATGCTTGATTTGTTTCACTTACATGCAAAGGAAATGGTTTGATGCTGCAAGGAAATAGTATAAATTTGTAACTTGATACTGCACAAGTAAATAAGGAAAATGATGTAACTTTGACTATTGTTTATATGTTTATGACAATTTTTTATTTCGCTATATATACAACAAAATGGACATGACAAACAATTATTTGTATAATCATAAAATATATATTTATATTATAAAATGCGGGAGATGAACAATTGTTGTTTATTTCGTACAGTTCGTTACAGTATTATTTATTATTTTATATTATTGATAAATTTTTTTCTAACAAAATATTCAATGTTGATTAATTCGAGGACCAGAGAAATTTCTTAAAATCTTAAAAGGAAAGAATAATCTGGATAAAAAATAGATTGGGATACCCGTGTTTTTTACGACGTTTATTTATATTTGAAAAAGAAGAGATAAGAGGGAATACACATACATAGAATATTTTTTATCAATTTTTCCTAACAACCTGCGTAAAATTCGATTTTACGCCTTCGTTCGTGTGCGTAAAATACCAGATTCTAACATTCATCTAGTTAGCGTGCGTGAAAAACATTTAGCGTGCTTAAAGTATGTTTTTTGCGTGCGCAAAATCAAATTTACGTGCTCGTTAGCAAAAGTAAAATACGCAACTCGAGAGTAAGGTAATTGTCGCACTTGTTTCGTTTGACGCCTTCTCTTTGCTTGGGCGACACCTCGTTACGTAACGTATTATTACGTTACAATAATAACAGCTTTGCGATGGCGGCATATAGGAAATCAAGTCATTGTTTGCCGCAAAAAATTAAAGTATGCCAACGTCGTTTTCATTATCTGAAAGAAAAATTAGGAATAACATGAAATCGGCTGGAAACAGCCAAATTGTATAATGTTGTCAAGATTGTACACAATATGCGACATGTACTGCGACTTACCGTTGCAGCTGTACTCAAAGACATACTGAACATTGTCCCAGCGTTGAGTTTGGGTGGGCAATTCGACATCGCTATGATTATGATCAATACTGAGGTGATTCTTGTTGGTAAACGGTACCATTCTATCATATAAACTTTCATTCCAAACTTCAAAAACTGTGACACGTTAATTACACAAGATTTATTAATAAAAATGTAGTTAGATTGTAACAATTATAAAATTTTTCCTTTTTTTTGTTGGGGGAAGGAGATTATTGGAATTATTTTTTTTTTAAAGATGTTTAGGTAAAAGAGTATATATATGAAAAAGTAAAATTTGGGATTTCATTATAGAAAATTGTAGGCCACAGTTTCGAACTCGGGTATGATGCTTATTTTTAATATTTCAAAATTTGGCGTTAATTTGATTGACTCGACAACTTCGTTTGTGGCTGTTTCATTTGAAAGAAACCTTTTGACGTCGCGAGGATGATCTTAAACGGTACTTTGATTTAATATTATAAAATCTGTAACCTGTTGACTAAGAAGTTCGCCAATGTAACAGGAAAGAAAAATATTGAACCCTAAGGATAGTAATGCTGTACAGTATGACGTTAGTCCAGTTGTATCTCCACGTTTATAATCCTGAAAGCACCAAAGTGTACTATTTTTTTCATAATGCAAATATCGACTGAGTAAAAAACAAAAATGGTACAAATATTACTGTTCAAAGGGAAATTAGGAAATTAATGGCACACAGAATAATTGTGGGACTAGTGCAAAAATATTTTTAAAAAAACGTAAAACCAACTTTATTATCAAATTTGTTATTTTACTATCACTAAAATCGTACTTATTATTTTTTGCAAATTCAGACCAAAATTTTTCTTCTTTCGACACCAATTTTCTAATTTTACAGACAAACGGCTGCTAAAAACTTTATTGCAATGGGTTTTTTTTCATATGACAAAATTCACCAACATATAAATACGTTTTCACAGATAGAAGAATAAGAATAATACCGTTACGCAATAAAATAAAACTAAGCAAAGTACGAGAGTTGATCCTAGAAGTTCCACGAGACATACGTCACGTAGAGCGTTATTAATATGATGAACCAATCTGTAAAATAGCATTGAATATTTATTGGTATTTTAGCCTTCGGTATTGTAGCAAAAATGAAAAATCGTTCAAATGTTTGTATACATACTTGAGTATTCGTACGTGGTGTTCCAAAATATCGGCTAATCTGTCCTCGACCCTTTGACGATTATCTTTATCACTAGCATCATCATCATCACCGTCTATCAAACGATCTAATTTCGACATAAGAATCTGCAACTGACCACACGCGTGCAATATAAGAATAGCAGCGGCACCGATACAACTGCATGTTATCGAATTCATTAGGTACCCACTGATACAATGCAACGTATAAACAATCTCATGTGCTGGACTTAATTCGACATCGAAAAGAGGATTATACGTAGGATACGCTAATATTCGTAAAGTGACGTTATTAACGATTCTTCGACTCGTCATTGGAAGAATCGTATGATAACAAAGTCCAGCAGTGAACAGGAAGGCTATACAAACGATACTAAATCTTCGAGCGATTCCTGCATGATATTTCATAATCTGCCTCTCGTCCGAACGAGAAATATTTTTCCAATCGTTCTTCAAATGCTGGATACATTTCAGCAGACTATCACTTCTAGCAATTATTGAGATGTGTTTAAAAAACACCATAGTTGCATATATTATCAAAAGCATCAGCTTCAATCTCGTTATGACGTTTTTTTCGATAAGGAAATAAAGTCCAGAAGGTACGACCGAACATATCAAAACACCAGACCACAGGATTAATTTCACGTAATTGAAGTATTTTTTTTTAGAACTCGGCCAGATTCCGATTGGCGTAGATAATAGTCGGATAATGTTGATCGCATATTTGATATCTTTCTCCCAATGTTTATTCGGCATTTGAAGGCATTTCTTAGATTTTTCGGAATCTAAGTTTTCCATGTTTCGTAAATGAAAGCGCCGAAACGACTGAAGAGAGTTATCCAAGTTTTTAGTAAAAGTAATACGCCTGCGTGTCCTCAAAAATCCAAACGATCAAAAGGGGCGCTTTTGTGTAAAATTTTGTTTCAGAGCTCCCGTAAAATAGAATATACAAATTAAAATCAAAATAAAATTATATGTTTTTCAAATTTATATATTAAGTCAATACAAAAAAAGTATTGCAATATTATTCTAGATTTTGGCACATCAGTTATCACATGTGACACGTAATTTATTGTATATGCATTGTTGTAGCATTCATCGCGAAAAAAAATTGTTGATTAGGCCTTGTATTTCTGAGGTATTCATAGAATCGATTTTTATTGATATTCTTGAGAAGTTGTATGTTCTGGAGGCAATTGTTGAACGCCAATAATATTTATAATTAATTTTTGTTTGGAAAACTTGAATAACTGCTGTAATTTCTCGAGTTCCTACCGACGGATGACACATGCTTTGTTCGTTTCACTTACATGTAAAAGAAATGGTTTAATGTGCATGGCAGCGGTATAAATTTGTAATTTGATGCTGCACACATCAAACAAGAAAAATGATGAAGGACAACGTAACTTTGACGATTGTTTGTACGTTTGAGGTAATTTTTTATTACGCAAGTTATGTAATAAAATTGATTTGCAATAATTGATTTTTATTTCACACAGGTCGTTACAGCACTATATTATTTTACGTTATTTTCCAATAAAGCATTTAATGTTAATTAATCCGAATAAAAGAGAATTATTTTAGAATCTTTTAGAAACACATATATTAGAGATTCTTTTTTCTTTCGTCACTGTCTATTTCGTAAAAGACATGTATATGCATAGACCATTTTTTATTCATTTTATGATACAGTAATAGCGTCATTGCGATGATGAAACATATCAAATCAAGTCATTGTTTGTTGTAAAAAATTAAAGTATGTGAAAGATGTTTTCATTATCTGAAACAAAAATTATGAAATTGCTGTATACACGTTTTTGCTTTAACTTTTTATACCTACACATAGAAAGAGCATATTTGTTAAATTTTAATTAATTGAAATGTATAAAATTTTAACGCATAGTAACATAAATATTTATTTTTGAAGAATACATTTTTTAAAATAATAGATTTTGCTGCTTTATAACGCAAATATTTAAACGACTACGTTGATGTATTAAGTTCCCTAATTTTTATGGCAAAAGTAATTTACATACTTACCGCTCCAGCTGTAGTTAAGGACATATTGAACACTGTGCCAGCGTTTAATTTAGGTGGACAATTTGACATCGCTAGGACTATAACCAATACCGAAGCGATTCTTTTTGGCAAACGGTACCATTCTATCATATAAACTTTCACTCCAAACTTCAAAAACTGCGACAGGTTAATCACACAAGGTTTATTAATAAAAATGTTGTTAAATTCTAACAAATGTATGATTTCTTTCAAGGCTCCGTATATACATATATTTTGTTTTAAGAAGGAAATTATTTGAATTTGAATGAGAATACAACAACTTATTCACTACCGAATCCTTCAATCGGAGAAGTAAAATTTTTTTGGTTTATGCTGCGCTGGTAAATCGTAAAAGAAAAAAAAACCATTAAAAGTCATTTTTTTTCTCGCCATAAAAAAAATCGTCCCTGAAGAGGACCCTGAATATTAAAAAATCTGTAACCTGTTGAGTGAGAAGTTCGCCAATATGGCAGAAAAGAAGAATATTGAATCCTAAGGATACGAAGGCTATGCAGTATGTCGTTACTCCAGCCGTATCCCCACGTTTAAAATCCTGAAAGTATCAAATTGTACCATTTTTTTCTTACGGAGATGCCAACAGGATAAAAGGCAATTTTATTACAAATGTTACTATTCAATGATAAATTAGAAAATTAATGACACACAAATAAGTTATGGGACTAGGGTAAAAATATGAGAAATAATTTCAAACATTATCCAATTTGTTAATTTGAGACTCCTAAAATTGTACTTTTTGGGTTTTGCAAATTGAGACTGGTACCTAAATGTTTCTCCTTTCGACAACAATTTTGTAATTTTGCTGGTAGATGACTGCTAAAACCTCTATCGTAATGCAAGGGGAGTTAAGAAACGGAGAATTTTTGGAGAAAAGGGTTTGTTTTTTCTTTTCATGTACGATAAAATTTACTCAAATGTAAATTCGGTTTTAAAGATAGATGAAAGAGATAAATACCGTTGCGCAATAAAATAAAATTAAACAAAGCAAGAGAGTTGATCCTAGAAGTTCAGCGAGACAAACTTCACGTAGAGCATTATTAATATGTAGTATCAATCTGTAAAATAGCATCGAATGTGTATTTGTTACGTACCGACTCTATATTGTACATAATTATTTGTAAATAATTGAAAAAAAAAAAATAAATCCTGCAGATATTTTATATACGTACTTGAGAACTCGTAAATGGTGTTCCAGGATATCGGCTAATCTATCCTCGACCCTTTGACGCTCGCCTTCGTTATTATTATCATCACCGTCTACCAAACGGTCTAACTTTGATATAAGAATTTGTACTTGACCACATGCGTGCAATATGAAAATAGCAACGGCTGCGAGACAACAACACGTTATCGAATTCATTAAGTACCCATTGAAACAATGCAAGGTATAAATAATCTCATGTGCTGGGCTTAATTCGACATCGAAAAGAGGATTATATGTAGGATACGCTAACGGTCTCAAAGTAACATTATTCACAACTCTATGAGTGGCCAATGGAAGAACCCCTTGATAAAAAATTCCAGCAGTAAAAAAGAAGCCTACACAAACCATACTAAATGTTCGAGCAATTCCCGCATGATATTTCATAATTTGCCTGTCTTCCGAACGAACAATATTCGTCCAATCGCTTTTCAAATGCTGGATACAATTCAGCAGACTATTGCTTTTAGCAGCTAACGAGATATATTTCAAAAACACTATCGTTGCATATACCATCAAAAGCATTAATTTCAATCTCATTATATTGTTTTCCTCGACGAGGAAAAAAAGTCCAGAAGGTACGACTGAGCATAATAAAACACCAATCCACAGGGTCAATTTTATATAATTATTGTGCTTTTTTTGAGGATTCGGCCAGATTCCGATTGGTATGAATAACAGTCGGATAATGTTGATCGCGTATTTAATATCTTTCTCGCAGTGTTCATTTCGCAATTGAAGACTTTTCTTCGGCTTTTCGGAAATGAAGTTTTCCATGTTTCGTAGGTGAACGCTTTGAAACAACTGAAGAGAGAAATCCAAGATTCAACTAAAAGTAATACGCCTGCGTGTCATCAAGATCACCATCGATCAAAAGGAAATGTTCGACTGACACGAAAGAAAAATTTCTTTCCCGCATAGTTTCACAAATTTCAATTTCACAATGATTTGGATCGAAGCGGTATATTCTTGAAATAATCAATAATTGAAATATCTACTGTTTATTAATATTATTAATTATTACGAGGATTGCATTGCCATTATAAATTATATCACAATCTTTTTTTAGTACGTATGTTTATGATGACTGGAGCGTTTCGTCAAATGTTTCAACTGTGCTTTCATCAATTTGCAATAGATCGTACTGATGCATCTCGTATGCTCTTGCTGAGCTTCTGTACTTATTGTATTTTTAGACCCTCCTGCATTATTAAACCTATAGCCGCGGTCGTAAAACTACATTTGCGTTTACAATTGCAAAGTCTGTGGAAAGTTATACAGTTCCTCTCCAACGCCATAGTCAAATGTTCTCGGGAAGCAAGAAAAAGGGGGAAACATTAGAGAAGAGAGCAAAAACCAATAGTTCTAAAAGTTAGACAAAGCATCGCATTGTTTTTATGTCCCGAGGTTTTTTGCCTCCAGTGTGTGCAGGATCAGTTGTATGGAACTTTACCGCGTTATGTTGTATGGAAGTTTATTGTGTCTGTAGACTTTCTCACGAGGTAACGAACAAACTTTTCATTTCGACCCGTTCGAATTTTATGCAAACCCTTTCTGATCTTCCCCAGGGGTATAATTAAATTGTTTTTATACATCAGGAAAACGTTCGCTGCGGAGATAAAAAAATTTCGCGACGATGTTGTGGGTTCGGGGAAACTGTATTTTTTGCTGTGCACTTAAATCGAAGTATTTCAGGAAGGTAAGACTATGTATATACTTCGTTTACAGCGTTGAAACGACTGAAGAGAGTTATCCAAGTTTTAAGTAAAAGTAATACGCCGGCGTGTCATCAAAAATCCCAACGATCAAAAGAAATAAAACGATCAAAAGGGACGCTTTTGTGTAAAATTCTGTTTCAGAGTTCTCGTAAAATAAAATATACAAATTAAAATCAAAACAAAAGTATATATTTTTCATACAATAAATTAATTCAAAAAAAGGATTGCAATATTATTACATATTCTAGACTTTGGCACATCAGTTATCACATGTGACACGTTATTTATTGTATATGCATTGCTGCAGCATTAATCGCGAAAAAAAATTGTTGATTAGGCCTTGTATTTCTGAGGTATTCATAGAATCGATTTTTATTGATATTCTTGAGAAGTTGTATGTTCTGGAGGCAATTGTTGAACGCCAATAATATTTATAATTAATTTTTGTTTGGAAAACTTGAATAACTGCTGTAATTTCTCGAGTTCCTACCGACGGATGACACATGCTTTGTTCGTTTCACTTACATGTAAAAGAAATGGTTTAATGTGCATGGCAGCGGTATAAATTTGTAATTTGATGCTGCGCACATAAACAAGAAAAATGATGAAGGACAACGTAACTTTGACGATTGTTTGTACGTTTGAGGTAATTTTTTATTACGCAAGTTATGTAATAAAATTGATTTGCAATAATTGATTTTTATTTCACACAGGTCGTTACAGCACTATATTATTTTACGGTATTTTCCAACAAAGCATTTAATGTTAATTAATCCGAATAAAAGAGAATTATTTTAGAATCTTTTAGAAACACAAATATTAGAGATGTTTTTTTCTTTCGTTACAGTCTATTTCGTAAAAGACATGTATATGCATAGATCATTTTTTATTCATTTTATGATACAGTAATAGAGTCATTGCGATGGTGAAACATATCAAATCAAGTCATTGTTTGTTGTAAAAAATTAAAGTATGTGTAAGATGTTTTCATTATCTGAAACAAAAATTATGAAATTGCTGTATACACGTTTTTGCTTTAACTTTTTATACCTACACATAGAAACAGCATATTTGTTAAACTAGCAATTTTAATTGATTGAAATATATAAAATTTTAACGCATAATAATATAAATATTTATTTTTGAAGAATACTTTTTTTTTAAATGATAGATTTTGCTGCTTTATAATGCAAATATTTAAGCGACTACGTTGATGTATTAAGTTCCCTAATTTTTATGGCAAAACGAAATTTACATACCGCTCCAGCCGTAGTTAAGGACATATTGAACACTGTGCCAGCGTTTAATTTAGGTGGACAATTTGACATCGCTAGGACTATAACCAATACCGAAGCGATTCTTTTTGGTAAACGGTACCATTCTATCATATAAACTTTCACTCCAAACTTCAAAAACTGCGACAGATTAATTACACAACGTATATTAATAAAAATGTTGTTAAATTCTAACAAATGTATGATTCCTTTCAAGGATCCGCATATACATATATTTTGCTTTTTAGAAGGAAATTATTTGAATTTGAATGAGAATATAACAATTTATTCACTACAGAATCCTTCAATCAGAGAAATAAAATTTTTTTGGTTTGGTTGCACTGATAAATCGTATGAGAAAAAAAAACATTAAGTCATTTTTTTTCTCGCCATAAAAAAATCGTGCCTGAAGAGATTAATATTATAAAATCTGTAACCTGCTGAGTGAGAAGTTCGCCAATGTGGCAGAAAAGAAGAATGTTGAATCCTAACGATACGAAGGTTATGCAGTATGTCGTTACTCCAGCCGTATCCCCACGTTTAAAATCCTGAAAGCATCGAATTGTACCATTTTTTCTGATGGAGATGCCAACAGGATAAAAGGCAATTTTATTACAAATGTTACTATTCAATGAGAAATTAGGAAATTAATGACACATAAATAAGTTATGGGACTAGGGCAGAAATATAAGAAATAATTTCAAACATTGTCCAATTTGTCAATTTGCGACTCCTAAAATCGTACTTTTTGGTTTTTGCAGATTGAGACTGGTACCTAAATGTTTCTCCTTTCGACATCAATTTTCTAATTTTGCTGGTAGATGACTGCCAAAACCTCTATCGTAATGCAAGGAGAGTTAAGAAACGGAGAATTTTTGGAGAAAAGGGTTTGTTTTTTCTTCTCATATACGATAAAATTTACTCAAATGTAAATTCGGTTTTAATGATAGATGAAAGAGATAAATACCGTTGCGCAATAAAATAAAGTTAAACAAAGCAAGACAGCTGATCCTAGAAGCTCAGCGAGACAAACTTCACGTAAAGCATTATTAATATGAAGTATCAATCTGTAAAATAGCATCGAATGTGTATTGTACATAATTATTTGTAAATAATTTAAAAAATTAATAACAATAAATCGTGCAGATATTTAATATACGTACTTGAGAACTCGAAAATGGTGTTCCAGGATATCGGCTAATCTATCCTCGACCCTTTGACGCTCACCTTCGTTATGATTATCATCACCGTCTACCAAACGATCTAATTTTGATATAAGAATTTGTACTTGACCACATGCGTGCAATATAAAACTAGCAACGGCTGCGAGACAGCAACACGTTATCGAATTCATTAAGTACCCATTGAAACAATGCAAGATATAAATAATTTCATGTGCTGGGCTCAATTCGACATCGAAAAGAGGATTATATGTAGGATACGCTAATGGTCTCAAAGTAACATTATTAATAACTCTTTGAGTGGCCAAAGGAAGAACCCCTTGATACAAAATTTCAGCAGTAGAAAAGAAACCTACACAAACCAGACTAAATGTTCGAGCAACTCCTGCATGATCTTTCATAATTTGCCTGTCGTCCGAACGAGCAATATTCGTCCAATCGCTTTCCAAATGCTGGATGCAATTCAGCAGGCTATTGCTTTTAGCAGCTAACGAGATATATTTCAAAAACACTATCGTTGCATATACCATCAAAAGCATTAGTTTCAATCTCATTATATTGTTTTCCTCGACGAGGAAAAAAAGTCCAGAAGGTATAATTGAGCATAATAAAACACCAATCCACAGGGTCAATTTTATATAATTATTGTGCTTTTTGTCAGGATTCGGCCAGATTCCGATTGGTATGAATAATAGTCGGATAATGTTGATCGCGTATTTAATATCTTTCTCGCAGTGTTCATTTCGCATTTGAAGATTTTTTTTGGGCTTTTCGGAAATGAAGTTTTCCATGTTTCGCAGGTGAACGCTTTGAAACGACTGAAGAAAGAAATCCAAGATTCAACTAAAACTAATACGCCTGCGTGTCATCAAGATCACTATCGATCAAAAGGAAATGGTCGACTGACACGAAAAAAAAATTTCTTTCCCGCATAGTTTAACATTCCTGAGCAAAGACTGTCACAAATTTCAATTTCACAATGATTTGGATCGAAGCGGTATATTCGTGAAATAATCAATAATTTAAATATCTACTGTTTATTAATATTATTAATTATTACGAGGATTGCATTGCCAATATAAATTATATCACAATCTTTTTTTAGTACGAATGTTTATGATGACTGGAGCGTTTCGTCAAATGTTTCAACTGTGCTTGCATCAATTTGCAATAGATCGTACTGATGCATCTCGTATGCTCTTGCTGAGCTTCTGTACTTATTGTATTTTTAGACCCTCCTGCATTATTAAACCTATAGCCGCGGTCGTAAAACTACATTTGCGTTTACGATTGCAAAGTCTGTGGAAAGTTAGACAGTTCCTCTCCAACGCCATACTCAAATGTTCTCGGGAAGCAAGAAAAAGGGGGAAACATAGTAGAGAAGAGAGCAAAAACCAATAGTTCTAAAAGTTAGACGAAGCCTCGCATTGTTTTTATTTCCCGAGGTTTTTTACCTCCAGTGTGTGCAGGATCAGTTGTATGGAACTTTACCGCGTTATGTTGTATGGAAGTTTATTGTGTCTGTAGACTTTCTCACGAGGTAACGAACAAACTTTTCATTTCGACCCGTTCGAATTTTATGCAAACCCTTTCTGATCTTCCCCAGGGGTATAATTAAATTGTTTTTATACATCAGGAAAACGTCCGCTGCGGAGAGAAAAAAATTTCGCGACGATGTTTTAGGTTCGGGGAAATTATATTTTTTGCGCTGCACTTAAATCGAAGTATTTCAGGGAGGTAAGACCATGTACAATATACTTCGTTTACTGCAAATATTTGTAACGAAGAATTTTATCGAGCACACATTTAGAGTTGATTGTTATCAGAGAGTATACTTACGTTGCAGGAAGATTCATAAGGGGAGATAAAAGAGATAAGGATGCACCCTTTGTAGGGATATTAATTTTTATAGTATAGATAGTAAGTTTTATAATGTTATAAACATTTTTGTACCGTGGAAAGTAAATTTTAAAACATAAGTTTAAAAATAGATTTTATTGTTATGAAAATTGGAGTCCTTTGGTGGGGAACAAATAAAAGTTATTTAAAATTTGAAAGCAACGCGAATTAATAATAATTGATGTAATTTCTGGAGCTGCTAACGATGGATGCCAAATGCTTGAGTTGTTTCACTTACACGTACGGAATAAGGTTTAATGCTCATGGCAGTGGTATAAACGTATAATTTGATACTGTACAAATAAACGAGGCAAACGATGTAGGACAACGTAACTTTGCTATTGCGTGCTTGTGACAATTTTTTATTACGCAAGTTATATAACAAAATTGATTTGCAACAGTTTGTAAAAAAAATAATACTCTGAATAAAATACAGATTGGAATACCTATGTTTTGCATTTTAGTTACATACAAGTTAGAACCTATTCTAAATGTCTGTAAATACCGAGAGAATACTAATTGTAAGAGAATAATAACAATATAAAAATAAACCAGGGTACTATTCCAAAAACTTTTGAATCCTGAGAGATTTTTCAAGCTTTTCTAATTTCTCCGCTTTCATCTCTTTCCATTAATTATTATCACTGATAATAATTAATGGAAAGAGATTTATTATCAATGATAATAATTAATGGACAAAAAATAATTAATGATAATTTATCATTCATTATTTTTTGATCATAATTTTTTTTGTGTACCTACTTGCTCATAATTCGTATAAAGTCGATTGGACATTGATAATCGACTTAAATTGCATTGTGTTTCACGATATTGTCTTTCAACTATAATTCGATCAATTTTCAATAAATTGCACTAACTCGTACCGTATGCTTTTGTTGAGCTTCTATAGCCACTGTATTTCCAGACTTTCCTCTATTATTAAACCTATAGTCACTGTCATAAAATCACGTTTGTGTTTATATTTCTATAGTTTACGGAAAGTTATACATCCCTTTTGCAACCGTATAGTCAAATATTCTCGGATTGCATGAAAAAAGTAGCAATGTTGTGAGAGAAAAATGATAGCTTTAAAACTTATTGTTTTTATTTACCGACCTTTTTTTTGCTACATTTATGCTCGGGATGAGTTGCTGGAAAGTTTACTGAATTATTAAGTCTGTGGGCTATGTCGCGACACATCACAGACAAAGTTGTTTTTTTCAATCTAATTTTTTTTTGTAAATCCCTTTCCGTTCTTTTGCAGACGTATAATTAAATCCTTCTTATAGCGCAGGCAAAAGTCTGCTGTAGAGCTAGAAACTTTAGAAACTAATTTTCAGGTTTGACGCATCTGATATTTTTTTAGGAAAAATTAAATTCAAGAGTTCCAGAATTATAAGACTGTATAAGTATATTTTTTTAACAGCACAGGTTTCTGTCAAAGGATATTTTCTTTTGTAAAATTAGACTGAATAGCTCAATTTCGAGGCTTAAAGATGTACGTGTGATACGAAGAAAAATGGAAAGGAAAAGGAAGAGTGACAAAGGAAGAAATTTTGTGATCTCCACAACTTTGGGTGTTTTTTACCTGTCAAAACAGCAAAATTTCCGACAGCAGATGTACGAAAGAAGCTGATTTCAGTTGCATTGTAGCAAAAATCGTATCTTTGTTTAATCTCATATAAATATTTTGCCACTACACTTTTGGATGCAAAATAAATGACACTGTCTAATATTTTCGAAACTAAGAATCTTTTAAAAAATGACTGCCAGAAGTGAAAATCCCCTTTATTTATATTCATTACACATCCGGTGTGAATGTATGGATTTCAATGGGTTAAGCTATAATATTTTAATTTCGGGGTCCACCAACAATTATTGCCACGGTAACCAAAGTGCAAATTCAAGACAAAAATGTAACTTAGGAATAAAGTTATTTTCTTCCCAACAATCCATGCATTCGTGTTGGAATATTTTAGAAAACTATTTTTTTCCCTAAAATTTATTTTCATTTATAATTTTGTCTACCAATTTGATGCTTAACATTTTTTTTTTCAATATTATATTTAAAACGTTCCACTATTTTTTTTATTTATTTTTCATCCACTGCACCTGTTCGGGTTTCACTACCCCACAGAAAGCTACTCTTGTTATGCATTTTCAATAATTTTTTTTTTCTGCAATTCACTTTTCTTTCACGATTTCTTATTTGATGCTCGTTTCCGTTTTTCACGATGGTCCCTCTTAAATATTTAAATTGTACCACATCTGGCATTTTTCTCGGCGCCCACACGGGCTAGGTACCGGCAGAATTAAGTTTGAGGTAGATTTGAGGTATTTTCGCTTGTCCGCGTAAAATAACAATAATTGTCTCATAGACTTGAAAAATAAAAAAAAAAATTAGCGAATCGCAATTTGAATTACAATTTTTTGCTGAAATCCGCTCCAATAATCCGTGCAATAAAGCGAAGCCGAGACTGACGTATTATTCGATTTGCAACAGCACGATTTTATGAAATATATCCGCGCTTGCGTATGCGTTTTTAACTTCATTGGCAAGTTCTGCAGGGCAAATTGTTGCGTGTGTACTTTTTATTTACTTCACTCGACACACTGAGGACCCTTCAGTTTTACAGAAAAGAGGAAAGTTTTGTTCGCTAGTTTGTTGTTTCCCTGTTTGCGACAAGAGCTTAGTGCTCTACTTTCAGTTATGGTATAATTCTACAGCAATGCGATACATTAGCATCTTGATTAATCGTTGAGAAATTATATTTGATGAAAACAATTTTTCATAAAATTCTATTGTTTGAAATTATTGTTTTAGATTTTACATTGACTTACCTTACACTTTAAACATTAAAATATTTCAGAAAAAAATCATATGCAAAATAAGATTTATTTTAATGTAGGAAAATGGGTTATTCCCATCAAAACTGCGGTATTTGCTTTGAGGACGATTTATTAAGAGGGAATATGTTTTTTTAGAAAAAAAAAATCAAAATATTTGTTAAAAAAAAAGAAACATAATATGTTAGAAAAATTCCTTGCAAACATGAAAATTGTATTCGGATGTAACTCAAACTTAATTTGTAAATAACGAAATGGACATGAATATACAAATTTTATTCAGCGAGTAAGAGTCTATAATTAATTTCCATGATTATTTCATTTATTTTTACTCGCAATTATCAGTTTATTCAAATTCATATTTTTAAAATTAATTTTCGTCGATCTAGCCGATGTATAACAGAAAAAGAGTGACATTGGTAACATAAAACACACATTTATTTAATTTCTCTATAAAGATACGTATAACAGCGAGAGCATTACGATCAAGCGACTAAAGTTTGCACGAAATTGAAGTACGTCATTGTTGTTTTGAACACCTAAAACACAAAAGATGCAAAATTACAAGATTTTCTTGCGCGGCAAAATAAAATTGTGAGAAATTCGAGAATTCAAACGAATCCGGACCACCCTCACGAGAAACCTCGAACACCGTTGATGAGCGAATAACAAAAAGTCCATATTCATTTTAGTACTTCGATTACCGTTCTTTTCCTCGCAATAAAAAAAAAAAATGTTTCCATACTTACAGTACAGAAGGTACTTAATGAAAGTTCGGTAATATGGCCACCACTAATTTTAGGCGGAGAATTTGCCGTTACGAGGATTAATATCAAACCAGAAGCTATCCTCTTCGGCAAGCGGTACCATTCTATCATGTAGGCTTTGTTTCCAAATTTTAGAAACTGTTTGAAACATTCGTTAGAATTTTGTTATTCGTAATGTTACAAAATCTGACACTAAAAATATATGTATCATTATTTTTTATTTAAGAAGCTATAATGTATTGTAAAAAAAAAATAATTTTTGTTAAAGGGTAGTTTCAATGGATACTTCAATTTTATTCCATAGAAATCCATAAAAATGATCCACAAAATCATGGTTCAATTCGACTTTCCATGAAATTCTTTGAAATCATCAGTTCCCTAATTTTTTTATGAGAATCATTTGCTTTACGCTCCATTTTGCATTAGTAGAATTAATAAATTAAGAATTTTTAAAAGGTCAAAATTGATTTAGGTACCAGGAATTAGATAGAATAAATTAAAAAAGGACCTGTTGGATAAGAAGATCGCCGATGTAACAAGAAACGAATACATTGATCCATAGTGATAAAACGGATATAAGATTTGTTATGACTCCGGATATATCTCCTTCTTTATAATACTAACAGAAAGAAACAATTTTACGATTACAGCCTTCCATCTTCGATTCCAGAAATTTCCGGTAGTAATTTTTACCGTTACCTTTTCCTGCATCTATTAGTCGCTAGAAATTTCTTTATTTTAGTTGCTTTCGCTTCATAAATTCAAAGAGAACTTTGCAGGAAAGATTTCGATTAAAAATGTGACCACAATGGAAATGTGAATGATAGACAATTGAAGTTATTACCAGAGTACCACAAAACATAAGCAAACAAATTAACATAGTCGAGCCCAGAAGATCGCACAGACAGACTTCACGAATAACGTCATTGACGTGAAATATCAATCTGAAAAATAATATTAATGTCGCAAAATGGGCCGACCTGTAGAAACCCTGGTACGATTATAATTTTT
The DNA here is from genome assembly GCA_949825005.1 of Gasteruption jaculator. Lineage (NCBI taxonomy): Eukaryota > Metazoa > Arthropoda > Insecta > Hymenoptera > Gasteruptiidae > Gasteruption > Gasteruption jaculator. Next base: position 3,657,227 of record OX463768.1, read on the forward strand.
TGCGAAAAATGAATGCGTAATCTCAAATCCGTGATTCGAGAAATTCTTCTTTTTTTTTCAGGTTACAAATAAAAGAGCCATGCGGTCATACGTACTTGAGAACGCGCAAATGGTGTTTCACAATTTCCGCCAACCTATCATCGACCTCCAATACTCGATCGCTACCACCACCGTCTACCAATTCGTCCAGTTTCGAGGTGAGGATCCGAAGCTGAGCGCAAGCATGCAGCACGAAGGTGGCGGTTATACCCGAGGTGCTGCAGGCCATGGTGTTGCTCAAGTACCCGAAGAAACAGTGCACCGTGTAAAGGATTTCGAAGGTGGGGCTGGTTTTGGCGTCCATGAAAGGCTCGTATGTGGGATAAGTCAGGGAATGCACCGTCACGTTATCGACAATCTGTTTCGTGGTCAATGGAAGAATGACATGATGAAACACTCCGGAACTGTACATGACGAGTGCGCTGGCGGTAGCGACAGTCCTTCCGATCCTGGCGTACCTTCCCATAATTTCATAATCCCACGCGCGAGAGGCTTCGCTCCAATCGTTTCTCACGCACTTTACGCAATGCCTCAAACTCTCCCTCTTCGTGGACAGCGAAAGAAAGTTCACGAAAATGATTAGGATGTACGAAGCCAAACACATAAACCGTATCTTTATTATCAAGTTTTTCTCAGCGAACGCTATGTAAAATGCGGTCGGTATAACTGTGAACAACACAATGCCCAGCCATGCGAGGAATTTTGCATCATTTATATATTCTGGTCCAGCATTGGGCCAGAATCCGATAGGTGTGAAATAGAACTGGATTATGCTTATCGTGCGTTTCACGTCTTTGTCGACACTCCGGTTTTGGGGTGCAGGAGTTTTCTCGAACTCCTGGGCTATGGATTTCCTCATGTTCTTTGACGGAACGTTTAATAGCGACTGATGTAGTTTCATGGGGAAATGTATTGTAATAACACGCTTGCGTATATAATTGTTAGGCTATAAGCAAAGTTTGTTCATTGATTTAGTCTTCAACCACAATTGCGGGGAGCGAAGTTAAGGATCGCGAAGTTTCACGTGCGTATTTCTGTCGGTCTGCGGAGGACTTCTCGGAAGGTTTTTTTTTATTTTCTTCGAAGTATGTGGATCGACAGTACCGATAAAAGTATTATTTTAAATTCGGCCAGGGAAAATATACAGTACTCACACGATGAGTTTTCGGGAAGCGCAGGAATGCAGAATTAGTGATGTTTGTGAAAAAAATTATAACGAAAGATTTATAAAAGATTACAAAGGGAAGGAGAAGCATTCTTTACGAATATTGATTAATTTGGGAAATTTCGACAGATTCTCTATTAAATTCCAATTACAAAATTACTTTTTTCATAAAAAAACTATTTTTCTAATAATTTTCAACTGCGCTGATTAAAACATTAATGAAACTTGCATTTCGTTCAATCGAATTTCTTGCAAAATCTGGATAAAGTTAGCAAATTACAATAGGGATGATAAAATTTACTTTTTACCCTGTAAAATTTGTTGTAACACAATAATAATTTTTTTCAAGGCAAAAAAAATTGATTATACGTCAGGAAATCTAGTCCATGCAGAAATTGAATTTCCTACAAGATTTCACTACTCGTTTATTTCTTGTCCCGAAAATTGTCAATGACATTTTAGCAGACGAATATATTTTTAGTATTTTTCTATTTTACTATTTTTGAAAATTCTTCTGGTAAAAAATCCTGTGCTACAATGAAGTAGATTATTACTATCGATTTACCTTACCAGTAATATAATTCTACTTAGTTCACACCCTCAAGCAGTTACTGAACGAAGTAAGTTCAAGTAAGTTAATGCCATTCGGAGTACCTGCAAGTTTTTAGTAAAACATTTTTCACCATTTTTTAATATATCAATTGTCACTAATTTTTTTTTCTTCAGAATTTGTAATATTTTTTTATACTTACGGATGCAAAAGTGGAAATAGAAACATCAGCGATGTTCCCGGCAGTTAGCTTCGGTGACTTCATGGACCTTATAATGACCATTTTCAATTCTAAAATTTGTCTACTCGGTAATTTGTACCAGTTCTTTTCAAAAGTCGCTGCACCTATGTTTGTACTCTGTTATCGAACAAAATAAAGGTAAAAGACCCATTTCAAAAGTTTGGCACATAATATTTTATTGAGCATTAAAAAAAATTGGAAGAAATTGCCACATTCGAATTCGCGAGGATATTTTGTAAAAACTTTCCGATCCTTACATAAAAATATTTTCAAAGCTTTTGAAGTGGATTTAAAAATATCGCGAATATAAATGAAAGTAAAATGCATATTGGCATGGAAGCTGCGTTGTCTTTAGATGAAAACGGAGAGACGACTGGTTTTTTTTTTCAAATCTGTCAATGTATTGGAGCAAAAAGCTGCGTTAAAAGGAGTGAGTAAGTATACTAGGTTACCTCTTCGATAAGCAATTCTCCGACGTAACAAAAAACAAAAAGGTTGAGAGCTAAGAATAAGAAGATCCCAATATACACAGACACTCCAACAACGTTATTTTGTTCCCATTCCTGAAGTGTAATTAAATATTTTCTTACTCCCATCAACTGGCAGGGACGAATGAAATAGGAAACGTAAGGTTTCTTGTTTATCTCATTACCATTAAGCAACAATATCCCACACAACACAGAGTTAACGCCGAAGCTAAAAGTTCAATTAACGAAATCTCGAGTAGTATTTCCCTGCAGGATTGAGCGAACCTAATGGAATCCGAACATTAATTGGGAATCTCGATAGGAAATGAAAATGATATGAAATCACGACACTTTTGTGGATAGTAAAAAAATATAAATATATTATTAATAAAATTTAGTTAAATAAATCGTCCCCCCCCCCCCCACGATTTGGATTTAGAGCTTTATTTTAAGGAGCGTCTCATTAAAATCTTTATTCCAGAAATTTCAATTTCAACGACATGTGGGTGTAGGTAAAACCTAAGACGACATACGACTGCTGTTCTATTGGGAGAAGATTGCAAGAGACTGCGGAAGAAAAAACACTACAATTTTTCATATTCGACACGGTTCATTTCGTCGTATTACCTCATGGTTCGAACATGGTGTTCTATAATACTGGAAATCTGTTCGTTCTTTTTGTCGCTTTCGACATAGCAATCCAATTTTTGAATCACGATTTGGGCTTGACTGGCTATATGCGTGACGAAGAGCGTGGCTATACCGAGGGTCGTAGAAGTGATAATGAAACCAACCGTAGCGTAAAACCACTGTACCGCGCAAACAATTTCATAATTGGGACTGACATAGGCATTGAAAAATTTGAGGTTCACTATAGGATAGGGCAAAGGCTTGTAAGTGCCGTTCAATCCTGCTATAACCACTTTGTCAGCAGTCAATGGCATAATCGTGAAGTAACTGCAGCCAGCGGCGTTCATGAACAAGGTAGCGAATCGGATGATTCTTCGGGCAGCCTTCACATTTTTTATCATAATCGCATGAAACGGGGAATGGCTGTCGACATTTTTCCAGTCGTTTTCGATATAGTTAAAGCAATTCGCAATGTCGTCCCTATGGAACATTATGGTCAGGTATTTCAGAATGGACCCGGTCAGAAATATCATGGGAGCGTTGGTCCTGATGATCATTCTCACATCCTTTTCTATGAACATGGAATTGATAGCCGCCGGGATTAGGACAACCGGTAGGATGCAGAAACAAACGAGGTAGGATATTTTTGCCAGCCATAAATCCCGAGTTTTGTAGTCGAGGGACACCAGTGTCCAAATTCCGATGGTTTTCGCGAGCCACTTTATGTATTCGAACGTGAACTGTATATCTTCGGAATAGAATTTGTTCCTTATTAGAAACTGCGCCTTCTTGTCCGTCATATCGCTGCTTTTGCGCGCAAGTATGGATAGAGACTATTAGCGTGTAATTTCCAGTCTCTCTTCAAAGCTGCAATATTAAAGGCATAGGTTGCCTGAGCGCACGCGTCTATTTAGTAATCAGCAAATTCAACCCCTTTCGATCTTTCCTTTACCGTCTTTCACTCTCTCTCCCTCTCTCTCGATTCCTTTTTTGCGAATGCCATAAATGATTTAGTGAAAGATGAATTTCAAACTAACAGAACTTTGTCTTTTCAGGACGAAACAACTTTGCTGCTGTATATCGATTGTAACGCGGCGAAAAATTTCGATTTTTCGCAATATTTACTTTCGCGATCGGTTGGCCGAAGAGATTTTTTCAATTGTGAAAGGAGCGGATGCTGTTGAGAAGTTGAGCAAAATATTCTCAAGATTGTACAAGTTTCCAAGGAAATTGTATTGCTCACTTCAAACTACGTGGTATAATTTTTCTGTAAACGTAAAATCACTTTAATGTTAATACCTTTCTATGCTTTGTTTGATAAAACCTTGAGTTTAATAGTAGGATTTTTACCAGACTATTTACTATTTACTGCTCGACACCCGTTGCAAACATTCGTGTCGATGTGTTTTTTTATGCACTTATCTCTTCGTATTTGCCGTAGACTGACAATAATTAGACACTTTTTTGTTCCCCTCTGTTTGTCATTTATTTTTAATTATACTTGTACACATATCTATCAAACGTATTGCTTTGATTAATAACACAAATGATAAAAGAAATTACGTTTGCTGGGTGAACGTTCGAAGGAAATTTATATACGCCATTGATGTTTTTATTACCTGAAAATGATTTCCGAATTAATTACCTTATTCTTTTTTGCTCCTTCAGGGGAAGTGTCTCAAACAAATGCGGCAATAATACACGAAAAATTAAAAAACCGAGCAGGTGTCCTCAAGAATTAATGAAAAAAATTGACAAATGCAAGATTATTTCAAGTGAATGAAGTAAAAGTGCTATACTGACTTCACAGAAGCTTTCCAAAGAGAGATCGAATATTTTTCCAGCAGTAATTTTTGTGGGATAGTTGGATATTATGTTCATCAAAATTAGACCGAGAGCTTGTTTCCCAGGTAAGTGGTACCAATGGATCATATAAGATGTTCTTCCAATCATTTCGCACTGTTCAGAAAATGTCTTAATTATTAATAATAGACAGAACTAGTTTACTTTCAATTTATTCCCATTTTTTTTAACGGATATAATATTTGATAAAGGAGCATCGATTTTTTTTTCTATTCAATTAAGTTCGCGCATTTCATACCCTTTGGAGGGAAAGTTTGACTTTCGGGTATTTGAAAATACCTCTAATGTAGAATGCAAAAATTAATCCACAATGTAAGTGAATTTATATATGTTTAATAAAAGGCATAACATATATACGATTTTATCTATTATCGGGAATTTAATAACTTCAGCATACGACCTGCTCGATCAGAAGATCTCCGATGTAACAAAATATAAAGATATTGCAAGTAAAGCTTGCAAACAAGAAGCAGTAAACTAAAGAACCAACAGTATCGTTATGCTCCAACCCCTGAAAAACAAGTAGTTCCATAATTCCAGTAATGATTTATTCGTGTTTAGTGTGAGAAATCTCCCCGAATAAGAATTCAAGGCGGGTCAGATTGATTGAAGTTGACTCTGCTGTAGTTGGGTACCGTATGAAAGTAATTTATAGTGTTTTGTAAAATTGCGATCGTAAACCCATTAATAATAATTGCTTTATTGGAATGCAATTTCAGCAGCATTATTCATAAAAAATTTTAAATAATTATTATTAACATTCCAAGAGATAGGTTTGAAAAGTGCTCAAAATTATCAATTATTGAAGAAAAAAAAACTGTCCCGGCGTAAATTCCGATCGGGCATTAATTTCGAATTAATTCGTACTGTTAAAAAGTAATATCCGAGAAGACACATATTGAGAGTACATCCCAAAAACTCCACGAGGCATATTTCACGAAGCATGTATTCAAAGAGTTTGATAAAACTGCAACATACAATTAAAATGTTAATTTAGAATTCTCTATTAATGCGATTGATACCAATTTTGAGAATCAATTTCGAAAAACTATCGTTAGATTCATCGAGGTTACCCCAAAACCCTTAAATGCTGCTCAACGATGAAAGTCATTCTTTCCATTTGAGAAACACCCTGGGTACGTTCACCGGCTATTAAATCTTCCATCCAAGATATGCATATTTGAAGTTGACCACAAGCGTGGTATACGAAAACCGATGCTAGACTGTAGGCTGCGGTGCTAACGCCGCAAAACAGGAGCCCTGCTAACCACTGAATCGTGAAAACGATCTCGTATGTCGGTGTTTTTTGTATGTCATATAACGATTCGTAAATGGGATGTACGAGGGGTCGAATGGTAACGTTCTCCTCGGTCGTGATTGTACCGGATGCTAGGGGTAAAAAGGTATTATGGAAAATGCCAGATCCGTATATGAAAGCAGCGCAAAGTGCCGACATTTGTCGACCGAGTTCGGCGTTCTTCAGCATTATTTCGCGATCTTCGAGGCATCGGACGTTTTTCCAATCGTCTTGAATGTGATCGAAACATTTTCGAATCGTTTCGTCTTCTAACACCAGCGAGCAGTACTTAAAAAATACCATTATGAAGAAACTCAAGGGACCCATCAATCTCAGTCGTCTGGCCGTATCCCTCTCCTCTAGAAACATGTGTAACAAGTAAGGTATCACCATAAATGCTAGAAGTAGGTAACAAATAATCTTGTGAATTGTCGTCAAAATTCTGTCTCTCGTAATTGTCCGAGCTGTAGAGCGCGGCCAGTTGGCAAGCGGTTTTAAGAACCAACGGTTCAATCGCGTGCTATAATTTATGTCACACGCAAACTCTTCATCGGTGATCAGTTCATTGACTGGCATGACAGACGAGCTGTTCGTCATGATTCCAATTCGAGCACGTAATCTTTACTGAATCGGTAACTGCTTCATTGTACGAACAATTCTACAAATGCGCTTGCGTTTGCACTTTTCACTTTTATTCAGAACTTTCAGTTAATAACTGTTGAAACTTTATGAAGCCGCAGAATGACGGTATGCATTATCCATGAATTCAGCTACCCTCCATGGAGGACTGATGCTTAGACGTTAGAAGTATAAGGAATAGTTAGTTTGCACCAGTTGCATGAAAGCAAAGGACGTTGATTTTGTTATAGCGGAGTATTTGGAGGCGTGCATTTTGTGAAAGCTCTCAACAATATTACAGTTCTTAAACAAAAATAAAACAAAGTATAAAAAGTATACGAATTTGTTGCTGTTATTGATTTACTAGTGAATGAAATTAAGTTTAATTGATATCTATGGCTCTAGGTGTTTCTGAGTTTTTCATCAGGGAGATTTTCTAGCAATAAGAAAATAAGTTATCAAAGTTTCAGAGTATGAATTAAATTTTTCATTGCCTAAAAATATCAAATTACAAGGTTATTTCAGAAATAATTTAAGACGAACATAAAATAGCATTTTGTTTTAAAATAGTTATATTTTTATATATACAATACATTTCATTTTATATATACCATTTTGTTTTTTTTAGATTGTACTAATCATTTAGGCATTTTTCTCCAATTTAAGAACCATTCAGTCCAGTTATTAAGAGGTCACTGATCGAAGTAAATTTAAGTAAGTCAATGAAGTTTTCAGTATCTGTGAATGCAAAAAAATGAAATCTTTATATTATAAAAAAATAAGAGAAAAGAAGGGGATGAATTTAAATTTTGAATTTCTACATGTACAATTTTAATTTTTAATTTGGATCCACTTATTGAAGAATTTGTAATTTTTTTTAGTAAACAACTAATTTCATTTCTTGACATTTTTTTTTCCAATCGATAAGCTTATGTTTGCGAATATTACGGTGTTACACTTACGGAAGCAAATGTGGAAATAGAAAGATCTGCGATATTGCCAGCAGTTAATTTTGGTATTCTCATAGATCTTGAAATAATCATTTTCAGTTCTAGACCTTTGTTACTTGGTAACTGGTACCAATATGTATCAAAAGCTGCCGTTCCAATTTTGGCACTCTGTAATAAAGAGAAGGACCAAAATAAAACTTTCCTTCGATTTTTTTCATTCATAGAAGCCAGTCACACTACTACAATGTCTACGTTTTTAAATAGTAAGATGCAGGGATTTGGTCTCTTTTCCTGCGGAAAAGAGGCTGTTTCCTTTACCTCGGTAATCAGAACTTCTCCAACGTAACAAAAAATAAAAATATTCAGATTTAGAAATATCAAGATGCCAATATATACAATTATTCCAACGGTGTTACTGTTCTCCAGTTCCTGAAAAATATTATATCTTTTACTTTTATTATTATATAAATACCATCGATATGTAAAGAACGACCATAAAAATTTAAATATAGTTTACCGTTATAAAATAGTATTCTACTAAACATATGATGACGGTCGAAGCTAAAAATTCAATTAAACATATCTCTCGAACTATTTCAGCACAGTATTTTGCATATCTAATAAAAATGAAAATTTATTGTAGGATTATTATTTATATTTTTGCTTCTCTTGTGAAATTTCGAAAACGGATATTTCTATAGGAATCATTTTTATACGAAAATCTTGTTTATTTAAAAATTCAATACATTTGTTTTTGAAATACTGAAATATCCATTTGAAAAAATCCTGAAAACTGATTATCGAAACTTTACCCTCACTAATCCGCACATACTGCACACGACTATTTTTACAGTTACAAAAAGCGAATGTAGCTTAACCCTTTTTGATCATTAGTAATAAGCTTTGCTGAAACTAATTAATTTTTTATTCATATTTCAGGTGCTCTTGAGATAAAAACAGGTAAAAAAATATTGAAGATGTTTGAAAAATTACAATTATGGTGTATTTGTGACTGTCATCCACGTCGTGTGCCGTATATATTGCAGTGAGAAGATTGAACAAAGGTTTTATGTCATATGCACATGCGTATGGAAACAATGAAAAATGTACGTAAAATATACCTTGGTTTTTTTGCCTGAACTAATTAGTATCTGACTCACCGCAGATAGTCCTAATTTTTTCTCACATTCCATTTTGCAAGTCAACATAACTGTAGAATGAAGTTACTATAGTTACTATACTTCCATAAAACAACATATATTTTACCAAATTCTATATTAAAATATCTTATCAAGTTGCATTATAAGTTCATAAAAATAAAAATATTAAATTGAAACATATAATAACGTGTTTAGTTGAATCAGTGACTTATAGTAAAATTAGTTAGTCTTACATGAATATAGTCAGAGAAATATTTATCTTTTTCTTCGAGTGTACAAGTCGATTTTTATTATTCCAATTAATATCATACACATATTCTTAAAAAAATTATTTAACACAACAATAGTATTATTCTCAGTCCTTGCCATTTATCCAAAACTGCAGTAGTAGAAACACAACTTATAATTATCAGAATTACTATTGTTTGCAGAATCAGTCAAAGAAGAGTATGGCATTACTGCTCTGTTCTGGAATGTTTAAATTGTTGTACCATACATATTTAAAATTCTAGGGTAATATTGTTTTCATTGTATTAATTGTTAATTATTTACCTCACGTTAATATGAGAACAAAATTACTTAAGAAATAATATCACTTTTATCAAAAATTTGAAAGCAGTAGAACATTTCAGTAAATAATGAACAGAGGGAACTTATGAATTCCACATGTAAATATTTAAGGCATTCGTAGTCAAAACTATGATCATAGATAAGCGACTCGTTTATTGATAATTCATGATCTTCATTCGAGATTTGTTATCTGTGATCTGCATACAAACATTTATTTTGTTACTATCTTTTGTTTATTATCTATTCTACTTATTACACAAATTTCAAACTTATTTAGAAAATCGATTTACGAGTGGTTTTAATAAAAATTCTAATCCTTCAATTTTTTTTAATTTAAAAGTTAGAAGAAAGTTTCAATGGCCAGTCTCACAATTATTCTCATCTGTATATTTCTAGTTATTTTTTTTTCAAAATAGATGTATTCATAAATAACAATTGCATCAAACTAATATATATTTAAATAAAGCAAAAACTACGATCATTTGGACTCGAATCGAAATCTAAAAGTAACGACCTTAAAAAAATAACAACTTTTACCAATGAAAACAATAATTTCACCCAAGATACGCAATCGGTTAACCTATTAACGCCGAAGCGGCCCGATTTTTTAGCAAACTTTCAACACGATTATTTTGTATGTTATCGACATTGAAAAAATTTCGTTTTCGCATATTCCGACGTAGAATATCATGCTCTTTCAGAATCCGGGCTCAAAATTCCGATTAGACTTGAAGAGAAAAAAATGACCGATTTAAACACAAAAAACGTGAAAATTTTTGAAAAAAAATTTGTTTAGAATTTTTTTTTGCAATGTTACCGAAAAAAATTCATGCTATAAACGTGATCAGGGGTGATCCCGATAGTTAAAGTATATCAGGGAATTTTTACGTAATCATTGAACCACTACTTTTTACAATATGGCGGCAAAAACGTAAAAAATTTACAATAAACTAAGCTAATTTTTTTTTTCGGAAACTATTGAGTTTAGTGAAAAAGTTTATAGAATAAAAACGTCTTAGAATTAGTCAAAGAATACTCCCAAATTTTTTCAAAATTTTCGGAGACAATTTTTGATTTTCTGAAAAATTCGGAAAATCCAATTTTCAAAAAATATTTCGAAAAATTCGGAAAAAATTTGAGGATGTTCTTTGATCGATTCTAAGACATTTTTATTCTATAAACTTTTTCACTAAACTCAACAGTTTCAGAAAAAAAAATTATTTAACTTTACATCACAAACATGTTGAATATTTTTCAGAAGAAAGAACAGCTATTATTACTATAAGTGAAAAAGTTTATACAATAAAAATGTCTTAGAATCGATCAAAGAACATCTTCAAATTTTTTCAGAATTTTTCGAGATATATTTGGACAATTGGATTTTCCGAATTTTTCAGAAAATCAAAAATGAAATTCTACGTCGGAATATATGAAAACGAAATTTTTTCAATGTCGATAACATACAAAATAATCGTGTTGAAAGTTTGCTAAAAAATCGGGACGCTTCGGCGTTAATGGGTTAATGTGAATTGTAAGGGAGGTTTGTTTGAACAAAACCTATTGTAACTTTTACCATTACAAAAATCGAATAGTCATTCTACAGAAATACTAATGTTCAGAAAAAAAAAGTTTAACGCACAATTACCTCATAATGTTGTTGTGATGATCAATAATCTCGCCAATGTTTCCATTCCCGCCACGAGTATTGACGAAGTCGTTTAATTTCAGACACAAAATTTGAGATTGCCCGGAAATATGGAATATAACGAAAGCAGCTATGCCGTGAGAAGCTGCAGTCATGGCGTAAGCGAAAAGAGCGGAAATGCAGTGTAGTGCAGTGAAAACGATTTCATAATGTGGAATGATTTGTGGATCAAAGAAAACTTCCAATCCAGGAAGAGCGAGCGGCCTTACGGTGATATTTTCTGCTTCAAGGAATATTTCTCCTTCGCTCAATGGCAAGCCTATGAAATAACTCAACCCAGCGCAACACATGAAAATCGTGGAAAATGAAGCTATCTTGTGCGATATTTTGATATTACTTGTCATGATTTCACGAAACAACGAATTGCCTTCGATGTTTTTCCAGTCATTTTCGATGCACTTGAAGCAATGTTTGATGTCATCTTTATGAAGTATGATGCATATGTATTTCAAGAAAGCTCCGGAGAAAAATCCCAAAGGACCGGAAACTACTACGGCTGCTTTTGTATCCTTTTCGATGAAAATGATGTGAAACATGGTAGGTAATATCAATAAAAGCGGTAATAAAATCCAGCAAATTACGCGAATAAGTTTGGATAAGAACAAATCGAGTGACGAATTTTCGTCAGAAACTAGTGTCCAAATCCCAATCGGTTTGAAAAGTCGCCTCATAAGTTTGAACGCGAATTTGACATCGTCATTACGCGTCGATTTTTTTGCGGGAGTATCAGTTGGTTCTCCAGTCATTGTCTTTGTCAGAAGACCCGGAACAGACTATTGGAGTGAAATTTGTAGAAAGTTCCTCGGGCTACAATGTTCTCTTGAAATTTGTAGAAGCGCACGCGTGCATTAAAAGAGTAGTCAATTCCACCCTTTCTCTGAAATCTATGAAACTTTTATTTACAGTTTGTTGTTTCTCGAAACTTTTGCTGTCGATTATTGAAAGTTGATTAAAAATTCAAGCAGCTGTTGCTGTCCCGAGAATTTTACATGCATTGGTTACATGTTGTCATGAAATTTTCTTTTGCAAATATTCAGTGAGAAAGTTTTAATTCGAAACAGAGAAGGGTTGTCGGCATTTTGAAGGTATCTATGTACAATATGCTGTTTGTCCGATTTTTTATTCAGTATTACCTTTCAACAATTTAAAAAAAAGAAATAATGAATATCAGTAAAATTTGGAATTCCTGAAAAAAAATTATAAATTTACTTTGAATATAAAAGCAGAAACGTGAGATATGGTGAGAAACCTTTGGGGTTCGTTGTGATTCAAAATAGGTGGAAAATTAGGTGATACTGTACACCTGGTGGATTTCATTCTATTACCCCCGAGCTCAATAAAGCTCAATAATAAGAAAATAAGTTATCAAAGTTTCAGAGTATGAATTAAATTTTTCATAGCTTAAAAATATCGAATTACAAGGTTATTTCAGAAATAATTTAAGACGAACATAAAATAGCATTTTGTTTTAAAATAGTTATACTTTTATATACAATACATTTCATTTTATATATACCATTTTATTTTTTTTTAGATTGCACTAATCATTTAGGCATTTTCCTCCAAATTAAGAACCATTCAGTCCAGTTATTAAGAGGTCACTGATCGAAGTAAATTTAAGTAAGTCAATGAAGTTTTCAGTATCTGCGAACGCAAAAAAAAATGAAATCTTTATGTTTAAAAAAATAAGATAAAAGAAGGTGATGAATTTAAATATTGACTTTCTACATCTACAATTACGATTTTTAATCTGGATCCACTTTTTGAAGAATTTGTAATTTTTTTTAGTAAACAACTAATTTCATTTCTTGATATTTTTTTTCCAATCGATAAGCTTATGTTTGCGAATATTACGGTGTTATACTTACGGAAGCAAATGTGGAAATAGAAAGATCTGCGATATTGCCAGCAGTTAATTTTGGTATTCTCATAGATCTTGAAATAATCATTTTCAGTTCTAGAGCTTTGTTACTTGGTAACTGGTACCAATATGTATCAAAAGCTGCCGTTCCAATTTTGGCACTCTGTTATAAAGAGAAGGGCCAAAATAAAACTTTCCTTCGATTTTTTTCATTCATAGAAGCCAGTCACACTACTACAATTTCTAAGTTTTTAATTAGTAAAATGCAGGGATTTGGTTTCTTTTCCTGCGGAAAAGAGGCTGTTTCCTTTACCTCGGTAATCAGAACTTCTCCAACGTAACAAAAAATAAAAATATTCAGATTTAGAAATATCAAGATGCCAATATATATAATTATTCCGGCGGCGTTGCTATTTTCCAGTTCCTGGAAAGAATTATGTCTTTTACTTTTATTATTATATAAATGCCATCGATTTGGAAAGATCGACCATAAAAATTTTAAATATAGTTTACCGTTATAAAATAGTATTCAACTAAACATATGATGATAGTGGAAGCTAAAAATTCAATTAAACATATCTCTCGAACTATTTCAGCACAGTATTTTGCATATCTAATAAAAATGAAAATTTATTACAGCATTATTATTTATATATTTTCTTCTCTTTTGAAATTTCGAAAACGGATATTTCTAGAGGAATCATTTTTATACGAGAATCTTGTTTACTTAAGAATTAAATACATTTGTTTTTGAAATACTGAAATATCCATTTAAAATAATCCTGAAAACTGATTATCGAAACTTTACCCTCACTAATATACACATACTGCACACGACTATTTTTACAGTTACAAAACTCGAATGCTAATTAATTTTTTATTCATATTTCAGAAGCTCCTGAGATAAAAACCGGTACAAAAATATTGAAGATGTTTCAAAAATCACAATTATTGTGTATTGGTGACTGTCGTCCACGTCGTGTGCCGTATATATTGCAGTGAGAGGATTGAACAAAAGTTTTATGTCATATGTACATGCGTATGGAAACAATGAAAAATGTACATAAAATATACCTTGGTTTTTTTCCCTGAACTAATTAGTATCTAACTCACCGCAGGTAGTCCTAATTTGTTCTCACATTCCATTTTGCAAGTCAACATAACTGTAGAATGAAGTTACTATAGTTACTATACTTCCAAAAAACAACATATATTTTACCATATTCTATATTAAAATATCTTATCAAGTTGTATTATAAGATCATAAAAATAAAAATATTAAATTGAAACATATAATACGTGTTTAGTTGAATCAGTGACTTATAGTAAAATTAGTTAATCTTACATGAATATAGTCAAATAAATATATATCTTTTTCTTCGAGTGTACAAGTCGATTTTTATTATTCCAATTAATATCATATACATGTTCTTAAAAAATTATTTAATTTAACAATAGAATTATTCTCAGTCCTTGCGATTTTTCCAAAACTGCATAAGTAGAAACAGAACGTATAATTATCAAAGTTACTATTGTTTGCAGAATCAGTCAAAGAAGAGTATGGCATTACTGCTCTGTTCTGGAATGTTTAAATTGTTATACCATCCATATTTAAAATTCTAGGGTAAAATTGTTTTCATTGCATTAATTATTAGTTATTTACCTCACATTGATATGAGAACAAAGTTACTTGAGAAATAATATCACTTAGAAAAATTTGAAAAAAGTAGAACATTTCAGTATATAATAAACAGAGGGAACTTATGAATTTCGCATATATGTAAATATTTAATGGATTCGTAGTCAGGACGTTGGTCATGGATAAGCGACTCGTTTATTGATAATTCATGATTTTCATTCACGATTTGTTATCTGTGATCTGCCTACAAACATTTATTTTATTACCACCTTTTGTTTATTTATCTTTTTGGATTTAAATGATCAGGTTTATATACATATATTTATAATTAAAGGTTTAAATTATTCTACTTATTACACAAATTTCAAACTTATTTAGAAAATTAATTTATGAGTGGTTTTAATAAAAATTCCATTCTTTGAATTTTTTGTTTAATTTAAAAGTTGGAAGAAAGTTTCAATGGCCAGTCTCACAATTATTCTCATCTGTATATTTCTAGTTGTTTTTTTTTCTTCAAAATAGATGTATTCATAAATAACAATTGTATCAAACTAATATATATTTAAATAAAGCAAAAACTACGATCATTTGGACTCGAATCGAAATCTAAAAGTAACGATCTTAAAAAAATAATAACTTTTCTCGATGAAAACAATAATTTCATCCAAGATACGCAATCGATTAATGTAAATTGTAAGGGGGGTTTATTTGAACAAAACCTATTGTAACCTTTGCCATTGCGAAAATCGAATAGTCATTCTACAGAAATACTAACGTTCGGTAAAGAAAGTTGAACGCACAATTACCTCATAATGTTGTCGTGATGATCGATAATCTCGCCAATATTTCCATCCCCGCCACGAATATTGACGAAGTCGTTTAATTTCAGAAACAAAATTTGAGATTGCCCGGAAATATGGAATATAACGAAAGCAGCTATGCCGTAAGAAGCTGAAGTCATGGTGTAAGCGAGAAGAGCACAAATGCAGTGTGTAATGAAAACTATTTCATAATGAGGACTGATTTGTGGATCGAAGAAAACTTCCGATCCAGGAAAAACAAGCGGCCTTACAGTGATATTTTCTGCTTCAAGGAATATTTCTCCTTCACTCAATGGCAAGCCTATGAAATAACCCAACCCAGCGCAATAC
Source organism: Gasteruption jaculator (assembly GCA_949825005.1). Classification (NCBI taxonomy): domain Eukaryota; kingdom Metazoa; phylum Arthropoda; class Insecta; order Hymenoptera; family Gasteruptiidae; genus Gasteruption; species Gasteruption jaculator. The sequence continues at coordinate 3,673,133 of OX463768.1, forward strand.
ATGAAAATTGTGGAAAATGAAGCCATTCTGTGCGATATTTTGATATTACTTGTCATGATTTCACGAAACAACGAATTGCTTTCGATGTTTTTCCAGTCATTTTTGATGCACTTGAAGCAACGTTTGATGTCATCTTTATGAAGTATGATGCACATGTATTTCATGAAAGCTCCGGAGATAAATCCCAGAGGACCGCAAACTACTACGGCTGCTTTTGTATCTTTTTCGATAAAAATGATGTGAAACATGGTAGGTAATATCAATAAAAGCGGTAATAAAATGCAGCAAATTACGCGAATAAGTTTGGATAAGAACAAATCGAGTGATGAATTTTCGACAGAAACTAGTGTCCAAATTCCAATCGGTTTGAAAAGTCGCCTCATAAGTTTGAATGCGAATTTGACATCGTCATTACGCGTCGCATTTTCTACGGGAGTGTCAGTTGGTTCTCCAATCATTGTCTTTGTCAGAAGACTCGGAACAGACTATTGGAGTGAAATTTGTAGAAAGTTCCTCGAGCTACAATATTCTCTTGCAATTCGTAAAAGCGCACGCGTGCATTAAAAGGGTAGTCAATTCCACCCTTTCTGTGAAATCTGTGAAACTTTTGTTTCATTGCAGTTTGATGTTTCACGAAACTTTTGCAGTCGATTATTGAAAGTTGATTAAAAATTCAAGGAGCTGTTGCTGTCCCGAGAATTTTACGTGCATTGGTTACATGATGTCATGAAACTTTCTTTTGCAAATATACAGTGAGAAAGTTTTAATTCGATACAGAGAAGGGTTGTCGGCATTTTGAAGGTATCTATGTACAATATGCTGTTTGTCCGATTTTTTATTCAGTATTACCTTTCATATTTACCTCATAATTTTGACATGATGGTCAATAATGTCTGACATCTCTTTCTCCCCATCATAATTGTCAACAAAGTTATTTAGTATTAAAAACAAAATTTGTGCTTGGCCGGAAACGTGAAATACAAAAAGAGCAGCTGTACTGACAGCAGCCGATGTCATGTAAAGAGTCAGTACCGCAAAAAAAGTTTGAATAATAAATTCGTTTTCATAATTGGGACTAATTTGTGAATCAAAGAAAAAATCCGATCCAGGGAAAGCAAGCGGCCTTATACTGATATTTTCTGCTTCAAGAAATATTTGACCTCGGCTTAATGGCAAAATTGTCTGATAAGCCAAGCCAGCGATACACATAAAAATCGCAGAAAAATTCATAATTCTATGTGCTAATTTGATATTACTTATCATGACTTCGTGAAATTGTAAATTATTCTCTATGTCACTCCAATCATTTTTATTATGAAGCCGCAGAATGACGGCATACATTATCCATGAATTCAACTACCCTCCATTGAGAATTGATGCTTAGACGTTAGAAGTGTAAGGAATAGTTAGTTTGCACCAGTTGCATGAAAGCAAAGGACGTTGATTTTGTTATAGCAGAGTATTTGGAGGCGTGCATTTTGTGAAAGCTCTCAAAAAAATTACAGTTCTTAAATAAAAATACAACAAAGTATAAAAAGCATACAAAATTATTGCTCTTATTGATTTACTAGTGAATGAAATTCAATTTAATGGTTATCTGTGGCTCTTTCGTTGAAAGGAGTTTCTGAGTTTTTCATCAGGGAGATTTTCTAACAATAAGAAAATAAGTTATTAAAGTTTCAGAGTATGAATTAAATTTTTCATAGCCTAAAAATATCACATTACATGTTTATTGCAGAAATAATTTAAAGCGAACATAAAATAGCATTTTGTTCTAAAATAGTTACATTTTTATATATAATAAATTTCATTCTATATATACCATTTTATTTCTTTTTTTCATATTATATTAATCACTTGGACATTTTCCTCCGATTTAGGAAGTTTGTACCATTCAGTCCAGGTATTAAGACGTTACTGATCGAAGTAAATTTAAATAAGTCAACGAAGTTTTCAGTATCTGTGAACGCAAAAAAATCAACTCTTTATATTTAAAAAAATAAGAAAAAAATTTTTAAAAATCTTTATATTTTAAAAAAATCAAAGGGGATGAATTTAAATGTTGACTTTCTACATCTACAATTTCAATTTTTAATCTAGATCCACTTTTTGAAGAATTTCTATTTTTTTTAGTAAACAACTAATTTCATTTCCTGACATTTTTTTTCCCAATCGATTAGCTTATGTTTGCGAATATTACGGTGTTATACTTACGGAAGCAAATGTGGAAATAGAAAGATCTGCGATATTGCCAGCAGTTAATTTTGTTATTCTCATAGATCTTGAAATAATTATTTTCAGTTCTAGAACTTTGTTACTTGGTAACTGGTACCAATATGTATTGAAAGTTACCGTTCCAATTTTGGCACTCTGTTATAAAGAGAAGGGCCAAAATAAAACTTTCCTTCGATTTTTTCATTCATAGAAGTCAGTCACACTACTACAATTTCTACGTTTTTAATTAGTAAAATGCAGGGATTTGGTTTCTTTTCCTGTGGAAAAGAGGCTGTTTCTTTTACCTCGGTAATCAGAACTTCTCCAACGTAACAATAAACAAAAATATTAAGATTTAGAAATATCAAGATGCCAGTATATATAATTATTCCGGCGGCGTTGCTGTTCTCCAGTTCCTGAAAAATATTATGGCTTTTACTTTTATTATTATATAAATACCATCGATTTGTAAAGAACGACCCTAAAAATTTTAAATATAGTTTACCGTTATAAAATAGTAGTCTACTAAACATATGATGATGGTCGAAGCTAAAAATTCAATTAAACATATCTCTCGAACTATTGCAGCACAGCATTTTGCATATCTAATAAAAAAGAAAATTTATTAAAGCAATATTATTTATATTTTTGCTTCCCTTTTGAAATTTCGAAAACGGATATTTCTATACCAATCATTTTTATACGAGAACCGTGTTTACTTAAAAATTAAATACATTTGTTTTTGAAATACTGAAATATCCGTTTGAAATAATCCTGAAAACTGATTATCGAAACTTTACCCTCACTGATCTACACATACTGCACACGACTATTTTTACAGTTACAAAAATCGAATCTAGTTTAACCCTTTTTGGTAATTAGTAATAAGCTTTGTTGAAACTAATTAATTTTTTACTCATATTTCAGGTGCTCCTGAGATAATAACCGGTACAAAAATATTGAAGATGTTCTAAAAATTGCAATCGTGTGCCGTATATATTGGAGTGAGAGGATTGAACAAAAGTTTTATGTCATATGTACATGCGTATGGAAACAATGAAAAATGTACATAAAATATACCTTGGTTTTTTTTCCCCTGAACTAATTAGTATCTAACTCACCACAGGTAGTCCTAATTTTTTTTCTCACATTCCATTTTGCAAGTCAACATAACTGTAGAATGAAGTTACTATAGTTACTATGTTTCCAAAAAACAACATATATTTTACTAATATTCTGTATCAAAATATCTTATCAAGTTGTATTATAAGATCATAAAAATAAAAATATTAAATTGAAACATATAATACATGTTTAGTTGAATCAGTGACTTATAGTAAAGTTAATTAGTCTTACATGAATATAGTCAAATAAATATTTATCTTTTTCTTCGAGTGCACACACGTCGATTTTTATTACTCCAATTAATATCATATACATGTTCTTAAAAAAATAACAATAGAATCATTCTTATTGTTAGTCCTTGCCGTTTTTCCAAAACTGCATAAGTAGAAACAAAACGTATACTTATCAAAATTACTACTGTTTGCAGAATCAGTCAAAGAAGAGTATGGCATTATTGCTCTGTTCTGGAATGTTTAAATTGTTATACCATACATATTTAAAATTCTAGGGTAACATTGTTTTCATTGTATTAATTATTAATTATTTACATCACATTAATATGAGAACAAAATTACTTAAGAAATAATATCACTTTTAGCAAAAATTTGAAAGAAGTAGAACATTACAGTAAATAATGAACAGAGGGAACTTATGAATTCCACATATATGTAATTATTTAAGGAATTCGTAGTCAAGACGATGCTCATGGATAAGCGACTCGTTAATTGATAATTCATGATTTTCATTCACGATTTGTTACCTGTGATCCGCCTACAAACATTTGTTTTATTACTATCTGTTGTTTATTTATCTTTTTGGATTTAAATGATCAGTTTTATACACATATATTTATAATTAAAGGTTTAAATTATTCTACTTATTACACAAATTTCAAATTTATTTAAAAAATTGATTTATGAGTGGTTGTAATAAAAATTCCATTCTTTGATTTTTTTAAATTTAAAAGTTAGAAGAAAGTTTCAATGGCCAGTCTCACGATTATTCTCATCTGTATATTTCTAGTTGTTTTTTTTCTTCAAAATAGATGTATTCAGAAATAACAATTACATCAAAGTAACATTTATTTAAATAAAGCAAAAACTACTCTTACCGTTGAAAACAATAACTTCACCCAAGATACGCAATCGATTAATGTGAATTGCAAGGGGGGTTTATTTGAACAAAACCTAATGTAACTTTTGCCATTACGAAAATCGAATAGTCATTCTACAGAAATACTAATGTTCGGAAAAAAAAAGTTTAACACACAGTTACCTCATAATGTTGTTGTGATGATCGATAATCTCGCCAATATTTCCATCCCCGCCACGAATATTGACGAAGTCGTTTAATTTCAGAAACAAAATTTCAGTTTGCCCGGAAATATGAAATATAACGAAAGCAGCTATGCCGTCAGAAGCTGAAGTCATGGTGTAAGCGAGAAGACCGCAAATGCAGTGTGTAGTGAAAACGATTTCATAATGAGGACTGATTTGTGGATCAAAGAAAACTTCCGATCCAGGAAAAATAAGCGGCCTTACGGTGATATTTTCTGCTTCAAGGAATATTTCTCCTTCACTCAATGGCAAGCCTATGAAATAACTCAACCCAGCGCAATACATGAAAATCGTGGAAAATGAAGCTATTCTGTGCGATATTTTGATATTACTTGTCATGATTTCACGAAACAACGAATTGCCTTCGACGTTTTTCCAGTCATTTTCGATGCACTTGAAGCAACGTTTGATGTCATCTTTGTGAAGTATGATGCATATGTATTTCATGAAAGCTCCGAAGAAAAATCCCAGAGGAGCGCAAACCATTACGGCTGCTTTTGTATCCTTTTCGATGAAAATGATGTGAAACATGGTAGGTAATATCAATAAAAGCGGTAATAAAATCCAGCAAATTACGCGAATAAGTTTGGATAAGAAGAAATCGAGTGATGAATTTTCGTCAGAAACTAGTGTCCAAATCCCAATCGATTTGAAAAGTCGCCTCATAAGTTTAAATGCGAATTTGACATCGTCACTACGCGTCGCATTTTCTAGGGGAGTGTTAGTTGGTTCTCCAGTCATTGTCTTTGTCAGAAGACTCGGAACAGACTATTGGAGTGAAATTTATAGAAAGTTCCTCGAGGTACAATGTTCTCTTGCAATTTGCAGAAGCGCACGCGTGCATTAAAAGGGTAGTCAATTCCACCCTTTCTCTGAAATTTATGAAACTTTTGTTTCATTACATTTTGTTCTTTCTCGAAACTTTTGCAGTCGATTATTGAAAGTTGATTAAAAATTCAAGGAGCTGTTGCTGTGCCGAGAATTTTACGTGCATTGGTTACATGATGTCGTGAAACTTTCTTTTGCAAATATTCAGTGAAAAAGTTTTAATTCGAAACAGAGAAGGGTTGTCGGCATTTTAAAAGTATCTATGTACAATATGCTGTTTGTCCGATTTTGTATTCAGTATTACCTTTCAACAATTCGAAATAAAAACAAATGAATATCAGTAAAATTTGGAATTCCTGAAAAAAAAAATTATAAATTTATTTTGAATATAAAAGCATAAACGTAAAAATTGGTAAGAAACTTTTGGGATTCGTTGTGATTCAAAGTAGTACTTATATCTCAAGTTTCTGTTTCTTTTTTCTATAATTTGGGTATCGTTTTTTATCTCTCTCTGAATTTCAGATGTATAACGCCTGGTGGATTTTATTCTATTACCTACTCCCGAGCTTAATAATGCCGCGGCCCAGATTGCCACTCGAATCACTATTTCTTTACGTTCTTTATAATTTGATGGTAATAAATTTTTGTAGCGTTAATTTATTAAAATAACTTATTAAATAATTATTTTAATTTATTGTTAATTTATTAAAACTAATAAAATTGTCATATGACAAAATAGAGAATATCCTTAGTAAACTACTAAAGCTTTGCGGGATTAAAATAAATTATCTATAGTTTTTGAATATCTAAATTAATTTTTATTTCACAGATAATTTAAGAAAAACACAAAGTACTGTTTTAGGAAGCTTACATTTTTATATACAATATTTCATAGTATTGACAAGACTTGCAAATTTTCCAACGAAAATAATACTTTGCATTAACATTCTTTGTGCATACAAATATCCATTCATGCACTTTGCGTCAACTAGTCGAATTGTCCAGTGGTTTCATTGATAGAAGTAAATTCAAATAAGATAATGAAGCTTTCAGAATCTGTTTACAAAAAAGTTATGTTAAATAAATTAGACAAAGTAATGAATTTCTCTGATATTGAACCCGACATTTAGAGCATATGAAATTCTACAATTTCTCCAATTTTTAACATTGGGCTTCAAGTTACTTTTCGATCTTAATTTCATAGGCACTGAATATGTATCAAGAGCAAAATAGTATACAATTGTTTGCACCAGCTAATTTTTGTCAATCAAGTAATTTATATTTATTAATAATATTAATAAAATTTTTTAATAATATGATAATATACTTACGGATGCAAAAGTAGAAAGTGACATATCTACAATATTCCCAGCTGTTAATTTTGGTATCTTCAGAGACCTTAAAATAATCATTTGCAGTGCTAAAACTTTATTGCTTGGTAACTTATACCAATTTGTATTAAAAGCTGCCGATCCGATTTTGGCACTCTGTTTTAAAGAGGACGAAAAACATCAATTATTTTCCCAATAATTTTTTTTTCTTGTGGAAAAGGGCTTACCTCACTGATCAGTAGTTCTCCAACGTAACACAAAGTAAACATATTAATATCTAGAAATAACAAGACACCGATATATATAATCACACCAAGGGTGTTACGTTTTTCCCATTCCTGAAAAATCAAATGTTTTGGATCTTCATATTATTTACACAACATTACTGAGTAACAATACAAAACTTAAAAACACTTCACCATTATGCAGTAGTATTCCACAAAACATGTGATAAGACTCGAAGCTAAAAATTCAATTAAGCAAATCTCCCGTAATATTCCACCAGAGTGCTTTGCAAACCTAATAAAAATTAATTCAGCTTCAATCACCTACATTTTTCTTTATTCTTACAACAATTCAGCAAACATCAACAAAGATATCTCAATATTTCACGAGGAAATAGTTTTTACATATTTACCTCATAATTTTGACATGATGATCAATAATGTCTGACATCTCTTTCTCCCCACCATAATTGTCAACAAAGTTATTTAGTTTTAAAAACAAAATTTGTGCTTGGCCGGAAACGTGAAATACAAAAAGAGCAGCTGTACTGACAGCAGCCGATGTCATATAAAGAGTCACTACCGCAAAAAAAGTTTGAATAATAAATACGATTTCATAATTGGGACTAATTTGTGAATCAAAGAAGAAATCCGATCCAGGGAGATTGAGCGGCCTTGTACTGATATTTTCTGCTTCAAGAAATATTTTACCTCGGCTTAATGGCAAAATTGTCTGATAAGCCAAGCCAGCGATACACATAAAAATCGTAGAAAAATTCATAATTCTATGCGCTAATTTGATATTACTTATCATGACTTCGCGAAACTGTAAATTATTCTCTATGTCACTCCAATCATTTTTGATGCACTTGAAGCAATGTTTGATATCACGTTTATGCAAGAGCATACATATGTATTTCATGAACGATCCGAAGATGAATCCAAAGGGACCGAATAGCGATACAGCTACAGATTCATCTTCCTCTACAAAAATCACGTGAATCATCAAAGGTAGCAGTAGAAATGGCAAAATGAGAAAACAAATTAGGTAGGACAGTTTTGATAAAGCTAAATCGACTGACGTATTTTCGAAAGACACTAGCGTCCAAATTCCAAGTGGTTTAAAGAGCCGTTTTATTATTTTGAATACGAACTTGATATCTTCATTATACGTTTGCTTTTTTCCAGGAATTTTCATTGATTCTTCAGACATTGTATTCGCCAAAAGGCTTGAAGGAAACTATCGGATTGTACTTTCTCGAAGTAAAATGTTACCTCATGGATTCCAGAAGCGCAAGCGTATGTTCAAATGGTAATTTCCCTCATTCTTCTAACATTCATGAGGTCTTTTATCTGACAGCAGTTTATTATTGCTTTAAGAATTTTGTAAACGATAGTTGAAAAATTATTTGGAGATTAACGAACACGTCATTGATACAAATTAGCTTGGAGTGCGATTTGAACATATTTATTATTTTAGAATAATTGTTCGATCGAAATGCAAAATTCTAAAAAAATGTTTTAATCGCAATAGCAGGAAAATTTTGGTGATCTGAAATATGTTATTCAGAATTTATAAATGTAAAAAAAAACATTTTTATTGTTATAATGCAATTGTTCAAGAAGATTACTTACTTCTCCAGGTGGATTTCGCAACAAGATAAGGTATCAATGCTTTGGGAATTTGAAATAAGTTATGTACAAGGTGTGTACATAGGTGTCAAACTAAACTTCTGCCTAAAAAAAACCCAAAATCCCGTTTTATTTTTAAAAGAATACAATTTTATATACACTATCGCACTATTTTTCGTTACACTTCACTCGAGATTTATGTACTTTGTTCTTATTTCATCAATATCCATTTCCAGATATATTTCGTACGTATAAACTGCTCGAGTTGTTAAGAGGTTACTGTTCGAAGTAAATTCAAGTACGTTAATGAAGCTTTCAGTATCTGTTTGCAAACAAGAATTGAATTTATATATTAAAAATGAAAGGAAAAAAATTTCATCTCAGCTTACATCTGAGATTGAGGGGACGTGAAATTTTATTGCTTTTCCACTCTTGTATTTTCGAATCTATAGAAATTGAAAGCTCTGTAATAGAATGTTAGATTTCAAAAAATGTTTGCTATGATTATGGGAAATCACCAACTTTAAAGATTCGAAATTCCAGCATTGGTTTTCGAGTTTTTTTTTTAACTTAGCTTAATTCTTATAATTTAATAAAAACGATGAAAGCGCTGAAACAAATTTTTTGCAATAAACTCGATATATTTATACTTACGGAAGCAAATGTAGCGATAGAAAGATCTGCAATATTTCCGGCAGTTAATTTTGGTAATTTCAATGACCTTAACATAATCATTTGCAATTCTAGAACTTTGTTACTTGGTAAATTATACCAGTTCGTATTAAAAACTTCCAAACCAATTTTGAAACTCTGTTGTGAAAAGGAGTAATTGAGTAGGATACGCGATTTACCAGTAAAACGATAAAATTTCATTTTTTTTACTCCAAAGAGAGACTGTTTCTCTTACCTGAACAATCAGAAGCTCTCCAACGTAACACAAAATAAACAAATTCACACATATAAATATGCAAACACCAATATATAAAATAATTCCAATGACATTGCCGCTTTCCCATTCCTGAAAAGTATTGTATAGATCGTACTTGTTCTTGTTATCTAAGTAGCGTTATTGAACAATAATTATTATTAAAATGTCAAGTACACTTTACCAATATGAAGCAGTACTCCGCTAAACATGCGACGAGAGTCGAAAATAAAAATTCAATTAAACAAATCTCCCGTAATATTCGTCCAGAATTCTTTGCAAATCTAATGAAAATAAAAATTGCTCAAACCACATTTAAATATTGAATACATTCGTTTTATTCGATCGAGTGTCTAACGAACCTCTTGAATTTATTAAAAAAATTAATATTGAAATTTCTGTAAAATTTCGGCAATTCTTTGTAATTCCAACTGTCTTTGATGCCATAAGAAAATGTGTATCTGTTAAAACTGAAAAGTTACTCACTGCTACTTTTTTAGTTATGAAAGTCGATTAAAATTATTAAAATTTTTCGCACCTTTTGAAAATTGTAATGCCAAAACAGATGTTTTTCCGAGCCGACTTCGAGATTACAAAAATCAAATAAACATTTTGTGATTTATTTTTATAATAACGATCAATATTTTTCATAAAAATAAACATTGTAGAAAGAAATCCTAAGTTTTTACAAGAAAATGGTTCTCATACATTTACCTCATAATTTTAACATGATGATCGATAATGTCAGAAATATTTTTCTTCCCACCATGAATATTAACAAAGTCACTTAGTTTCATTATCAAAATTTGAGTTTGGCCGGAAATGTAGAATACAAAAAGAGCAGCGGTACCGACAGCTGATGATGTCATAAAGAGAGACGTTAAACTATAGAAGCACTGAGTAATGAAAACAATTTCATAATTAGGACTCTTCTGCGGATCGCAGAAAAATTCCCATCCAGGAAAAACAAGCGCTCTTACAGTGACGTTTTGCGTTTGAGAACTCATTTTACTCCTATTTAATGGCAAAATTGCTTGATAACTCAATCCAGCGAAGCACATGAAAATCACAGCAGAAGTCGTAATTTTATGTGCTACTTTCACATTATTTATCATGATTTTACGAAACGGTGAATTACTTTCGACTTGTTTCCAATCGTTCTCGATACATTTCAGGCAATGTTTAATATTCCCTTTATGAAAAAGGATGCATATGTATTTGAGGAGAGCTCCGTACACAAATGTTAAGGGACCGAACAACATTAGAGCTGCTCTTACATCGTTTTCTACAAGGATTACGTAAAACGTTGCAGGTAGCAATAAAAGCGGTAACATCAAAAAACAGAGTAAGTAGGACAATTTCGATAACATCAAATCGAGTGACGTATTTTCGAAAGACACCAGCGTCCAAATTCCGAGTGGTTGAAAAAGCCGTTTTATTATTTTGAATGTGAACTTGATATCCTCGTCATATACCTGATTTTTTATGGGAACCTTCTTTTGGTTTTCAAACATTGTCTTTGTCAGAAAGCTTGCAAGAGACTGTTGGACTGCAATTTCTCTCAAGTTTCTCGCACCGCAATGTTACCTTAGAGATGCAATAGCGCTTGCGTGCGTTCAAATGGTCGTATCAATTCCTCCCTTTTTGATAAATTTATGAGACTTTTGTTTAATCGCAGTTTCTCTTTCCTCCAGGAACTTTGGAATCGATAGTTGAAAGCTAATCTAAAACTCTTTTTATTGCGAAATGACAAAATTTATTGTACTTTCATAATAACATGGTTCTATATTTTACGTTTGTTACTGTTCCGTTGAAAAACAACTTGTCGAATTAAAAGATCAAATTGCTTCTATAGTTTATAATGCACAGGGGGAATGGGAAAAATCAATCTTATCGTAACGTAACATATAAACATTGATATTGCAAAAGAATAAAGGTAATTGAAATGAGAATTTACCAAACGTGTTGATATGGAAAAATTTTAAATCCTACTTCTCCAGGTAGATTTTGCAACAAAATAAGGTATCAATGCTTTGGGAATGTGAAATAAGTTTTGCACAACCTATAGAATTATCAAATTAAAATTTTATTGCAGAAACAGTTTAACAATCTCATAAGTAACACTCTTCTTTGGATCGATTAAATTTTTACATAAAATACATTAGAAAACCACACACTATATTTTATATTGCCCTCCTTATTTGGGTAATTTTGTGCCGATATCCATTTACGAATTTCGTACCAATTGTTGGAATCGTTAAGCGGTCACTGATCGAAGTAAATTGAAATATGTTAACGAAGTCCTCAATATCTGTTTATGAAAAATAATTCATTATTTATATTTATAATAATAGGAGATAGAAGGGGTCAAATTTAACTAAATTTGTTTTTATGAGAAATTCACGCCTGCATCGTTCAAAATTTAAGCTCCAAATTGGAATCTGAAATTCGTAAAATTTTGTGTACACAAAAAAATTCTAATTTCAAGCTCCGGTTTTCTAATAAGTTAAATAAATTATAATTATGGTTATGGGTAGAAGAATATAATTGAGAGTTTTAAAAAAAATTCAATTTCTTATACAAAAAATATGAATATCCACACTTTTTAAAATAGTTTTACATCTTTATAGGCACTAAGGACACATGACAGGCGTCAATGAGTGTAAAAATTTTTAATTTTTGTAATGAGCTACCCCAATGAACTACCCGAAGGCAGGAGCTACCCTCTTTTCTCATAATGGATGGCAGAGATTAGGTGTGAAATGACAAAATACTTACGGAAGCGAAAGTAGAGATTGAAAGCTCTGCAATAAACCCAGCAGTTAATTTTGGTAATTTCAGAGATCTCATAATAATCAGTTTTAGTTCTTGAACATTTTTACTTGGTAATTTGTACCAATTCGTTTGAAAAGCCACTCTTCCAATTTTGGCACTCTGTTGCAAAGAGAAAGGCCCACATAAAAGTTTCTTGCATCTAGTGTGCGTCACAGAAGTAAATTCTACGGATCTTGTCAATCAAATATACAAAGTCGATACTTTTCCTATGGAAAAGAGTTCCTTCTTTTACCTCACTAATCAGCAATTCGCCAACGTAACAGAAAATAAATATATTCACGTTCAGAAATATCAAGATGCAAATATATACAATGATTCCAACGGTATTACTGTTTTCCCATTCCTAAAAAAATGCAATGTTTTTAAAATAACACTCTCATCAACAGAATTTTCGTATTATTTGAATAATATTAATTTACAGGAATTAATTATTAAAACTCTAATATATACTTTACCGTGATGCAACAGTATTCCACTAAACATATGATAAGAGTCGCGGCTAAAAATTCGATAAAACATATTTCCCGCAATATCCGACTGCAGTTCTTTGCATATCTGGTAAAAATAAAAAACCATTATATCGCCTTCATTTATATTTTTATTCCTTTTTTCAATTTTGGAGACTGTCCGTAATGATTTTAAAGCATGATTAATATTAATTTTAAAATTAATAAATAAATTTTATTTTCGTTTTGTATCACAAATTCAACAAAATATGAATTCCGAAATTTTCACTTGTTCAATGGTCCTTAAAATGGATCTTATCTTTTTTTGCAACTACAAAAATCGGGTAAAAATATAGAATAAATACTAAAATTCAGCAAAAAAAAAAAGGGTGTTCCTATAATTACCTCATAATTTGAACATGGTGGTCAACAATGTCACAAATATTCTTACTGCCACCATGAATCTCTACAAAGTCGTTTAATTTCAGACACAAAATCTGAGTTTGGGCGGAAATATGAAATACAATAAAAGCAGCTAGACCGAAACCGGCTGAGGTCATATTATAAGCAATTAAGGCACAAACGCAATGTGTAATAAAGACAATTTCATAATTAGGACTGATTTGTGGATCAAGAAAAAGTTCTGCTCCAGGATAGATGAGTGGTCTTATGGTGATATTTTCTGCTTCAAGAAATATTTTGCCCCGACTTAATGGCAAAATTGTACGATAACCTAATCCAGCAAAACACATGAAAATCGCAGAAAAGCTCGTAATTCTATGCGCTACTTTTGCGTTGGTTATCATGATTTCGCGAAACAATGGATTACTCTTAATGTTTCTCCAATCATTTTCAATGCACTTAAAGCAATATTTAATATTATGTTTATGAAAAATTATACATATGTATTTCAGGATAGATCCGAAAACAAATCCTGAGGGACCGAGTAACTTTATAGCTTCTTTGACATCTTTCTCTACGAAAATGATATGAATCATTGCGGGAATTACTACAACTGGTAACATGAAAAAACAAATTAAATAAGATATGTGTGATAACACTATGTCGAGTGGCGTATTTTCGAAGGACACCAGTGTCCAAATTCCAGTTGGTTTGAAAAGCCACTTTATTAATTTGAACGCAAACTCAATATCTTCATTATACGTCGGATTTTTTGTAGGAGCCATTTTTATCTTTTTTACGACAATCATTGTTACAAGGCTTGGAGCAGACTATTGGAGGGTAATTATTACTAACTTCGCCGAGCTGCAATGCTGCCTGTTATATTGCAAAAGCGCAAGCGTACGTTCAAATGGTAAATATAATTTTTGAAAAATTCATGAGACTTCTGTTTCATCGCAGTGTCTCCCGACTCTAGAAACTTTCGAATCGATTGTTGCACTTTTTTTTCCCGGAGAACAAAGCGCTATCGTACTTTTATAATTATATGATTTTAGAAAAGTTTTCCTACGTTTATGTTCTGTTGAAAATAAAACATTTATTCTGAACGAAGAAGGATTCCACAACTTCTGATATTTTTATTGCCTAACATTTACGTTGAAAATAATACTTCATTCGCTTTTCATTTTCATTGGAGATTTTTCAAGGATATATTGAATTTATTTTATGAAACTTGAGTAATAAACAAAGTAGCACCTTTGTATTTTTCTTTTTAATTATATGCAAAAAATGTGAAGTAATGGTATATATTTTTGAAAGTCATTGCAAGTTGATGCAATTTTTAAAAATCCATCTACTAATTGCTGCATACTTTTAATATTTCTACCCTATTGTTTCATAGAAAAATCGAGTAGAATAACAATTACTAACATAAATTTTTTTATATATATTATGTTTAAAGAGCTTGAGACATTACATAAATGCAGAACATTTAATGAATTTCACCCAACATGTCCCATCAACTTTTCTCTGCTTGGGTACAGGACGATTTTAAATAAAAACAATTTAATATACATCTTCTTAAAAAATGTAATTTAATTTCTGATACTGCAAAAGAATAAACGTAATTGAAATGAGAATCTACTAAACGTGTTGATATGGACAGATTTTAAATCCTACTTCTCCAAGTAGATTTTGCGACAAGGTAAGGTATCAAAGCATTGGGAATTTGAAATAAGTTCTGTACAACCTATAGAATTATCAAATGAAAATTTTATTGCAGAAACAGTTTAACAATTTCATAAATAACACTCTCTTTTGGATCAGTTACATTTTTATATAGAATACATTGGAAAACCACACGCTATATTTTATATTCCCCTGCTTATTTCTGTACTTTGTGCCGATATCCACTTACGAATTTTGTACCAATTATTGGAATCGCTAAGCGGTCACTGATCGAAGTAAATTGAAATATGTTAACGAAGTTCTCAATATCTGTTTATAAAAAATAATTCATTATTTACATTTATAATAATAGGAGATAGAAGGGGTCAAATTTAACTAAATTTATTTTTATGAGAAATTCACGCCTGCATCGTTCAAAATTTAAGCTCCAAATTAGAATCTGAAATTCGTAAAATTTTGTGTACACAAAAAATTCTAATTTCAAGCTCCGGTTTTCTAATAAGTTAAACAAATTATAAATATGGTTACGGGTAGAAGAATATAATTGAGAGTTTTAAAAAATGTCAATTTCTTATAAAAAAGATATTAATTTCCACAGTTTTTAAAATAGTTTTACATCTTTATAGGTGCTATGGACATGACAGACGTCAATATGCAATGAACTACCCTAATGAACTACCCAAAAGCAGGAGCTACCCTCTTTTCTCATAATGGATGGTAGAGATTAGGTATGAAATTCTGAATTTTCTTTCAAGAATTTTTCATTTTCTTTTCTATTAATTGAAGAACAGAAATGGTAAATAAATAATTTGATTTTCTGAATTTTTTTTAACGATTCAATTTTTCATACATATTATGAAAACATACTTACGGAAGCAAAAGTAGTGATAGAAAGATCTGCAATATTCCCAGCAGTTAATTTTGGTAATTTCATAGATCTCATAATAATCAGCTTTAGTTCTTGCACATTTTTACTTGGTAATTTGTACCAATTCGTTTGAAAAGCCACTTTTCCAATTTTGGCACTCTGTTGCAAAGAGAAAGGCCCACATAAAAGTTTCTTGCATATATTGTGCGTCACAGAAGTAAATTCTACGGATCTTGTCAATCAAATATACAAAGTTGATACTTTTCCTATGGAAAGGAGTTCCTTCTTTTACCTCACTAATCAGCAATTCGCCGACGTAACAGAAAATAAATATATTTACATTCAGAAATATCAAGATGCAAATATATACAATGATTCCAACGGTATTACTGTTTTCCCATTCCTAAAAAAGGCAATGTTTTTAAAATAACACTTTCATCAATAAAATTTTCGTATTATTTGAATAATATCAATTGACAGGAATTAATTATTAAAACTCTAATATATATTTTACCGTGATACAATAGTATTCCACTAAACATATGATGAGAGTCGCGGCAAAAAATTCGATAAAACATATTTCCCGCAATATCCGACTGCAGCTCTTTGCATATCTAGTAGCAATAAAAAATTATTATATCGCCTTCATTTATATTTATATTTTTTTATTTTTCGAAAACGAATGTTTACATAAAAAAAGGTTTTTGTATAAAAATCTTGTTTACTTCAACACTATATACATTTTACAACTATTACAAATTAATTCGGAAACTGTCCGTAATGATTTTGAAAACATGATTAATATTGATTTAAAAATTAAAAATAAATGATTTTTGAAACCCTGTTTTACTTTCGTTATATTTTTCAAATTCAAGAAAATGCGAATTTCGAAATTTTCAATTTTTCAATGATCCTTAAAATGGATCTTATTTTTTTTGCAACTACAAAAATCAGGTAAAAATATAGAATAAATACTAAAATCCAGCAAAAAAGGGTGTTCCTATAATTACCTCATAATTTTAACATGATGGTCAACAATATCACAAATATTCTTACTGCCACCATGAATCTCGACAAAGTCGTTTAATTTCAGACACAAAATCTGAGTTTGGGCGGAAATATGTAATACAACAAAAGCAGCTATACCGAAACCGGCTGAAGTCATATTATAAGCAATTAAGGCACAAATGCAATGTGTAATAAAGACAATTTCATAATTAGGACTTATTTGTGGATCAAAAAAAAGTTCTGCTCCAGGA
This sequence comes from Gasteruption jaculator, assembly GCA_949825005.1. Lineage (NCBI taxonomy): Eukaryota > Metazoa > Arthropoda > Insecta > Hymenoptera > Gasteruptiidae > Gasteruption > Gasteruption jaculator. Next base: position 3,690,245 of record OX463768.1, read on the forward strand.
TAGACGAGTGGTCTTATGGTGATATTTTCTGCTTCAAGAAATATTTTGCCCTGACTTAATGGCAAAATTGTATGGTAACTTAATCCAGCAAAACACATGAAAATCGCAGAAAAACCCGTAATTCTATGCGCTACTTTTGCGTTGGTTATCATGATTTCGCGAAACAATGGATTACTCTTAATGTTTCTCCAATCATTTTCAATGCACTTAAAGCAATATTTAATATTATGTTTATGAAAAATTATACATATATATTTCAGGATAGATCCGAAAATAAATCCTAAGGGACCGAATAACATTACAGCTACTTTGACGTCTGTCTCTACGAAAATGATATGGATCATTGCGGGAATCAACAAAACTGGTAATATGAAAAAACAAATTAAATAGGATATGTGGGATAACACTATGTCGAGTGGCGTATTTTCGAAGGACACCAGTGTCCAAATTCCAATTGGTTTGAAAAGCCACTTTATTAATTTGAACGCAAACTCGATATCTTCATTATACGTCGGATTTTTTGTAGGAGCCTTTTTTATCATTTTTACCACGGTCATTGTTACAAGGCTTGGAGCGGACTATTGGAGGGTAATTTTTACTAAATTCGCCGAGCTACAATGCTGCCTGTTATATTACAAAAGCGCAAGCGTACGTTCAAATGGTAAATATAATTTCCCCCTTTTTGAGAAATTCATGAGACTTCTGTTTTATCCCAGTCTCTCCGGACTCTGGAAACTTTCGAATCGATTGTTGAAAACTCTTTTTTTCCCCGGGAACAAAGCGCTTATCGTACTTTTATAATTATATGATTTTAGAAAAGTTTTCCTACGTTAATGTTCCTTTGAAAAAAAAAAACATTTATTCTGAACGAAGAAGGGTTCCACAACTTCTGATATTTTTGTTGCCTAACATTTACGTTGAAAATAATACTTTATTCCCTTTTCTTTTTCATTGGAGATTTTTAAAGGATATATTGAATTTATTTTATGAAGCTTGAGTAATCAACAAAGTAGCACCTTTGTATTTTTCTTTTCAATTATATGCAAAAAATGTGAAGTAATGGTATATATTTTTGAAAGTCATTGCAAGTTGATGCAATTTTTTAAAATCCATCTACTAATTGCTGAATAATTTTAATATTTCTACCTTATTGTTTCATAGAAAAATCGAGTAGAATAACAACTACTATATTTCTAACTTACAATATTTCCAGAAAGTGACGTAAAAAGACTATCGGTAATAAGTACTTGAAGAAGCAATTTTTTATTTAATAGTTCTGCATCTAATTTATGTTTTCTTCTGAACAGTGTGCGAAGGAAATTCAAGTAAGCTCCTAATATTTTTATTACTCTTATTTATTTCTTCAAAGAAGGTTTTATATTTTTCACGAGTATATTGATTTTACTATAAAAAATAAGGGTATACATTTTGGAAATTAGTCGCGCAAATAATTAATTGCAGTACCAGTTAGCAGGAAGTATTGTCAAAAATTTCGTGCAAATTAATAAAATTATTAATAATCGTATAAAAAATTACATGAATCGGTATAATATAAGCACATAAATATATAGTATAAGTACATAAATTTTTCTATATATATATATTGTAGATAAATGCAGAACATTTAATGAATTTCAACAACATCTTGTACATTGGAATACTTTTTAAAGCTGCTCGAACGTCCCAAAAAGTTCAATTTCTTCGAACTGATTCAAATGTCGTTGACTATAGCTACTGCATTATTTTCTCACAAAACCGAGAAACAAGTAATTTATTAGCATCAAGCTCAAACCAGTTAGCAGTTGATGCAGAATCAGTAATCAACAGTAATCACCAGAAACACTCAACTGTGGAATGAAATTAGTTTTTTTTTAAAGAATATTCGAGTGCAAAGATGAAATTAGCTAAAGTTCCAAATCTCATAAGAACTTTTGGATTAATGTACAACAGTCGAGCAAGTGATTTATGGTAAGATTAATTAGCCTTCTATTAGTATTGTCCAATCAATCTTTCTGTGCTTGGGTACAGGACGATTTTAAATTAAAACAATTTAATATACATCCTCTTAAAAAAATGTAATTTAATTTTACAACAGGTTATTCGTCGCTCTTCCAATTCTTCCAAAATTGTACAATTAAATCTTGTAGGTATATTTCTAAATATCAAAATACGCCTTTCTTGCAATATCAGTCAGCAGAGAGTGTACATCAACAGCTTGTTCTGGAGTGTTTGAACTTATACACAATAGATATTTGAAAATACCAATAATACAATATTGTTCTTCAATATCTGTGTCATTGTCCTTAAAAAAGTCGCGTTGTTAGTCGGTGTCGGTAGTCACTGAACGAAGTAAATTCAAATACGCCACCGAGGTTTTCAGTACCTGCGTCATTTTGAGAAAAAAAAACTTGAGAAAATTTCGAAATTATTAATGAAATTGTTACGTCATACTTACAGAAGCAAAGGTAGAAATGGAAAGGTTCGCAATATTTCCTGCAGTTAGTGTTGGTATTTTCATGGATCTTAAAATGACCATTTTCAATTCCAAAACTTTATTACTCGGTAATTTGTACCAGTTCGTATCAAAAGCTACCGCTCCAATACTTGCGGTCTGTTATAGAAAGAAGAGCTCATCACATAAAAGGCGTTACCAGATGAAAATATATTTTTTTTCTCAAGAAAATTCGTACGAGAATTAGAAATAAAATTAAGGGATTGTATTTTTCTTCGTTAAAATAAAAGTATTGCTTTTACCTCGTTGATTAGCAACTCTCCAATGTAACAAAACATAAAAATGTTAACATTTATAAATATGAAGATACAAATGTACACAGCTATTCCTACTTTGTTACTGTTTTCCCATTCCTGAAACAATATTTTTTAAATATCAATAATCAATAAGCAGCAATTGTGAAAATGTTTCGAAAACTTTACCGTTATACAATAGTATTCTGCCAAGCACGTCATGCAAACGGAAGAGAAGAGTTCAATGAAACAAATTTCTGTTAGTACTTGACGTCCATATTTTGCCAGCCTAAAAAAGTAAATATTAAATGCATAATTTCGATTTTCATATTTTTTAAAAATCGTTTCTAAAGTAATATCAGAAATATATATTTTTTAATCTTTTTTTCAATTCTTTCACGAATAATTTGGTATTCAATGAAATTCATAATTGAAAGAAACGTGCTTTTTGTTATTTGCAACAGTATTAAACCATAGAACAAAATATATTTATCCGTCCCTGAATATTCCTCTACTAATTTTTTTTAGCTTTATTTTATTATCAATACATTTCATCTCTCATAGAAATTTTAAAAAATTAAATCTATCATTTGTCTTCAAATGAGTTTTCAGACACATTCGAACGATTTAAATGTACCTACTATATTTTATTAATATTATAACTTTTGATAATAACTAAAGGCTCACCTTTCGAACGCAATTAGTAGAAAGTTTTGTATAAATCGACTTCCAAATATTATGAATTAACGATATAACAAAATTATAATATTGGATAAAAAAAAAGGGCTGTCAAATAATTACCTCAAGGTTTTAACATGTTGCTCAATAATGTCAGAAATATTTTCATTTTTACCCCCGACATCGGCAAAGGCATTCAATTTCAAAAACAAAATTTGAGCCTGGCCAGAAATGTGTAATACAACGCAGGCAGCTATTCCACAGGCGGCTGATGTCATGTTATAAGCAAGAGCAGCGCAAATGCAGTGTGTCACGAAAATGATTTCATGAGTGGGACTGATTTGTGAATCAAAGAAAAACTCTGATCCAGGATACACCAGCGGTCTAATAGTGATATTTTCTGCTTCAAGAAACACTTCCCCTTGACTCAAAGGCAAAACTATATGATAAGTCAGTCCAGCGAAGTACATGAAAATCGTGGAATACCCAGTAATTTTATGCGCTACTTTTACATTGTTTATCATAATTTCGCGAAAAAGTGAATTACTCTCGATATTTTTCCAATCATTTTCCATGCACTTAAAGCAACGGTTGATATTATCCTTATGACAAATAATGCATATGTATTTTAGAAAGGATCCTGATACGAAACCTAAAGGACCACATACCACTATAGCCACTTTTGTATCTTTTTCTATAAATGCGATGTGAAATATTGTGGGTATCAACACAAATGGTAGGACAATGTAACAAAATAACCGGGTAAGTGTTGATAACAACAAATCGAATGATGAATTTTCGACAGATATTAGCGTCCAAATTCCAATTGGTTTGAAAAGCCACTTTATCAACTTGAACGCAAACTGGACATCTTCGTTGTAGGTCTGATTCTTTATAGGAATCGCCCCCCTAGGTTCAAACATTGTTTTTACCAAATGGTTCGGAAGAGACTATCCGAATGTTGTTTTTACGAAGTTTCTCGAGCCACGATGTTACTTCACGGAGTGAAAAAGCGCACGCGTGCATCCGAATGGAAGTAAATTCCACCCTTTTTTAGAAATTTATGAAACTTTTGCTCCATCACAGTTTGCTCTTTCTCGGAACTTTCCGATCGATCATTCAAAGCTGAATAAAACAGCATAATAATTACCTCTGTTCGCAGAATACAATAATTACATTTTGTACTTTCACAAACACGTAGTATTAAAAAACTGCCCTTTTTGCTGAATTTAGTTGCAGAGTGATAGTTGTTCGGAACAAAGAAGAGTTGTAGTCATTTTTAAAGAAGTTATTACGTGCTTTTAAAAAGAGTACGTTTTTCCCTCGTGTTTGGTTATAAAAAAAATTAATTCGTCTCTATAATTTTTTTTACAACAAATCCATGTTAAGAAAATTAAAACATTGGAACTGTTGATTTTCTCGCAACAGGTAATACTGTCGAAAATGAATCGCTGTGAAATTTTGTAAACAATAGTTGTCGTTCATTTTTCATTTCTTTTTCAATTTTTTGGTAAATAATACATTTACTCGATACGAGCCAATAAATTTTACTGCAATGAGATTCGAAAACGATTAAAATAGGGCTTATCTGGTTTTCGTAATGAGGTAACAGAAAAAATTACTGGCATGTAAATGTTGTTTATAACTTACAATTTTTCGATTTTAAAAAGTTTCAAATTTTTATTTATGGGAAAAAATTTAAGTTCTATAGTCCTGTTAAAATTTCACATACTTAATAAAAAGAATATTTTGTAAAGTTTGAAAACTGGGTTTTTCATAACGCGGTACGAATAATTAACCGCGTTACAAGGGGGTTGACGGTATCGTAAGAGAAAAATAAAGAATATCTGATTTAATTTTTCACTTCTTTTATCTAAGCACGTTTTTTTCTGGTAAATTGATTGTATTAAACTTACGGCAGCAAAGTAGAAATAGAAAGATCTGCGATAATCCCAGCAGTTACCGTAGGTAATTTCATGGACCTTAAAATAACTATTTATAGTTCTAAAATTGTATTACACGGTAACTTGTCCCAATTTGTGTCATATGCTCCCGTTCCAATACATGCAATCTAGTATAAAGAGAAAAATCCAGATGAAAGTTTTCACCTGTTTCTTTCACACAAATTATTAAAATACGTGAAGTCATTATCAGTAAAGGTATCGAATTTGATTTCTTTCTGTAGAAAAACGGGCGTTTCTTTTACCTCAGTAATTACTAACTCCCCAACGTAACAAAAAATAAAAATGTTGACGTTTAGGAATATAACGATACAGATATACACGAATGTTCCAATTACATCGCTTCTTTCCCATTCCTAAAAAATAGGATGGCTTTATTTCTGGTAAATAAATAAGTATACAACCTCTAGATAGATAACGATAATTCATGACGAATAATGGTGAAAATTGAAAGTATACTTTACAATTATACAACAATATTCTACCCTTTTCTAGAAATTCATGAAACTTTTGTTCAATCGCAGTTTGCTCGCTCAGAAGTTTTGAAACGATTATGGAAAACTGAATAAAAAACTAAGATAATTGTAGCCGTTCTGCGAATAATTCGTACTTTTACGGTTGTATGATTTTACAAAAGTTTCTCTTTGCTCATGTTATTCTGTTGAAAAATACTATTTATTCCAAAAGAAGAAGGGTTGCTGATATATACGAGAAAAATTGAAAAAGGGAGGATATGTTTTTTCATATTTGATACTTTAGCGGGATTAGCAAGGAATAGAGATAATTAAGTTTAACATATATTAATATTTAATATTTATGTATATTGTACCTTTTTATTACAAAATAACCCATCGTAACAAGAACAAATCGTCATGTCTTAAAATTGAATACAACAAATGACATATAATCAAGGAAAAGTTATTTTTAAAATTGAATAATTTTACACAGGAAAATAAATTTTATAACATTCTCTCGTGAAAAGTAATTTTCCATTTTGAACCCTAAATTTTGCCATGGAAAAACATTTTAATGTATCAAAAAAAGGTCAAGTCAAAGAATTAAAAAGTAATAATATCAAGGGTGGATGAAGTAAGTTAATAAAATAACAAAACGATAATAATCTAAAAGTGTAAAGACATTGCTTATCTTTTATATTACATAGTATAAAAGTGTATAGTAACGATAATGAAATATGGAATATTTAATTAGTTTCAGTATCGCAAAATCAACAATTCGAGATTAACATGTGGGTTAACTGTCGATAAACGAGTGGATCCTCATTATTCATATTAATTATGATATAAACATGATATACTTTAATAAAAAGATTGCTCGTCTTAACCGCAGAATGACTTCATGTCTCCGCATTTTCTCCCACGTTGTAGGCAAATGGGCTGTGAAAATTTTGGTCATTTGCAACAGCTCCTCAGCAGATTCGCAGACACCAAATTTAAAATTGATGCAGCAATAATTCATGAAGATACGGCACAACTCTGTTCTGGAATAATTAAATTTCTATATAGTTTGTTCCGGAATAATTAAATTTTTGTATAGTTTTCCCATTGTCATAGTTGCCTTTCACTCACCTTAAATTCTAATTGTTAAGCGGTCACCGATCGAAGTAAATTCAGATAAGCCACTGAAGTTTTTAGTACCTGAAACGATTTTTTAAAAATAAGGACAAAAATGAGATTCAATTGCAAAAGACGGAAATATTATAACATTAATGTTAAAGAAAACTAACAAGCTGCAAATAAAAAAACATGAGTATATTCTGGACGCGTTGATTATTTTGGAAAGGCGAGTGAAAAATGTGGACTATATTGCAAAGTCTCGCGTAAGTAAAAAATAATGACTTCCAAAAGTAATAATTAATTTAAGTAATTTCAGTTCAGTAATACATTGCAGAAACAAAATTTCTATGTTCGTTCTAATTAATTCTTCAAATCAGTTTGTAATAATTTAATAATGTACAGTGCGAAGAAAATGTTTAAAGCTGATTGCATTTTTGTTCATGCTTAACTATTAATTTGCTTTGACTGCATCGATAAGTTTATACTTACGGAAGCAAACGTAGAAAGAGAAAGATCAACGATATCCCCAGCAGTCAATTTCGGCGGTCTCGAAGATCTTAAAATAATCAATCTCAGTTCCAAAATGTTATTATATGGTAACTTGTACCAATTCGTATTAAATGCTGCCGTACCAATTTTTGCACTCTGTGAAAAACACAAAAATTCATGTAAGAGTCCTTTACAAAATATATTTATTTGATGGAAGCAAAATTTACTACTAAAATAAGCAAAATATACGGAAAAAGCTTTAAATGAGGTAAAATCTTTCATACATAAAAAAATCACAAATTTCATATTTTAATATTGTTTTTTTTTTTACCTCACTAATCAACAATTCTCCAATGTAACAAAAGATGAAAATATTGACATTCAGGAATATGAAGATACAAACATATACAACAATTCCAACAGTATTACTGTTTTCCCATTCCTGAAAAAAAGAGATTTTTCCGTTTCTATGATTGTTAATAAAACAATTAAAGTACTTGGAAAAAGAATTGTGGGTCCACCTTACCGTTATACAATAGTATTCTACTAAACATGTGATGAAAGTAGATGCCAAAAATTCGATTAAACAAATCTCCCGTAATATTCGTCGACTGTAATGCGCCAGTCTAGAAAGAGAAAAAATTTATCAAATAGCGTGTACTTACAATTACACTTTTATCAACAATTGTCAATATACAAGAAGGATGACTGTGCAAATATCTCACTTCTTCAAATATTACATCAAACTTTACTAATAAAATATTTTTATAGCCATAAAACCTGAACTTTGAAACTTTTGTCTATCAAAATTTCAATATTTTCTTTAAAATTCTTCTTCTTAATTATTTATCTTAACGCAAGGATGGCATGTGTGAAATGCAAATTAGTAACCAAAGTTATGAAATGTCTTACTGTGATTATCCCAATCGTTTATTTTCCATATTTTTTCTTACGAATGATAACAAATTAAAAATAACAAATTTATTACGAATAAAAGTTTCACCATTCAGTTTTATACATATCTGCTTACGTCCCCATTTCTTCATTTGAACTCCAAAATGAATCGTTTCAGAAAAAAATTAATCTCCTCTTGTTATTTTCCAAAAAATATGATCTAGAAATTTAAATTGCAAAAAAATATCTGCCGACTTGAAAATACTGCTTATCTTTGAAAATTTGTATTTGATCGACTCGAATTAGAAAATATTAATACCTTATCAAAGTCTAATCGAACACACGTGTAAAGTTTAAAAACACAATCCGAACGTTTCACACAGGAAAGATTTTAATGCAATTACCTCATTACTTCAACATGATGATGAACTATATCACAAATGCTTTTTTCCCCACGATGGATATCAACGAAATCATTCAATTTCAAAAACACGATTTGTGCTTGACCGGTAATGTGTAATACAAAAAGCGCAGCCGTTCCGGCGGCGGCCGAAGTCATAAAATAAGTGGTAAGAGCGCAAAAGCAATGTGTGAAAAAAACGATTTCGTAATTAGGGCTAATTTGAGGATCGAAATAAAAGTCTGCTCCGGGATAAACAAGCGGCCTTAAAGTTATGTTTTCCGATTCGATAACTATTTTACCCGTACCCCATGGTAAAACTGTATGGTAACTTAATCCAGCGAAGCACATGAAACTCATGGAGTAACTGGTAATTTTGTGGGCCTTTTTTACGTTACTTAACATGACGTCACGAAACGACGAATGGCTCTCGATATTTTTCCAATCGTTTTCGATGTACTTGAAGCATTGTCTGATATTATCCTTATGAAACATGATGCAAATGTATTTCATGAAAGCTCCCAAGGAAAATCCCAGGGGACCGAATAACAACAAAGCGGCTTTCGCGTCTTCTTCTATATAAATGATGTGAAGCATGGCAGGTATCAATAAACACGGAAATACCATGAAACAAGCTAGATAGGAAATTACGGAGAGCAACAAATCGAATAACGAGTTTTCGACGGACACCAGTGTCCAAATTCCAATCGGTTTGAAGATAAACTTTATCAACTTGAACGTGAACTCGATATCCTCATTATACGTTCGATTTTTTATAGGAAAAATCTTTTTCTTTTTTTCAACCATTGTCTTCATTAGGAAGCGCAACACAGACTACAACCGAGAAGTTTTTCACGAGTTTGATAAGCTGCCTCGTTACCTCGTCTATAACAAAAGCGCAAGCGTGGCTTCAAGTGGTAGTTAATTCCTCTCGTTTTTTTTTTAATTCATAAAACTTTTGTTCCAACTGAGTTCTAATTTTTCTGCGGAGTTTCCCATCAATTATACAAGGCTGAATGAAAAATTAAGACAACTCTTACCGTACCGAGAAGATAATAATAATTTAACATGCTTCCATATTCACATCACTTTATCCTACAGTCTTGTTTCTGTGACAGTTCTGTCACATGACGTTTAGTTGAGAATTGATAATTGTTTCAAATGATACGATGTTCTAGGCGTATCAAAAATATCTATTGCAATCTTGTATCGTGAAGGCAAAAGTTCTCTCATATTTGCTAGCTTCAGAGTGTTCACATTGTATCCCTACAAGCTCGACCGGATATGACATTTACAAAATTCTTGTGACACCATATTTTTTAGAATGAACCAAAAGTTTTGCCCGAATTTTAACGACAATTTGAATGTCTAATTTTCCAACAATGAAGCAATTTTATGTTTAAAAATAAAATCCATCCGATTTTATGGTTTATAGCCATCTTTCTAATGCTACACAATTGTATATATATAGTACACGTAAATTGAATGGTTTTATTTAGGTTTCAACATGAGTGAAAAAAATATAGGGACATGAGAAAAAAACTTTTGGTTTACTCGAATAACACTTGGTTGATTTATATAGAATGATTTATTTTTTAAATTCTTGGTTTTATATACAGACATTATATTTTTATTTGTTTATAGTTATTTAAAATTTCTCCATACAGTATTTTCAATAAAATGCTTCTAATAGTCACAGTTATCTATTTTTACGTGTATGTATTAGTATACTAAATTGAAATTAATTTTTCGGAGGTAATTAACGCAAAAGTTCTTCTAAATTTAGGACCGGGAAAGTTTTGCAATAGTAGCAATAAGAAGTGCACGTGTTACCAGTGATAACTACTGCTGGAATGAAAAATAGGGAAAGCTATTATTAATAAGTGCAATTATATTGCACTTATCGTAAACGGAGCAAACTCGTCACACGTCATATTATAATTAAATGGGCATTATTCTAAATCACTCTTGTCTTCCGATTATTAATCTATTTATTTTTAAATTAGGTTAGTTATTATACATGATTTGTGTTTACAGGTCTTAGTGGAGTCATTTGGATTAGGTGCATTCATTTAGTGCAAAATAATTAAAAAAATGAGGTGAGTGAAATTACCTGAATAAAATGTTTCGGAAAATCCACCATTAACCCATTTTTGACCGTATATGAGTAACTAATCGAAGTCTATGTATTTTTTTTGTTACATAATAATCTTTATACTGCTTCAAAAACAAATTTTCATAATTTGTGGGGAATAAGTAACTTCCAACCAAACATGAGGATCGTTATTGATATGTAAGGTAACGTTTATGTAATGACTACTAACACAAGATTATATTGGTAACCTCAAATTTTCCCTGAATTTTTTATCCTATTTTATGTCCACAACAAACAACATTAAAAAACTGAATAATTCTCTCCAGCGACGTAACTTACGTAACAGCGAGGGGTACGAATTTCTTTTGTTCGTGTCGAACTTGGTCGAAGAAAGAAAATCAACAAAATAGTTATTTCAATTTTAGGAATCCTTTATAGGATCGATTTAACTGCCAGTTGTATTAAAAATATACGAATTTACGTTTAGTGATTGACTTACCTAATTAGTGAATTAATGAATTTTCGTAATTGAAGTTATAAAAAAATCATAGGTACGAATCCTCAAAAATGCGCTAGATTTCATCTCCAGAACTTTATTTAAGAAGAAAATAAGAGTACAAGAATATTCTCACAATAGCGGGGAAGAAAAATTATTTATATATTAATCCACTTTATTTAAAAATAAAGCATTCTCCATTTATTTGATATCTTGAGCAGGATGGAACGTTAGTTAACGAGAGTTCGTAATAAATTCAAGTAAGCCATTGAAGTTTTGAATACCTGAAACAATTTGATGTCCATAAATATCAGACAAAGTAAAAGTTTGCTAAATTTCTTTTCGTAAAGAACGACATGCTTCTGCAGGAAATGTTTAGTACTAGTACGAACAAGAAACTGGAAGAAAATTAGTTTTTCTGTAATTAATATACTTTAGTTTGTTTTTCAGCTATGGGTATCATTAGTAACGATCATTAGACATTAATCTAATTGATATTAGTATTGTAGCAAGAGTAGCACCACCTAAAATCAACATCTGCCTTTGTTAATATTTTAAAGGTTATACACTTTGCCTGGGAAATACCGTGACAGAAATGATAGTTAGTAGTACAGAGATATCCTTTGCTCGCTTGTAGTCATAAAAAATAATATTGATTTTTTGTTTTAATTTCAGGCAATACTTACGCTGCAGAAGGTTGTCAAAGATAATTCCAAAATTTTTCCAGCTGTCAGTTTCTGCGGAGAATTCGACATTTTACTGATTAGGATGAGTCCAAGAGCGCTTTTTCTCGGTAAGCAATACCAATCAATCATGTACGATGTTAATCCCACCTTTACACACTGTTGAAAAAAGATCAATGTATGCTGAATGTTACAATTTGATTGTTTGGTCAATAAAAAAAGGCATAAATCTGAATAATAACAATTTACACACTCTTTGAGTGTTTTAAAATTGTTTTTGAGAATAAAATAAAGTCTAATTTTTAGATACAAAAATAACACAAGTTTAAAAATCTACTTGTTCAGTCAGAAGATCTCCCATGTAGCAAAATATAAAGATATTATATGTAAACGATATAAACAATGTCGCATAAGCAACAATGTTAATCGCTGCACTGGTATGCAATTCCTGAAAGGAATGGATAACATTTAATAATTGTAGAAATGTGCATTTTTGCAAATAAAAAATTCTAATTATAATACAAACTAATTTCTGTTCAAAAAAGTGACTAATATTGGTAGAGAGTTGAATTTACTAAATTTATATGTGTAGTGATTGATCGTATTCAAGTGTGCATATAGCTTTTTGTGTATTTTTTTTATACAATCGCATTAATACGCCTTTAAACATGTCGAGTGCTTTTAGTGTTAAATGGCACATGCATTAAAGTCACTATTCTATCACCATACAAAATTTGATCTGCATTTGAAAAATATGTGCATATTTGCAGAATTCGTTGCGATGTTTTAGAATTTTAATGTTTTTGTAAAACCGCTAAGACGTTATTTGTTCGCATCTTTTTTCTCGCTGCGTTTCGTAGCAATGTTAGTGAATGCACAGTAATAGTCTTGTGTTGTTGTGTTATGTTGCATGTATTTACAGATAAAATACGTATGAATCAGTTGATCGCTAATAAAAAAAATTCTTGTATTTTGTTACTTATAAAAACTGATCGGGGAAAATGGTGTGATGTTTTAGCGAATGAAATAAACATTTTTCCATACTGTTATAAAATAATACCCAAGAAGGCACATATTTATCGTGCACACCACAAACTCCATCACACAAATGTCACGCAACAGACGTTCAACAAGTTTAATAAAACTGAAACATGGAATATTTATCAACTTCAATTCAAAAAACCCTTAACTATTTCAAAATCATTTCAAAAGTGCTACACAATTACAATATGAATTGCCAGTGCTTATCCGAAACTTATTAATAACTAGCAATTATATTCAAAACCAATCAAGAAAGTTCTTAATTGTATTTTGCCTCATATTTCTTTTTAAAGAAAAATGGTCCTTAGCATCATTTTCTATATAATTTATGAGAAATCAATAGATTATTTATAAACACGAGAAAAAAGTGAGAAAAGAAAAAATTGCCAACGTGAGAAAATTCTTCCGAAGGTTCCTTGCTTCGAGTGAAATTACTTTAAAACCCTTAAATGATATTGAACGATCGAAGCCATTCTGTCCGCTTCCGAAACTCCATCCGAATGGTTGCCATTCACCAAATCTTCGAGCCAAAGCATGACGATTTGCAGTTGTCCGCAAGCGTGACTTATGAACAGAGCTGCCAAACCGCAGCTATTGCTTGCTATGACACTCAATAGGAGCGATGCCGATAATTCTGTCAAAAAAACTGTTTCGTACATCGGTGACTCTTGCGAATTCCACAATCTATCGTACATGGGATGAGCAAGCGGACGGATAGTCGTGTTATACCCAATTGTAATAGTACCAACAGCCAAAGGCATGATTCCGTAATAAAAAAATGTTCCGCCTGACATGAAAATACCGCTGATTATTGTTAAATTTCGACCCAATACAGCGTTTCTCAACATTATCTCCCTTTCTTCGTTGTACTTGACGCTCCTCCAATCGTCTCTGATATGATCGAAACATTTTTCAATAGACCGATTTTTGGAAAGTAACGAACGATATTTGCAAAGATTAAATATATAATAACTCATTGGACCGATGGCCTTTATTTGGGTTCCTATGTCCTTTTCTTCGAAAAATAAATGCAAAAAACAAGGGATCATCGAAACTCCTACGAGGCAATAATTGAATGCTACTTGAATTTTAGGCAAGATGTTTTTGAGCTCCAATTTCGAAGGTTTCGCCGATGGCCAAACGCCGATTGATTTTAGAAACCACCAGTACAACTGCGTATTGTATTTTATGTCATTCGTGCACCGCTCATTTTTCAAAACCCTTTCAACTACTGATTGTGAGTCTGCGAAATTTGTTGTCATCGTTCTACCTCGAATGCACGATTTGTACTGATTCTGCACTCGTATACGTCGGTTGAAAAAGCACGTTACTGCGCGTGCCCTTATAATAGCAACCACAAGGGAAAATATATCGCAGCGAAAAATAAAAGTTCTAACTTTCACAGGACAGATTAAATCTGAATAATTCCAATGATTGTTCAAAGTTTCGAAAATAAAATGTTTGAGTTGTTGCATGCGTTATGAAGAACAGCTGCCTTGCTTCTCCCTGGCAATTATTGTTTGAAACAAATCATTTTTTCTTTGTATTTCGAATATCGTTCTTATGCATTATTGAAAATTGTCTGCTGGATGCTTTTTTGCAACAGAATTTTATTCGTGTTCGATTTAATGCCATAAATTTTTTGTATAATTGAAATTGTGGGGGTTAATAAAAGGTAAGATTGCGAAATTTTATTTGTACAGTCGTTTTGGAGAATCATTATTTTCTTTATTTGCTTCTGTAGAAAGTTCTATTAATTACTGAAGTCATTAGCGGGGAGATTTCCGTATTTCCTTTGATGAATATGTACGTTCGAAGTTTCGAAAATAAAATGTTTGAGTTTTTGCATGCGTTATCAAGAACAGCTGCTTTACTTCTCGATGGCAATTATTGCTGGATGCACTGGACACCTTTTTTGGATCAGTATTTTGTTCGTACTCGATTTAATTCCATAAAGAGTGGGATTGTGAAATTCTTAATCACGATTTAATTAATTATTCACTAATATTTTTTTCTACCTTCTAGCGACAGTAATTGTAAAATTACGATGCGGTTGTAATTGCTAAATTTAACCCCATTTAATTAAACTAGAGTCATTTGTGGTACAAATAAAAATAACACAACATGATTCTCGAAGGTCTATACAATTTGTAAGATACAACATGATATCTCCAACTCTTGGAAGCTAAATATTCGAAAAAAGTATATAATGAATAGCACAGCTCAAATGTATCAATTATACTGTAACACGAGTCATTACCAATGTAGACTTTCCAGAAAAAACATATATGATATTGTTTTCTTATTTAATCTATATTATTTAAAAATAGAAAATTCTCGATGTATTTGATCTCGGGAACAAGATGAAACGTTATTTGACGACAGTTCGTAATAAATTCAAGTAAGCCATCGAAGTTTTGAATACCTGAAAAAATTTTTTAATAATTGTAAGTATTTATAATCGTAATTATAAATAAAGTAAAAATTTGTATTTAACTTAGGTTAATTTTTTCTTCTTAGAAAGAATAAACAATACGCGAGCAAATTAAAATTTTTCTAAATAATCGGAATTTTGGGCAGCATTTGTAGTTTCAATTAGAATAAATATTTCATCTGCTCGCTTGTAGTCATAAAAAATAACATTGATTTTTTTTTTAAATTTCAGGCAGTTACACTGCAGAAGGTTCTCAAAGATAACTCCAAAACTTTTCCAGCTGTCAATTTCCGCGGAGAGTTTGACATTTTACTGATCATGATGAGTCCGAGAGCACTTTGTCCACGTAAGTGGTACCAGTCAATCATGTACGATGTTAATCCCACCTTGTTACACTGTTTCAACATAATCAGTGTGAAAATCGTAGAAGAACATTCTGAACTTGATTGTTTAACCAATAAAAAAATATTTAATTTAAATAGTAACAACTTGCACGCAATTTTAAGATACTTTTATAATATTAATGTATTTTTAATGTTTTTATAAAAAATGGCATCTTCGAAATTTCTGTTTTTCTTCGGAGTTTACATTAATGTAAGTGTTGCAAAAGAACTTTTTGAAAAACAAGAACAAAGTCTAATTTTTTAGTACGAAAATATAATATAATTTGGAATATCTACCTGCTCATTTAAAAGATCCCCCATATAGCAAAATATAAAGATATTGTATGTAAAAGACATAAACAAAGTGCAGTAAGTAACAGTGCCGGAAGAAACGGTTTCATCCTGCTCCAATTCCTAAAAGAATATATCAAATTTAATAACTTTTAAATAAGCTCATATACTTAATCTTAAAAAAATAAACTTCGCATAATTTTGAAGCTATTATTTATTCGTATCCTTCTTTTTCGCTACTAATGTAATACTATGTCACATATATATGCAAATAAAGTAGATATTAATTAATTTAATTAAAAAACTTGTTCATACTAGTATTATATAATACCCCAGAAGACACATGTTTAGCGTGCACACCACGAACTCCATCACACAAATGTCCCGTAACAGATGTTCAAAAAATTTTATAAAACTGAAACATAGAATATCTATAAACTTAGTCTCATATTTCTTATAAAAAAAAATCATTTTTAGCGTGTTTTCTCCATATATGTAAGATAATTTTTCTTCGTATAAGTTAATAACTATAAACTCTTGTAAAAATTATTAGTTATTAGTTAATTATTAGACACCAACGTTATCATCAAAATTGTCCACAAATGAGGCCAATTTCAGATCGACAGATTATTTAGAAATATGAGAAGAAATGAGAAGCGAAAGATTTATGAACTTGAGAAAATTCTTCAAAATATTCCTTGCTTCGAATGAAATTACTTTAAAACCCTTAAATGATATACAACGAGAATGGTCATTCTCTCCGTTTCTGAAAATCCAAGTGTACGATCGCCATTCACCAAATCTTCGAGCCAAGACATAACAATTTGCAGTTGTCCACAAGCGTGGCTTATGAACAGCGCTGTCAAACCACAGGTACTAACTGTTATAAAACACAACAGCATTGACGCTAATAATTCAGCCACAAAAATTAATTCGTATACAGGTGACTCTTGCGCATTCCACAATTTACCGTACGTGGGATGAGCCAGAGTACGGATAGTCACGTTATGCTCAATTGTAACAGTACCAGCAGCGAGAGGCATGATTCCGTAATAAAAAACTGATCCACCACATATGAAAAAAGCGCTGAGGAGAGTCAAATTTCGACCGAGTTCAGCGTTTTTTAACATTATCTCTCTATCCCCGCAGTACTTGAGATTCCTCCAATCTTCCTTGATGTGATCGAAACATTTTTGAATAGACCGATTTTTGGAAAGCAACGAACGATATTTGCCAAGAGTAACCAAGGAGTAACTCATTGGACCGATGGCTTTTAATTGCTTTCCTATATCGTTTTCTTCAAAGCATATATGCAAAATGCAAGGGATCAACGAAAGCCCCAGAAGACAGCAATTCAACACAACTTGAATTTTTGCCAAGGTTTTTTTTAGCTCCAATTTAGGAGGTTTCGCCGATGGCCAAACGCCGATTAATTTTAGGAACCACCAGTACACGTGCATGTTGAATTTTATGTCATTCCTGCATTGGCCGTTTTTCCATTGTTCTCTCACTTTTGAGGCAGCAAGCTTTTCTATCATCATTCCACGTCGAAGGCACGATTTCTACTGATTCTGTATTCAGATACCTCGGTAAAAAAAATACGCTATTGCGCGTGCCCTTATAAATGTACCCGATAGGGAACAAAAGTTACTTTGAAAAACAAATGTTGTAACTTTCAGGGTGTATTACTTTAATGATTGTTCGACGTTTTTTAAATAAACTGTACGAGTCGTTGCATGCGTTATGAAGAAAAGTTGCTTTATTTCTCAGTAGCAATTTTTACCGCGGTTTACGGCAAATCAATTTTTTTGTATTCAGAATATTGTTCTTATGCATTATCGAAGATTCTCTACTGGATGCGTTTTTGTGTCCACATTTTATTCGTGTTCCATTTAGTTCCATCATTTCTTTGTACAAACGAACTCATGAAGATTCAGGGGCAGAATTATAAAACGGTACTTATAAAGGCATTTTCCAGAATTATAACTTTCTTTACTTGCTTTTATGTTAACAAATATTATACATAAACATATAATCGTAGTCAAATAGCAGAAACCTTCTAGCGAGAGTAATTGTAAAACTACGATGCACTTGTAATTGCTAAATTTAACATCATTTAATTAAATTAGAGTTATTTGTGGTACAGATAAAAATAACACAATATGATTCCCGAAGGCCTATAAAATTTGTAGGATACAACATGATATCTCCAACTCTTAGAAGCTAAATATTTGAAAAAAGCATATAATAAATAGCACCGCACAAATGTATCAATTATACTGTAACACGAGTCATTACCAAAATAGACTTTCTAGAAAAAACATACATGATATTGTTTTCTTATTTAATCCATACTATTTAAAAATAGAGAATTCTCGATGTATTTGATCTCGGGAATAAGATGGAACGTTAGTTAACGACAGTTCGTAATATATTCAAGTAAGCCATCGAAGTTTTGAATACCTGAAAAAATTGTTTGATAATTATAAGTATGAGATAAAGTAAAAATTTGTATTTAACTAAGATTACTTTTTTTCTTCTTAGAAAGAACAATACGCGAGCAAATTAAAATTTTGCTAAATTATCGGAATTTTGGGCAGCATTTGTAGTTTCAATTAGAATAAATACTTCATCTGCTCGCTTGTAGTCATAAAGAATAACACTGATTTTTTTTAAATTTCAGGCAGTACTTACACTGCAGAAGGTCATCAAAGATAACTCCAAAACTTTTCCAGCTGTCAATTTCCGCGGAGAGTTTGACATTTTACTGATCATGATGAGCCCGAGAGCACTTTTTCCACGTAAGCGGTACCAGTCAATCATGTACGATGTTAATCCCACCTTGTTACACTGTTTCAACATAATCAGTGTGAAAATCGTAGAAGAATATTCTGAATTTGATTGTTTAATTAATAACAAAATATTTAATTTAAATAGTAACAACTTGCACGCAATTGTAAGATACTTTTATAATATTAATGTATTTTTAATGTTTCTTTAGTCCAAAAATGTTTATATAAAAAATGGCATCTTCGAAATTTCTGTTTTTCTCGAGAGTTTACATTAACGTAAGTGTTTTAAAAGAACTTTTTGACAAACAAGAACAAAGTCTAATTTTTTAGTAGGAAAATACAATATAATTTCGATTATCTACCTGCTCACTCAAAAGATCCCCCATATAGCAAAATATAAAGATATTGTATGTAAACGACATAAACAAAATGCAGTAAGTAATAATGCCGGAAGAAACGGTTTTATCCTGTTCCAATTCCTAAAAGAATATATCAAATTTAACGACTTCTAAATAAGCTCATATACTTAATCTTAAAAAAATAAACTTAAAGCTTATTCTTTCATATAATTTTGAAGGTATTATTTATTCGTATACTTTTTTTTCGCTACTAATGTAATACTATGTCACATATATATGCAAATAAAGTAGATATTAATTAATTTAATTAAAAGACTTGTTCATACTAGTATAAAATAATACCCCAGAAGACATATATCTAGCGAGCACACCACAAACTCCATCACACAAATGTCCCGTAACAGATGTTCAAAAACTTTTATAAAACTGAAACATAGAATATTTATAAACATAGATTCAGAGGAATGGTAATTATATAAAGTTCGTTTTAAAATTGACTGTAAAAGAGGTGTACAATTATAATAGGAATTGTCAGTATTGAAACCCAAAATTAATAATAGGTACCACTTATATTCGTATTCAAAACCAAGGAAGAAAATTCTTCTGTAAAATATTTGTCTCATATTTCTTATAAAAAATCATTTTCATTCTGTTTTCTCTATATATGTAAGATAATTTTTCTTCGTATAAGTTAATAACTATAAAGTCTTGTAAGAATTATAAGTTAATAATCATTATTTTTTCGCGAGACCTACTGATCTGGGACATCAACGTTATCATCAAAATTGTCCACAAATGAGGACAATTTCAGATCGATAGATTATTGAGAAATATGAGAAGAAATGAGAAGCGAAAGATTTATGAAATTGAAAAAAATTTTCTTCAAAATATTCCTTGCTTCGAATGAAATTACTTTAAAACCCTTAAATGATATACAACGAGAATAGCCATTCTCTCCGCTTCTGAAAATCCAAGCGTACGATCGCCATTTACCAAATCTTCGAGCCAAGACATAACAATTTGCAATTGTCCACAAGCGTGGCTTGTGAACAGCGCTGTCAAACCACAGGTACTAACTGTTACAAAACACAACAGCACTGACGCTAATAATTCAGCCAAAAAAATTAATTCGTATACAGGTGACTCTTGCGCATTCCAGAATTTACCGTACGTGGGATAAGCTAGAGTACGGATAGTCACGTTATGCTCAATTGTAACAGTACCGGCAGCGAGAGGCATGATTCCGTAATAAAAAACTGATCCACCACATATGAAAAAAGCGCTGACGAGAGTCAAATTTCGACCGAGTTCAGCGTTCTTTAACATTATCTCTCTATCCTCGCAGTACTTGAGATTCCTCCAATCTTCTTTGATGTGATCGAAACATTTTTGAATAGACCGATTTTTGGAAAGCAACGAACGATATTTGCCAAGGGTAACCAAGGAGTAACTCATTGGACCGATGGCTTTTAATTGCTTTCCTATATCGCTTTCTTCAAAGCATATATGCAAAATGCAGGGGATCAACGAAACTCCCAGAAGACAGCAATTCAAAATAAGTTGGATTTTCGGCAAGGTTTTTTTTAGCTCCAATTTGGGAGGCTTCGCCGATGGCCAAACGCCGATTAATATTAGGAACCACGAGTACACGTGCATATTGTATTTTATGTCATTCCTGCACTGCTCGTTTTTCCAGTGTTCTTCCACTTTTGAGGCTGCAAGTTTTTCTACCATCATTCCACGTCGAAGGCACGATTTCTACTGATTCTGTATTCAGATACCTCGGTAAAAAAAAAACGCTATTGCGCGTGCCCTTATAAATGCACCCGATAGGGAACAAAAGTTTCTTTGAAAAACAAATGTTGCAACTTTCAGGCTGTATTATTTTAATGATTGTTCGACGTTTTTTTAAATAAACTGTGCGAGTCGTTGCATGCGTTATGAAGAAAAGTTGCTTTATTTCTCGGTAGTAATTTTTACCGCGGTTTACGGCAAATCAATTTTTTCGTATTCAGAATATCGTTCTTCTGCAATATCGAAGATTTTCTACTGGATGCATTTTTGTGCCCACATTTTATTCGTGCTCCATGTAATTCCATCATTTGTTTGTACAAACGAATTCACGAAGGTTCAGGGGCAGAATTATAAAACGGTACTTATAAAGGCATTTTCCTCAATCATAACTTTCTTTACTTGCTCTTACGTTAACATTCTACCAAGCAGTAATGTCATTAGCGACGAGACTTCGCTATTTCGTTTAACAAATACATAAACATATAATCGTAGCCTGTGTGTGTGTTGTGGCATAATCTCGTTATGCTTCAAAAACAGTTCCTACAAATTGCAAAAAATTAATAACATGTAGCGCAACTTTTAAATCGTTATCGATACTAACATAAGAGCCAAGTGGCCATATTAATTTTTAGATAACTGCTGTCTTGATTTATGTGAAGCTTGATTGAATGGAAAAGCCAAGAAAATTATTTCTTATTGTTAAAAATCCAATAAACAACATTAGAAAACAAGGAATAAATTTCTGTGACGACACAACCGGATATGAATTTCTTGATTTGTGTCAAATTTGGTTGGAAAGAAAAATTAGAAAATGGTATAAGCCAATTTCAGATTCCTGCGTTATATTGAGAATCTGTTATACTATATTTGCTATTGAAGATTTACTCACCTAATTTAAGATGGACAACATTTTGAATTTTTTGGTTTCAACTGGACATTGTTTCAAATCACTCATACCTTCCTATTGTTTCTTCATTTATGTGACACTTCATTATATATTTTTTTGTGCTTTCAGAGCTCAGGCAGAATGGTGGATTCATTCGAATCGGCTGCATTCATAATGTAAAACGTCGCCAAAAAATTCTGGAACGAATCTGATATCATTAACTGGACTTATTGCTCCTAAAAAACAATATTCCGATGTACTCAAAGTGATATCCGCAAGTTGCAACTATAGAAACAAAACAGGATACCTCCGAGTTTCTTAAATGAAAATGTGGTAAAATAACAGAATAATATTTCGTAATTTTCTTAAATTTTCGAGTTGCCATATTTTCACTCCAACTTTCCTAAATCAAATTTTACAATTGAGTAAAGTTGGTAAAATGATATTGTTTAAAAATAGGTCATACTTGATGTTCAAATAGGTAAGATCGTTTTTTATGAAAAATGATTATGCATTCAATTTGTATACAACGCTGTTTTCTTATTTATTCCACATAACTTAGAAACATAGCACTTTTAGTATATTTCATTTCGTTAACAATATTAAATATTACTTAACGACGGTGCGCAACAAACCTAAGTAAGTCACCGAAGTTTTGATTACCTGAAAAAATTTCGATACTCATAAGTAACAAATAAAATATACTTTCGGGTATTTTATTTGATTATAAATTTCAATTCAAATTATTTTTCTTTGGAGAGGGCAACATATTTCTGGTGAAATGAGCGAGATCGAAAATTAATTTGAAAATGAATTCCGTTCATACAAATTGTAACTGGCTGTAAAAAAATTCCAGGTTATACTGACACTACAAAAAGTTGCCAGAGAAAACTCCACAACTTTTCCGGCAGTCATTTTCCTTGGAGAGTTCGATATCGTGTTAATTAGGATGAGTCCAAGCGCGTTTTTTCCAGGTAAACAGTACCAATCGATCATGTACGATGTTAATCCCACACTTTTACACTGTTACGAAACAATCATTGTAAAAATTGACGAAGATACTCTGTCATTATTTGTTTCTGGAAAAAAAGAAATAAGATAAAACGAAGTATCTACCTGTTCACTCAGAAGATCTCCCAGGTAACAAAATATAAAGATATTAAATGTAAACGATACGAATAAAAGGCAGTAAGTAACAGTAGTTATGGTTTCGTTACGTTCCAATTCCTGAAATAAATATAAGATTTAATGATAATGTGAGACATGTACAAACCCCGCTATCACTGCTTCCTTTTTAGCTATTTTTTATTCGGCTCCTCATTACAACCAGCCGTATTTTTTGTACTTAAATAATATATTTTAGAAACATATCAATTTTTAACCGTTTTTCAGGAAGGTATGGATCCTATCTTTTCAGAGACAAATTATGCTAGAAATTAATGAGTTAAAAGTCTTCGTAAGTCTAAAAAAAAAATTGTCTACGAGGAAGCGATACGCAAACAGAATTTGTTTTAATATTTTAATGCTTTTGCATTAATTATGGAGATACATTATTTATAAGATAGGTGAGTTTTTATCTCAATGTTACGTAGTATTTCTATTACAATAATGCTCCGATCGTAATTGTTATTGTTACGTAATTTTGAATTTATTTACAAATAACATTATGCACGTGAATTGCCAGTGATATATTGTTTAAACAAATTCTTGATGTGTCTGTCATGAAATACTTCTCCATACCGTTATCAGATAGTATTCAAGAAGACCGATATTCACCGTGCAGCCCAGAAACTCCACAAAGCAAATCTCAGCCAACAGATGTTGAAAAAATCTAATAAAACTGAAATACAAAATGTTTTAAAAAGTGACGTTTAACGACCAATCATTAAATTTATTTGAACTGTAATTATATATTAAATGCATGATATGTTATGATAATGTTAATATTAATGATAATATTCACAAATGGAGACAAAGTCGAAACAATAATTTATTCCTAATACGAGAAAAAATGAGAAACGATAAATTTCGCAAAATGAGCCTTTATCTTCAGAAGACTCTTTGAAACCAGTCAAATTACTTTAGAACTCTTAGATGACATTCAACGATAAGACCGATTCTCTCCGATTCGGATAATCCATGTGTACGAACTCCTTCTACCAAATCTTGCAGCCAAAACGTGACAATTTGCAATTGTCCAGAAGCGTGACTTATAAATAATGCCGTCAAACTGCAAGCACTAACTGTTACAGAAGTCAGTATGAATCCCGCTAAGGCTTGCATCAAATAAATGATTTCGTATATCGGCGACTCTTGTGGGTTCCAGAATTTTCCATAAGTGGGATTAGGCAAAGAGCGAATAGTCACATTATCGGTAACGACACTGGATGATAATGGCACGATCGTGTTGTAGAAAAGGATTCCCCAATACATGAATATGGCGCAAATGAGAGCTAAGTTTCGGCCTACTTTGGCGTTCCTCAACATTATTTCTCTATCTTCGCAATGTCTGACATTTTTCCAGTCCTCCTTAATATGATCGATACACTTTTCAATGGACCGACTTTCAAAGACAAGCGAATGATATTTCCAAAAGGTGCCTATGAAGAAACTTATGGGACCGGCATATTTTAACTTCAATCCCGGGTCTTTTTCTTCGAAAGACGCGTGCAAGATGCAGGGAATTAACAAAAATCCTAAAATGAAGTAACAAAGTAGGATATGAATTTTACGCAAGATCGTTTCCAATTTCAAGTTGGTAGGTTCTGCCGGTGTCCAAAGTCCAATTGGTTTTAAAAACCACCAGTACAAATTCGTGCTGTATTTTATGTCATTTCTACACTGCCGGTTTTTCAAATTCTCCTGCAATACCGAATCTGCCATTTCTTCTCTCGTCATTCCAACTTTAGTGCACAACTTCTACTGCTTCTGTATTCAGATGCCTCGGTAAAAAATGCACGTTACTGCGCGTGTCCTTTTACCATAAGTGCAAACATCAGGGACAGTAAATTGCGTTGAGAAATAAATGCTATAACTTCCAGAGGGGAAATTAAAAGTGCATTATTGTAATGATTGTTCAAAGTTTAGAAAATAAATGTTTGAGTTGTTGCATGCGTTATGAGTGAACAGCTGCTCTATTTCTCGATGGCAATCATTGCGGTAAAAGCCGCGGAAACTTTTTCAATCCCGACCATTGTTCTTATTTAGAACTAATTCAAAATTTAGTCCTACACACAAATAAAAAATATATATATATATATTATTGATTAAAGAACAAAATATCACGGGCTGCCACAATCATATTATAGTCATTATATTTTCTTTTGTTACTGAAACAATGGAAAATGCTTTAAATAAATCTGTTAAATATTTGACGTAATCTTTGCGTTTTTTTCAGCATTTTTTTCAGTGAAGTGGATCATGGTTGCAGGATTCAACATTTTTATGCCAGAATTTTATTCGTGTTTTGATGGGTTTTACTTCACGAATGTATAAACTTTTGAAACCACTGCAGTGATTGGCGTAACACTTGATAAGAAGAAATATGGAGATTTTGCCCCGGAGGTAAAGGAAATAACCCTTAGAGATTTCACCGAGAGGTCAGAGTCCGGTAATTTTTATTATTCTACGGTATATCAACAATATGATCTATATATTCAACTGCACTATATAACAATTTTTTTTTTTAATATAAAAAGGAAATTTATTTGCGTGAGGGTGTGTGAGGGTCGGAAAATGTATTTTGACTATGCGCTCATCCCGTCGCAAGAGACGATGCTCCTAGAGGAGTGAGTTCAAGTATGCCATTACGTCATCGGCATCTACATGTTGCGGGATAGAACTCGGTACTACTTCAAGAGCTGCCGGAGTAAATTCAAATATGCCATCGAAGTTTTGATCACCTGAAATAATATGAATAATTAGTAATGTAAGTACTAACCAAAATGTCTCGTGCTGTTATAACACTGTGCCGTCCGCACCTCTAGTCGGCATTCTCTTGTTTGGCGCCGGTAGAACTTCGCGCGCGACACCAACACGGTGCCACCGGCGTTTGTCCAATAGTATTCGCGGGACACAAGTGTGGTGTCATCGGACGGCACAGTGTTAATAGCAGCAATTTGTATTAACCCATTTGTATTGACCCAATAATTGTACTAACCCATTTGCATCATGCGACTGAAATGAAAGACAGTCACGAGTCCGCGGAATAATCCGCGCTCGGTAAAAAAATCAATTGCGAGCTCGCGTAATAATCCGCGCTCGGTGATAGCGGACAGTAGCGGATCGCGGAATATTCCGCTCTTGGATGCAAATGGGTTAATTTTGAAAATACAGTACCAATTTATGACTTTGTAGAAATTCTAAATGGTACTAACATCGCAAAACGTTTCCAGAGATAAGTCCACTAATTTCCCAGCTGTTATTTTCGTTGGAGAGTTTGCGACGATGCTCATGAGAATAAGACCACGAGCATTTGTTCCAGGTAAACGGTACCAATCGATCATATACGATGTCTCTCCGATCTGATTACACTATCAAAACGTAATTTTTCTGCATAACTATTAATTTTCTTATACTCGAAATTCTCATATTATGGAAAGTAAGCTTCGATTTGGCGATTATAAATGTGAAGAAAATGAAATAACATAAAATAGTTACCTGTTCAATTAGAATATCTCCCATGAAACAGAATATAAAAATATGAAATGTAAATGATATCCACAAGACACAGTAAGTAACACTATTGACAGTTTCATTAGCCTCCAATGCCTGAAATCAGTATGTCATTAGTTGAATTAAAAGTAATGAAAAAAAAACGAATCAAACTGGATGAAAATCCAGAGAATCATCAAGTGTAATAGTAAAATACCAGAGTTTATAACAATTGTTTATTTCGGCCATTTTTTTTTTTTCGAATAACATGAAATAAATTTGACGTAAATGTTGTTCAAAATATGACTTATCCGTACTGTTACAAAATAATATCCAAGAAGACACAAGTTCATAATGAGTCCCACGAAGTCCACAAGACATACTCCACGTAACGTTAGCTCAAAATGTGTTATAAAACTGAAATACAGAATATAGACAATTGACAGATTTGGTTAGAAGGTATCTAATCTACTACTGTCAAAACTGTTTGTACAAGTGCAAAATAGTGTAATGCTATTTGAAAAATTAAAAACTATTATTGTAAAATTGATAGAGTATTAACACTAGAACTACCACACCAGTCATTTTGACTGGTTAGACAATTTTATTTTATTATTCCTACTTCATGTTACATTTTTTTTCGCAATGATGTAATGACTTTTGGAAAGATAGCTAAAGGATTAATATAATGAACTTTAATTTTGTTTCATACATTTAAAATAAAAGTAATTTTTTTTAAGTAGAAATAGCTACGTCTCAATTGACGGTAGTTCTAGTGTTAAACATAAAAAAATATTAAAAATGGTTTACTTACTTTTCATGTTAAAAAACATACTAACAGAATGACTCCTAGTGAGAGAAATAGAGGAATTTTGAAATGTCTCAAAACTAATTATTAGGTAGAAATTCCGAAAATGATCGTTAATTTAAAAATTGTCAAAAATCCTAAAGCTTGTGGAAATTAATTTTTATGAACTAATTAATAATAACCGTATGCATGATTTTCATTCTTAGAAACAGTAATTAAGTTTTGAACCATGTTTAATATTTTTCCTTCCCACATTGTGCGTGCGCGTTTACAACATTTTGCAAGCAACGCATGAAAATCCAAATTTCTAACATATATCATTACAATTATAAATAAATACTTTTCATATTTTATATGTTCAACGCGTTAAGCGCCATATTTGCGTGACTCCCTGTTCACGCTGCATGGGTCGCAATGGTATACCCACTGCGCTAACCACGACCGTCGCGGCTTGAACGGAAAGTGCATCGTCAGTCATCCATGCCTGACGTGGCGTTTAACGCGTTGAAATGAAAAGTTCAAAACGGAATTACTTTAAAACCCTCAAATGGTGTTGAATTATGAAAGCCATCCTTTCCTCTTGAGTTTCTCCTCTGGTACGTTCACCATTTACTAAATCTTGAAGCCATGACATGATAATTTGCAATTGCCCACAGGCATGGCTGCTACATACGGCCGCCAAACAACAAGCACCGACCGTTACGTTGTATAACGTCCATGCCGAGAGCAATTGTGTGATGAAGACAATCTCGTACATCGGCGATTCATCGCGTTCCATTATTTTGTGGTAAACGGGATACCCCAGGAGACGAACACTCACATTTTCGGCGATTTGCACTCTGCCGCGCGCTAAAGGCTTGATCAAATGGTAAAAGAGTCCACCGCCATACATGAAAATATTGTAATAAAAGATTAGATCTCGGCCCAGCTTCGCGTACCTCAGCATTATCTCGCGATCCTCTTTGTGCTTGATATTCTTCCAATCTTCCCTGATGTAATTAATGCATTTCTTGATCGTCTGCGATTGAATGAGAATAGACGCGTACTTCATGATGACCATCACGTCGTAACTCATGGGACCTATCATTTGCAAGCGTTTTTTCGTATCCTTTTCGTCCAGTAAAGTGAACAACGCGCATGGAACTAATAGAAGGCCAATCAGTATATAAGAACCCGCGATTTGCGATTTACACAAGTTTAATTCCAACGCAACGGTCGAAGCTTGCTTCACCGGCCAAAAGCCGATAGATTTTAGATATATCCACATCATTTTCATGCTGTATTTTAGGTCATCCTCATAGTTCTCGTTCTGATAGTTCTTCGCATTTTCCGTAACAACGGATTTGACGGATTTGCCGGATTTGCCGGATTTCGCGGATTTGATCATGATCGCGATTTTACAGGTACAGTTGCCACTGAGTGTCTCCGCGAATGCTGCAGGGAAGAAAATTGATCAATGCGCTTGCGTTTGATTTCAGTTAGAATCCACGGAAAAACTAATTCGAAAATTGCTAGAGCTGTTAGAGAAAATTGCAGTTGTATCGCTCCGTAATTGTGCAAACTTTGGTAAACAAACTTTATGCACCGCTGCAACGGTCGGAGTAATGCTTCATGCGAAGAGCAGGTGGATTTTTTCCGGCAGGTAACGAAAATAACTCTTACAGATTTCATAGACAACTATAGACGGTCATTTTTATTATACGGTATTGTTGTTGACAGTCCATAGTTAGAAGAGATGCTTCGTAATTGATGTCATAGAAAATTTAAATTAAATAGAATTATGTACCGTCTCATTTTTCCTCGTTTCGCAGAGAGTTTTTTTTTTTTCATCAATAAATATATTATACATATACAGTTTATGTACAATTCATTTTGTGCCAGTGAATACTTGTCTGACCACTGTTAACAGTGAGATGCATACTCAACGATGAAGTATCCAACGGTATATTTTATATTAAAAAAGATTAAACATACGTGAAGGTATATCAAAATGGGAATATATATTTTGACTATGCATTCGACACGACGCAAGGCACAATGCTACTTGAGGAGCGTCCGCAGTAAATTCAAGTATGCCATTGAAGTTTTGAGCACCTGAAATAATGTTACTGTTTGTAAGTGCTAAGCAAAGTGTTAAATTATGTTAATATAAGTAGAAATTTTGCTTTTTTTTAACATTGCACCATTTCGTTTAAACTTAAAAGTTGGGTTAACAATAAATACCTACTAAATGGAAGAAGTGACACTGCTAAAAAAATATTAATTTTCAGTTAAAAGCCGGAAAGGTAACTTTAAACATTACTTCGTAATAAGAAAAATTGATTTATAATTGTTGACAAAGATTTTTCGAGACAATAATTTGATCAGTACTTGTTTTCTTATTTTTTTCACAATATTCTCTAAAGCTGGAAATTCCTTTCATTTCCTCTTTGGAAAAAATTGCACTTTCTGACTTGTGCCATTTGTGCAACAATAGTGCAATATATAAATTACAGTGAAAAGTTTATGCTAAATTTAATGTACGTTTACCAAAAAGTCCTAGGACCTCTGTTCATTAATGGGTTTTATGCCTTTTTTCATATTTCAGAACAATTTGAGTTACAAGTACGGTAATTGTAATGAAAAAACAAAGAAAGATCTATGAAAAAATCGACATGCAATTTTATGCAATACTGTCGTAAAGAAAATATTTAACTAACAACCTGTCACCTACTTGGTGACATTAATTCTCGTCCAAATATTTTACCAATTGGCTTTAATTGCTTTCCTCCTTTCGTGTCACCGTATTTAACAATATACTAGTTTTGAAAAATTCAAAGAGATACTAACACCACAAAAACTTCCCAAAGAGAGCTCGACTAGTTTTCCAGCAGTTATTTTTGTCGGGGAGTTTGAGATGATGTTCATTAGAATAAGATCGAGAGCACTTTTTCCAGGCAAATGGTACCAATTGATCATGTATGATGTGGATCCAACTTCTTTACACTATTAAAACATAATTTTTCTACAGACTTTGGTGATTTCACGCGAAATCGGACACCTTTAGGAGCAATACCTTCGATTTTGTTCAAATCTTAATATATTGTAGTCTTTAGTGGTATATAAACGTACTTCAAAATATTTTGAAAAATTATCAATATTGTGAATTTTACAGGTGTTTGAAAATGAGACTGCCTCTTTCAAAAATCCTAGCTCTTGAATTAGCAAACGGACCATGATGAGCTTTTGGAAGTTTATACTGAAGGCATTGGGATGCCAAATAAAAATTGCTCCAGGTTGTAAACAAAATTTTATTTACATTTTTTAAGGATTTTTTTTTGCACAAATGCATTTTTTAATAACAGGGATAGAAAGAGGGATGTTACTCCGAAAGGTATCCTGATAGTATTTTATTGTAATTATAGATTTTCTAATACTGGAAAAAATAAACGGTACGTAGAACAATACCTACCTGTTCATTTAGAATATCGCCGATGTAACAAAATATAAAAATATTGAATGTAAACGAGATAAACAAAATACAGTAAGTGATACTGCCAATAGTTTCATTACGTTCCCATTCCTGAAATTAATATACGATTTATAATAAATCAGGAGAGACATTGATAAAAGAAAACGAATTGAAATCCATAAAATCACGAAATGTTACAATAAAGAATTATAATGGCAATCATTTATAATTATAGTTTGTCCTAAAGGTTTTATCAGAATAATGTTAATAAAATGTGATTTGGACAATTTTAGGGGAATGATTTATCGCCATTTCATTTATTTCAAATGTTTCATACTGTTATAAAATAATATCCTAGAAGACACAAGTTCAGTGTGCAGCCCACAAACTCCACGAGGCATATTTCACGCAAGAGCTGCTCAAAAAGTGTTATGAAACTGAAACACAAAAGGTTTATCTACTCTTTATATAGTTTTTAAAGCTACCACTGCAAAAATTGTTTGTAAAATGAGAATCTTCAAGTAGGTAAATGGGATTATGGAATTTTATTGAATTTAAAATCTGTCCTTATCAAATTGACAAACTGTTGGAAATGAATAGTATTAAAAACGGTGAACATAAATTTTATGTTGAAGAAAATACCAACGAGAACATTTTTTACTGGGACAATTTGAAAAGTTGGAGATTTTCAGTGCATAAATAATTTGAAAATCTTTAAATGACAAAAAAACGCAGAGTGATCGATTACTAAATGGAAATTTCCAAAAACCTATATAGAAATGCGCCTGAGGATGAGCCTCGCTGTCAATAAATAAAATTACTCTAAAACCCTCAAATGATGTTGAATCATGAAAGCCATCCTTTCCGACTGGGAAGATACTTCCATTTGACGACCATTTACTAAATCTTCGAGCCGTGAAATCACTATCTGCAACTGGCCACAAGCATGGCTGACAAATAACGCCGCTAAGCTGCAGGCACCGATTGTTACAGAATACAACATGAATCCTGACAAAAATTGCGTGGCAAAGATTATTTCGTATACCGGGGATTTTTGTACATCCAACAGCGGGCCGTAAAAGGGATAAGTCAAGGGACGAATAGTTACGTTGAAGTCAGTTATAATTGTACCGGATGACAAAGGCATGATCGTATGATAAAAGAGTCCACCGCCGTACATAAAACTGGCGCAAACAATGGCTAAGTGTCGGCCTAACTTGGCGTTCCTCAACATTATCGTACGATCCTCATCGTATTTGATACTCATCCAGTCGTGCCTGACATGGTTGAAACATTTGTCAATGGTCCGCGCTCGAAACACCAGATAAGAGTATTTCAAAAATGACATCAAGCAAAAGCTCATGGGACCTATCAGTTTCAAGCGGATTCCCATGTCCTCTTCTTCCAAGAACGTATGCAACGCGCAAGGAAGCAGCAGAAACACGATCAGAAAATAACCAAAACCGATTTGAATTTTCGGTAAAGACGTTCTCCAAAAAAACTTCGAAGACCCCGTGGTGGGCCAAATCCCGATAGCTTTTAGGAACCACCAGTTCAGTTGCGTACTGTGTTTTACGTCATCCTTCCACGGATCAATTTCCAAAATCTTTCGAATTCCCAAAATGGAAGAATTTTTCGTCATCGTCCCAATATGAATGTACAGTTGCTACTGAATCTTCCCTCAATGGCCACAGCGAAAAAAGAAAGCATTGCGCTTGCGTCCGATGCAAAGAAAAATTAATCTGAATCACAAATGTTACCGCTATTACTGGAAATTACATTTTTATTATTCCATGATGTTCGAACTTTGACCAACAAACTTTTTGAATTGCTATCGCAGTTGGAGTAATGTTTAATGTAAAAAAACGCGTAGATTTTTTTCCCAAAGGTAATAACGATATTATCCCTTACAGGTTGCCTATAGAGGGACAAGATATTAGTAACAGATATACACCATAAAGGCTGCTGCTGTCGTTAAAGATCCAATAAAGATGCCATAAACGCCATTTTTTTATGTCAAGAGGTCGTGGGATCTTTATCATGCGTTCTTTTTATGCCTTTCTTTGTATCGGAGTAATTTAATTTTCAAGTACGAAAATTATGGACAGTTCCACAAACTCTCCAGTTTCTGAACAAGGTGATGCGGAAGCTAAGAATGGTTCCACAGCGACTTTTTCGAATCCTTTTGGAAAAATCTACCGAAGACATATTGGACCGTAGAGTGCCTGTAAGTGCAAAAAGTAATTTTTTATACTTGGAACCTCACTTGATTCGAATCTCTAATTTTCTTCCACGATCGAGCAGGGTAGGATATAATATATGAAATCATCTAAAATTGCTGGACTTGAGTTTTAACTGGCAGCCTCTGGTGCTAAATCCAAATTTGGTTGCGAAAAAAATTTGCAACCACTGGTGAGTAATTGGGTACCATTGTGGCAATGCTCCTTCAATTTGAGTATTATTTTTATACTGTGTATTAATATTTCTCGCAGTAATGAAATATTTCTGTAACTTCGAAACAGTGAACATGAAGTCACACCGACTTAGTAATGGCCTAATCGAAAAATTTCAAAGAAT
Source organism: Gasteruption jaculator (assembly GCA_949825005.1). Lineage (NCBI taxonomy): Eukaryota > Metazoa > Arthropoda > Insecta > Hymenoptera > Gasteruptiidae > Gasteruption > Gasteruption jaculator. The sequence continues at coordinate 3,723,729 of OX463768.1, forward strand.
TAGAGTCATAGGAAATTCTTGTTGGTAGAACTTTTCAGGTGCTACCTGCATTTGCCATTTCACGAACGATATCATTCTGGCCGATCTGTTCCGTAACTTCAATCATAACCACTTTACTTTTATCTGTAACGTAATAAGTAATCATATCAGACGTAAAAAGCGATAAGATTTCTATGATTTCCTGGATCTTCATTTTTTGTATAGTTATATGAAAAATGTCTTTCGCGTGTGGGGTTCGAGAGGACTGATTAAAAGAAGAGTGCGATAGTTTGATTTATGCTACTGTCTTAGGAAGTTATAGATCTTAAAAAAGAACCTCAGTTTCTTTCCAAATTTCAATCATGGACAAAGGTATTTAAAGATCGTGTCTGAAAATCATCATTCCATCCGCATTCATTTTTCAAAACAGAATTTCTGAAATTTGTCTGTATAATCTCAATAATTTCATATTTCTTCGTTACGATCGTTGACCGATGATGACAATCAATATTGCAATGTCTTATGTCAAATGTTTTAACTATTGAAGAGAAATATTAATCACAGAGAGAATGATTTTCTTGGATTTTTATTTTTCAGAGCAACTGTGGTCGTTACAAAAAGGCACCACGACGATGTTCATTGCCGAAATTGTGGGAACAGCAGCTTTAATTTTTATTGGATGCATGGGCAATATTGGATCTCTGGGAAGTCAACCACCCTCGTCGTTACAATCGGCCATCGTCTTTGGAATGACTGTGAATTTAATTATAATGGTAAGAAAAATGGCACGTCCTTGTTTCACCCTTTCAAGCGCATTTTGAATTTTCTTAGAATTTTAATGAATATTTATTTTTGGAAAATTAGTGTACTTAATTAACAAAGGACTATTACCACACATTATTTAATAATTAAAATAGTCGTTATAAGATTTTGTTCTCAGTGCGTAGAAATTAATTCTAGATTTGTAATTTTCATTGTTCATTATGGATACATAAATATTAATATATAAAAAATTAAAAAACCACCGTACTGATTTCCATTGATCTTTTTTATACGATTCCTTAACTTTCTAGGAAAGTTTCTAGCCACTAAGTGTGACGATATGTTATCACTTATAAAAGTAACACTTACATTCGAAGTTACACTTTTACGGTAGAAGACAAAGCAAAAAAGATAATCCGATAGATTGATAATTTTAATGAAAAAATCGCGAATTTTGAAAACAATTTTTGGGGACTTTCGGATTGTTCTTAATCGTTGAATTTTTTTCAAAGCAATATATTTTAAATGTCTAAATACCAAAGATCTAGCAAGTTATGACAAAATGTTCACTTTTCCCATGAATAAAGTTCACATCTCTATTACAGATGTTGGGACACGTAAGTGGTGCTCACCTTAATCCCGCAGTTACGATTGGAGCAGTTATAGTTGGTCTTAAGAGTATACCAACTGCGGCTTTATACTGTTTAGGACAATTTATTGGAGCAACGATAGGATATGGAGCGTTAAAGGTGAATAAACTTCTAAAGTGAATACAGTACAAGGATTTACGGATGACGATTACTAATTATGGGAATTGTTGTTCGAAGAACCAAGGAAATGTTTTTCATTACCGATAAAATTACTTGATATTGTGGTAAAAGTACAATTGAGGTTTCCCCAGGTAACTAGTAGACTTTTTATTAGTATGTTACCAGTTGTATCGCATTACGTTGCACAATATATGGCGAAGCTCGAGTGAAACAAGACATTATCAAAGCGCGTGCGCGTCAAAACAGAGATTCTCAACCGCCAGCCGAGGCAGTCGTCAGTCTAGCAAGTGAGGAATTAGGGGGGTCGCGTTTGTCTCAGGGTGAGATGCACTGACCGTCATTAACCGTAACCAATCACAAATGCAGAAATGCAAGAGTTCCACGCCCACGCATTCGACTGTCCAATTTCTCCCGGGCCTCACAGTATAGCTATGAAAATAAAAATGCGTTCATGATAAATAATAGTAAAATTAGAGGCAAAAATAATAGAAATCATAAGGAAATTCATAAAAAATAAAAACTTTTGGTTTTTAATAATTTATAAAATATAAAAGCGAACGTTTTATTATAAAATCGCAGTTAATTGTTTACTTTCATAAATAGCTACTATTTTTTTTAGGTAATTAGCATATAATTATTATTTTCTGTAACGATCTTTTTTTAACAATACCTCACCAACAAGATCAGGCCATGTAAACAAAATTTTGTAAAAACTTATTTAGATTGTGGATGATTGGAAAACAAAATAAGGTGGGATTGGCAGGCTAAGCTATCCTTGACTGCGAAAGACGTATATACACGTCTTCAGGAATTGGTTATACATACAGATAAGAATGACATGCTATTGTATACAATTCACCATTTCGACGAAACACATTCTATCAGAGCTAGTCACAAATTACTCATTGGACGGATTTATCGCAATTCGGTAGACAAAACTGGATTTGAGTGGAAGATATAGTAATCAGCGCCACCGAATGACGTCATCGTTTAGACGATCGTGTTATAGATACAAACTTCATATACCTCCTTGAACAATTTTTAAGATCCTCCAAATGTTGTTGTCTTCATTTCTCTTGCTTATTGTGTATAATTTCGAAAATGTAAAAACGGTGAATTTCATTATTTTGGCTGCTAGATTTACGGATCTTTTTCCACGAAATCTTGCGGAAATTTTGAAAAGCCAACGATAAAGATCAAACTATTATTATCGCATGACCGTTAACAAATACAGTCCGATTTCCGAGGACGTAGATACAAGCTCTTGCCAAATGAACCGGCTTATCATTCGGTAAAACTGGTTTTGATAAAGTAACATCATCCGTCAATTTGCAGTTCGTTCTATCCTTCATCGATTTTTTTTTTCATTTCCTCTCGTTCACTACTTTTGTCAAACTTTGGCAATCTTTCCAATTACATTTACTATGAAACTACTACTGATTAAATGGCACTTTCCAACCCGTGAAGGCTCATCAGAGCGATAAACGGAACAACTGATTTCACTGCATCAGTTATTAGATTATATCAGTCCAATTAAAAAAAAAATAAAATTGATTCAATAGCAATAACGATGAGTTAAGTATTCGATGGATTTGTTTAAGAAATTTTGTCATTGGTTCGGTAACTAAAGTAGAGAGAATAATTATCATAAGCTTGTGGCAACCCCTGATAATTGTGTTCTTGAATCAATAATATTTCTTTTTGTAGCTTCTCAGCTTTAAAAACAATACTCGGCATGATATTTTTAATTTTCTTAAGGTTGTGACTCCTGCCACTTTGTTCAATGACGGTCAACCAAATTCGACAGTTCCTTTATGCGTGACAGTAATTCATCCTGGAGTCAGCACGGTCCAAGCGATTTTGATAGAGGCATTGTGCACGGCAATCATTCTCTGCACGGCTTGTGCGACTTGGGATCCAAGATGTGCCCATACAACTGACTCCACTGCCCTGCGATTTGGGTTCGCTGTCGTAGCTATCGGCTCTGCTGCGGTAATAAAATGCATCGCACTATATAACGAGTTAAACACTATAAACTGAATGAAGGAATAAAATTTATACATGAATTAAAATTTCAAATTATAAATTTGAAAATATAAATTTTTAATTAAAATCATACATGAATTTTCAATTCTTTAGGGTCCTTATACAGGATGTAGCATGAATCCCGCGCGTACATTTGGACCAGCATTTTGGAACAGTGCCTGGAAACATCAATGGGTAAATATTTTCGAAAATTATTTTATATCAAAAGAGGAAGATTTGATAAAAACAACTTCAAAAAAATTCTTTGATTAACAAAATTAGTCAGTGTAACAACAACGAAGCAAAAGGAATTGAATGGTGTAAAAAAAAATGCCATACAAATGCCATACAAATAATCATCAGATTTCTATTTGTATGAAACTTGACCCAAATATCCTCCATAGGTACACCAACTTTAGATACAAAATTTACCGTGTATATTAACGGCGTGTCTTTTAAATTACCCGCTCCGGGTATTTTTTTTATCATTATACATATAATTGTCAAAATAAAATTGGAAACATAATTGCGGAAAGTTAATGCAATAATTCTGACGATCTATGTCAAGAATTTCCGAACTTATGAACCAAGGAATAGGAATTTTAATAATTTATTTTATTACATTAAAAAAAAGAGCCAATGTTTATCCTTTTATCTATTTAGGATCATTCTTTTGCTGATTATGATCAGTAGACCTAGTATTTTCAATATTCATATCTTACAAGATTATCAAAAATAATAAACATATTTTTTAATTATTTGTTTGCTTTGTGTAGCCTAGTTTACTGAATTATCTGTTAAAGTCCTTTTTTAAATTGGTTTTTCGATCATAAATTTTATTATTTATTCATTTACCTAACTTCGAATAGTGTAAGATATGATGTAAACGTCAATAAAAATAACGTTTTTATTTTAGTTATTACTCCTTGTAAAAAAAATATAGGTTAAGTGAAAGACATATTCACTGAAGAGAAAACATATACATATTTTCTTTGATCTATTTTCTAAATTTATTAGGATTAGCTAACAATAAATTGTTCGTTTGATATATTATTAATAATTTAAAAATTTGGAAATACAAATTCATCATTTTTAAATTTAACTATGTGAGTTTAGTCAATTTAGAAAAATTAAGAAAAAGATCGCATATCACTTAGAAATGTAACATAATTATTTATCTCAAATCGGTTACTTTTTACAAAAATTTATAGCAAATAAGTATCACGAAACAATAATATCTATAAAAATTACGCCGAGACTTGGAGTTACAATTTATATTATTTCCTTGTATTAGCGAAAATTGGAAAAAAGTTCATAATTTTTTAATTCGAGCTAACAAACAATGACAAAGATGCAATTTTCCAAGTGCATCCTCGACATTTCCATTTTCCCTCAATTCCCAGCAAAAGCCAAGCCAAGCTTGAAAAATCACGCTATCGGTTGCCTTCTGCAGGCACTCAATGGTGATGTTGCATTTATGTTGATAATTTACAGATTCCTATGAGTTCTTCAGCAGATTTTGTATAACCGCGTTATCAGTACGATAGGGTACCGCTGGTAAGGTAGTAAACTCTTCCACGGTAGTCTCCAACTGTAACGTGCTGTAACTATTCAGTTACTATACGTAGTTGCATTACCTCGAGCTTTTGTCGCTTACTTTACAACAAATACCAGCGGTCGTAGTAACATGAACAATTTCTCGAGTCGTTGCGCCATTTTCACGAGTGATGGCTCGGGAACAGGAGCGTCCTAAACTCTACACTATGATCAGAAACTTCTGAAACCTGTAGAAAGCAGATTTTTGAAAACCGAATATATATTCTTTTGCAACAAATTTTATCCTGCAGCTTACAATTAGTAAAATTCACGATGGCTTCCAGGTACTTGAGAAATTTCATTGTGTTGCAGGTATACTGGATAGGACCAACGCTCGGGGCCTTGCTCGGAACTTATACTTACCAGGTGCTCTTCTTGAAGGACCGTACAATTGCTAGTCGAAGAGAATCGGATGCTTCCGAATTTACAGAAATGAAACCTGTTAAATTAAACGGCGAGCAGGTAGTTGAAGAATGTTAACAACAAAAGCCACCGTCATGCATCATCAATAATTCGTTTGCGTTTAGGGCCACAACGTCGTCCCTACATGTCCCGAACGCAATCGTAACAATAAGCCATAAAAATGAGACAAGGTGTTCCTCTTTCGTCGAATGAAGTTGTTTCACCGCGAAATTTCAAAGACGCCGAAGTACGAATATGTGTCAGCCCAGCACTGGGACGAGCTGATACGACTTGAGACGTTTCTCAATCGTGGAAAAGCAGCAATCAACGGGGAAATGCCCGTACCATAAGTAATCCGGAGCATTGCTTGTCACCAACACTCCGAATTTCATATACCTTGAAATACCTCCGGATAGCAATGCACAAGTCTTCATTACCCAATCAGGTTACCAAGCCGTGTGTCTATGATGCACAAAATTGTGATTCCTGTTATCGCGTTATGAGTTCTCACATTCTGCGTGCAAATGTGCAGATAAAATGCATTCTCACACTGACGTGACAACATAATGCTCGCAGTGAGTTCCTGGAGACTTCAGCCGGTAGTTTCATTATACACATGCGTTTTCAGCAGAGATAGTTGAAATGAATTTTGCTGAAAATATAGTATATTATTTATTTGTTGAAATTACTAGTTTTTGTAAAATGTAATATATATGCCTGTTCTGTAGAATAATAATACCAAGTAATAATTGTGTAGCTTCTGGATTCTTAATAAAATTTTCTTCCAATCGTAGTCAATTTTCAAGATTGAACTTTTCTAAAATTGCCACTAATTTGCAGAAACTTGGTTCGTATTCAAAATTTTACCAATTTTCTTCATGGCTTGGAGCAATTATGGAAATATTTTTTTCGAAGATTAGATTCCCTACTTTCAACGTTGCAAATTAAATTTTTGCTACACCCAAAAAATATCAATGCAAGAAAACATTTTATAAAAAATTTCCAGGTAGTCATTTTTTTTCTTAAATATGTTATAAAAGCAACAAATTCTTCTTCTTATTTTAAATCATGCCAATAATAATTAATAGCAAGAGATTTATTAAAATTAAATTTTGTTCTGTCTATGACCTCACCTTTGCCATCTTTTTCAACTGTGTCACCTTTGCATAATAAGTGGTTTTATTTAACATAATTTGCGGTAGCCTTTCTATTTTTTTGTATTTCCCCTACAATTGATAGAAACTTTTTTTAGCACTGATTTCTGGTGAGATTAACAAACCGGTGACATAATAACGACATTTGGTCATCGATCTCAATCTGCTAAAAATGATTACCGCACAGTTAGCAGTCATTATGTATACATTATAACCTTTTTGCTAATCGCTCTAAATTTACACGTAATTCCCCACTTCACGATTGCTGATTTCGATCTCAATGACCAAATAATATCACCTGTTCGTGCGTTAATTCTTATACAGCTGCTATTCAAGATTAAGACGCCGATAACTGGTACATTATCGTCTGACACTGGTACCCATGGTCATTACGTACAGTCGATTGCTGGGGATTGGGTGACACGAAGTAAAAAAGTATGTTTAAACAAAACAGGAACATTTAGCTAAAGTTCAGTTACCGAGGAGCTCGGGTCATTCGCATTGCATCCCAGAATGCATCGATCCGCGCTGCATGGGCGTTGCATGGAAGTTTCTCGAAATCTTAAAGCTGAGCTTTAAACAGCTTTTTCCCTTGTTTTATACCTTTTGTTCCGCAAAAAAAGGGTTAAATAAAAATTATTGGATTTTTGGTCGCCGAGAGGCGTCGTCGTGTTTGTGGTAAATCTCATTAGGACGCTGGGGAATATCTCTGGAAAATGAACCTAATTACGACCGGTGCGGAACTGAGGTAAATTGCAAAGCTGACCTCACTTTATTAAGTAATGTATTGAGTTAACATATTGTGTTTCATTTCCGAATATTTTATAAGATTTTTTCGAATTCCCGAGTCGAAAAATAAAGTCTGATTTTTAACCTTATTTCTTTGAAGCAAAGACATGCCGATAAATTAACAATAAAATTTGTTTTTGATCTATTTGAACCTGATTCTATTCCAACCACGTGAAACATTTCTTGGAAACTAGGCTCAAATAAAAATATAAAATTAAATTTGGGTCAATAAAACATATATAAATTAAATGAATATAAGGAATGAAACCTTATTTTGATCCTACAGGTTACCACCAAACATTCTTAGGCTTTTGCTGACGTTTTGCTAGGGTTTCGCTAGGATTCTTTATTATTAACGTTTAGGATAATACCAGTTTTGACTTTTCAACGCGAGTCCTTTTTCCAAGTTTCTAACCGCATATTCCCATTTGAAAATTAGGATTTTAGGATTTTGGGATACAGGATTGTGTAGAAATCTCAGTGACTTCTCAAGAATTGTTATATTAATAGAAAAATTAGTAACTATTTCCAGGAATTACTAACAGTGTCTCATTTTCCCACCGTTTCAATCATTACACCAGGATAATTCGTCAGGAATCGCGCTAAAGAGGTCTCTGGGTGTGGAAATTTCCAGACCAGCTTCCTGCACCACTCTTCTCCATCTTGTTGGAGCCTTTTTAATATAATAAAGTAATACAAGCTACTTTTCTTTCAACGGCAACTGATGCGTATCTGGAAGGAAGTCTTTTTTTTTTCCTTTTGATGCTCTGCCCTGCTTCTAATGGCTTATATTTTTATTCATATCCTTGAAAAAGGAGTCGTTGTGTAACTACGCAGCGGGTTATTGATTTCAGCGTACCCCAGTGCTTCTTTTCAAGAAGCAGCTGTTATATATTCAACGTGCAACGATTCTTAGGATCAGAGGGACGCAACTTTGAAATTCACGTTTTCAGGCCACGCCCTTCTGGTCCTCGGTAGTTTGTATCGCGATACAATCATCATTGAAAAATGAAGAGGATACGCGAATAAAAGAAACGAGTTAGATTACTAATAAGAAGCAATTCGATATAAGAATAAATTTGAATTTCATCGTTATTTTTTCTCATGTCAAGTTTATATTAAAATCATCATTTGCGTATGTGTACAGCTTCATTTTTTGCATAAACTTGCACAGAAAGGCATTCTTTTCAACCCTAAAACGGTACACCTGGTCATTTCTTGGGCACTCTTTGCAAGATCCCATGGGTATTGCACTGGACTATGGGATGCAAGATGCAATTGAGTGGCGAGACCTCTAAGAATTATTTTCAGATATTTTTGCAAAATGGATTTTCATGCACTGATACCAGAAAGTATCTATTTTATAGCAATGATTGGTTATTATCTTTAGGTTTTAATTTTGAAAAAAAATGTACTTTTTCACACTTTTAGGAATATCGGAGAGATATTGGAGAGATTCATAAAAGCTGGGCAAAAATATTTAATTTTTTAACAATTGCTCCAATAATTTATGTGTTGTCGAAGCAATTATTAAAATACAAGAAATAATTACCGGAACGTTAGTAATTTCTATGAACGTGCGAATAGTGCCTGTTATAATTTTTTGCAAATTATGGTGGCATATTTCTTGTGGTGGCAATAATAAATACTAGGGTTTTTTGTGGTTCATATAATTTATTTTTTTTTTGCAACGTTAAATTGCTTTAAAATAATATGTTTATCACTTCTGTTTAATATATTTTCAATAAAACTTTATCATTTTTCAATTTTTCCACTAAATTCAGAATTATTGACAAAATATAGAGTCGAGCATTCATTTTTGTGTATTTCTCACCAAAAATGGAAAAATATCCTGGAAATATTTATCCCAACTTTAGCAACATTTATTCAGAAATAGTATGAAAAAAACAAAAGCGAAAAAAGAGACATTTCTTGGCGAACAATTAAGTCCAAATTCAATTAGACTCATTTCGCTTATTATAAATAATTCGTCTTTAATATTCCATTGTTCGACATATTTTCTAAAACGTAACGGCAAAAGAGGGTTTTTTTATGTCTATCTGGAGTAGCCTACTTTCAGATTCAATTGTTTTTTGTTCTTATTCGTATCCTCGCACGGAGGAAAGACTGCAACTTTTTTTTCATATTTCAGAAAAAAGGTTAATGAATGCAACCGTGAGTCATCATTACAGATTACGGTCGTTGCCCTCCTGTGAGATAACACAGTTTTAACGTTTACACCTTACGACAATAACCAAGTCGTCTCGTTAAGAAAAGTCTTGGCAGGGGACAACGCTGCGTTCTAATTTCCACTACCATCAGATTTGGATAATTTTGGCTTAGCACACGCTGATACGTATGTATCTCTCACGAATGATCTAAAAAGTAGAGGTAGTTTCAAATGTTGGTTTCTAATTTCAAGAAATTATTGTCCAATCGCTTAGAAAATGTTAAAGTTCGAGATTGGCAAAACTCACCTTCGACGATATTTTTGCAAAGATAAATTTCAAACTTTTCTAGGAATTAAAAAAAATATCGCAAAAAATGTAGATATTTGTGAAGGTAAATATAACGGTAAAGATATTGTACATTCCTCTATGAATTCTCCAAGCGAAAATTGCATGCGCGGACGACTGTAAATTTTCTTCTAGAAAATTCTGATACCTTGCTAAATGAAAATATATCTATTTTTTATTTTGGAAATTATGTAAATATCCAGTGTCTCACAATTTTATGGTTTTCTAATGATTTTTAAAATCGGTCGAGAAAGTATGGAATTCCTCAAAAAGCACTAGCAATTTTTATTGTAAAACTCAAAAAAAAATCAAATTCAAAAGAAATTTAATATCAGAATAATTTTTAAAAATCTAAATGTAGGTTCTTGGATCCAAACATCTGAACTTAATATGTTCCAAATAATAATAAATATTTTGCAATATCTAACTTACATGATTTTCTTAACTTTCATTAGTTTCTAGAGAATCATGTAATTATGGATTTTTTTTAGAATAGTGAAATTTCCTATATTTCTAGAATTTTCTTTTAGTAACAAATATTCCGCAATTTTGCTCGTCTAATTGTAATACAAATTTCTCAAATGAAGGTAAGAAACATTTTACAAAATTTTTTAGTAGATTAAAAATTTAAAGGACATTAAAAAAGAATAATTATTCCCCAAAGTAACTTTACTGATTTTCCTAATTTTTTATTAGGTCTTATTCCATTTTTCCCTCTAGGGAATATACAGGGTCTGGTCTCTACGTTCTTTGTGATAAAAAACTGCGTAAATTCATTTCCCGTCGCAAATTTACTTGCATATCAGGGTGGCGAGCTATTACGAATTAGAGGGAGGCTTCTATCGATTGGATTTCACATCGCAACCGGGTAAATTTAGGACGCAATTCCGCAATAACCATGTACGCCGAGACGCAAACTTCCAGAAGCTTTATGCAAGAACGAACTGGCAGCCATTGCCAGGTTTCCTGCAGCATTCTTTTCTTGAAAAGCATCTTTAATGTCATAACACAAAAGTGCATTACTCTTGAGTTGCATAAGAAGCGAAGAGACGCGTCGTCGCGAACGTTCGTCCGCTTGGATATCGAAACCTTTATTTAAAATAAATAAAAAAAAAACCAGAGACCCAGTAACGACGCACATATTTTCAGGCAAAAGGGCTCTCGAGGGTACCCCAGCAATATCCTGAAAATGCGAATCACCAACGTTTGTTTTGCGTATTACATAATGAAGCCGTTGCTCGATATTGCGTAGTTCCTGCTGACCCTCATTTTTCCTTTCAAGACCAACCGCTCCCCAACCGAAAATAATTCACATGGATTCCCCCAAAAATACAAGGAAATACGCAGTTTCTGGAGAGACCCATGGCGGTTACACCTTTACACTTCGATTCATCAACGCTATCAGCCAACGCCCGAAATGTCCGCCGACCCTTTGCTTTCGAAATCCGCATCTTTTTCAGTGACAGGCTATTTTTAAAACGTATCGCAGGTTATTTATAATCGCAGTAACGTAATAACCCTAGGCAACAGCAACGACAAAACACTGATAAGCCGACGTTCCTGAATGAGTCTGTATGTAAACAACAAGCGAAGAGGAACAAAACGACCATGGGATAGGTAATGGTGGGGTTTCAAAGACGGAGAGAACGTGCTAGAAGTCTCGTCGGCAAGTAGCAGCAAAACGACGGATCAATAAACACAAATGTCGTAATAACTCGCGAATGGTAATGCCAATCGACTGGGAAAATGTCGCAATGGAAAGTCAAAATTTTTCTCGAATTTATGGTTACAAGCTCCGTGCGCATTTCGAAGGCGAAGTCACGGAAATTGAGCGATAAAGGGAATTGCGCATTTAATCAAGGGCTTTCGAGGAGAAGCGTCTAGAACATTCTACGGTGCTCCCGGCGTTCCACGCTCCCGAGCGTCTATAAAAGACCGGCGCATTCGCCGGTACCGCCGCATTCGTAAATACAACTCCGTTCCGTTCGCATCTACTGAAGAACACCAGAAGACTTCTTTTTCCAAATTGTGCTGCTGATTTGTGATCCTCGTTGATCCATACAACATTCTGGGAAGATGTAGACGAGGCGAAAGCTGCGCGGTGCGCGACAGTTAACCGTAGGTATTTTTTTTTTGTATTTTCTTTTTTTTCTTCGATTGGATTAATACACTTTTACAGATTTTCAGATATTCTTGCATGTAGTTGATTTTTTCTTGCTACTTAAGTTTAAGCATCGTTCGAAAGCAGCCATACCCAGACTCGTAGGACTGTGAGCAATTTTTTTTTTAAATTGACCGTAATCGCAGAGAGGAAGCCGGCCACTGAGGTACCTGGGCGTCACTGTTGGAAAGACCGGCATAATTTCACGACTTATTTGAAGTAGAATGTATTTGTTTGTTAGTTTTAAGGAAAAGGATTTCTTCTTTTTTTTATTTAGTGATATTATAAGAGGAAATTTGAATAAATATACCTATATAAAAGTAAGAGACTAAGTAAAATTATTTGAAATAAATAACAGGATCGAAAAAAGCCCGAGGTACGGGAACAGAATGTGAATTGTAGAATTTTCTGGCAATTTTCGATTTTGGGGAATGGGTGGAAAGAGGGTAGCAAATTCTAATATTTTTCATACAGGAACAGCAACCACCGAATTGCATTTCGATTTCTCTTTTCTTATCGTATTTGCTTTGATAAAAAAAAAATATTGTAGCCAAAGAAATTAATGTTCAATTTGAATCTTCAAGAATTCGAAAATTAAGGTTGTTAAATTTATAATGGTTTCTTTGATTTAGAACGATCGTACCGTATTTTTCTATTTATATGATATATTGCTGAAAAATATTAACCCTTAAAGGCCTAGAGTATCAAATTTGATACCAGACTTTGAAATAGAATTGCACACTTGATGAATTTGATACTCAGGCCTTTAGGGGTTAAATTGCATTGATATATTACTGCAAATATTAAATTTTTCAAAATAAACGTAAAAAGAAAGATTTTTTTATGTCATCTCAAAAAGTCTTGCTTTTTATGATAAACGGAAAGCAATTTAATATTTTTAGCAATAAACTGTATGAACTGAAAAATTATTATGGTATAAAGAAAACATACAAATTAGAGAATCTAATTATTTCATAGTAATAAAAATACGGATAAGGTGGGAGGATACTTATGGGGTTGATCTGAAAAAAAAATGCGATTATATTTTGAAACGAATAAGAAACAACAATTTTATTTTAGAAACCAGTAAAATTGAAGAGATCAATGTATTTAAAAAAAAAATAAGGTAAATAATTTTGAAACTAAATAACGCGGACACTTAGTCCTATAGATTTCTTCATCTCTTTTCAATAGTACTTGTTAGTTTCTCATTTTGGGATTAGTTTAAGTACCCCTTTCGTAAATTTGATAACTAACATTTTTCAAAAGTAAAATTCGTCTATTCCCAGAATTATCTTCCGAGGCTGATAACGTTATCAGTCAAAAGCTTCCCACGGTATTAAAGGTTTATCTGAATTAGACACTGATTGAGGTTCGACATATCTTCAAACAGTAATAGACACAAATAGGAGTAAATATTTGTTACATGTCCTGTAAATTATTGGGCTTCGGTGACGATGACTTCTTTTTCAACGGGTTTTTCAGCAGGAACGCCAGTTTTCACGATGTTAATGATCCTTTCTGTATTGCTGGGTGTCTGGCTCTGAAAGAGAAATAATTCAATTGTAACTAAAGAAATTAAACATTTTTCGTTGCTGTGTATAAATTCCTAGTTAAAATTGGCACAAGGGTAAAAAAATGTCCGTGCGTAATTAAAGGCTCTATTATTTTTAAATTATTGCTTCTCGAGACAATCCAAAATATAAATATTAAATTATAAAATGAAAAATGATACGAAAATATTAGGATCATTGCCCTTTTTGAATCAAGTAAAAAATTAAGATTTCTATTTTTTTCGTACATTTCTTGGTAGAAAATTATAGAAAAATTGGAAATAAATGATGAAAAATGCTATTTTTGATTTCATGAAAATTTACAATACCTTAAAAATTTTCAATTTCGAATATTCCAATTATAAAAATCCAATGACAAAATTGGTCTTTTACCAAAGTTTAAATTCAGACTGAAAATTAATTAATTCGCAATAATCCAAAATATAGATTATTGAGATACTCAAAGATATTTTTTTCTTTCTTTTTTATAGAGTACCCTACGGGGTCGCGGTGCTTGAACAAACCGTACGCAACGAAATCTTTGGTCTCTGGTTAGGTTTTTTAAGCATAAAAACCTGCTTCCATATGGTTTTTCAAACGGCAAGGGCACGTCTGGCTTTATAGGTAAGCTAAACTCCTTTAAAATTATATTTTTTTTCCTAAACTGACCTAACTATTAAGGACTTTAAAGTATATTTGAGGAATGAGTGAAAGGATATCAAACTTGAAACATCTACAACTAACACAGATTTACTTTCGTTTCATGTTATTGGGTCTAACAATAAGTAATCTACCGGTTTTCATCGATATCTAAAAAATTATTTTTTAAAAATTAATTCATAACCAAATTTTCTTTTGAAAGTAAATGAGCAATACTAAAAGAAATTGATCTACTCATTGGCAGACCTGATACATCCCGAATGAATGAGGGAACGAATTATATAGGGATGAATGTCGAATTATTGATCTTAAAATCGCTAACAATGAAGATTACTTTGAATTATAATTACAACTAATCACTTATTGTCCAAGCAATAATTAAGCAAAACATTTTCTTCTTTACCATTTAGAAACAGAGCTACTTTTAAATATGTTCGAGTAGAACGGCACCAAACAAAATCCACTTCTTTGACACAAAAGCCACAGTAGGGAGACAAAGGAAATACCAAATCAAGAGATATTTTGCAAATCAGGGAAGGAGCCTCCCTTCCGGGGCTTTCTTCTCGGGCCCACTTTCCAAAAAAGTCACGTAGAATCGCAGTAGGATTGATTCTATCTTAAAGCCAAAGATATCTGACATTTCTAATCAAACGAGAAAGAAAGAAAGGCAGGCGGAAAGAACGAAAAAAAAAAAAGAAGGGAGGTGTCTACCTTTTTGGGTGCCGTTATCGTTAAAACACCATCCGACGAGAGGCTCGAAGTAACATTGACAACATCGTGTGTCGATGGCAAAACATATCTTCTGATAAAGTGTCTGCTGACGAATCCGTGCTCGTCTTGTTTTTCCTCGTGTTTTGCTTCAACTAGAATATTGTTATCTGTCGTCTTCACCGTGATCTCCTCCGGTGAAAATTGCTGTACGTCCAGTATCACCTATTTAAGGGAAAACAGTAAGATCAAACCAATTGGAAAACCGTATACTTCTCATTTTTTTGTAGAACTTAAAAGCAAAAGGTACGTTTCGAATTTATAGTTCCTACGAAATAGAAACTTTCGATAAGAGTTAGACTTCAAATAGGTCGAGATACTCGATAACCAGTGGGCGAAGAAGAGGCGACTCTTCGCCCATTTTGGCGAACCGCACCCTCCACCAATTATTTCTTAGCTATGGCGAAGCGTTGAGGAAAAATGATATGAGATAATTCATTCCGTTTTGTAGTCTTCGAATATTCTTTTCCGATGTAAAACGATAAAATTGTAAAGACTCGCATTTCTCTCGATTTAAAAGTTGTTACGAAGAAGGGTTTTTTTCAGCGAAAGCATTAAAATGTAGTAGATAAGCGCGCCTACTTGTGTGAGACTTGTTCGTTTGGCAATAGACGTGCGTTTGCATACAAGTAGGTGAAACATCGACCATCATAAAACTCCAAATTTTCTTGCTTATGTTATAAAATTTAAATACATGTAAAAACGGTTCGCTCCGTGAGGGGGCGAAAAGCAAAGAATCGATCAGCAATGGCGGTCTTAAGGAACGTAAGAAATAGCGATACGAAATTGTTGAGCTGCGAGGTAAACGTACACCGGTCTCATGACCTGCAACTGTTCATGACGATAAAAAGTCATCATATTTGAAAGCTCTGAGAGTGTACCGGACGTTGTTGAAATCGATCTCCCGAGTGTAGAGCGCTCTTTTTATTGTAAATAACTGGATTATCCTCCATTACAGATTCAGCACTTTTGTGAGCTCCTATCATAGATTTATTTTTCTAATAAAGGTACAAAAATATTTAAAAAAAAAGAGAATACAAAAAAAAAGCAGAGAAAAGTGATCAGAGAAAAAGAAGTAATTATCTCCCACCCCTTTTGAGGGGTGGCAAGAGCAGAGAGTTTGATTTCGAACTTTTCTTTTCTCACAGGCCTTTTTCTTGGCGATAAGACTGATTGTAGTGATAAAAGAGTACATTTTTAAAGGGGCCGATCCTCCACGATTCCTTGTTCTTGGCACCGACTTTTTGGAATACAAAAGATTTTTTAGATTTCTTGGGTATCTTAGAAGAAGAAGCAACACTTTTGTATCGATTACATTTTGTGATAGCAACGGAAATACTGAAGGCATCCTTCATTTTTCGAGCAGTATATACTTAAAAAAGAGAATACAGTAGTGTTTTGGGAAACCGTAGGAAACAAAAGCTACTCCGCCCCCTCCTGTAGAGGGGGCAAAGGCTATTTTTTTTATTTTTTATAATATTACAATCGCGGAATTTGAATACAAAAAGAGGAAAGAGAAAAAATGAAAATAAATAAAACAAATAAATACAAATAATGTCGATATCGCTGAGAGCCATTGATAAAAGAAATCTCAAATATTTCCGAGGTGTTCCGGTGTTCTGCAGTTTCTCTCTCCGTTAACTGTTGTTTTTAATATTATCATTTTGTATTTTTTTTTTGTTTTTTCATTCGTCTTTTCTTTCTGTCCCATTAACTCGTAACTTAGAAATTAACGTTTTCTTCCGTAAACAAGTTTGCAGTTAAAATATATACTACTCCCCTTCCCTTTTTTTTTAATTTCTTTCATCAAAGTAGACTTAATTTGCTTTTTTAGTTTTTTTTTGTTAAACGAATGTCTGTTTTTCAATATAGTTTATACTTCGCTCATTTCACCATTCCATATCTTGTCACATCACATGACTTCAAAATTGAACTGTCAGATTATGAAAATCATTAGATTTTGAAAGAAAAAAAAAAATTGTACTCGTGTCTCGAATTTCTTTTGCATCGAAGTACTTTTTGATCGTTATAGCAAGCAAAGAATATGCTTCTGTAGGTATAGATTGAGGAAGAATAAAGAGTAAAACTTGATTAATTCGAAGGAAATGTCAAACGAGGATTAGCGACAGGAAATTTTATAACAACTGTTAGTATATCGTATTCAATTGATATCATCCTACAATTCTGCACAATTGTTAGATATATCGTACTATTATTATACCGCTTTGATAAGAGATCCAATAATTGACTCGCATAGGTCTCAGAACTGCTATATTATTGAAAATCCATCATCTATCAGCTAATTTTCAATTTTCCATGCATTGCAATTTAACGTGAAAGTGAGAATTTATTGATCGCTGGACATACATTGTTGTACCATATAATAGTAATGTTTACTGATAAACAACGTATTTACTAATAGGTTATTTATAAGTAACGGCATTGCATTGAGATAGAAAAGAAAAACACCACCAAAAACATAAATAATAAAAAAAAACCGAGAACAAAGAAAAGTACCGAGATTGAAAAATATTTGCTGATGAAAGGAATGCGATAGGTTCCTTTCGATTCCTTTTCCATGAATTTACGCGAAAGCTATTGATCATCGTAACACCAAAAGGGTAATATACAAATAAATAATAAAATATCGAATATTCAATAATATATAATTGCTGTATTTCCACCATGAATATAAACAAGCTGTGTTACTAAGTTACAAATATTGACGTTAAAGGTCAGTTACAAAGAGACGAGGAAAGATTATTGGGAAAATTGTAGGTTTTGAGAAAATCGAAAGAATAAAGAAAAGAATACAAAATATAGGATTATTGAGAGCAAGATCGTGTTTTATCCAGTTCATGTTTAACACCACAAATTTAAGACCAAATACAAAAAAAAGCATCGGTTAATTAAGATTTTAAAAAACTGTTATTGCCATCGAAACGACAACAAATATTCGAGAATACAAGTACTTGAAGCGAGAACGCGAAAATCAGAAGATTGCTTAAAACGTGTCTTGAACGTATTTAAGACGGGTTTTTGGAACAGCTTTTAGACTGATTTTGGACATCTAAATCATACTCGCAGAGTCTAGATAAAGGGGGCAGGTAATCTGAGTCCATTTATAAGATCAATTAAAATCGAGAAGTCAGTTAAAATTTTGGAGAAACCTGTCCGGATAGTCTGTCATCAGTTGGGGTAGAGACAACAGTCGAGATAAAAGTATTTGAGGAACAGTTGAGATAAAAAAAAATATCCATCAATTACTCAAAGTACCTTAAAAAGTCGTAAATTAACATTTTAGAACATACAAATAAAGATCCAAACGAAAGGGACTTGTAAGAAAAAGGGACTTGACACTTCCAATTGTAGATTCTAGAGGATCTAAAGAAAACAGCTAAATTATCAGTTAATGCTTCAATTGCAAGTAAATCTCCCGTAGGTTTTTTATGGTAAGAACTATAATTATATCTTTTGAAAAAAATTCATTGTGGTTTTGGGATTAGAGTTAAATCTTTGCCCGGAGTTTTCTGATCATTGACGCTTTTCTAACGTTTTTAAAGTTACTGTAAATTACTTCCTGCTTTCCCTTTTTCTTTACCCCTTTTTTTCTAAGCTTTGCCTAGTTTTAAAATCACTACTTGAAAGTAATTTCCATTTCCTTAGAAATTTCTATAAGAATCCTTGTAGAATTCAGTTCAGTACAAAATAAATATTTGCCTTAAGTGAGTAATTTTTGAAAACCTCCCATCTATATTAGAAATAAGAAAGCCTTAAAAATTGTGATTGCATTGAGTGATTAACTTTTTTATTCGAATTTCTTCTCTCCATCTGAAATTGATTTTTAAATAACTAAGCTTCTCCTAATTAATTGTTTTTTAATATTTAATTACATCAGTCTTCTTTGTTTTGGTCTTGTTTTTGGGAATTAATAAAAGTAAACATTTTCTAACTTTCACTCGGCTTTTTTTCGGAAAATCTAATTTTTGAATTTTGAATTATTTGAGTTAGTTAATTTAGCTTTTTTTCATAAATCAATTTTTGATTCCATTTTTTGAAACCAACTTGAATAAGACTAATAAAGCCTTAACAACGATTACGTTGTCATGGAAAGCGCTACATGAAGTTGGTTTCAAAAAGTGGAATCATTAATTGATTTGAAAACAGTACAAAGTGTCAATTTTGGTTAATCGTTAACGAGAAGTTTCGATAAATTATCTTAGCGTGTGTTACCAGTAACTTTAGTGCTTTTAAATCCTGAAATAATCTCAAAAACATTGATTGAAAAATTTTTAAATTGAGTTTCAAGATTTCTTAATTTTTTAAAATTAACTTTTGTTTTATATTTTTCTTATTTCCTAAAATAAACATAACCTCCTAAATTAACATTTGTAATATTGTCTTCTAATTTCTGACTAATAACAGATTTTCTTTCCAATCTTCCAATTTCTTTGTTTTTAATAGAGTTCCAGTACAAATTTAAAGATTAACTTATTAACCTTTTTCTGCTTTGCTTTGGATCGATTTTTTGGAGGAAGTAGTATTTGAGGACCAATATCTCCGGGCGATAGAGATAATAATCAAATTCGTTTATCTTTATATTTATAGTTTACATTATTTTTAGGATCAAAAGAAAGTAAAACCAAATTGAAGAAAAGAGGCACCACTAAAAATTTAAGGGAGGCATTAGAACGTTACATTTAGGGTACTTGCCTACTTTTTCAACAGTCAATTTCTTATTAATAGAGACTAGTCTTTCATTGTTTATTGAATATTAATCATCTGATATTTTAAATATCAATTTTTTCTCCCTTTCCTACATTTCAGTCTAGGTTTAACCATAATATTTCATTGCCACAATGACTATTCCATAACTTTATTATAAATATAGTTATGGAATAGTCGTTGTGGTATTTTAAATTGTTGAAAAAATTATTTTAAAAAAATTGGTTTCTTTCGACGAGTATGAGGATCACTATATTTTCGGAGTATTAAAGTGCGATTATTACGTAATAAGTTTACGAAAGTTAGCGTTTGGTTCTCATCAGATTTTGCCCCGAAACGAGTCTCATATTCATATTCCCCTTTGTTAAGTTATAATTTGCTCATTAATTAATCTCTCTCGAGACAAAGAAAAAAAAATTGAATACAACAGAATTTTAAAGAGAGTAAGAATTGGATAAAAATTAATTCCAGCTAAATTTCCTCCAAGTACACAAGGAAAGTCATTTAATTTTCCGTTAAATAAAATCAAATAAAAGTTTCAGAAAAATAAGAAGAAATCTTTTCTTAGGAAAATTTCTTCTTATTTTTCTGAAACTTTTTTCTTGTGAAACTTAAAATTTTTACTTGTCAGTTTTTGTACAACCTTTGAATTCTCTCAAAACGCGTAAGACTTACGCTTCGTCTAACCACTTAAATCTATTGATTCATTTTTTTTTATAACTAAGCAAGGACTCTTTCCTTGATATCGTTTATCGTAAACTTAAATTTAGGATCTGAATCTTCCAGAATATCGAATAAATTTCCGCTGTTCTTTTAATTGACTAATTCGATATTATATATAAGAACTTCTAAAGAAAAACCCACCTCAAAAAGAACCAGCGTCTAACTAAAAAAGCATAGGAAAACGGCCTTCATCTTTTCTAGTCAAAACCCCATACCCTAATTTCTCTGATTTTGTTTAAAGCAAAAACTGCGAATTTCTCCAAAAAATAAATTGTGGCTAGAAAAGATGAAGGCTGTTTTCTACTTCAGGTGCTGTTAGTTTACATCGATGATAATAATAATAATAATAATAACGATGATAATACAAATAACGTAATAACACACAAAAGCGACAACGACAAAACTAATAATTGAAAGAATAATTATAAAGAATATACAATTATACAAAACAAAAAGACCACAAAAGGTATCGCTTTTAGGATGAAAAACACCAAAAAATTGTGCTTATTCATTCATTTTCTGCAAGTACTAGTAACATAAAATTAATTAAACTTTGACCAATCCCTCAGTTTGCAAAAAGGAAGAAAAGGACGAGATCGACGATCTTTCTAGAACGAGAAAAACAAAATACATACCTGAAACTTATCGCTATCAGCGTGAATAACACTGGACCCTGAATTCTGTCTGATTAAATTCCTCCAGGGGCGAAAGTAGGAGTTGGAGAAGATCGGTCTTGGTCTTAAACTGAGACTCGACAAATTTGATAACAGGTCATCGCGATTCAAACCGCTACCGAAGTGTTGGTCCATCAAACGCGAGACGGGACGATCGAAATCGTCGAGCCACCAATCGCGAAGCATTAGGGGCACTATCGACATTTCTGCAAAAGTAAGAGCAGGCAAATTTTCAATCATCCAATTGCACTTGTATCATTGTGTTTTCTTAAGATCTAAAGGTAGTAGATGGGGTGATAAAAAAAAAGGGGAGAGATAAAAAAATGTTAGAAAATATGGATGGAGGAATCGGTGAGAGATAAGGCAAGAAAACTGAGTAGCGTTGTCATCGAAGCTAAGATCTATTTTTTAAGGTACACGTTTTTTTAAGGCTTTTTTCGAACGAATCGTATTTTAGGACAAAATGTTGCTGTTATTGTCTACCTTGTAGTGGGAAGGGTGTACAGAGATAACCCCGCGGTGGTATTAAAATTTTCCTGTCGATTGTTGATAAGGTTGTCAGTAGGAACTAGTGGTATTGACCTAGGCACTGTTACCTTACAGTGGACCATGAAAGTCTGTCAATTTTACCTCAATTTCTCCTCTTCCCGTGTAGAAAATGGCGTTAGCGATGGCTAGTGTGAGAATTTTACCATGAAAATGTAAATTTTGCTTTGCTTTGTTGAATCTTTGAAACATTCTGTCACAAATAATCGCTCTTCGGTTTATTAAGAATCCCAATTGCCCTTCTGTTAATAATTTGTATCACTTGTTTTGAAAAAGAATTTTTATAAAAATGATTCATTCTTTAGGTACACGTTGTATAAGCGTAAATAATCCAGAATCCTTGGTACTATTTTTGGAAGAATTTTGTTTCCCTAAATATAGGCTGATTTAGAATTATATTAAAATTTCCAAAAGCTTAACTTTAGATTTTGCATAAACATTTTGCTAATTCGATTTTTCAGTTTCTTTATTTTTCAAATACGATTGATTCTTAGGATTGAAAGAAGTCTCTTAGTGCAGAAGTAGTTTTTTGGAAATCAAGAAATTAACGGAACAGGGAAGAGGTAGCTATAAGTATACCAGGCACCGAGAGGAAATTTTCTATTTCTAGGATATTACGGTATAATCCCTATTTCATTATTTTTTATGGTTTTTGATAGAGAAGGAGAGTGAAGATTACAGTCCGGAGGGATAATTATGTAGTACTTTGCAGTAATTTCGCGTGTATGAGGTGGATTTTTGGAATAGGGATTAGATATAAACCACCAAGTTGGAGGAAAAAACCAGTAGAGGTAGGATTCGACACTTCGTAAAGTAGATTTAGAAAATGAAATTGACGTGCCACGATTCGCTAAGATAGAATAGATCGGGAAAAATAACAGCAACAATTTAAAGGAATAAGGCGACATTGATAGCACATAAGAGAGATATTGATTGGCAAGAAACCGCACAATTAACATTTAATATATAACATAAGTTAACATCGAGCTAATCAATTATTTAAAATAATTATGTATATATTTGTGTTAACTAATGTGCTCTGCGTGTTTTTCTTGAGTGCTTGAGAACTTTAGTCTAAAAAAAGTCCGCCCTTTAATTTTATCTTACAATATATGGTTGAAAGTATGACATCCAAAATTGATAGATTAATTGTAATTCGAAGTTAATATTTCGTACAAATAAGGATTAAATGAAATAATAAGCTTTTTTCGAAAAAATAACACGATTGGAAGCCAGGTTTACATTACACTACAATTGACAATCGATTCGGAAGTATCATGTTTCAATAACATAGTTGTTACACGATGGAAAACCAGGAAAGATGTAGGGCTTTGCGATTTTCTTTTTGTTTGCAGATTAATTTTTAAACATTTCTTCTTAAAGCTCCTATGTTTTAAATTTAACGACTCCAAACATTCCTTCCTTTTTGGAAATTTTCAAGATTTTTGACAATTTTCTAAAAAGACGCCTTTACCCACTAGAAAGTTTAAAATGCGTCTATTTGAAAATTTCGCATTTAATATAAAAAAAAATCGAAAGTATTTAAAGGTGACGGTATTGTTACTCGTAAAATGAATATTTGGATTTCAGTTTTTTCTTTAAATTATGCTCTTAAATAATATTTCCAATGCTTATAATTTAATTTTATTATTTAGCAATTCGTAACGTAATTGTAGCAATTTGTATAATTTCTTTAATTTTAGAATTTTTTCAAAACTATTTTTTTAAAACCATTTAGAAATTTTGAAATCATTAACTGTGCGTAAAAAATTCGAAGGGTTTGATTCGAAGTCAAAATCGGCGTAACAGCTGTGTCCAACTTTCTGGTAGGACTTCTATGAATTGACGCTGTTATTAGCAGGAAAAGCTACGAAATTGGTAATTTTTAATGTCTTGGTATACCATTCGTATTGTCATTGTCTCCGTGGTACTTTTGCTAATGGCAACAACATCCTTTCATCGAGTGCAATTGAAAATTGGCGTGAATTCGCAAAGTGTATAAACTCAAGGTAGGCTTCCGATCGAATGATTTTTGCAAAATTAATAAATGGCATATTAAATACCATATGCAGTAACTCGATAAATAGCGAACAATAATAATTAGAATACATAGAAAAAAAATTTTAAAAATTACTCAACAAAAAAATGGAAAAAAAAAATGAAATATAGGATAATCTTACAATTAGTAATATCATTAATGTAAGAAAATATCAAAATTACAATTTAAAAGTAACGTATCACTATCATACATTATTGTATAATACAATTACGTCTTGTTACTAAATGTACTATTATATATTATCACTGGAATCGTGGCGAAGTATCACTAGAAGTCAGCAGCTTTTTTGATGTCTAGAAACTCGGTGGAAAAAAAAAATGAATGTAATATCGACAGATCCTAAGTCTCAACGAAAGGTAAAAGTCAAGTAGCTATCGTTGAATCGATTGATAAAAAAAAAAAGTGTTGTATTCGCAAACATTCGTAAGATAAAATTGCACGACATTTAATTCGAGTAAATTTACAATAACGATTGTGACAAAAAAAAGAGGCGTCCTTTTTTGCGGACCATCCGTTAAGGCAGATTTAAACCGATTCTTTTGTTTCCAAGTATTTTATTAGATAGATCTGAAAGTCGAGCAAAATTTTTCTTTGGCTATGAGTTAAAAAAACTTTAAATTTTTAGTAAGAATTCGTCCTTTCTTGTTCCCCCCCCCCCCCAAAAAAAAACTATTTATCATTTTCTCTTCGGTTCAAACTCAATCACGTTAATCCCCAATCAGAGAATTTATAAGATCTAAAATTTGTAATTTTCCATTTTCCGTGAACATTAATCGAAAAAGTTGTTTTTAAATGGATTAAGCCACCTTGCAGCTGGATAATATAGGATGCATAATATTGACGATACCCCGAAATACTAGTTAAGTGAATGATCCAAACATTCTAAGAAAATTTGAGATAAAAAAGATCTTTATAACAATATTCCTGTATTTTTAATTACGATACGTAAATGCAGTTGCCGAAGGTAAAAAAAAAATGAACGACGTGAAATAACACTTTTTTGCAATTTGAATGAACAAAACTTACTCTGTAGATTTGTTTCAACACCACACTAATACCAATGAAGCGTCAGATAAGTCCAGTGTATGTTAAAATGAAGAAACTTCACAGAACAGACTGATTTTTAAATTGGGTTGGATGTTCTTTAAATACGTGAAGGATTTTTGGCGTCATCCTGGGAAAACTCCTACGTCTTTTTCGGGGTGGGGGCTGTTTCACATATTACGCGGATGATGTTTAAATAAATCAGTGAAAATAGTTCTGTGAGTTAGTCGGTCTTAAAAATAGCATCATCGCCGGAAAGTGAGAGAAAAGCGGAGTGCAGTAGAGGCGAAAATCTGCGGAATAACAACAATAAGAAAAACAATAACATCGCGATCTTCCTCTTATCCATTATTTTCTTTTTTGCAAATTTGAGGGACTGAAAGTAAATATTCCTCATTAATTTCGCTAAGGAATAGGAGGTAAGGTAGCAATTAGGGGTTTAATAATTAAGGATTAATTCTTGCAGTTAACTAGATTAGAGTGGCTATTAGGTAATGTATGGAAATTGCGCATATACGGAGTATTAAAATGAAAATGAAGAGTTCATGGAGATTTTTTCCAATTTCGAACTGTAAAGATTAGTGATCCAAGATCGTACGAAATCCAAATAACAACAAGAAGCAGTTTCGTGTGGAGGAAAATGAAGATTGAATCTCGCTGCTTCTTTCGAATTTTTTAATTCTAATTTCTCTTCACAAGGTTAGAGACAGAAACGATTCATAAATTGTAAAAGATCGAAGGTTTTTTAAGAATCTTTAACATTTTTGATATTCGCAAAATCGTCCAGAATTCTTAAAGTCTGTATACATTCTCTTAAGGGTGAGGAATGTTTCGATCGTGTCGTAAGAACTTGTTAGAAGGGTTTAAAATTCTTAATAAACATGCAAAAGTGCGAATAGAGAGGAACCGATGTAAATGCAACAACACGAAATTACGAATTCAGAAAAGCCATAAATTTGCTTACTCGTCCATGGCTGAAACGTCTAAGTCGCGTGTCCTCCTGTAAACCAAAAAAACACCTTCAAGGTAAATTCGTAGCAATACTTTGTACCATCCAAGTCAAAACAAAGGGGTTCTATGGGACACTTGTGAGTGAAAATGGGAATTAAAAATGGTAGACGATGAAACAACCAGTAACGAGGAATTGTCAATTGAGAAATTCAACAACAAAAGTTAGTATCAGGAAAAGTCTTCCATTGAATGAAATCTTCCGGGAGTGAAATACCTTGTGATGTGATGTAAAACAACAACAACATCAACAATAACAATAACAACAACAACAACCACCAACCAGAACTATGATAATAATCGTGTTACAGTAGGGTAAGGTTCTTAGGATAAAATTTATTGATAAGAGAATTATGATAATAACAACCACTATTAGAGCTCGAGACGGTAGAGAAAAGAAAGTAGGAGGAGGGAATAAACATTGCGGGGACTTTGCAGAAATTTGCGTTTAATTAACTTAATAATACGCTCTGGTGTCTATTTATCCTAAAAGTAGATAAGGTGCGAAACGATGCGAGGGCAGATACCAATTAATTTGAAGAAGTCGATCAATCGATCAAAAGACTATTCCTTCTGATATCCGAATATTCCACGATCTAGCTACTGCTGAATTTGATTGATGAAATTAATATTGAAAATAAATGCTAGCGATTGAAAAGCCGAAGTCTTTGAAACCGGTCACTTCTCTTCAAACGGAATCCCCTGAAAAACGAACATTTGAAACGTTACGAACTCCTAACATCAAACTAGTTCGAGGATTCTTCGAATTTTTGGGACACTTAGAATTTTCTGAATTGGATATCTGCGAAATTTTTGGAAATTTTTAAAATATTTAAGAGCTTTTAACGCTAGTTCCTAGAACTGATAAGGGGTTTTAGACTTTTTGAGGATTTTTGAAGGTTCCAGAATTTTAGGCCCCGATTTAGCCCCCCGAGTGCGTGAATCTAAGAGAAGGGGCAATTTTCACGGGCCTGTTCTCGAGATACTTATAGGACTGTGAAGAATTCGTAGGGGAATTTATGAAATTAAGGGTAGAATTCGCCTTAAGGATTTTTAGGATTTTTCGAAATTTCATGATTTCTACGGTTGTTAATGTATCCAAGACTGCGCGGGAGTCATAAGTTCCTGAAGATTCTGTCAATCGTTTTTGAGGATTCTTAGAAAAATTCATCGAGTTTCCGTAGGATTCTTAAAGGATTCGTATTACGTAAGATTCATGTGAAATCCTTCGAATTTGTAAAATTGCTTAAGGACTAACACCGTAACATCAAGGATTCACTTGCTCTGTACTTTTGCTATAATTTCCATACATTTCCATCTTTACCTGCGATAATATAAATTATTCTTAACGTCCTTAGGAACCCTTACGAGTTTTCAAATAAATTTAATGTGGAATTTACAATAATATTACCTTTAAGCACACACACACACGCGCTTATAGAAATACATTTTACAAATACAGTTGAACTTGCCCTTCTGCCACTTCCTCAATATATAAGACATTTTTAACCCTTGCATACACATACCTTACACGTACACACCTTGTATACATAAACATTAATTAATACTAATTTTGAAAATACATTGTTCCCAATTAGTCGAACCTTCACCACCACATGGAGAAAAAAAATGGTTTTAGGGAGAGTTTCCAGCGAAATTTGAAAAAAAAAAAAAAAAAAAAAATTGGTGCAAGGTAAATTTTGGGACTAGAGCGTAAGGAATAATTAACGAAAAGTCAGTGACTACTAATAATCTATACCTGGTAGCTGCTAACCATTAAGTAACCGTTCCTTATAAATTAGTAACAAACTCTGGATACCATTTTTCAAAATATAAAATTCTATAAACGTGTCCATCAGATACGTTTCCTCGGTAGAAGGAAATTTCCCGCGGCGTAAAAGTGGCCCCTTCTCATAGACTAATAATTGCGGGGCTAATTTGGGGCCCGGATGAATTTCTCTTTCCTATTTGCGACAGCAACTCAAAAAAGAAGAGTGTGAGGAAAACTCAAACAATCTTTTTTCTTCAAATATATTCTTTTTACTCAGCTTTCCGTGAATTTGATTGCGAGCGAAGTACGCGTATGACGAAAGGGGTGATAACATTAACGTTAATTACAAAATACAATAAATCCTCATTAATTAATGATTAGAAATAACGATAATAAAGATATACTAGGGATGTCGAGTTAATTGCAGCAATTAAGGCTCTTTATTAACGATAGCGATAATAATAACAATAATAATAAGAACTAATACTAATAATAATAATAATAATGATAATAATGATGATGATAATAAGAAAACGTCGCTGAAAATGTAGGCAACGGATTAAAAAAAAAAAGTGTAAGGGGTGTCCAATTTAATGTTTTTGAGAAGAAACGAAGGAAAATAGGAATTATCAAGTCCCTGTGTCTTGCCAATAGACGAGAGATTCCGTCTAACGGTTTGTCGAAAATAATACCGAAAAGAGCTATCGAATCTAATCCATCGCGATCGATATGATAAATAAAAATGTTTTCATTGAAATGTGAATAAAAAAGACCAGAGAAAATGTGTATACGAAGAAACTGTGACATTTGTATCGATAAAGTAAGATCAAATTGTCCCTCTAACTGATGAACGGAAAGGGAGGGTAGCGCAGATGAAATCACGATAAATCGAAAGCAGAAGAAACCGATGAAAAATGGTAAAACTGGATAAAACTGAATTAAAAATATCTTGCATAAAAAGACACTACGTACCTGCTCTCAATAAATTTTAGGAAACAACGTAAAAATGTGTTAGAATATAAGCAAGACATACAATTTCCATCTAATTGTTAATGCGTTAAAGGGATGGGGTGAGAATCGAGGAAGTATTCCTCGAAAGCATCGATTAAAGCACTTGCAACTATTTTACAAAGCGTTTTGCCATTTAACTGGATTTCTGGATACTTTTGCGGCAATTTTGTAAAACTTCTCTTGTCAAGCAGTAATATATTATTACACGGAGAGTAGAATGTATTATGCTCGCGGTAAATTTTATTCTTTGAACAAGGGAGAAGTGCCGAATTGCTGGAGCGTGCGCTAGCGTGGTGGAAGGGTTCCACTTAAATGGTCAAAACTTTGCTTTGAGACGAGATAAAAAATGGTAGAAAAGGAGAGATTCATGGGAAAATCCCCCATGTATCTACGGATTCACGGGGTTTTGGAGAAGATCGGTTCGAGGTTTCCCCTCGTTGGGTTAATAATGCTTAGTAGTAGCAGCAGCACATAAATAAGTGTATAATAAACGTAGACGAGCCGGACTTAATTGTGACTTAGTAACACCAGAAACTGATGAACCCTTTGTAAGGAATAATCATATTCGTGTACGTAACCTCCAGCAAATGAAAACCATACCTAATATGTAATAGGAAAAAAAAGAGAGAAATAAAAACGAAGAAATTGTAACTATAATATCGCAAAGAAAATCGGTATAGAATTTATACGATCTGTCAAATGTAAAGTAAAGCAGCAAAAGAACTTCATTGCAACCCTTTTGAATAAGAGTCATTGAAATTCCAATGAAAATTGTCACTTCGATATTTGTGAAAAACCTCGCGATGTGAGGTTTTTGAGGGTTATTCGTATCTATCTATGTTTCTTATAATATATTTAACCGATATAAGCGTGTTAAACGTGAAATATAATAAGAAGAAAATCCGGAAGTAACGAGTAGAGGGTTAAAGTACGAACCGAGAAATGAAAAACGACCGGTAGGCAATTTTCTGAAATTTATGATAATATCAGAAAAGACGCTCTGTGGTTGGTTTTCCTTTTTCTTGGGCGTGCAACATTTCTATCCAATGTTAAAACAATGGTCAAAAGCGAAATAAATACCAGGAAAGTACCTAAAATCAATAATACAGATGAATTCATTGATACGATACATTGAGATACAAGAAAGAAACGAAAGATGTTTTTGATACATTGCTGAGATATTTAAGAACAAATTGGAATAATAAGAGTTACAAATTTGCGCCGACATTTACTTGTAATATCACCGTGTATCCGCATATTATTTTATAATGATACTTTAATTAAGCAAATAGCGTATATGGGTGTCTAGCTCTGTTTTCAAAGTCGAAGCGTAATTGGAGGGTGGAGAGAAAAAGAGTAGGTTCCTTGTTTCGGTTTAAATAAGAATTTGCAGTAACCAAAATATTCGTCAAACTTTTTTCTAAAATTACTACACGATAATCGGAGGGTGCAAAATGTATGAAAAACAAAAAAACAAAAAAAAAACAATTGTATGATATCAAAACTTGAAAATCTCAATATGTATATCCCAAAAAATTTTACGTTCTCGTACAGAAAATGAATAAATTCTCCTGTTACTAAATAAAGAGCGAGGAAGTAGGGAAACAACTCAAAAGGGAACTCACGGTAAAACGCAAGTGCGCATAATTGCGACTTCGTATCGTCGACATTTTTGTAGAATTTCTCAGAGTAGTATTCGTAAATCAATCGTAGCGCATATTCTTATTATATTTATACTTAAAGAAGTAATATTTGAGAAGAATACTGGAAAATACGCGAGTGATTTGTTTGCTATGTAAGGAAATACTAATAAGTACATAAGTACTAATTATAAAACGATTATATATTCGCATTTTGTTTTGTTTTCGTTCACGTGCTGTAATGATGATGATCATGAAATTGTAGGAAGTTTCGTGTGTATACCTACTGAAAATTAATTAGTAAATCACCACGTCGGTAATTTAAACTTCAACCATTTTATTATTATGAATTTATTGGCTGAGAGAAACAATAAAGTGGAATCTGACATTATTAAGCAAAAATAATTGGTGTTGAATTTTTTCTAGATTAATTCATTCATTCTTTAGCAATATTGGTAGATTTAAAAAACGTAGTTATATAAGTCGCGCCAGAAATTATTTACTTTACCCTACAAACAGGAGAAAACCAGAAATAGTGTCAACTTTATTGGCGGAGAACGTACCAGAACTGGTCCACATCAAGGTTTTTGAATTTCTTTATTTTTCTAGTCGGAGTAAAATTTCTAAACAATAATGAATTTTTCCCCAATCCTAAAGTTTTATTCACTCATAGTACAATATTATAATAATCGGATTATTATTGATCCTCGGTAAAATGGAAAATGCAATTTTTTTTAAGAATGCTCCCGGATCTTTTTTTTTGAGTATTTGGAGGTAATTTAATACGTCATGAATTATATAAATTCATGGAAAAAGGCTAATTAAAAATTGATGGATTCATCGATTCTCGCCTTAGACATTTTTTTCTTCGAACGTGAGGGCAAAAATAGGGCATTAATATTTTCATAAGCATAGTCTCTCTCCAAATGTTTATTATTATCGTACTATAAACTCAGAAAATCTTTTTCTTGGTCACTCCCTTTCTTCCCTAAGTATACTTTTAGTAATTATTTTAAAATTGACGTGGAACGATAAATTAATTCAATTACAGTCAGTCATTAATGAATGCAAGGTAGGAAATACTTAATTTTATGTATATATAAATTTCTATACATTCAAGATGCGTTTCAGGGGACTGAAGACATTTGATCCATTCCAAAGGTAAATTACCTCCTTTTTTTTCGTTGATCCTTTAAGAAATCCTGAAAGATAGGAATCTCGAATTTTGAGATTAATCCAACTACTGTCATGGAAAACCATTCTTGCGATGTCATTCGTATGGGGATTGATCTCTTTTAATCCCAAAATTACAACCGGTGTCACTTCGAATAACCAAAAGATGAAAATTCTACAACGCTTCTAAATTTACTGCGTGACAAAAATTTTATTAGTTGCATATAATAATATTATTACTGTGCAGCAAAAATCTGACGTAAAAATTAAATATACCCAGGGATGTATCATCCACCAAGTATATACCAGCGCACGGATAAAATGACAATACCGTGATAAAGCTGCTATTTTTTCTCATTTTGTTACATTCGAGGGAAAGGCTGCTTTAAACAGAAAATTATGTAGGATTGGCGCAGAAAAACTGAATCATTGGATTTATTCTTAGATTCTTTTTCATTCTCCGAGAAAATAGTAAACACAAGTTACTTGTAGGTGGATATTTCATTTCGGTAACGTAGTGATATAAATAATATGTTCCATATTTTAGACTATTTAATGACTGCAGGATATATATATATATATGTAAGGTGTTTATAATAATGCAGAGACTAGATAGAAAATGAGTTGCCTATTTGAAATTAAATACCTCAGAAATAACCCAGTGGAAAATTTAAATAGAAATTGTATCATATTTAAGACACGAGGTAGTTTCATTCGGAATTTTTTTTCAGATTCTTTCAAGTGCTTCTCAAAATGTTTTTTTTTCCGTGAGAAAAAAATTAAAAATATATTGAAACAACGTTTTACGAACATAGTCGTGTTTTTCCTCTCGTAGATACTCTTGACCTGTATCACTACGGTCAGAAGATAGATTTATGAATGCAGTTATTTTATAATAACTTTAAATATAGAATGTTTAAATTTAGAAGCGCCTTAAAATCCTTTCTGATAGAAAATAAGCAGTGCCCCAAATATGAAAGATTTTAGTTTAGATTAATTAATGAGTCGTGTTCAAGATATTCAGTTTTGAAATAGACAAATTATAAGGACCTTAGAATACATGTGATTATAATTATTAATATATAATTATTGTACTCAACTATTGGCATGATTATCTTTTATTTTCGAAACGTATATCCTCGATTCTGAATTTTTAATTTCCTTTGTAATCTTTAAATAATTTCAA
Organism: Gasteruption jaculator; assembly: GCA_949825005.1. NCBI lineage: Eukaryota > Metazoa > Arthropoda > Insecta > Hymenoptera > Gasteruptiidae > Gasteruption > Gasteruption jaculator. The sequence continues at coordinate 3,756,424 of OX463768.1, forward strand.
AAATGTCAACTTTTAATGTTACAACATGAACTTAGAAATTTTTGTTAGTCATAACTTTTGGAAATAAAAAAAGTCACTTCAATTCCTTGATAATCAAAATTTTAAATTGAAAGAAAAGCAAAATTTAGAGAAAAGGTTAAAAAAATATTTTTTGTGTGAAAAAAAATGCGTCAACACCTAATGATGTGAAAGTCGGTAATTCAACAACTCCAGTAATATTATTATTTATTGGAACACGAATTCGCTGAAGGTATTATGGACGCAGTATATATAAATTCATTAAATTTAAATTGCTTATATGTATCGAAATGATGAATTTTGCATTTGGCACAGTATATTCTATTTACATTCAAAAAACTAACTAATAAAAAAATAGTATAAATTCCAAGTGGTGACAAAAGACTGAATCTGGAACACTTAAAATCAAAGAAGATCATTTTGGCGCATATACGTGATTCATGTTCGCAGTTTTCTAGTCCATAATTCTACGTAAAAATTTCCATGGACATTCATTTATATACAGTTCGACTTTGCCTATATTATAAAGCTGTTTCGTTGTTTATTGAAAAAAAAAATGAAATAAAACGATACTCTTCTTTTAATTGTATTATCTAAATTTATTTACTGTATTCGAGGTATTTGCAATTCTGATAATTGTTGTAACTTTTCGATATCCTGCACCGTCGAGATTCCTTGTTCCTGAAAAAGAATAAAAGAAATTGGATATTTCATATGTGTATATCTATATATTATTTTTTTTCTACATTTTTCGACCCCATTCCAAAAATCAAACGCAAATGTATCGTATGCCCCGATATTTAGAACTTACATGATACTCTTTCCATTTCTCATAATTTCGCCTCATGTGACCAAGCATGTCTGGCATATCGATGAAAACTGAAAAGAAAATGTTACCTTTAAAGTATTTAAATTTTCTATAGAAGTTTCCCAGAAATCGGGAAACAAAATCAAAGTTTCTCAAAAATTTGTCCCCTTCTTTAAATTCGTACTTTGTTCTGGTTAAAAAATTACCAGACGCTCCTTACATATCGAAAACGTTGTTCACAGCCTGATTAAAAAATATTCGTAGATATTTTTCAAGAGCGAGGTTTTGAAATTTATTAAAAATTAAGTTACTCCTTTTTGGAAAAATTGTCCTATTTGGAACCTAGTGTTTTTCAAGAAATTTTACACTTCTGACAGAAACTTCTGGCACGTTTTTCAATTTTTCAAAAATTGTACTAAAAAAACTACATGAAAAATTACTATTTTATATACCCGGAATTAAAATATTTTTTCTACCCTTTTGCATTATTATGCCATTCTCTGTTACATACAAATTACTAGCGGAATTATCATTATCATTATTAATAATTATTGGTCTGAAAGCAAGGACTATCCCTAAAATCATAGTAAAAAAAATATTGTATTATATTATAATAAAAAAGAGAGAAAAATTACCATCCCAGGCTTCTATCATATCATTGATAATGTAATCGACGAACCCAATCTGTGCTTTTGGTATAGAACAGGTCAATCTATCGAACATTGGCATCACTACAGGCATCTTCAACCTTTTCTCTTCATCGGTCTGCAAACAAATTACAATTATTTGAAAACCCTTCAAAATAAATATTTTAAAAAACTTAGAGTTATGTTAAAAAAAAAATACAATCAGTACCTGACTGAAATATTCTTCAGCAATACGTCTTGCCCATTCGATGCAACATTTTAAAGGCCTTGTTGGATTGGAAACATCCGCGCATTTAATCATAATTCTTTTAACCAAAGTTACATTTTCTGGTAATAATAATACTGACATATCTGCATCTGAGCACGCCTGTAAAAGTTTTAAAACACAGATTAGAAGGTCCCTAAAGTAAACTTTCTACAAAATACCTCGCTAAATTTTACACTCCAAGGGATATACGAAATCCCAATAAAAAATATGTTTATGTACAATTCATTATATTCATTATCCCAAAATTATCGAAAATAAAATTAGAAATTGATCCATTGGCGAATTTGTCCTGAATTTTCTTATTTCCAAAGAGTATCTTGTATTTAGTGACGTTACAAGATATACCAAATTAGTTTAATTATTCGTAGTTTCATGAATTTAATTTTCTCTTTGGATGAATGTTACCATTTTCTTCAAAGAAATTATGGCAAATCGAAGACAATAATGACTGAAAATATTTTTTTTACATAACAAATACTTTTTGTTTAAATTTAAATAATAACGTTGAAATGCGTGATGGGCAGCCGATTCGATATTTTAATTCTACTGTACCTCAGACTGAGCATCCCCGACTCTGCTACTGCAAACATTAACGAATTTAGCTAAATGTTCGAAGTGTTTGGTCATTTCGGTCGCTAAGATCATATCAATCACGTTATGCCTCATTATTTTGTACGTTTCCCGTTCTAAATTCTTGAAAAAAAAAAAAGAAATGGGAAATATCCGATTAACAACGTATGGATGCATAGAAATATTACGTTGATAGGTATGGAGTTGGATGAAAATCAAGTATTTATTTATACTTACTTTAAAAATGTTGACACTGTCATCAGTCAAAGTTAATTTGAAAGTCAAGGCAGCATGATGTGACTCCAAAACGGATAAGTCGTTGTACAAAATCGCAAGTTTGTTATCAGCATTGCAAAGAAATTGGCTGTAATAGGAGGCAGATTAGAAGATAATTTTCCTAATGATTTTGCAGAATAATTATCGACAAAGAGGTTTCTTAATTATTTTTCCACAAATATTTTCAAAGACTAAAGCAATTAGAGACCATCTATAACAATTTAAATGTAACAAATAACGGTTAATAAATTAAAAAATTTTTGATTTATTGAAAATATTGAAACATTTCTATTGTCCTTTAATTTTACAAAAAAAAATCCAAAATAGTCGATTCAAACTCTATCCCCTAAATGTTCAGACCATTTTTTAAATATTTTATAGAGTAAAACCCAAAATTGTTTAAGATTCCCTCCATTTTTTGCATTTCTTCGAAAATCTCAAAATGAAGCATTTTTAGAATAATAACGAAGTACCAGAATTATTACTTAAAGGTTGTGAGATGAAACTTGTTTGCAGACAAAAAAATTCATGGTCTTCAAAATAGAATTTATGAATTCCCATCCAATATATAGAAAAATAAGGAACAGTCGATAAGAAAATTTGATAGTACCTAGATCTTCCTGGATGATCAATATCATGTGCAGCAGCAGCTATTAGAGCAGCGACTTCATCCAAAGGGTCCAAAATTTGTTTGAGTTTCTCCGATTGCATGAATTTGGCAATAGCTTGTAAAACATCGGCGGCATGTGTCGAATTATGATAACTGTTAGATGGATTGTAATTCACTTCAATGAGCGTTAACCAGTTTTGCATAATTTTTTCATCACATCCTAGTCTCGCAGGCACGTGATACAAATTCATTATAGTCATTCCTAAAAATACTAATGTCCTGAAAAAAATTAAAAAGCATAAAGAAAATTCCTTTATGAAATGACAAAGTTATTAAAATAATATATTTAGCCCTCTTCAAAAATTTAATAAAAATATATCTTTTTAGATATAAAAAATTGGAAAAATTGAAAGCCCAATGGGAAAAATATCATTATAAAAAATTTATAACCCAAAACAAGGCGTTCTGTTTTGCCACTTCGGATAAATTAAAGAGAACAAAAAATCAGTTTTAGATTAAAACTGATCAGGGTGAAAATTGAAATTCATATTACTGATTTAAATATCAACGTTTTTACAACGAAATGACCCTTAAGTCTCCAAAATTTTTATTAAAAAATATTCATTTAATTGAATTAAATGTGTTTAATGTTCACATCACTAAAAAAAAATTCAATCCCCACATATATATGTTTAAAAAAAAAGGGAAAGACGCACCGTTTTCCAGATAGAACTTCTAATTTGAAGATATCAAAGTCCCAATCAAGACTGTGGTCCAATAATTCCATAATTTCGTGAGGCAACCTCATGGCTTTACTAGTTCGCCCAGTGTTCGGATTATTCCCAAAGATGCTCCTGACTGCTGCGATTCTGCTCGAGGAATCGTTGGACGATCTTCTTGAATCGTGAGCGTAATATGGTGTCTTTATAATTAAAAGTACAGGGAGAGCAAAATTAGAAATTGAAATTAATTAGACCTTTAAATGATATGAAAAAAAAAATCAAAGGACCGTGAAAACCCCGTTTTAGCAATCATTCCTGAGAAAATTGATTTTACTGATTAAACCTGAACAAGTGACGCAGATTACCTTTTTTAAAAATGTCATATATGAATAAACCTTACTGAAAGTTGAAATAATAAATATAAGAATAATGGTAATGAAATAGATGCATCAATAGGTAGAAGGAAAGTTGTGTAATGGAGAAATTTTTAGAAAAATTGATTAATTTAAGAGAGAGAAGATATTGCTGTCCTGCTAAGAAGTGTTGAAGAATATTAAGAAATGTGTGGCTGCATAGAAATTCATTTAGAAATATATTTAATAAATATTCGAAAGTTTACCCCCACAAAAAAAGTAAAAGACAAAACGGTAGGGGCAGAAAATAATAGGAGAAAGGGGGTAGCCCCGGTCATTGCAAAAATTTAAATTCAAGAATATCTCCCCAAAATTTACCTTATAGGAATTATTACTAATCCGAAGTCGGTGCAAACATTTCTGGTTTCGAAGAAAGCTATAAATTGATATGGTAAAATAGGAGTAACATACTTACTGATAGTAAAGCTCCAATTAAATCGGACGCTACAGGATCCTTGTAAATTTTGGTATCTTGTTTTAAAGATGGAACGTATAACTCCGAAGATGCGAGAGTTTCTATTGCCTGAAAAAAGGACGCAAGATAATAAATAAATACTCTCGGAGACAATTGTTATCGAAAGTAAACGAGTCGTAAAAATTATATATCGGCTATAAAAAAATATATTACATTGCCAGAAAATTGTGTAAGGTGAAATTTTTATCGTAAACTAAACATTGCGACATTAAAAACAGCCGTACTGACTGGCTGAGCGAAAGTGACGCTAAAGTCCCATAAAAGAATCTCTAGTTCGAGTCCTGGTCCGACATATTTTTATTCAAGTACTTCCATTGATCAAGATTTCTTCATTTGAACTGTAGATCTAATTAGAAATACTCTAACCCGATAAAATCATTCAATTGAAATATATTTTAATGCTGAGGTTACTGACGCTTGCTGCTGAAACTTCCAAATAAAAGAAAGAATCATGAGATTCATACCTTATCGATTTGAGCAGCAATTTCAGGATTCGTAGTTTCCGCCAGAGCATTTGTCAAAAGTGTGATGACCCTTGTGATAGGTGCCTCCAAAGGTAAATTATTCAACTTGGAAATACTGGACCGTCTTGGAGCCGCTAAAAAACATCAGCTTGGGAATAATATTGAAAAAGATATAATTCGCATATGCACTTATGGTTAATTTCAAAATATACCAGGAAATTAGGTGAATATGCATCTTGGAGATGGACAAATTATATGGCAAAATAATTGTCAGATAAAATTCTTACTGTCACTTCCGATAGATCGAACATCAAAAGAACCCCTTCTTAGCGAGTGCAAGCTACCCCTAGGGTGTTGCTGGATCCCGGAATTTATTGAAGGCAGAATTCCAACATTTTCCAAAAGATAGGTAGTGTCATGAATATGAATATAATGAGTTGGTTTCCTGAAATAAAGTTAGGGAACAAATGGATCAATAATTAATTCGTTTAGTCTCAGGAAAAGGGTAGTTGAAGGTCTCCTAAACTACCTTATAATAATTTCGAGCATCGCTGCATTTGATTGCATTTTAAAAAGTACCCAATTTGAAATAAATTCCCTACTTGAAAATACTCGATTGAAAATATAAAATCCCCTCTCTTAAAAAAAAACTATGGGTACTATAATATAAGAAGAAGTTGGTTAGGTTTCGACGAAGAAAACTATAATATTTCAGAAAAGTCAGCAAATATTCAATATAAGAGGAAGAATTCGATAAGTCAATTTTTTTTCTGAAACATTTGGGGTAAAAAACGCAATTTGAGGTGATCGTATTGAAATAAAAAATCATCCAAATATTTAGTGCTACATTTTTAGGGAAATTTTAAACTGTCGTGCTCGAGATTACTATGACATGCTAATTGAGCTCTTTCAGTTACATTTTTCCTCGGCGTGCTTACAAAATAAAAATGCGAAAAGATTTTTAAAAAATTTTTTAAAAATGTTCCCATACCTCCCAATTGCGCAGAATGGTATTATCCTGCAATTGACCGTAATAAAATCGTTCATTTTTCGTTTGCAATTCACGTTGCCCTCAAATTCCCGACCCCTCTGGAGCTGTTGATCCATGAGTGCAAAATTTTCCGAAGTCACAACTTCCGATAGGTTTTTGCCCATCAATTCTTCGGCTTTGTACCCTAGCAGCTTTTCGCTGGCCTTGTTGGCGAACTGCAAAATTTTGTTTATTGGAAAAAAAGTTAGAGATGATCGTATAAAAAATAAACCCTCGCATTAATATCGAAGAGGGCGAGAAAAAAGTTTATTATCGGAAAACGATCGAAAAGAAATCGATAGAAAAATAATAATAGAAAAGAAACTGATAAGTGAATTATCGATGTACCTACTTGTAAAATATGCCTATCATCGGTAACGTGTATCATATCTCGACATCTGTCAACAGCCATGTATAATGCGTGAATAGCTGCAAGTTGACATCTCGGTTGAATTTCACTTGCGTAAATTCCTACTAAATGGTTAATTAGGATCCCTTCGTGTGAGCATTCAACCAATGCCTGGAAAAAGAATACATATTTTTCTATTTATTATTTTACATTTATATGAGGCCCATGGGTTGCTTTAAAAGAGGACATGCAGGTTGTTCCAAAATTAGTATCACGTTTTAGGTAAACGTCAAAATGACAAACATTTTCCCTCGAGCACTAATATTAAAATGTGGAAATTTGGATCTTTGATTACTGTTATTTAAATTATATACCTGAACAAATTTTTAAATATTTCTATATAAAAAAATTAGGTCCCGAATTGACAAATTGAACTGCAAGAATAATTATTGCAACAAATAACGTGGTATCAAGAACTTATTTCCCCACACTTTGACGAGAAGAAGACATTTCGACATTGCGAGTGGAAAATTCAATAAAGCTCATAAAATCCCGATAAAAGGATATCTACCAGAAAAATTTTGATATTAAGCCTCTGGGAATTAATCCCTGCGAAAGCTATCCCCCATTCAATAAACTGCGAAATGCCTTAAAGCTACACCCACCTTAAGGAAATAATTCTATGAAGAGAAAAATAGTAAATAGATATAAATAAAATAGTAGAAAATAACATGTTATCGAAAATATGTTATATAAAATAAAATTGAAGTCTTACCCGACTGAAGCCAGTTTTTAGCAGCTCTGACGTCCCAATTTCATCTTTCTCAGAAACCATAAAATATCTAGAAAAGAGACAGAAATAAATAGAAACTCGTTGTTGCATCCATTTCTATTGTGAATTTATGGAATATCGAATATTCTCGAAAAGAACATATATTTTTCTATTTATCATTGGAATTGTATGAAAATTCATGGATTGTCATGAAGTATGACAAGGAGGATGGTCTAAAATTATTATTATTATGTTATAGGCAAACGTCAAATTTACAAATATCTTTCCTCAGATAAATATGTACAATTTATAAACTTTAATTCAATCCCGTATCTGCCTACTATTGCTTAAATAATTTATTTAGATAAATTAGGTCATGAAAAAAATTACTAATTATTAACAAATGATATGTTAACCAATTGGGGAAGGCCTAATTGCATTTTTCCAAAATATTAGTTTTCATTGAAGCCATTTAACATTACGATTACTTACGATTTCCTTACAAGTGCGATTATGACGGAACTGTGGTGACAATTGGTATTCCTAATGGCCCTGCAATAGAAAACAATAATTGCAACCGTGCCGATTATTATCTAGTGATAGAGAGGACCAGAAATTTGAGACTAAGTCAAAATTATACGTCTTGCTTTGTTTTTTTTTTAAAGTACCTTATCGTATTTATTTACCTACAAATATCATCGGCATCAGATCCACTGCGTTGTCCCCGACGATCGATGATAACGATTTCGTGACAACGGTTTTGAAATAATTCGACAGCCTTCTCCGCATTCGTTGCTGTAGATACGCTCCATCCCAATCTTATGGCTGCAGCCTCTAATACTTCAGACTGTTGATCGTCTCGACCAAAGACTAACAATATCTGCATAAATTGTTGAAACAAGAGAGATAGTGAAGGAAACATATATGATAATTTTTCAAAAGTTCGTAAATTAATATTTTTCACGACGGTGACTGTCGAATCGAATTTTATGTAAGTTGAGAAAATTTGAAAAAAAAGAAATCCTAGTTTTGGCACTAATACAAGAATTTTCCAGGTTTACCCCAAATTTTCTAAGACCAATTACCATTATCTTTCGACACAAATTTTTGACAATTTTATAGACCTAATTGTGCTTTTGGTGATATAATGAACGACGTACCTTAACTAAATTAGGAGCACTTGTGGTCAGTAAATTTGGTTTGAGGTCTTGAGGACTCTTCTGAAATCAAAAACGAGAAAAATTATTAAAACGAGTGGAATTATAGCTTGGGTGGAATATTTTCGACACTCCTCACAGTAAAAATTGTACTCTGTGGTATTTTATGGAAGAAATCCCCAGCATATAACAAATACCAAAAACATAAATATTAACTAAAACAGTATTGTGTGGTGTCTTATGGAATAAATCCCTTTTTATGAAATTACAAAAATCATAGAGAAGATAATTCTTACATGTTTTTACGTGAAACCAAAAATGAAATTAATTACCCCGGAAACCGGATAAATTGTGGACATGAATGGTACATCATGACGTTTAATAGCGCGTCTTCGCGCACGAGGAGAATTATCTACCCTTTTATCCTCGAATTTGGCTAACCAAGGGTCTTTCATTGTAACGATAAAATAACTTTCCCTTTCACCTTTAACCTCAATGCAGGAGATGGAAATAGAGGCATGAAATTTTTTCTTCGACCTTTGCTATTTTCATTTTATCAATATATCTTGATAAAATTTCCAATTAATGTTGTCAGAGGGAGCAAACGACGGACTACAAATTTCACAAGAAAAACAATTGAAAATCTTTTAAAAATTTTCTTATTCAGAATATTCCTTTACAAATTATATATATAATTGATATTCAAATTTTCATTGAAAAATCGATAGTTCAAAATTTGCAATTATTAATATTACAAAAATATTAATAACATTTTGGACAATTAAATCTATGGAAATAAAAAATTACAGAGCATAAAAATGTTCGATTCTACAAAAATGTTTTCCGAAACGACAAATAAAAAGCCAAAAAAAATTCTATTGACCAAGAATCGATGATAAAAAATAATACAATTGCCTATTTTAATTATAAATTTGTTATTAACTAAGGATCAATTTATTGGAGAATTACCCAAGCAGGTACACAAGCGGATTGCGGCCAACAAACTTTCACATGCATTTTGTCTCTGTTGGTGCACCACTTTCTTTCTATTCTGCCACAAAAGAGTGTCAGAATTCGATTGCACCACGAATTCGAAGGTTCCCTGTGATGTTCCGATCCGGTTGAACCGGAAATGTATAAGGTTTGCGTTAATCTTCTGGTATCCAGCATTATTTTGGCAATTCCCTTTTACTGGTCCATTAATTTGTATACGCGCACTTAAATCCGTCTTTATCCTCCTCTGCCCCAACCCCGAAAAAAAGTGGAGTATGGAGAATATCAGAAATTCTTCTCTGTTTTAAATCCTTTTGAATTCCACTTCAAATTCGAGTACCACGAATCAAGTACATGCTCCATTTGTCAAGTCCAAGAAAAAAAATGGACGTTATTCCAAAATATTGAAAATAACAAAATACAATTTCCTAAAACTGACACTTCAGTTTACCGATAAACAATTTTCTTGAGAAATTAAAAACGTAATTGATTTACTCCAAAACGATAAAAAAAAACGAAAATGTTCATTTTTACGTAAACCGAATAATTCAATTTTCCCCCAAAATTTGGAAAAAGAAGAAATTCCCTTTTTGTTTACTTTTTTTTAGCACTTCCGTTCTTGAACGACGTTCACATAAATTTTCTTCCTTCAAGCTTAACATTCGAGTTAACGAATGTCTTCTTTGATGATACTGATCATCGATTTCTAGATATCGAATTTATTTTGGTATCGTATCAAATTAAAAAGTCAACCTACATATCGAAAGATAAGCCCGAGCTATCATCCTTCCGTGACGTAGCACTTTATAAACAACGTCATTGCTTACGTTTCTTGTTTAGAAGAGATGATACCGGTGGCAAAAATGAATTCGTAAGAAAATATGTAAGAATGTAATACGAATACGATAGTTTCTGAAGCACATTCGCGTTTTCTTATCGATTAAGTACCTGTAACATTACTTTTTCCTTCGATCTCCTTTTTTTCCCTTTGATTCAAGCTAACAAACAAAGTATTGATTACCTATCGATAGTGGGAAACAGGTACTGTGTAAAAATGGCGAAATGTGTTTTTGTAAAATTTCTAAGAATTATGTATAACCGCATTTAACAAGTATTCTTATTAAGAGAAACCCTATTACGAAATTAAAGAATGATAAGGAATTGCAACAGAAAAAATGGGCTGAGTTTAAATTAAATTATTAAATGTTGGAGCTAGAATTAGTGCATCTTCACTGAAGGATTTTATAAATTAGAGAAAGCTCCGAGGTATGATGAGATAATTTCTTAATAATATTCAAAATTGAGAATATTGTTTCGAGAGACACTAATAAACATCAAAACTAAAGTAATAATAAAGAAATTCCATGATAAGCAAATTTAAAAAAAGTGTAATATTTTAATCTGTCTTAATAATTTATAAAAAAACAACGTAGGTGATTTAAAAAAGTGGGTCAATAATTTTAAAACTACTGTCATATTTTTAACAACTCAATTAATAATAAAATTAGGTCCCTGGTAATCTTTGAAAATGAATTAGTAAATGAATATTCTTCCAGAAATCCTTTGAAACGAAGTCCATGGTTAGAAATATCCCAAATGATTTTCTGAAGTGAAGAAAGATCCCAGAAATTTTCAGATTATATTTGAAACTAAATAAAGCTTTTGGAAAATTCCCGAGTAATTTTCGAAATCGATTTAATTAGTATAAAAGTTGCGGAGAAATTTATGAAACTGGAATGATGTTTTAAAAGGTACCCCGGGAGTTCAAAAATGATTGAAGATAATCTTCAACTCTGAAAAGATAGTCCTAGGAATTAATGGAACTGTATTAGAACTGAAACCTAACAAATAAGATAAATAATTGAACAAGACCCGAGTTTAGAGGAAGAAAAATATTAAAAATGTTGAAATTTACAAATGCTACTGGATCATTTTTCGAAAAATATCACGAAAAATCCACTGACGATTTGAAAAATTCCCACGTCATTGAAAAGTGATTGAAAAAATTTTTGATTCGACCGGTGAAATGGGAAAACGATACTCGAAAGACCTTGAAGGTATTTTTTGAAATCCAAGAAATATTCGAAAATGTTCCAAGTAATTTAGGAAATTAAATAATTGAAAGTTAAAAGAATTTCCCTTGTATTTCTCCCGATAGCTAAAAAATATCCCGAAAAACGTAGGAAAGTGATTTAAGAGTTCACAAAATTCCAAGGTCACTAAAAAATTGTCCAGAAAAAGTTTCCAAATAATCTTTGAAAATGGAGAAGTACTGGAAAAATTGCCAAACAATCTAGACCGTGATTTCTGAATCCATATTAATTATTGAAAAGTGCCCGACCAATTGTTGAAATTTGAAATGTACTCGAAAAGGTGCCAAATTAATCCATGACACTTGTTAGGTTACGAAGTACCTGTAACGCCTATTTGCTCGAAGTATCCATCTACCCTAACGGTACGTAGTACCTGTAGTTGAACAATTCTTCGATGATCTTTGAAAGGACAGAAATGGATGAACAAGGTTTGAGAGATTCAATGCGAGAGTTTCTTCACGTTCGCATGAACTGATGTACTCTTTTAGAAGCCGAGTGTCAGTTTTGATAATTTATAGGCATAGGCACCATATACGAAAGCTTCCTGTCAGATTGGCTATGATAGTTCGTATTTGCAGGGTTATGGTATTGATTTACTTTCATTATAATGTAATACGTATTAGCTGACGAGCATATAAAAACGGTTTCAAGATATATATGGGAAGTCAGTTCCTCTTTCGACATCGCATTTGTAGCTATAAAATAATATAATGAATGTCCACGAGTCCCTTATTGCTACATTTGAAAAGAAAATGAGATTAATCCTACGGAAAGATAGACCAATTTATCGAATGCCTTCTAAGTATAAAGAATAACCATTAAAAATAATCCCCATTAGCAGAATTAGGATAAATATGGAAGAAAGAAATATTAAATAAATGAATAACCGAAGAAAATAAATAAAAGGATCTATATAAACATTTCGGTCCAAAAAATTATTCTCCGAATCCTAAAATTTTTTTTGTATGCCAAAATATGTGAATAATAATTTTTCGATGAGAAATCGAATTCAAAACTCCTTTTCGATTTTAGAAATAAATCTTTCCCAAAAAATAAAGAAAAAACAAAACTGTCGAAAATAGGATTTACGGACCCATATCTGGGGGTAACTTTTCGCCTAAAATGGACAAAATTGGAGTAGGAAAAAATTGGAGTATGTAGGAAAAAAAGATATTACCGCTGCGGGAAGATCAAGATCTTCTTCCAGATTAGACATCATTTGAGTAATAGTTGACTTCTCGCTCCACATTTCCGGATCCATAGAATGGTCATCGTCTCGGTCATTTCCTGAAATTAAAAGGCATTTTAATTTCAGTCAAAGTCCCCGAATCTCCCGTACATTAAGAATTCACATTTATAATCCATACACAAATTTATCATTATTTTTTCTCCAGTGCAAATTTTTTAAAACTATGAAAATTTCTTAATTAAACATTAATTAAAACACGAATATAATTAATATTACTTTACAACTAAAAATTGTACTAAGAACGAGTGTTTTGTTCATGAAATTGTTAATAATAACAGTAATAATACTACCACATCTCTAAATGTTAAATAAAAGCCCCGAAAAATATGGTAAAAAATTGAAAATACGATATCTGTAGAAAGTTACCGAAAAATGTTGGTAATTTCTTGTATACAGGGAGACGTACTTTGCCAAATGATTATGTTACTTTATCTCCCTTTTCCTGTAAACTCGTGGTAAAACACAACATTTACATTTTGAGACAGTTTCGGGTATAAATGCGTATGACTTTCTCTCGTACAACACAAAGAGAAGGGATTGGAAAGATTGGACAGAAAACTAGAGCTGATTTTTTTTTAGCCCCGTAAGGTGTGCCTTTTTTTTCAGCCCTGGGCAGAACTTTCACAACAGACAATTAAGGTTCCCACATGGTTCCATTTAAAATTCGAGTGGTGACGGACATAATAAAGAAGTATGGTAGTAAGAGAGTAGGTCAATTCCTAAAGGAACACAATATAGAAATAACATTTAAATGTCTCATTGTCTGTTGGCGTTAATCTTAAAACTTTACATAATTTTATTCAATTCATATAGAGTGGTTATTACAAAATCAACACGTGCATTCGACGGAACTTGTCATCTTGAAAGTGTTAAGTGACGAAAACTTAAAGTAGCTCGCTAAGGAGCTTAAAGAACCGTTTCTCATCGCTTTAAAGTCTTTCATTGTAATTCTGCTCTTTCATTGTGAAGACGGAGATTTTTTTTTAGGTGCTTCCCAAATTTAGAAATTTTTCAAACGATAAAAATCGGCATTTTCGAATGAAAAAAAAAATCATTATTATTTTTTTTTATATTTATATTATTTTTTGTCCACAAAAAAAAAACATGCATGACTCATCAGTGATGCAATCCCGCTAAGGTAGCTACATCCTGTCAAACGAATAGTAGCAATTCCTTTAGAAATCTGACGAGAAGTAACATTCGAAATAATATTGCGCAATTAATATAAAATGTGTTTCTTGGAACACTACTGCAGTGGTTAGAAAATACTGCAAGTGTGACAGTTGTAACACTACTCGTCTTTTTATCGTAGCTGGAAATCTGGTTTTCCCGTGTGCGAGTTCGAGAGCTCAAAGATCCCTTACGTCATTTTATTACCCCAAATATACTTTTTTCAAATTTATTTTTCTGGTGATATTATTAAAAATAATGACCCCCAAATAAAAGAGATTAGGTGAATCGTATACCCTGACTCGTAAATTTACGAGTTTTGTCATGAGGAAAAGTGAAAGAACTTTTTTCCTCAACCAGGCATTAAAAGAAATTGGATTCGTGAATTTCCCTTTTGACATTTAGGTGTTTATTACTTGACTCGAACTTCGAAAATTTATAACTTTGCAAAAAAGCTGCAACAAATTTTTGTTGCAGACAATGGAACTCGAAAAAATTTTTTTTCCATCTCTTTTGCCCTTAAGTCATTCGAAAAAAATTCGAAATTTCCTTAGAGGTCACGTAAAAAATCAAAATTCAAAATTTCATCTCCAGTCATTGAACGGATCGCAGCTGATAAACGTCCGTCGCATTAAAACTGTTGTCCCCCTAAAAAATAAATAAAATAAAACAGAAATTTCACAAACGCACCATTGCAGAAAAACACTGCGTCGTCATTAAATCCACGGGAGTCTTCCTCAAGAAGGTACTGATTTTCCGTAAGCGATTCCATCTGGATCGCCCACTAAGCTTTCCAATCATTTACAAGAACGTTATCGACGTAGATTAAAACCGTGTCCTTAATAAATTTCAAATTCCTTGCGGTCGTTGTTGTTAATAAGTCGAGTTAATTATTGTATTTCAATCTTTTTTATAACTACACTGAAAGAGAGGAGACACCAGGTATTATAGTTGTAATTCGCAAGATTCCAATTGAAATGATATTATTTTCCCGACTGTAAAGTATAGCTCAATTATCAATACAATTTAAAAAAAAAAAGATAAATTGGCGTTTTATGGAATTCAACTGCAAAAAATATCAAAACTATTTTTCACTGTTACCCATAAATTTAAAAATAGTATCGCTTCTATTAATTTATTCTTTATACGCCCTTAAAAGCTTTAATTATATTATTATTATACACTTTTATTACGATACTATGACACTCGTATTAAAATTTTATTAGTTTTGTAGAACCCAAAGTTTTTTCAGGAAATTTTTAAGAAACTTGCGTTAATTAATTTTATTATTATAATTACGATTTTACCAAACAGTTTTACAGTATATTTTTTAAAAAGTGTTTACAGATGAATTAAACTTTCTAATCATTACTAATCGTCACGATGTAAATATTAAGCGAGGAACAAAATTAACCACGTGTTACAATACGAAATTTGTAACATTTATGAATGCAATCCATATATTTTTTTTAATATTTGATCCGCACAGAATGCATAATGTTTGCCTATAGAAAATGCGTAAAAGACTGCAAGTATCCTCTTATTGTTTGGGAAAAAGTGATTAATTCACATCGGGCTTATACGTAGACACATGAGTGCAGAATAAACTCTTTTTCCTTCCCCTTTCCTACACGAAAATTTCCCAATCAAACGTGACTCATGTTGATAAACAGTCCAGTATCAGAGGATTCATGTTTAAACATCGCCTTTATTAACTATTATCATGTGCTGTATAAATTTCTTTGTTACACCTCTCCATCCCCAGACGAGCACAACGTAATTCAAGACGAATGACACTCCGTCACGAAGGATGACAGTTACGATAAATATTGATTGCAGAAAGAGTTAAAATGAAATTCCTGAAAGGTCGCCAGTTTTATCGAAAAATTTGATAAACAATTTCGAGAAGAGAAATGAGATTTTTAACCCCACTTTATTTCCACCTAGTACATGTACCCCCATTAGCGCTATTTTTGAACACAAGTTTAAATTCGTATCCCGTGGATGTATTTTTTTTTTAATATACAAATTAATAACGAATTAATTTAGTAAAGTATTATTGGGTGACGTAAGGCGAGCATTTTTGCGATTAACCAAGTGCAGCCCTTAAATTTTCCAAAAAAGAAAGGATTCAAATCTCACAAATTTTTTGGATGAGTAAGCAAATGTGAAGTTAAAAAATTAAGATCCGAGTATCGGCATTTACTTTACCAAGAAGGGTACCCCTGTTTTTGAATTACGAAAATTTAATAATTTCTTTTAATTTCAATTTCTGATAATTATTACTGTAGATAATTTGAACAAACTAGACCTCGACTTCTCAATTATAAATAAACAGCAGAGGGAATTGAATCTTTACCCACAGAAACAATTTAATAACAGAAATCATTATAATTGTACACTACACTACTTGCACAGAGTTGGTGAAATTTGAATACAAATGTAGGATTTGAAAAAAAATATAAACACCATTTTTCACTATCCCCATATTAGGAAAGTGTTTTTGAATTGATAGACAAGGATTTAAAAATGAAAATACTAATGTAGAAATTAAAAATGCTCATTATGTCGCACAAACATTTCCAAAGAATCTTACTTTCTCCTCCAAAATAAATTTTGGCTAGAAACAATTGGGATTTTATTTCCCGGCGAAAAACACATAATTGATTTCACTTTGAGCACAATGTTTTCGCAAATTTTCGATATTTTATCGAGAAACTAAAAAAAAAAACTTTCAACACGTGTCAAATCACAATAATAAATATTTTTATCCCCATTTATAAAAATAAATAACACGTGTATCTGATAAAATTAGAAAAAAAGCAAGTTTTAGCAAATTTTACTCGATAACAATAAACGAATAAATTAAAAAATATCACCACGATTTTCGATATCCAGGTTTAAAAACTGTTTACATTTATCCTTTTTTTTATGAATGATCTTGGTCGTTGAAGAAAAAATAAACAATTAGGAAAAATGAAAGAATTACAAATTACTATATATTCAATGCAGCGATTATTCCATTTGTATCCATTTCAATCACCCGAAGGCAAACCGAGCTCTCGATTTATTCTAAATTAGAGCGAGATCTAAGAATAATAATAACAATTTTTCTGTATATACATATTTGCGTCTAGAACAACACGGTACGATATCAAGAACGGATCAGAGTAGTGTGATATAATAAACGGTTGAAAAAAGACTGAAAGAATCGTAACGTTGTCGAAAATATCATGTGAGTTGGGTGAATGGAAAGCCAGAAGAGATGGTTGCTTGACAACTTAGAGATTGCGATATACATAATATTATATTCCTATGTAGATTTATCCAAACATATATGCATGTACCTATATACGGGGTGAACATTATAGTCGTGGAGTGGAGGCTTGTAGATAGAACTAAAAGATAAGATACGGAATATCCTTTCTTTTTAATGAGTTTTTGAACTACCTTTCCCTCCTGCCACTTGCTTAGAGACTCAAACTCATCTGTCGCATTTTGCGATTTTTGTGATTGACACCGAGAGTTTATATACTCACGTATATAAAATCGCCTGCAAACTAGCGTCACCACAGACATAAAAGTGACGTGGGTATTCCCGTGTTCTGGACTCTACAAAAACGTAGAAACAGTTATAGTCCCCGTATGCGTAAATATAAGCAACCAAAAAAATAAAACTAACTGGAAAAAAAGAAGAAAACAACTACGAAAAACAAGAAAATTGTAGAGGTACAAGTAATTCAAAAAAAGAAAAAAAAATTATGCAACGTTTCAGTAACATTTACTTTGTAAAAAGTATTACAAATCTTGCCAGTAAAAATGAATTAGTTAGTCCCTTTTTCCAAAATTACTAAACAATGCATTATATGTGAAAAAAAATTTTAATTTTTTTTTCGATCTTTGAGGCAAAATCGTATTTTCAATTCAAAAGTAAAAAAAATTCTAACCGTGGATTTTACATCCAACTCCTACTTTTCTACAATTTATTCTTTAAAAAGAAAAAGTGAAATATTGAAGGACGACGAACAATTTTTTAGGTCTCGAAAATAAAAAACAAAAATTGGTTTCTAAAGGTAGCAACTTCGAAATAAATGCATTAGTGAGGCCCACTTCGCGGAATTGAATGATAAAAAAGAATTTTTTTTAATACCCCAATTTAGATTACAATTAATTTTGCTTTACCCCCCAATTTTGAAAATCGAAAACGAAAAGTGGATTCTGATGGTACCAAATTTTTCAGAACGAATGAAAAAATAAAACCCAACTTACAAAATTAAAACACAAAAAAACATTTGTTTAATGTCCCATTTTAGGTTCTAATTACTTTTCCTCCGATCCCGTAATTTTTGAAAATGGAAAACAAAAATTGGTTTTAGATGATAACGACTTTTAATATGAACAATCTTCGTCATCCCATAAAAGAAAACACAATGAAGACATAAGCACCTTTAAGAGCAGTGTCAGTGAATTCGAATTGATGAAAACCTTTTCTTTCAACTTCCTCTACATGCCATGCAATCATTTGATCCCCGCGAAATTCCGCTCTGCTTTCCGATATCTCTGGAAGCAATAAATTGGCATTAAGATATTGAGAACCTATACAAGTAAGCTTTTGCTTGAAAAGTACTGAAGTTACCTTAAAAATCAGAAAACAAGTCATGCCCCAAATAAAACGATATCTCGGATTTTCACATTAGAAGAACTTCAGATACTTTTTTGAGGAAAAATGAAATCCCGAAGAAAAAGAGACTTGAAATTTTAAAGTAGGAGAAGGAAAACTTTTTCTGTAGGCGAACCTTCTGTTTTCACGTTTTTTGGTAAAAAAGAAATAATTTCGCAAATTTCGCTATTTTGAGTCTAAAGACAAACATAAATAAACTGAATTAGTAGAAAGAATTCAGAAAAAATATGTACCAAAAAAGGACACACGGATACTGATGAAGAAAGAAAAAGTAAAATGAATATTTTTTTTTCTACAAAACAATTTTCTCTTTCGGTATTAAAAAATGTATAATTTGTTAGGAAAAAAATATAAGAAATAAATTTTGAAAAATGTGTATAAGCCACGTATCCTGAGAAATTTTTACAAATTTCAAATAGTGTCGCGATTGGGATGCAAATCCGGGACTTGAGCTAGACTCGAGTTTACTCAAAATGTGACGAAAATGTACGTGCTTTGCACTCGATAATTGGCAATTGATTTCACATACGAACGACGATTGCTTGAAATACATAAACGATACACGTTCGGTAAAGAGACTTAATGGGTCAAGGAAAATAAGAGTCTGTAACTGAATTCAGAAGGCTTTTCCCTCCTTCTCTCGTTTCCTTTTCTATAAACACCGATATTCATCATTCGAGTTAATTGGACGTCAAAACGTTTAAAAAATAAACGTCAATTTCTATGTTTTCCACTCCCCACGTGTATCAACGCCCATCTACCTGTACGCCCAGGGCTAATTAAATCTAGAATATTTTTATACCAATCCGCATCTTTTCCATAACATTTTTATATGCCGAAGGATAATCTTATCAAAGTAAGAGAAACGTAGAATGAGAAAGGTATAGTAAGATGCGGCAGAAACCTTTTCCTGAAATTAATTAGTTGGAATCCCGGAAGTTCTTTCACCCCGTTATCGAACTCCCAACAATTTTAATACCGAAGATATTTCGAGAAACCAAAAAGTTCCTTTGATAAAATTTAGGAAATGCTTTTTTTAATATTTGTCCATTTATCGCATTGGAAAGACAATACAATTTTCGTTAGGATTCCTTGTTGACCCACTTGGTCAAAAATTGGGCCATTAACTTTCCCTAATTAGAATACTTATCCATAAAAAAAAATATTTGAAGACATAACAAATAATGTACTTCCATCTGTTCCTAAAAAAATATGGAAAAATGATTCCAGAGCTATACCATAATTAACCAAGCAATTAATAAAATTTGAAAAAAATATTTGTACCGCAAATATTTCGAAAAGCTGAAGAGTTTAATCCTTAAATTTTTTAAATCCTTTGCTTGATATTTTTGCATTCGAGAAATAAAAAAACTTTCGTCAGGATACTTTTTTATTTACGCCCCTAATTGAAAAATGGACTAGCTGCCTTGACTAATTAGAGTACTCGTCCTACAAAAAAAAAATATTAAACGGGCAACAAAATAACACACGTTGATCCTGTGCTAAATAAATATAGGAAAATCATTCCAGTGCCATACTTTAAATAACCAAGCAATTGATATAACTAAAAAAAGATTGTACATCAAACGAGAGCGACAATAAACTAGGTGATAAAACACTGAATGATTTATAGCATCAATGAAAAAAATCTCGCCCTCTTTCCTTTAAATATCAGAATAAAAGAAGAAAATTAAGATTTAAAAAATAACAACTGCAGTGGACCTGCTATTTTCAAATCACAAACGTTAAGTGTCCTACAAAAAACATCTGAAAAATAAAGTCATATTTCTGTAAATCATAATTTTAGAAGAAGAATCATATCTCTATCATTCACGTTTCTATAATTTTGTATTGGATGATAGATCGATATTTAAACAGACTCTGATTTGGAGTAGACATATATAGGTTCGGATTAAAATTGAAATATATTGGAAGTGATAATTCCAAACGAATGCACGAATTTTCCCCCAAAAGTCGTATTCAAGAATTTCAAATGTTCAGATAAGACTAAAAAATGGTATAAAATCTATGAAGCAAGTAGAAATATCGAATTATTTTTATATAAAAATATTTCTAATGAAATTCCCTAAAACAGAAAATTGAGACCTGGTGTAAAGGGTTAATAACGTTAGATTAATGAAAATGGCGATAAGAATAATTGAACCCAACTAATCACGACGTTTTAGGATTTTCCACGATCAACTCGTTGTTGCTAGAAACCAAAAAGTTCTATAAATAATAATAACATTTTATATAAAAATCTTATTAGTCAATACCCTCCACTTTAGAAATGAAGAACTATTTGCTGTGAAGAGATAAACAAAACAAAGAAAAGCAAACTAAAGCAAACCAAAGGTTTAAAATAAACACGAGTATTGCTTAAATAAACGTAAATGCATTGATGCATCGTAAAAAAACTACATAATTCACTTGTTTCATGTTTGATATTTTGTAAATTCACATATGATTGAATACCAACATAAGTGGTAGCGGATAAATTATTTTCCTGGATTTTGCACCGAAGAAAAAATAAACTTTTATTTGTCAACACCCACAAGAAGGTTTTTATTTATACACAACCCAATTATTACTTAAAAATAGGTAGGAAAAAAAAGAAGTGTTGCTTACCAAACGAGACTAAGGAATCTTTTTTCCCCAATCCATGGCGTATTTTCCTGTGCTCGAGTTTCCTGCGATTTTTCATGCAATCTAACAACAAACTCGGGGAACAACCCATTCTCGCTTATTCTATTCCCCTCCTCGAGATATATTTTGCGGGATTTTTATCACTAACTTTTTAATAGAACTTCTTCTACACCATTTTCGTAACATTGAGATTCGATTATTTGTTTGTTGGATTATAATTAGTAATAAATCATATTAATTTGTTGCGTCTTTTAGTTACATCACACTGAGAAGATATGACTTGAAGGTAGGAAAAAGATAACGCGAGAAACGAAGGACATTCGAATCTGAAACAAAACAAAAAAATACGAACGTTTCATTAATTTTGAAAATTTACTCGAGTTTATATACCCAACATAGAAAAATTTCTTTTAATGATATTGCAAATTTAAATGGGTCACACATTGAAGGAGAAAAAATGAGAATATTATTATAGATAACGTCCTGTACAGGGATTACAAAAAAAAAAAATTAGAAATAGAAATAGAACGTAATAGAAATCTTTTATGGACTGGACTTGAAAACTTGTTTGTCCAGTTGCTGGGTACTGGATGGTTTTGAAGAAAGCCACGAATAGAGATGAACTGTATTAATAAAAAGAATATGTACCAAAAAAGGACACAGAAGTAGACGAGGAGAGAAAGAGTCAAACAAATATTATATTTTTTTTTCTCGCGGAACAATTTTTTTCTTCTCAGGTTGAAAGTTTCTAATTTTTTTGGACGAACAAGAAATCGTGTCGCGAATTTCACGTATTTTGGCTGTGATAAACAAGGAACACATAAATTTCAAAAATTGCGTATATGCCACGTGCACTTAAAAAAAGTCTGCAAATTTCGTACACTGTCAGCTTGCAAATTATTTGAGAATTTCAATGCGGGTTGTATGATAATTTACATAAAATGTAAACGTTTTTCTTAATTCACGAAAATACATTTTTACTTAGTTCCCGAATTTTAAACAATACCAGGCGTTTTAAAAACACTGAACACGTTTAGTAATTCATCGCAGTCACAAATTTAATAGAAACGTAACTGTTTTTTATGATGATTTATTTATGCTCCGTCAGAAATTCATTCATATTCTTCAAACTCGGCATAATCCATTTATCAGAAGATTATCTCTCGCAATTTATTATTCAAGAAAAGAAAAACACGTCAGGACAAAAAAATACGTGAAAAATCTTCCTCTCGATGAAAATGTTATTTTTTATGAATAATTACATAAAATCTCTTCGGGTCGACGACGCATACGTATATGAAGGAACCAAACCAAGTAAAATCGTTTTACTTGTTTACATCCTTTGGTAATGAACTTACAGATTTTTTCACATTAATGAATCTTGCCTTTTCTCGAAGAAACGAATCGTGGCCCGTGGACTAGAAAAATATGGTTTTAAAAAAATATCTGCCATGCGAACGTGCTTATAGTTGCTTTCGCCCCTTCTCCAAAACATTTCGACCGATAAAATCAAACGAAGTAATCCCGGCAAATAACTCATAAACGGCATCTTTGCCCTAGGGACTTTGTAAACTGCGCAAACTGCAAACAAGGTAGTCACGTTCCGCAGTTTCGAAATTTTTGGTTTAGCAATTTTCGGGCAGGTCCCTCGAAGCCAAGAGAAAATAAGTAAACAATTAAACAAAATAATAAAATTCACATTTCGCTGGCGACATTTGTGTTGAAAGAAGAAAGGGCTGTTTTAGGGACTCCTCCAACGGATTATCCAAAGTGACGAGAGTAGAGAAAAAAAAATAAAATATTTCCCAAATGTTCCAAAATTACTCCTGATTTTGAAAATCGAACTTCTTGAACGCCACAGTCGCGATAACCATGAGAATTCGAATTGATCAACGTGGTAATTTCACACAAATGATATAGACGTATCTCACGATGTTTTTTAAAATGCATAATATTTTTGAACACTCGTAAGAGACTGATAACTGCACCTTGCGAAACGAAACGCTGAATCTTACGACACTGAGTTTAAATAATCGGTGATATTACTTATTGTCTGCTGATGGTACTTGTTTTTCGACTTTTACGACGTGCAAAAGTCAAAATTTTGCTGACAACATTTGGGTAACAAGAAGAAAAAAAAAACCCAAACGATTGGCCCATGTCCCAAAAGGAAATGAAAAAAAAAAATGGAATGCCTTTTGAAAAGTGAACGATATTTTCTAATTTTCACAATTTCATGAAGGTATTAGGCTCTTGAATGCGATAAAATTGTACAAGAAACCTTATAAATGGGGTCGTCGCTAATAACAATTTTATAGTTGACGCGACGATAAGTAAATAAATTGAATAAAAAATTGTCCTCTTATATAATATTTTTTAAGGTTGTAAAATTAATTATGAAAAAACTAGAAAAGTTGCGTTTTAAAATAATTAGGGTTTTAACAAAAAATATTAGACAATTTAATTACAGCCTGAGAATACCTTTCCGGTGACAATTGCCATAAAATCTTTTTTTAACGCAGCGATTTCGCGAAGATAATCCGATGTTTCCTAAAATGTACAATTTTTTGGAATATTGGCAAAACATTGATAAGTGCATCTTGCGAAACGAAACGTTGAATCTTACGAAATTGGATTTAAGTAATCTGTGATATTACTTATTATCAGCGACGTCACGAACGCAATTTCGATAGGATATTCTCATCTAAATCCGTAAAACATTATTTGCACATATAAAAGCAAATTCGCCGATTTCCAATATTAAGGTAATTTGCCGATGGGAGCGATAAGAAAAACATGACCAGAACGGGAATCCGAATCCTTGCTGCTTTTACCTGCTGCATCTTATCTTGGCCAAACTTTAATTTCACCGTTCAAATACCGCCGTCATGAAAAAGGAAAAGGTTCTTATGAAACTGACGATAATTTTGTTAATAAATATTCCGAATTGGACAGTTTCTATATAAAAAGAATTAATTTAAAAAATATTAATTGTTTTCAATTTTTTTTAATGATATTAAAAATATGAATTTTATTAACAAATTTATGCTTTATAACAATGCACTTTAAGAAGCAACTTGAGTCCCCTTATAATTTTATAGACTCTGATTGAAAGTCACAATCAGTGTCACGTTCGATAGGTGTAGTTTTACCGAGGGAGTTGTAGTGAAAGATACGGCCCTTAATTAAGACCGATTAATTATGAGTTCGATCGTTTTACGTTAAATTTTAAGAAATCCTACGATTTAACTAAAAAGGATCCAATGAGAAGAGTTACTAAGTCAGACGATACGTTATTTCCCACTGAATTTATTCAAAATGATATTAAATTTCTGCTGAACGAAAAATTAAAGAGGGAAAAAAGGTAAACACTATGTTTTCATTGAGAAAATGAAGAATGGTGATCGTAAACAAAAATTTCTACGAAATATTACGTATTTACACTCATGATGGTTCACGGTAGTAAATAAGAGAAACTAAATTAAGCAAATATGAATATTTCAGATGTGACCTAAAAATCTCACGACTTTATTAGAGGTTTGAAATCTGTATAAAATTCTAAATTGAAGGAAAATCATCTACCTTGTCCCTAATTTTTCCCCACGAAGTGTAATAACATCAATTCCCATTCTAGATTCGTTGCTTATGAATTTTTAACCAAACGTGTATTCAAAATGTTGCATTTTGGAAAAAATTAGGATTTGTAATTTTTCCAGCGCATCGTTAACCTAATTCTTATGAATTCTGTCGTAAAATAAAATAAATTAATAAATTAATTTATTTTAAAATAAAAATAAATTTTATTATTGCTATTGGATGGTGCTAATTACTAATTAAAAAATATTGCGTTTGATAGTGTCTTTCTAGCATTCGTAGAATTTAATTGCAACTTTCAACCCTTCACTTCCAATTTATTCCTTATTTCAAAAATTAAAAACAATTACCTAATTCTGAGAAAATGGTGGTTCCAAAAAAAAAACTCGCGAATCCCTTGGTTCTTATTTTGCTCTTTCTCTATAAAATCCATACTTTTTCAATACATATATAAAATATATATATATATTTTTTTTTTCAATAAATTAGGTACTTACAGCATCGACGTCACTCACGAGCAAGTACCCTCTTCGTACATATACGCTAAATGCACTGTATATACTATATAAAAACGTGGCACGTCACAAATAAAGTTTTAACACCAATTAGGTAAAATCCAAATTTCGATTTATTATCACGACCTTGAATATTAAAGTCAAAATTGGGGTTTATTAATAACAAAGCCATTGTTTCCATTGATCACTTTTTATTGAACTTTACGATTGTAAATATACTTATTGTTCTCTTATCTCCTTTAACCTTATTATTATCCCTGTTTATTTTCAACGAATCGTCGTTGGGGATTAATCGCAAGATATTATCGCGAAAGTTTTCGAATGGCTATAATCCCGGCGAAAAATCCTAAAAATATCAATGACTAATTAATTCGGACCGCAATTCAATAGTGAGGAGCTCGAGAGGAATGAAGAAAATCGTCTTCTCTCGATTCGCATATTATCTTATCTAACATCGAAAGACGACTACTTGTTCGTATGCAAGCATGCTATTCAAAAGACTTCTTTAGGACTCGAAAAAAAAAAAAAAAAGAATAATGCATACAAGATACTCTTGAGTGTTCAACAAAAACGATAACAACAATAACTTGTGAAGAACGTAAACATCTTGGAAACTCTTTTCAAACAGTTCCATGTTCGTTTCTCAATTAACTTCTCCCTCTTTTCCTTCTTCTCGAGCAGGTAGTCAATCATATTATATTTATTTACTTACTTGTAAGTCACTTTGTCTTGAACTCACGTTTTACGTGTGTTACGCAGAAAAGCATGATACGAAAGTTTAAACATCGCAGTTCTGACGATTCGACCGATAGAGATTCCAAGATTTTCTTTGACATGCAAAACACGAGCAGCTTCCACGGGAATTTCGTTTCAACTGATTATCATACATTTGTGGAACGAAAAAAAAAAAAAAACACCAAGGTTTCGGTCACTGCGAAAATGGTATTTTCTTTTCGGTAAAATTGGATGATCTTTGGGAACTGGAGAAACGAGTGAATTTGAAAGGTGTGAAATTTTTAATGTCGTCACAGTTTGCGGAAAGAAGGTAATTTTTCGGTCCCTTAGATTGGAGTTACGGTATAGGTGAAACGTAGAATAATTATCTTAAAGTTCGAAAAATTAGCACACGAAAGCGTCATCGGTGAGATAAAAACATTTTTCGTAAAACTTGTTTTTTGTGCGAATTATTTTGGCGATTTACGAATTTTAAAAATAGGTGTTGGTGGTAGTTTTTCCGAATTCCAACTTTTAAGCGAATCACTTCGAAAAAATTCCCAAGTTTCGAAAAAAAGGAATTTTTTGAATTTGATACAGAAGTCCCTACATTTCTTAAAATTTTATTAATCTTTTCCACGCAGTGTTGAAATAATGTTGATAACTAAAATCCAATAACTGACCATGACACTTCATTCTCTCTGTAAATTTACATTTCCCAAAATTCTCCAAAAATTCGCAAAAGTTTCGAACGAAAGACGTCGATTACGAATTCCACGTTAAAGTTTCTTTTCTTCATAAGCTTTCATCAGCCTCTTCGGAACGATGTTGAAAAAATGTTGGTAACTAAAACCCAATAAGTCATAACACTTAAATAACTTTATAAAAATGTATATTTCCCAAAATTCCCAAAAATTCCCAAAAATTTGGAGCGAAAGACGTCGATTACGAGTTTCTTTATTTCACGAACTTATATCAGTCTCTTCTGAACGATGTTGCAAAAAAATTGGTAATTAAAAACAAGAGAGGGGATAACACATAAATTCGATTATTTGAAAAAACCCAAGACAGTTTTCATAGTTTTGAACCAATTCCATTAAAAATGGATCTCCTCTTTCTCTCAAATGGTGCTTAAAAACATGGAATTTTCGCGCTTGAATAAAACTGCAGTCCCAAATTCTTGAAAATTTTCTAAAACCCGAAATTTTCCAGAAAAATTGCAAAATCCAAAAAAAAAACTGTAGGAAAATATTTCTGTCTTTGCGCGTGAAATTTATCAACGGTATTCCACTGTCGTAACCGGCACTTCGTACAACGAGTCAAGAACGGCGTTTGCAATTTGCGATATTGGAAACCTTTTTTTTTTTTGATTTCGCAAGTCTGAAAATATATCGAGTTATATAAAATTGTGCTGTAGACAGCGTGGTAACGCGGGACTTACTGGCTCTGTGTTTATGATTTACTATGGTAGAGAAAGAGAGAGAGAGAGAGAGAAAATGATAATACTCATTGTCAGTTTAAACAATATACATGAATTGTCTTTCCATATAAAATGCGACATGTATATCAATAAGTCTCGATATTTATCCTACTTTTTCTCTCGTTTCAACGGAATACCAATGCATGTTCGATACGAGCCGATATGGACGACGTTCCCTTTTAACGTGAAGACCAAATATTGACGTAATCGAAGGCGGATGTTAATTAAGGAAGCGTGCAGCTACGCTATGTATAAATAATGAAATCTTTCTTAGGTTCGATCCATTTAAAGCCTGGCTACTCCCGTTTACAGAACATATATCATTTATGGAAATGCATATATTTATCGGGAAGATTTATATCTGGAATAACAATTTGGACGCGAGAAAAAGAAGCTTTCGTGCCTTCAATGAGGGAATGAAAAATATTGTTGCGATAACTATATCGAGTGCAGTCACACCTACTGCCCTGAGATAAGATTTTGCTAACCAACTGAAATGTGGTAACAGTCGAGGATGTTTCGTCAATAACAATGATTTAATTAGTCACGAGTAGGAATAACATTATTTAATTATCGGTATAACAAGATATTCATTAATACTAATTAAATTGGAGGAGCGATTCTTCGAGTACTTGAACTAGCGAAGACGGCACAGGTTCGAGCCCGAGTCCCTTTATGGACATAGAACCTCTTTTTTTTCGAATGATCCTTTTGTAATAATATTTCTTAGAGCGTTAAACGTAACGTAACGAAATTGAAAATTACCGAAAAACAGGTAATGAATAAATTGAGAAAAAGTCGTATTCTGCACTGAAAAAAAAAATATATAGTAAATTGAACTATCGCTATAGTCAAATGAGGCATCAAGAATATATTTCTAGTGATTCTAACTATATTTTATGGTTATTCTAACTATTGTGATGATTATGCCAACTAGGCTCGATAAAATACTAAAAAATTGACTCCCAAAGTATGGAATTAATTGAGCCATTCGCAAAGAAATGGACTAACCCTCCTTTCCCCCAAAAATATGGTTTTCAAATAATAACAAAAAAAAATGATCAAAAATCGCAATCCGCGTCGCTAGGCTCAATAAAATACTCGAAATTGGCTCCCAAGGTATGGCACTAATTGGGCCACTCGCACTCCCCTGTAAATACACACGATATATACAGCCCCCATATATCAGCTTCACACGGTACGCTCGTGTTACAGACATTAAGATACATGAACGGAACGTTTATAGTTCTCAGGCAGATTCGCAAATAGACCAAGTTTTAATTAATGTTATTTATCTTTCCTATCATTGCTGAAGGTAGACGATATGCTCGTGCTGCTGATGCATTCGCCTGCATGTGAACACTGTGTGTGCACATAGGCCTTACGCGTAAATTACTATACGTAGCAATTTAACTAATTACTGTACGAGGCTAGAGATGTAAATCCTACAGGGCGTGGATTTATTCTGCAATTGCTTCCCTTTGGAGAGACACTCGAATGGAAATTGCCTTTTGCATGGGAACGAAATAAAAATGTTAGTGAATCAATCATTTAACAAGTGCACGAATATACAAAATGCGAGAAATTGAAAAACAAAGTAAAAAAAAAAATATTTATCTTGCTCCAAATAATTTTTCCCATAATTGTCACGTAAAATAAAGTTAAGAAAAAAATATTAATCAAGTAACAATAAAAAATTGTAGGATGAAGGGTTGATTGGAAAGTAGCAAATGGTGTCCCTGTGACATTGATTTATCAGAATTGCGATAATAAAACTTCCAGGGACGAGTAGAAGTTGCAAAAAATTTTAATGATAGCCTACAAATAATTATCTCATCGTTAAAAGCTAAATGTCATTATCCTTTTTACTGGCAGTGATAGCCAAGTAGCAAAACGCTCCTTGATGAGGTACAGGTTGAAGTGCGAGAAAAGCACCCCCGTCTGGCGATTTTGACTTTACCATTGGGTCCTCGGAGTCCCCATTGTCTCCAAACATGTTTTCGATATCTTCGGGATCCTCTTCGATATCATCCGATCGACTCGGCTGCAAATGCAGGGTAAAAAAATAACTAAGAAATTTCGGTTTCGCGTGAAAATTACCGAATTTTCTATTTTTTATTTTTTTGACTGCTCTGAAAATGCACAAATTCAAATATTTACTGAGGGTAAAAAAAAATACTTTGTATGAGGCATAATGGTAACTATGATCTTACAATAAGTCCCGACAAATTGGAAAGCTCAATATTAGTAGGAGGGGAGGTGTTAAAAGGAGGTCTCAATTTTCCTTCCTGAAGATTCGAAATTAAATAATACATGAAGTCATTGCGAAGTTTCATTTCTGCGAGGCTGCCATTAGCTTTCATCAAATATTCCAACCATTTGATAGCATTGTGGCGATCTGGAAATTCAAACAAAACGGATTTTTTTAAATTATGTATTAAGGAGTGTATACATAGGAATTTATATGATATGAATATTTTCTCGAATTTTTCAATAAAGAAAAGGAGATATTCCACCCCTTTTAAATTATGCTTGTAGACTATAATGCAATGCTTAAAATATAAAAATTGCAGAAACCATAAAAAATTCGTGAATTCAAAAAATGGCAAAGCTAGCAAAATTTTAAATGCTAAGATAATTCCAAAATTAATATCCCAAAATTTATATATCCACAAAATTGCGAAAATACTAATTGTTGTAATTCCCAGAAAATTCCTATTGCTAAAAAATTTCAAAAGGTACGACATTAAAAAAAATCTAAATTCCCAAAATTTCGAAAATCGAAAGGTATCCGAAATTCCCATAACTTCAGAATTGAGGGAAACACTTAAATTCGCACAATTCTACATAACGCGGACAATTGAATTACCAAAACATCGAATATTCCTAATTTTCAAAAACTTAGAACTTTGAAAATTACCAAATCATTGAATTTCCTACTTTTTTCATGCGAATTTTTTTATTCCCCCGAAAAATATCCTAAAAACGAGAAATATAACCTTTAAGATTAAAGAAAAAATCCTCGAACTTGAAGATACTGGAGCTGAAACCGATTTTCTCTGTCGTTTAGGACTTCAGGTAACCCATGAAACTCACGATATGGTTGTGAAAACGTCTTTCATATAGGGGTGTTAAAAAAAAGTCAACTTATACTATTTAACAAATGTTTTCTAAACTATTTCCCTTCTTGGAGTTTAGGACTTGTGTCACCCACTCTAATTTAGATAAAATACTAATTGAAAAGCGTTTCCTGTCCTTTTCTAAGACCCCCGAATATTATAAATATTCCGAAAATAAGAAAAGAGTTTCTTAGGGTTTTTTTTTACATTTTATTATCTACCCCAAAAAAATTGTTCAAAATGCAGCTCTGAATGAAGAAGAAGATAGGAACAAGAAAATCTACGTGTCTTTGTGGAGTTGCATCAGGAGGTTTCTGAGGGGAAACTGTCAAAATCGAATGGCCCCTCAAACATTTCTACCTTCGAACAATTCACATCAATCATTTCTACCTTTTTGGACACGTCCTCGTTAAATATTTCTGCGCTTGGACATTTTCTCGTCAATTATTTCCACCCTTTGACAATTTTTCATCGAACGTTTCTACCTTTTAAAACATTCTCGTGGAACATTTCTGCTTTTGGACATTTCCTCGTCGAGCATTTCCCCATTTTGATGTTTTCCCGTCATACATTTCTACCTTCAAATTTTCTCGCTAACCATTTTTCTATTTTAACAATTCCCCATTAAGCTTTTCTATCTTTGCACGTTCGTTCATTAATTATTTCTCCATTTCAGCAATTTTTCATCAAACATTTCTACCTTTCAGCTTTTACTCATCAACCATTTCTCCGCTCTGACAATTTTCGATGAAACATTTTTCTACCTTTAGACACTTCCATTCGCTCTATTTAATTAATATTTATCCTCTTACCTTGAGTCCTTTTGACATCTCCAATCAGTCGCTTAGCTAAAAATAAATTAAAATTACAATCATAATTCAAACTCTCTTTTTCATCATCCATCTTCTTCGGGATTGAAATTTCACTTAGAATTTTTTTTTAAATTTTTGATGTTTCAAACGTCACGATAGATTTGTCTCTTTATTTTATACGTTTAATTTGTAATATTTATGGAAAGAAATATTATTCACAGCCGAGTAAGTTTTTGAAATAATAATTGTAGCAAACACGAATTTAAAGGATGAAGTTTCTCAGGAAGTTGACATTCAAGATAGCTGTAACTATCCAAACAATTTTGAAATAAAAAAAAATATCGATACCAGAAAGCTGGTCCGTTTTTGTTTCATTTACGTCAAGTTGAGATTTCGGGAGGAAGTAATCTTTTTTTTAGAATGACTGTTGATTCTCAAATTTATAATTATTATTTATATACCCTGCTCTTATTTCATACAATTTGGAGAAAAGTGGAATGGTAAATTTTTGTCCTTAGAAAAGGGAGAGTTATAGAAGTTAATTTCTAGAAAGAAAGTCTTTTGAATGGAAAAGTAGAAAAATATGAGAAAACAATGAATGTTTTTAGTGGTGATTTTGAAAGTGTTCAGGTAAAATTTGGACAGCACGATGGTTTATTTAAAACGGAACTGTTTCATTTTAAACGAAAGTAAAAAAAAATATGATGACTGAAAAATTACGTTATAGTTATTTTTCCATATCAATATTGATTTTTCAAAGAAGGCATCTTCGAAGATATATTCAAGAGGAAGGAGAAATAATTGTTATAAAAGGAAGTATGATTGTGGAAAATCTTTGAGAATTTGTACCGATCGTTTGAGTTTAGAAGAATGGTTTGAAATCTTGAATAATCTTTCCCGAGACACTTGCAAGTTCCAAGGTATCTTAATCTACAGTCGCACTCGTCGAAAAAAAATTCAAGAGAAAATTGATAACGAGGACAAACTCCAGTTATTTTGGTAATTCATTATTATATAGTAAAGATAAATCCATACAATTCCTAAATTACTAAAATAGTAGAATAAAATTATTTTACACTGTCATGTTTAGTTGAATTAACACAAAATATTGTATTTGACAATTTTTCTGACGTTTAGAAATATTTCGATAAAATTAAAAGAGTAAATGAAATCACTAGAGTAAAATTTGCCAAAACAGTAGATTAGGTACACTTCACAAGAAACTGTTTTGTAGTTGAGAATAAATTATTGCGCACATTTTCAACGATTCTTATCAGATCATTTTTTGGCGTCACAGATTATGAATTTGGTAATCAAATTATTCTAAATTCAATTCAAGCCATATGACGTCTTTGTCGCTCGGACTAAAAAAAATCTTTGACGTAAAAAACGTCCTTGTCTTGGAAAGCATTAAATTAAATTAAAAACAAAAAATATATCCGCTCTGAAAAAAAATCGTGGGTGGGAGAATTCACAAAAAATTTTATTTTTATTTAAATAAATACACTTATGAAATTATGGAATTGTGAGTATTTGGATTAATATGTTTTGGATGCCATATTTCTATTTGAAATAAATAAATAATTGAATAAATAAACTCCGTAGACGAATATGCACATATTTCTTGAATTTGCCCCATATTCTATAAATTTCACAAAACAAAAAAAATATAAATAATTTTGTAAATTAAAATTTGAATAAGAGGTTCCACCTATATAAAATTTCTGATGAGATCGGTGTACTTTTTTAAATTATACTTTTGATTTAAGATGGAAAAATTATGAAAAAATCCATTTCAAATCCTAAAATTCCCTTTCTTTGAGGTTTAAAAATATTAAAAATTACAAAAACTGATTTTCAGGACATAATAACAAATTAATGATTGTGCTTTAATGGATTAAATTCAAGTAATTGCAGGCATTACGTTAGGTTTTTTTATTCTTTATTCTATTTAACACTGATTTTTGTCATTCAATATTGTGTGAGTCTGTTTCTGTACAAAAATACTGCCAAGAAATTTCTGAGTTTTCAGGAACTATCGTGGGAATCGACGACAAACTGGACGGAATTAATTAACATAAAAATCATGCAAAAGAGATGTACCGAAAAGAATGACGTAATTTCTTTGCTTTCCTCTTCTTCAACGAAATTAAGGATTGGTAAAACATAATATAGGCAAAGGATAAAATCAAAGAAGGACGAGCATCAGCGGCCAATAATTTATACAAATCATCTGCTTCGATGTTTGATGGATGCAGTGGCTGTTTGTTTAAAAAATTCAACGTCTATTAAGGATCTGACTTTTGATGGAATCCCGCTAAGATTGAAGTACATTCGCATCTTATGCTTTGGGTTGGAGGAAAATAGAAGCTTGGAGTCTTTGTCTTTGACGAGATGTCAAATTGGGGACGAAGGTAAGGATTTTTTAATATTAGAAGTAGTATTATAAATATTTTAATAAGAATGAAGTTTTCACCGCTGATACAAAAAGACAGATGTAAAATGAGTCAATTTAGTAATAGCAGAGTAAAAAATCGGGAATATTAGTAGAGAGAATTTTTAGCCAAGAAAACCTAATTATTGAAGTCAAATTTGTAGGATTTATTTTATTTTATAAAATGAAGAAATGATCAAGACATCATTTTCTAGAACTCGTATATATAATTACCAAATTAATACAATTAATTATTATTTTTCTAAAACCACAAAAAGATGTTTTCTAATATCGACTAACTGGAGCCGAAAGAGATTATAATTTTCATTCATAAAAATAATGATTACGTTATTCTTTCTTTAAATGAAATAATTGTTTAAAAAATGCAACATTATATATCTGTAAATTTATTGTCTTGCAGGATGCAGCGTTGTTTTGGATTGCTTAAAGGATCATCCAAAACTAAGAACACTAAATTTCACGGGATGCCGGCTAACAGATAGAAGCGGATTGGCTTTGAACATTTTTATCAAAAATTCCCATCAAGACGATCGCCATCATCATCACGATTATCATCAGCAGCAGCAAGAGCAGCAGCTATCTGAAGTACTACGATTTCAACAAGCAAAAAGCAAAGATATACATGAGACTCACAGAGCTATCTTTTTGATGAAGAAAGCATATCCTTTGTAGCTAGAAACTATCGAGAAAAATAATACAAATGAAACACAGGATTTTTCTATCCTGAAACACATTATCCTTAGCATTCACTACGTCAAAAGCTACCTGTAGTTTCAAGATATTTTGATACTTTAATTTTGAATGCTTTAATAGGATTATTCGGTCCCGTATTTTTCTATTCAGAAGACGTTTTTTTAAATCTCTTTCTAGTCAAAAGAAAATTAGCTTTTCGTGTAAAAAATGTGTTGGAAAATTAGCAAAATCCAAAAAACCCATTTTGAAACTCTATCCTAAAACAATTTTGTCCGTTATCACGAATTTCATAATTTTATTAAACAAATTACAACTATATATATTACAATGTAATTATTCTATTAGTTTGATAATTGTATAAAACAATTTTTTTATTTTATATAAAATTAGAGAAAAATAATATTCCATTTCTTCCCCCTGGCCCATTTCATTTAATAATTGGTTTAAAAAGTAGTTTGAAATCTTTGAACTCACTGATTTTATCAAATTGTTATAAATCATTTGAAACTATGAGAAATTGTTTATTAGGTCGTTCTTAGTTTAACCTATTTGAACTTATGAATTTGAGGAAATCATTGATAAAATTTCATAAAATTACGTAATATGACAACGAATCTCTCGAAATCGGTAGAAATCACAAAGAATGTCAATTAATTTCTCGAACGACGCAAAGACTGCGTTCCCCAATCTAGACGTCTTCTAAATAAAAAAATATGGAATTCAAAAAATGAGATACGATGCAGTCTTTGCGTTGCTGCAAAAAAAAATATATACATATAAATTTTTCTAAACTCAAAAATTAATATTAGTGTCATTTCAAAGTACAAAATCCTGCGAAAATTCAAAATAATCTATTATTGCAGTCAAAAGGATTGGAGACTTTAATCTTAAATAAAAATCCACGTTTTGGAAATCACGGATTAAGCTTGATCTTGGGATGCTTGAAAAGGGACGTTGCTTTGAAAGTCTTGAGTTTATGTCAATGCGGTTTAACGGAGTTCGGAGGAGGAACTATTATCGAATTTTTAAACGAGAATAATGCAGATAATGTCCTGCAAGATATTCGATTGAAAGGAAATGAAATTTCAATCACCTGTTTGGAAACCATTAGAAAATTTCTTAAGAGCAGGAATAAGGAAGTCACGAAGAACAAATTTGTTGAAATGATGAAAAACCGAAATAGCTTTAATCGAATTTCTCATCACTTTGGTACAAAATATCGTTGCAATAATAACAAGAGCAGCAACAAAAATAATATGTATTTGAAAAAAAGGATGCTACTTGTTCCCCAACTCGAACTTTATGACAATGTTAACTTAGAAAGTAACTCCAGTAACTGTAATTGTGAGAATCAAAATGATTTGGAGAATCAAAACGTTAATTACGGACAATTTTGGAATGAGAAGAAAAAGTTGGACTTGAAAATACCATCCAAAAATGGTGATTTCTTGATGGAAAGAAAAAGGCGAGAAGAAGTTTTAAGGAAAATTTATCTACAGGTAGCGTTTAGTTCATGGTCATTTTGGAATTACATTGAATTAAATCTTTTTAAAAAATGATATTAAATTTACGAAGAAAAAGAAATATCAATTGAAATCTCGAGAAGCTAAGAATTATTGTAATGAAACTGCTTAATTTTTTCTTCTCTTGAAATATTTTTAAAAAAGTATTGAATTTTTGTACAAATTGTAAACAATTCTTGCTTCTAAGCCTTTTATGAAATAATTGTAGACTCTCAAATGACGCCATTTTATTTTTAATTTATGTTTTTTCAGAAACCGTTTCAAAAAAACATTTCAAAAACTAGAAGACAAACTTACCGGAATTTGAGGCGTTGGAGGCAACGAAAGCGTGAAATAAAAATAATTGAGAAGAGAAAGAGCAGACAAAATGTGATGGAAAAAAGGAAAAAATGCGTGATCCGAAAAAAGTCGAAGAAAATAAACGGAACAATGTCAAAAAATTCATTATCTAAATCCAGTTTGTACGAAACATTGAAAAAGCGTCTAACGACTATTTTGGATTACAATGAAAGTTTAGCAGAAGAATTAAAAGAGTCTCGAAAATTATTATTCGAAGAAAAAGAGAATAGGTTGAAAGTGGAAAAATCTTTCGAATTATTAAAACCGAAATTCGAGCAACTCACTGAAGAGTTTCAGCAAAATGAAAATGAAATCCGATTATTGGAGACTCAATTGTTGAACGATTTCGATTCTGATATCGGAGAGAAGAATCTTGGAGGGATTAGTAACAATAGTAACAAACATAATTCTAGTCGAAATCTTATTAAAAGGAAAGACGAGGTCGTTAATAAAAAGAAATGTAAAGTCAATTCCGATTTTTGTGGAAAAGATGAAAATATAGAAAATAAGAAGTCATCGGTTTGTATTAAGACACAGAATAATTTCCAAAATACTGAAGTCAAGAGTAAAAATAAGAAAAAACAGATTTCGAAAAACGATCCGGTTATTGTGAATCATTGTTCACAGAAGAATTCCGAAAAATTTGATGTTCAACCGGTGGAAGAATCAGGTGTAACAAAAAATGATTTGACTGTAGAAAATTTGTTTGAAGGAAATAAAAAGCTTTGTAACAACAGTGTTCATAGTAGTACTGACAATAACACGGATATTATTAATATGAATGTGAACCGAAATAGTACTAGTCGGATTAACAGAAATTTCCAAAAAGGGATTGTTTCTACGTTCAATAAAAATTCGCAAAACAAGTTACCCGCTTGGAGATGAAAAAACAGCGATTCAAATATCATGTGAATATTGTATGTGTTACATCTAATTAAAAGCGTTTGTTTAATTAATTGTATGTCAATTGTGTAAATTGAACGTAATAATATGAGAGAAAGTTAAATGTACATATTTTTGAGCAAAAGTAAAAATTGTATTTTTATATGCAATCAATGAAAAATGTTAAAAACCTTCGAGGAAATTTTAAAACGCATTAAACTCTTGGTAACAAATTTCAATCTGTGTTCTTGTGTCTCATTACAAAGTATTCCTTATCAGTACTTCCTAAATTTCCTACTATTCCTATATTTTTTCTTTTCTTTATTTTCTCTATTAGTTCTTTATTAATTAATTTCCACATTTTATTTCTAAACTTATGAATAAAATATACTTATGGATTTTCTAATAAAAATAGCGTTTCTTAAAAAATTTATAAAACACAATTTTGTGAATGGATGTGAATTATTCGTATCTTTGAGAACTTTGAAAATTTGAGATTAATCTTAAAAATTACTAAAGAAACCATATATGTAATTTCAGACTGTATAATTGGTAAAATTTTAGCTGTGTAATTCAAAATAGAAATATGTGATAGAGGCATAAATTTAGTATTCTTGGTTCGAAGTCCCTATCGATTATTTTTTTTTCTGGCTGATTTACATTAGTAATATTATTTGTATTGTTTTTCTCGAGTCACACGTGGACAGGGAATCAACCACGTTAGGATTTCCTCCAAATGATGGCAATGAAATTTCATTTGAAAAGTGAAGGGAGTTCGATTACTATGGAAACGTCGAATTTCCTGTACAGTAAATAAACCCCAATTTGACTTATTTAAAGTAAATAAGCAGAGGTACTCTGATAGTTACTTACAGTTGCTTATATTTTATCATTAATTCAATATTATATAATGAATAGTAAGTTATGTCTCATAGTTTATATCATTAATAGTAATTACATAAATTAGCCGAACATAATAACAGGTTATTAAAAAATAAAATGCCACCAGCTCCAGTAATTCCCTCCTCTCTTTCTTCCACTTCTACGGCAGAAAAACGAGAGTTTATCAAAAATATTTCCAAATTAAAACACCAAGAGAATATATTTGAGAAGGAAATAGAAAGCTTTTTTACAAAAATTAATAACGACGGTCGTGACAAATCGGAATTGCATGAAATTATAGGAGAACGTGCCAGACTTTGTATGGACAGGTAAGGAAGAAGGTCTATAAAAATAAGTTTGTATAATTTTTTAAATTAGACATGTTTTTTGGACGATCTAACTCATGTTCTATGAAGGAATGTTCGAAATTTTAATCCTTTGGAAATTTGACTCTCTTGAAATTTATTTTGAAAAACACATTTCTAATTGTAATTATTGTTTTACACTAGATGATTAATGCGTTTGAATTGAATTGTAATAATGATTAATTCCAGAGAAAAAACGTTGTTGAAATATAAAGAATTACTTGTTAGCATAATTCACAAACTTACAACAGCTAAAAAGGTAATAAGTGATCCTCAAGATATCCAAACACTTGGTAAGCATATATTTGTTTGGTCCTTGTTGTTAATTACTATTTCAAACTGATTATTGTTATAATTTTTATTCTTGGAAATTTCTATGCATTTTCAATCACCTTTTTGTGTCAAAAGGAATTTCATAGAATCAAAGAACTTATCTTGTAATTTCAAAATATATAAGAAAAATTGTAACAAACGAAATTTCAAACTTCTATAAAACAAAATTCGAAAAATAAAATTACAAGAGA
This sequence comes from Gasteruption jaculator, assembly GCA_949825005.1. NCBI lineage: Eukaryota > Metazoa > Arthropoda > Insecta > Hymenoptera > Gasteruptiidae > Gasteruption > Gasteruption jaculator. The sequence goes on from OX463768.1 coordinate 3,795,732, forward strand.
AATTTAAAAATACAGGCGATTCCATTTCCAACTCTGATGAATATTTCTGTTTTATATCAAATTAATCTACAATGAATTGCAATTAAAAAAAAATCTTGTTGAATGACAAATTTAATATCTTTCTTTCGCATCTGTACTTTTTATCTTCGCAGATACCAATAAATACAAAGCGCAATTGCTTCATTTGTCAAAAAAACTTCACGAAATTAAACAATTCTTTCCCCTGCAAACTTTGATTGAGGAACAAAAGATTTTGGAAGCGGATTTACAAAACTGTCGTCACATTTTACAAGAGACCGATAATGAAGACGTAAAAAATAAATATAAAAAATTACGTTCTCTGAGTAGCTGCAAAAATCAAAGTGATACCGATTTGAGTTATCAAACAGCTCAAGATTTTACAAATTTGGTCGCTACAACTGGTGAGTTCAAAAAATAGGAAAATACTCAAACTATTACCCAAAAAAAATTAATAGCCACTCAATTACTATTATTTTATTTCTATTTATTTTTACTAAAATCCTGTTAGGATTCTATTATTTTTATTATTATTACTACGGCCATTTTTATTGTTTTTAAACTTTAAATTAGGTCACACTGAAAATTGGCCAGAAGAAGATCATTTGTATTTCCTGAAGATGCGTAAAAAATATAATAACAATATAGCTTCTCTAATAGTGGCGATACAAAAAAAGTTTCCTGATTTAACCAAAGAAGCAATTATTAATCATGAAAGTTGGTATAAACTTTACTTAGAATTGCGTGAAAAACAAAGGAAAAGCGTCGAACAGTGGAGAAATAAAAAAGAAAATGAAAAGCCGGAAAAAACCGATAGCTCCGTGGCTCTATATGTTAATTGTGACGAATATAAACAAATTAAGAATTGCGAAAAAATTGAAGATAAAACTGAAAATTGCAATTCTAACATTTCCATCGATTTTCGAAAGAATAGTAGCAAGCGTGAAATTCCTACAAATAAAGGAAACGATGAGAATCTTGGCAAAAAGAAAAAGGAATTAATTAAGCAATGGAAAATTGAGAAAGAGAATAAAAAATTAATGGATGAAGAAACGATTGAAGCTACGAAGAAATCGAGGAAAGAATTAAAAGAACGTCGACGGTTAATTCGATCTCAAAAATTGAAGGAACGTTTGTTGAGAAAAAGTAGACGAACTGAAAAGGGAACTGATAATTACAATGAATCTAATTCGTGTAATAATTTCGCCGGTACCGAATCGAAAAATCCTAAATTGCAGGAACGGAAGAAAAGCTGTAGCGATCAATTTTTAATCAAGTGCTTCAGGTGATTTATTTTTTTATTTTACTATTGCTCTGAAAAAAATCCACGCAGCCAATACTGATTAATAACGAGGTCACTAATCGTTAGTAATAATAATTCAGTAAATACTAATTGCCTGAATTGAAGTCGTTACCAATTTATTTACTCCTAAAAAAGAAATTAGTGCCAATTTATCGCTTACTTATTTTCTACTGATGAAATAAATAATAAAATGAAATAGAACGGTTGGATATCTAGTCATACATTTTATGTAGAATTCTTTTTTACCAAAAATAATAGTCATTTTTTAATTCAAATAATTTACACTAATTTTCACAATTTTTTCAATTTCGTAGAATGTCGTGACATAATCTTTTTTTTTTAGCTAGCGCAAATTTGAAAATGTCATTATGAAGAATGTTGAGCCTGCAAATACCGCAATTTAAATTCAATTTTTTATGTAATATTTTTAGAAGACAAGATGAAGAATTTATTCAAAAAAGAAAACATCAAATACAAAAGAGTAAAGGGAAAGAAGATCCTTTGACGAACAGAAAAAATATTCAACGTCGCAATTCAAATTCAACAAGTGTCACAACGAATTTGTTGGACAATTCCTCAACAATTTGCAATTCGACAATTAATTGGGATCTAAAATGTCGATCATCCGAAGAGTCAAGAATTGATAATGGATCCCAAAAGAAGTCGCTTCTTTACATTAAGGACGTCCCAAAGTTACTGTTAGTATAGCTTATGTATAATTATAATAAATGTAAATGTCGTAGTAAAATATATACGTTGTAATTAAATTGTAATATAATTATTTTTAGTTTCAACAATCGCTGGAGAACAAACGAGGAAAGCTTCCAACGAGGATCAACAAGATCATAATAGTCATAGAAAATATATTAAAATAATAATTGATAACGTTAATGTTATTATAACTTTATTCTACTTACGTATTCTTCTTTCCATATTTTTCTTTTTTCATGAATCTGGTAAAACAAATGTATTTGTATTAGTGAAAAAAACATTCTGTAACAACAAATAGCGGAATAAACAGTTTGTACCCATGAGAGAGAAAAATACATTTATTTATTTTACTTTGGCGGCTCTGAAAATAAATTGATGTAAATCTGTACTGAGAAAAATAATTATTTGTGGCTAAATAACTATTTCAATAAAAAATTTGGAAAATTTCAAATATTTTCCAAATATTTTGAATAATAATTATAAAACGTCAAATAATAACAATAATAATATGTTATTTCAATCTAAAATTCTTTGCGACCTTTTTTAGGATGGCGAATTTCAAACTTTCCAAAAATCCAGGTTCGCGTGGCACGAATAAATAATGAGAAACATGCAGAATCAAAAATCAAACTCAATTTTTGATATATACTTGAGTTTATTTTCTTTACGAACGTACTTTTTTTTTATCAATTTTGTTTGTCATCCAGACGATGTACATAATAAGTTATGAGTAAAACGAGCGTTAAGTCTTATCCAAAACATATGTATAATAACTATTAATATTTCTTCCTTCCGTTTCACTCCTTTTTTTTTAATCTTAATTATTTTTTATATCTTAATAATCTTATGGTATATAATACAAAGGACTGCATGTGTGTTTTGCTATTTTATTTTATTGTATTAGACGATTGCAAATGAGCAAATTTGCAAGTATGTATATAATAAATCGAATATCTTTCAATATATCACTCCAATTTCTCGTCTTTCATATTTTCATTTTTCCTTCTCACATTTTTCTACTCGTTATTATCATTTATATAACAATAGTCTGTAATTTATATAATTACTCTACTATATATAATATATATTCATTTTATGTATTGTTGTGGATAACATTAACACTAATCACTTTTACTCAATTACACTTTCTATATATGAACTTTATTTTCATTTATTTATTTATTTATTTATTTATTTACTCATTTGTTTATTTCTTTGTGTCGTCCAGTACTTCATTCATTTCGATTTTCGTTCATTTTCATTTTATTACAGCATTTAAATGTAGTTCATTTACTATTTATCCGCGTATTTTATTTTAATCCAATTTATTCTTATAATTGCTTTCCTTATACTTCCTTTTAATTAATTGATATTCTATGCCTTCCTCCTCTTTCGTTTTACTCCTTTTATTATGTAATTATTAAACGATTACCAAATACAAAAAACATAGTTTGATACAATAGTCATTGTCTTACTTTTTACACGGGGGATGAAAATACCTTTTCGTATTTTACTATAAATAAACTTCGAACCAACTATTATTTACCATTTTTTTTTCTTTTAATTGGTTCATTTATTTATAAGGGTAATTCGACTTTCACATCCACACGTTTTCAAAAGTTACAAACACACGAAAAATTTACTCATTTGTACAGACTACTTTCTCGCTAATAAGAAATTCTTCCTACGCTAATTACACGAAGTCATTTGATGCCTCCTTTTTCTACACAAAGCTTGAAATTCTCTAAAAAAAAATCGTATGCAATTTTGGAATTTGTTAGAAAAAGTAAAAGAGGCATTTATCAATAGTTATTTTCCTTCGCTATTCCAATTCATATTTTTAGTTACTAATTTTTGTGATAAATTTTGGAGAAGTCGTTTTTCAGAAAAATTGTGTATTTTCCAAAAATTCCAAACTTGGAACTTCTGAAAATTGTACTTGAAATTCTTCTGTATCTCCAAGCCACGAAATTTCCACATTTTTCATTTTGTTTAAGAATATTTCTGACAAGTTCAATTTTGCAATTTGAAAAACCTCAGCAAAAACGTTTAATAACAAATACAGAAAGTTAATGTAAATGTTACTTAAATTTACAAGGAAATTACTCGTAATAATATTCATGATTACTATTACCCAGTAACTCAACAAAACTTTATCAAGAATAAAAAACTATTTTCTTTTAATGCAGAATCAAAAATGTTCTGGAAAAAAAATCTTGGAATCAAGGATTTTCATTTCGATCAAAATAAATTGATTTTTCTTCGATGGACTGGACGATGTTTTGGTTTAGGAATTTTTTTTTTCTTGAACGATGGCAGGTTTATCACAAGAAAATATATGATTGATACAAAAAAATAGATATTTCTCAGAAGATTTAGTATCTTTGAATAATGAATCTCATAGTTTGCAAACTCGCAATGTTTTCTCTGACAATAAAAATATATTCTTATGGTAAGGAAATATTTGTATGATTCCTCGAGTTTCTTTGAAATCCGTAGACTGTTTTTGAATCATATTATCATTTTGATTCAGGAAAACATTTGGTTGGCGCAAGTAATTATTTTTCTCAGCGTTCTACGAAAATGAAATCCTATTTTCAGTATTGACTTCGGTGTGTAATTTTTTGACACTCTTCTCGAAAAATATCACTTCGGAAGAGAAAAGTTCCGTCTCGGCAAAATAATTGTTAATGCCTTTACTATTATAATTACAAAATATTTAACAAGACAAAGAAGTAGAAATTGTTTAAATAGCTACAAAGAAGCGTATCTCCTAAGTTCTTGATCAGTACAGATCTATAACAATTGTCATGTTTTTAAATTTCAAAACCGCTATTGTTTTTCAACTAAAGGAAAATATCGCCAAAGCAGGAAAACCACCTAATAAATAAAACGGAAAAGAAAGAAAATTAATAGCAGAGTAATCGTGTTAAGAATTAAATTAGTAGATAACATTTTCTTCCATTCATTTGTTTACAATTATTTTTGTTTATTTATTAATAATGCAGCTTTTTTTACAGTAAGATACGATTAGGTATTAAGATATTTATTATTTCTGTATATAAATGTGTATATATATATGTATATATAAAGATATAGACATATATATATTTATTTATTTATTTATTTATATTCTTTTTTGTAGTTTTATTTCGTTTCTTGTGTTATCAATTGGAAATACTTAAGAATTAAAAAAATGAATTGTTTCTTGTTTTCTTAACAGTTAAATAATCAATCTATAGTATTTTTACTTCTTTCATATTTACGTACGTAGAAATAGAATCGCTTTTTTTAGAATTTAAAATTGTACCATCTAATAGCTTTCTTTTTTTATTATTACAATAATAATAATAATCATAATAATAATAATAATAATAAACAATGAATTTAATGTTGTTTTGTTAGTTGAGAAAGTTTTTACAATCTAATTTTTCATTTTATTTTCATTAATCTTTCTGAACCAACCAACGAAAAATGTTAAAAATTAGTTACATTTAAAAAACGTGGATTTTCTTTTATATTTATTTATTTATCTATTTTTTTCTCTTGTAAAAAGCGGTATGCATAAAATGTTTCTTGGGTTTATAATAAATATGTACATATTTTTTGTATCAATTTGTACAGTTCAAATATATTCCCACCCTTTTTTTGTTATATCATTGCGCTTCACCCATAAATGAATTTTTTTAAGTTGGAATTAATTAACAAAAATTACTTAGTTAGTACATACGTAATTTTCAATAATATAGGAGGAAATGCATGTCTTATTTTTTGTTGTAACTCAAACAAACGCAATATGATTCTCTCATCGAATAAGAAAAAAGATATTCAAATATGGAACTTTAATTTTTGAAATTATTTTCCAATACGCGTTTAGATCCCGAAGGAATTCAATAGAAACGATGCATTTAAAGAAAATCTTGAGTAAGTATTTTTCTCTTATTATTATTTCACAAAGATTTTTTTACGGAATTTGAATTAATCAAATGATATTTTTTTTAAATATAGTTTCTATATATTTTAAGTATACCACTATGTCTCTTCGAAGCAGAAAGGGCAAACGAATTGTTAATTTCCAAAGTTATATTTAAATCGTCATGGATACGTAATAATTAAAATAATACATTATTTTATTGTAAAACACGCTTCTGTTAAATCTCCAATTTGAACTAAGATGATTTTCAATAAACAAAGAGTGCAATTACTTTTATTTCCAAAAGTAGATTTTCACGTTACTTTATCTATTTCTTATCGTTACATACTCATTTTTTCAAATTCGAAAATTAATAGAACTAAGCAATATTCGAGAAAATAAAAATATTACAATATTAGCATCATCAGTATGTCTATTCCACGTTTTAATTATTTTTCTTTTTTTCGAACGTTCTTAACATTCGCTTACAATTTTTCTTTATTCGATAGAGAAATTAATTGACATGAATTTAATGTATTTTTTCAATGAAAAAATGAAAACAAAATTCCGTTCTCGAATAACGCATATAATTTTGTCTTTCCTCTATTTTATTCGACATAAATTAAAAGACAAACGTAAGCCAATAATATATTCTTTCAAAAAAATTCGTGTGTTAGTAATTTCTGTTTCACCGCTATTTTGTTTACTCTGTATGAAAATAAGATTATTATTATTCATTTAATTATCGTTACTTGAAAAATGTACCTATTTTCACATTATCGTTCTACCATTTGATCGATTCAACTTTTCGAACGATTTCTTTTCAAGTTTCCATTCTCACTTTTACATTTCACATTTATTCATTCGTACTATACTCAAATTGTGATTTTTTTGTTGTTTCACACATTATTTACACATATTACAAACAACAGCTTATTACAATTTACTATGCAATTTTTCTGTATTCATTTGTATTAAGAGGGTCGAATCAGTTCAAAAATTTCATGTTAAAAGTTCCTTTTAGCCGAAATTCCTGCAAAGAACGAATATTAGCATTTGAAGCAGATTTCAAAAATTCGTCATCTACAAATTCGATCAAATTGCGTTTCTCTTTTATAAGAGATTTTCAATTATTTTTATTATTTTACCGAAAGAGGGCAATATATTTGTATCTTTTCTTTCAGTGTCAAAAAATTGCTGGCAGAAAAATTTCTGGGTCAATGTAGTAAATAAAACTTTGTTTATTAATTTTTTCGGTTCATCCGTTTTGTTTTGTGGAATTTTACGAATAATAAATATTTTAATTGTTTCGTTACAGATAATAAATTCTGCAAAGAAACTTACAGATGATGTAATTGAAACCATCGCTTATAACCATAATTTTCGAGCTTTGTAGGAATTTAAATAAATGAGATTTGTACAAACGTAATTTTGTCAGTGATTTGACCACCCTAATGGATAATTCAATTTATCTTGTTGAATTATTTTATAACTATAGGCAATGCGCTCTTTTAATCTTCTTCTTTAATATAGTTTTTTTAATTAATTACACGGTGTTTTGCTTTTATATCGAGTTTTTACATCGGAACGTGTAAAATGAAAAATATAAAATTGGAGGAATTTGGTTTTAATCATCTGCGTATTTCTTAAATGCGTTCCAAAAACAAAAAAAAATTACGTTAATAAAAATATGAATCGCCTCTTTGAACATTTTAAGAGAAAATTTACAAACTTGAGTAATTGAATTTCTACCTGAAATTCCACATTTTTGTAAATTCGTTTTGAAAATGACACTACAAGACTATCGAGTCTTACATATTTACAAAAAATATTGGACTTATTGCGAAAAATTTGTAACGTTCACGCAAAAGCTGAAAATAAGCGCGACTACCTTCTAAAGTGTTTTGGAAACGCCTATTTTCAGAATTTCCAAGATTTTCGAAAATCAATCATGACAAAATTCCAAAATAATAATTTCAAAGTTGAACAAAACGTCGAAGTAGAAATTTGCAGCGACTCAGTATTGGGCGAAGCAAAGAAAGTCACGGGCCAGTACTGGGCTACCATAAATTCCTAGCAGGATAAAATAATTGATAAGCAAAGATTGAGTGGTTTTTGCTTTAAAGCTACTGAACAATTCGTTTCGTAATTTTGTTTCTTTTTTTCTCTTTGGAATTATAAATTTGCATTCGCCCCATAAAAAATTCAGTCATAAACAAACTTCTTATTCTTCAGTTTATTAATTAATTCAATAATTATATTCTTAAATCTTTCTTATTAATTTTATTCATTATTTATTACAGAAGCTCTCTCCGTGTATTTTTCATAATAATCACCGTTATTGTGTTAAGCGCTGGTCCTTTTTTCTTATAATTTTCTTTTCTAATAATTTTTTACTTTATTATTTTCCCGTTCGTGAAAATTCAAGAAAAATTTGTTTGGCTTTTTTTTTTACAACAGAGGGAATTCAAAAACCAAAACGTGTTTTACCACGCTACTTATTGAATTTAATGAAAAATTCAACACATAATCTGCTTGTAAATCAGAATTCCAATTTTTAGATCCAAAAATATGTCTTACATCGAAAATCAAGAAATAATAATTTTTACCAATAAACTGAAGATTGATTATTTTGGAAGAATTCTTCTATTCGCTAAACGATTAGAGTAGTTATGTCAATTAACCCCACTGACAATTTTTACTTGGCTGCAAAATCAATTTTCTTGTAATCGTATTAAGAATTTCCATTTTGGCGGTAAAACAAAATTTCAAAATATTAGAAAAATTCCAATAATCCCTTTCCAGTCTTCAGTTTAAAATTGGCAAGAATGACTACTTCTTACTTTCGTATGCGTCTAAAATCTATGAAATTGTCGGGTTTCCCTCAATTTTTATAAATTTTTGTTATCTAAGAATTTCGTTTTTGACATACATTTCATTTCATATGATGTTTGTTGTGTTCTTAAAAACTGTAGTTTTCCCTGTTTAGTACTTATTATTTTTTTACCAGTAAATCTTATTATTTACAAAAAAAATGCTATTTTCATGTATGTTAAAATTTCTTTTAGGAAATAATAGACATTTGCAAAATATCGTATCAATCCTGATTTTTTCACTATTGTACTCGGGGCTCGTTTTCTGTATCAACTACATTATTCCTTTTGATAAGAATTTGATTCTTGAGATTCCTAAGAAATAATACATTTTCAAAAATCTTACTATTTTTACAAATTGACGAATGCACCAATTACAATGCCGGATTTCATGGTAACATATTGAAAAGTGGACAGGAAAGAACTTCAAGAAATTGAGAATAAATATACATGGAAAATAATAATATTCCTTGATTTATATAAAGAAAAACAGACTTTTACAGAAATTGCCGTTTTAGTTTATAAAATTTTTTCTATTGAAGACTCAAGATACTTTTTCCTTATGAAACATTTTCTACGAAACCGAAGCAAAAGCTTGTACATCAAACGATTAATGATCTAATTTGCTATTTGTTGCAAGAAAAAGTCTCTTACTCGTGAGTTCATGTAAATAATTCCTTGAAGAAAAACTAGCGAATACGCAACTAAAAAAATCTTCGTTAAAAAAATTCCATTCACCCTTATTTCGAAAATAGATACAAAAATTTATAAAAGAAAAAGATAAAACCCAAATAAGAGAATCCAACCAAGAACCAAATTCCATGAACATTCTCGTGACTCCTCCTGACTTCTGTTATATCGAACAAACGTAATTTCGGAGTCTTCTCAAACATCCCATTCGACTGAAACGCATTTCTTCCGTGCAGTTCAAAATTCAATATTCGGTATCCAATATCGAAAAATCAAAAGACGAGGGTTCAGATCCCAGCTGAGTTGGACAAATCTCAAAAATCGTACTGCTTTGCTTTTCGTTTGTGTATCACTCATCGCATTTCCGCAGCACCAAAACAATTTCTTATTATTTAACTCTTGCGCATAACGTCGTCCAGAAAGAACCACTGGGTACTTGATTACTTAATGAAAAATTTTATTAACGAGAACTACAAATGGTCCTTCTTTTTTTTCGCTATTCATCGAATTCTCGTTCTCTTATTTATACATATCATATAATTATTTATTCTTTCTCACATGGAAACATTCACATCTTCAAGTTTTGATTTATATACAACACAAATGAAGACACTTGTAGCACTCAAACAAGATAATCTGGATCACTGTAATCATCCGCAGAGTCACTACTATCCGAAATCCTTCGTTTCTTCTTCTTCTTATGCTTTTTCGGTTTGTCTACTTTATGTGTTCGATGTTTCCTGTGTTCCTTGATCTCCGTGTGCGAGTGTATCGTCAATTTCGGCACACGCGGCGTGGAACTTATCGAATTGTTCGAATGTTCGATCAGAGTTTCCGGTTGCTGCTGTTGCTGCTGCTGGATTTGATAGTGTCTCGTGGGTACGTTCTCCTGCAGGGGCGAGACCATCGCGTTACCATCCGGATGATGGTCGCTCGCGACGTTCTTCGGTTGCTCACCGTCCGTGTTCAGGTGAACCATGTTCGATTCGTTGGGTATCCTCTCGACGGGTGGTTTTGTGCTCGTATTGTTCGCGTCCTCGTCGTTATCGGCATCCTCGTCTTCGGGGTCGAACTTCAGCATCAACTGCTTGAAGTCCAGGTACTCCTTAACGAGTTTCCTCCTGCCTTCGTCGTCCAGCTCCGTGCTCGTGACGCCATCCTTGAGTTTCTGCAATGTCGCCTTGGGCTTGAACAACAAATTGCTCTTGCGGGTCGTGCTCTTCTCGTAAACCTTGGCGGCTTCCGAGGGAGAGTACTGCGAGATTTTCGCGTCCGAGAACCCGTAAAGGTCCTTCAAGTGCTGTCGCAGCGTCAGGAGCAGCAGGAATCCTTGACTCGCCGTTATGTATTCCCTCAAGAGCGTAGTGTCGGAGGGTAATCTTTGCAAAATGCTGTCCTCGTCCTCCTCGTCGTCTTCCTCGTCCTCCAACTGCAAGTGCAACAGTTGTTCCGGCTTTGCCGGTTGACCGTCCGGTCCGAAGATGATCGGACCCATCGTCTGCGGCGCGACTGGTGCCGGAGGTGGAGGCGCTTGTTGCTGTTGTTTCGGTAACAGGGCTTCTTTGAAGGACTGCAACAAATTGGTACCGGACACGGAGATGATGATGTCAATGTGATGAATAATAAACAACGGCTCGTCCTGTACTTGATATGTGAAGTAAGCGAGGTTATCGGCTAGGTACAGCATCTGACACAAACTCGTTTTTGCAGATTCGTCGAATTGTTTGAGAAAGGAGAGTACGATCGCTCTTCTCTGCTGCTTGGTGTTCCTTAAAATAGTGTATAAAAATCCGTTAAGCGCCGCTGGGTATTCGTTCTCCTTGATCCTCATACCTCTGACGGTGACGTCGTTTTGCAGTATCTTTTGCAATCGGTAGCTGAGTTTGATGCCGAATTGCGACTTCATGTGTATAAAACCGGGGTACTTCTTCTCGATATCTTGCAGCTGCTTGTCGGCGCTGTGGCTCACCGTTTTCTCGCAGTCCGTGCTCATACATATCAAATAAGGTACTATCTGTACAGGATGCACTAAACCTTGCGACAATATTAATTGTATTACCTTCAAAGACGCGTGCCGCACGTTAATATTAATATGTAAATATGATTCAAGTATTTCCTTCAGGTACAACTGAATCACAGTACTGGCCATTCCCGACGAGACGTCGCCCATTTCCTTCAAGTTCTCCTGTTTTGATAATTTCGCCCACTCCAAGTCCTGTTTGATCATCCGTCTCTCCTCCTCTTGCAAATAAATTTCAATATTATTTAAAACCTGTATTCTCATATTAACAAGGGCGTTCTCCGATGTCAGTAAGTGATGATACAACTCCTTCAATTCCGGTATCATCATAAATTCGTAGTGTCTTATACAAAGCGAACCAATGGCCGACAGCGTGTAGTGACGGATGTCGTCGTTATCCTGGTGGACAAAGTAATTCAGGGTCTCGAATACCTGGTCCTTTATGTTTTCCGGCAAACCGTCGATCACTTCGGGGTCCGTGAAGTTGAAGTGACGCAGCAACAGGCCCACGGTGAACAGAGCTCTCCTGAAGAAGGGTCTGTGCTTGATCAACATCGGATTCGACGGCTCCTTCTCGTAAAACGTCTTGTAGTTCGTTAAATGGCCGTAATATTTCTTGAAACAGTCGCGTATCAGCTTGAAGTTGCGCGTGACGTTGTTGACGACCGATCCCAAGCACGAGAGACAACTCGCCACCACGGATTTGTCGTGCTGCATTATCAGTTTCACCGAATCTTCCTCTAGCTGCGCCAGGAAGGTCTCGCTGGGATGCATCATCAACGGGACGACGAGTTCCAGGGTATGGGCGACGCTGCTGATGATCTGGTAGTCTCCCTGCGTTTGACATTTCAAACTTAGGTACGGTTGTAACGTGATGGCGTGGTTCACCAGCAATTGCGGCCGTATCTTCGCGAACAGATACAACGTCGTCAAACAGGCGACCAATCTCTGCGATGAACCTTTCCGTTTCTGCGGGTCTTCCAGGTTGGTCTCGTCCAATCGGTGCACGTTGTCTATCAAACAATCCACGATTTGCTTGCAAGCCGTCAACAGCGCCTTCGGTGGCTCCATCTGCATCTTTGTACTGTCCTCCTTGTCCTCCTTTGGTTTAAACAAACTAACCAGCAGTTGTTCAAACCATTCCAGACCCATATCCTTGCTCGCCGCTACCACGTCGGTGATGTTCATGACTTTCCGCAGCAGCGACTCCTGATCCAAAGTCGGACGCTCGCGTACCGGCGTGAACCACATGTTTTGAAAGACCTCCATCACCAGCTTACGGATACCCTCCTCGTCGTTCACGCGACGTATCATCTTCACGCAGATCTCCGGAATTTTCGGGAAATCCGGACACTCCATGCAAATATCCTTGAGGATCTTGATCACCCTCTTGCGTACGCTCACGCCGGTATCCAGAATCCGCGCCGAGAGCATGTCGTAGTACTTGTCGATCAGCTCCGGACGACTCAGCACGAACTTGCCGACCAAATCCACGGCGGCTTCTCTCACGGACGTCGAATGATCCAAAAACGAGTGTTTGATCACCACCTGCATGTCCACCCTCGCCAGGACGCTCGGATCGACCTCCACGATCATCGTCAGACACTTCATCGCCTTCGTTCGGATGGCTATCGAGGATTCCTTCAAGACATGCAAAATGTGTTTCAAGTATTTATCGAAACTCTGCGAAAACGGTCGTTTCGAAGCTAAGTACTGAGATATCAGTTCGGCGGAGTTATAATCGACGATGTAAGTCTGCAGGACGTCCGGTTTACTCCCGGAGCTGTACGGCCGGATCTTCGAAATGATGAATTTCTTCTTCTCCTCGATGATTCGATAGGCTTCGGAATGCTTCTGTTCGTTATTATCATTTTCGTCGTTATTATCGATCTCTTCGATATCGGTATCGGACTCCTCGTCGTCGCTGATACGGTGTCTGCTTCTCTTCTTGGACTTCTTCTTGTTCGACGAGGACTTTTTCGAAGGCGAGCCCGTGTTGTTGTTCTTAACTTGACCCACGCAGGATTTCTCCATGGCGCAGTCGCGGTACCACTGCGTTAAGTAAAAATGCCGGGCGTAATTCAACGCCGTGTCCTTCATCCCGTTGTCCGCCAGGTAGTCCAGCAGGACTTTCTGCAGGAACAGAATCCTCTCCTCGTCGTTATTCAGACCGGCGATGGACTTATCGTTGATTTCGTCGTAGTCGCTGTCCTTTTGCTGCACCAATTTAATGTCCTTGATGATCTGATCGATGGTCGACAATTTACAATGGGAATTAACCGCGTCTTTCCGTAATCTCGCGGCGACGACTCCGAGGTAATCGATGGACGCCACTCTCAGGGACATGTCCGAATTTTTGTTGGAAAAATGCCCGACCAACAGATTACCCAGCAGGCTCAACAACAATTCAGCGGCCGGCCATTCGGGTTTGTTGACCGTCGCTAATAAATCCTGTACAAAGTTTTCAAATAACGGTCGGTAGTCGATCTCCTCGCTTTTGTTGCCACACTTGTTTAAAAAAACTGTTAAAAAATTAGCGGCTATTCTTTGTGCGGTGTCGTATTTGTTGATGATCAAAACATCGGCATCCACGGCGTTGCTCTTCTTCTCCTCCACTTTCTCGTTATCCTCGTTATTGTGGGACTTGCACTCGTTCGGAATGATACTGTCCGGCAACAAAACGACGCATTGTATCAGTTGCAACACCAGCGCCGTCAACATTTGTATGTGGTCCTCGGAGTTGAGTCGGTAGGTTCGCAAATTCCGCTTGGTGCTCGGCAAACGAGCGATCGACGCTAAAATGTCGTCCAGCAGCAACCGACGATGCTTCTCGTACTTCGTGAATATCGTGGTCACCAGCTTCAACGCGCTCAGCTGCAAATCGCTCACGGACTCTACGAAAAACGGCGCTACTCCCAGAGTGGACGCGTGCAGCACGCTCGTGTCCGTCAAGACCTGGATGTTCAACAGTTCCGCCAGTAGCCCAACGAGTTCGTGCATCTTCGTGTAAACCTGCAGGATATTCTTCTCCCGCACTTCCTTGGCGTGTCCGCGCTTCTTCCGCGATGTCGAGTTGTAATTTTCAGTCTTATTTTTGACGTCAGCTTTGTATACCGGATCGAACGACGGATATATCGTATTCTGCAACTGAAATTTCATAAAAAGGACTATTCTATCGATAACGTCTTCGAGGTACACCGTTTTTGGCATGTTACGTGATGTCATGATGTTCAGAGATATCAGGGACGCGTCCACAGCTCTTTGTACTCTTTCCATCGCTAACTGCGTCCACAAGCGACTCTCGTCGATGTCATCGTCCGGATCGGCCAACGGGGACACCCTCGCACCATCCCTGATGTTCTTCTCAAGTATATTTAGCAGTCTTACCAATCTCTCTGGCGGTACCGATTCCATAGCCCCGGATGCCTTCAACTTAGCAGCCTCCGTACATAAAATCTGCATCTGAAACTTTGGAATTAGCATTTCCTGAGCGACGTCCCCGTCCTCGTCGACATCGACCGTCGTCACGTAATCCTCCGTGTTTTCAAAGATTTGGTCCAACGTCGAGTTGAATCGTTGATAAGTGTTCGTCTCCATCAACTCCTCGACGCTCAACTTCGCCAAGACCGGAACCAATTTCTTCTCGATTTTGCGTATCTTAGGCTTGATCGGAGACAAAGCGGTTTCCTTCTTCTCGTCCTCGTCGTCGTCCAATATTCTTCTTCTCCTGTTACGAGTTTTATCGTCGCTACCCGTTTTCTTCCGTTCCGCCCT
The DNA here is from genome assembly GCA_949825005.1 of Gasteruption jaculator. Classification (NCBI taxonomy): domain Eukaryota; kingdom Metazoa; phylum Arthropoda; class Insecta; order Hymenoptera; family Gasteruptiidae; genus Gasteruption; species Gasteruption jaculator. Next base: position 3,811,034 of record OX463768.1, read on the forward strand.
TTCCTTCTCGCGCTGCACTTGCCGTTCCTTGGCTCTCGCTTTAAAATATTTGCTATTACTATTCATAATCTCCTCCTCGCTTTCCGAGTCCGTCTTTTCATCCTTATTTGTTATCCCCATTTTCGCAGCCCGGTTCGGAGATTTTTCAGCGAATGCGCTCAAGCTCTTTTGCATCAGCGCCTGATCCGCCAGAGATAGCCTGTTCAACATCACTATCGGTTCCTTCATCTTCTCAGTAGTTTGCGGCAATTGTTGCTGCTGCTGTTGTTGTTCTTGTTGCTGCTGCTGTTGTTGCTGTTGTTGTTGCTGCTGTTGCTGTTGTTGCTGCTGCTGCTGCTGCTGCTGCTGTTCCATAGCTAACTTATTAGCAGCGTCTTTATCGGCGTTATTATTCTGTAGCATTTGATTCGGATTCAAGGTGTTCAGTATATCCAAGTTCGGGTAATTTAACGTCCCGCTCGTCGTCGTCGTCGCTGCCATTGTCGGGATCGTCGTCGCCGACGTTTGCTCGCAAGGTAAGAAATCCTCCTCGATGCTTCGTTTAATATTATCGATATGTTCAATCGGCAAGTCGATGTCCGGTAAACCTGTTACCGAGTCTAACATGAACTGGGACGCTTCCGTCGTTACATTGGCGATGTGGTCCAGAGTTTGATGCAGATTCGAATGCTGATTCGTCAAGGAATCGTACATTTGCGGTAAATTCAACGATTGCTGAGTGGATTGCTGCTGCATAGCGATATTGGTTCTCAAGGGAGACGTCATATGAACGCTGTGCTGCGGCGTCAAACCTGGAATATTTGTCGTATGTTGGGGGGTAATGTTTCCAATCGATGAAGACAACGGCGTACTTGGCGATCCCATGTGCGCCGGGGAATATATGTTCGGTTGGGGATTCATGTTGGTTATGTGATTGATCATATCCTCTTGTAAATGTTGTGGCGTCGTTCGCGTTTGATCCGTCATGATATTCACTCTCGAAGACGGCGAAGGCACAGCAAATGGTGACATTTGTGAGATATCCGAATGATTTTGTGGTGTTACCGGCATACGTGGGTGCTGAGCGTGAGAAATGATACCGGTAGAAGGCGGCGGTAAGACGGTTTTGGCAGCTGCTGGATGCGCGGGACTACCCTGCGGCGTCTGCCGCGAACCTGAAGAGTTTGAATAAGACGGTGAAAAGTGTCCGTAATTAATTGGCGATTGGTTCGCTGTGTGTACCATAGGTGTACTTTGCTGAGACCAATTTCTAGGCGAGTTGTATTGGGGACCTTTAAAAACGTTGGGGTTGATTTGTAAGATTGCTTTCAACAATTCCGGAGTATTCTGCTCGTTCTCCAACGGCTGCTCGATATTGACGTGGTGATCCTTCAACTCGATATGATCGGAAGATGTTTGCGACAGAGACAGTATCAATTGCGGTACGAGGTTCTCGTCTCGTACGCTCAATAAGATTTGTGCTTCTTCCGCTACTCTCGGGTGAAACAGTAAGGACTTGTTAGTTAACGTTTGCGGTAGAGGTGTCGGTAATGGCATTTCCGGTAACAAGTCAGTAAGGCTGGCAATGCCAGCTAATGTAGTTATTGGGACACTTGGTATAACCCCATTCATTTTGAACCTGATTTGTTCTGGCATTACAGCCTTTACAATGGAAATATGGTCTCGATAATTCCAGTTTCGATTTGTTTATCGGTATATGTTCAATTGTAAAATTCCTTTTCTTTCGAAAAACAATCAACACTCTCAAGTAATAACCGTCACGTTCATTCGAAAAGAAAGAAAAAGAAAAATTTTCTCTTGATCTTCCTTCAATGTCTCTTCTTGCGTTATTTCTTTTTTAGTCTTTGACGCGACGACACTCCTATTAAACACTTATCCCACTTTGTCTAAAGTTCGTTAAAGTCTGTTCCTTTTTACGTCGCTTTCGAATTGTTAGAGCACTTGCACTGTAGTTTTGAGTGAACGGGAACTTAAGCAATGTCTCTTTTAAGTTCCCATGATGCAAGAAATACTCTCAGCCAAATTTGGACGATGCCCGTGGATCCTCCAACAGGCGATCCATATTTGTTTTCAATATCCCAACCTGAAATTAGATTTATAACTAGATCAATTTACATTGAAAGGTGACGATTATACATAAATACGTCGTAATTGTATAAAAACATTTTAAAAATATGGAATAATTATGGAAATCTGTGATGGATGGAAAAACTAAATTTTTTCCTAAAATAAGAAATAAAACAGAAGTATCGACATTATAAAATTTAGAATGCTCACAGTTAAAATTTTGAAATTAATTAGATAAATATTCCTAGAATATATTTTCCTTTCAAAAAGTTGATTATTTGAAATCTTGGGATATTGGTCTTTTATTTACTTTTTAAAACAATTTTAAATCATATGAATATGATAATCTTGTAAAATGTAATTTTAAGTCTGCTACAAAAATTTACAAATTTTCTAAAATTTATAAAATGCAATGCTTAATAAATAGAAAGGTAATATGTATTATCTGACATGAAATTTGTACTGTACCTGATTTGATGCAAAAGTAAACAAATGTTAATCGTCCAAATTTTAACTATTAAAAATTTCTCAATTTGATTTATTTTTACTTTCCTTCACGTAAAAATATCAAAATATTGCATTTATTGCTGGCTATAATTAAAAACAAAAATATTTTTACAAAAATTTCTATATTTAAAAAAATTTTATTATCCTTCTTCGTCTATCAATGTATAACAATTTTCGGTCATTTCAGATTTGAATTCGTAAGTTAGAAGTTGCATTGAAAATTTAAAAAAAATGTGAAGTCCTTAATCTTTACTTTTAGAAGCCATTCAAACTTTGGTTTTTAAATTATTGTTTATTTTATATTTTTAAACATATATACTATATATATAGGATTACAAATTTTGTAAACTATTTAAAAAAATTATTATGTTATTTATCAGTTGTTGCAACCCTAACCCATTAAAAATGAATTCTAAACTTTGTACATGCAATAACAAAGGTTATTTAGAAAAATTAAAAATATAACAAATTTCAAATAACTCGACTCAGCAATTTAAAAAAAAAATTTTAAATTACATAATTTATTCTTACCTAAAGTTTTAGATGAAATAAAAGATTCGAACACGTCTAAACTTAAATTCACAAAAATTTCTAATGGAACAATTATAATTTGTAAGGTTTCAAACTTGTAAAATTGAAAGTGTGACATTTTCTTTTTTCAAATATTTTTGCATAATTTTTAAGTGTTAAAAATGATTTTAAAGGTTATATTTCCTAAATAAAATTTGCGAGAGAAACTTTCAGATTTTGAAAGAAAATTACATATTAGGAAAATTTTGTTCAGAACACTTTCATATATTCATGTGAATTCCAAGTATGTTTTATTTGAAATTCTGTAATTTATGATTTTTGAACGTATTTCCATAAACACCAGAAAATTTATGAGATTTTCCGAGTAAGTAGTATCTATTCAGAATCAAAGTATTATATAAAAAATTCTAAAGCTCAAAACACATAATTTTTATTTATAAAAAAAAAGCATGGAACTTTACAACTTGAGAAATATCAATATAATTACAAATAAAACGAATTTCTTAATTAATAAAACCTTTTTGCATTTTTTTGCTATATTAGATTAGTTTGATTATGTAATGATATTTTTAAGAGTTATAATTTCTGAGATCAAAAAAAACAAGTAAAAGTTTAGGAACATGATAGTTACAATGATTTCAATCCAAAAATCATAATTTATCATGGCTAAAATCCATGAACTTCAATCCAACTCTAAATATCCATTTGTGAGCATCGGATCTTATAAAAAATCATTCAAAACTAAAACATCCGATACATATACTGGATTTTGTAACCGTATAATACGATTTTGAACTAAAATATCTGTAGATCAAAACAAAGTCCAAGGTTGAAAGATCATACATTTAAAAAAATAAAATAAAATCCCAACATCGATTAAATCGAAACTCCTCTAATCATTATAAATTCAGAGTCATTTCAACAATAATATAACCTTTGCAAATGTATATCAAATTAACGAAGTCATTAGAAAAACATTGAAAACTTTTCATTTTCCAAACTAAAAACTCAAAATTGATGTTTTAAATATATAAATTGCAACTAATAACACAAACGATATCCTCTTAAAACCTATTCGAGCTTCGACTACTCTCCTTTTTATCCCTTTTCTTAGACGAATAACCTCCCAATGGAAACCATACTCGTAACAGGTACGATCGAACTCGATAAAGAAAAAATGCAGAAAAACAAGGATAGCTATAAAAATACAATCTATAATTTCTTATTACCTTGATTCATATGACAGTGGATCTAAAAGCTGCTGCATTGATGGAAGGAAAACATTAGCGCAACTGGAGAAAAAGACATCCAGCGAGCAGAGGTCCTCCTCCAGATTTACCACCTATGGGATCGCGAGAAGGCAGAGAAAGAAAGAGAGGTAATTATAATAAATACCATGTAAATATCAGATTGGGTTAAATAACATCCGAAAAACACGATCCATCGGGTCAGAGGTCGTTCGAGGATCGTATGTTCGGTTATAGAGGAAAGAAGAAACGGCATTGGCCGCTAAAATGCAATTGTTCGGTGTCTCACCCAGTATCCCGAAGGCGGATTATTATATTTATCCTGTGTGTTAGTTATCGCAGGTATCTCGCAGCGATGCAATTGCAATTTTGGCGGGAGTCTCGTGAGGCAATCATGCAGAATCTTTGCGAAAGGTACGAAACGTAGCTGCCGGGAGCGGTCGGCAGGACAGAAGTAACATCGTCGAAGGAAAATTTCAGGCACGAAATGTTTTTTTACTCCGTCGAGATATGATATCCACTCAATTGTCATCCGTGTCTGTGGCCTACTTGGTTGGACGCTCTTTTCCCACAACACTGCGGACCGTGCTTATCATAATAACGAGGTGTCTTACGTCACATGGATCCTCCACAACTCCGTCTCGGCATTGCCGTAAGAGATATTTGCGAACGCGGGCCACAATTGTATTTATAATACGAATACGAGGAAAATAGACATAAAGGCGTCCATTTTGCTTAGCAGCGAGTTAACGGAAGTTGCGTAGTAGTGGTAGTAGATACTGTATACGATACAGGTATACCGGCGCTACAAGCGTCGTATTTTCGCTCGCTCGCTCGTCTGCAGATGCGTTTCCATGAACAGGAAGGAGTCTTCCTTTCCGATGCAGCTCCAATTTTTTTTCGACATCATCCTTTCCTCCGTTTCAGAGGATAGATTCTCGCGTTTGGTCGAATGGTCAAATTGCGCCAAGTTATCGAAAAACACTCGAAGCGAAGAAAAGGAACGTTTGAGAAAATGCAGATATTCTTTGTTCCATCGCAATTCCTCGGTACTCGAAGTTATAAGGTTAGAAAGAGCTTTTTGTTTACATATATATGTTTACAGATGCTTCAAGCCGCGTTTTCACGAATTCGAACGAACGCGTCGTTTGGTAAGACCTACAGCGATTGTTTTCATGAAAATGAACCGAAAGACGAGAATTTGATTTTTGTACGTTTTTTTTCAGAGAAAAAGGGGATTCGAAAAAGGTTCCCTAAGTATGAATTATATAAAGAAGTTTTTTTAGCTCATTATTAGTAGTATCTAATTATATTTATGAAATGTACTGTGTTTAGAATTTTCTCAAATTTATTATAAATTTAAATGAAGTTTATTCTTACAAAAAGTACAATTTTACTTAACCCTATAACCTAATTATTGTTATTTATCTATATTTGCAGAATTTATTATCTTCGTAACATTATCTATTTATATTCTTACCATACTAAATACAGTAAAAGGTTAAAGCGAACCGCGGTTGGATCTTGGATCTTGGACTGGAGAGGAAAAATCTTCTGTTTAGGACATTATTGTATAGTAGAATAATTATCATTGCATATATATATTTGTGAGATTGGATCTTTTGGTAGAGGTAATTAGTTTGATTTAAGAAGATCAAAATTGAGAAACGTAGGGACTGCAATTGTGGTCAATTGACGCTTGCCACAAGTTGAGTTGAACAAACCAACATGCCGGAAGTTAATTGTGATTCTATTTGTGAATGACACATATATATAGTAGTTACATAATGGATCAAATTTTTGTTATTGAATATCTTTGTATATATTTCAGGGATCTTAATTTTGGCACAGAGGTTCTTGTAAAAATAAGAAAAATCTAAGGAGAATTTGTTGGTTCATAATTATAAATTTTTAGATTTTTATTTTTTTGCCAATTTTTACATAATACAAAATTATGTAAACTATGTAAATTGTTGTAAGCTTCAGAATATCTTATTTATTTATAAGCTCACTAAAATTTCACCCACTGAAGAATGATGGAATATAGCAGCAGTCCTTAATTGCAGGATATACATTCAAATGCATTACAGATTGTTGCTAAAATACAATTCTTTGCTTAATAATTACAAACTTTAGGTTTCTTAATAGCTGTTCACTAGTTTCGTAAAATTATATCTATAATTTTGAGAATACCCCTACAGCACGAAAGATTGTAGCAACATTCCAGCAATATTGTATTGTAATATTGTAATATTGCAAGCAACATTACCGCAATATTGCTATAATATTTCTATGTCCGCGCATAGGAACATTGCAGCAATGTTGCACAACGTTGCAGCAATATTACTTGCAGCCTTGAAGCAATATTCCAGCAACGTTGTAGCAAAGTTGCCATAAGATTTCGGGAAATTGATAATAATATATTTAAATTATTGTTTTCCACAACAATAGAAGAACAAAATAAAAGTATTGGTAGCAAACTGAAATTTTGTACAAATTTAATATTTGTAATAAAAATAGTCTTGTGAAATGTTTAGAGTAAATATGTGTAACCAATACTTTTACTTTTTTCTTCTATTGTTGAAAGAAACAATTACCTACAATAATTGAAAACACAAGAGACAGTGTAATTAATTAAAAATATATATATTTATTTGTCAGAATAAATATCATCAGAGGAGTTATCGTCGTTATCGTCGTTATCGTCATTATTTTTTAATTCTTTATTTTGTAGGCGGACGCGGCGTGTTTTTGCTTGCGCCAACCATTTTGAAACAGCAGTTTTAATATTTTCATCTGTGCAGTGAGGCGCACACATGATATGTGCAACTTCTGAAAGAGAAATGATGAAAAATTTTAAAAATGTTACATTATATAATATTTAGAGAAATTTGTAGCAAAAAATGATTATCTTATACAACAAAACTACTAACTTCTTATAAGTTTAGCCGTTTCCAATAATTTGAAAGGTCTTTTTTTCTTCCGCCCGTCCCAGCTGAAGAGTTCGGCAAGCGGGTCCGTCCACAACTTCTTCATCATGTTCGATACTACTGGTTTAATTTCATTTCCACCGATATTTCGCAAAATACCTACCTATACTCCAAATAATACCAACTAAACTTTCCATTAACATATATAGTTCAATCTTGACCATGTCACTAAACTTCAAATCTGCAGATAAAGTAAAGTATTAATGTAATTAAACATCATCATTAAGATGGTACGTTACCAACAATAGAAGAGGAAAGTGAAAGTAAGGGGAAGAAGCCGAAGTTTTGTACAAAACTAATACTATTAATTATGTCAAGAAATAGTGAAATTTTAAGTGAATTGATCGTGTAGTTTGCGAGATTGATTAATTAAAGTTTACCATTTTAGTAGAATTTTATATATTTTCGTATTTTGATTAATCATATCTCGTAAATTAGACGGGCAATTAACTTAATATTTCACAAGAGTATCTCTTGTCATAAATTAGTTTTGTCCAAATTTCAGCTTCTTCCCTATACTTTCATTTCTTCTTCTATTGTTGGTAATGTACCCCCTTAAAATGAGGAAGTTATAAACAATATTTGCAGATTATAGATTATCACTGTTGTGTTCGCTAGGGGCAATAATTTAAGAATTATAATAACGAATGAATATGTACCATTTTATGCAGAAATTCCCTTTTCTTTAATTTTTGTTCGAACTGGTCTAAGTCTCCGACAGATTTTAATGGTAAGTTTAATTCTTCAACATCGTCGTCGTCTGCGACCATAATATTTCTTGTATTCGATTCATTACTAATTGTTTTTACATCTTTCTCAAGTGAACGAACGCGGCACAATATTTCTGTTAATTTATGGACAACAAATCTTTGAAATTGATCTACAAAAAATTGAAATTAGATTACACATAGGAATAATATATATAATTGTGGTCATGAGAGATAATGCTTTTGTAAGATATTACCATTACTTGTTGTATCGTTTTGTATCGGTCTAGATCTTTCCTCGATTTCATCATTCTGCGAATTATTGCATGGCCGTGAATGTTGAACCGTTAATGCATCATGACATGATGCAATAATTGACGAATGATTGCTGGAAGCTACGTTTGTAGTCGATGATGTTTTTGACGTCGATGCACTTGTCGGGATTCTTGTACTGCTTGGTAGCACGAGGTTAGATACATGAGGCGGTTCATCAAGTACAAGTGATGATCTGGGTGTTGATTTTCCTGAAATTAATTATTTCCTTCTATAGATATACAAATGAATTATTGTTGCATTAAAGTAAATAGAATTGTAAATAAACGACGTGCAATTACTTTGTTTAGCAGTATTGCTTTTCTTCGTGACTTTTTTCCGGGATGGTTTATCAGATTCCACACTATTATCGCTGCTGCTGCTGAATCTCTTCTTGGCCTTTTGTCTCCGTTGTATTTTTGCTCTTTGAATGTTAGCAGTCTCACTCAACTGATCTGTTTCCTCTAAATGGGAAGTGTCCTCTGCTTCGACAACTTTATCGAGGGCTTTATCCCAAGTATCTAAAAAATACACATTAAATCATCAACATCACGTTTATTTTTTACTATTTTCACATTTTCTATTAATTTTATTTAGATTCGCTTAAACTTACCCGTCTTTCCAAAAACCCGTATTACATCTAGTTTTGTCCAACCATCAAGCTCATTTGTGGGTGGCATTTGACGAGTAATTGCTCGATCAATTGATAATTTCGAGGTTAGAAATTCCGGCCACCAGCTTTTTCCCTCATTTTCATCTAACCACAATGTCGGAATAATTTGTAAACCATCGTCGAATTCGACGATGGCAAATATCTTTCCCGTTGACATTTTGTTCCGTTTAAAAAATATGAAATCGCTATTTACGCGTATTATAACTCGTGTAACAAATTTTCGACTTCGCGCTCGTTATACACGCGCGTTGAATAACAGGCACGACATACAGCTAGACAACAAAAAACAATTCAGAAACTCGAAAGCAGCGTGTGGCGGACTGGATCTCTACGGCGCAGTATCTAGTATAGATGTGTATACGCCCGTTCTATATATGCATGACAATACATTCTCACGTAGAGGTCCAGTCCGCCACATTTTCTTGTTTACAATAAGTTTTTTAAGCAGTTTGTATTTTAACTATATTCTTTATATGTTTAAGATAAAAAAATAAATAAAATGTAGTTATAAATAATTATGTAATATATACTGCACTTATGTAGTATACTGACAAATAGAAAACATTTATTCATAATTCTGTGACGAATAGACCAATGAAAGCCGACAATAAGCGTCGGTGTACGCTTGCGCGCACGTCAACATAAATGTTCTAATGCGTGAAATAACTGATCGTTGTGCACACAGGACTTTATATTAGCTTATTGAAAATGAAAGTATTTCCTGAACGATAAACTTGAATCTGAATGCCCATTGTAATGCATAAATATTCAATAGTGCATATTAAAGATCGCATTTGTATAATTCCATCATGTTGGATATGCGACAAAAGGAATAGAACTCTGTGGCCCAGTCATTTAACCTCGAATGTGTTATTAGACATTGCCATAATTGAAGAAAAGTTGCCTGACGTTAATGAAGAATGGACTTCATACAAAATTAAAAGGTGGATCAGGTGTTGTGGTACGTAGATAATCGAAATAAATATATTCTTTTTCACTATTATCAATATAATAATGTTTGTAAAAGTTATTTTACTTTTTAACATACAGTAGTACAACTGTAGTTTTTCATAAAACATTTCAAACGATTTTTATAGTTTGATTAGTATAATTGTGTATACGATTTATAGATACGTGGGAAGAAGCTTTAGTTATGCTGGAACAAGCTCGTCGAAACATCACCAAGCAAAATGAGCCATTCATTGTACAAGGTAAACATTCTCCGCGGGCAGTGAAAAAAACATTTTTTCAATTACCGGCTTCACTATATTGACTATAATATTAATTATTACTTCCAGATAAGTTACACAAGAGAAAACGATTTCATGCTTGTTCTGATAGACACCAACGGCGAATTATAGAACAAGAAACCGAAAAACACTTATGTCAAATTGCAAATGTTAATCGTCATAGCTGTCCTGTAGTCGAAGCTGAGATGTGGTTAGATGAAGATGAAGATATGGAAATCGGAAGAAACTTTTTGAGTAGTGACACTGAGTCATTGAATTATTCAAGGGCAATATTCAATGATGAAGTAGAAGAAGGAGTTGTAATAAACGATATTCATAATGACACGCATGAGTACTCGGAATACTCCGTAGATAACATAGATAACGCAGTATATTGTGCTACAATTGAAAACGACGTAACCGAAAGCCAAACAGATTTATCATCTGATATAACACAATGGGCTGGATCATTTGGCATCTGTCTTAATGCAACAAATGCATTGTTACGTATATTGAACCGGCACATACCGAACTGTTCATTGCCATTAGATGCAAGAACTTTACTCTGCACACCTCGCGCAGTTACTATTATGACCATGGGTGACGGACAATATTTACACTTCGGAGTAGAGGCTGCTCTACGATTAATAATGCGAAACAATGGCAATTCTAATGTCAGTCATATAAAGTTGTCCCTAAATATTGATGGCTTGCCAATATCAAGATCATCGAGGTATGCATTCTGGCCTATACTAATCGCTGACAAATCGTCTAATTCGGTTCAAATGGTTGGTGTTTACAACGGTATGAAAAAGCCGTCATCGGCGAATGATTACTTGAGGATATTTGTCGATGAATTGAAATCCGTCATTGAGAAAAAGTTTATGTACGAAGATAAAAAAATCAGTGTTTCGCTTTCTAGTATCATCTGTGATGCGCCAGCGAAATCTTTTATATTATATACTAAAGGACATACCGGCTTTTCGAGCTGTTCGAAATGTACTATAATTGGTCAATCCGTCAACAGAACAACTTGCTTTCCATATGAAGAAGTTCCCAGTCGATTACGAACAGATGAAGATTTTGTATTGCAATCAGACGAAGAGTATCATCGAGGTCGGAGTATTTTAACAGAGATACCACACATTGGGCTAGTGTCCAATGTTCCACTAGACTATATGCACTTAATTTGCATAGGATGTGTTAAGAAACTTTTACTTTTGTGGCTGTACGGACCGCTTCGGGTCAGAATTGGTTCCAACAATAGTAATACTATTTCCGAAAACTTAATTTCGATGCGCAATATGGTTCCATCAGAATTCGCACGTAAGCCACGAGGATTATTGGAAATATGCAACTGGAAGGCAACCGAATTCAGACAGTTCTTGTTGTATACTGGCCCTATTGCATTAAAATCAATTGTTAACAAGAATATTTATGTTCATTTTTTAACTCTACATGTAGCTGTACCAATTTTAGTCAGCCCACATTTAGTTGAACATGCAATTAATATCAAATATGCAGAAAATTTATTAAAGTACTTTGTTCAAAATTTCGAAATTCTTTACGGGAAACAATTTCTAAATCACAACGTGCATAATTTGCTGCATTTGTGCGACGATGTGAGAAAATTTGGTACTTTAGATAACTTTAGTGCATTTCCTTTTGAAAATTTCCTGTCGACATTAAAGAGAAAGATTAGAAAACCTGAAAAACCGTTAGAACAACTTGCACGGAGATATGGTGAACAGACAATGTCAAATCTGTCGAAATATCCATTAATTTTAGATAATTTAATGCTTCGGAAACAACATTCCACCGGTCCATTGTTACATACTGCTCAGAATTCAAAATTTTATCAGTACAAAATATTTAAAAAAAATTCATTCCTCGTAAATTGCAATGATGAACGTAATAATTGCGTACAGCTGAATGATGAATCTATAATTATCGCCTTAAATATAGTAAAAATAGAGAATGATGATATTTATGTTATAGGGCACAATTGTAAAATAATTTCAGAAGTGTACAATCAACCAATTTCATCGACACTTCTTAATATTTATGAAATCTCTATTAAAAAAGACTGTCTATTTCAATGGCCAGTCTCTGAGATAAAGAAAAAAATGTGTAAATTAAAACGTTTAAAAAAAGCGACATATTTTGTAATACCATTAAGGCATTAATTTGTACTGAAAAAAATAAAATTCAATATTTTGAACTTCTATACTATATAATATTTTTTTACCTAGGTTATAGTTACATAAATGGAAATGTCACTGCAATGTTGCACTACCACATTGTAATCCTAGAATATAGAAATGTTGCTGCAATGTTATACTGCAACATATTGTAAGAATAGAGCATGGTAAATATTGCTGCAAAGTTGCTGCAATGTTGGACTACAATATTGTAAGTATAGAATATAAAAATGTTGCTGCAATGTTGTACTGCAACATTGTAAAAATAGAACATAGTAAATGTTGCTGCAAAGTTGCTGCAATGTTGGACTGCAACATTACAAGCAAGAACATAATAAATATTGCTGCAACGTTGCTGTAATATTACATTGCAACTGCAATCTAAAAACATTGCTGCAACGTTGCTGCAATCTTTTGTGCTGTAGGGGTAGTCGCAGCCTGTAATTGCTGGATATTTATTTTAATCTAGTATAGATCATCACTAAAATAAAAATCCAACCAGAAGTGCTTAGTTAATAATAAAAAAACTTCATTATTTATATTTATTTACTTTTGTTAGTAACATTTTATGTAATCGAAAACGATATAATGTTTGGGTAACGTACTTTCAGTATTAAGAGTTCCAGCCTAAACGGATTTGTAACTTCCAGTGTTAGGGAAAAAACCGTTATAAGTTTTTTCTTTTTTTTTTCTCTTTTTGTAATAATTCCAGATTACTGTAATTAATAAAAAAATTATGAAATCTTAAAATTGACAGTTTCTTTTCTTTTAGCAGAAAAAAACATGTGTAAAAGCATATCCTTGAATTTTATTCTAATCCGAACAAAGCACATATAGTAGCGTCGCTTTCATGAAAACGCCCGGATATTTTCCTGAGTTACACATTATTGATATAATGATTCAGAACAAGTAGATTGGATATTGAATATTTAATGCAATGTACCCATAAAATTACATCGTTCTAGGATATCAAATATTTCATCCATTATTATAAATAAACACCTACACAGATATAGGCATAGCTGTATTATATATAATTATTTATGTTAGAGAAAAGGAACGAAATGGACAAGAAATGGAATCCGGAATATCTGAATGAACACAATATCTCGAGTTTTAGATAGTTTTCGAAGATTTCATAAAACGAATTCCGTTGGAATTCATGTTTTTTTCCGTATAATACAATACATTACAAATTAATATACGTTTGGGAAATGAATTAACGAATGCAGTGAGAAAGCGATTTTTATAGTGAAGAAAAATGATTTTTTCATAAATTTCAAATTTCAAATTTTATGAAGTTCAAAAATACTGAGTAGATTCTACAGCTACTGTGAGCTTCAGCTTCTCTAACCAAACAACAAAAATGGACCTATCATACCTGTTGTTGTTTCCTTGAATCTTTTGACAATAACCTTGAAAAATAAGCTTCAAGTGAACAAAGTTTTTCTTCGATAGAAACTTTAATCTTGCTGGTGAACCTGATGCTTTTGGAAACCTGTACATAGCTGTCGATACACGATTTACCTAAAATTTGAAAAATATCCGGATTTTAAGTTTGCAGGAAAAAAGCAAGTTTATAGCGAAAATGTCAGAAACATCAGAAGATAATGCTATAAATGAAAAATCGAAGAACAACACAGAAACTGATAATCATGTGATAACGGATGAATTGCGAGCAAGAGCAGAAAGAAATCGCCAGAAAGCTTTGCTTCTAAAAAAGTCGAAATTAGTGGCTCACCCTTATGCCAATAAGAATATGCAAGTTTATATTTCCTTACTCTTTTTAAATCTTTTCCCAGAATTGCAAGGAAAAGAGTTCAAAATCAAGACACTTGATTTTTAATAAAAACAAATAAATACTCACTTTTTTTCAGAGAAAGTAACGATGCTGTTAAAGGGCGACTTTTAAAAGTTCAAGGTCAACGGGTCATCGATAGCGGAGCTGGTTTTCTCATAGAAGAAGACGATGGCTTCGATGAAGAAATGGTTCGAGTTTTATTTTCATTTCTCATTAGTACTGGTATAATTCTGCATTCCGATTTTATTATTCGTATCTAAAATATTGTACATCTTATTTATAAATAGATTTTGTCGATTCATTTTAACCAATTTTTGCTGGAAATGATGGCCTTCCCAGCAGAAATGGGTTAAGGAATATCTAGTTCAGAATTACTTTAATTTCAGATGATTCCAAATATTAAGTAACTTGGAATTATTTACCAACCTATGCCATTGTCTGTAAATTATTTGCAAACCTTCTTTCCTTAAACTGACCCGTTTCATCGAAACAACATGGTTGGCGCACCGATGCTTTTCGGATTGCGTCGATGAAAATTTGTATTGTGCGACTTCTTTAGTTTAGAAGATTTAACTTTGACTTCCTCAACTTAAAAGATATCTCTCTATTTTTCAGCTCAATATCGTTACAGAGCCAGCAGCGATTGTACATAACGTTCCCCGTTGCGAAGAGTGCAAGAAAGAATTCAAAGACTCTTACCTGTACGAAACTTTTGATGTGCTGGTTTGCAACTCCTGCAGGTATTCATTTTTCAAGAATACTCATATTTATCAATGACACGTAAAATTGTGGGCGAGACCATCTTACCTTTACCTATTTTCAGAGATAATGATGGGAAACATTCGCTGATAACGAAAACGGACGCGAAGGAAGAGTATTTACTAAAAGACTGTGATTTCGATAAAAGAGAACCTCCGTTGAAATTCATAACACGTAAAAATCCACATAATGCCCTTTGGGGAGACATGAAGCTTTACTTACACTTGCAAGTAGAGAAAAGAGCCATCGAAGTCTGGGGTTCCATCGAACAGCTCGAAGAAGAGAAAGAGAAGCGCGATGCCAAAAGGGAAGGTGCAAAGATCAAGAGATTTAATAAAAAAGTCAAGCAGTTACGAATGGAGGTTCGGAGTTCCTTGTACGATAAGACCAATAAGGCTACACACGTCCATGTCTTCGGTCCCGATACTTACAACGAAGAGGACGATACTTACACTCATACTTGTAATATTTGTGGGTACGACGAAACTTATGAAAAAATGTAGAGAGGTAGCTACAAAATCAGAGGGTCTACGTACAGATAAAAGACCAAATGCCACGTTTTTGTAACTGAAGTCTGTGTAAGGTACATCATAGGTCAATTTTGGGCTGAAAATTCAAAAAATTCAACAATTCATGGATAGTCCAACAAAAATATGAAAAACAAGCTATAGCGTAACATTTTTTTCAAGAAGTCAGAATTCACGAAGACAAATAATTCGATATAATTTACAAAAAGAATAAAAATTCAGAAAATTCATAGTTAAAAAGGATTAATTGAAATATAGGAATTAATATTTAACCGTTTGAGTGCTAGAGTTCTTTTTTTCCAAATAAAAAAGTGCCAAGCGGCGCAATAGCGCTCTTTTCATTCCTTATTTAAAAAATGCTGGCATTTTTGGACATGGACCAGAAGAAGCGCGATTGCGCCGCTTGGCACTCACACGGTTAAGCTAAACTAGAACTGATTGTGAGTAATTTCCTTTTATTATAAAAACTTAATTTACGTTAACATTTATTGGATTTATTGAAACGAATTATTGCATGAATATTCAAATTGAAGAGTGTTCATTTTTCGATATTATAACCTGGATGAGAATTGTCAATAATTATAGAAAACTAGGGAAGAAAAAATGATAATAAGGTTCGTTCGTAATTTCCGATTTAAGAGTCGAAGACTGAGTTTATAAATAATAACACTTTTTTGTAAATGTCCAGAAATTAACAGCTGACGGGTTCAGGAGAATTGTTAATTTATAGTTCAAGCTGAAAACACACGTAGTATATAATTATTTTTGTGAGGAAACGAGATCTGAAAAAACGGAACCTAATTTAATTTCGTAAAGTATCAACTTCAGCCGGCAAATTATAATTAAAATACTGGGGGTTGAAAAAAGGGATACTGTACGGATTAAAAGAGGTATCGAAAAGCGTTCGTATAAAAACTAACGATAAGTATCATTAGCGTATTTATTCATGATTTTAGAGGTAGGAAGTGATTTTCGAATTTTACAATACACTCAGAAAAAATAATTCACACACACAACTTAATTTCTTTTTGCACCATGTAATAATAATAATAATAATAATAATAATTAAAAGAAAATGTTATTTTCAATGAAAACTTTGATTTTTCCTTTTTCCTCGCTCTCTTTCTTCAAATAATTTCTCTTTCCATTTCTATCAAATATACGTCGTTTTTGATGAGACTTGAGAATTTGCAAAATATAAACAAAGGCAGCTAATCATAAAAAGGAAGGAAATACAATAAATAGTAAAGTTCTCATCGAAAAAGTATCAACTTTTTAGTAACATGCAAAACGTCTTTCCACTCTGTGAAAAATAATTTTCTTTTCCTAATGGCAGCAATTTCACAAAAAGAAATTCTCCAAGAGGAAGGAGCCTTTCATTGGCATTCACGAAAATGATCGATTCCGTTAATTTTAGTTTAAAATAACCAATTTTTTTTTCTCCTAGCCGTAACAAAATTAAAGAAGCTGTAAAGTTAAATTAAATATTGCACTATTGTCTCTCTTTCTCTCTCTCTCTTTCACTCTCTCTCTCTCTGTTTTCTCCATCTATTGAAAAATAAAATGGTTCGATAATTAAAGTGTCAATTTTACAACCTTGTTCCTGTCTCGCGTTTTGAGGAAACTATTTGAAATATATATATGTATATATATATATAACATTCATTCGTTTTACATTCAAAAAGGTATTTTTTTTTCTTCAACTTCGTTGATGTTCCGTTCTGATTTTCTATCTACGTTCAAGTATCAATGGAAGAAATGTCTTTTATTCATAAAGTTATGTTACTTTAATTAATGGTAATTCTGCTCACTCCGTTTTAACGCTAAGACTGATTCGCCTGTTCCATACAAAGCGATTGAAACGCCGGTAAAATATTTGGTACTGTTAGCTTCATTCCGCCTTCACTCAGAGATCTTTTTACTGGATTACTTACGGTCGTCGAAGATCTGAAATATTTAAGAATAAGTCTATTATTCACCGTAATTATATTTAGGGTTTAACGTTAACTATGGAAAAACACGTTGCATTGCACCACTCTAAATTTCAATTGCAATTCTAGTGATTTTCGATAATTTTTAATAATTTCATTTTTTGCTGCTTATTAAAAGCGATAAGTGCGGGAAAAAGTTCCAGTTTATAGTAACTTCCGGGCAAAATATTAAACCTTAGCAAATTTCGTATAATTTATTCAATTATTCAATGAGGTATGGAATTAATATAGAAATCTTAGCGATTTTAATATTACAATTTGCACCCCCACTTGAATTTGTAATTATAAATGGAGAATGGAGGGTGAGTGGAATTTATTGATATTCGGTTCACTAATTTATATAATTTAGGTACTTGGACTCAATCTTAATTCTCTCAAATTAAATTATTCATTATGATGTAATTTCATTCGGCAAAACGAATCGCAAAAATTTGCCCATTTCTTATATCCTTTTTTTTAATGAAAAATTTCAGTAACATGAAAACTATATGTTTGCAAAAATTGAGAAAGGGAAGTTTCAATTTTGAAACTCCTGAAAAATAACTGCGAACCCTTGGAATTAAATGGCCCTTATAATTTTGCATCGTTGCAAAGTTCGAGTTTAAAACTTTATTAAAAAAAAAAATAAATAAATCTTTGGTTCACTCAATAAAATATTACCTGTTGTGCCTAAGATGACTTTTAACTAAATGACCAGCGGTGAGGGCAGCCATCAGAGACAATTCGCCAGCCAAAACGGTGGCACAGACGATCCTCGCCAATTTGCTGGCGTTTTCTCCGGGTTCGTCCGCGTGAGCTCCTTTCACGCCCAGCATGGCCAGACAAGCACCTTGCGCTGGTAAACCAGTTCCACCACCAATGGTACCGATCTCGATACTCGGCATCGTACAGGACACGTACAAGTCATTCCCATCCGGTCCCCAAGGTTCCATAAGCGTCATGCAATTGCTGCTTCCCACATTTTGCGCGGGATCCTGGCCGGTCGCTATATAAATTGCCGTCACGATATTGGCGGCATGGGCATTAAACCCACCCACGCTTCCTGCCACGGCGGATCCTATCATGTTTTTACTGATATTGACATCGACGAGAGCGTGAACGGAAGTCTTGAGGACATTCGTTACGATATCGGCCGGGACCACGGCCTCGCAGACGACGCTCTTGCCTCTGCCTTCGATCCAGTTGACGGCAGCCGGTTTCTTGTCGGTGCAGAAGTTGCCGCTTAGCGATAAAATCTCCATATCCGGAAAATGCGCTTGTACGGTGTTCAGGGACTTTTCGGTTCCCTTCGACAGCATATTCATCCCCATGGCGTCTCCGGTTTTGGCGACGAACCTGATGAACAAGTGCCTACCGGCTATTCTCACGTGGATCTTCGTCAATCTCGCGAATCTACTCGTTTGGTCGAAATTCTCCTTCATTTCCTCGAAGTTCGCCGGATGTTGCATCCAAGACATGGCCTCGCTGGCTCTCACGATATTCGGGAACCGCACGACCGGTCCCCGGGTCATACCATCGGCTACCACCCGACTGGTGACTCCGCAATTCAGCAAAGCTCTGCTCCCGCGATTGGTGGAAGCCACCAAACAGCCTTCGGTCGTCGCCATCGGAACGTGTATCAACTCCCCGTCCACCAGCAAAGGTCCCGCGATGCCGACCGGTACTGGAATGTATCCAATGACGTTTTCGCAGCAAGACCCCAGGACTTTGGAGTAATCGTAATTTTGATACGGTAGCTCGGACAGTTCCTCCAAGAAGTCCCCGTTAGCTCCTACGATCAAACGACGGATACCGACGCCTCTCTCCATGTCGCCAACAGCCTTCTCCAGTTGATAGGCGGGGATGTATTTACTTTTCACCAGCTGAATCACTTCCTTGTCGGTCAATGCGTTTGCTCCCAGCTGAAAAATGTTAACATTTCTTAATACACCGTTTTCTAAATATTTTACATGCAATATTTAACATTTAAAAATTAATCCAGTTATTCCAAAAAGCGATATATCATATACAAGGTATCCGATACCCCTGAAATCTACTGCCGGTATATGAAATATAATGTAATAATGATACACGAAGAGGGTCTACGTCAATATTTAATTTTTTTACCGCGTGAGAATTTTTTCCATAATTTCCAAGAACCTGAAATCTAAGCACAAATCTGTCTAATATGTAAATCGAAAGGCAAATATATGTTATACCCAAACTGGAAGGAATGTAAATACTGACTTTGGAAATTTCAGGTACAAATATTAGAGATAAATATATGTTCTACTCAAACTAGGGGAAGTACAAATACCGAGTTTGAGGATTTTCAGGTACAAATACTAGAGATAAGCTTTTCGATAGTAAAGTGATTTAAAATTGATTGGAAATAGATTATACGCTGCTTCCTGCAAGATAAAACTCAGGGGGAGATTTGTGACTCGGTTTTTTGAGAGATAAATGCGATCAAAAAATTTCGAGGTCCAAAAATACGAGAAAAATACTCACTTCCGATCGGTAAATAGCAAGGCATTCCTCGACACTCCTAGGAACTTTACGTTCGGCGCTGGCATTTTCATTAGCGACATTATCACTGACAGTATTTTTGCCGTCAGTTTGAACTTCCTTGTCGACCAATTCAATGTGGGAATCTTCGCCAACTTCGATCCAATCGCCGCCCATTCCCGAAAGGGGAAAGATGGCATTTTGCATAGTAGGCATACCCATACCAAATCGCTGTCTTAACGAAACGTCCAACGTAGCGGCAGTATGCATACTAAACGTATCGGTAACGATAATATTTTCTTCACAAACTTTCTTCTCTTCATGTGCTTTTTTGATTTCTTCCTTTTCTTCTTTGAACCTTAATTGTTTCGCGATCTCCCGTTTGTCTTCGAAAAATATAAACTTAATTGCTAAGGCTAGTAACAGAATTAATATGACAATATTATCAGCGCTGACTGACAACCAGTTCATAAGATATCCTTTGAAGTCTGTTGGAGAATCCGTGGTATTCAAATTGTTTGCGTTTATCCGAGTATTCACTGAAGACACCGATCCCTCTACAGCCTCCACATTTTCCGTATCTCTGAATGGCCAGCGGCTGAAAAGAAATTATCAAAATTACTATCGAAATATTTTCCTTTTCCGGAGGCTCACATTTGGATGATACTATTTGATGCGTTACATTTCATTATCTTTGATCCAGTTGAAGAAAAAATACATAAAGTTTCGTTTAGTAGAATTCGATTAAAACTCCAAAATTCAGTCACTCTATTTCGTCTTGTCCAGAAAAATATATCCGCTGAACGTTACATACAATATGTCTATGGGGTATTTGCTTAAAAATGAGACTTCACGTGAACCACTTCACAAAACTCAAACACCAATCCAGAAACTAAAAGTCACGTTAGTTGCAAGAAATCTTTTCTTTTGAAAGAACGGAGGGGGTTTGAATCACACCAGGTATATTCGTAAACTGAATGGTTAGTGTTTATACAAGTTGCCTTACAAGAAGAGAAACTTTAAGATCTTCCTATCCTCCACCCTTCTGGGTACTTATTTTTGGCCTGTCATTTTACTGCGTATGGATGCTCAATCTTTTGTGCATACATTATTATTATCGTGCTCATGTAATATTCAACTTTATGAGAAAAGAAAAAGGATGTAAGAATATATTCTATCAATTCGTCGAAAAACGATCTGGTTTAAAGATAGATTTTTAGTGTAGCTTTTCTCAAGCTATTCCAATTCTGAGAATGTAAATGCAAAGAGGACTTTACGCACGGCAACCTTTCTATGTCTTTTTCTTTTTTTAAATTTCTTAATGACAAATTAATGAAATAATTTGGAAATTCGGGAGACCAGCAAGTTCTCAGAAATATATTAGACGAGGTCCCGGTTTATGAATTAGTTTTATTTAGGTAATTTTGAAAATAGGCTTTTCTAATTTCATGTCGCTAGAAAAAAAAAACAGGATGTTTCCCCGAAATTTCGAAATTGGCAGGAATTTTAAGAACAATCTTTTTACTTTTGACAATAATACATAATTCGACTTCTATTTTTATTTATTTGAACGATAGCGATATTGATTTTATTTTTTTGAAAAATTATCGAATAGATAAGGGCTGTAATATTTGAAATTCAATACGTGACAATAAAAGAATTCCGATTTTTAAAAATCTCTCGAGGGACAAAAGTCAGTCGTACATTCTTCGGACGTGAAATCCCTACACTCAGCATTTTCCATGTTGACTGCAATAATAATACCTTAACTGTAATCTCGAAGCTTGTTTTTATAAACTCCAAGCGTTAATCAGCAAACGATTTTTCTAGTATACTGAAAGTACGATTTGTATAATGTTGTCACTTTTGCTAAAGAACCTGGGAATGAGGATAAGGTCAGGGATTTTATCTCAGTACCAGTCATTTTTCTTTGCCAATCGTCTTGTAAGGTTTTTGCAATTTCCTTTTATCACGTGTAGCAATTAGGCAAGCCCCATTAGAATTTGTTGCATCAATAGAAAATAAGGTTCGTGCTGAATATCTTGAAAATATATAGATCATTGATTGTAAAGAAAAGCAATTTGTAATTACAATTCAACAATACGATAAAAAAATATAGTGGACTTTAAATAGTGACTTAATTTTTAAGCCAGCAGTGGTAAAATACACCGATATTTGAATTCGCGTTAAAATATCTGTATGATATCTATTTCAAATAATTATGATCTTATAATTATTACTTGAATAGCTGATTTATAAAAAATCGAAATATAGCGAACATTTGGAGTTTTGTAAATGTTGATGAAAAAATAGTAACGAAGTAACTCGAAAACGTTATATTCTGACATAAAATCATCTTATCTTCATCTACAAGACGAACCTGACCTGTGGATTTCAAGTAACAGGACAAAGAACATTTTGAACAATGTAAAGGCTTTTAAAAAATTGAGCAAGAAAGAGAAGAAAAATGTCGAACGGGTCAGATATACGATAAACCTGAAGCAATCGTCAGAGAGATTCTCTTCCTTTGGCATAACACCTTTTAAAAACTACTATTAATTCTCAGAGTTATGAATGACGTCTTCAATAATAGCAAGCAACGTATTTTTAGCAAAGTACGAAAATATTAATTTTTAATTCCTGCATGAATGCAATTCCAAGCGAACGTTTCAATGAATATTTTTTTCGTTTCTTCTCTGTATGAATGTAAGCTCGCGTAAAATATTTTAATTTTTTGAGTTCTTGTTACAGAATATTTTTTTTATCGATTTATCGATGCGATAATGAAATTACGTGGCTCAATTGCCGCAGAGTAAATATTGACAGTTTCGGTAATTTTACTGACCTTAGTCATTCCATTGAAGGAAAATTATGTAACGGATATTTATAGAATTATAAAAAATATACCTGTTGGCATGGACCACGAAAAGTCCTGCAATCATAATGAGTTTGACTCGTTCTACAACAGGATTCGGTTTTTGGTCTTCTTCGTTCAATGAATGTAACATTAATATCTTATCAGCTGTGCCCACATTTCCACGCGATAGCTGAAAAACGAGAATCACCGTTACAACAAAACAAAATTTTAAATAAATTTTTATAGATTGCACAATAACTTTGATTTTCAAAATTGTGATTTAAAATTGCATCCCTATTTTTCATGACCCTAAACATTTCTGTTACTTGGACAACTTTAAAATGTTCAGGGATTAAATTTAATAATTTCCGAAAATTCAAAGATTACATTACTTTACAACAACTTGAAATTTAGGTCAAATTATTTTCAAGTCCGTTGAACTTGCTGCGCCTGTTTCTACGTTGCTTTTACGTCCTACTAAAGTTTTTGTTTAAATACCGCGGGATTTCCAGTTTCTCAAGATGTATTTCAAGTTAAGGATTTTAATTCAAATGATTTAAACACAAAGCAATAATTTACATGAATATCAAAAGCAAAAAAAAAGTTCAGATTTTGTGGAAAAAAGAGCTAATAAAAATAGGAAACAATTAATCCAGAATATTGGGTTAAGCCGCGAAAGTTCCCATGAGTGATTTTATAAAAAGATAGAAAAGATTACATTGTCTCTGTCACGATTTCACTGACACAGAATTTATGTACGAACAAATGACGTATAAGTAAAAGTTAAAAAAATGGGAAGTTCATTTCAACGTTAATCCACATTATTCTCGTCAACTTTAAAGCGATACCTCAATTTAGAAAACCTTTTACATTTTATTTATTATACTACTCTGTAAAACGCGATAAAAAATAAAAGGAATTGTTTCCTTCCAAATTATAAATTTGCGAATATTCAATTTTATGCAATTTCAATCTTATTTGCAACGTTTTTCACAATATATGTTACACCAGTCACGTAATAAATTTTCAAGGCTAAAATATGAGTTATTTTTTAAATATTTACCTCAAGTGTTAGCGACAAACACGCGGGGTAGAAAGTCATAAAAACGATGTAATTAACAATCACACCCAGGCAAGCGAAGGAACATAAAACTTCGAGTCTTCGCACACCCGATAGAGACCCGATACCAATTAACAAAGTTTCTACGAGGGTATCTAACGTAATTGAGGGTCCTAATAGAGACATGCCTCTTGCGATATTAGCTCGTACTTCTTCTTGACTTTTTGAACTTAAAGCTAGTTGTGCAAGGACGGCAGCTTTTGAAAGATCTATCAAAAGAAGGAAGAAGAACAGGGCATCTCTGAAAAAAAAAACACAAAACATCGTATGAAAATATTGAAGAATTTTCGAAAGACCCAAATAGTGTTTCGAAATTTCGAAAAATCACATTTTATCAAGTATTGCAATACAAGGCTAAAAAATTTTGATAGACACCTATTCCTAAAAAAATTTGAATACTTTCTGGCTCGTTTCTTGTGAAAACATCAGCAATTTTAGAAGACGAATTAAAAATATTTTTTTTTTTTGAAACCATGGTGAAGCTGAGATGATAATTTAAAATCTTCACATAAAAAAAATTAATCATTAAAAAGATGCATATGTTTTTCTAATTAAGTAATTAAATTGTCGTTTTTTGAAAATACACAAAACCGAAAAAAAACTCACTTTAAGTCAGAAATATCACTGCGTCCAAAGTTTACGACGCTTGAAGTGAACACAACGCTCGAAAATACAGTAAATAGGCCGGCGATACCTGCAATCAAATTAAAAAGTAGCACATGGATGAAACTCGTCAACAGGTGAACCGTGTATTGACGTAACAAAGTCAAGTGCACGAAAGTACCATGTTTCTAACATTTTGCCGCTCCCGATGAATTTGAAAATTTGAAAAGCGAAAAGGTTGTTGAAACTTTGTTTTATGATAATTCGGTAATTTCGTGATTTCATGAAGACGGAAAAGGAAGGTTTGGCCTTCGAAACGAAATGCTATCACTTTCTATGAAACTTTCACTCTTGGTAGTTGCTATGCCTTTACACAAGGCTTTCACGTGTACGCACGCACGTATTTATAAAATAACTATTTAATGAAATCCGGTTTAATGAATGGCAATAATGCGTTTACACATTTCATTTTAATACGTTCCCTTGACAATTTTGACATACACCGAAGTAGTCGGAAAAGGTATTTACTACTTCCAATATGCTTCTTATAATTATTCAAATGTTTGAAAATGCCTTTTAGGTGTTACAGCGTAAAATTTATCGACTATAAATCAATTCCTTGGTTTATGATTTTTACGCAAAGTTGTAGATTTTCTAACT
Source organism: Gasteruption jaculator (assembly GCA_949825005.1). Taxonomy (NCBI): domain Eukaryota; kingdom Metazoa; phylum Arthropoda; class Insecta; order Hymenoptera; family Gasteruptiidae; genus Gasteruption; species Gasteruption jaculator. The sequence continues at coordinate 3,836,303 of OX463768.1, forward strand.
TTTCAATATTATCAATGCCACGTTGATGATATTGTCTCTCTTTTTTTTTATTTGCAGCAAATAGTTTATTTAAATATAAGATTTAAATAAGATATAATTGATGCGTTAAAACGCAACAAAATTCATATTTTGCCTATGTACCAACTCGGTTTTTAATAATTATTAAAAAATCTTAATTCATACATTTTAACTAATTGTAAGAATAATACAAGTTTATTAAAAAATACTGGTAAATTAAATACTTGGCCGGGGTTTGGCTGGAATCTTTTAAAAAACATTGATGCCAGAAAATTATATTTTCCGTTACAGGGTATTTTGATAAATACTTTATGAGTTTTTAATTTCTATCACTCATTTTAGTATATCATTATTAAATATATTTTAAGTTTGAAGGGAAAAATTGTTTGTACAAAAATAAAGATTTTCGATTTTTCAGTTTTCTTACCTAGAATATATTTAGAGCCAAGTTTTTGAAGATTACGAAATTGGTGGTAACTGAAGAGAATTGCTAAACATCTAATTATTGTCATGACTATTACATCTCCTGCGTTTTGTTCCTGCAACAGATATAGGAAAAGAATTAACAAAAAATACAATATCATGAAAAATAGGGAAAACAAATTCTTGAAATTGGTCGACAGAACTGAATATAAAATAAAAAATAATTTTTTCTTAAAAGGAATGCGGCAATTTTTGAAAACATTATATTTTTAATTTATATTCTGTAAATATTAAATGGAAGACAATAGGACACTTATTATATTGTAATAATAATAACCCTTTTTTACACCTTAAATAGGTATGTTGTCTTTACAATTTTTCTTTTCTTGACCTTTTTTCTGGTTCAATAGCAAAAATAGATAATACAGAAGTATTCGGAATCATTGCAAAAACGAGTAACCGCTAAATATCATTGAAAATAGCGATGCAGTGACATTATGCAACATACTTAGAAACGATTCAAATGATAACACTCGGAGATAGCATAATTTACTTTAAACATTTAATTTCTGAAAAAAATGTTAAACAAAAACCTGATCTCATTAAAATGGATTTCTTTAATGATATGAACTATCCATAATGATACAAAGTTTAATCTAAATATTGACATTTTATGGTAAAACTACTTGTCAATAATTAAGAAATTGTGAAAAATAAGAAAAAATAGTCTCTTTAATTGCTTCTCTATGTACTACGAAATTGCAAACGTTTCACTTTTTTTATCAAAGTTCTTAGAGTCAATAATGTCAACGATTTCTATCGAGCGATAAGGGTTCGATCGGTATTGACATCTCATACTCACTTATGTATCGTAATCTTTCCTAAATGTAATGGAATCTTTGGTTATCTGTTTAAACGGAAATACCAAAGTTACATGTAAATTTAGACAAAATGTTTCATATTTTTAGAAGTTCGAAAATAGTAATGGCGTAAGTGCTAACTTTTAAAGAAAATAAATGTTTAATTATCATCGCACAACCGTCTAAAAATCTAAAAGTAAAATAGTAATAAAGTTTATGCGTACTTTGTGGAACTTCGACATCTTATTTGAATAAATAATCTTGAAATTTACTTTTTTAATTTCAGACGAAATTGCTCATGTAAATTGGTTCACTCGACCAAAACGTGACGAATTGTAATTAAACTATACGTTCCTTCTAGTAATTTCTAAATTGCCTAAACCCTCCTCCTATACTCATCGAAACAATGTAAGATAACAGGAAATATCCAGATTTCCAATCAATTTATGTTAATAATCGGACACGAGCTGCTTTCGCAATAAAAAATTTACATAGCTTGTTTTTTCATGATAATTTATACGCAATTTCATGATAAATATAAATTTGAAAAAATCTAGGGAAATTTAAGCCAACAATTTCAAGCTCTTTTGGTTTCACTTAAAAATTTCTTATCGCCTTAAAGACGTTGAATCTTTTGATTAGAATTTTTTTACTTTTTCAAGATAATGGAGATCGAACGTTCGTTGAAGAAATTCACGTGATCCCTATACAGCAATTTATTTTTTTTAATAAACAATAATTTTCGATCCCCATTTTTCTCAAATTTCCGGAATATCTTTTCTCATCGCTTTTCATGAATACCGATTTTCCTGAAAACCAGGGTAACTTTCGTATACGAAGCGCGTGCAGTTAAAGTTCAAACGGACGTTGTGTAAGAAGAAGCTTCTCCAACACAAAGTGCATAATTGTGCACATGTTTCGCACATGTATCTTTGTAGCGAAAGGAAATCTGTAACTTTCTTCTTGCCTGCATCGTTCGAAATCCAGTTAAGGAATGCTTACGTCATTATTGCAACGACCATGCCAGCAATGTGTTGTGGTGACAGGAAGACTACCTTCTCTTGACGGGATATTTCCTGTTTCCATATTTAACATACATGCCGTTAAGGTAAATGTTGTGACTATGACTTCCAACGGATGACCAGCACAGAATCTCCCATGTATTTCGAATAATCGTTCCAACATTTTGACGTAAATTTTCAGCCTTCAGAGTCCCAAGTCTCAAGTTAATCTGCAATTCAAAAAGACCAAATCGTTACATTAAACGGTTGTAATCAATCATTAATTTATTATTTTTAAAAATTACATTATTATCCTGTGAAACATTTGTGCTCCAATTTTACGGTTTCAATAATTTTATAAAAATATCACAAAATTAAATAATAGACCACAAATTGAATAATTAGAGTCCACTTGTCGCCTGTAAATATTTTCTTATTAAAAAAGCTTTGGAACTGATTTCAACCCCATGGGTCACCATAGGAATAGATTTGATCCTGAAAGTTATTTTATTTATAAATAAGTCATTATACTAATTATGAAATTATCATACAACGATTATTACATTATTTAACTGCTGCTTTTTTTAAAAATTGATAATAGATCAGAAATTTATTAATTGCGTTAAATAAAATATTTGATCTATTATTTATGACTCAGAAGAAATTTGAAATAATTTAAGCCTTGATACCTCATTCTTTTTCCTCTAAATTATTTATTTAACTGTAAAATAAATAATTCGGATGTACTAAATAATTCGAATAATGTATTTTACACTGAAATAAATAATTCAGAGGAAAACGAATGTAGGTTCAAATTATTTTAAAATTTTTGCCCAAGTCATAAACGATAGATCAATCGACCGTTTCCAATCGAATCATTATCGAGGGGGACTTACACAAACTCTAACTACGCGATTATTTCAGACCGAGTAAGTGGGATTCAAAATGTATCTGCTCGTGTGATGAAATTCTACAGAACCTCCGCGATTAGCATGAACAAAACGTCAAGTTTATTTGAGTCTCTTCATAGGCATTGGAATTTGGCATATGAGTGGGCGGAAATAGTGGCCAGGAAAAACCTCTTCGATAAAGTTACAATTTTCTTACGTCCAAGTTGTGTATAATGTCTTATAATTACCGCCACAATTAAAATTATACTTCAATAAATTGTAATTAATTTGAAATATACATGAAATACATATCGAAAATGCCTAAAATCTCTAGATTCATTTTCCTCCGTGTAGAATTATCTAATCGTGACAATTATCATTCAATCTCTTGAACTGACTTCGATGTAAACGAAATTTATCATTAGCAGACGAAGTTACACATACCGCAGACTTGTTGGTTTAGGTTTTTAAGGTATTCGAGGGTCTTATTTGACTGATATATTTTTAGAAGGTTTTCCTTCAGATTAGATATTCAAAATAGCCACGACATGAAATATAGGGAAAAAGAGGAAGAAATTTCTAGAGGATGTGCCTATCCGGAGTCCTATTGGAAAAAAGACATGTCACGATATATCTCGAAATTGTGAAGCCGGTATAAAGACTAATCAAGTTCATCCCCTCTTATGGTTTCGGTGCCAACTTTATGTTAATTCTAAATTTCAAACTTTCGATTTCAGAGAAACCATTGAAAATAAATACAAAATGAAGTACGTAAAACAATTAGACAATTCATGTAATTATAATGTACCGAAATCCTATAAGAAATTGGTTGAAAACAGGTTTTTTATGGAAAAGTTATATTTCTCATTGAATATCTGAAATTTTAATAATGGAAATAGATTCCTCGGAAAAAAATACATCGGATAAGGGTCTCTCAAAGGTGCATAAAAGACTTTCCCAAAAGTCGATTTTTTGGGCATAGCTTCCCCTTCCCACAAAAATGGGCTAAAAATTAAAGTTGCAAAAACGGGGTTGGACAAGTCATTTCTAGGGGTAATTTTTCCCGTGGAATCGATTCCAAAGGTCAAATTTGATGAAATCCTAGCAGAAGTTGGTAAAAAGTAAGTTTTTTGAGGAAAAATCGCTTTCTCGTTGGATTTTGGGAATTTCGACAATGAAAATGGATTCTTCGGGAAAAAATACATCGGATAAGGGACTCTCGAAAGTGCACAAAAGACTTTTCCAAAAGTTGAATTCTCAGACATGCCCTGAAATATTTACAAGATAGATAATGATCGGTTCTAAGATGCTAATTGTAATTTGGAACAGAATATATAAAAACGTTATTAAAATAATGCGACATATAACTTAAATAAGGAAAGAACCAAACTATTAGCATTTGTCGAATTCCTCAAGAACTGAACAGAAGAGGCTCGCGTGCCTTTCTTGCCTCTCCGACTCTCAAATCAACCCTGATTTTTTCTCTCAACCACATTCTTTTTTTCAGTCACTCTAAAAGATTCCTAAGAAACTGAAATGTCTGTCAAGGTCGGTGACTTTCGAAGTAAGTGTCTTAGACTACTACTTAATAAGTGATTTTACATTCGAATGACCAATGACCCTTCTCTCTCACCTCACCTTCTCTCTTGACTATACAGATTTTAGTGGACTCTTCTGATTTACCATTTCATTGATTTATGAAGATATCTTACTTATCTAGGACACAGAATCCATGGAAAGTCGTAATAGCTAATTGCCCGGCACTTAACGTGTATTTATGATACAATTTATCAGCTGCTGCAATTCTCAGCCTTTTCATATTGTCTCATTTTAAAATGTTTTTACAATTATTAGCCATACAAACTAAATAATCAGAAATTGAATTTAAACCGTAAAAATTGAAAGTGTTATATTTTCTGGGTTGAAATTTATTTACGCATTATTCCTGCAAATTTCATTAATTACATCTGTTCGTAAATTTGTAAGATAACGTGTATTTATGATACAATTTATTATCCGCTGCGATTCTTAGCTTTTTCGCATTATTCCAATTTAAAATAATTTTACAATTATTGACCGTACAAATTAAATAATTAGAAATTTAATTTAAGACTGGAATACCAAAAGCTTCAAAATCCCAATTGTTATGCTTTCTGGGTTGAAATTTACTCAGGCATTATTCCTGCACATTTGATTAATTGCATCTATTGGTAGGTTTGTAAAATAAATTGATTAACTTTTGAGCGTCACAATTTCAAATTCTCAGTGCATCATGAAACATCTATGTTCACGATTCCAAGCATGAAAAAATAATTCTTTGTCTTCCTCTTTTTCTGCACAGGGAGTCGATCGCTGAAAAAAGTATGTATTTCGACCGAATACAAATGAACAAACGCTTATACAAGATTTCATAGGTTGGAATTGACAGCTAGGAAATCAAGACATCATTATTTATTATGGCTCGCTAAACGTGATAGCAATAATTATAAACCAAAGTGTAACGTTTCGATTGTGCGTAAGTATTTACAATTCTGGGCAGTAGCCTTCAAATTACGGAACCCAAAACTAACATAAGATTTTTCCTTATTCTGCGACCGATAACTTAAAAAAAATATATTGTCGAAGATAGTGAGTGTATAAATTAAAATAACTCGTAATTGATCTATTATCTATGCCAGTGATAGCTATGGTAATTGGTATGTTTATCACGATGGTAGGTATATCTTTCAAATACTAATTGGTAGTACTAGAAACTGTAAGAAAGTATGTGAAATTTTACTTGGATGAATAATTATCCGAGAATTCCTTTTTTTCTCTTTCCTGGTAAAAGTACATATTTACAATGAGAAAAAAGGGTTTAAAAATAGAAATTTCGTGGTATGTTCTTATACGACAGACAAATTTTTTTTATATTTCACCGTTCATTCTTGATATTTTTGGGAATATAATAATTTTCATAAGCGGTTCGTTATGAAAATTCATCTATTTTTCTTTTTTGAATTTTAAAATTCGATGATGACCAAATTTCAGCTGTTTCCTTATATTTTTTTAAACAACCGCAGGAATGTTAGAAACATAATATTTTCTTTTTCCAATTTGCTCCCGAAAATTTTGAGAATAATAACAAATACAGTATTTCTTAAATAATTAATTAATTGAAACTGTAACATATTTTGAAAAATCAATTAAATTAATAGATTTGAAATTAACTCCGTCTTGTTATTAGGATCTTGAAATTTCAATAAAACCAGTTCACCCCTTGTATAATAAAATTCTGTTTAATTTTTCTCTACAAATAGCTAAGAAATTGTTTCTTACCATATTAATTCATTTTCAACCCCCGAATCTATTTTAAATTACAAAAATTTTTCTATAAATCAAATTTTTCTCAATAAAATATGAAATTTGAAGTCTTCCACCGTCTCTTAACATCAAATTCCGGAAAATTACCATTTTCATTCCAAGCCTCGACTTTCCAAAAATTAATTTGAACTCCATCCATTCTCTTTTTTTTCCTTTGTTTTTCACTGGCTACTCATATTCAATTTCCCTTCAATTTTAAAGCCATTAGAAAATCGACGACTATTATTATTACACATATCACCCATACCCATCTCATAAAAAGAAACAAGATAGTAGATCTTAATTAACACTCTCACCTCGATTACTGCTGTACGTTTAAGAGAAAATTCTTAAGTCGTTTGAAAGCATGTGTTTCTTGCATACAAACGCGTCTCCGCTCCGTTCCTCTTAAGAATTCAAAATGCAGATTTTCATGTAACACTTGTATGTCAAAATGCACGTGCTCAATTGCATTACATCAATTTTTCGGAAGACACATTTCTCAAAAATAGACTGTAAGTACTCTTTGGAATTCCTTTTTATGAATTTTTTCTCGAAATCGAAGCGAAACTCCGTCGTTTTATGAACCAAAAACCAGTTCCTCACCGAAAGGCTATTTCATATCAGGATTTAACTGTATTTACATACAAATCTATGACTCGATGGAACGGACCGAACTAAACGTATCGACGACTCGTTTCGTACAAAACAGAAAGAGTCGCTCGAGTTAACAAGTGAATGCATGAACCTAAGTAACAATGTTACAAGATGTGGCGGGAGGGAGGCACGCCGAAATTCGGTCGTTTCGATTCGTAAGAGTTCGTTTATTTTGAGATAATTACTTTTGAGATAGGTATCGTCCACAAATTGGAAATTAAGGCTGCCAGAAAAATAATATAACAAATACGGCTTAAATGACTTTCCCTTAATCCTCTTATTCCGGCCTCAAAATTCCAATACCTCCTCCATCCTTTTTATTACCGAGCCTTTTGGTCACGTAACCGATTACAAAAGTCCACAAAATGACCACAGTAGCGATTAATTTTAAAATTACCGTTTATAATTATTTTAATAATGTCATTCCGTTGCAAAGCAATATTGGAAACCACTTGTTCGGTAATTGCCTGCTGAAAATTTTACCTGAACAGGTATAGGCAAGCAATGGAAAATTTTTGGGTATACGAAGAGAGAAATCTGAATTTTCGTTTCGCAGGAAAATATTGGAAAAAGAAAATTCATAAGATTCATTTGAAGTTAAAAATCACTTTGTTGTTATTTGAAAATTGACGGATATACAAATAAAAAATGACGAATGAAACGGGATGGAAGAATAGAATTTTCAATTTGCCCCTTTTAAAATCCATACAAACAAGGTTTTTATATATAACTAAGGCAAAACTGGAAAAAAAGTCTTAAACGTTCAACCGTAGGATCTAACAAAATCCTAGATTTTGATAATTATTGGGTTTTGACGCTACGATATTTGTTTTTATTTATTTATATCAAATAAATAAAATTCATCTACATCAAACAAATAAATAAAATATAAAAATAAATAAATTATGGTTTATTAATTGTCAAATTGAATTTACTATCCATTAATTGTCAAGTTACTAACAATGCAAATAAAAAGGCCACAATTGAAATTACGAAGGATTAGAAAAAAAATCTACATACAGAAGGATGCCAATTTCGGATACAGAAATTTGAACTATTACAGTGACTGACTTTCGACATCTCCAAACCCATGATTTACCTATACGATAAAAGTGAGAGCCACGAATATTATTTTTCGACAGAGATTGTATATAAAAATTTCTTAAAAATCCCTGACCCGATAAGGCCCAGAATTGGCACTGTCGCGGTTAGAAGCGATTCGTGCAACTTTCAGGTTTTCATGTGATGCTTGAACCCTTCAATTGCATGGCCAACAGAGATCAAGCCGCCTGAAAATTGAAAGGTTCAACTTCAATTGCATGGCTAACCACCTCTTATAGCAATTCCGTAAAGGCCACTTGACTCGTTCCCGGAAGTTTCAGCAAAATCTACAGCTGGAGCAAAGTCTCGCGGCTTTTTAATCAATCTCCCAAAAATGTCGTATTTCGTTGAGTCAGGTGAATACGACTGTCAGTTTGGATCGCGATTGCGAAGTGAATGAAGTGTTTCTATGCAGAAAAAAAAAACCAAAGAGGGTTTCTAATGGTCCAGTAGCAAAAATTTTGTTTCTGACAGAGCTCTGGACGTGTTAAAATGTGTCTGATCCAAGGACAGCGAGTTGTCGAGGAAATCTCTTTCGCCAATTATGATCAAAGTTCATCAAAGTGTCCAAAGACCACCTGTAAATTTGAATGAAAATCTGATTGGCTTCTATTTTTATAGATTTTTGGAATTTTGTTTTCATCCTGTCTTAAAATGTAATTTTTTGACGAAAAGTAAAAATTGCCCTCGGAATCGAAGAATCCAAACACCACCTGGAGTATTGTATTAAAATCAGGCTTTTTTAAATATTTTTTTTACTTTTTTATTTCGATTTTAATTTTTTTTTCACAATTATTTGTAATTAAATTTTTTTTTCATTAGCTTTATACATCTATTAAAATTTCTGTTCATGGCTATGCATGTTGATTAAAACTATAAAACTGATATTTTATTTGATACCCATTAATTACCTGAATCCTCAGTTACAAAATTAAAAATATGGCATAAAAAATTACCACTATCTATAAAATAAAAAAATGTACGTTTTAAAAATCGGTTTTTTTTTTCAATTCAACAAAATGCTGCAATCTTTACGCCTGTCAATGAAAATACATTTATTTTATTCTAAATTCATTTTATTAAAACTCAGATACTAAGAGAAATCTTCAAATCCTTTCCTCGTGTATCACATTCCATAAAACACTCTTCCGCTTGCAAAATATTCGAAAACTTGTTCTTTTAAAACGGGATATGTTAATTTCGGTTATTACAAAATGACTTTTACAGTTTTAACTTTTAGATGGCACGAGTCAAACGAAAATTAACCAATCAAGGGAATAATAAAATTGACAAATCGAACATGTGGCTTCTGAAAGAGGGTTTTCATATATTTTTAGAAATACCTCATCAATCATATAAGAACGTATTTAATCGCATGTAGTTACTCGAATGTACTTTACATTCTTTTGTGACGTTTTTCTTTATATGCTTCGAACGAATATTGCACTGAGAAACAATACATTTTCTTATATTATTCTTTTAAGCGACATTAATTCAAGGAAATTCACTTCTTAAAGTTGGGTATCGCCTTATCAAAAATATCTTTTATGCTTATCACACATTGTTCATTTCCAATAAAATGATAACTAGCTACAGGGGATTAAATTAATTCAGCTGCCATTACATGCAGGTTAACGGTAATCATCTCCATCGGAATCAGCAATTGCATTTTAGTGATGGTCCAAAAATATTTCTTTAACTGTATGAGTCGATATAAACATGCAACTCTAAATCTGTGTGTCTTGATTCACCCAAAAAACTACTATATCTATTTCTATGAATCTGTTTATTTGTACACTTTGTTTACTTTCTAGGAAAGTTTGCAACTAATAATTATTATACAGAACACCTTGACCTGAAAAATCAACTATCAATTTGCAAATTGTAACGGTTGACTTAGCTTATCATAGTAGAAGATATATTGATTATCGATATATTGATTTATTGCCAATTATTATATTAGTAATAAAAAATTAATAATATAAGGAAAAAAAGAGATGAAAAATATGTTATACCTATTCTATAATTCCTCGTTCCCAGGCAACACTGCGTGAAGATTGCTCGACACAGGTGCAAGACCTTTGATGTAATATAACCGGTTTTTTCTTTTTCTTAAATTTATACGAAATTTTATTCTCAGTGTATTAATTCAGCGGATAATTTTGTGGCATATATAATTGCTACACCCAATTATGGGTGCAACTAACCCTTAGAAATTAATGAAACGGAGGCGAATGGTGCCCATGTTAATTATTGTAATATTTTTGTATCAACAATAATGTAACGTATACCGATAATAATATATAAATTATAATAATATAAAAATAATTCATATGTAATTTTGAAGCCTATCTTATTTAAGGGTCATCAAGTACCGACGTAATTTACGTTATTAGGAAATAATCTTTCAACATTTTGCTACTTCTTTATTTGTGAACAAATCAATGTTTGTAATTGAAGTGCTTACAGTTCACATTGCTTTCACAAGATTGCAATCCTTCCAATGTGTCCTTTCAGTAATACAAATATCATTCTAAATAATCAAACATTTGTTATATGATACAGTGGAAACGTTTGTCACATAAGAAAAATTGCATTCGGGCGATTTAGAAAAAAAATAATCTATATAAATTGGTTACAGTTTAATTGGGGACTAATTATCAGTTTACCAATGTGTTAGTATTGAAACAATAAAAACGAATAAATGCAATTAAATTTTGTATTATTGTTTAATATTACGTAAAAAGAATTGGGTCAAAATTACTTCTTGCAGTGGCTGCAAAGAATATTGTGATGATTACTGTAAATGAAATCTGGTGCAAAAAAATCGAGACAAGTTTATTTATGAAAAGGGATCTCTCTACAAAAGTTGTTAAATCCTATAACATTAGACAAGCTCGTTTTTTCCATTATGTCAATACGAAGTAATTACAAAATGGAAAGAATTTTTTCTGTTTACGTGATTAGAACCGGTATTGAACTTGTCGGGCCCCGAACCCAAACGATAAGCAATAAATATCTTACAATTTAATTTATTTTTACCGCATTATGAATTAGTAAAGATCAGATTACATAATAATAATATGAATAAATTATACATCATACTCAAACATCTGAATTGTTCGGGGGCCAACAAGTTCAATACCGGTTCTAATCACGTAAACAGAAAAAATTCTTTCCATTTTGTAATTACTTCGTATTGACATAATGGAAAAAACGAGCTTGTCTAATGTTATAGGATTTAACAACTTTTGTAGAGAGATCCCTTTTCATAAATAAACTTGTCTCGATTTTTTTGCACCAGAGGTGTTTTTTAGGGGGATTTGTCTCCTTTTTGAAAATATTATTATTATTATTATTATCGGCTTTATATCTCGAGAAAATATGAATAAAATAATACATAACGTGCGTCGGTAAGGTAAATTTTCGTCTTTTGGATATTTGGAAAAACAAAACACAGATCACTGAATGCCTAGGGCCTAGCCCACCGTTGAGCTGTACTACTGATGTTACAGACAGCGTGTGAGTGTGTAAAGGCTTTCCAGCCGTGTATGTACACAGAACGCTTCGGCTATTTGTTATGTGTGCGGACCTAGTTCGGTCGAGAAAAGAGACACGGTAGCGCTCTCGCCCAATTCATAAATGAACTTGTCTCGAGACACTACCGTGTCTCTTGATTATTATACGCGTTATTCATTTAACCCTATATTGTTTATCTTTTTCCAAATCCAGGAAATGCAGCAATATCAGCGGATAATGCTTACAATGTTTTTACCAATTGTTTATAAAATTCTTTGTCTCCCCCGATGCCAAGAATCATCATTAAAATCATCCATTTAATTTCAACATTACTGATTTATTTTGTAACAATTTTATCCTAACTGATAATACCGATAAGATTCAACAACGAGAATAAATAAATGCATAAAAAATTAGATATTACATTTGTTAATAAGATCCAGACATCATGAGCACTCGGTAAAATTTTCCTCGTGACAAACTTTAAGAGCACGTGATCGATCACATCTGTTATTTAATTACATCACGAATTCTTTTCATAAGCTACATCTTATTCCAAATTGGATTACAGTTTTGTATCAGAGATAAATTCATTGATTTTGCTTAAAGATATAATTCGAAACGTTGATATAAAAAAAAATACTGTTCGAATGCCAAAATTTATGACTTCAAATAACGGGATAATGATTTTGCAATCATTAATAATAAAAAACCAGTTTAATTCGATTAAAAACAAGGATAATGGAATATTTAGTCTTTTCGACTTTCTTCCTGGTAGTGCAACTGATAATTTGCAAAAAAATTGTTTATTATTGCCTTTGCATTTATATTCTGGTCAAGATTTCCTTTCAATGATTTCAAAGAAATTGTGACTTCCATATGCACTAATTTTTACATTTATTTTGGCAAATGGGGTCTTAAAAGCATGTAGATTCGTGGTATCCATGACGCACATGGTTTATCCCAACACACGTGGTTGGAATATACAATATGCTCAATACACGCCTTCCAGAGAATCCAATATTAAGATTCTGTGAAACAGTCAGTTCTGGAAAACCAATGATTTTTTGACAGGAAAAAATGTTTACCGTTCGCAAAATACGAATGACGTAAGTGCAGCTGCAACTATGCATGGTGTTACTTGATCCCTTATTCCATTGATATTCTAGGTTGGGTTTTGTTCTTTAACACAAGTTTTAAAGAACAACAAGGTGAACTTTTGTGAACATTTTAATAAAAAATTACTAGAAAAATCTAAGATTTTAATATCGTTTTTTATAAATAAGCAAAATACATAGCTGTATTTTATTTTCTGTAGAAAATTCTATTAATAAAAACAACAATAACTAATTTTATATACACAATTTGAAAAAACTTTGCTAGCGATTCAACAATATTTGCGCATCCAACCGGCTGCTCAATGATGTTAATACTAAATTATATTTATTAAGCATTGGCAACAAAAGCCGTTAAATTAATAGGCTAGCAGTCCCTAAAGATAAATCTGTATTTCCCATTTGGATCTGATTTTATTTTTGAGGGGAACAAAATTGTGATATTTGTTTTTGTTTCCATCAACAAAGGGAGCACCAGCTATAATCATATGATCCTTTTCGGGGGTGAACGGTGATATTCTATTTTAAGTGTCTTGAGGGTGTCCCAATCTTAGTTCTAGGTATCTTAGATATCTCAAATCTATGTTTTAAAGGAATGTAATATTACATTAAATTGAAACATAAATTCATCCTGTTTGCCCCACTTAGTGGTTGGCTAAAAAAAATAAGATAAATATATGTAATTTATAAACTAAGGTGACAGAAAATTGAGGTTTATGGTATTGTTCTTCCAGTGAGTTATATTAAATGACACCAGTTAAATTGCACCACCATGGAAATCATAATTATGTCAAAACAGCTCTGTAAAATAAATTTGTAGACATAACTCCATGATATTTTTGAATTTCTAAAACACTTCTATTGCTTATAAAATTTGTATTAAATATCCAACAATTTGCTCTTAATATTTACAATAACCGACATTAACAAATTTGTTTGTACTTAGTTTGTATTTTCAAATTTATCTTTTCATTTTTTTCTTAATTATCAAATGTGTAACAGTATAAAATATAATTTACCCTTTTATCAGCTAATAGAGTATGGTAACAATTCCTTTTCGGACACCCTATATAAAACATATGCGTGTGTTTAGAAATATGTATGTATTGGAAATATTTGTAAATTGTTATATGAATATGTGACTGAGTATGTGTGTGGGTCGAAGGATACACATAACCTCAAAGAAAAATAGCAGTATGTAAATATATACAAAGAAAATAGAAGCATTCGAAAATTGTAACTCACACTAACGAAAAGTCCACTTTCACTCTACGAAGTATGTTGATCCAGGAAATGGTACAGTGTTATCACAGGACATCGTAACTGCAAGACATTTTACACCACCTATGATATCTCGTGGGGTAGAAATGACGTCGAGGGCAAAAATCGAGGTATCTCCGTCTGCCTGATACTATGATGTAACATTTCAAAAGCTTTCCAAGAAAGGGAGCATTTTAATTTCCTTTCATTACTCAAAGTTCACTCAACTCGCACTGATAACGTTGATACCCGATATCTCGATAATTTATCTGTCATTAACTTTGTACAAAAATGAAAAAAGATTCGGTGAAAATGCTTGAAAATTTAAATAACCAGACGTTCAGTTCACTGGGTCACTAATTGACTGATGGTCAAGTCCAGGTTTTTGCGTCACTGCGCATGACAGAATCGAGAAGCCATGCAGATGTGTCTTGCCTGCTCTGCGCGCGCAGCGATTTTTCAAAGTTGCGCCGTTTTCATTTGAAGTTTCATTGTCAAGTTATGTGACGAGATAAATTGAGAAAAAAGAAAATTGCTAGAAACTGAATATGTAAAAACTTTATTAAATTGCAATTGAAGGAAATCATAGAATATTGCAAAACTGCAATTACGACTTGAAAAATAAATAAAGTAGCTCTAATTCAATAAATCTCTCGTTTCTAACCTCATTCATTTATGAGCCGGCGAAAAATTAAAAGAGAAAAAAAGACAGCCGTGGAAGAACTGGATGAATACATATTAAACGATGAAAATAGAAACGGTGAGATTTCTCTATCGAAAGCTGTTGTTTCAAGGAAAACTCAATCGATCTGGGAAGTGGTTGAAAAATTGAAAGATTCTTTGCGAGAAGAAGAAATCAAGAAACAGGAAGGTAAGAATTATTTTATTGGTGTTCAATGATTTTTTTTCATTCACTGAGTTAATTAACTTTGCCTTTCTCTCGAAGAAAGTAATCAATGAGGTAAAGTGTAATTCTATTTGAATGTATTTTTAAAGAACCTGAACACAAATCAGAAAATATACACAAAAATTCCTAACAAGAGAAAGAAAGTCATTATTTTATAGCCTTCGAGTGCAAAGGGTTAACTTCTACCTATTGTAAATATAAAATATCGTAATGATCATAAAATAGAAAAAAGTTTCTGAAAATTTATAATTCAACGTATCAAATAGATTGCAATTGAAAAATTTCGCATAAATTGTTATATATATTGTAAAACACAATTAAACAATATTTCAGTGTACGGAAGCTTGAAACAAACGAATAAACTTATGACACAAACGATTGTAGATTTGCACAAAGAATTGGGCAGTTTAAGAGAAAGTATGAAATTTGAATTCCACAAATTTGATAATCTCAGCACCGATCGGTTGTTAAATATAAATCCTCATTCGTAAAAATTCTGTATTTGATACTTTCGTGTAATAGAATATTTTAATGACAATTACAATAAAAAGAAAACATTGCATAAATCCAGGGATGTTTGACGTCCAACAAAATAAATTATACTCGCATACGTAATTATGTATAGATATAATAATGTATAATAAATACATATAGGCATAACAATAACAGAAAAATAGAGTAAAATCATATGAATAAAATTAAATTCATAAATAATACATAATCAAAGAGTAGAATTCATCGTTACAATGATCATTATCATTATTTCATAATTTCATTAACTTCTCTTTTTCTTGTCACGGTCTTATAAAAATTATCTTCTTTTGACTAGTAAAAATAAAACGAAATGTAGTAAAATGCAGCTTTTAGTTCGTATCGTTACCATTGCTATGATTATTGTATTGTGAAATGTAAGCAGCTGTAAAAGTTAGGGAGGTATTTGCAATCAAGTGTTATATCTTAATAATTTGTTACTTATTTGCATACCAAATAATATTTTCACGATATTTTGTCAGAACCTGAATTAAATATATCTTCTCCGAAGATAAGGTTTCATTCTTAGAAGCAGTCAATTTTGTAAAATTACGGTATATTATTGTAGTACACATCCGCTTTCATTTTTTGGATCTTTATTGCTCTGGTGTACTTTTTCCTCTTTAACTGGTGGCAAATCTTGCTCTCTATCAACTCGATTAGCTTTCACCGGGGATAATATCCGATAAATGTCTAAATTCCAAAGAGAATGATGCGCCGGCATGTGAAAGTCCAAAGGACTCACTAATCCAAAAGTTGCCTTTGTATCCAATGTAGGAACTTCTCCGGGGATTGAGTGATGGTATCTATCGAAAAACCGAGAGAAGGCAATTATTAAAATATTGATAATTCATATTTTTGTATATTTAACCTTCGTGCATGTACAAGATTCTTTAGATCCCGCAATAAAAAGAATTACAAACTTTACAAAAAAGTTATTAAAAAAATATAATATAAATATTATCAAATAGATTACATTTGTTTTATAAGATTCAACTTTTTTGAAAAAAAAAAACTTACATCAATCCATTTTCCCGTTGACACTTATCCAGTGTAAGTTTGACAATCGGCGCTAAACGTTTGAATACTGTATGTTGATCAGGATTCACACGTGGGGCGGGTCCGTTTATTTTGCTGTACTCTTGACAAAATACTTTTGCTTTTCTAAGACAAGCCTCGCTTTCTTGCAAGGCTCGAATGGCTTCCCCGCACTTATCCATAGCTAATAGATTTTCTCCACAGTAATTGTAAGCCTATTAGAAAAAGAAGAAGTAATAGTTTCAAGTAAAGAAAAGGAAAAGGACATTTTTCATAAAAAATCCAAAATCTGTGGCATATCTTACATAAGATTGGTAAAAGGCAGCTTTGAACTCCAGATATTTAATCCACTGTCCGGAAACTTCTGCTCTGAATGATCTTAAAGTGTTCGCTGCATCCAAGAAGAGTTTACTTGTTTCGTTAGCCAACGCTGAGATCAGACTCGCATTATGTTTCAGTTCGACAGCTCTGGCTACGGTCACTAAAATATATAGGTTCCATCATTAGAAATATAACATAAATTGCGAAATTATATACCTAAAGTAAGATATATACATAATATATACCTATTTAATTGATTCTAATATCTAAAATGGAGTTTTTATGAATTATTTATGTTATTTTCGACGTCATCCGTAAAATAAAAAATTATAATTAAGGGGAATAAAGTATCAAAAAAACATGACAACAATACCTTCTTGCGCTTCGGCTGTACACTGATTAATGTATGCATTAATCACTCTGGGATCGAGATCGCTTCCTAATGGTGGAGGATTGGCTAGTTGTGGCAGAAATTCCGTTTGTACAAATGTAAATATTCCTGCTGCTCTCCTCAACATCGTATGAACGTCTTTAGCTTCATTCATTGTAATGCTAAAATGAGAAAGTAGGTACAGGTTTGATCACGCTCTCGATGAAGATGTCCAGATGCTAGCTACTCACTCATCTTTCCCTGCTAACATAGCAGCGTGTTTCATGAACCACAGACCAATGTTGACACTCATGTTTGCCGCATCATATACGGAGTCTGCACTGGAACTTTAAATGGATAGAATTAGTTGCAAGCTTGTAAAAATTGTTTTTAAAATACTGAGATTAAAATGACCAAATATGTTATATTTATTAAAAAAATTCTCTAAATATTTTATAATAAAAAAATAAATGTTATTTCCTTCACCAAATATTTATTTTTACTATACAAGCATAATAATACTTACTATGTAGAAGATCCCAGTAAAGATTGCGTCCATTTAAATACAAAAATATTCCTAAGTTTACTAGGATTCGGCCTTCCAACATGTTCCGCCTCTGTGCTTGGCTGCACTTCCCATATCAATCCATAAAGCAAACTCAAATATGCTACAAATGCTGGTTCGATAGTATCACTTGTGTTATTGGCATTCCTTATCAGTTCCAACAATCGATTACGAGATAGGTGTAAATCACTATAACAATAAATTTTGCAATTTGTATTTAAAAGTTTTCATGTTGAACAAAATTGTTCAATCTTTGCGCACTCTCTCCTACATAATTCAAAATAAAAGAATATGCATTTCTGTTGAACCAATGAAATAAAAGAAAATTTTGACACGAAAGTTAGTTTTGAATTTCATTTTATGCAATATGTTTAAAAACCTTTTCTTATTTCCCTACAAAATATAAGGCAGACGAAGTTTTTTCTATTTTTACTCTACATTAACATTTTGTAGAGTAAGTATTTGCAAGGTTCAACATTTCCTTGGAGTTTTCTTGCTGCAAAACTTCTTATCAGTAACCTTGAATTACTGATTCGATGCGGTTAAGTGTCTCCAAATAAGGAAATGCGAAGAGAAATTTCAAATGAAGGTAAAGTTTCCATTATCCTTGTAACACTTGTGGAAGTGTAAGAGTGTAAAACCCCATCTTTGGGGAGTCATCGGAATTATAAATTTTTATAATTTGCGAATCAGTCTTTTCAATGAAAAATCGCTTATATTCACTGATCACCATTTAGTAGATATTGTAAATATTATATTAATATCGAGCAATCCCCACTCTCGCTCCCCTTTCAGCTATTTGCAGTCGAATTATGGACAGTTACGACATCGGGTATACTTTTTTTAGAACGAAGATATTATTGCAGATTTTTTCCTTCAATAAGTAATCTCCAATTAATTGATCCTTAATTGACTTCAAATTATCCACTAACCTGCAAAGCTTCTTGGTAGCGTCTGTAGATTCAGCGCCTTTGAGTTCGAACTTCTGATTAGTCGTTGCTTTTAAAACATTGCGATGAAACCAATGAGCCATGATTCCTTCCTCTGATTTATATCGTTCCTTGTCGTTTACATGTAAAATTCGCGTTTTTTCGATGTCGCCCTTTTCGTTGTCCCCCAAAACACTTACTTTGTTTGTATTTTTATAAGCGGCTACAAAACGATCTTATTTCAGGTTAGAAACTTGCAATTTCTAGGTCCAAGTTTGGAATTGACTGTTGTTTTGATTTGACGTTTGAGGGTATCGAAGTAAGTACGTTTTGACAGTAAAAATCAAGGACAGCAGACGACGCAGAAATCGAAGACGAAAACCGCAGGTATCTTCCGCTTTCCGCACGAGTTCTATTTGACCGATACCCAATATGGCTGCGGTTTAGGCCTAGAATTGTTTATTTAAATATCTAAACCAATTTACTGAATTGTGTTACACTTGAATACTAATAGCGAAATTAAAATTGAAATTACTTTTGAAAAAATTGAAAGTTACTAATAAATGATAGTACCGCTTAAATTTTCTGGTAATAATTTATTTAGTGACTGAATCTTCGTCTGAGTTTGAAAAATGCCGCTGAATTCTAAAATGCGAACCTTATAAGAACCAAGAAAGAACTAAATTGAATATTCGAATTCTTTTGCTGTGTTTGAAAACTACCGGAACCAGTAGTGGGAGTAATCTAAACTTCCAACATTGAAATTCTATACTTTCATATACAATGATATCATGAGCTCGACAGTTTAGTGTTTGTAATATATCTTTAGTTTAAAAAATATTGAGATATTCCTTTGCCCCAGAGAGTCACCTGATTATTTGTTTTGACTTTGTGCATAAATGAAAGAAGTTATAATATTGAATTACACAATTGCACGTGTAGTAGATGTCTTCACTTTCTTTTTTATTTACGTTGAATATTATTTTCTTGTCCATGAGATACGTTTAATGACCAACATTACTGTATAATTATTTTTATGATTTTTATTAGTTTTTTTGTGATATCCGATATTTTTATTGAATATGTAATATATATAATAATTTTGTTGTATTTAGAAACATTGCCGTCATTTATTGTTCGTAATATAACAAATGATTAATATAAATTTTTGCAGTATTATATTTTTATACACTTCAGAAGTCGCGAAAGTGGCGACATCTAAACTCAACTAAATAAGGTGAGATTTACTACGCCCTCGTTCGCTCTGGACCTCGTGGTTGTTACTCTTCACTTTTTTTCTGCACAAAAAGCGTGACTGTAGAAAGAATTTTCTATTATTATTATTTTTTTCTAAGGTAAGACTTCAAACAATTATTTTTTTATGGTAAGATTTCTTTAAGTTAAGGGCCACAAGGTAAGGAATAAATAACTATTAGACAATAATGAGTGTTTTGTATATATGGTATACATGTGTGTATAAATCAATGATAAAAAAAACACGTTACAATAATTAATAGAAATGATGATCGCATTGATTGTTGGTGAACGTTATTATTAATAAGTACTTGTTTCATCGATGTGTTCATTATATTACGTAAATATATTTACCTTTATTTGAATGATAATGTAAATAGGATTTTTACCGAAGAAAAATGGGTGAACCATCGGGACTAACAAAAAGCGAAGTGCAAGAATTATGCCAAGAGCCGGATCCAGCTACTAATGGATACATTATGCAACAAACTATGTACCGTATTAAAGATCCAAGGAAATCTTTACCTTTTTATACCAAAGTTCTTGGAATGCACTTGCTCCAGAAGCTCGATTTTCCTGAGATGAAATTTACCTTGTACTTTCTTGGATACGAAGATCCCAAAGAAATTCCTATCGATAAGAGGGAGAGAATCGAATGGACTTTCAGCAGGAAAGCTACCATTGAACTGACACAGTGAGTTTCTGATTTATTATAAAGTCATGGGAAAAACAGATTTATTTATTTAGAAAAAAATAAAGGATCCAATAAATCCCTGAAATGCCACGGAAATACACTCTACAATATTTCACTCTATTTTTTAATCAACCATTTTTTATATTTTTAGTAATTGGGGTACCGAAACTGATCCAGATTCTCACTATCACAATGGAAATACCGAGCCTAGAGGATTTGGTAAGATATTATGCAGTATATTAGACCTAGACCATGAAAAATAAAGAGAGGAAGCATATAATTATCATTATTCCAATACTCGAATTAATAAATATTTATATGTAAAATGACGAGACAGTTGATTTTAGATTCATAAAAGTTGGAAATTCTTAATATGGCATTAATTTTACAATTAATTTTATTATAATGCGAAAATTATAATAAACTTTAACTCTTATTTTAATTAAATATTCCTTTTTTATTGAAATCTTTTAAGTCTCAAATTGTAAATACATGTTTTTCCATAGGTCACATTGGACTTGCAGTCCCAGATGTAGACAAAGCATGCGCCAGATTCGAACAACTTGAAGTAGAGTTTGTGAAAAAACCAAACGATGGAAAAATGAAAGGAATAGCATTTATCAAAGATCCGGATGGTTACTGGATTGAAATTTTCAACCCCAGTAACGTCGCCAATTTAGTACAGAATAATTAACACCTGTTTTATTATGTGTGAGATAATAAGCAACAAATGGGACATATGTAACAAAGAGAACTAAAGAAATAGCTTATCATTCTCATGAAACTTCATTGACAAGTGGTGCAAGGAAAGCGATATATATATATATAGAAAGCTATATAGAAAATGGAAGAAAAGAATACGTTTTATAGCTGCGACCTATTTATATAATTTTAGTAGTCCAGTCTATACGTATTGAAGATCAAGTGAAGGAATCGATCGTAAATGAAGTAATGAACTCAGTGAAAACTAAGCCAATATATGGAAACTTGTAGCTATAAAGGAATCATATTTTACAGTTTATTAAAAATTTGCATAATAACCTTTCAGTCACTTGTAAAATAAATTGTGAAATATAGGTTGTTCATTGCCTTGTCTTAAGTAAAGGTGTAAAAGGCAAGAGTATATCAAAGGTTTCCATATAAAATTATTTAAAGGATTTGAAAGAATTTACAAATTTCGGCTTAACAGAGATTCAACTTTCAAAACAAAATCGAATTATTGGCATTGACTTGAAAATGAATATAATTCTTGAAGAAATAATTTTAAAACTGTCCCGATTCTCGTCTCATTTTACAATTAATAAGTTGTATGAAATTAGGAAGATATCACCCCAAAATATTGTGACATTCCTCAAAGGAATACCATGAGGTTCTTTTTAAGAGACATATATGTACTTTGACTTTGCAAAAGTAAGAAATATAATCAAAATCTTTATTTTTCATTACTTTCAGCTTTAATATTGTACCATTGATTGAACACATTCATTGTTTGTACTAGTTTATGTTTCTTTCTATTTGAAACCCGAGATCATGTTATTTTTTGTCATAAAGAATTGCTTTGGTTTTATTTCAATCTTATATTGCAATTTTATATATACTTATATTGCAATTTTTCGAAATTCGCGCTGTAATATATAACCCTGTTATATCCTTGCAGATGGCGTTCATAAGCCAATCCGCCAAATTAGAGTAATTCCAAATTACAATGGAAGGTGCGGTGTAAGGTGTCAAAGCCGAGAGATGGTGGTAGATGGTGAAAAATTGGAAAGAAAAGTTATTTACCATTTTTCGAAATATTATTACGCTTAGAATTACATGAAAAAAATATTAGGAACGAAACGTGATATCTTAACTTTAAAAAATATACATATATGTATATGCATTCCTTACCAATAAGGCCGGGAGTCCATAAGACGGGATTTTGGCGCTAATAATTGTTAAAAATGAACATGTTGCGACTCTGTGTTCCCTTGGGGCCAAAAATCCGCTTTACGGACCCTCATCCTTTGGATTTATAATCTAATTTTAATTTGTTCCAACATTTATAAAGCCAATTTTCATTTTTATTTTCGTATTAACATTAATACAATATACTGTTATATTGCGATAACAAAAACTACATTTGTTGCTTAACGACTCTTTCGTTTTTGGAATTTCCCGCTTAGGTAGTTCCTAGTGGGATCCAAAAGTCGCTCTTCGGTATCCAAAATTGGTACTACGAACTGGGAAGGACATTTGACTTTCCTTTCTTGCTCGTAGGATTGGACACTACCTGTTCCGTGTTTTACGCAAACGAGAGGAAGCAGCGGTTGTGATAAATAAAAAAATATTGTTAAAAAAAGAGGAAAATAGGATAGAGGCAGACTTTTGGACGTATGTGCCCGTCTGTACATAGTCGAGCTTAACGCGCTACCAAATGTGAGACAGGCCATCTTGAGGTTGAATATGGAGCAAACGTCAAACGAATAGTGTTTATATTATCTATTTTCCGAAAGTTACATGTTTCATCGAATTCATTGACTGCAATCACAATCGAAATTGATAATAACAACAATAACAGTAATAATAATAATAACGGAACCATACGACACCGTGGCAAGAGTTCCTTCGTTATTTGTTGTTCCGAGCCACGGACACTTATCTTATAATATTCTCCTCTACTACTACACTACTACTACGTACAATCCGTGCGAAGATTCGCGTTCTTGTGAATTAAATAAAAATGCATCGGGGAGACGGTTTGGTACAGCGACGCAGAGTTGTTAACAGTAGCAGCAGTGGTGGTGGACTGGGGCAGGATGGTTCTCCAGACAGTCAAGGACACTCCGACAAGTCCTCGGGACACGGCTTAGACGCCGATAACTCCTCACAAAAGGACCTCAATTCGAATCCAACCAACGACGAGGATTCCGATAAGGAAACACGATTGACTCTCATGGAAGAAGTCTTGTTACTTGGACTCAAAGATAAGGAGGTTGGTTGGTCGCACTCTCAATTCGATCCTTTTGCCTATCAAGTTTTTCCACAAAATTGATTTTCCAGGCATTTGGAATTGTTAATTGTCAAATTCTTCTACCGGTTTTGTTTAACCTTTTAACACTTCACCAACATATTAGGTTATTAATCGCATTTTTGTCGCCAATGCTTAATAAACATAATTTAGAATTAATATCATCGAGCGGCTGGTCAGACGTTCGAATGCTATTGAATAGCTAGCGGTCGGTAAAGTGTTAAGTATTTCTTGTATAATAATATCTCACTTCAATTATGTGTGAGTATCAGTTTCATAGAAAAAGTAAAAAATAAAATAAGTTATTTTACGGTATTAACCATTTATATATTGCAGTGAAAGCCCTGACAAAATAGAGAAAATAATTCATATGAACCCAAGTAGTATATGAGAAAAAACAAAATAAGTCATCCGACTACTTTGGTAAATTTAGCGTTAAGAAATTATTTACAAATTCGAAAAATTTGCCATAACAATTTTTAACTTAATTAACTAAGGGCTTTTAAAATATTTAAAATTTAATACAAAAATGTTTTATTCGAATTAAAATGAATCACCCTTTGGGATTGTGGGAAATGCGAATGAATAATTTTTTCGTTAAGTTTTAAACACGTGTTATAA
The DNA here is from genome assembly GCA_949825005.1 of Gasteruption jaculator. Classification (NCBI taxonomy): domain Eukaryota; kingdom Metazoa; phylum Arthropoda; class Insecta; order Hymenoptera; family Gasteruptiidae; genus Gasteruption; species Gasteruption jaculator. The sequence goes on from OX463768.1 coordinate 3,860,729, forward strand.
CACAATTCATTATAAACTCAACGTTACATCTTTCTCCTATGCAGAAAAGTATGGCTGGAGTAATTCTATTTTTAACGAAATGAATAATCTCCAGACTAATCTTCGTTATGTGAACATTTAATTGACCTGGAATTCTTACAATTTGTGGGAAAGAGTAATTTCCTTTAAATTCTAATATAAAACAGTATATAAACAAAAGGGTAAATTTTATTAATGTGCGACTGGGTGAACTTAATTTGTAAAAAATTAAATTTGGATTTGGAGTTTAATGTCTGTACATATAATAGCACCTGTAACTATTTCCTGTTTATGTATGTCTTTCTAGGGTTACACGTCATTTTGGAATGACTGTATCAGTTCGGGTTTGAGAGGGTGCATCTTAGCGGAACTGGGATTACGGGGTAGAGTGGAATTAGAGAAAGCTGGAATGCGTAAACGAGGTTTACTGTCAAGGAAACTTTTATTAAAAAATGATGCTCCTACGGGAGACGTTCTACTGGACGAAGCTTTGAAGCATTTGAAAGATACAGAGCCACCGGAAACTGTTCAAAGTTGGATCGAATATCTCAGTGGTATTTAACAAACAAATATTTATAAATTGAATCATGGTAGAAATTTCGAATTTAAATTTAGGGGCACGTGTTTCTTGTATCCCTCGATATCATAAAATGCGACATTATGCAGCTAGTAAAAAGAAGTTATTTAATGGATATTAGATTTATCTTTGAAATTGCTAATTGAGAAATATTGCAGAAAAGATATTTTTCTGTCGTGCATTGCGTAACTGTTTGTTTATGGTTGGAATAATATAGCATTTTGCGCTATTTAGGTGTATCGTTAGGAGTCACTTTTTTATCATAGTTCACTTATCTGCATGAAAATTGCAATTCAAACGGTATAAGAATTTAAATAAAATAAAAATATTAAATATTAAATATTAATTATTATTAATATTAAATATTAAGAAATATTAAATATTAATAATAAAAATATTAAATATGAAATATTAGTCTACGTATAAAAGTCGACATTATTTTGATAAAAAAGAGTTTAGTTTTTTTAATTAAAAAAATGTTCCTAATATATTACTTAGTGTTTCTGACATACATTTTAAAGATTTTTTAAAGAGTTCACTGGTACGTTGGACGAACTAGGTGTATATTTCATGACAAGTGATCCTTGACAAGATCGTCACTATTAAACGTTTCTACGAGAAGTGAGCTCATGCAAAGTGTCATTGCAACAAATTATTACTGATGAAACCATCCTGCTAGTAAATAGTTTGCCCGATGTGGGAGTGTACAATGTTGAATATTTATTGAGTTTAATATTTTATTTGCATACATAGACTTCCAGTCTTACCAATATCCATTTAGAGTAAAATGTTATTTCTAATCGTTATTGCAATAATGTGTCTGTTGGATTTCAGAAGTTTTCCTTTCGATTGTAATTAATACGAATTTTTGTGTCCTAAGTTCGAAACATGAAATGAAAAAATGTACATAAATGTTATATGAAACTTTAGTTATATTTAACTTGAAATGCACTTGAAGTTTTTAGTATTTTTGGTTTTCCATTTTCGTAATTTTCAGATTTCAAATAGTTTAATTAGTAACTTTTGCAATTTTGTGAATCACAAATGACGAATACTAATTCCGTTTATAAATATTTCAAGGTGAGACATGGAACCCATTGAAACTCCGATACCAATTAAAAAATGTTAGAGAAAGATTAGCAAAGAATTTAGTGGAGAAAGGAGTTTTAACAACAGAAAAACAAAACTTCTTGTTATTCGACATGACGACTCATCCTTTAACTGATAATTTAGCTAAAAGTCGTCTCGTAAAAAAGGTATGTCTCTTTTTAATATTTACAAAAAAAAATTAATTCTCAAATAATATTTGAAATAATTTTCAAAAAATGTATGGAAAATATAATTTGCATGCTTCAAATTGTTTGGTTTTATGCCACTATTTTATGAATGAGGATATCATTAGAAATTTAAATGAAACATTAAATTCTTTCCGCTATTTCTGTGATAATTTCTACGTCACGATATATCATTTTCTGTTCAACTTCACAGTTAATTTTATTATCTCACGTTACTGTTATCAGAGGAAGCATTGATATCTTATCTTCGAACTCATAATTATAATTCGACATAGCTTAAACGAATTGTAGAATTAAAACCTCAAAGACAAACGTAAAGTAAATAAACAAATGAAACTCATTTCCGAAACACCGTTTTTTATAATTTCGCACTTTGTAGAACATGTTGGTGCTCTTTCCGCTAATTCGGATGAGGAATGAGTTCATTGTTTCAGCATTTTATTATTATTTCTTTATCTAAGACTTAATCTTTTACATACCGATCGTCGAGATCAAATTACCTAAAATATCTTGTATTAGCAATGACACATTATTTCCAATGCCAGCTAAGATAAATTAAATTTAAATTAATTACATCTAATCAAATTATGATAATAAATTTCAATGGGAAAAATGGAAATTTGACTATACATTGACTATATATTGAAACATAAAGTGCTAATATTGTCATGCTACTTTCAACGCTGAACACAAATTGCATTAAATTTTTTTTACAGATTCAAGAAGCAGTTCTTGGCAGATGGGTGAATGATGCAGGTCGAATGGATCGAAGAACCTTAGCTTTAGTTATATTAGCACACGCCGCGGATGTATTAGAAAATGCATTCGCGCCCTTATCGGATGACGATTACGAAATAGCAATGCGAAGAGTGAGAACGCTTTTGGACCTCGATTTTGAGGCGGAGTCTTCAAAACCGAATGCAAATCCCGTTTTATGGGCTGTGTTCGCGGCTTTTACTAAGTAACTGTTATCAATTTCGTGATCAGAAAACGTGTCCAAAAGGAAAGGAGACTGGAAAGAAAGAGGTTGGACTTGGAAATGCAAAGAACAACAATAAAAGAGAATCGAAATCGATAGAATAGACAAGCGACGGATGGAATTATCAATATTTTGCATGTCGGTAAGTTTATTACTCGCTAGGAATAGTTTCTACACTCGCCAAAAAATTTGGTCTTAATAACGATATAAAAGATTAGAATTAAACATTGGAATTTTCTTGTAACGAAAGACGTCCCAATTTTTAACGTAGGTACCAAAGAACCGTTTGGATTCTTTCTACCTAACGTTATGAGAATTTTCCGAGATTTAATTCCACCTCAGACTTTTACAAAACAAAGAGAGAAAAAAAAACGAACACACCTTTTAGACCTAACGAACAGAAAGTGTATGACGAATTTGTTGTATTGTAATATATTGAAAAAAAAAATCTAAAATCGTTCCATTAGGAATAGTTCTTTCCAATAATAATAATAATAATTGTTATTGTCAAAAAATATACGGTTAAGTTGTTTAACAATCAAAGAGAAAGGAAAAGGGAGTCAACTAAGATGCTATTCGATACAGAAAATTCATTTTTATAGGCTAATTCCATGAAAATGTATTTGTGTCGATCGAAGGTGGAATTTATTTTAATTTTCTGTTGTAACAACAGCTTTTCTTAAACAACTTTGGTTCAACGTCGATCGAATATCGATCGACGGATTCTTGGTTGCCCAATAATTTTAGAATTTATGTTTCAACTTGAACTTTCTTTTTATCTTTTGCGTACTTTTTACTTTCTTATTCATTTCCTCTACTTCTTTCGTGAAAATATTTTGCAGTTTATGAAATCTGCCATTTTTATTTAACACCGCTTTCGTTCGTTTCTTTCAATTCTGTAAATAAATAACTTTTTCAGAATTTCAACATCTCAAGTTTCAAAATTGGGGAAGAAATAATAGTTGCACTTTTTGACATTCACTTTTTCACTTTCTTATTGTCCAGCCCCAGTGTTTAAGGTTTTTTTTTCGTAATACCTGGTCACCGTTAATTTCTTAGGATTTTCAGTTTTTTCAGTTAAAACTTCTAGTAATTCCTTCATTAAAAAAAGGATTGCGTCGTTTGTTGATTTTAACGTCGTCTTGGACAAATCTTAATGTAGTCAGCAATCGAGGTGATTCGTTCTAACAGTTCTTGTAATTGTAAATAATCTGTTTGATCTCTACTGAATATCAAAAATGTAAAGGACAAATTTTCTTGTTTCTTTTACTGTTCCACTCACAATTCACACTTTCACACTTCTCTCAGTACTAATAGGATTTTTCTGTTTTGCTTATTTTGAACAACAGAATAAAATCCCGTTTTCCACATTGTATTATAAAGACGTGCAAGATAAGGATAGGATTTACAATGTAAACTAGTTACAAGTATTACAATCCTGGAGAAAAATAAGAAGGAGGAAAATAAGCGCAAAATCTGCATCAAAGCTGAAGATTTACACTTTTTCACAAAATTCATCATTTTTAGTAAATGGTTTTGAAGGATTCGTGAGTTTTAGAAAAGAGAGACTGAGTTACCTTAAATATTCGGATTGATCCGAAAAAGATTAAAAGAAATACATTTTAAAAAAGTATAAATTAATAATTCATTGTTTGATTAAAAGATAAAATTACTTTCGAGAGATTAAAATCTTTTAACTGGAAATAATGTAAACAAAAAAAAGTATTAGAAACAATCTTTTTAATTTACCACCAATTTATCAAAACTTTTGAAATTACATTTTTTTGGATTATTTGAAAATTATTGCAACTATAAACTCTACACTGTAATTGTAAATCAAGTTAATAACTTTCAATATTTTTATATCTGAAAAAAGTCTCAATCTTCAGCTTGCCGCCTATTTCGATTGATTTATTATTTTTTTCTATTTTTTTATGTGTAATATAAAAAAAATGAATAACCAAGGAAAGGAGAAATAATTTTCGAAAGAGCTATTTTGTTTGTGTCTTTTATTAAATTTTAAAAAATTACAGAAACAATCGGAGGTAACGGAATAACGTCATGCTGTTTTACTATATACATATATAAATTAAAACTTTATGGAAATACAAAATCTATATAAATATTATAAATAAACAAAGATTGTACAGAACTTTTTTGTAGAATGGAACTGAAAAGGGAGATATTCGAGTTATTAATGTATTTACGTATGAAATTAATAATTACTTACAATCATTACTATTATCATTATCATTATTATTATAATTATTATTATTATTATTATTATGTAATATTATATGTAATAAAATAGAAAAAAAAGAGAGAACGCAACAAAATCCAATTTAATTTCTTTTCTACCATAAAATCTTTCGTTCCATGAAATTTTCATTAACGAATACTAGAATTTATAATATTTTCGTCAATTTGAATAGAAGGAAAGTTTTGAATTTCGATTTTGAATTTTGAATTTCGAAGATTCTTTTAATTTTCGGAAGATTAAGGGTCTTTCGAAAGATTAGATTCAGCCTTGTAATTTTAATACACTTTTGTTATGGCACAAATAATTCAAAATTTTTTTACAGGTGTAAATTGTATTTTCTAAAAAATATTCAGATAAATTTTCGAAGAATTAATGACATTTTTACCGATATTCTTTTTTTATCTGATATAGAAAATTTCATTCCTACAAACCAAAAAAATATTTGAACTGTTTATAAATCTTTAATGATTAGATCGATATTGCGGAAAAAAATAAACACTTTTAAGTAGAATTTTTCAACATTTTTATTTCCAGAGAAGTTAGCATAAAGTTCAAGACCGAGGCGAGATGTGTAGAAAATAATTATAAATTTTCCTAAATTTGCCATTGCTCCACTCGGCAGGGTCAAGTGGACGATTTTGAATAGTCTTCGCTTCTTCCTTTTTTTATAAACAATTTGAATAAAAACAGAACAATTGATTCACAAACAAAACAATAAAAGTCATCGTTGGTTTTTAACAATTACATTTAACGTACGCTTGGATGAGGCCATATTGGCCGGATATCATCCAATTCTCGTCGAATTTGTACAATTCTTCGCCTTTATGCGCGGGTAACCCGACACAGACATCAGATTTGACCGTTCTCAAACTCATGAGGTTTGTCGGTAAAAATCCGCGTAAGGCTTCTTCGAAGTTTGTACTATATTTGAAATTAATATCTCCCAGTAATTTGCGGTAATTCAAATCTCCTTTAAAGATAACCAGAAATGCTTCCGACAACTTTTTGTACAATCGATTGTCCTGTTTCTCCATGTCTGCGAATTCATACGGTTTGGTCCAATAAGTTTCTTTCTGTAAAAAAAAATGAAAGCACATCAGAACCAAAAGATAGAAAAAAACCCACCTAAAAGTTTTATTCCAAAGTATAACCTCGTATGTCCAAATTTGATTGTCCACGAAGTTTGCACAAACTTCTCCCAGTTTCCTAATATTCTCATCGGAAGAATTTTTCATGTAATCCAAAGTCCAGTGAAAATCTGCTTCGGTAACGTCGCTAATGTACCATGGGTATTGTTTACCGTAAAATCGTACTTTTTGAGCGAACCCACAGGATGTTATAAAAGCCGATAAGCACAAGTCGGTAAAGATTTCGTACCCAGAATTGTCGAGAACAATATCGAGAACATTCAAACCGCTTTGTTGTTCCGACTTGACACTCAATAGAAGTTTCCAAATGCTCTCGGCATCGTTTGCAAGAATGTCCTTTTCAAATGAATCTAATAATTCCACAGGATCTCCACTTTGACTGCTATCCGCCCCCGCGCTCAACGATAAATCGCATCTGGTGATCAAAGAAATGTTCGTAATAATGTAATAATAACAATATTGGGAGATATTATGAATAACAATTCATCGATTGAATTTTTCTCATGAAACTGTAAATCACAGAAACTTATAAGACATCTGGATTAATATTGCAAATTTACCTGTTTCCCCAGAGATTTATTTTTAGCAGTTTCATGAAATCTTGTTTTTGCTCCGAAATGGTACTTTCATCTCCATTTTTATGTTTGTTCATTAAATCCAGGGTATATTTGCTAAGAATCGATATACTGCTCAGCGAATTTGTGAATCCCTCTTTTTTCTGTTTCTCGAAGGGATCATATTTCCGAAGACTTTTTCTGTTCGATTAAAAAAATCTTGACACTTATATTCAAATTTGTGCGTTCTAATATATTTAAATAAACAATTAACAGTTTACTAAAAAAAATATGTAGACTGAAAAGAAAATTTAACAAAAAGTAATACTTCTAACATTAAATTACTCTCAAATTGATATCGAAGGCCTAGAATTATAATTTTTTTTTAAACTACAGTGCTTAAAATTTATAATACAAAAATGTAAAAAGAAAAAATATTATTATATGCACCTAAAGAAAATCTTACGTTAACAGTAATTCTTGAGCTAGTCGCCGATACATATAACATTCGCAGTATAACCAAATGGTATTAAACCAAGTAGGAACTTCTCCCTCGACGCGAGTTCTCTCTTCTAAATATTGGTTCCAAACTAGGGTGTCGTCTTCGACGGTTGGACTTGGAAGTGGTCTTAATGGTAATATTTGTTTATTCGTAACAATTTCATTTTTTAATTTACTAATGGCTCCCGTGACTTGCTTAATTTCTTCTCTAGCGTCCTTTAAAATTTATAAATAATCCGTTAGCGAAAAACCAGGTAATCGATACTTACGGAAATGCAGAAAAACATGTATCGCCATGAATTAAAAGAAAGAGAAAAAATTTTTAAAAGGGAACTTTTAAGCAAACTTTACCGGCCCAAATTTTTGAACAATTTCCTCCTTGTCTCTACTCAAAGTATCTATAATTTTTGTGAGAATGACGGGCAATCGATCTTTGATGGTAACATATGCGAAAGACCTGTAATTAGAATTATAATTTATGGTACCGTTCTACATTTTGTTTCTTGGTATTTAAAAATCAGAATTTGTTTATGGAACTTTGCAAACAACATTTTTCAGTGCATTAACCGTTTGAGTCCCCCCGTTTGAGTACCAGTTATGTATTAGTTACATATTAATATCTTCAATTCTGCAAAATGATAGACTCATTACAACAAATTGCAATCACATGCTATGCAACTCATAGAATTAATATGTAACAGCCTAGATTGTTTTAGATAAATTTATAATTAAGGGTAACATAATTATAATTGACAAAATTTTGTTCTTATCTAATTTTATATTATTATATCTTCAATTATAAACTACTAAGTTCATAAATAAACAAAGAAGTAGATAAATAAATATTTAGTTCATCTCCAACTGAAATAAATAATGACAAACTCAATCCTTCTGCTGAAGTTTCTCACGCGGTGCTCTGATTGGTAGATCAAAAGAAGACTTTTCCCGAGAGGATAAATATTTGCCGAGAGATGGTACCGGATACATAATGTATTTATGAAGATTAATTATAAATTCGTGCAGAAAAACAAGTAAGAACTAGATGTTTTCAGAAACTTCTCTTTATACCCCTAATTTTCATTTTAAAAAAAACATTGAAGAACCAAAAGCTGAAAATTTACCGTTTGTAAATTCCTGACAAACGCGCTCCTATGGCAGTTTGGGTATCCTGTAAATCACGAATTTCTATCGACGACGCTCGAATTGCCATTTTCCGAGTGAGCCCTTGAACGCGGTGCGAGAAAAAGTACCGAAAATCGGCTAATCGGGCAAGTATTGCTTCACGAATTCTCGGTGACCATTTGACATTGCAAATTGAACATTGTACTTCGAGTCACTGCATCCATTGCTCGCGATATTCCATTCTGCGAGGTTATGTCCACGCCAGCCAATCGGATGTTGACTTTAAGAAGAATGATCTCTTTCGAACGGGAAATCCAATAGAAATCTACGATTAGCCTTTCGAATCATAACGTGTCGCCCAGAAACCTACTGTTGGGAGCAGAGAAGTTGGCAGTTGGCTGTATTGCGCATAGGTTTACATTTACAGATACTCACACATAAAAACGATCTTTCCCCCCCTTTTTCCAGTTAGCCGCTGAGGTATTTGTATTCCTAGCTCTCCGGAGAGGGGTGAGTATATATATATATATAGTATATAGTATGGTAGACAGAAAATTTTGAAACATTAGCAATTTTCATCAGAATTAGGAGTTTCCTGGTCACTGAATATGAATCTCTACTCCAATTTTTTGTGAAAACTATAAAATTTGTAGATATTTTTAATTTTTTAAATCAACAGATTCGAACAACTCCCTTACGCCAATTTCCATAAAAATTAGAAATTTGTTTAAATTCATATTTATACACAATATAACCATTTCATTTGTATAATGGAAACAAGAGGATCGTGGTTGGTCTAGCGGGTAGAGCGTTAGATCACACTCGCAGGTCCTGGGTTCGAATCTCCGCTAGTGCATAAGTTTTTTTACAACGTTTTAAGGGAAACAAGGAAATTGACTGTAATTTTTTTCGGATAAAATGGGAGAATTTCATTTCAATAATATATGTTTGCTGCAACGCAACAGTATGTGAAATATTAACATGTGTATGTGTACAGGAGCATGGTGAAACAAAGATCACATAATAATATGGGTTGTATGGTCGCATTATGGGTCGAAACGAAAAAAAAAGCTGTATAATTTATCTACTCGACGACTATACGTGTGTTGTTTTCAACATGTGCTAAACACATGTTCCCTTGTGATGCTGAGAGCAAGTTAAATCGCTCTCCCCTCGGACTGTCCACAAACTTTTCCGTACCTCGAGGCTTCGACTGTGAGCTTATATAACAGATTCCATGGGGTTTTGGAAAGTAGGGTAACTTTATTGCCCCATACGTTCTCACTCACAAGTAGAACATAATAACATCTTTTATCTCAAGATTATATTCATATGATTTTTTCCTCCGTCAAGACAATTTTTTTCTTGTTCGAAAAGTCGAAAAAAAATATCTAACATTATTTAATGCACGTTATATAATTAATTTTTTCCTTATGTATAATTAATTGCAATGATGCATTAACGTTAAGTTGATGCAACATTATTCGTCATATGAATTAATATTTTGTGACTAATGTCGTTATTTCATGTAACTATAAGAATTCACAGTCGTTTATATTCCGTTAAGGAGAAAATTATTAATATCAACAAAAATGTAATAGCGAAAAGGTAATAATAAATAATAAAGAATAATAGTAAAGGGGAAATAGTAAATTATAGGGATGAACAGGGTAGAATTATAGGGAATTATAGGGAATTATAGTTGAGATCAAGGAAGAGGATCCTTCACTGGGGTGAATAATGAAATAAATGAAATACCAGCGAATATAAAAACCAAGTAAAATGTATTCTATGGGCAACATCATAATAATTATATCATTATGCTGAATACACTGAATAATAAACCACAACGTGTACGTGTTTTACAAGGTTTTGTTTGTAAAATGTAATTGTATGTGATGTACATAGAACATTATCAAATAATCATTATTAATATTACTAACTTTGATAATTATTCTTTTTTTTTTTTTACTGATCTGACAAATAGGCAATTACTGTAGCATAGATTTCATAATGATCAGTAATAATAATACATAACAATAATGGGTAATGTCGAGCACCAAAATGAGATACGTACAAATTACAAAAAAGAAGTATGAGTTTGAAAAATCCTAAAAATATAGCTGATTAGCTGATAAAAGTTTCCTAAAAAAAAAACTAGTATTCTTTTATACTTTGTTGTTGTTGTTGATGTTGTTGTTAAATCACGTATATTTTCTTTAGTTAACTTATTACTTTTTTTTTATGATTTTCCGACGTTCTAATTGTACGTGTAGTTGATTGGATTATTCACATTTTTCGCTTACCAATTTTCAAGGAATTTCAATTTTTCATTTTTTTCTCTTTTTAATTCCATCCCACTTTTGACTAAAAAAATTTTAAGTAGAGAAAAAATGAAGTTTTATCCTTTCCATAAAACTCTTTTCTGTCTATGGACTTTCAAGAAATTATCAACAGGGATATTCGGCATTTTAAGAAAAGTGTTTTTCATGGAACTACGAATTCTGAAGAAATTGTTACTTTCCTGGAAAATATCGTTTCCTTTTTCAAAATACTATAAAAAAATTGTCAATTTCACCGAAATTAGTGAAAGAATCTCAACAAAACTTTGATTAAAGTTTCTGTTTGGAAAAAACAAATTAAAAGTCACTCAGAATTTTCAAATAATCATTTTTACAAAATTATAAGTGTGGAAATATGAGAAAAATAAATTCTATTTTTAAGGAAATGGAAATTATAATTAACTCCCATTTTATTAAAAATTGTTACACATTTAATTTGTTATGATTCATAAAATGAAAAATTATAATAGTTTTCTTGCAAATTATTATAATTTCTCAGAAAAAAATTTGTATTTCTTTCCATTTTCTTATAAAATTCAACAAAAAAAGAATTTTACTTTCCACGCAAATGGAGTCAAAAAATTCTTCCTCTACACAAAAGTTTCCAACTTATTACTGCGAAATTTCCCCAGTTACAAATTTCTTAAACTGAAAATTTAAGCAATTTTCACATTGTTTCTCTTCCAAAATAAATAAAAAAAAAAACAAATGTTTCCCCACAAAAAGCGAAAATTGAAACTCCTCGTGGAAACTGGCAAGGGAACGAAAGCTATTTTCCCACACACTTTGTCATTTATAATATCTTTTTTTTTTCTTCTCTCCTCTCTACAACAGCATTAACGAAATAATAATATTCATCTTTGTTGTACCGTTTCGTACTTAAACATTATAAACAGTTATATTGGCAAACCTTTGAATCAATGAATTAATTCATCAATTAATAATATTTCCCATTTTCTCGCTTTACTTTCTTTCTTTCTCCATTTTCCTTCACTTCTGTCGTTTTCAAACATAAACCACATATAGTCTTTATCATCAACACTATCATCTTTTGTTTAACAACTCGTCAATTTCATTTCTACGTGAACTACTTAAAAACAAGGCAAAATTATCCGTACAATTTTTTTTTTTTTTTTTACGTCTCTTATGATTAGTCAGTTATGATGGCACTATTATGAATTACTTTCCACTTTTTTGTTGTTGTAATATAATCTTTTCCATTTTAATAATATACTAAATTTAACGCACAACTATAGTAACGTATGTTATTTTATATCTAAATATATTACGTAATTATTTCTTATATTTTCTGTTCTGCGGATTCGTCACATGGACTCATGTATTTGCTTTCTCGCAACGCAAAACTATTAGGATTTTCGGTGTTTTATACAAAAGAAGGGGATTCTCCGGGTTTCGTGTACCGCAATCGTCGGGTAATAGAGTAAAAACTTATATACATGAATCCGTGTAACTCGAAGGGTCGATTCTCTATCGAATAGCAGAATTACAGGTGGTTCTCTATCTCGAAAGGTTTCCTTTTTACACATTGTCGTCGTTTTCAGTAACCAGAGGGAAAATGTGCACTCTGTGATTTTTTTGGAATCAACGGGTTGCCGTATGTTGTCGAATCAGAGGAATTATTGCCGGATTTTTTTTTGTAACTGAAACGGGAAAAATTCAGAAAATTTTTCTTTCGAATTGTGAAAACTTTAAAAATCCTTGTATTTCAAAGAAAATTTCCCCCTTGAATTGGGAAAATTGTTAAAATCCTCGCATTTCAAAGAAAATTTTCCTTTTGAATTGAGAACATTTTTTAAATCCTCGCATTTCAAAGGAAAGATTTTGCCAATGTTTGCCCAGAAACAGGAAAATTCTAGCAAAGCCTCCCTTTTTAAAAGCTCGAATTTTTTTTTCAATTATTGCAATAATTGAAAAACGGTTAAAATAATGAAATCCAAGAAATGTTTTCTTGTTACTAAAAAATGTCCTAAACAAAAATTCCTCTCTTCTATAACCTACGGTTCCCATAGATTTCGTTAAAACAATTTCTCCCTTTCTTTCAAAATGTTTCATTGAGTTTTGATACTCGCAAAATTGCATGATTATGAAAGAAAAATACAATAATTTCCTGTTAAATATTCGCGTCGTAATTAAACGAAAATAATAAGGGATAAATTTAAAATGTTGTCGTATTTATTGCACATGGTTAATTTATGGAATTCTTTTTTTTTTAAAGTCAGTTCAAAAAATAGTATTTTTTTCTTCTATTCTTTTTCAGGCACAAAGAAGTTTCATTGTAAATTGAACAACAAAGAAATTGTTTTCAAATTCTCAGGGTTATCAAATCAATTTCCATAAAATTATTCATTTTCCGAAAAATTCATAACTTTATCAAAATCCCTTAGAATTTTACATTGAAAGCAATTTTTAAGCGAAAGCAACACACCTTTCCAAGAGAAAGCCAAATTTGTAATAAAATATCCTTTTGCAACTGAACTTTTCGATTTTGTTGCAAAATTCATTTCCAATTAGAAATTTGCCAAAGCCTGGAAAAATTCGGTATTCCAGTAATAGGACGTCAATTCAAACAATTTTTCTTTATAACGATATTCGTGGAAAAAGAAAATCGATTGGCACGTTAAGATACAATAAATATCAATTTTTATCAATCATAAATGTTTTATTTTTTATTCCTTCTTCAGAACAATAAAAAAAAACAATCTTAACTTTAATATATTCACTGGATGCCATTGATTGGACATAAAATATTTATGATTGCTGATAAAAAAAAATGAGGAAATGGATGTATAATTTAACATAAAAAAAAGAAGAAATTCAAGAAAACGTATTTACAAGACCAAGCTCGCGAACCGAACCGCTCAAAACTCCATGAAACGTTTCCAAAAATATTTTACAAACATTTTCGAATCCACTTGAAAATATTACAAATGATTTTCTTCTTTCCCTTTTTTCCATCTTTTCATCCATAAATTCGTTTTACGGTAAATTGATTTATCAGTAAAACCTCGTTTGCTCTTTCGTTAACATCCAATTTTGAATTTCATGTCATACCGAAATACGTGCATTCAATTATATGTACAAACTAAGCAGTCATACGATCTGTATGTAATCTTTAGTTTTCGTTTCCCCATTCAATTTTTCGAGACTCCCTTTTCTTGTCTTCCTTTTTTCATCTCCATGAATTAATCATATAATTACGGACTGAAAACTTTCTCAAGCTCGTCCATAATCACGGTAAATAACGTTCCTTCAACAAGGAAACTATTTGCATTGGATTTCTTGTACGTATTTCTGAGATGAATGACGATACGAGTGGACAAATTTTAGTGTTTCCTACGAGAAGATGACGCAAATCATTAATAAAAAATACCCACTTTGGGATAATTATGTGTTAAACAAAATTAAATAAACGTTTAGCGTTCATTTAGAACTGTTAATTTGTTATTAATCATTGCTAATAAACAAATTCATTAATTAGCATTCATTAACGCCAAACTGGCTATTAATGAATGCTAATTATTAATAATTAAGTATTGAATATCCATTAATAATTAAATATTGATCAATATTAATATTTAATCATTAATAATTATCATTTAATTAATAGCACATTGGCGGAACAATTTTATACAAAATTTTATCCAGTTCTTAATTTACCAGATAGTTATTAATTTTCTGTTCAGCATTATTTATCAGATTATTATTAACTATTTGGTAATCATGCCTTAGGTGACTTCTGAAATTTTTTTTAAATCACGAATTTCTTCAATTTCGCAATTTTAATTGGTTTACATTAAAAAACAAATTTTTTTCTCCAGTTTTCTGATTCAGGAAATTTCATAAAAATCGTCTGTTTTATTATTATCGTCATTGCTGTTGCACCTGGTGCATCAGATGGATGCAAAATCATTTATTAGTAATTTTGGAATTTTCAAATTCTTGAAATCCGAAAATTCATCCGAAATACTTCGGAAGCAATCGCTTAAATTTCTCAATTTGAGATATTTGTTATTATATATTTTTTTTTGAAAATAATGCGATTCTCATACATTTTAAAACTGAAATTTGTCCACGCGTGTTTGAGAGACGAAAAGTTGGAAACAGAACGTTCGAAAATAATGCACGGATACGGCTATCAGTAATTAACGACATTATTGAACGAATGACAATATCGATTACTTTAGTTATACGGTTTAGATGCGAAAAATGTGCCGTGTGATGCGCTGCGCTATTAAACTCGGCTTTACTGAGATATGTGTCCAGTACTTAAATCTGTATTAAAACTTAATAACTTACGCTTATTAATTTGTGGTGACAACAGTTGTGGCTATTACATAAATCTTCACATTTGTATCATTTTTTTTTTGTTAATTCATTATTCGTATAATTTGTCATTTCTGTTTTTTTTTCCTTTTCTTTTCATCCGTTTCATTAACTACGAATATTTTATTTGTTAAAACTATTACAACGATCTGGTACTTGTGCCGTGCGTTTGTTTTTTTTTTTTACTTGCTTTGTTTATATTTATGTTGTAGTTGCAGTTGTCGCAAAATACATTGCCTAAAAGACTCTACGAAGATATTTGTTTCTCAGCCTTCCAAAATGTACAATAACAAAAAAAAAAACGTTTCCAGCATATCCCCATACACTTCGCATGGGAAAGAAGAGGGAACCGAAAATCAGTAAATTTTACCCAATTTCGAGCATTTACTTCAGTTATAAATTTGAAAACCATGAATTTCCCATTTTTTGCCCATTCCAATTCTCATTGTATATTTTTCCAAATTTTTTTTTTCTCAAAGAGAGGGACCCTCGCGTGGTCGAAAAAAATGCCATTTTCTGGATTTAGAAAAACGATTGATTCTCATGGCAAACATCAAAACCTCGTTTCCCGTGTACCAAGTTAATTTTAATATACCGTGGAAAATGATTTATTATAATTGATTCATTAAAATTGTAGGGATTTGTCCGAAATTTACTAGTTTCTGATTTTCCCTCGTCTCCCATGCGTTTCTCTTTGTTGTTGTGTTGTTCTTGTTTCAGTTTGAATTTTACAGTTTGAAATCTATATTATAAATTTGTCATCTTACTCTCAATTAAAACGTTGAGTTGTTCCACTTTGTTCCTATAAAAGATGGTCCATTACGTTCACAGCGTTCCAACAATTTATATTTTCTTTGTTTAATATATACATAGTCTCTGAGTTTCACGTTAATAACTAACTCTGATAAATAGCCGTAAATTTCATATTTTTTTTTTCTCTCTCTCTTTACGTATCCCATACATTTTCTTAATGTATCATGTATATTAATCATGAAAGGCACAACTGTATGACCAATAAATTATCATAAGTTACTTAGCTTCCTCATAAATTCTTATCATTATTAATTTTAAGCATCGTTTCTCATTTACAAATTGGAAATTCTTGTCGTTCTATTAAAATTTCAATTGTTCTCCTTTATCATTTCCACAATGATACGTTTTTTTTTCTCTTTCTCTCTCTCTCGCTCTGTTTTCTACATACATTCATTTTCATCATCACCCTTAAAATAAAAATTCAACTGGTATTTTTATTTACTTCATTAATTAGTTACTTTCATAATTTTCCTTTCTTATCACAAGAGAAGTATTCTTAGTCGGTTAGAATTTGACTCGTGAATTAGTTTCTACGGAATTTCGAAAGCATAATATTGCACGTGATTAGTAAAGCAACATTTCCATCACATCGGAGCGCAGTACTTTGGTATTTTGAAATTGAGGAACGGTAGAAATTGTAAAACTCCATGTTTTCCAAATTAACAATTGAGAATCTTGCAAATTTTGATTTTTTTTTTTGTAAACTCAGTAGCCTAACTTGGATGTAGACATAATTTCTAATTCTGAGGTATTAGAATTAGTAACTGTAAATAATTTTTTAAAATAATATTTACCGCCAGAAATTGCAATTTCTAACATAAAAACTCACTGTCTCGAAATTTGTATTAAAAAGTAATGATATTTTTTAACATCCGGGTCAAAGTTCCAAATTTTCAAATTTTCCTGACCCTACCCTTTCAATTACATATTTAATTTTGAATCAATAAAAAATATATATGTACATCTGTTACAATAATTTCTACAATTCTCCATTTTCAATTTAGTAAATCATCAAATAATTTCGCCGTTATTGGTACAGCGACAGAAAACCAATGAAATTCACGGATAGAAAGAGTAACAATCTGATTCGCTCCGAGGATTTGTTATTTGATGTTTTACATTGTAACTTTTTTTTCTGGAAAAAAATTAGTCATTCGACAACTCGAGTAAAGGCATTGGATCGACGCTTTCGAATCAAACGAATGAAAATTTAAGAAAAAAAAAAAAAGAATGAAGAATCGACGGATTTTTCGAAACCGCGAGTCTGCTTAACTGATGTCGACATTAATATACATTTAAGAACAGTAATAGATACAGTTTTTTAGAAATGATTACATGGTCATCGGTTGTGCCAAGCAGAAAAAAATAACGTAAGAATGATAAATCTTATTTCTGTCCTCCCATTACGATTGTTTAACATCAAACTTATACTTGCATATTAAAAATATACATTAACGTGTGCTCAATTGTTTGTTCTTGTACGTGCAACTTAACAGCGTACACTTTAATGAATTCTCTCCTGTTCATAAAATTCTTTAACTATACAATCATCTTTCTTTATCCTTACTTTTTATTTGCTAATATTATTTTTTTTTTTATTCAATGGTAAAATAGGTCAGATAGGTACACGTAGTTTGTATCACCACATGCTCTCTTATACAACAAAAACGAAAATTTCTTAATAATTAATATATTCATTCTATTCCAACAATTTAGTAGTAATTGTAACACTTTCTTCAACCATTTATCCTTCCAGCGGCTGTATTTTCAAATTTTTTTTAGCACGAATTCGTCCATCAAACGTTTCTACAAATCTTCATTGTACCGATTGACTCTTGGTACTGTTCTTCATTTTATTTTTGGTATCGAATTTTTTTTTGGTAGAATCAATTCCGAACATTAGATCCTAAAAATTCTTTTCGAAAATATTGCGAAAGTTTGGGTTTGCTATTTCTAGAGATTTTTAGCATTTTATTATAAGACACTGTAAAATTTTTGGAAATTCAACCGACACTTTAGTTAAAGATACGAAACTTTCGGATTTATTATTAAATTTGACGTTAATTTAAAAAATACATCGGATTGGTAAATTAGATTTTTTGGAATCATGTAAAAGAAACCAAATTTTATAAACCAGAATTTTCAAAATTTTGCTAATTTTCCTTGAAATTTTCAATATTTGGTATTTGTTCCTTTGTACAAATCAGAATTTTTTCGGAATTTCAAAAAATTCAAGCAGACACTGAGAAACAAATTCAAAACCATTATATTTTTTTTAATAAATTCCAATTTTTTTTGTGTAATTTGATATCATTTTATGACCCGAATTCAATCAAAGTTTTGGTTTCAATTATTTCTTTTCACAATCTTCCACATTTTCTTGGTACATTTACATTCTGTATCAAAAAATTCCAAAAATATCCTCTTCAACTGAAACGTTGGATTTATTTAACAAAAGCATCCAATGTGACGGGCGGAAAATTTGGAGGAAAAAAAAAAGAAAAATAAATTCTGCCATTTCTTATCTTCAAGAAAAATGTCTTTT
Organism: Gasteruption jaculator; assembly: GCA_949825005.1. Lineage (NCBI taxonomy): Eukaryota > Metazoa > Arthropoda > Insecta > Hymenoptera > Gasteruptiidae > Gasteruption > Gasteruption jaculator. The sequence goes on from OX463768.1 coordinate 3,879,227, forward strand.
CGGTATACACATTTGATTTACATAACAACGCTGTCTCCGATGTAACATCATCCGAAATAAATGTATAAACTAATAATAATTACAGACAATGTGTGAGAGCACGGACTGTAAAAGGAAAACACTGTTATTTATTGATTGACTTCCCAAATAGAATTACCGAAGGCAGAAAGTCATACGTGCTAATAATAAACATTCCAGTTTCTGGTTTCCTTTCTATTGCATTTCCACCAGGCGAAAATTAATGGGTTATTGAAAAATCATTAGATTTGTAGAAACATTTATAGAAAATCCTGCCTCAACGAAATTTGTAAATACCGGCAAACGCTGCATAAACTATTTCCATACGCGTCTAATAAAATAATTATATCCACTGGATATCTCGGCGATATCCTAATTGACCCAATTATACCCAACGTTGTGGTATTTTGCTACCAACGTTTCCTTGCCTTTTTACAAAATTTAAATCCGTATTAAAGAGATCTTCTATTCTTGAACCGATTAAAAGAAAAGAATGAAAAAAAAAGGCCACTATCTATCGGTTAACCATCCTTCGCTTACTCGAAAATAGTCTCAACGTAAAAAAAAAAAAAAACGGTAAACATTCTGACAACTCTTAATTGTTTTTAAAAAATTATACATATCAACAAGACCGATCCGCTCGATTAAGAATAGAAGGATATTTGAAATTTGTTTGTTTGTTTTTTTTTTTTTTTCATTAAGACTAAATTTCTTTGTATAGAAAAATTGCCCGACGTGTGTGAGATCTTCGAAAGTTTAAGAAATATCTCATGATTTGAACGTTGTTCCTTCCGTAATTGATAGTAATTAAACACTGGACTTCAATAAAATACAATAATATAACGTTTTCTGTCTCCGATATTGTAACATTAGAGAGGATGCGTTACTATTTTAATTACATCATTAATTCACTTTTCTCATCATACACATTAAATTTCATTTAATTTTTCTTTCCTTATGAAAAATAACAATTTTTATTTTCTATAATTCTTTCTTCTTTTACTTTTTATATCATCTCATATCATCATTATCATATTATTATTATAATTATTATTATTATTATTATTTCATTGATAAAAAAAGTGTTGTGTTGGCTAAGAGATTGCACTTTGTGATCATCTTTTAAGACGTTTTCTTTTTGTGTGATTATTATCGGGTATGTATCTACTTGTGTCTTTTCCTTTATTATAATTTTCCACCCTATCGTTCCGATTTCGTTAAATTTTTTTCTTCTTTCTTTCTTTCTTTTGGGGAAGTACGTACGAGTAATAGTTTCATATATTTTTTTTTATTCATCTTTCTTCACTTTTTCAATATTGAAGCCGAAGAGCGATTCGACGACTTCACTATTAGAAAGTTGGTCGAAATACCTCGTTTTTTTCTGACATTTTCTCCGACGTTTCTTTAGATAAAGGATTTTTTGTCTCTTGTTTAACATAACGAAGCTTAGCAACATTATTCGAATATAAATTTCCTTTACAAATACGCAGTACGACAGGAGGGCCACGAATGGTGCCAGGCACTATTTTAAATTCAAATATACCTGTTTACTCCATTTAGAAAGATATACATGAATTTCCTTTTTTTTTTCTTCTTTATATGTTAAATTCATTAAATGTACAATTTTGTTTCTTTTCTTTGCCGAAAGTATTTTTCATCAGGAGTTGCATCATCGACAAAATCTCAACTCTCTTATTGACGATAGCTTAGTGTATTAAGGCATAAAGAGTAGTTTTTTTTTTCTTCTGTTCGAACAATCGTTTTTTTCTCCTTCTTTTTTTTTTTAAGAAATATATAATTTTTGTTTTTAGATGAAATTTGTTTTAACAATTAGAAAGGATCGTCGTGGTTTCTCTCTTTAACTCGTTTTTGAAAAGTGATTCTTGAAAGTCTTTTTTTAGTGAATGTTAATGGTTAGAGTAACTTTACAATTTTTCTCTTCAAATTCCCCCAAATATTTGTTTCTACAGGATTCCTTAAGCACCATAAAGAGAAATAATCAAGAAAATGTTGTAAATAAAAACAATTTTGAGACTTTAATGTTTTAAAAATCAAAAGTTAGTACTTTGAATCGTGTAACAATAAAATGTTTGGTATCGGATGGATAATATTTCAATTTTCCTTCTTCCGAAATTTTTGTATACTTATTTATTTCTGAAACGTTGAAGCGAATAACGTTTTTGAAGGATTTTATACGATTTCGTTTCCAAAAAAAGTCGTATACGTTTGGAATAAAAATGTATCCTAGAAAGCTAGAAATTGTTTGTTTACTTTTCCTAAAAAAAGTACAATGAATTTTAACGGCGTTCTATTTTTTTCAAGAATTAGATATTTGTTGGAATTTGAAATGGAAAAATTGTTTTACTTAGAATTAGATTTAGATCGTAACTTAAATTTGTAACGATTGTCTACAAACGTGCTTTTATAACGAGAGAGCAAATTCTTTTTTCGATTTCGCATTTTATATTTTGAAAAAAAAATGTCTGTACGGAAAAAGGGTAAATATTAAATGAATTGAATTTCGTTGAAAATTATAAATTTTCATCTGTTGGGGGGTAACGATTTTCCAAAATTACAGATTTTGTAAGGTACTAAAAATATCCGAAAATCAGACATTGCCAATTTCTTAAATTTCTTTGCGAAACTGAAAATGTCTCGATACATTTTTTATATTATTATTAGTACGATCATTGACTTTTCAATTAACAAATTTTGTTGGGAACGATATTTCTGGTTGAATTCTCTTCCATACGATGAAGGACAATGTAAAATAAAAAGACTAGAAAAAAAATATACAAAATATGTAATAATGAAAAATATACTCCAATTGAGGTGATAGAAAATTTGTAGAAATTTAAAACTGAAATTAAGGATCGATGGAACACCAAAAATCGAATCGCTTTTACCCATAGATCTGGAAAAATACATATCGATTTGCCATCTCGTTATAAAAGTAAAATTCGATACGAAAAGAATTATTTTAAAATGATCACAGTTTCAGAAACGATTGTAAAAAAAATAACATCGTCTAAATTGTTTGTAAAATCGATTCCTGTGACATCTCTCGATACTTGACTTTTTTACTACATTTCTCTTAGGCTTTAAGGGTAATTTTTCTTTGCAAAATCAGTATTTTACTTTTTTTTTTTCTTATTATCTCGTAGTACAGTTTTTTTTTGTAATATTTTCATTTAGTCATAATAATCATTATTATCTTTATATCAAATGTGCAAAATACTTGTGGAAAACGTATATATAATATATATATATATATGCGTCTGTGTAGTGTATATTTCTTATTTTGTTATCTGTAATAATCAACACTATATAACATATCCCTATCTACCTATCTAAAATTTCATTTTATTAAACTCTTTTTCATTTTTTTTTTATCCATTTCACTTTTATATCTCAATAATAATCATCAATATATTAATTTCGAAATCGTGTTCTCGTAGAAATATTTTCGTGTAATTTGAGTACAGCAGCCGACCACTTAATTTCCTTTTTTAAAGATAATCTGATAATGTCAGCAGACATAGACCCGTTAATGAAACCCACTATTTGGTAAAATAAAATTAAAAAAAAAATAAAAATTCAATAATAATAATAATAACATACACAAACACACACGTGAAAAGAAAGAAACAAGACTCTTTTTCGACCTTAATTAAAATTATTATAAATTAGGTATTAATATTAATCATTATCAATATTATACTATTATTATATACTTCAAAATGACGATGACTTGAAATTGAGTTGAATGAAAATAAACTAGGCAAAACTAACGCAAGAGGTTTCTGTTGTTGTTGTTGTTGTTGGTGTATTTTTTGTTTGTTAAATAAAAATTATAAGTACTAAATGAATTTTGATAATCACCGAGAATCCATAACAGTTTCAATGAGAGAGAAAGAAAAAAAATATCGCAGACTATATGAATATCATAGTTTTGTTGGCGTTGTTTTCCATTTTCATTATTATTATCATTATTATTATTATCATTATTATTAGGAAGTAAATATATATTTTTTTTTGTCTTTGCTGCTAGAGAAGAAAAAACAAATGCACTGGAATATTTCTTTTGTATGACTACAGTTTCGAACACTGTATTTAGTTCTTCGTGTAAAATTATAGATTCTACATAAAACTAAGTATAAAAAAAAGGAGACGACAAAAATGTTACTATTAAACCCAATGATAATAATGCGTTATAGTTAAGATTGGATTAATTTAGTAGGTCAAAAAAAATCGATGACTAGAACAATTACTCGTGGAAGTTAATCTGATTGGGTAATTTCATAAAGTATTTTAGCAGTGTGCGATGTTCTTTTTTGCGCGCTATTACCAGAATTGTGTAGAACTTTTGGAAAAAAAGAAAGGAAAAAAGTGATGATTTTTTTTTTACTCTTTTCAAAATAGATCGGTACTCGGCTTCAAATAAAATTATCGTTCCTCTTTTCGGTTTACCAAAATCTTGGTAAATTCCTCCCGTCTCTAGGAAAAAAAAAACAAAGAAATATCGAAAAAAAATATAGATAATTTTCCAAAAATTCCAAAATTCCTTCGATAAACAAAATTAAGGAAAAGAATTAGAAAAGAATATTATTAATTAAAGTGAAGTTGATATTAACGGATTATGCTGCTCACGGACTACTATACCACGTATAACAACAACAAATTGTAATGACAGACTCTGGTTTTTGCCTTCGATGAAAGAAAAAAACCTTTACACTTTGTGCAGATCCCTTCGCAAAAAGCTCTTTAGTATATCCCATTTTTTTTTTTTTTCTTAAACGGTACGCGTATTCTTCTTTTGTCAGATATTTAAGAAAATTGTAGGGGGTATCCTCGTTCGCTTCCTATCGCTTAGGAATTCCTATGGTTTTCGTCAAGAAATTTCTTGAGTGATTGCCACTTTTCAATCGTACCCTCTCTTACTAATTTTTTGTTTTTTTTTTGTTGCCACATCACAAAACCGTTACGAATTCGTGACATATATACAAACAACACCTCTTATTATATACATGAAAATATATATATATATATCCATCGTATAATATATTTAAAGTTTCAACATTATGGCACCGCATTTTTTTTTTGTTTGTTTAACCGTGTTAAATCCATTTCGATTTGTTCCGTTCTTCCAATCATCAAACTTTGTTTTCTTGTTAAAATAGAAATTTGTATTACTTATAATCCCAGTCGCTGGGTGTTGTATGTTCCTGTCGCCGTAAAAACCATTTTCGCTTCTTCCGTGTCCTTGCCTCCCTCTTCCTTCGCGATTCGCTTTTCTTTTTTTTTTTCACAAATGTCAAAACAAAAAAGAACGAAGAAAAATGTAACGCGCCTTTGGCGAAGGATTTGAGTTTCATCCGGTCTCTCCCGATCTCGCGTTTACTCCCTCGTTCCTCTTGCCTTCCATTTATTCATTGGCTCAAGTGAATTTCTTCTTCTCGCATCTTCTCGCTCCTTTTTTTCTCGTTTTCTATGTTTTTTCGCGTCTCAATTAGTATACATAGCGGAACTCACAAGCACTATATGCCGTTGTACGACGAGGTATGAAACAACCGTGTGCAACAGGTAAATTTCGGCATTAAGTCGCCCATCCTTCCGTAATTCGCGAGCGTTTCATAAGTGGCCCATTTTCATAGTCCGAATTGCTACCATTATTACCACCGGTACCTGCTCCGTTACCTGAATGACTCGTTCTTATGTCGATATTATTACCGCCTCCACCGCCACCTCCACCACCGCCACTACTGGGGGATGGTAAATTCGTTGGTGTTATGCTTCCAGAATGAGATGGCGGTGGATTACTATTCGGTCTATTCGATACCAAATTTAACGTTTGTGGTCCACCACCGCCTCCACCGCCTCCTCCTCCTCCTCCTCCACCTCCTCCTCCGTGGGCCACATGATGAGATGGAACCACTGAGCTTGACGATGGACCAACGCTTAGACTTGAATGATGGATGTTGTTAGATGAGTTTGGTCCAATACTGGAACCGCTATTTCCTCCGTGTGGATCTCGAGGTGGACTGATTGGCTCGCTCTTGATTTTCACAGGTAAAGGCGATGTAGATGGTGGTGGCGTACTGCTCGATACAGCTAAGTGAGGAAGACCGCTGAAAATTGTCAAAAAACAATTCACAATTCATTAGTTCATCCCGATCCTCTGCCATTTCTTTTCGTTATTTCTATCGTTTCCTTGTCTAGTTTCAATCGGATGACTGGAAAGTAAAATATTTAGCATCGTTCCTAATAAGTAATGCTAAATTATATAATTGATAAAATAAAAATTTTTAAAATTAATTATATAATTAATAAAATTGCCTAATAGCTGAGGAAATTTTTGAATATTTTTATATATTTTTATTTCCACTAAAAAAATTATTTTCCTCCTGTGATATTGTTTTTTTTAATCAAAATTAGGAAATTTCAGCCACATTTCTTCGGCATTTTTTCTACCGATGATCAAAAAAGAATTTTTAAAGCTTTAAGGAATTTCAAAGATCGGAAGTAAGATAAAAGCTTTGCCATTCCTTTTCCTTATTTCCACCCGTTCCCTGTCTAGATTTAACCAGATGACTGGTAAGTAAAATATTCTTTATTGTTTTTGATAAATAATGCTGTCTAATTAATAAATTATAATTGCTTGGCGGCTGAGGAAAAATTTTGAAATTTTCTTGAGGTTGAGAAAAAATTCTTTTTTTCCTATAAGAGTGTTTTTTTGTTAGATCAAGATTGGGAAACTTGAATCAAATTTTGTTCTGCATTTTTTACCATTTTTCACCCCAAAAGGAAACCATCAATCCATTACCGTTTTTCCTATTTTATGTTTTTTGTGATGTTTGGAGACGTTGTTCCCTGGGATTTCGGATAAAAAAGAGAACTATTGTTTGCTTTTACCGTTACCTTATTTTCATTTGATGAAATTTCTTCCGGGTTCAAAAATTCTTTTTCAAACAACGGTATCAACACTGCACAAGAAATGGTACGAATTTCGGAAATATTATCTAAAAAAATAATCTTGGAGGAAAAATAAAATTTTCCTAATGCGAATTAATTCTAGAGAGAACCAAATTTTTTCCTCAGCTTAAAAGCAATCATCATTGAATGGGTCACCTCAAAAACGTTGTAAGGTACAAATTGCGAATTGTTCAAAAACCCCCGAAAATGAATAAATAACTCGATGGATTTTTTTAAACAATTTTTTTTTTAATGGATGGATTTTTTAAAAAATGGATGGATTTTAAAAAAAAATCCATCAGGTAATTTTTTTCATTCGGGGGTTTTTGAACAATTCGCAGTTTGTACCTTACAACGTTTTTGAGGTGACCCATTCAATTATATCGCATTATTTATCAAGAGCAGTGGCACATATTTCTAAATAACGATATTTGAAGATTGTTCTTTGGAAACCTTTTTATACAAAAAATAATAACACGATCCTTTTCTATGCGATTCCCCTGACTTTGGAAATATCGTGACTTTAATAATAGAAATATTGAAGTTCATGAATATTAAAAAAAGAGATGACTTAATTTAATTAAATAGAACAAAATTAATAAATCGCACCGTCGTTCGTGCCAATTTTCAAATTTTTCGAATAAGATTATCTGTAAAATCAAGTCTCGAACCGAATTTCAAATGAAACTTGAGATAGGGATTAAGATTGAGTTTCAAGCGACTGCGAATTCGATGCTGAGATTCTGGATCTCATTTACCAATTGTGAAACGTGGCGCAAATCTTTCCTAATAAATATATAAAAGCATGAAGAATATGTCACAGCGTGCCAATTAATATTGGCAGCGGATCAAATATGAAAGAGAAAGAAGATGTAACTACAAAAGCGTCTGATTAAACTGTACTCGTAGTTTTAATACAGAAATGACCATGTGTTACGTTCTACATTTCGATTTTTTTTTAAAACAATTGTATGATAACTATATACGAACCGTATCCCTTCAATGAATGAATGTATGGAATGTATATTAAATAGACTTATTACAATTTTCAATTATGTCGTGAGTTTCATGTTAATTAATCGGATGAACAAACAAATTCTTATTTTATATACTCTCTCCACTTTTACTTTCAATTTAGGGAAATTTAATACAATAAATATTGCATAGGTTAAATCGTAAGAGATTCTTTTAATTCCCATTACTTTTTTTTTGTTTTATTTTTTAAACAGTTATGGAAAGTAAATCAATGTATTATTGATTATTAATATTGTCAACGGTAATACTTCAATGTGAAGGTAATGCAGACGTTGTTACTAACTTACTTTCTTGGAATTTGTGAAATTGTCAAATAATTTAATTGAAATAGATAAAATACAAAAATTTAGCAAATTTTCATAATCAGTGTGTTCCGTTTGGTACGAGATAAAAAACATAAGCAGCTAAAAAATATTTCAGAAAGCCCTTTCCCGAAATACGAAGTGTCTATTTAATAAGTTCATTTTCTTGTTTATACAGTTAATAAATGAATTTTAAAAAAAATGAATTCCGTTTATTAAAACCAGGCACCTGTTAAATTGCGAATGGACGGTCTGCAGATCGAAATCGTGAATGAAAATTTGCATATCGATGATATTCTCATGCGAGTTGTCAGTTATCATTTTATAATATGTAAATACCGATACAAAATTAACTTGAAGCAACCCAATCTCCTGAAAAAGCTCGTGATCCTAATGATTATGTTAGATAATGTTAGACGGGGGAATAACCATACAAGTCCAGTTATTTTCTGAACGCAAAGCCTATCTCACGGAAACAAAAATTGAGATTTCACTCGAATAAAATTTTATCTGCTCGATAGGATAACATTTTTCATAATAACGCTAAAGTTTATCTTTTAACTCATTACTAATTAAAATAATCTGCAATAAAACGATAATAAATTCCTCGGCGTTTATTTGATGTTGAATATCAAAAATATATTAGTACAGTCTTTTGTATTTTTCAAGATTAAACAATTTTTTAAAACGTGAATTTATCCAGAGAATAAATTTGTCCAATAAATTCAAACTTTCGAAAAATTTTGAATAATGCAATTTTTTGCGAATTTCACCTGGACTTGATACAGTTTTCCCCGTTTTATCAAGTATGAAAGATGAATTACCTGATGGTGGACATGGTGGCTGCCGAATACATTGATAAGTCATCAACGTACCTCTGATGAGTCCATGCGAGGCTACCAAGATCCGAGGAATAATCCGTTGGCCCAAAAGTCGAGTATCCAGCTGGTACTGACGGCGTTTGTAACGCTACTACCGGTGTGTTTAATGCTGATTGCGTATGTCCGCTCTAAGGAAAACAAAATTAACAGAAACATTAAACTTTGTTTGTTGATTCTACCCATTACCGCCGTATGCGCATCGGCGAGGAAATCTGGACGCTTAAAAAAAAAGCTGTATATTTGACGGGTCTTTAAAAAATGTTGTGCAATAGAAAAATCCTAAATTTTTTGGGCAAATGTAGAATAAAGGTAAACTGCTAATATTCGAGCGATTTTCGAATGCTCGGAAACATGGATTCCAATTGCAAGGCGTTTCTTCGACGACGGTATCGTTTACGCATAAATTTAAAATGCAAGTCTCTCTGAATACAAATACTGCGAACGATTGATACCGGGCAAAGGAATCGTGTGAATGCCGCGAAGTCAAAACCTATTACTTTGAAAATGATAAGAATTGATTTTCGTAGATTTCGATTTTTTATTTTCAAGAATTTTTATGAAATTCTGAAAAAATAATGGGCCTCAATAAGAAATTTATTTTCTTTGCAAATTTATAGCTATCGTTCCAAAATTGATTTACAATAAAATTGCACAGCGAGATTAGCAGAAAATTTCCAAACGTATAAAAAATCTCCCGAAGCATAATTTTTCGGAGTAACGATCAAAAAGGCTTCTTCGTAACTCACATCATAATTGGCATCTTCAGGGAGAGGTTGCGTGAGAGGAGTTGGTATGACTACTCGTAGATTCGCTCTATGAGGATGAGGTGGTGGTGGTGGTTGCGGTGAATGCCTGGATGATGGATTTCCACCTGGCTTTCCACCACCGGCAACTCCAAGTGCAGGTGAAGGTCCCGGACTCGGGGATCCACCCAAGGGTGACGCCGATGGTGGGTAACCATTGCTCATTTCCAACATCCCTCCTGGAGGATATACTGAAATTCAAATTACGCGACTCGTTAATTATTATTGTTATTATCAGAAATCATTAGAATTATCTTGAAAATTCATCTAGAAACTGTACCTGTTGGAGCTTTCAATGAAATTTCAAAAAAATGTGCTGAGGGTTTTACCGAATTTTGCAAAATAATATATTTTTTGTATCGAATTCTTGGTAATTGGATCAATTAATATAGTAAATATGATAATAATAAAATAATAATAAAATAAAATGATAAATAAATTACCGTCTCAGTTGCGCTTAATTTGGAAATAAATGTTACAGTAGTTTTTATGCGTAGCTTCAGAAAATCGTGTTTTGTAAAGAAAAAAAAACTTTATAATGTGAAAAATATGAAAAATATATAAAAAGAAATAATAATAATTATGGAGTTGTAGCAATAAATATAAATTCCTAATAATTGGTTAACCGTGAAATTCGATTTCATCTTGAGTTTGTTATATTTACCTGAATCTGTTTCAGATGACGACGGTCGTGGAGAGATGCTGGTGTGGGCCATTTGTGGACTAGATCCCAAAAGAGATTCCCCATAACTGTTGACTGGTACAGATACGGGCAGTGTATAATTCGATTGCCCCATTCCCTGAGCAGAGAAGAAGATAAGAGTGTTAGAACCCGACCAATTAATTTTAATACAACTAATTGCATTTTTTATGTAAGAACTGTTACAAAAGTTACAAAACGAACGAACTCGTAATTGCAAAAAAAAGACACGGGAATTTACAAATTAAAATTACAAAAATGAAAAGTGATTTAAATTGACCAGAAATCAGGCGATTTTGGATTAAAATAATTAACTTCCATTTTTAAAATTTGTCGCAAGTAGATTTAAAGATTTTGTAACTTTTTACTTCCCCTGTTATAAAAATTCAAAAATAGAGACAGGGAAATTATCCCCAAAAAATTCCCTAAATTCTCCAAAATATAATTATTAGCATATATAACCGAAATTGTGATAAAAAATATTCTACGCTGCATTACAATTTATATTATTCGAATCGCTGGTACTTTTTTTCCTGCACAAATTTTGCAAAATTCCCCTCGGGTAGAAAAACTATATTTTAGCAAATTCAGAAAAATTCATATATTCAATTACTGTAAACAAGAGTGAACTTGTAACATAGATTGCGTTAAGGAACAATGCGGCCCAAGAAGAATGTATTTCTCACACCTTGAATGAAATATAAATTTGCATAGATTTACATTTTGAACATTTCCAGTAAAAGTGTAGCGGAATGTGGCTGCTATAGAGCAGTTTCCACTCGAGAATCAGTGAAGTGAGAGTCAAAGGGGCTCGCAACTAGCAAACTGAACTATAGATTTTACAGAGGACATAAAATCGAAAGTATGCTATTAAAAATTTAAGCTACGTGCTTTTTCAAGCGTAGTAGTGTATAAACTCCCTTGATCTCTTCGAGACTGCTTTAAAAGAGAATCCGCTTATAGACTAAATTAGATTTTCTTTAAATTCTTTATGCAACGTTTTACAAACGACATTTGCCTCGCTTAAAGCCAAAAGGCCATCTTTTAGTCGCATGTTAATCCACGTACCCAAATTCTATTCTCTTTCTTAATTGCGAACAGTTCAATTTGCCACGAATATCATAGAAATTTTGAGGTAACTCGCTGCAAATTGTTCAAAACGGTAACAACGACAAAACTTGTACTAGAAAAAATTGGGAAGTAAAAAATAAATACCAAAACCGCGCAATTTGTGTAATATTCGAAAACGAAAACGCTGCGATTTTAAATTTTTCGTGCGGAAATACTTTACGTATTATTATTTTATATCAGAACAATATTTTCATTTGGAGAAAAATTGAATAAGATTAAAGTTAATTGTGGGAAAGCATGAATTTCGCAACGCAAATTTATTGTAATTGATCAATAACAAATTATTGATTCTTGATTGAATCCAAGGGATAAAAATTAATTTTCCGGTTTTTAAAGTTTCTTTGTATTGGTTTGGCAAATAAATTCGTTCGGTTTTTAACAGTGGAACAAATCACAAAAACCGAACGAACTTATTTGCCAACCCAATACTTGTTCCAATCGTCTGTTTCCCAAATCGTTCGAAAAATGATGAAATAATATTATCAAATTGAGTGGAAAATATCCATCTCTCGATCCCACCGATTTCCATTGACCGATACTAAAATGACTTGGAATATTTGAAAAAGGGGAATTGAATAGCCATTGCCTCGCAGTAAAATCGGTCGAAATCCGGGGCTGGATTTCTTTCGGCGAATTTTTCGATCGGACCGAACCGAAGATTATTTTCGTCTGCATCCAAAGCGCCTTATGTAAGATCTATCAATAAGAAAGAATAATAAACTTCGTTATACCCTTGTGCCGTTATGTTGATTCCTCTGCATCATCATTTGGAACTCCTCGTCGATTTTCGTGTATTTAGCTTCTGTACGAGGGGTGAGATTATATTCATTTGCATCAGGTTCTGGACTCTCTGGAGACATGGCGCCTTTATGCTCCTTCTTGTTGAGTGCCTGCAAGTGTCAGCAGACAGGTTCACGTGACCACACCGCCCGAGGGCACTCAACCTTCACATGCACGTTAGTTTTGCACTCACAAACACACTTTTTTATGTACCTCCACATTCGCACACACGTAAGTTTAACAATAATTTGTCTTATCCTTAAGGGAGGCTTCGATAGGTCGGTCGGTCGGTCGGTCGGTCGGTTTGTGGGTTGATTTGTTAGAAACTTAAGGGAAGACTAAACTGAAAAATAGGGAAATTTTGAGGTTTTTATAAGAAATTTTTTTTTTTCCTTGAAATAAGGTATAAATTGAAATTCTAATCTGGAGTTATTATTTTTTAGGGCTTTTTTTAAATTATTTTAGATGTCCAGCAGTCACATATACCTTCTCACTTTGCGCATGGGCTTATTCTCTCTGACACCTGTTTTACGTATAAAATTTAGGTTGTAGGCTATAAATCTTTGTTTTGGGGCCTGTCACTAGGTGGAATCTCTGAAAAACCTCATTTTACTCCTAGGGAACCGTAAAAAAAAGGTTTAAAAACAACAGCAGCGAATTTTCATTTTTCAGTTTAGTCTTCCCTTAAAACACCTTGAAAATCGGCATCAGCATTTCATCTTTAAACGAGGCTCACATTTTTTGTCTCCATTGTCATTCGAAGAAAAATATATTTTATTTTATGAATTTTCGCTTCAACGATTCAATTCCTTCTTTAATCACATACCCAATGGATATATTGTACATTTTCGGAACTGAAGTTATTTTAGTAAGATGTCAGGTATTTTTCGAGAAAATACTAGGAAAAGTTCTGCGGGTAATTTGACGCGTAGAATCGATTTCAAAGGTCTCGTTTGATCGAATTCCAGCGGAAGTTGGTGAAAAAGAGGTTTTTCGTGGAAAAATTCTGTTTCTCATGACATATCGAGAATTTTTATAATGAAGATGGATTTCTCGGAAAAAAATACGTCGGATAAGGGTTTCCCGAAAGTGTCAAAAAATTGATTCCAAAAGTCGAATTTTTGGGCATACCTTCTTTCCCCCAATCATAGGGTAAAAATTGAAGTTTCAAAAATAGGGTTGGATAATTCATTTTTGGGGGCAAATTAACGCGTAGAATCAATTTCGAGGGTCCATTCGTATGAAATTCTAGCGGAAGGTCGTAAAAACCAAATTTTTCGAGGAAAAATTGCGTTTCCTGCCGGAATTCTGGAATTTTGACAGTGAAAATGGATTCCTCGCCAAAAAATACATTAGAAAAGGGTCTCCCGATAATCCCCAAAAATCAAATTTAAAAGTCGATTTTTTCGGCGGAAAGATATCTCCCTCCCCGCAAATGGGATGTAAATAAATGATAAAACATTTGAAAAAAAATCAAAATTATCATTTTTTTTCGTTGGATGTAATGTACGTATTTTTTTTTTGGTCAATGGCAAGAGCAACCCGTCAAGACTAAACAAAACATGTTTTTGAATGCCACAATAATTCATGGGGTAAGGGGTTGGAAACTCAAAACCTGCCGAAGACTTGAAAATCGTACCCTCGGAATTCTTTGAGCTGCTAATTCCTCACTAGCTCGAGATCTCATTATCAGCTTTCTTGACCTTTTAATGGCACAATCATTAATATATCGTTTTTTGATAATCAAGAAGGAACTGATCGGTAGGATCTTTATCGTAATCAGAAAGAAAATTGATACGGCATTTCACGGTCTTTGATTAGATACTACTTCCTTTAATTAACGTGAAGTATAACGATAAGATCATCAGTTGGATACAGGCATTGTGTCTTTTCAAGAAGCATCGGAGTGATTGAGGAACTAGATGGAACTAATAATGAAGATTAATACGCGTTTGCCCAAGTTTTTGTGGCGCAATGAATTCCTTGATAAAAATTAAAGACGAAATCCAGACACTCGATTTACATACGTACGAAAAAAGATATTTCATTATATTGTCGTGGGAAAAGGAGATTTTTTTTTACAATATATTTTACCATTAACTGTAGTAAAATATACGGTAAATTTCTATGCGAAATACAATAATTTAAAATCTTATAATTTCAGTTTCTTTCTCGCGGTAACGTTGGACTGTTTCTGTTAAGGACAATTAAAATATATATTTATAATTTTAATACAATTTGAATAATAATATTTTACGTTACTTAACAAAAAGTAGAAAAACGAGATTTTGATTAAAGGTACATTTCACAATAATTTAAAATATGTGACGAAAAATATGTTTCATTAGAAAATATGGAAAATCGCAATTTTCCGATTTTCATTTATATCCATGTTTTAATTTCGCTGTTTATTTCTGTATATTTTTATTTCTAGCTCAAAAATATCATTCGACAATTTTTTCTTTGCGGCAAAATATTGGGAGTTTAGTAAATTCATATTCGCACCCTTTTTTTATAGTTTTTTTTTACGAGAGAAAAGGGAAGAAACTGCAAAATTATTAAAAATCGCTACTTTGTAGCAATTCCAAAAATGTTTAAAAAACCGTATATTCAATTTTTCACTCCGATCTAAGAAAAAATAACAAGCGAATAATATAACTTTCAAAAAGGGCAATTTTCAAATTGCTCCCTTTCAATTATTTCATTAAATTTATGGCATTTTCAAAAACAACCCTCGTTTCATCGATAAAATAAAAATTGTACCGACATTAAAGACACGCGAATGCTCAAGGTCGCTTTCAAAATGTTGTTTTGCATGATAATGGAGAGCAAACGGTACCGTAATAAAAAGGAACTGAAACCTTAAGAAATTATGATACGGAATAGGTTGCATTCGGAATGATGAGTTTGCAAGTGTAACGGATAAATCGACTCACCTCGATGATATTCTTATTGGTGAGGGACTCATGGGGTTCGTTGTACTCGGTGTACTTGAGAAGAACCTTGTCCATGTCGGTGCTCGCATACTGGTACAGCTTGTTGCTCGAGCTGAAGATAATCAGTGCAATCTCACAGTCGCACAACACGGACAATTCGTATGCCTTCTTCATAACACCGAATTTTCTTTTGTTAAACGTCACCTGTCGAATGTCAAAGTTTACCGGTACATTATTAGGGGTACCATCGAGGGTTGCAGGAGCAAGCAAGAAACCTCCGGTTCTGGATTCGCTCGCAAATGCGGAGACCGACAATTTTTTAAGTAAATTTCCATAATTTAATGGGTCTCCTCGAAAACGTTGTGAGGTAAAAATTGCAAATTGTTCAAAAATCCCCGAAAATGAAAAAAATAATCTGATGGATTTTTTTAACAATTTTTTCAATGGATGGATTTTTTAAAAAATGGATGGATAAAAAAAAAATCTATCATGTTATTTTTTTTTTATTTTAAGCGGTTTTTTATCAATTTGCAATTTCTACCTTACAACGTTTTTGAGGTGACCCATTCAATTGTTGGTGACGTAAAATTGAAAACCCCATAAAAATCTATAGGATTCTATGATAAAATTGAAAACGTTCTTTCTGAAAATTTTGTCAAACCGAATATTTCCTCAGAAATTTTTCGAAAACTGCAACAGCTTTTTAAACTTTTTTTTCCAATATTTAAAAATAAATGCCTTCAAAAGTGTTAGTCAACAAATTTCGAACCACTTGGAAGTTCAAATGTCTACTTCAAATATGTGTTGAAATTTTTCTACCAAAGTTTGAGCATTTCTAGTGTCAAAAAACCAACAGAAATCGTCGAAATGTTCTCGATTTGCCGTTAAGTCAAAATAACAAAATCCTTACAGTCGTAGCTGCTGACGTAAATCTACGTCGTTTCGGGTTTGTTTTCCTCGACTTCGTGACGGGAGAAAAATTGTTTTTGATTTATCGGAATAAATTTTAAAAGCCTGCTTCTTAAAAACAAGGTTCGCGATTTTTATTACTGTCCGAAAGATACGAGCCTACGGTAACCGGTTTTTCAATTTCTTTGTTTTAATGAAGTTTCGTTTATGAAAGCAAAAAATGACCGGTTGCAGATGTGTCAATGTAAATAATGGAAGAATTATAATAACGAAACTGCGAATTTCTTGTAAATCACGGGGCAGAGAAATTTTTCGTAAAACCCATTTATGGAAAGTACTCTTGCAATATTGTAGCGTAAAGAAATGAATTACCTGACGATTCCGTTCGTCCGTGATCCGAGAAATCTGGATCTTCTTCCGACCCATTGTTGCACTTTATTGTGGACGAGGAAAGTGTCTGTTAAACCTCTGGATGGAATGTTAGAAACACTGTAACAGAAAGAAAAGCAATCGAAATTAAATATATTGTTGCCAAATTTTGGATGCGTCTCAATTAATTTTTTTTTTTTTTTTTTTCAATTAAATACAGCATTTGTTTTCTATAAAAGCTTATATATAGAATTCGAAGGAAAGATTTTTGCGAAACACCAAAAAGGCGGAAAGACCTGATTCGACATTGGCTGAGAAATGAGAGAGGCGGGAAATAAAAGCGTAATCTTTTACTGCGCTAAATTATCTCAATTTTTACATTATAACTGTAAGGACAAAAATAACGACGCTATTTAGAAAGAATTTTATTGCTACCGATTACTGGTATTAAATGTCGCTTTCGCGAAAAATTCCAATATATATTAAATTCTGCACCGTCTTGCGAATTCCAGAAAGACCCTTGGGTCGAAAATGAAAAATTTTCTATTTTACTTCCTAGTTCTACCGTACCAATTTTACCAATTTACCAATTTTTCGTGTGGTGCAATTTTATTACAAATTGATACAAAATTTATGTTTTTAATCAATTTACAATAATTATAAAAAATAGGCTTGCCCCACTTTTGGGAAGAAAAAGCTTATTTTCGGCTTTGAATTTTTGTTTCTCAGTGAAATTCAGGGTATAATAAAAATCATAAAGGTATATCAGTAATAACAATAATAATTGTATCGCAGTGGCAGTAATGGTAGAAATAATGATAATAGTATTAATAATTTTTATAATAAATAAAAGATACGTCGAAAGGGGGTAGTAGTGACCATTAAAAAAGGTTTAAACTCCGCTCGAGGAATTTTCAAGCCAATAAATGTTATTTCTACCTGTTAATTCCCATATTATCTATGATTTCTTAACTTCAATTTGCAAAAGTATGTGAAATATATTATAGTTAGAAGAAGTGTACGAGCCCGTAGGGAGGAAAAACCTGTGCTCATAATTTTTTATGCTACGTCTGGAAAGAAATATCTACCGGTCGGGCATTTTTGAGAAAAAAACAAGTCCTTGGCATCAATTCCAATGTTGGCGACCATCTTCGTGAGAGTCTACAAAAGGTGCATAAATACATCGATATTACGCGGGTATTCGCGAATGTGTATATATATATATGCGGATGTATGAGTGCGAAGATCACTGCACCAGGAAAAAGATCATGTGAATTTGTTTGCTGCCGGTATTATGCACTCGTTTAACGCCTATTAAAGCTACTTTTCGATGGCTGCGATAAAGACACTATAATTGGGAATAAATATTATTTCATAAGACGATAAAGTCTCCGGGGTAGAGACTGTTAACGTTTAAATGCATTTTAATAGCGTACGGTTATTTCTTTTTTCACGTTATATTATTAAAGTATGAAGTAAACTCGGAATTAACGGAGCTGAATGATGGTTTCTTCCAGCAATCGAATAAGTTCTTAACGATGAGCTTCCCAAGTTTCTAGGTGGTAATGAGAAACTCCCAAGTGGAAATTATTATACGAATTTTTAAGGTATTATAAGATTTTCGCGCGATATAGCGACCAGGAAAATGCGCGAAAAAAAATTTGAAATTGAATCTAGAATTGTAAATGTAAGTGTGCGAATTTTGATAGGGTGATATGCAAGAGAAACATTCGAATTTTTGAGTTTCGAATTTGATGCTTGAAAATTATAATTTTTCAGGAGTAAAAAAGAAGATATTTGTTTATTTTAGTGGCGGAGTTCTCTCAGTAAGGCATTCGAATTTTCATAATTTTACAGAAATACGTCCTTTTTTCATTTAAGGCTTCGATTATTTAATTTGATTTATGAAATACGTGAAATTCGAAGAAATTTCTCTGGAGGGAAATTCTGTTTTTTTTTTCAATCCGAAATACCAAATTTTTGTATTCTGGAAAAAGTAAAAAAAATTTCCTTCAATAGTGTCGACTTTGTAATTTCGATTTTGTAAATTACAAAATTCCAAGAAAGTGGTTCCCATCCAAAAAATACCTCGTGGATTCGAATTTTCGATTTTATTAAATCCCAAAACTTTTATAACAAAAGGAGGTACTTTGTTATTTTAACCTAAATTCTCAATGATTTTTAATTTGAAGCTTTTTCCAAAATCGGGAAACAGAAATTTTCAGACTT
Source organism: Gasteruption jaculator (assembly GCA_949825005.1). NCBI lineage: Eukaryota > Metazoa > Arthropoda > Insecta > Hymenoptera > Gasteruptiidae > Gasteruption > Gasteruption jaculator. The sequence continues at coordinate 3,898,292 of OX463768.1, forward strand.
CACTTGTCCTTTTTGAAACCTTCATTTTTGTACCTCAAATTCTTTCGAAATTCGAGATTTTTGGAAGATGCGTCTCAGAAAAGGAAAAAATTTCCTACTTTTTCCTATACCAATTTTCGTTTCGTAACTTTAATCTTCGCACGTTTCATCTTATGAAATTCAAACTATACGGTCTACATATATTCCGGACCTAATCTGTCGGCATAGAAACGAGTGTATGGCAGAAGTCTGGCACATCGGCATGTAGCCATACACCGAAGACTGTCTGCGGCACCTGTCGACTTGTGTTGTGCATGCATTTGTAACTGAACACACTCGCAGCTATACTCGCACTGGAACCTCCACTAAGCTTCTGCGTGAAACAGAAGCTGAAAATCGGATCTTTCTGGTAAAGGGTATAGGGTTTCTTGGTATGAGAAAATGAAAATTGAAATGAGTAGCCAGGTATCGAATGTTCCAACGAAATAGAAAGGACAATATTACCGTTTCTGTAGTATTTAGAAAAAAAACGTGGTTTACAAGCCCGAGAATCACTTTTGCTTTTATCGTATAGTTTATATCGTTCGTTTCATTTCACCGTAGCATCGAGTTGACGGCTAAGAGGATTATATTCGCGGTCTATACACAGTGCACGTGCACACGCTCTCATGTTATACGACGTGGTGGAAAATAAAAAAAAAAGAAGAAAAAAAAGGAAAGAGAGAAGAAGAGTGGAAAGACTGGGAGAAAGAGCGAGAAAGGAAAGAGGGAATAAGAGGAATATAAATGTAGGATTTAGCTGTGGATGCCACATTAAAGATGTTCAAACTGAGCTTGTATGCGTACGAAAGTGTCTGAAAAGAAGTGCAAGAAGGAGGAGAGTGCCGCTACCGAACCGGGTAATGGTTCCACCTGAAGCGGAATTCGAGTTTTCATTTTTGGGAGTCGAGGAACGCGAAAAACTCGGATTTCCCGGCGAGAAAAATAATTAATCGCGCCAAGGGAATGTCAACCTTTCGCACTCGAGATTCGAGAGATTCGAGCTTTCGAAATTGGCGACTCCGAGTGGCTTCTCGAGTGCAAAGGGTTAATAGTATGAGGAAACAATTTTTTTTTTTAGAATCCAGAATTGGAAGAATTTCAATATTTTCGATGGGTCACCTCAAAAACGTTGCAAGGTACAAATTGCAAATTGTTAGAAAACCCCCGAAATAGAAAAAAATTACCCGATGGTGCAATAATGGGTCACCTCAAAAACGTTGTGAGGTACGAATTTTTTTTTTGGAAACAATTATTATTGCACCATCGGGGTATTTTTTTCTTCATTTTCGGGAGTTTTTGAACAATTTGTAATTTACAACGTTTTTGAGGTGACCCATTTATTTATACTCGAGAACGTTTTGGCAAACGCAAGAAAATGCAAATTGAGGATTTCCTGGATTTTTCTCGTAGAAATTTAATTTTGTGGGATAATAAAAGATTATTTGCAAAATATACAGATTTTTTTTTGGTAACATTTGAGATGATTGATTAATATGACGTGACTGGTTTCGGTAAAAGTGGAATTCGGACAAAATGAAACATTTTTTTTGCGGGGAATTTTTACGGCAGAAATTCGCGTGAAAAAAAATTGTGATTTTCTTTCCAAGAGAAATAAGATTATTTGCTTGGGTTGAGACAAAACAACGTAAATTTCGAAATTCTTATATTAGATTCTTTTCTGGAAGGCTGTGCGAGAAAATACTTGTTTTTCTTCGGGTATCAATCAATTACTTTTTTTGTGACAAAGCTGCTGTAGTTTGGAAAAGAAATTTAATCACGATGGAGTTGTTTGTTTCATTAAAAGAAAAAAATCAAAGAAAATTGGGAACATTCACGAAGAAATTTAAAGAAAAAAGGGAATAATTATTTTTGTCGGAAAGATTTTTTCTCGGATCGAGACCAAACATTTGGAAATTTTCCAATTCTACCCTGCAAAGTTTGCGGCGGAAAAATTACGAAAAAAAATGACTTTTTACGCTAAAAGAATTTTTTTAATCAGAAATATGTGAATATTTTCTTAAATTGGCGCAAAAAATGAAGAATTTGCAAATTTCAAGACATTTTTCTTGAATTAAAAAAAAATTTATACAAAACACTTGTTTCTCTTTGGCCACTGATAAAATATTCTCTCCTAAACTCCCAATCGTTCGGGAACAATTCATAAAAAAAAAAAAAACAAAATGAAAAATAATTTCCTGGTTCGTTATTCCGTCGAAAAATAAATTCGACTGGAATTCCTTCCCTCGCGAACCAACTTCCTTTCATTTTTTTTTTCAATCATCCGATTTCTGAATTATCCCATTATCCCTCGGCTAACATTAATCGTAATACGGATGCATAACGTAGCGCAATTACAGGTGCTTACAGGTGTTCTTTTCACACGGATTTCTCGCAGTGGCTGATAGGGGAATCATCGCTGCATATTCATCGATTTATCTCATTCGAAATTCAAACGAAAACCCTGCGCATTCGATCGGAAATGCAGTCCGTTCGCTTGTTTTGAATTTTTCCAAGCTGGGAATTCTCAGGTTTCGCGTGAACGTGCAAAGCCGTGGCAGTAAATACGCACAATGAGCTGACAAGAGGCATCCCAGAGAGAAATACTAATAAGACACCTTTTTGCGTCTACCTGTAATATAATCATCAAGGGCATTAGGGTATCGATCGAAATTGTCCAATGAACGATCGTATCGTGATATAGTTCATTGTTCTAGTCTTTCTCTTTCTTCCGTCCATAGCGATAACAACAACGATAACAATAATAATAATAATAAGAATAATAATAATAATAGAGAAGAAAAAAATGGGGGAAAAGGCGAAGAAGAAAGAAAATGGAGTTGAAAGAAGAGAAAAGAAAGAGACGGAGAGTAAAATGGAAGCGTCAAGGTATTCTTTTTTCCCCTTGTATATTTTTTTTATCATGGTTTGTAATATCAACGACGTAGAAAGAGGTGTGCTCTATTGAGATGAAGCAGGGGGGTAAAAACCGCAAAAGCTTCATCGGTGTGAAATTCTCTTTAGTCGTGTTATATAGCTTATGATTATGTCAAGCGCGGAGGCCCTTCGTACAATAACGTTGACGAGCCGCTAACGGTGAAAGAGACCATTTATACGATAGTGTATAAAGTACAAACCGCATCGATCCTTCTGTATTACGCATTTAGGGCATAGTAATGCTTCTTACTGCCACTGCGAAACGTACGCTGCGAGCATTTTACTTTTTTTTTTTCCTTACCCTGGAATATTTATCACGTTTCTCGGCGATCGAAGGGACAGGTTCATCCTTTGTTCCGCGCCTAAAGGGCCAACAGACGCGAAAGCGTTTTCGGCGGTTCATCGCGAGAGCTCGTAAATGAGAATCTCGAAAAAGCGAGTCCCGTAGGCCGATAATGGCAAAAACGTGGCAAGTCGCGAGATATCGGTAGATAAGGCCCAGATTTTCGAAATACCTACTATGGTTGGGGGAAATTTGTTGTCCATGCACGCACTGAGTAAAATGTATAGTAATTTTTATTATTGCTATAGTTAAATTTGACAACAACTATATATTTATAGCAATTATTTAAATATATTTGATGTCATTCCAATTATTTCCGTGATTGGATCAACTAGAATTTAATTAATTCGTGTTTTAATTTTTTTTTTGTTTCAGTGTAATATAATCGTGGGTTACTAATTATTAAGGATTTTTTTGAAATTGTATAATAGGAATAAGTGTATCCCCGTTTTTTTAAAATCCAGTTGAGAGGATTTTCTGAAAATTGGTATTTTCAGAACCCACGTAGAAGCGAAAACTCTACACCGGAAAATGAAAGTAACTCCCGAAATGACGAAAGTCGAGAATAAAAAATAACGAATGTACCTTCGTGATGTAAAATAATAAAATTAATCGGGAATGTACTTGATATTCATAAGAAGTTAATGAAAAAACCTCAATTTTGTAGTAACTGTTTGCATTTATTATTTTGCTTTTTATATTTTGTCATTGTAAGAATATTTTTATATCCAAAATATTTGTTAAAATAAGTTACGGTATTTTTTTAATAGTATTCCTTATTCATGATGTAATTTTTAATAATAAATTTCAATAGAAAACAGTCGATATCCATAGAAAGTTAATTACTAACTCTAATTTTCTAGTAATCACTTGGCTTTATTTTTTTTTCGCACATTATTATTGTAAGAATTTAGTTTCATACTCCAGAAACTTTTTTTATAACTTTTCATATTTTCCCGATAAATTCTACAATTTCTCATCCACGATGTAAAATAATAAATTTTATAAAAGAAACGGTCGATATCCATGAAAAGTTAACGATGAACTCCAATTTTACAGTAAGTGTTTGCATTTATTATTAAATATCTATATTATTACTGCAAGAATATTTTTATATTTTAGGAAGCTTTTTTATACCATTCGCTATTTTTTCAGTAAACTCTAGCATTTTTTCGTTCGTGACGTAAACCAATATGAAATTATTCAGACAAATAAGTCGATATGCATAGAAAGCTAATGATCAACTCCAACTTTATACCGACCACTTACATTTATTATTATTGCAAGAATACTTTTGTATAGTAGAAATTCTCTTCCAACTTTCATCCTTTTTTTTTATTGAATTGTAATTTTTGTTAGGCATCGAAAAAAAAATGAAGGCACTAACTATTTCATTATTGGCAGACTCAATCATGAAAAAAGGCGAATGAACAAAAAAATATAGTTAGAATTACTATATATTTTTTTCCATTGCCTAGAAAAAATATATTCTTTTACTTTTTATAGAAAATAGTAAGAAAGACTCTCGAAAAAATTCGGAAAATTAATTCCAGAAATGGTAAAAGTAATTTCAAATTTTTGAAAATCATTAATGACACGAAGGAATAGAAAATACTATATTTTTTTTTCATTATTTTCGTATCTGACTGTATCATTATCAACGAACACTTTCTTTCCGACATTTTTCTCCCGCAATTTTTTTTATTATTATTATTACCATTAATTACATAAATTATTGAATTCAGTGCCAGGGCATTCTTGCTATTTTATCGCCCAAGGGGATAAATTGGATTTCTTCTAGACTCGAATTCGCGGTTCAGAGCTTCGCCATACGCGCATTTCTGCGGAAATAAAAATGGCAGGAAAAGCTAAATATCGAAAAAACCTTCAAAGCTCGATCGAGTTTACTGGTTTCAGGTTTTGTATAAATATGTGTGTAGGTTTTATCCAAACACGTCACATGTGTGTGGATGTAAGACGATGACTAACAAAAGCATCTGGTAGCTGTTCTCTTCTGTTCTGCTCTGCTGGAGGAACTTTTGTTTGGACATGACTCAAAATCGTGTACACGTTAACGTTAATCGCGTTCGAAGGATTAATGTATTCGAGAATGAATCGAAACGGAATTTGGAAATTCACGGGCTTCCTTTTTTGGGTTAAGCGAGAGAGAGAGAGAAACGTGGAAAAGAGAGAGAAAGACTGGAATACCACTGTGGTTCGCATTGATTTTGAGGGAATATAGGTCAAAATTTGGTGCGTGACTCGTGAAATAGAGAGCTGACTTTAGCTACCGAGTCATGCTGTCGAAGCTTTTGGAATGTTCCTGCAAGGGGTAGGTGGTCGCTTTGTTCAAATTTTTACCTCTGTTAGTTTTTCTTTTTTTTTTCAACTGTATAGAAAAACGAATCTGCTGTCATAATCTAGAACAGACTCGAAAGTACTCGGGTAGAAATGGGGGTATGGTAACAGGGTTTGAAGTATGGCATTGAAAGCTTCGCTACAATGTTGCGGACCGTTGCCATACTTTCCTGATTACACGAGTATATCTAGCGACAAAAATCAAGTCTGTGCCAGACTTATATTTTCTAGCCGAGATTTTGAACAAAATTGTTATGAATTTTTGCCGAAAGTGTCCCCGTTAATTTTGGAAAAAAAAGAAATGTATGGTTTTCACCTAAATGGTAACCATGATTTTTTTTTTTACTTGCGGGGAATCGAATGTACGGTAAAAATCTACTGCAGACTCGAATTTTATTGTACAATTTTATCCAGACCTTTCCCATACATTTCAATTCACGTAGGTTTGTCTAATGATCATTACTAATATTGAAGTAAAGTCTCTTGTAGCTTTACGGCATACTATCCCTGGTTGAAGTTACCGATTTTTCAAATAAATTCTTACCGAAAGTCTCTCCATTAGTTTTGGAGAAAAAATTATAATTTTAATGTAAATGGTAATAATATAAATTCTTATGGATGGAGAAATTAATTTGGAGTAATTTAATATTCTCTTGAGAATTTAATAATTCTATAATTATTATGTAAATAATTATTTACAATAATAATTAAGTGACACAAGAAATAAAATTCGTTATTTCACTTTCTACAATTTTGAGAAAATTACAATAGCGCGATAGAGCTCGTTACTTTTGGCCCCATGAAAACGTCGGACCGCGCGTCAAGGAATATCCAGGTAAAAACGAAGGTATGGCGAAAGCTAGACTTCGCAACACGACCGAAGATGGAATTTCATACTTTAAAGTACGGCCTAGATTTTCGCCGTACTATCAATGTTGCGGGGGTACTTTCGTTTCAGCAGGAAATGCAGAAACACGATTTGAAGCGATAGCGAGACAAATTTCGACTGTAATCGTAACTAACTGGAGCACAAACAATTTCTTTTTGCCAGGGTATCGATTGCTGTAGTTTCCGATTGTCAAAGGTAGGAATGCCCGTATCAGAGTCCTCAATTGTAACAACTATAATTTCGGGTTACAACCCAAATGTCTATTTCTATATTTTAGTTATAATAACCAGAATATTTTTCTCCAGATCCAAATTCGTCACGAGGTTGCTCGCGCACAAGCAAAATATTGAAAATATTTATTCGTCGTTATTGACAAAAATATTCTATTTTATTTTTAACAACGATTATTAAAAAGGTTCTTTGAGTAATTTTCGACTTGTATTTATAAACAATAGCTTGCTAAAATTTAAATAAGTAATAATAATGATTATTACTCTTATGAAAAAAAAATAAAATTAGTATCTCAGGTACCAGTTTTCAATTTTGGACAAATATTAATTTTTTATTAACCCCTGGTGGACTTAAAGGCGTTTTACGAGTACTCTAAGGGTTAATTTGTGCCGAAACTTGCTTTGTGTCAAACACAATTTTTTTATAATTGTTCAGACTTCGTCCTCCTCCGTGTCGATATTTCATAATACGCAAAAAAAGTTGTTTCTTTCCAGTCGAAGTAATTTATTCCGGCCGCATGAAAAACGTCACTAATAAAAAAAAATGTGAAAAATATTGTATATACGTGGGAGGATTACGAGAAAAAACGGTTGAATGATATCAAACGGCTACACCATTTCCAGTATTTATATTCTACTTTTTTAAACGTCGTATATTTTCCCCGTTCAAAGTTGAAAAAGAGAAACCACCCACTTCAACACGATAGTACGTCAAAAGTCTGGGTTACCTTATCAAGCACATGGAAGAAAAACCATTGGTCAATTCGCTATAAAAAAATAATAATAAAAATGCGTTTATGCCGAAAAATATTGAAATTTCAGAAAAAAATACAGGATGCAGGAAAATTTTTGAAGTATAGAAATATTTATATAAAAACAATATGCTATAATTCTAACCGTAATAATTTTTATTTCAGGTATTTTCATCATTAAGTTGAATGGAAGCTATTCTGAGAAAAAAAGCGATCGTCGAAATAATGAAAATTGCTAGAAAATTTATTAACATACGCTCGTGACGTAACATTAATAAACTAATGTGTATTAATTAGAGTGTTATTAAAATCTAACAACTAACAACGAATTTTATAATAAATGGTGGCGTTTATTAATTCCTATACAACCTTTTGAAAAAAAAATTCACATAATTAAAAAATTTTCTTGCAGGTTTTTTTCTACACTATTTGATTCTTTATTATTTTCTAAAGGAATCTTACGAGTCATTTATCTTCGCGTGGGTACTTCGTGTCCACATTTTTTTTCGACGTCTAGGATTGGGTCCTTAGGGATCCTGTAACATCTGGCAGACTTCTGCCTTGCTTCCAGTTGCACGAAAAAAAGAAAAAAAATGTAGATAGACGCATGTTTTTAGATGCAAAATCAATTATGCAATCCCGTTAAAAGCAACGTATGGCAAAAGTCTGGGTTAATTATGACAAGGTTCCGCTAACAATAAGAATTGGACGAGAAATTTGGAAATCTGATATTTTTCCTGAAATTTCGTCGAGAATAATAACTACGGGTAATGAATTCTATTTGTATTCCATCAACGAAAACCATAGTCACCTAAAAATGCAATGCATCACGAAAATGCAGAAAATTGCTTGTTATTTACGAGACGTTTTTATCGTCGAAGAAGTTTTGCGCTTTCCACTATTTTCTCCTCTCATGAAACATAAAACGTCGAAAGTCATGTTACATAAAGGAAACGGTAATTCGAAATTACGCGTGGTTCCGATGCAACGAAATTATCATAGGATAAAAGTTATTTGTTAAATATTTATAGCCGATTTGTGTTTGTAACATGTTAAACTCACCCCGTGAAAGCGCATCTATAAAGTTACCCCACTCGAGGGCAGTAATATTCTTTATAAACACGTCGAAAATAGTTGCCGCTTCATTTTATAGGGTAACTTTTATAAAAATGTGATACATAATAATAAAGTCTATATTTAATTATAGCTTTCATGTTTTCTTCCTTTTCCGCAGACTGACATTTCAAAGAGAAATAATCACGATCGAGAAAAACCGAAGAATTTTCCAAGATATTTTTGCAATATTGGTAAAAAAAAATGCATCGTGAAAGTATATCTTGGCTGCGTCATTTTAATTTTCGAAATTCAGTTTTTGCCGCGGTAGATTTTTTTTTCCCCAAGAGGTTCCTAATCTCGACTGATTATGAATTTTGAAAACGAGAATCAATTTATTCTTAAATTAAGAAAATGATTCAGTACAAAAAATTAAATATTCCTAATTCGAAAAATCGTCCTTTTTGTATTTTTTCCGAGGAAGTAGAAAATTTCAAGTATTAAAAAATAAAATTCGTATGAATTTCAAAATAAAAAAATATTTAGAATCCAAAAATTGTCATTCATTCGGTTTTTCATTTTGTCGATTCATTAAAATATTCTAAACATTGAATATTAAAATGCAAACATATTCCCTGGTCACGAATTATTTTATTGCTACAAACAATGGTTTTCCTCAAAGAGAATTTCAATAAGAAAACATTCGTAACCCGAAAATTCTCAAATACGTGACAAATTAAATTTCCACTTCGAAATAACGACATTAAAAAATTCCTAATTTTCCCCTTTTCAATTTTTTCGATTCAAGAAAACATTCGCAACAATAAATATTAAAATACGAACACTTTCACGTATCAAAAATAAAATTAATGGCACAAATAATGATTTTTTTCCCAAAACAAATTTCTCCAAATCCTAAAATTCCCAAATTCCAGTCGATTGAAATTTTTGCCGTCGAAGTGCAAGTGTCCGAAAATTCTCAATTCTTCCACGATCAATTTCGGATTTCGATTGGAACGATTCGAAAGTAGGTACCTATAATAATCCCATATCGGTAACCGCCGTTTTAACGATAAAGCAAAGCAGTTCCCGCAAACTTGAGTCGCGTTTAATTTCATTTACGACGGAATGCACATATATATACCCCGTCTAAAGACACGAAGTACATCGATGCAATTGAAGCGGATCCAAAAATACGACCAAGTCGACAAGTACTTATTCCTACGATAGCAAAAGTGTTGAACCAAACGAATGTGGAAACAAACAAGTACACGAATAAGCACATGCACCTACACGTGCAACATAAAATAGTATGGAATACTTTATTTTTAAAAATATACTTCCCTTTTAAGTGTTGAGCAAGAAAATAGTAGTTGTTGTTTGAAATATAAACGTACGTAAGCATATCGGATGGTATATATATTATATATGTTTACCGTGTGTGTATATACCGTATACGGCAGAACTATAGCACTACGTTGCCGTATAAGACCGCGGGGAGGAACTTAGCTTGTCTACTCTCGATCGAATTCAGTTTATTATACAAGAGCTTTTCCTGAAGTGAGGGTCAGCGACCAGCGCACTGACCCATACACCAACCCCGCACACTTCAATCGAATTCTTGAATGACATACTATGTATCTCATAAAGGAAGAAAAATATATTCGATATATGGGAGAAAATGCCGAGGAGACTCATTTTGAGTTCCCTTTTTGCTCCGGTACCGGTAATTCCCCGGAAAAAGGCCAACCGACCGGCAGCCGATTCCCCGAGCAACAAATTTTCGACAGTTCTGCATAGAAGGAGCGAGAAAAAGAGGGAAGATGAGTTTTAAAGTCTTTTGGACCATTTCCAAGACAACGAATTAAGTGCCAGATGAGTTATTTATATTCACAATAAAGGCACCTGGTAGCCATTATAAACGTCGAAAAATAAAATCAGCGGTATTTCCCCAAGGAAATGTCGATCAACTATTACTTCGCTAGCAACATTCGACGTTAATCTATGAGATCGTTTATCGACAAATTGCCGAGACTTATCGCGAGGGATCGAAGAGTCGCTGGTTTCGAAGATCGGTTTTTAGAGGAAGGATTTTGTTATCTGCCTCTCCCGCGCAGAAACGAATGAATGAAGAGGCAGGGCAGGAATTATATCTAATTTTCAATTATCCCAAAGACAAAAGTAGCTGGAGTTACTGGAGACGGTTGTCTAATTTATGAATTACCGTTAGGATTATACGTTACCGTTTAATTTAGAGTTATTTTAAATATTATACATAAATATGCGAAATTGGAACTTTAATGACGGCCTTCTCCCAAAAATGGGGTAAAAAATAAAGTTTTGAAAATGGGATTGGACAAGGCATTTCTAGGGGTAATTTTTCCCGTAGAATCGATTCCAAAGGTCAAATTTGATGAAATCCTAGCGGAAGTTGGTAAAAAGTAGGTTTTTTGCGGAAAAATCGTGTTTCCCGTGAGAAATCTTAAATTTTGACAGTGAAAATGGATTCCTCGGAAAAAAATACATCGGATATGGGTCTCCCGAAAATGCTAAAAAATGTTTTCCAAAAGTCGATTTTTTTGGGCATAACTACCCCTTCCCCCAAAAATGGGGTAAAAAATAAAGTTTCAAAAATGGGGTTGGACAAGTCATTTCTAGGGGTAATTTTTCCCGTAGAATCGATTCCAAAGGTCAAATTTGATGAAATCCTAGCGGAAGTTGGTAAAAAGTAGGTTTTTTCAGGAAAAATCGTGTTTCCCGTAAGAAATCTTCAATTTTGACAGTGAAAATGGATTTCTCGGAAAAAAATACATCGGATATGAGTCTCCCGAAAATGCTAAAAAATGTTTTCCAAAAGTCGATTTTTTTTGGCATAACTACCCCTTCCCCCAAAAATGGGGTAAAAAATAAAGTTTCAAAAATGGGGTTGGACAAGTCATTTCTAGGGGTAATTTTTCCCGTAGAATCGATTCCAAAGGTCAAATTTAATGAAATCCTAGCGGAAGTTGGTAAAAAGTAGGTTTTTTGAGGAAAAATCGTGTTTCCCATAAGAAATCTTCAATTTTGACAATGAAAATGAATTCCTCGGGAAAAAATACATCGGATATGGGTCTCCCGAAAATGCTAAAAAATGTTTTCCAAAAGTCGATTTTTTTGGGCATAACTACCCCTTCCCCCAAAAATGGGGTAAAAAATAAAGTTTTGAAAATGGGGTTGTACAAGTCATTTCTAGGGGTAATTTTTCCCGTAGAATCGATTCCAAAGATCAAATTTGATGAAATCCTAGCGGAAGTTGGTAAAAAGTAGGTTTTTTGAGGAAAAATCGTGTTTCCCGTAAGAAATCTTCAATTTTGACAATGAAAATGAATTCCTCGGAAAAAAATACATCGGATATGGGTCTCCCGAAAATTCTAACAAATGTTTTCCAAAAGTCGATTTTTTCGGGCTCACCTTTAATTGAAATTCAATAAATTTCAAATAAGAATGACTTAGGTTTTCTTATTACCACAAAGAAGGAGTAAAAAGCGCGCGTATTGTCCCTAATAAACATAAAATATATTATGCATATATCACTATTTTATTTAGCACAATTTTTTAATAACTACATTTTTGTAGTACATAGTTAAGGACGATGGCAATGTTCCGAAATTATTGATATTTCACGTTAGACAAATGTATTCGGGTGCAATTCATAATCAATGAGAATGACGTAATGTGTGCCATTACACAGAAGACGACGTCCTTAGTAGAAATTTGGACGCGTCAATTCCAACCTCGGTTCTATCGAGGCCGGGATCGGACCCTCGTTAGCATAATCAATGCATAATTGGCGGCTCGATGCAATCACGAATGATCCGTGTGCATTTGTGGGTACGGTACTAGGAATCCTCCCCATGCGGCAGCAGGAAAATTGCCTTGGGGAAGTTTTCAGTCCCCATAATTCGAATTATATCGTAAATGTAATTAGAATTACCAGTAGGACTCGTAACAACTGTTATCAGCATTTCCAGAAATATTTCTAAATGTTATCTAGAAATTTCTAAAAATGGAATATTTAATTGCAGTAATGGTTAGAATTAGATGCTATTTTTTTTAGAATACTGGAAAATGGAAAGAAACAAAATTTTACAAAATCCCAAGAAATATTAGACCGTGTATTGTAGATTCGAAAATTTCGAAATAGTTTTTTTAATTTAGGTACAGCAAAAAAAAGTTCAGTCACATTTTAATAATTGCTCTGGATTAATGAAATTTACTATTTTCAGCGCCAAAATTTCAATAACGAATTCCGTCATTTTTACACGTTTTGGCAATTACCCTAATTAAAATAACTCTCAATGTAACCGGAATTACTGCACCGAACAACATGTAGAATAATTCTAACTATCTCTGCACTTAAAGTGTCGCCCCAGCCGTACATTTCAAGTCATTTTATCTACATTGGTGATTAGAAATTACCTAATTCCTAACATTCTTGAATTTTTATTTTTTTCGGTAGACCGATATACAGTTGATACCACGTTCAACCATAACCATAATCATAACCATCATATTTTTCCCAATAATTTTGAAATTCTTTTCACCGCCATCGAAGTTACGCTCTGACTTCAGCCATACTCTTGTTTCTTTCTATACGCTCGCATGTGTATAATTAGTACCGGCTCATTACTCCTGAGGTACTGTTTCATTTCATCATGCTTCACCCTACTCATTAATACCCAATCCAATAAATAATATCTACTATCTAATCTCATGAATAATCGGAATTCGAATCTATTTCGAATTACACCAACAATTATTATTGTTATTATTTGCCCTTTAAAAACAGATCCTGTTATTTACCATTTGAATTCCTTCCTTTTCACGCATTCTATTTGTTTCCCATCTCGACTGGCGGATTTCGTTACAACGAAAATGTTCGCGAAAATGTTAACGAAATAACAATTCTATCTGGAAAATTCCTGGAACGAATCCCGTTGGAATAAATATCGCGCGTACGCTCCAGACTTCGCGGCTGCAAAATCGGTGCATAGAAAAAAAAAAAGGGTCGAAATATTTTCTCCGTGAAATTGCTAGTACCTTTATCAGGTTTTCGCATACAGGTGGAATCTTCACGGCAGCCTCTTTGCAGACGAAGCAAAAACAAAGATAGCGTACGTACAAAGTCCAGGCGAGTGTGCACAGTTTAAGGCGCAATGAAATCGAAGGGAGAAGGAGGAGAGCTTGATCGAATCGTTTAATCAAGCGAATGAATTTCATTACCGGTATGTTAGCTAATGCTTGTATACCAGGGCGTCCCCTTGTTCGCGCGAACACGAGTGTACGGTAATTTATACGTAAAATTGATCACCCTTTACCGAAAAGCGCGACCAACGTGGGCCGGTGCATGGGAATCTTCGGCTGTGATTCGTGCATCACGTTCCGTACTTTAAACCCACGACTGCTCGTACCAAAAAAAAAAAAAAAACGGATTAAAAGTGGGACACCGAGGAGTTTTTGGTGACTAACGCGTTGTGTTTGTCTTCGGAAAAAACGACTCGGCGCTTGAATCTGAAGCTACACTCGGAAAAGTGGCCACCCGTGCCAAGAAAATAGCAGTTGCGTCAAGAAAATTGATTCAGTCGAGTTCTTACCTCGAGTATCATTGGAAAATAAGATTTTTTTCACTCGCGAACAAATCTTTGTTTGGACGAAACACCGCGTTTTCGGGAATTTGTCGGCAAATAATGAAGTTTCAATACCCATTTTGGAAAATATTTAACCTCCGTTGATGCAGAAAGAAATTTGTCGGATTTAAATGACAATTAATTTCATCAACGAATAAAATTTTTTCCGGTCAACAAGTTATCCTAATTCGATTTTTTTTTATTTTCTTCCCGAAGCGAATTTTCTCACAATTTGGGTTAAGGGAAATTATTATAACAATCTCCAAGAAATCGGTCGTTGGGAAAATCCTCCCCACATTTACGCAAAAGATTTTTTTATTTATAAAGTGTTATGTAATTATTATGTGTAATGTATACTGTATTATGTATCAGACCGTGTTATATATTATATTATAAATTTACAAATGATATACAACAGCTAACACGGGGAAAGAAACACAATTTTCAAAGATCTTCATTTACTTTATATTAAATTTCAATATAATTGGATTTAAAGCAAATAAATATTTAAATTATATATATAGATTTCTCTTTCCATTGCGGATGGCAAAAAATCGTGGCAAACTTCTAAGTACGGGGAACTTCGGCACCCGATACCCCTAAATCTGTTTCAAACTTTTTTTCGCGCTTAAAAGTAGTCTACCAAATGCCAGCAAAGATTTACGCCATCAGCGGCAAAATTTCCTACAATTTTTCTTCGGACCTCATGTTTGAGCTTCGACGTTTTAGCGTACAATCGAAAACACAGTTTTACTTGCCCAATGCAAGAAACTCATTGGAAAAGTTCCAATGAGACGACAGCGATGGAAAAGAACAAAGGAGAGGACTCATTCAAAGACATTCGACATACATGCAGAGTTTCGACACGCGCAAAAGTGCCTGCGTAGAAGTGAAAGTATGGCGAAAGTCTGGCTCTGATTTGTCTCCATCCTTACGGACCCGGATCCATAGCATTGCGCGATACCTGGGCCAGATCTTTCCCATACTTTCGTTTCTAGCGAAATCGCGATCTCCAGCGTATCCTCTCTGCTCGTCCCTTAAAGTTTAGTAACTCACCGTGACGTTATACGATCGCATCCAAATTAGAAAGGATAACAATTAATAACATTGTTCCAGAAAAATTGTATGTCCTTTTCGAGCACAAGAGCTAAAACTTCCATCCACTGAGAACGACGTATTTATTAATCACTATAAGAACCGACGAATATCTATACTTGTTTGTGTGTGTGTATATATATCTATATATATGGATCAAAAAAATATCGTTTCTTTGTTACAGCTTTCCTCCCGACTCCCCTTCTAAGTCATTTTTGGCAATTATCATCACACTGTTTCTCAAGTTCACCGAACACTCTTACGTATTACGAAACATAGAAATATAAATTCACTCTCTTCTCTATAGGAATCTAATGGTCCCACGGTTAATTAACGACGACGAGTACGAATTCGAGGATTCGAGTTGGAATACGAAGAGACGTAATCGATTGGCACAAATTGGGTAGTTTACTTTAATTTACTTTACTTTCGTAGTTTCCTTGACATCACCCTCCTCGTGGCTGCTTCATAACTGGCCCGAGCAAAGAATGAATGAATTAATCGATCAATCAATCAATCTATCAATCCATCAATGACACGTTCACTAGAATACACCGTTCCCCATTCCGTGGTTTCTTCAGTCTTAAGATCCAGTTGAAGAATCGTCCTTCCGAGGTACGACTTTGTCAGTCAGTCAGTCAATCGGTCGGTCGGTCGGTCAGTCGGTCAGTCTTCCAAATGATCTTCTTATCAATGACTAAGTGCACCTCCGTCGAAGGCTACTGTGCTTTCTTTGGACTCGTCAGCGGCTCTTGAAGGCGGGTGATGCGTTTGAAAGTGACTTGACTGAGCGCTATTCCTTTCCGAAAGGGATGACGACGACGACGACGACGACGACGATTCGTTCGGTAAGGGATGACTAGATGACGTTGACTAGACACTTGCGAACTTGCCCCCCCCGAGAACACGTTGTCTTGTTGCTTGTTGATAAACAGATAAAAAGACGGCAGCCTCTTGCTTCCTCTTCGCTTAAAATACGTTTCTGCTTTAAGGTACAAAAGTTGACGAACGTGATTTCTATCAACCTCCTGCTGCTCCTCTTGTCCTGTCTTCGTCCCTCGGCGATTTTCCTTATTTTTTTTTACAAAATGAAAATTAGAAACAAACACACGTGTGCGTTTCTGGTACACTCGTATGTATATTTGTACAATCCGTAGTGGCTTTTTTGGCGTTTCTCTCTCTCTCTCTCTCTCTTTCTCTCGTTCTCTTTCTTCTCTGTTTCCCTCTTTCTCTTGCCAAAGGAGCTTTTTAAAGGCCTGGCCGTAGGGCCAGAAGTTGAAAAGAAGGACGACCGCGCGCGCTTCGACCAGTTCACCCCGAGTTCGCGGTCGAGCCTGAAATAAAGATTTGAGGAAGCATGGGGAGAGTAAGAGAGAATGGAAGACCGAGCGACAGAGAAGGAAAGAGTGATAAACGGAGACGGAGAGACAGAGCGGCGTTTGTGTATGTATACATGTGTGTTCCAATGTGTGGGTATGTGTATGGTTTTTCCATGTGCATCTGTAGAAAGAGAGAGAGAGAGAGAAAGAGAGAAAATGGTATCTAGGGAGAGAACGAAAGAGAGAGAGAGAGAGAGAAAATGAGTGCAGTAGGAGTAACACGAGTTCGTGTTGGTGTACCAGTCGGTCCACCTCGTCTCCGACGCTCGTTCGGTATCGTCGAGGTAACGTTACCGAAAGACTGCCGTTCATTGGTCGATAAGGTTACTGACGTCAGTGGGATATCAGCCAGTACACGAAGCTCGGGGATCTTTCCTCCCGGTGGAGACATGCGCACTGGGTAATGA
The DNA here is from genome assembly GCA_949825005.1 of Gasteruption jaculator. Classification (NCBI taxonomy): domain Eukaryota; kingdom Metazoa; phylum Arthropoda; class Insecta; order Hymenoptera; family Gasteruptiidae; genus Gasteruption; species Gasteruption jaculator. Next base: position 3,915,419 of record OX463768.1, read on the forward strand.
AAAAAAAAAGGGAAAGAAACGCCACCCGCCCACCCACCCACTCCCTCTTGCACCCACTAACACCCTTGATGTCGTTCCGGATGCACCGGATGCACCATCTGCTTTTCCTTCTTCAATAAGACACGGTTGCCCGCTGCAGCGATGATGTTACCACTGCTCCTATTGACTGTTAACTATTTGATATCCTCCCGATGCCGCCGCTTCTTCCAATCGCGATACCGCGCTATCAAATCCATTGGTTCGATCGCGCTCGATGCACCGCCGCGTGCATTCATTCCTTCCTTCGGCGTGGCTCCTCCGTTGTTCCACGGGGCAAGAATGTCACTTTGGCTTCCACAACTCGGCGAATGACTGACTCGCGGTTGGTTGGTTGGTAGGAACGTGCAAGTATGGCAGAAGTATGCCCCGAATCTCGCCACGGGGTTTCGTCGCATGTTCCTTTCCCGGAAAGTTATGGGAACATTGGACGTTGGTTCGAATGCACTTGCAGAAATGCGTAACGATTCGTCCGGTAATAATCGCACTTCGGCCCCACGAAATCGGCGAATAACCAAAATATTGTTATAATAGTAAAAATGTAGGAGTCAAATCTCGCCATTTTTTTCAGCAAAATTTCTAAGATTCTGCCGCAATCACGGAAATGCACCCACGTGGAAGTGAAAGTATGGGGAAAGTCCGTAAATCATAGTTTCAACCGGTATGGGATTGAATCCTTGGCGATGCAATGTTTAACCCTAGAACAGCACATGGGGTCAATATGACCCCACGCGATTTTCGAACTCCATTGTCCAAAATCGAAAATTGTCCGAACTCCAAATCTGCAATTATGTGCGATATTACGAAAATGAGTAATTCTCTAAAAATCACACCCTTCATTTTTCAAAATAAATACCTTTTTTTTTGGAAAATCGATTACGCTCTTTACGTTCGAGTTTGGAGGTGTGCTGTTCTAGGGTTAATCTCGAATTTATATATTTTTTATTCACAAGTACTTCATATTTTGATGTTTTTTTACTTATCAATAACCAAGGACTTTCGATAAAAAAAAAAGAAAAATTAATTGTAGGTTAGGTGGAAATAATTCCAACGTATGGGGAATTCTCAGTAAAGCGGTGATTTCGAAAATTTGTGTTCCTTGCCATTTTCTGCAGCCCATCGGGGCTGAGTTATCGGCGATTGAATTTATTCGAAAGAAAAAGGAATTGGAAAAGAAATGGAAAATGTTTTTGCAGTATTCTAAAATGTTATCGCGGTCTTGTCAATGTTCACGACAATTTAAAAAAAAAAAGAAATGAAAGACACATGCAATGGGTTACCTTGCAGAACGGAAAGAGTGCGTGAATGTATTACGAATAGGGAAGGAATAGAAGTAAATAAAGATACGATACAAATATTTGGACTTGCCTCCTCTCTAACAATGGGATTAACAAGTTCGTACGGACTACCTGGTTTGGTAAAGTCCATCACTTGAATTTTAATACAAAAGAAGGGTGTATATAGTAGCAGCAGAGAGGTAAGTAGTAAAAGAAGAGGCGCTTCTGCACAGTTCTTCTTTTATTTGGAGTACGTATATGGAGTATGTACTTCCCTGAGGCACCTGGCAAGGATGAATGAAGTGTGTTTTCAGACTGATATTGCAAGAATACTGTTATCGAAGAGCCACATCCTTATCGTATTTCAATTAATTATTATGTATGGCGGGCTTTTAGGTCACACCGATGACTGCGCTTCTCAAGGAAGAATAATAGTCAAGGTTGCGACAATGGTAATTCCGCTTTTCTTTCGACTCGTGTCTTTAATCTTTTATTTCCTACAATTTTCAGCCTATGTATATTTTCTGCGAAAAAACACACACACACACGCTGGGGCAAACATCCGGACACACGAGTAGAGACAAGTCCGGACCAGAAGCCCGTACTTTCGAGCGAGACTCGGAATTCCAATTCCACACGGGTTCGCGTGGAGGAGCAGAAAGGGGTCACAGATTTCGCGCCCGTGTTCCAAGATATCGGATCCAACCTTTGCCGATACCGCGATATCTGCCCCAGATTTTCCCCACGATAGACCTTCGCGCCTACCCGGAAATAGTAGAATAGTTTCTGCAGTTACATGTTGGAAATGCATTTTATTACAGAAAAAAAAGGGATAATTGTAAAATTAGAAATGCAGCATCGAAAAAGGGATAATTGTAAAATTAAAAATTCGGAATTCATAAATTGGGGAGAAAAAGCCGCGAAGGTAATAGAGATTGCCGAAGAAAAATATTGGAAAGGGAGTCACGAGTGATGATAATAAAAAAAGATTTGAAAATAATATTAATATTGGGGGGAAATAGAATCATTTTGAATTCACTGCTATATTAATAATTTTCCATGTTTTATAATTGTTTCTACCATTTCTGCAATTAATTTTCCTATTTGTTATTTAAAACTTTCGTAAAAAAATATAATAAGAGCGAAAAAATTTGTAAATTCGTCTCCTGCCGATCTTCTCTCGCTTATTCGACCTACATTTCTTTGCACCTATTTAATAATAGACTATTCTGTCAATTATTCGTAATAATAGTAATAATAATAAAAATTGCTGGAGAATATGTCGAAAAGAAAGTCTCCATGAAATCAGATACGAAAATAATAAAAAAAACGAGTATTTTCTATTTCACCGCGTCATTAATGATTTTTCAAAATTCGAAATTACTTTTACCATTTCCAAAATAAATTTCTCCATTTTGTTTTAGAAGGTCTTTGTTACTGTTTTTTGTAAGGAAAATTATATATTTTCTATACACTTAAAAAAATGTATAGTAATTCTAACTACTTTCGTAATCGAATATGGTATCCGTATACTTTTTAGTAATTTTAACTACAATTTATTGTTATTCCAACTACTCTCATGGTTAAGTCAATTAGAAATTAAATAATTACTGCCTTCAATTTTTTTTTTCGAGTGTAAAATATTCGGTATAAAATATTTAAAAAAAAATCAGATTTTCTTTCTTTTTCTCTTACCCAAGTAATATTTCCTTCCATTTATTTAATGATATAATAAAATATTATAATAACTGCTTATAGATGGAAATGTGATGTTACATCACCACTTATTTTCCTTTTAACAGTTACTTTTATAAACATATATACAGAAATTGCTATTTCCTTGACTCGTATGTCTTTTTCCGCGAGTTCGAGGACGGAATAAGCGTTATTAATTATAATAATGCTGATAGTAGCGAAATCTGCATTACATTTTGACCGTCTCTAGAAGTAACATCTTCGAAGGTTTTTAATAAACGTTCTATAAAGGGAAGTAAAAAAAGCTTCGTCCTGTGACCGACATTCAAATATCCAATAACTATTGTAGAAATCATGCTCGATGGTTGAACGTACCCAAAATTGACATCGACGGATGGTGCATATACACGGTATTGAATATTGCGGTTAACCGTCACTCAAGAGAGTGAAAACGTCAGCTTTAGATACATTTTATCTAGCCGGTAAGAAGACGAGCATGACGGGTCATAGCATGCTTTCATTAAAATACAGCAATATGTTAACGTTTACATATTTCATGAGTTTTACTGAATTCCCATTTCCACACGTATACACACCTATACACGTGCATACGTATAAGCTACTAATAAGTTAACCTCGCGTGGAAATGCAAGTAAGGCCAGAGTCTCTGGTGGAGAGACGACTTTGCACTGCACTGCGAGGGATTGAATTTCATGCTTTGAAGGGTAGCGCCAGACTTCTGTCATACTGTCAGTCTCACGAATACACACGGAAAACGACACCGTGCTTTTTACCAGCGAGCTTTGTTCGAATCAACCAATCCAATAATTGGTATTTTGCATTAGGATAAAAGCAAATAAAATCAATACGTAGAAATGAACGTTTCAAAATTCGTCTAAAAGGGGGTTTTGCTACATTTTACTGTGATACAAACGAATTTTTAATTTTTTAATTTGCTATTTCATTTTAATTAGTAGCTTCAACAATGTGGAAACTGATTGAAATTTCCACCAAAAGCTGGTCCCTCAATTTTTGGGGCAGAGACGTTCTCTCTTTTTCTCTACTTCTTTCTCGGATTAATTTAAATCACATATATTTATACACTACCGGTCAAAAATTTGGGTCCACTTCAGAATTCAAAAATAAAGCAAGTGGACCCAAACTTTTGACCGGTAGTGTATCAATGCCTTTGTGAAAAAAAGTGCCTATTTCTTAGGTCTTTGCTGAGCAAAGTACTCGAAGAACTCCTCACAAATAATTTATAATAAAACATTTTCTTTTACAAATTCTTCACATTATGATAATAAGAAAATATCTTACTTTTAAATTGCATATGCAAATTTTACCTTCAAATAGATCATACATTACATAGTCAGATATAGCAAAAAAAAAAGTTCGAGTTACTGAAAGCTTTTTGGGTGAGAAAAAAGTCCGAGTGCGAGCGTTTAAAAAAGGAGGTCTTTTGCAAATTCGCTACAAAGTAAAATTTACAAACTATCTAAAGTTTTCAACAAAAGCGATTGTACCGCATATTTTTTTGGTTGGATGCGTCCTGTCGTTACTCCATTTTTCCGTCGACTCAAATATACTAAAATATGTTAAAAAAATATCCGGCCGAAGTACCTGTCTCTGGGAAAAAGTGTCTATCTGTCCGCCTGTCTTTCTGTGAATTTCACTTGACGACGCAAAAATGAATTTACAAACTAATGAAAGCTTCCAACAAAATCTGTTCTGTCATTTTTAGACGGACACGTCCGTTTTCCTCTCAATTTCTTCTTCATTAAAATTTCGTACACGTTCTCCCGTTACAGTGGAAATCGCTTCTAGTGGGTCATTGAAATTGAAAGAAAAAGCAGGTGCCATCTGCACAGCCACAACGCGAGACGCGCCTCCTAAGTGACAAAATTAATACGACTGCGGATTGGAAAAATGGAAGGTAATTAATGGACTGAAATCTCTCGCGATACTTCGCATCATTGGAAAATAGACCGGAGAGAGAGAGAGAGAAAAAAAAGGGGGAAAGCATGTAGCTGCAACGAGCGTCGGAAGGGATGATTTGATTTAACAACAGATCGATGGAAAAAAAGTCCAAGTGATGCAGCATCGGAATCATAAGCAACGACGAAATTTCGTCCATCGTATACTGACGCCGCCGCTCTCACAGTGAGCGATAGTATTACATTTTGCCTGAAATCTAGGAAAGTCCATCTTAATTATCGGATAAAACCACGTTAACCGTGTGACCTGGTCGCTAGCAAACAGTTGTGGAAATAGAAACGTGCTATCGAAAATGACAAGATGGACAGGTGACTTTTATAAGAGGAACGAAAATATATACATATATGTGTACGTATCGGTGAGAATGTACGCGTTGGGTGTGTGTGTGTGTGTGAATATATATATATTACTACCATCGAATCCTACTTAGAAAAGAAAGACAGCGAGCAAAATCTTACTTTTGCCCTTTCTAGATGTGACAATGAGCCTACTGCTCATGTAATGTGAACCATCTCCATAGCAACATACAATCTTAATGAGAATCGACATCTATCTAAATTTAGTTTATCCGGACCTTTTTTCCTGTTGTGTCCTATTACCGTTTCTTTAATAATAACCATCTTCTTTAAGCCTCCTCAACTTAAATAAATACTTACACTACCGGTCAAAAGTTTGGGTCCACTACACAATGTTAATGAAATATGCGAGTGGACCCAAACTTTTGACCGGTAGTGTATGTAATGGAAACAATCGGATAACCCAAAACGCACGAGGGGGGACCGTTTTAGGGCCAGTCCGCCTCAAAAATCAGGAGACTGATGATCCTGAGCCAAATTTTTTGTGAATACTAGGCAAATGACAGGGATTCCTGGCGCTATCGCGAAACCTACCATTGTTTATAGATTTTGTTTGTGGCTAATTGAGTTTATTTTGAATATCATGATTTTTAACCCTTAGAGGGCCGAGGTCTGAAAAATATCAAAAGCTCATTATTTCTATTCAAAAATGCAACAGTATAAGGTCCTCAACTTAGAACCGAAGCAAGGTTGGACGTTGGCGAGTCAAAGCCTTACGCCTACACGCGTGTGTCGGCACTCTAAGGGTCGCACTGGCCCCAAAAATAGCAATTTTCCGAAATTCCAACTACAATCTCCTTTCTCGTAGTAAGAAAGAAAATCTCGAGTCTCATTTTCAATCTCAGCGCGATGGTATAGTGACGGAGAACAAAAGATCCCAGAAAGCAGTCACACAGCAGCAAGTATGTACATGTAACGGTAGCATCAGTTTCCTCCCTCGAAACGATTAACTGATTTTACCATACGTGCTCACACGTGTACGACTTTTAGGTATCAACAACCTAAGAGAGAGAGAGAGAGAGAGAGAGAAAGGGAGGGAAAGAAAGAGAGTCTCGTGGATGTCTGCTTTGGTACACGCAAGAGTTTACCACAAGCAGCATTCTCCCCAATCGTAATGAAGGAAGGAAGAGAAGTTTGACTTCCCTTAAGACGTGTGCCTCCGTTCTTATAAAAATACCAGGTGGCGACCAAACCTCGTACTTCAGAAGTGTAACATACATACGCTTGTATAGACGAGAACTTCAACTGCCGCTGCACGTATGAGAAGAAGTACACCCCCGAGTTTACTACTTCTACAGATACACTCGCAGCTACGCTACGGGGATCGCTGTAGGATTAACAACGTGTACGTATACACACATCGTCTATATGGCAACAGAAGCAAGTCCCTCTTCTAACCGGATATCCGTTCACCCTGTCTTCGCGTTAGATCTTAAGCATCGGGGGACGTTCCCTGCACTGTTTTTGACAGTCGAAAAGCATCACAGGAAAGACGCACAAGAGGGCTTTTAAACCGTATAGCAACGTTTCAGATAATTAACCCGAGTTACCCTTAGCGTCCCCCTGCCCTTTTTTGTGCATTCAATTAGGATTTGGGCCACCCCTACTAGTGATTTTTTTTTCTGCCACGGGTGCTGTTGAAAAACGAAGGTTTCTGTGTGGTTAAGGTTGACCGTGTAGCCGCTGAGATGCTTTTTCGAAATGGGTTGATCTTTTTAAAAGAAAAAATCGATGTTTGCAAGCTTCGAATATCGAGACTTTTAATCGATACCTTTTGAAATTTCAATTTTCTGTACCAAGTTTCTATTGGCGAAGAGTTGAAAATCAGAATTTTTATTTATTTTAATAATCGATCAACTTTTCAATGTTTATTTATTTTCAATGTTGCTGAAGGGAATCTCTTAGTTTTATTTAAAAAATGAAAGATTTTGGTCCGAATAAAATAAACATTTTCAAAACAGAGATATTTTGTACCTAGAAATTTCCGGACTCCCAAAACATAGATATTTGATACATAAATTTTTTATTACGAGTATTTGCACAATTAATCAGTTTTTTCTTTGTCAATTAAATATCTTTAGTATTGGGAAATTTAACGAACAATGAAACAGCGTAGGATGGAAATCCAAATTTCTAGCTTCAAATGTCGATATTTTTCATCAAATCTTGCTAAATTAATATTTTTATTACTAAAATTGCATTCCTACTTTTTTTTTCCAAATTTCCGCTGGTAAAAAGCTAGAGACACCATTTTCTGTTTATTTTGTAAACTAAATAACCCTCTGGTTTGTTTAATGAGTGTCTTTTATTTTCCCTCGAGATTTCAAGAAATCCAGACCCGATAAAAATGTGTATTTTCACAAGAAATCAATATTATGCAAAAGAATATGCAAAAGTGTAAAAGAATCGATATCCGAGATGCCAAATTTCCCTTGATAAGATTTCTGTAGTACCGAGAATTTGAAAATCGATCTCTCTCTCTCTCTCTACCCTATCCAGCATCCCTGATACAGAGAAATCCACCAAATACTGAAAAATGGAGTGTGAAAATGAAAACCGATGTTGGGCGACGATATGACGATAGATTCATCGACGAAAGCGTGGCAAAAATCACGGATACGCTCCCAATCGAAGTTCTCCGTGTGCATAGATAATGCACGTCGCTTGGAATCTCGAAATTGGGTACGGACAAACGCGTTTTCCGAATTTACATTCGAGTTTAACAAATTAGACCTCGAGTGCCACGCGGAGTCGTCTTTCCTTTAGAAAAAAAAATGACGTCATCCACGAAGCACGTATTTTTTTCCTGATTTCGTGCCAAGTGCGCAAAACACGTATTCTTCATCCAACTTCATCCAACTACCTTGACCCGCATTAAATGTCGTTTAAGATCCTCTAGAGATTTTCTTCACGTAGAGAACCAGGAGGCACCGAATCGCCGAGATAAAAACACCCCAAACGATATTCCTACATGCGAATTATTCCGCGCAACTTTAGCCCTTCCCCGAGCGCTATTCGGGAGATACCGGAGAACACTGGAACACAGTCTGGAGCCATTCTTTCCAGGATTTCGAGGCACACGCTTATTTTCTCGTGACTCGCGACCTTTGCCCAATGAATTTACAATTAGCGAATTTCATCGATAATGCAAGGGTGCGTCTAAATCATGAATAGAACCAGTCACAGGTGGCTTCCGCGAAATATGATCGGAATATACGTGTAACGATAGAGAAGCCTCTCACTAATTCTGGAGCGTTAAATGTATTTTATAAAATTCAAAAGGAAAAAATAGAAAATACGGGCGAGAGAAGAGAAGCGAAAAGGCATCTCGCTGCATTGATTCAGTCAGTTGTATTGAGAAATTTATCGACAGAAGCACAGTAGCGAAGCTTTGAATTTTACATTTGACTATTCTTGGATATGTGCCCTCTCGGCAGATCACGATGGAAGCTGATGTAATATTTAAAGGATAGTAATGAGAGAAAAGAGAAAGATGTACGACAAAACGGGGGCAAATTTTAGTCGGCCAATCTACATATGAATGAATTATTAATTGATGCCGCGGTTTAAGAGCGCAAAGAGATGGACGTGATGTGTAAAAGACCAGCGGGAAAACTTTTCAGTATTTCAACCGGTATATCTGAAATCGATTCGCTTCGGAAAAAACCAGAATGAATAACGTTTCGCTAACTCGCGCCGCCTCGTAGGATGCAGAAGCGACGAATGTTAAGCAGTAGCTGCCTGCGTAGCAGAAAGTCTGCGAAGAACTTCGAAGTATGGTCAAGTGTCAGGTATCGAGAGTGAGATTTTTGAGCCCGAAAAAATAGGAGTCGTTGAATAAATTGAAAATTGCTAATTACAAATGGAAAATCGCTAATTACAAATGGAAAATCGCTAATTAAAAATAGCGAAATGCTAGTTGAAAGTATAGATTGCCAATTGGAAATCGCTAAGTGAAGATTGAAAACTGGAAATTACAAAATTGCTAATTTAAAATATGCGCAATCACCGGGAAAATATCGTCCCCCGTTTCGAAAGCAAAATCGGGCAAATAACCGCCGAAAAATTGTTTAATTCCAATTATCTTTCTACACCGAAATGCACTTACACGACAAATGAATGATGCATGACTATTATATGTCTTTTAAAATGTAAATGGAAGTCATAAAAGCCAACGCGACGATGTCAGTTTCAATATGAGATAAATAGAAACTGAAAGACACGTGGAAAAAAAGTAGTGATTAACAAATCAAATGGTAAATAATTTGATTTTATTACTAACGGTCGCGATAATTATACCTCCTCCGAAGGCATAATCATTGTTTCATAAACTTATATATTTGGCCATCCCCTTATCTCTCACTATCCGCATACACATGGCATACGGCGAAAAGAGAGAACATTTCATTATAGTTTCAACTGATCCGTATAATTCGATTCCCCCGGTTAACTGTGGAATCAGAAAGAGTTATTCCAACCATTCTGCATTGCAAAAAAAAATCTATATATACATATATATAATATGTATATATATATATTATATATATATAATATGTATATACACAGGTGCATGCATATATATATATAATTATTATACAAATATATAAATATACCAAAAGTATGGTTCGGAAAGATCTGATTTCTCAAAATCTCTCCTGTGTACGAGCGTGACACTGTGCGGCTTGAGGTCCGAAAAGTGACTTTCACCGAAATTTAACTTAATTGCGATCATTGATCCGTAAAACGATAGAAATTAGTTATGAATGCATAATTAGCGGGCTTCCGGTAGGGAATGCGAGCCTATTGTATCAAAAGTCTAACGAGCATTCGCGATTGTATCTTGGGTGGCGCCTATACCTAGTTTACTCGGACAGTTCCATGTTACCCAGCAATGCGAGTAACAGCGGAGCGGCACAATTCACCAGTAATTGAGAATAACAATACGGGAGCCAAAAGTCCCATGAATTATTGGCAAGGAAAAAGCGATTTCCTATTAGTCCCAACTAATGCATTCCCGTGACAGATGACAGTGCAGTGACTAATTGAAGAAACGCCAATACTCCTCCGTTTCAAATCCCCGTTGCAATTAAGGCGACCCAGTATCCGTGGAAACCAGACATTTCGTTTCCACGAATCATGTAAAATTAAGCAAAAATTGTCCTTTTTCAGGACAGTCGGGCCATTGTTATGACAGCCAGAAGATTTATTGGCAGCCTTACGGCCAATTTTTTCCCCCCTTCCTAACCCTCCGGTACAACCACGTGAGGTTCAATTAACCCCAGCGGCCGTAACACTAAACCTACCACGCCCGGTTTTAAAATTCCATTCAAATTTTGACATTCACTTTTATTTTTATTTTTTCTTCATTTGACTCCATGGCAATTTTTTATATTAACCAATTTTTCCTATTTTTGTTTACCTTCGTTGCTTCCTTTTTTTGCTGTGAAACATATTTTTACCTTGATTTGTTTACCGATTGACCAATGAGCGCTATTTTAAAAGGTTATCTGGCCCGAATAGTACATTTTGGATGAGTTGAGGTAATAAAGCTAATAAAGCTTGTGCAAATTTTGAAAAATATGTTTGAAAATGGTAAAATGATGAAATCCATCATTTACAAAAATGTGGCAAGCGAAAATAAAGTCTATCTTTGCATTCTTGATGTTATTAACATTTGTAATAATTTCGTCTGGGAGATGAACCTATAATTTTTTACAAATCGGATCAAATTTGAAAAAATATTTTCTTTGGTATTTCTAAACCCTAACAATAAAAAAAAAGCAGCTGTGACATAATTCCCACGTATTCCAGTCTTTTGCCATTTTAGGTTAAAGTGCCTTTGTATAAAAATGATAGATTTCTAGGTCGACAATGTTTCGGGTAAAATTAACCCCAGATAATTGAAGTTGCGACTTTTTCCACCTTGTTCACGGAGGGTCAAAGTGATAAGAAACGTAAGAAAAATTCTTTCTTGGAAAGAATCCTACGGGCACTTGTGAGAACGCACTAATTTGGGATTTGAAAAGATTGATAAAGGACGAAATCTGACAGAACGATATACGAAAAAAGGATCTTCTATATTTAAGTCGACTTCTAGATACATCTTTCTCGGAATTGAGATCACATATTGAATAATCACTCAGGAAAATTTTACATAAATATTCACGAGTGAATTTCAGAGACGCGTAGCAAGATGCTCTTTCGAGGAGCGACGCTAAATCTTCCAGTGCATGTACTCCGCGAGGACGGAAATAAACATCGAATTTAGTTCGATTTGTTCTCGTTTGTAGGGTATCAATCCGTCAAATAGCTGGGAAAGAACACTACCGATATTCATGTCACACGGGGGAAACGGATCATTTTGACAATCGTTCCCACGAAAATGCGGGAATCGATGGGTCATAAGGAAATCTCGAACGCGTTGCTAAAGTCGGAGCGATTGCTGACGAGCTGGAAGTTGTCACCGATGTGAGCGTCATCTCTGCTGGTAGTTTTTAATACGTTAAAATGATAATTTATGTATATATTTATTTATTTATTTCTGCCGAAACGGGTCATTTGATCGGTTCATAAAAAAATCGTATCTTCGTCAACTGAATGCAAGTAATAGTTAATCTAAAGAAATCAGAAATAGATGCAACGGTATCGGAAATTACTGCGAAGTGATGCGCAACAAACTGATTGAATAGGTCCATGTGTTAAATATATTTGTGGAAATTTGGAGTATCCAAAATTGTCACGTGTGTGTGTTGATATTTATATACGAACAATGAAATGTTATCGCAGAATACCCAAATTTGAATATGGGTTCACACTTCGAAGTGAATTATTCAACCGGTCAGAGTAAAAATGGAATAACTATTTCAAGATAATATATATTATAAGAAAAGTGGTGAAATTTGTTTAAAAAAAAGCAATAACTTTAAATGCAAATTTTAGTGTTAATGTTTTCCTTCAAAATCAAGTGTTGTACTGAAATTAATTGTAATCTTGCTGTTTTTCATCATAAGCGCATATAGTGTTTTTATTATTTTAGCAATAATAATGATATTACATAGTATTATTATTTTAGCAAATTTCGTAAACGGTTTCTCTGCTTCATATTATTTAATGACTAAACTCCTAAAAATTAGTAATTTCCCCCGAACGCGCTATCCAGTAGCACAAAATTGCTGGGGTTTTGCCAGGGTTTTTGTCTTTATCGTTATCAGATTATCGTGAAAGAGATCAGCTTTTTTTCACTGGACGATTATTTCAATAGAATATACAATATATACACCATTGTTATTTACCACAACCGTGCATACAAAGACAACAAAGTCACACTTCAAAGGACGTACGGTCCGCGGAAAATTGGAACACATGCAAGTTGGTAATCACTGGCATCGGGTCTAATCGTAAGTAAAAATGTAATAACAACCGAAAATCCGGGCGTAGAGATAAACGAACGTAACGAGTAGCGGGCAGAAAAATTCCAATTATCGCAAAGGGCCATCTTGGAAACCGTCCCAAAATCCTTCCGTACTTTGCACACGGTAGGGTCCTCGGTGCTGCACGCATGACTGGCTTACAAAAGGGTTCTCGATAAATTGGGGAACCTAATGAGCGTCGATCGCAAGAGTACCCGAGGGAGCTCTGTTTACTCCAGAATTCGTTTCATCCCTCATCCCCTAAAATGGAAAATCGGGGGGATGGGGCGCATCCTTCCCCGTTTCAAGAAAGGAGCTGGAAGAATCGCCAGGGGTTCGCGAATGCCTTTGAGGAAAGGCACTTGGTTCGCGGTAGAGGCGGACATCGGCGTTGGAAGATCCAACGTAACCGACAGGGAGACGAAGAGAAGAGCCAGTGGACGTCGTTGCACCGTCGTCTCTGACGTTTGACAAACGTTAACGTCATTCGGTACCTAAAGCCCAAGGTTGTACGGACGAGGCAGAGCGTCGTATCCATCGCGATCGCTACCAGGGGAGACTCGGTGCATTTGTTGGAACTTACGGGGAAGCTCTGGGACCCATGTCACTGTCGGAGAACGCGACAGCGGATCCGCTGGAATCGCGTCGGTAGGGACACGAACCCTGTCGGGTGTTCGCCGTTGCAACAGCACATAACACCAGCACGTTATCCATCGGCGGTCCGGTCTCCCTGTACGTTCACTTGGGAAACGGACCCGGAGGCGAAAGTTACCGAAGGAGGTGGACGGTCGACAAAGGAGCCGTGTGACAGGTAAAACCCGCATAGGAATGGAATAATATCGATATGATAACGAAGTGCATGGAGTGCGCGCGGCAAAGCAACTAAACGAACGTCGATTGTAAAAGGTTTTGGGTACGCGGTGGCTGAGTCCGTTACAATTTTAGCGTAGTGTAGCAAGTATTAACAAACCGAGGGAAAAGATACCAAAAATAATTTCGGTGTGAAGAAATAAATCGGGGTGCGTGGTGGTTGTAGCGAGTAGTGGGTAGCAGAGAGCGAGTATTATAAGAAGAGGAGTCCCTCGCGGTAGCGGTGTATAGAGAGAGCCGCTACGCCAAGAGAAGAAGCTTGCGGAGTGAAGAAGTTAGGAAAAGCGGTGTGGTAGCTCAAGAAGCAGCGATAGCGAGAGAACGGTATCGAGAAACGTAGCGGCAGGAGCTTGACGATGGCTTAGGACTTACCTCTGCTGTTTTTAGAACTCCACTCCCAGAACTGCACGGGCTGAACCGAGCCAAAACCAAAATACCACCGATATAGAGAGCCCCCAGCTTTTCTGCTACTACTACCATACCGACGCATCACGCATTGCTCTACACAACAACCACCACCACCACCACCACCACCACCACCTATGTTACTACCTCCAAAAGAGATTTTCAACCAACCTAACTTGACTCACCAATACTAATGCGAACCCTTGTCTTTTCGCGGATTCAACGACGCCCGCTTCAACCGCGATGGCAGTTCTGTCTTAATGGCAGCGGATACATAGATCGACTCTATGCAGAAGGCAACAACAACGACGTTGTCTTCGTCATCGTCATCACCATCGCGATCGCCATCGCTATCGCCATCGTCCTCGTCGTCGTCGTCGTCGTCTTCGTAAGTCGTAGAAGCGTTGCGACGCCCCTCTCCAAATCCAGGCCTCTTGCCGACTTATGGCGAAATCAAACGAACCTCAAAGAGAGATTGAAAATCTTACGTTGAGATTTTATCTAATTACATTTTTTTTTCAAGAAAATATGTATACTTAAATTATACGGAAAATGTGGCAAGGAGTGGGAAGGACTCTTTTTCTTTTTCTTTTTGGTTACGTTGGATAAAAAGTGTTATTTTGTTTTTCATGTTACCATTGCGACAGGAAAAGTTTCTTTGTAATAGGATAACTTCAAAGTCGAGATAAGAAGATTGATAAGCGAGAGGATCGCCGAGGATATCTGTGTCACAAAGGGGATAATGACGACACGGCTATGTGGATGAAATCGGAGCAGATGCAACATCGATAATAATTCATGAAACAAGTTCTATGCTTCTACGTTTGTCCCTGTTGGTCTGGTAACTTTCGAGCTTTCGGATGCGCCAGTAGGTCGGACTTTTCAGTCGACGACTGATTCGTCGGTCCAGATTGCGGACTAAGAGGACACTACCGTATACGTGTACTATGGGAATCAAAGTGTAACGGATCCACGAAATTGGTACCCCTAGGAATGAGTCCACCAACCCTGTATTTGACACCAATTTTTTTTCGAAGAAGGCCAATCCAAATGACCCTTAAAAGATACTTGC
Source organism: Gasteruption jaculator (assembly GCA_949825005.1). NCBI lineage: Eukaryota > Metazoa > Arthropoda > Insecta > Hymenoptera > Gasteruptiidae > Gasteruption > Gasteruption jaculator. Next base: position 3,930,537 of record OX463768.1, read on the forward strand.
TTTCCCATTTTTTCCTACCGAATACATGGTACCGATATTCTTTTATCACTGTATAATTACAGACATCCGTTCAAATTTCGTTTGAAAACCGTTCCCAAATTGTGTGGATTTACTTTTCCTGAACGCGTGAATGGTGTGACGATAAATGAGCCGCTACCTGTCAACCCCCGCTACAGCCCTCTTTTTTTTCCCAAAGAAGGCTTTGAAAATATCGTTCCACCTTCTTCCAGAGTCCCATGGGGTATTCGATGGAACGAGAAGAAAAAGGAATGGGTCTTCCGAGGTCTTGCCTTCAAATAGCTACTATTGAAAAATTATTAATATTTAAAATCACATAAATGGGCAACTTTAGGAAACAACTATTTCGTTCTCTCATTTTTAATACATTGTTAAATTAATTAAGACATAATATTATTATTATTATTACATTACAATATATATAGCTATATATATGGATCCAAAGTGTACATGTTGAATTATATGTATATATATCGTATTTCATACTAAATGAATAATTAATTCATAAATTTTATATTGATATGGAAAATTGACACGTCATGAATTTACTTTTTATAAATAAATCATCATCATCATTATTATTATTATTATTAATGCGAATCTCCAATTAATTCCTATGGGTGCTTCAATAAATTTCGCTGGAGTTTTATTTTTATTATAATAACAAGAGATGGCAATAATCCTTTTTTTTTAATTTGAATATTTTACTTAAATTTTGTGTCAATTTGTTGCTATGCGAACTCAACATTGTATTCTTCTCTGGTGCAATAAAGCAAAATTGGAGTAATTCTATTTCTTATTATATGGGTCGCAGTTGAAACAGAATATAAATAAAAGATTGGAATTGGAATGCAAAATCCGTATAGCAAGATACGAAATATCTCTGAGATTTTCCCGATTGTATCACTTATTTCAGTTTGATGAATTAATTCAGGGAAAGAAAAAGAATCTCTTGCTTCGAAAGCAAAAACCGGCTAATTCAGGACAATTACAGACTGTCGCTTTTGAAAATACTTTTATTAAATTTTAAAAATATATATTCACTACCCAAAGCGTCATTTTGTCCCAGTTCATACATATATAATATAATATAATATAATATAATATTATATTATGTTATTATATTACACTTATTATATTATTACACTTTTCTAAATATTTTTTATCAATCAAAACCCAGAGACTCTATCAAGCGATTCTTTTAGGCAAACTTCAGTTTCACAAGCCGGTTGCGTTTCTAGAATTCTCCTCGGGTTCGTTACCATACTTTGGTTTTCTCCTGGTGCGCAAAATCCCAAACATTTAATCTCGTGTTTGTGTCGCTGTTATTTAATGATAATTTAAGGAAAAACCCGATCCAAAGGATTACCGAACAATGCCGTTTATCTTCGAAACCCCCGGACCATGTGTATCGCTTTCAAGATTGTGCTTTGTTCGACTGCTCGTCTGCTGTTAAAAACACGAGCTGACATTCGCTAATGAAGAACTCTACAATGTAATCATTTCAATATACGAGCTTATGTAACATAACGATAAGCATTTCTATGAGACCACAAAGCGTATCTTCCAGCTACAAAGACTTCATTTGCTTCAATTGCAGAGCGACGCATTGTATATATGTTAAATACTATGTATTACATATAATATATATTATATATATATGTATATATATATATATATATACAACGCGTATATATTTGTTTTATACATAATAATACATATATATTATATAATTTCGCTGTACCTACAGAGGTATAATTCCAGTAACGAACGAAGGTCAATGTTTTCCATGGAAACGAGAAAGCTTACAAGAAGCTTCAGGAAAGTGGAAGAACGTTGGATCAAGGGAATGAAGGTGTACAAACAAACACACACACACACACACACACACACACCCAGAGGTAAATCCATGCATGTATCCATGTACCTATATCAAATTTTTTTATTGTTGGGAAAATTTGTCAGAAAAGCTGTACTTCGATGGCTTGCGAAGTCAAAGGAAAACTTCAAACGGTCCGAGATCGCATTTTTTGGACTAATTGTACGAAGGAAAATGACGTTTCCTTCAGCAGCATTTGGAAATTACCTCCTTGGGGAATAAAGTGCGTGAATACCGAGGGAAAAGGAAGGAACGCGAGATTGCCCGTTTCTTTACAAGTGCAAACGTTTGTTCCGCACGCAAACGAAGATCACGATCACCCAGACGTTTTCCGGGTTTACCTCTTAAATTCGTTATTAGCGTCCCGTGCGAGGCTCCAATTTCAATTCGATAAGAATAAGCGCTATTTCTTTTGCAAACAGTCTATCGAAAGCAAATACAATCTATTTGCCATCGCGGAATTGCTCGAAATAAAAACGTTATATTTGAGCGAGGAAACAACCGGTTTACTGTAAGCTTTTGTTCATTCAAGTAAATTAATTCTAGTAAATTAATCGACGGACTCCTCCGTCTATTGTCGAATCTAGTTACGCTGATACGACCCCCTGTCATTTGTTGCAAATTAAATATTTGGCGTTTCCAAATACAATGTGATCGATTCATGAAAATTCTAGCCACCGAAATGAGCTGTCTTCGCTCCGAACGAAGTATCCTCAAAAGCGACACTCCGTAATTGACCTGAATTGGCTGGTTTTTATTTTTGCGTCAAAAGATTCTTTCTTTTTCCCGGAATTTTTTTTCGTTCCACTGAAATAAGTGATACAATCGCAAAAATCCGGAGAAACGTTTCGTATCCCGCTGTACAGATTTTCCATTCCAATTTCAATTTTTAATTAAAAAATAGAATTACTCCGATTTTGCTTTACCGCACGACGGAAGGATGTAACGTTAAGTCGCAATATATTCATTTTTTGGTATAATTGCAATATATTGTGCTATACACATTGCGAAAATTGCAAAACTTTTTTCAAGTTTAGTTAAAGTATCCTTATAAATTTATCTTTGTGAATATTTTTATAAATAATTTATTTTTTTACTCGATTAAGACATTTTTTTTATCGGCCCTTTATTTATTGTATTTATTATATTAATATAATGATATTTTGAGGACAATTATGACGCAATTATGAAGTATAATTTTGACCCAATAAAAATGAACTCATCTTGATGGAGAACTTTTTTAATTTTTCTCGTAAATTTTTGCCTAACGACTTTTCCATAGGTATTATACATGCAAAATATTTCGTTACACAATTGCCGTAAAATCGGAAAAATTGAAATTACGTAAAGTGTAAGACATTTTGTGAAAAATCGCGAAATTTAAATGAGATGAGCCGCGAGAGAACAACTTCACTCACGGCAGGTTAATATAACATAATTGAATTTCAAAATCATCCCCCGGCTCTTCCCTTTTCGTGCTTGCCCGTCTTTAGAACTTCCAGTGTGATATGTCTAATTATAAAATTAGTCATATCGCACAACGTTGAGGTTCCGTTAATTCGAAATAGTAGAGAATGATATCTGATAGAAGATGCCGTGATTTTATCTCTGTGTCACGTTGAAATATCGTTGAATTCTTAATAACCCATCTCGAAGATATGTTCCATGCTGAATCTAGTTAAATCGAGAACTTTATCCAAAATAGTTATGATAATTATTAATGCAAACCTTACCACCCGTAGAATTACAGGAGTTAATATTTCTTCTTCAATATTAGATAACGTACATGGAAAATGCATAAATCACACACATCGAAGCGTCTTCTGCAGCCGCATTTCCAACGTTTTCCTGGTTTTATAATCAATATATGAATTTCGGGAAAAATATATTTATCATATTGAAAATTCCAAAATACCGTGATTTCAAAATGTGAAACTGTATCAAGGAATAGTAAAATACAAGGATCACTAAAACTTTCGAAATTTTAATAATGGAAATGGATGCCTCGGAAAAACGTGAGCACTTTCTACCGAAGGTACTGAAAAATTGATTTCAAAAGTCGATTTTTTTGGGCATACCTGCTCCTTCCCCCAAAAATGGGGTAAAAAATAAAGTTTTAAGAATGGGGTTGGACAAGTCATTTCTAGGGGTAATTTTTCCCGTAGAATCGATTTCAAAGGTCAAATTTGATGAAATCCTAGTGGAAGTTGGTAAAAAGTAGGTTTTTTGAGGAAAAATCGTGTTTCCCGTAAGAAATCTTCAATTTTGACAGTGAAAATGGATTCCTCGGAAAAAAATACATCGGATATGGGTCTCCCGAAAATGCTAAAAAACATTTTCCAAAAGTCGATTTTTTTGGGCATACCTGCTCCTTCCCCCAAAAATGGGGTAAAAATAAAGTTTTGAAAATGGGGTTGGACAAGTCATTTCTAGGGGTAATTTTTCCCGTAGAATCGATTCCAAAGGTCAAATTTAATTAAATCCTAGCGGAAGTTGGTAAAAAGTAGGTTTTTTGAGGAAAAATCGTGTTTCCCGTAAGAAATCTGTAATTTTGACAATAAAAATGGATTCCTCGGAAAAAAATACATCGGATATGGGTCTCCCGAAAATAAAAAAAAATGTTTTCCAAAAGTCGATTTTTTTGGGCATAACTACCCCTTCCCCCAAAAATGGGGTAAAAAATGAAGTTTTGAAAATGGGGTTGGACAAGTCATTTCTAGGGGTAATTTTTCCCGTAGAATCGATTCCAAAGGTCAAATTTAATGAAATCCTAGCGGAAGTTGGTAAAAAGTAGGTTTTTTGAGGAAAAATCGTGTTTCCCGTAAGAAATTTGTAATTTTGACAATAAAAATGGATTCCTCGGAAAAAAATACATCGGATATGGGTCTCCCGAAAATAAAAAAAAATGTTTTCCAAAAGTCGATTTTTTTGGGCATAACTACCCCTTCCCCAAAAATGGGGTAAAAAAAAAGTTTTGAAAATGGGGTTGGACAAGTCATTTCTAGGGGTAATTTTTCCCGTAGAATCGATTTCAAAGGTCAAATTTGATGAAATCCTACCGGAAGTTGGTAAAAAGTAGATTTTTTGCGGAAAAATCGTGTTTCCCGTAAGAAATATGTAATTTTGACAATAAAAATGGATTCCCCGGAAAAAAATACATCGGATATGGGTCTCCCGAAAATGCTAAAAAATGTTTTCGAAAGTCGATTTTTTTGGGCATAGCTTCAATTTGACCTTTTCAATAAAAGTATCGGCCGAAACGGTGAAGGAGAATAATTCGTACAACAAAGGGTTAAATCGAACAACGAGTAAGACGAAAACATTAGCCACGGCTGTAAAGCGAAAGACCAGACGAAGCGGACCATAAGCGAGAGCGTTTTACATTACTTCACTACACGTGTGACTCTGTTGGGGATGGATAAGCCTTGGAAAGAGGCCCTCCTGGACGGAGGGCTTGATCGAGGGAAGAGTTGGTGCAATGTGTAACGCGTAGCAGTGTAGTTAAAGGGTCTGAAACTGCGTCAGCCGGCCATACCATCAGCTGCCGACAGATTTATCGAGTGGCACGTGCCGTTTCGGAGCAATGTCGTTTTATACTTTCCTGTTTTCTCCGAGCGCCAAGTAAAGAAAGGAAAAAGTTCCGAAATAAGGACGCTTTTTTAGTAAAAAAAAAAAAAGAGGAAAGAATGATGCACGTTTTGTCATGCCTCGATTGCGGTTGCGGTCGACTGCGTTTCGCATCTACACGTTTCTCATCCACTCCCTGGTATACTTGGAATCGCTAGATGATTTAATAGCTTTTTATTATTCATCGGATTTGCATTTCCAAAGAAAAGGAGAAGACGAGACTGAACTAATGCTGCTGGAATCTTTGTTTCAAATGCAAAAACCAGTAGTGACGGAAGGATCTGCAGTTTTCGACAAACTCCAGAACATCTCGTGTCTCCAGCGGAGATGGAAACCAGATTACTAGTTTTCAGCAATCTTTTTTTTCTTCAGCTGATGACAAATTGGAATTGGTAGCCTCAAATCTTGACGTTCTTCGTGGGGGTAAAATTAGAAATATTTTGGAGACTTGGAATTTCACAAACCCTCCGAGATGAAACGGCAGAAAGTGACAATTTACAGTCAAAAAATAATTTCTTTATGAAAGTTAGCAATTTTCATAAATTATTTTTTTCTTTTGAAGCGAAGATTATATTCGCGTTATATTTTTTGTAGTTTGTTTAATTACATTTTTATCATACGTTAACATTTTTTTTTATTATTGAATGTTTGTATGCTGTGACCAAGACACCGCATTCTAGTGGTTCTTGTTGGTACCGGAATTATATTTTGATGAACTACAAAAAAAAAAAAATTCATAATTTTCGACACTGTATTCGCTTGAAAAGCAGCGTGGATGGAATTGTCAAATTTTTTATCAATCGCAGAGGAGTCAAAAACTTAAGCGGCACGTGAATCACGTGCGTATAAAAATAAAAACTGTATTACTTTTTTATTTCTTTCATTTTAGATTCATTTTTCAACAAGAACTGACAACGGTACCATTAAATCCTATTCAAAAGCTACCTAGTATGTCTAGACGTACACACTAGGCCGTTACTGTAAATTTACGTTTGTCATAAAATCCAGTAAGTGCCGATTGATCGATTCACCTTTGCGATGGCTTCTTTTATTTGGAATTGGATTCTTTATGGCATCCATGTGGACATTTTTTGAAAGTAAATAAAAAAAAAACGAAAAAAAGAAACGCCATAAAGAAGGTTATTTCAAATATAAAAAAAAAGCCATTGCAACCTGAACCTTCCAAACAAACATAAATTTGTAATAGCGTAGTGGTACATACAAACATTTGTAGCTATTACTTTCGGTTATTGTTTAAAAATGCCATTTCAAAACACCTACCATTGTAATGAACTCAATAAATGATACATTAATTTTCTTTTTATTTTTTTATGCAATTTAAAACCCTCGAATAGCCAAAAAAAATAAGGAGCTTTCAGCGAATCCAAAGCTCTACCCAAAGAAAAATCACCGAGATTATTTTTACATAAATTAAAATAATTATATATATATTTCGTCCATCAAGATGAAGCCAAATTTTGTCTTGTCCGTGATTTGGGAGCAAAAAAAAAACGAAGTTTCAAGAGCCTTTATTTCCCTGAAACTCGAGGACCTGCGGCATTTTTAGAAAATAAGGGATTCTTTCGAACGACTTTAATCAAATCCCACTCATCCCGAAACCTGAATTATAAATAATATCTGCATCTCGCTTTTTACCGGGAAACGATGTTTCACGTTTACGTTGCCAGCACGATTTCCAGATCCTCTTAACATTTCATACAAATGCATTTCCCTCCGATTGCACATTTCAGTGAACACCTAATACGAGAAATCCGAGTTGCATGCTTTCAATTCCCTCTGTTATTATTCATGGATTTTTTGTTTCGTTTAAAGCGAAGAGCGTAAGACTAACATAAAGAAGAGAAAATGTTGTATGAAGGCTTTGCCATATTCTTTGTCCTATGACAGAGAGAACGGAGTCAAAGCTTTTCGGGGTCTAAATTTAACCATCGTGGTAGCAGCAATAGTAGTAACGGCAGTAGCAAACAGCAGGCTAAGGACGGCTGAGGAAGAAGAAGAAGACGAAGACGAAGACGAAGACGGAGGCAGGAGCAGCAGCCGCACCAGCACCAGCACCAGCAGCAGCAGCAGCAGTAGCAGCAGCAGCCGCCAGAAACCAGAGCACGTGCTTCAACTAAGTGACGTGTGCCTTGGTCCCTATTTCTCTTCACTCTTCAGCTCCTTCCTAACCGTCATTCCTTCTTGTTGCTACTGTATGTATATGCGTATCCTCGTCGTCGACGTGCACACATACGTGCACACACGAAGCAAACCGTGCCTATCAATTATCGTCGCTATACGCAAGCTGCGAGAAGACTTGCAAGCATAAACTTTGCACTCGTTAAAAAGCATATCCACGAACGCGAGAAAAGGGAAAGCCGGGCCGGGGAACTCGAGGATTTTTTGTCTCGCACTTCTCAACTTCGTGTATCGAATGGAAAAGTACCGGAATTATCGCCGATGAAGCACGATGCTCGCCGCATGTGGACGCACGGGGGAAAAAGTAATCGTCGAAATCACGAAAATTGAAAGATAATAAAAAAAAACACGACCCCGTGACGAATAGTAGTAAAATTAGGAAATTAGGAATCGAATAGATTTTCGTAAAAGTAGGTAAAAATAAACTTCGATTTTTTAGTAAATAATTTTGTGCTCTTAAAAATTTGTTCGGAGCTTTTATTAGATAAGAAAATAGCAGGTATTTTACGGACAGCTAATAATTGAGTCCAAGATTGGAATAACCGATTACATTAGTGTCTTACACTACCGGTCAAAAGTTTGGGTCCACTTGCATATTTCATTAACATTGTGACAGAAGTGGACCCAAACTTTTGACCGGTAGTGTATATAATTACTTTTTTTTTGTTAAATACATTTACCTACTTCACAAATTTTAATATTATTTTTATTAGAGAAGGAAATAGAAATTTATAGGAAGCTAATACTAATTTGAAGTTTTAGTAAGAACGTTTTTCTACTTTCCAAATTTTTCGACGAGATAAATAATGGGAGTACCTTTTTTTATACAAGGTAATGATTAACCCCAATTTCCCAGTAACTGTTTGGATTATTATTTATTATATTATTTTGGTGGCTTAGTTGCTTCGTATTTTGGGAAATTTTCTTGTGACTTTTATTTCCCAGGTTTTTTCTCGTTGCAAACGAATCTTTGTTATTTCTTCAACAAGTATTTTTCTCTGTACGTAATAATCGCGAAGAAAAGGATTTATTTAAAAATTTTTATACACTCGTGTAATTCTAACTACACAACGATACCTTTGATTTCAAGTAAAATAACACTATCTGGTACAAAAAATTTGTAATAAAAGAACGTCAATTTAATTACTGTCAATTTTGTCATGTAATATTACAAGATTATTATTACCCTATTGTTTTACTACAAAAATATGCATATTCAATAAACGAAAACACTCTCTATTTCACAGTCACATAAAATACACATTTTTCACAAGTGAAGTGTGAAAAATGTATAAAACATTTGACAACGTCAAATTCATTCCAGTTAAGTCGCTCCCCAATATACAAAATTCCTCTGCATCAAAAATCACAGGGTAAATCCCTTCTGCGTGTTATAAAACAACACTCGCTCCCTTCTTATCTAGAAAACTCGGTCGTCGACTTCGCCGGAAAAAAAGCTTCAAGGATTCTTTCGTTATTTCCTTCAATTTACAATATCATTCGTGCGTGCGTGTGCGTGTTCCCTTTAAACGCAAAAAGCGCTCGCTGTGTACCAATTTCTTTGTAAAATAAAAAGCTGCTTTTTAAGTCGTAGAAACATTCAGGATCTTCGTTATCGGTATATATACTTGAGAAGTCCATTTTCTCTTTCTCAATTTAACGAAGCGAAGAAATAACTGAGCTGGAAAATTTGTAAGGTACAGAGCGGAGAACGTATTGGAGTTATTGGATATCGTACGTGGGGAATCTTTAGGAAGACCTCTATGCTATGGTCTTATCCCGCAAAGCAATCTCTGTAGGAGACTGGGAAACACATGTCCCACACTCGTTCAAATCATAGACCACGTGTGGGGTTGAGATCGGATCGGATCGGATGGGATGGGTTCGGTTGGGTTGGGATGTCCACGATATCACGTTATTGGTTTGCTTTTCTCTACACTTTTCTTTCCTTCAAGTAAGCGGTCATAAGAACATTAACGACCCCTGTTTATCAGTCTGAGAAAACATTGTTTTCGGTCAAAACATCTTCTTTCGCAAGTTTTCCCTTTTCCGATACAATTCAACATCTCAAGTGTGAGATATCCACTTCTCAGAATTACAGGTGCTTCGAAAATTCGCAAAATAGATTACCGGAGTGAAATAAAGAAAGACAGGTCAGCATAATTGACCTCTCGATGCGGCTCCAATCTTTAATGGTATTATTATTGTAGTACTCAGCTAGCAAAGATCGCAGGTGCAACAAATATTGCATCTATTGCAACTAGTGTAAGTATTGAAAATTGGTAAATTTTTTAAATGTAGAGTTCAGAGAAACTATATTACTTTGAACATTCGAGTGTTGCCATTGTGATTTGCGGAAACCTTAAACTAGGCCTGGATTTTTAGTTTAATGTCCAGTTATTAATTACATAAAAAAAATTAATTTTGTCGCAATCAATTTGTTGGATATTCCATTCCCAAAATCTTATTCAGAGCTTCTTTTCAGCATATTATGTTTACCATGGTAGAAAAATGGATTGTTAAAAAATGAAATCGTCCCCTCTGGCATTGAAACCTGGAACATGTGGATTTAAGTATTCCAAATTTCGGCACCAAACATGGCAAAGTTCCTAAATTAATAGTCCACCGCGGTGTCAACTTGTACCCAAGCGCACGTCAACGATTCAACATTCTCTCGGAAGAAAGGCGAATTGCAGTAATTCATAAATCTGATAGCGTACGACATTAGAAGGTTGTTATGGAACTTATTATGTATATCGATAATCGATAAGTAAATAATATATCACGTTTCATTATCTTTCCCCCTATCTAAAGTGTTTGAAGTTCCAATTGAATATAATTGGAGCCATTGATCCAATTTATTTTAAATATTGGAAAGCTGCTTGATGCTTAGCTCTTTTCATAATAACAGTAATGGAATAAATCATAATAATCGTGAAGGGGAAGCCCTTCATATTCTACGTATATATTTTTTAAAACAGAAACCACTTTCCTTTTGATTCTAATTATGCAGATATCTCGTTTTTGCTTCTTCTCTGGGTGCTGTTCCGAACTTAAACGAATCACTCTGCTCTCAAAAAATACTTTAATTTATTTCCCGTTAAGTTAACTTAAAATTAATATAGTTATTTTAATTGAATAAATAACAGCATTTCCGAAATTTCGAAAAATAGGTTCCAAGTTGCAAGTTCGCAAGTATTTCAGGAGTGCTCGAGTGATAACGGGATTTAATTATTTATTTTGTAGCATTATTGCTGAATGAATTTACGTTAATTCCAATTTACAATGGGCGTTATTATTTAATATCGATTGGGTATGACAGAATTTATCGAAATTCGCGAAATTAATTTTCCATCTAAATGAGACTCGAAACAAGATTCGAATTTGTATCTTATATTATTTATTATATGTAATAAGAAATATGTATAAAATATATTAAACGCCAATTGGTTTATAACAATCACGTTTTTATTTTGTTAAAATACTTTTCCTTTATAAGCAGTAATGGACTTATCAATTTGACTTTAATACAAACAAAATTCCTACCCCTACCGTTTTCTTTTTTCCCACAAAATTACTCGGATGGAAAAATGATGAATTATGAATTAAAAAAACCAATGAAAACAATGTTAACGTCAAGGTGTTCCAATTTTATTCCCCCGAATAAACACTGGAAGCTCGAATACCAAGCTCATGGGACTGCATTTTTTCTGTCTTATAGACCTTTCGAGCGAAATTAATCTTTCGCTCCCAAACGCATGAGTGGAAAACGGAAAAATGTGGAAAAAACGGAACAGTCGGTCTGTAATAAAAAGTACATACAGTCGTAGTCGTCGAAAAACGAAGAAGCTCGAGTCTCTTGGAGCAGCATTCTTTACGGGACGTATCGCCCGTATAGCAACGACTTCTCCATTTCCTGGAGATATATTTTCCTACTAATGACTCTCATCCCTCACATGTGAATCAGGCATATAAACTGGGCGCGGATCACCTACACGTCTGCCATCCATTCTACCTAGATCACGAGGTTGTTCACATGATCGATTGAGTGAAACATCCGCGAGGTATCTGTATGCTTGTGCATATAAGCAATGTACATTCAACTTTGTGTGATGATATGAATCCTAAACTGATTGTGAGCGAAGATTCCATTCAGTCAACAACCGGCTCGAAAAATCTGAACATGATTATCAAGCAAAAAAAAAAAAATTTTCTAAAGAAGCTGAAGCGAGATTCTAGAAGAAGGGCCTCCCTCTCTTATCACCTGGTTTATAGGGCCTAATCGAAACTCGATGTAGAACCCTCCCCCTTTCATCCCCCACAGAAAAAAATGTGTGGAAAAATTGATACATTGAAAAATAAATGTAGAAATATGTGCAAAAATGTGTGGAAAAATTGATACATTGGAAAATAAATATAGAAATATGTGCAGAAAATTGGTCGATCTAATGTAATTGATGTTACAATTGTGTATATACACTGAAAAAAAATTATAACAATTCCAACCATTGCTGTAATTAAATAAGGTATCAACCATATATTTCTAGTAATTTTTCTAGTTATTCCAACCATTTTCCTGGTTAGGTCAACTAGAAAATTGAGTAATTAGTGCTTCTATTTTTTTTTTTTGCGTAATATTCTTCATAATTGGCACTCCAAAAGGGCGGGGGCTTCTTCCACGGTTGGGTTTAAGATAAAAAAAAAATAAATAAATCATTAGTTGCGATGCTGAATTACTCGGACAAAAAAAAAATTTTGAAAATAGTAAAATTTACTGCATCGGTCCAACTTTTCCAAGGCAATAGAAAATTGTTTCATACCATCTGGGAAAGATTACAATTCATTTGGATAATTGACAAAAAATAATAATTTAATGGTTATCAGTAATGACGTTACTGATTATCCCCGAATTAACTCCAACCCGAAAGTTAATATTATTAACGGATGCAAATAGTGCGCAGAAAATATATATATATTTAAAAAAAAAACCCGGTAAATTATGCCTAGGTAAAAAAGGTAAAATCGCAAATGTCCGAGCTACGCATCGAAGTATGGGATCGAATCCTTAGCGATGCTACGAAATTCGCCAACTGTCGACTATTACTATTTTCACCCCGATGTATCTTCGTATGAGAAGATACATCGTATATTTTTTACCCAACTCCGTGTTTCTATATTTTATCTTAATTATTATATCGAAAGCACGTTGTACAATAGTAAAATACCTAAGAGAGTTATAAAGAAGCTTAAGCTTATCGTTCCTTGGACAGGGGAGGGTAGCTTTAATTGGACGACCATCATAATTTGACCTATTCCGAAAATTCGCACCCCATGATAGGCAACATGGATTGTGCTAAGATTTGATGGGTGTCCGGCAAAATCTATGTTGCCCATCGCACAGCGCAGATTTCCCGTACAGGTCGTGTTACGGTAGCGGTCCAATGAAGGCAACGATCCAATTACGGCAGCCTACCCCTACGTAGGAGGCTATTGAATGGGGTGAAATTTCGGTATATCTTGGGTTTTTATTTTTTTTGTGAGCTTTCATTTATTCCGGTCAATTCGAAGAGAACATCTACTGAGATTCGTTTAAGATTAAGAATATTTTAGAAATTAACATTTTTGAAATCAAAATTCGATTGTACCTTGAATTTTGCTTATTTCGTGTTACAAAATAAATTGTGTGGAGAAAGCTACAAAAATAACATTTTTTTACAAAACGATGAATTAAAAATTTATTGGCAGCTTTTTTTATTTCTGGTTTTATTTGTTACTTCGAATTTTTGCTAAACTATAATTATGAAAATTAATTATGGCTGGATAAGGAGACAAAATTAGCATTTATAAATTATAATTAATTATAATTATTAACACTTTGCCGTCCGATTCTTTCGTTTGGCGCCGGTATAGATCTTTATGTACGACACCAACGTGGTGCCACCGGCGCTTGCCCGATAGTTTTCGGCGTGGCACCAACGTGGTACCACCGGGACGGCATAGCGTTAATAAATATTATCAATATCTCTGTATTCTTTCCAAATTAAAGATCGGGTTCACCGATGAAACCTGATTGAAATCCAAAACCTTAGTTCTTATATACAATTTGGAAAATCTGGGGTCAAGCAGTTACCGATCTGCAATTCAATTGTTCGTTCGCACTGAAAGAATTTCTTGGCTGTACCGGCATTGTTTGGCCAAGAGATGAATTGTGCGTGAATTATTCGTTCGTTTTCCTGGGTTCGTCTTACGCGAGGGTTATTTTTACACGCGCAAAAAAATTGAAACCTAGTTGAGAAGATTAGGTAGGAGAGAGATTCGATGATTCCGGTGGGTAAGATTTCGCCGGCTGCCAAGAGGAAATCTCGATCCAATTCGTCATAGAATTTCAACTATATATTACGCCGGAGTTCCGACGAACGGACTCATGTGATTCTATGGTATGGAGTTCTCGTTCTCCTCTTCTCTGCACATGGTTCAGTTGAAAGCGTAAAGGTAATGCGTATGTTGCTCGCTCGCTCGCTCGCTTGAAACGCGACACCACACCGCGGCTGTGCCCAGCGGAACATAGAGGGGTATGGATGGCATCTACATACACGCGTGCATACGTGCCGCTGGAGGGAGAGGAGCAGAGAAAGAGAGGAAGAGGGAACGGACCGGGAGGAAAAAAAAAGGGATACAGGGATGCCGTGGAAGGAAAGACAGAGACAAAGAGATAATCGGAGTGGAAACGGAAACGGTAGCATCGGCAGGAGGAACCGCAGTTATCGGCAGGAGCAGGAGCTTGAGCTGTAGCATCGGTTCCTACTCCTCTTGGAAACGCGGAGAGCGAGCGAGCTAGCTAGCTAGCTAGGCTCGACGGTGAAAGCATTGGGAGTCAGCGGCAGTTGCAGTAGCAGAGGCAGAAGCAGAAGTTAATAGCAGTAGCAATAACGTGTCCACGAGATGGAAAGGAAAGGAAAGGGGAGAGAAGAAGAAGAAGGAGGAGGAGGAGGGAGGGGGGGGAGGGGGAAAGTCTATGTCGACTTGCCTCCTCCTCTGACCTCCATACGCGTGCACGTGTTTGTCTCGCTCTTTGACGCTGCGTCCTCCTCTTTCTTCCCTCGGCGCGTATTTACATGTATGTAAGAAATGAGAGGGACAGAGAAAGGAAGGCCCCGAGGAGGGCGGGAAAGCTCGAAAGGGAGGAAGAGGGAAAGAAGCCAAGAAAGAGAGAGAACTGGCAGCTGTTGGGCGCGTGCGGCGTCGAACCTTTTAAGGTGCGATCACCGGACGCTCGGCGTCGCAACGCCTCTCCCCTTACACCTCCACAAAATGCCTTCTACCCCACTTCAAACTCTGCCAAACGCCTCTACGGCCATGCCGCAACTTTAAAGCTACCATTCTCGCACTGGCTTGGCTTACTCATACTACTTACATACCGACTACCACCAGCGCTGTTACCCACTACTACCGCTACGGTAGCCGCGCCGCTGTAACTGTACTACTGTTACGCGCACTTACGTATCCCCTTTGTGTGTACGTATATACGTATGTATACGTACACCAGTCACCCCGAAAACTCGCGATGACTTCAAGATGACTTTCCGGAGATCAAGGCCTACTATGTACTTGCACTTATCTATATACTTATCATTTAGAACCTACATAAATCTTTCTATCCAGCAAAAAATTGTTTATTGATGTATACGTTTCCTCTAATAAGGTTTTATCGCACGAGGGTTTATCGGCTTAGAAGATTTGCGGTGTTTAAAAACACACACACACACACAGACAAAAGTTGTATATACTTGTGCGATGAAAAACAGAAAAGTAAAGGTTTGGGGATTTCATAACCGTCTTAAGTGTAATTACAGTTGCAATCGAGCGATATTGTATTTTGAATTACCACGCGATTCGGACAAAACGGGAGGATTTTGCCAGGATTTTGCTAGCGTTTTACTAGGGTTTGAGCAGGAGGCATTTTCTGTTATGGCTATTGGGTTCAATGGGACTTATAAATAGCAAAATCCCAGCAAACCCCTAGCAAAATCTAGGTATTGGGGTCAATGTGAATTATAAAGAGCAAAACCCTAGCAAAATCCAGGCAAAACCCTAGCAAACCCTAGCAATATCCTAGTTTTGCTATTTAAAAAATTAAAATAATGGCCTTGAAAAAAAAAAAAATTATTTTTGAATAATTTAATTAGTTGGAGTAACAATAAATGTAGCTGCTTTACCAAAAATATATGAATGGACCCATATTCGACTCAATAAGAGCGGCTAGCAGAAAAAAACATTTTTTTTCATTATGAATACAAAGTATTATTCATACGTTAGGATAATTCCCGTAAATTTTGTTATTCCAACAACAAAATGCTCCGCAGAGATATACTTACGTAAGTGAGTAAGTATATGGAGAGGAAATATTATAGCGTATTCTGGCGTAGTCTCGTCTCGCAAAATTCCTTGTAACGATTTGCCCAAACTACCCCGTTGCTCTTGCCTTTGCAATATTTAGTGCAATAAATAATAGAAAACTTACTCCACTCTACCCTGTATTTGATAGAATACGGTATCTCGCGTGTCATATTTTTGTGATACAGAAAATGATAATGATTATCGTGCTCGTACTGTTATTCACTAGCAAAGTTACACGATACATTTTACATTACAATTAACTTGCAACCGGTAATTGTAAGTTTTTATTGAAATTAGTGTCTATCAATTTTAGATTGCGATAAAGAGAAATTTATTATCCCTTTAAATGTATTATATTTTGGAGCTAAATATTTACAAACAGATTTTTGGAATAAAAATAAAATATTGTGTATTTTTATATTTTCTTTTACATGGGGTGTATAAAAAATAAAAAATAAAAAGAATATTGGTAAGAGTTTTGAGTAATTTGACATTTTTGTCGCGTAAATGAAATTCGTTTACGTCTTGAGTAACCATCAGGTTGTTAAATTAATATTTTATACACTTTTATAAAACAAAAGGCATGATTTTATCATAAAAAACCAAACAAAATTTGCGTTTTTTTTTCTATAAATTAACAGAAGAATCAGAAACATATTTTGGATTTTGTTCATTCCTCTTCCGGTATTTTATCAATTCACAGCAATCTAAAAATATTTTTTCAAGTTAACCTTTGGATTGCCGCTTGGTTACTGTGGCCCAGATATTTCCCTAGAAGTTTCCCAAATTTATGTATCAGTTTTTTTTTTCAGAAACCTACAATTTATAAACATAAAAATAACGAAAGTCTGAAAGTTGAAAATGAAAAATTGTACATTTAAAGAATATCAATTTTTCATATTTCACATTTCACTAAAAAAAAAATCAAACTTTGTAAGAACAATATTCTACATGTTGTTAAAAAATGTAAAAGATATCCAACAAATTTTAAACAAATTAAAATCGGCAGTATCAAGTGTCTACCCCCAGTCAACAAAATTTTATTGTAAAAGACAATATGTAATATTTCAAATTTATATATATATATTCCAATTTACAAGGTGACAGTATCGATTTTATTTTAATTTGCGATACCAAATCAATAATATGCAGTAAAAATTGAAGGTAAAATCCAGGTGCCTTTGGCACTATTTCATTTTTTTAATCTACAGAACGAATTTCGGAATCGGAAATCACCGATGGAAAAACAAATTCTCCTTGGATTTTACTAAAACCAATTTTCTACTTCACGATTTCACGTGTCAAATTTGGAGAGTGGAGTGGGATCCTAAAAACATTTGGAAAGCGATATTCGTGGAAACTGTTTCCCCCAGGAGGAACTGACGCGTTTTGTTCAAAGTTGCTCCCGAGGGAATGTTCGCTCAAAGACATTTCCAGTGATTTCCAGCGATCACTTGACTGATTTCAAGCGAGTCTCCTCCTTTTTTGCTTAATAAAAGCGAGCAAGACGGACAAATGAATTCGCAGCGATTTCATGGCGAGTGAACAAACAGCCCTTCGAATGGCAACGTAACGAAATCCCACTGAGGGCTCCCTTGTTTAAAAAAAAATAAATAAATGCATACTCCGAAAGTTCGTCTCGCACGATTGTTATGATCGAAATGTCATTTTCAGGCGAGATAATCAACTTTCAAAAACTAGTTTGCCTCATTTCAGAACCTACAGGCTCCTCTCATCTCGGTTTAGGAATGTCCAGCTAAGTTTCCGCAGAGGTCCCCGAAGGCCTTGTACCACCGCGTAAAAATAAAAGTATGTCCAAGGTCTCTGTCAGACGTCATAGTCTCGAAGACTGTGTCCGTCCAGTGAAATTAAGAAGACTGCGCTGCAGTTTTTACTGCCAGATTTTGTCAGATACAATTGTTTGCGAGCGAATCAATCTCGGTCAATTTCACAAGCACCAACTTTCAGCTGGTGCTTCGACATCGACCTTGAGGAAGTTGGAATTGGCGTAGTAAGACTGGTTTTCTGACGAGGTACCGGCAATTTTGATAATGCGGAATTGCATATACTATATCTCGAAAAAAAATGCATCGGATCAAGGTCTGCTGAAAACGCTCGAAAGTCGAATTTTTTGAGCATACCTTCTCCCAAAAATGGCAAACCCTTCTCCCAATAATGGGGTAAGAATTAAAGTTTCAAAAATGAAGTTGGATAATTTATTATTAGGGGAAATTTGACGCGTAAAATCGATTCTAAGGGTATATTTTTTGGAGAAATCCTAACGCAAGGTCGTAAAAACCAGGATTTTTCCGAAAGTCATTTTTTTTTGGGCATCTCCCCTTCCCCCAAAAATGGGGTAAAAAATAAAGTTTTGAAAATGGGGTTGGACAAGTCATTTCTAGGGGTAATTTTTCCCGTAGAATCGATTCCAAAGGTCAAATTTGATGAAATCCTAGCGGAAGTTGGTAAAAAGTAGGTTTTTTGCGGAAAAATCGTGTTTCCCGTGAGAAATCTTCAATTTTGACAGTGAAAATGGATTCCTCGGAAAAAAATACATCGGATATGGGTCTCCCGAAAATGCTAAAAAATGTTTTCCAAAAGTCGATTTTTTTGGGCATAACTACTACCCCTTCCCCCAAAAATGGGGTAAAAAATAAAGTTTTGAAAATGGGGTTAGACAAGTCATTTCTAGGGGTAATTTTTCCCGTAGAATCGATTTCAAAGGTCAAATTTGATGAAATCCCAGCGGAAGTTAGTAAAAAGTAGGTTTTTTGAGGAAAAATCGTGTTTCCCGTAAGAAAGCTGTAATTTTGACAATGAAAATGGATTCCTCGGAAAAAAATACATCAGATAAGATTCTTTTTTCGGATAAAAATTAAAGTTTCAAAAATGGGCTTGAGAACTCATTTCTAGGGATAATTTGACGCGCACAGATGAAAGTACAACGAAGCTCTGAGCGACAAAAAATCTAAAATCCCCAGACAATTACTATACTCGTCATACATAGTCCATATGAATCCATTTTTCTATTCGTGTCACTTCTACAGCGACGAAATAAATATATGGGAAACCCAGAATATCCTCGAATACTTTCCATACTTTAATTTTAACCCGTGAAAAGCCGTACAAGTGAAAATGCGAGTTCACAATGATTTCATGACGAGTGAACATCCCCTCGAGGAAAGTTACAGTGGCATTCAGATAAGAGACTTTTGAAACCGTAGGGAGGATTATTAGAGGCACTGTCTGAACGAACTCTGTCTCTGAAAGATGCGTGATCCAAAGAGGGACTTCTATGACGGTAATTTTCACGGCGTTCCAGAAACACCAATGCACTATAAAACAAAGTTAAAGCCACTAGTATATTGTGAAATTTGTTCTTTTTTTTAAATAAATAAGTTGCTATCATGGCTAAAAATGATTACTGAAAATCGCTAAATAAAGTAAAAGAGATCCGTCGAGTTACAAAAAATAGTAAAAATCAATAATAAAAATGATAAAAGTCGCAAGATTTCCCGAATATACGAGAACATTTGGTTGGTGCATAATTAACGACGATTATTTTGTACGATTGCCTTAAAAATAATCGTCCTTAATTATGCACCAACCCGATATTTCTACACAAGGAACGCATAAAAGAATAATTGCAAGCTCTTTACCACTAACTAAAATTAGTTACTAGCTTTCTTCTATTGGTAATTCGCTAACCAGAGTAGGAAAGATGCACCGAGTGACAAAAAGTGGTAAAAATAACAGGAAAAATGGTCAAAGTTATAGGGAAATTTCTCGCTGACGAAAATGTTCACACTATGCCGTCCGGTGGCACCACGTTGGTGCCATGCGAAAATTATCAAGCAAGCGCCGGAGGCACCACGTTGGTGTCGTACATAAAAATTTGTACCGGCGCCAAACGAAAGAATCCCGATCAGACGTGATCGGGACGGCAAGGTGTTAATGCAGAAGCAACGTATGACCTGACAAATGCAAACTTTTGCTATAAAAGTGTAGTTAATTATGAGCTTTCTACGAATACCCACAATTTCCCTGGTTAATATTGTAATTTTACGTCACGAACGCGTGTTCGTTATTTTTCCTTGCGATCGTCCATACCCCGACGTTGATACTTTTTTCTCCCGGCGTGCGGCATATTCGAATGCGCTGCTCCCGCGGTATCGCCGTAACGTGACAACATTTTTATTATTCTCCGGGCATTATTTTATTAATTTATCGACGCTAATCGTTCTTTGCCATTTCATGTGCAAACCGTAACCGGAAAGGCCACGGTAAAAGAATGAATTTCTTCACGGCAGAATTTTCTCAAAGTGGGGAGGGAAGAAGTAGGGAAGAGAGAAAAAAAAAGGTGGGTTCGTATACGTATATGATATATCCGCGCGATATGTATTCTTATACTCTCGGTGAGCGTTATGTTATAAAAGTGTGAGGTCTTGAAATGGAGCAAACAAGTGAGTATCCTTTGTAATTTTCACAGAGCATTACGTTTATTTCCGGTGGAAGGAAGTCCGTAGGAAGGGTGCTAAACAGTAAAGGGGAAAACATGACGCGATATAAGGGATGAAGAAGAGAGAGAAAGAGGGGGAGGGGAGAGAGAGAAAAAAAAAGGAGAGACAGAAAACTAGAATGGGAAGAAGAGAATGGGTATAGGGGTGAGAAAGAAGATCGTTGGATATAAAAAAGAGGAAAAAAAATTATAGAGACACGAGAAACCGTGGGGTTAGTCGGGAGAGAGAGAGAGAGAGAAAGGGAGAAAGGGAGACAGGTGAAGCAAGAGGTACGTCGTACACACGACGGAGGGATATAGGGCTAAAGCTCGAAGCAAGCAGCAGGTACACACATGTACGTGCATACACGTACAGCGCGAGCTTCGCGCTATATATTTTCTGCTGTATAGTTGGACGATCATGTGCTCGTGCAGGTAAAAGAAACGTTACTATGGAAACGACCATGGCCACCCTCAATCAATACACGATGGGGTGTCGGGTTCGTTTGGTGACGCAGGCAAAAAGGCCCACGTGGTCCTATCGCCACGTGCAAGACCTCCATTCTTTTACCTGACGCTCCTATACCTCGTGGGCTCGTCGCCTCTTCGAGTGTATAGGGTGAAGAAGAAGAAGAAAAAAAAAAGGAGGAGGGGGAGGAGGAGAAGAGGGGAGGATACACACCGCTCGCAGGAGGTGGGGATAATTTGCCTTTGCTACCCCCATCATCCTCTCCACCTTTCCCATTTTCCTTTTGTTTTTCCTCTTCTTTTCCCCACAAACACGTGCGATTTATGAAAATCGTCCTGTTCGAGGAAAAATCACCGGATTTACGTCAAACACGACCCGTTGAAAAGTTCCTTCCACACACAAGGTCAATTTCATGCGAACACGGACGAAAGATTGTTAACTACGAGAATGTTACGTTGGCTCCGCTTCACTTTGCCAGCGAGCTCTGCCCTATCGTATGCCTTTTCCTTTAACCCGACGGAGCTGGGGGTGGAAATAGGGGAGGAAGTATAAGAAAGTGTTTCGTCGATTTATCAAAGCGTTCTCATCAAGTCTTTCCAAGTCACGGTATTATTATACAAAATTGCATATATTTTTCGGTGTCCGTGTAAGCCGCTGTGGGTATAGCGAAAACAATAAAAGCACGAATTATCTAATTTCCAGCTACCGGCAAGGATGAAAATAGTAGCGTTAAAGGATACATGTGGTTAGAATTACTATAAATATGTTGTTGATGATATATAATCGACTATAGTCGTGGTTGAAACTGGTCAATATTTTTTTTTTCTACGCGCGCTTAAGGAAATAATACAGGCGCTCCTATGAGGAAATTATTTACAAAAATAAGAAAAATCAAAAGACGATTTGTAAAATGTAAAGACTTTGTTTATAAAAAGAGAGGCAATAAGAGTAAAATGTTTATTATAAAAGTGGAGTTGATTATTAGCTTCCTATGAATATCTAGCATTTGTAGAGTTAATTGAGTCACTCTTCCTTATGAGCCCATGTTTTTTTTTTTAAATTTTTTTATAGCAATGTGCATTAAACAATCGACAATTTGATAAATTTGTATGCCTTGCCAGGGTTTTGGATTGAAATTTATCGAATTGTGTATAACATATGTGTTAGGGTTTTGTCAAAAAATGTGCCCTTTCAAGAATCACAATGAAGAAAAAAATATATAATCGTTTAGAACATTTCAAAATGAATTTTTTTCGAACATGCAACGTCTAATTGATATACAAAAAAATAAATAAAAGCTCCTATAAACTTTAAAACTTTTTTGAAAAACGAATGTGCAATTTCAAAACTCGCAATGTTTTACCAAAAAATATGATTTATATCTGAATAAAATATATACATCAAAAATACATATATAAAATATATAAAATATATTTAACAAAATATGTATATTTTTATATCAAGAATTTTCGTCTATTCGTTGCGAGTTTCTCATTTGCGGTAAAAACCATTTTTCATAAATTCAAAGCAGCGAAATTAACAAAAATGTTATTGGTTCTAAAATTCTGCAATAATTATAATCAAAACAATTCCACCGGCTATGATGTAAATATATTTTTAATGAGAACGTAATTGATTCAGCAGCGACATATTACGTGTACTTACTCTTACGTAATAATTTACATAAAATCTCACCGGCAATTCTCGCATTTGAAGGACCCATACCTTTGTGTTTGTCGAATCCTTTTCTCATAATTATAATTAAAAATTTGTCTGTAACCAGAATATTTACGTGGATCATCAGAAGGATTTGATAAAAATCATTCATTTTTGTTTTGTATAAATTCTTACGTCATCATATTATTTTCGTCATTTTTGACTAACAAAATTAAATGCAAAAAAAAATCTTTCCCCACAACTGAGGAAAATTTAATGCAATATTTCTGTTATAATTTTTAATTTTATTTACATTTATACATTATACAAATTATTTTTATTTAAATTAAATTTAATATGATAGAAAATTTTATTGAAATAACAAAAATTTATATTACATCATGAAATATAATTTAACTAAAAAATAAAATTATGTGTTTTACGTATATTAATTTTAATTTACATTATAATATTAAAATTGAACCACTGCTAAAAACTACCCGATTTACATCGAGTAATTCTTTTTTTCTTGACGATTGCACCCAAACCAAGGATCGATTCATCTGCAATCGAGACATGCAAATTTCATCTGGTGAATTGTTATCATTCATAACAAATAATCCACGCACACAGACAATACAAAACACGTTTACTTGCGCCATATCCTACCTATCCGTGACGTTTTACGTCCCTGGGCAGTATAGTCGCCGTAAATATCCGTATTCCATCTAAAATTCTAACGGAAGAAGTATTTTTTACCCCGGCTACTTGAATAACTCATTATTTTCACATGAAATTATCCGCATTACCTAAAGACGTAAACGCCCGCGAAACACCAGCAGACTTTATAAATATTAGAATAATTCACGTATCTATCTGGTATTCGCGTTGGTAGCGTAACTATACATGATGAATATATATGAAATCGATTTATATGGAATCCCTATTGGAGGAGTGAAAAAAAAAGGGGGAAAAAGTGGAAATTATTTTCTCGATAATCAACCAACTCTGTTATAAAATGTATCAGGTCGAGTTTCATACTCTCTGACGTCATGCATATTTTCACGGGTCTCGGTGATGCATTATACTGTTGATCCTCCAGTGGGTTTAAAAATGTACTTTTATTTAATTATTCACTTAACTCGATTCCGTTATCTTTTATCCTAATTATTAATATACTTTGGAGGTGTATGACAGCAAAAGGAAAGCTGTCGATAAATGTCCGTCTCCGTAAGCTTGCTTTTTCTTTGTTTCCAGTGAAATAAATTATCCAGGCACATTTGAATTTTTTCCATCCCGCTTAACCATCGATAACGTACTTTTTCCGAGTGTATCGTTACATTTGAATGTTCTTCTTTTGAAATGGATCAAAATGTATTCGAATTTCATGGCAAATATGCATCAAACATGAAAACCATCCTACAGTATTGCCATCATGGAATTCAAAAATTTCTGCGGGCAATTCGACGCGTCGTATCGATTTCGAAGGTCTATTTTGACGAAATCCTAGCGGAAGTTAATAAAAACTAGGTTTTTTGAGGAGAAATCGTATTTCCCGTAAGAAATCTTGAATCTTGATAGTGAAAATGCATTCCTCGGAAAAAAATAAATCGGATATGGGTCTCCCGAAAATGCTAAAAAATGTTTTCCAAAAGTAGATTTTTTTGGGCATACCTACAACAGGACCTTCAACTACCCCTTCCCCCAAAAATGGGATAAAAAATAAAGTTTTGAAAATGGAGTTGGACAAGTCATTTCTAGGGGTAATTTTTCCCGTAGAACCGATTCCAAAGGTCAAATTTGATGAAATCCTAGCGAAAGTTGGTAAAAAGTAGGTTTTTTGAGGAAAAATCGTATTTCCCGTAAGAAATCTGTAATTTTGACAATGAAAATGGATTCCTCGGAAAAAAATACATCGGGTATGGGTCTCCCGAAAATGTTAAAAAATGTTTTCCAAAAGTCGATTTTTTGAACATAACTACCCCTTCCCCCAAAAATGGGGTAAAAAACAAAGTTTTGAAAATGGGGTTGGACAAGTCATTTCTAGGGGTAATTTTTCCCGTAGAATCGATTCCACGTGTCAAATTTGGTGAAATCCTAGCGTAAGGTGGAAAAAAGTAGGTTTTTTGGGGAAAAACCGTATTTCCCGTTGGAGTTTGGTAATTTTGACAATGAAAATGGATTCCTCGGGAAAAAATACATCGGATATGGGTCTCCCAAAAGTTCCCAAAAAAATTTTCCAAAAGTCGATTTTTTTGGGCATACCTATACATATACGCTTTGCCGCATAAAATTACATATCAAGGGTACTCACAAGTAGGTACTCAATTTTACTCAAGGAATTCAATTAATTTACTTGCTAAAAAGATTGACGACTCGTGGATACCCCTAACATGCCTTGTATTTCCATGCATTTATAGTGTTTATGTTAACACGTTTTAGCGAGATATTTTATTTATGCGAGAAGCAAGTATACACGTAATTATTGTATTATCAAACGAAGGAAAAAAATAATAAGCAGGTTAAGGATCACTTTCACACGAGTGGTTAATGGAATTATATATGATACCTTGAGATTACTTACAAATGGCAAAACATTACCAACATGAACAGGTTACGTAGGTGGTGTCAAGGATCAACATAAGTCCTGATTGACTGATCGCGAGGTTTCGATTTGGTACAATTACGTTGATTTCTTTTTTCGAGCAAGGGTATGTAATGAGGAACCTACCCGGCAGTGGATAATAATACAGAGAGGTAGCATTTTCCGAGACGACTATGTTTTTTGCGAAAAGAAACCTTCGAATAAGCCTTCCAATGTCGGGAAATTGGAAATTCGAGATAAAAAGAAAGGTTGATTAAATTCGACGAGTTTAATTTCAAAATAGTAAGGTTTCCCATATTTTTATTTTGATATTTAACAAGGTTACGTTTCGAACTTCAATTATATCCAATAAATATTGAATCTAATGAAGGCTAATTTGATTGATTATAATTTGAAGGATTTCGGAAAATTTGGAATATTTGTTTCAATAAAAAATTAACGAACGTTTATAAATGCATCAATGAACAAAATTTCGCGATTTTATGTAGTTTTTATTTTTATTGTATTTGTTATCGAAAGAATTTTCATCGCTGATAACAAATACTTTGAAATTCGTGGTTTTTTGTATTCAAACAAGAGCCTTTGCTATTTTTGAATACGCGCATACCGAATAAAAAATTAATTTTTTTATTCATTGAGCAAATAGTATTTAAAAATATCAGACTTTTTTGTGTCTGAAATCTTCAAAAAACAAAATCAAAAAAATTCCAAAAAAAGCCAGCAACCTTCTATTGAAATTTAAAATCGAATTTGCATACAAATTACATGTACTTTCAAAAATAGATTGTAAAATTAATTATCAAATTTCGATCCACAGAAACACCGTCCAAAAACAGTAAAAACCGTACTCTTCGCGAAAAAAAGTGATTTTCAATTTTGGAATCGGCTACTGACTTCATTTGACTCCGAAATCCGTGGAACACGACGAATAAAAAAAGTCGTACATGCAGCAGGGAGTATAATCCTTTATTTGGGTATATAGATTCCATCCACATAATCCTTTCTTTATGCATATCCTGCACATGTATGTGATGGAACTGAACCAAACCTATACAACACAGGTAACACAATACCTGTTTCATGACAATGACGCCATGACCTCAGAGCACAAAGAACATTTCTTTTTTTTTTCTTTTTCTTACACAAATGTGTATAAAGAGTCCTTAAAGTCTCGGAGATATGCTAGAAATCTCTCTATGGGTAGCATGTGTGACCTAAACGTTGACTCTTTTTATTATATGGAGACCTTTAAAATATGACGGTGTGCCTATAAGAGAGAGATCACAGATTCCGTAACCAAGATATTTACATTAGTATTTCTTGCATTTTCCATATACGTACAATATATACCGGAGTGACAATCATAATCTGTGCACAGTCTCATGAATAAATCTTATTCAAATTTCGTTAATGGAAGAATCGAGTCACCAACTCGTTGCCAATAGTTACCTTTTTTTCAGCCTTTCCTACGATTTCTCTTTGGCTCTTGCTGGAGAAAAAAAAAAGTCAAATCTACAGAAACATTTTCTCGGAATTGTCAAACTTCGACCGGGCAAAAATGAAAGTATGGCCGAAGTCTCTTAAGGACCACGGCCGTACCGATCGAATTTCGTACATACACTCCGCGGAACGAGCAAACCGCTTTCTTATGGATCGTCTTTCCACGGAGGAAAAAAAAAAACAAACCCGTTTTCCGAACGAGAACCGTCCAATTCTTTCCTTCGACCAATCGTTTCTTTTTCGTCATCGCGAGTCCATAGAAACGGATTCCAAATGGATCCTATATGCGAGCGAGAAATGAATCAAAGTGTGTATGTGAATAAAAGAAGCAGAAGAAAAAAGACCAAGAGCCTCCTTTCAAACATTCCTGTTATCAGTAGCCTATCGGCTGACCCCTGACCCAGAATTTTGGTGAACACTTGTAAATTTATTCCGGCAGACATTCAACTCATCTATACACATGTATATTTTATACAGCAGCAATGTTGTATCGAAGCACATTAATTAATCTACCTTCTATTCGAGCAATTTATCGCACTATATTATGTAACCCGTTCAAATGTAACGCTACATGTATATACCAATCGCGTCCATTAAGAACACGGACAAAACTGCGAACCTGCAATTTTTGTATGTTCGCATTTCAAATGCAAATTAGGCTCCGGAGTTCTGCTTGCTACTAATGTTCGGTATTATTCATCGTTCGTTAATTCAATCTTTAATGATGAGAGTGTTCTGTTTAAAACATGACGAGTATCGAAATGTTTAAATGCCTGATTAATACTTATTTGGTCGAATCAATCAGGGAATGGTTTGTTCCCTCCCCCATGGAAAGTCAATGAGAATTGGTACGTCGAAATCATCATTAGAAGCTTGTTTTCAATCGGACGAAATGAGAGCAATCGAGGAAGTCGACGGAGAAATTTCTTGAATGAAAAAGAGAAAAAAAAAGGTTTTGCGTAAAGCAAACGTACGGTATCTCTTTATTACGAATGCGAACTACTCATCAGGAAATAATGATGTTTCTTCGATTCGATAAAAAAAGTACTTGAAAGTAACAAATAATTTGCTCGCGTGTGTCTTACAATTAGAAACTGATGGAATTGACTCAAAAGCGCGGTTTTTATTGATGTCAATGAATATGTTTTGAAATAGATGGAGAGAAATAAACGATTAATGAAACTTTTATGGATTCAATAAAAAATTTGCGGGTTCAATAATTTTTTATTCAATTCAATTATTTTCGGTAGATTATTACTTTTATGCTCTTTGATTATCATTATTTTATGGTCATTATTATTGTTTTCATGGTCTTTGATAGCAAAATTGAAAAACAAAATTTGAAGATTCATGTCAATTATTATAGAAACTGATGGAATTGACTCAAAAGCACGATTTTTATTGATGTCAATGAGTATGTTTTGGAATAGATGAAAGGAGTACCCGATTAATTCGACTTTTATGGGTTCAATATAATATTCAAACCAGTTCCGTCATTTTACAAAATGTATGCGAATAAAGCATACGTCGTCTCGAGATTCACGTAAATAAATTGCATTTGCTTCTAATAAATGAAATAAATTCAGTTTTCTTTATTAAAACAATTCTGTTTTTATTTTTCACTGCGAAACGTCAGTAGTAATTCATAAATTCCAATCCGATGGAAACTGATTAACAGACATCAATATACCTGAATGGATTTGAAGCTGATAAGGTACATCAATTGAATTCCAGTGATTGTTGCATAATAAAACAGTATGTTTAATTGCCGAAAATCTAATTTTCGATCAGAACCCAAACTATTCTCCAATTGATTCCATTGGCTTTGATTTCGATCTTATCGATTTTCATTTATCTATGAAGGAGTCGATGGCTCTTATCAGGGAATTAGTGAAGAATTTGTTTTGGAGGAAAAACAGGAAAGAGAATCCAAAACATATACCTACTAATCTTTTGCATCTATTTCTTTTTACGCACTTTTAAATAAACATTTGTAAAAATAAAAAGTGATGCAAAAGAGTCGGCTTTTGTTCCTTTTTTTACCCACAAAGTTATTCGAAAATAATAAATTTTTAACGACTTGGAATTAAACAGCTCTTCAAGAATGTATTAAAAGTTCCCTCGCATCCTAAAAATCAGGTCCCATTTTTTACTCCTTTACTTATAATTTGGAACCGAATGTACAAAAATGATGAACCTTCGAATTCAATAATTCGAGCTG
This sequence comes from Gasteruption jaculator, assembly GCA_949825005.1. NCBI lineage: Eukaryota > Metazoa > Arthropoda > Insecta > Hymenoptera > Gasteruptiidae > Gasteruption > Gasteruption jaculator. The sequence continues at coordinate 3,959,606 of OX463768.1, forward strand.
GTAGCACGCCAAGATTGAAAATGGAAACATCAAAGATTTTGCTTGAAAACTATGTTACAAAACATATTATAAATACAACTTTGGGAAAATTTGGTACTGAATATTGCAAACTTTAACAGCGAGAGGTGGAAGTAGCGTAAGAAATATATTTGTTAGTTACGAACTCGGCTATTTTTGAAGACAGGTTTTTTTTACGTTGTCAAAGAACAAAAATATATTTTTATCGATATAAATGCACTTATTTCGATGAAATTAGACGCTACAATTCTAAAAAGAAAAGGGTAAAAGTTCTCTGCATTACCGATGAAGTTGGAAAAGGAAGAGAAAAATAACTAATAAGAAGAGCGGGCAGATGGCGATAAACTACGATACGAAATTCGAAATTTTGTTGAAAATTATTTTCCATGTCGACTGATTTCATTGATTTTATCTGTATATTCTAGAAAAAAATCTAAACTTTTTGTAATCGCGATAGTAGAATTTTGGAAATTCTCTTAAAGGCGGAAAAATTTCGAGTACCATTTTCTAAAAATTTCAAATATTTACAATTTGTAATTTTGTTTAACTTCTGATTTGATTTTTTTTTATAAATTTCAATCAGAAAAATGTCATATATTTGCGATTCGTAGAGTTTTCAATATTAATTGTTACAATATTAACGAAAATAGGAAACTTTATCTACACGGTAAAGCTCCCCATAAAATGTTTCGTGTTAAAAAAACACTATTGTTCCTCCTCGTCATCGATACGAAAAAATTGAAAACATTGAAATTGAAAATACCCCCACTTACAAATGCTAGAACTTGTAATCTTTCTTGTTAATTGGAAATTTCCGAATTTGCAACTACCGTAAGGTCAGTCCAAACTTCACTCACTTCTTTCACTTTCTTGTGTACTCTTTAGAATTTTTAAAGTTATGTCATCGTTACAAAAATTTGCGCATTTAAAACACCGAAACTGTCAACAAAATTTGTCGTACAAATCCTGCCTTTTATCTACAAAAACATAATTTTGCAATAAAACAAAACTTTTCTAGCCCATTTTTGTTTTTTATTCATTAAAATGGATTAGCCAAAACAAATATCTAAAGTTTGTATCTTAAAATAAATAAAAAGAAAGTTTCTATGTTGTAAATAATTTCATCTAGAGAGTTTGTTCATTTTTTGAAAAATAATTACAAATCTTAATGTTTTGACACCTGTTCTGAAATCTCTTCGGACAATGCACTGATAATCTGCTGCAATTTGTCATTCCAAATTCCCGAATTTTCAGAATTCGTGTGTCTCAGGGGGAAAAAATAGAAAAAAAACATCAGTCTCTAATTTTTTTTTAATAAAATAAAGGCACTTCAGAGAAGAAAACGAGATACATACGTGCATATGAAATGTAATAGAATAAAGATAATATTTAATTTTCTAGAGAACTTGCATAATGATATAATATGTAACTGAATACTTTTCCAAGGAATTACAGAAGTCCTTTCTACCTTTCCTTTTTTTTCTCCACTACCAAGAAAAAGTTACTGTACAGTTTTCGTAATAAATAAGCAAGTGCAGTAATGGTAAATGGGTTGATAAAATCAATGTTTTTTTTAATCTTTGTCACAGAAAATGATAACACGTTTTAATTGAAAAAGAGCTTTGAACTTTTCAGACAATTTGGAAACATTTTCGTAATTTCTGGAAAACCATTTTTCTTCCTATTACATTTCTCGTTGATCTATGGTAAATTATTAAACAATTGCAATTTTTAAAAGCTTTCAGGCTGCAAGATTTAAAATATATTTAATTTCTTAAAATACTTTGAATTATCAGCTCCAAAAAATCGAGTTTGTCTTTTTTCTTGTTATTTCCCAAAAAGCTACAGTTTCGTAAAATATTCAAATTTTTGTGTAGAGTAAAATAAAATGTGCCTTGATTTTAGTAAAATAGGTAGGTACCAAATCTATCATTTTCCCTTTCCAAAACAATAACGTTCATTAACGTAATTTTAATTTATCTTTATTTAACTATAAATAAGGCATTAAATTGAACTACTAAAAACTAAGTATAAAGAATGGAACGGAGGAACAATACATAAAAAAAAACCAGTGTTATTTAAAGTAATTTTCTGTTTTTGATGTTTAGGAAATATTTACTTCGCAAAACCTTAAAAATTAGGGATTCCAAAAACAATTTTATGATTTCTCTCAGTCACTCTGGAATTTCTCAGACTTCGCTTTCGTAAAACATACTACATTTTGAGTACCACGTAAGACAATGTGCCTTGATTTGAAGTAGAAGCGGTAGCATATCTTGTGTTTTTTCCTTTCGAGAAAAAGGGAAAGAACATAATGATACATAATAACGTAATGTTGAGTGAGGTCATAAGAGTTTGCGATTAAGGATAGGATGGGATGGAGGAACAATACATAATCAAATGGAAAATATTGTATTGTCGAATGTTTCATAGTACAGCGATGTACTTAACCTCGACAAACAGACGGAAAGAAGGAGATCGATATATGTATATATACATATACATGTATCTTGAGGAACATTTAATACAGCAATAGTCAAATGAGAAGGAAGGCGGAGGAAGGAAGAGAAAGAAAGATAGATAGAGAAATAAGAAGAGAGAGCGAGAGGAAGGAGGGAGAGGTGGGTTAAGATAAATTGAACGTTTTTCATTGCATTTACAGTCTTACAGAGCACTTAGGTTTGGTTATGTTTGCGAAGATAGTAACAAAAAGAGAGTGCAGGACCGTACAATTAATTATCAAAATACGAGCGAGAGATTCCCTCTCGCTCTGACTTTCGATGCAGTCGCAATATCTCAACCTATTAGCATATGTATTCGGTAAGGAAGGTAATAAACACACGGAGAGTGAGAGGGAGAGAGGGCGAGGGAGAGGGAGAGAGAAAGAAAGAATCTGTTAAAACATAAATTTTCATCAAAAACTATGGAGTCAATGTCATAAGTAGTTGTGTGAAGGCCATACCACATTCAAGATGCGAAACAACTTCGTTACATTGTTGTGTGTGCATGTATGTGTTTTTAATGTGTCGGAGAGAATACATGTGCATGCGTGTGTATCCATACATGCACGTATGTGTATTGCATTGAATCCGTGGCGCGGACAGATTTTGTCAGGGACAGGTAAACAGGTGAAGTAATCATTAACCCGGGGACCGCTTAGAAAGTAAGAATGTGACAGTAATAAAGGGAGAACTCACCTTGTCGAGGAGCGACGAATAAACCGGGAAGATTCCCAAACAAAATCTCGCTCGCCCGATGTCAACAGTGCGAACGGACACAGGAAAAAAAAAGAGCAACTGAATATAAAAAAAAAGTAACCTCGCTTCGCGCACTTGCTCGAATACTTTTTGTTGTTTTGGATCACAGTTTATTTCACTTCGCGCAGCAACATTATTGTACAATAAAAAAAAATAAGCCCTCGAGCGAGTTTGATCAAAACCACAATTTTCGTGACGTCATCGGTCGCGAGCATGCGCAAATCTATTTCGGTGATTTTCCATCTATTTATTTTCTTCCCTTTTCTTATTTCTTTTCTACCGGGGCTATATAACACGCGTCGATTCAACCGCGATTTTCATTTGCAACCACGACATCGTTAGGAAACCCGTAACATCGTCGCCCCGAAACGATTCCGTCTCCTGCAGTTTCCGTATGCTGCTTTTCGCAAGAAAACGAGCAGCACAGTCGCCGACATCCATCCATCCACTCCCACTTGTTAAATGACGTACACTGACGTCATCGATAGTTTACCTTGAAGCATGACATTGAATCGCAGTGCTACCAACCGCGCCGTATGCAAAAACCCCAAGGTAAAAAAAAGGAAGGATTTTACATTCACTCGCCGTTTGCTGCGAACTTTTCGAAAAATGCAATTACCGCTTCGATGGTGGTTCACGAAATTTGGATACTACACCTCCGTACCCTTGATTTCGTCAAGTTTCGAACAGAAATGCCGATCGGGCTTCTAATGGGCGCTTAATTCACGCGATGCGATGTTTTAAACACAACGCGCGTACGCGTAGAAGAAGACAGCACTTGTTCGCACAAATTCACTGCGCACACTGCATGAAAATTCGCATGTGAAAATTCTATAGGGTGACCTCATGATAACTCATTTCGACTATTTCTTCGCGTCATCACTCCCTTTTCTTTACCTTCTTTTAATGAAACTTCGCGAGAATCACCGATCACGAGCGAATCGAGCGACCGCCTATCGTTTGGAAAAATGCAGTTCCGCGGAAAGTGCACGCGTGGATTTCACGCCGCGAAGATACGGATTCGGGAGCGAGCGATACACGAGCTGCCGGGTACGTGTATACAAATGACGGGGAGATTATTCTTATTGTTTGCGGTTGAAAGTATAGACGCTGTTTGATACTAAATTCTTTCGTGCTTAAACACCCTGTAACTTGTATCTTATGTTAACGAGTGCATGCATATGCACGGAATATATGATACGTCGCTGTGCGAGCATACGTCTGACATCATGCAAGGAGATTGCTACATTTCATTACCCGTGTACCGAAGCATCCTATTCTTTGGTTGAAATACATTCTATAGCAATAACATTTGAATTTCTGCCTTCTAGAGTCGAGTGACGTTTACGGAGTATCGGGAGAGTTCTCGAAAGAGCATCTTGTTGGATTTACTTCTTCTTTTCTTCCAACTCTTTAAGTTACTTAGAAAACAATATTTTTAAATATAAAATTAATAGCTTTCCAAGTTTATTATTTTCGGGGATGTTTTGAGCCAGGAAATAATCGAACTCCAAAAAATTAGGACCTTTTTTGGAGTATCCAAGAAGACAATTTTAAATAGAAATTAAGTTTTCCAAAAATATGGTTCTTTTTTCTTTCGTTATTCATTGCTTTAGGGAAGAAAAAAGGAATTTTTGCTGGTACTTGATGAAATATATTTTCAGATATTGAAAGCGTTTTCCGAATTTCAAAAATAGTATGTATGTACAGTAAAACTCAAAACCCGGTCATCACAAAAACAGAAATTAATAGGCCCGAAAATCGCTGAATCTCGACTGTTTCAAAATTCCTGGAAATTAAAACCACCAATGTTTCAAATTTGGCGAATTCCAGAAGAGTTATTATTATTCATGGCGAAATTATGAATTTTTTCGATTGGAACATATTTCAAAATAACGTAAAACGGTGATTTGGCCGGAAGGGTTAAAAACTTTTTTACCGACGCCATATTAGATTACTCTCCGCCATCGCGTGTCATCTTCGATCGCAATCGGCACGAGATCGTTATTGCGAAACACGCCATCTGTGCACTCCAATACGAATTAATTTAGAATCAGCGATAATACGGACAGCGATAGACAGGACATACGTCGTATACTTTTATACAATACATATATAGAGACAATATATTAAGCCACGCCTCAATTGTCATCTAAGATCTAATGTCAGTATGAAATAGACCTCGGCATGACTTTATCGCACCTTACCACTCTTCCATATAGTCATTATTGATAAACCACCCCGAATACAGCTACCGAGTCCTAAGAAAATTTCCATGATTTATTTGCATTACCTTAATTTGGATATAAACAAAATTGAAGTATGCAAAATGAAACAAGAGAAAGCCGTATTGTTGTCATAACATGAGAACGGTTTATTCGCCCTCGGAATTCAATTTGACAAGAGAAAAATGTGAATATAATTTATCAAAAAATTTGTCGTAACAATTGTGTAAGTACGTTAGTACCGGAGAGAGAAACATCAATATACATATATATATATATGTTATAATATCTTATTCGACCCGAACATGTCTCCTTCAGAATAACAAATCTCGCGTGTTACGAAAAAACATAACATTTATAGTATCCACGAAAGAATGCAACTCTGATCCTTCCCGTTCGTGGATATTGATTAATCGTGTGAACGAGATATGATTCGAAGGAACTTTCTCCAGCGTGTAATTTTCACTGAAATATTCCAGATGGAAAAATAAGCGTGCGTTATCCGCGTCCTCTCATGATTATCGGTCCAACGGTTTAGCATTTGGCAGTAATGATCGGCAGTCACGTCTAACAGGTTAGCTTGCTCGATATAAACATTGCTCTTGTTCTTTCCTTCTCACTTTTTATTCTCATTTCGAATTATATAGTGGCCAAATAGAAGGAAACCGATTAGAACGATAGACTCGGGTATATTTTCGAAACGAGTTCGCGTATCAAAGGTCGCATACGTGGTTTGAACGAAAGAAGTAAATAAATATAGAAAAGAAGTCGAAATATTTGTATCCCGAACATAACCTATTATTCTCCTTTTCGTCATATTTTCCTTTTAGCAATAAATCAGTTAGTTAATCGGAATGTTTTAGGTGATATATTATTTTTTGAAAATAATAACAAATTTCTCATTAAAAATCAAGAATGAGAAAATATAAAATGATGTAGATCTAACCGAGCAGTTGCAAATGTTTTGGTATACCCACTATTAACTCTTAAATGGTATCGTGAATGCAATAACACCCCAAATTGAATTTCTAATATAATTGAAAAACCGCAGTAATGGTAAACTAGGTACAGCTGTTGCAATGTTATTTACGATAACTTGAAAAAATTTTCTAATTTTCATGATATATTTTTTTCGCGTCATATATTTAATTTTATTTATGTCTTTATTGGAATTGTAAAATAAACTTCATGCATTGGGGTAATATTTTATCCATGAAACCTTTAACGTGATTTTTTTATGATACCATTTAAGGGTTAATATATGATACATTGTTTTTTATATTCCTTTCGCGCGCCACGTTATTTCAGGGAAAAAGTTTCAAGATGGCGTTCATCTCATTCCGTCCGCAACCGCATATATACATTTACTAATGTTTCGGTGAAGATTTGTATAATTACGAAGGAATTTCCAAGTTTCCAAAGACGTTTCTAAATTTCCTATTAAATCAAAAATTTCATCTACTTGCATTCATTCACGTTTTAAAGAAAACCGCGTTTTTTTCGGAACTTCAGTAATTCAATTTGATTTTCATGGTGACAAAATGCACGTGGTCAGTCGGAACCGAAAAGTCCCTAGCGATTTTTCAGATCGTGAGGATTCGTAGCAGTTCGGGTAGATGATAAGGAATCAGAAAAATAGAGGATATCGTGTTTTTAAAAAAAATAAAGATTTTCTGTTTTACGAATTTAAATAAAAGTTAAGACTTTGCGGTAGCTGATGCGGGTGCTGATTACGTATTAGGAATTCAATGGGGAGCCGTGGTAATGATTCGTTATTTTTTTCCTGTCGAATGTTCTGTTATTGTTGTTCTTCTTACCACGTCAGTTTACAGTGTTGTTTTTATGGAAAAATGACAACTTGCATTTACTTTTGCCTTTGTTTGGGTGCGTGAAAATTTGGATGTACGCGTAGCCATCCGATATTTATATATGTTAATTTTATATGTTTAATACATACTTTTATGTAAACAGGGGACTTGTTCTTTTAAATAAAACAAACCTAGAATGACAACCACACCAGGTGCTGCAATAATGTCACCATTTTTTTTCTATTATTTCCCTTGTTGTAATATTATAATTTTTCAACATAATCGCTTCACTAGATTGCATAACAATAAAATACAAAATTTGTATAGTGCATATCTATATAAGTAAGTATTCGCTGCTTATGGAATTCAAGTCAGTTTTAATATCACATACCCTCATTTCTTATAAAATAATTAACACTTCTGTCTGTACGTCTGATCGGGATTCTTTTGTGTGGCGCTGGTATAAATTTTTATATACGACACTAACGTGGTGCCACCGGCGCTTGCCCGATAGTTTTCGCATGGTACCAACGTGGTGCTACCGGATGGCATAGTGTTAAGAGGCAAAAAAAAAGTTCTGCATATATACTCTATTTTTTTAAAATCTTCCACAAAAATATATCATCTTATGAATATTTCTAATACACACAGATTGTTCTAGGGAATTCCATACTATATTCAGAAAAAGCAAGATCTTAACGAGAAATCAAGAAATATGGATCACTTCGATATAGACGATGACAATAGAAACATGGCACAAACTAGTTTTAATACATCTCCCATGTCTTTTAACAATTACCCCACAATTCAAGAAGAACCATCAAAGAAAATCTCATCGCTGAAGCATTTATTGGAGAAAGATCCAAAAGCCGCAGATTTAAAATGGTCCCTGTTTGTAGCGGCGTGCAACACATATCGGCATGATTCTTGCCTAAGACCGTTTCCACCTATGTATATAAAAAATGAATGCAAGGATATAGAAGCATTGGTAATTATTATTACGCTTAAATAATCTTTTCTTGATGCCTTTGCACTGGGGTGTTTCAGACCCCAGTAGGCCAACTAGGGATTAATAGATAAGTTGGACGAAATCAAGAACATGGAATTGGTCAAAACTTTTACAACAAAGTTGTGCGATACTGGGAAAAGATTCGATCTTAATACCGGAAAGATTGTAATGTTAGTATATAATTAGAATTTCAGTTTTGGATTAAAACAAAATTAACGGATTGAATTTTCAATTCTAGCTCAAATTGTGACGATATTCACTACAAAACGCCAGAACCCTGTCATTTATAATTTAATTGCATTACAAAATGCTATTTGTAAATATATTCGATAAATCTATAACTTTGTTATAATAATAATACCGAGGCTTAAGAATAAATAGCAATTTATTACCTCTGGAATCACATTTTTGGTACTTGTGCATAATCGTACCTTTCTTTAATCAACTGTGTGTGAATGATAAAATATTTTTAGGAAACAATGAAAAGGACTAACGGCCTCAATTCTGTTCCTTTTTTAAATGCTAGATGATAATCCAAAACTGGTATTTATTTCTGAAGATAGAAGTTCTACTTACAAGAACGCAAATAGATTCTACAAAATTTATAAACAGTTAAATGAGGGGTTTATCGAAACCAGTATTTATTATATTTTCAGTCTTTTGAGAAATATTTCAGTTTCGTAATGCCAAAGATTTTTTTATTGAACGTTTTAGTAATACACAAAATAATATCTTCAATTTTGGATAGATTCCGATGAGACTTAAGAGAAGTGGAATTTTTTCTAAAAAAATATTTATTTCTCCTAGAAATCTAATGTAACAACGAATTTTTGATTTTCAGAGAAAAGTTATAGAGTTAATTCCACCTTTAGTTATAATTTTTCAAAAATTGAGCGAGTCAGATGTATATGAGAATTATGGAGAAGCAATAGATTTATTGCATTGGGTCTTAATAAGGTTACGTGATCCTCACATCAAAAGTGTTAATAAAGAATGTGTAAGTTTCCTGTCTCATCTCAAACTTTAATTACTGAAATAATTCTAATTCTAACGAATTTTTTCATTTTTTGTCCCGCAGTACGACTCGGTTTTACGAAGAGTCCCATCGGAGATGAATGTAGCCATTCCAAATTTAATATTCCAAATTGCAAGTGCAAAGCAGTCGGATTCCGAAGTGCGATGGAAATCATTGGTTCAGGGTCATTCGACTTTTTATGCATATCATGGAAGTCGACTAGAAAATTTTCATTCCATTTTGCACTATGGCTTACAACAAACTATGTGTAAGGTATAAAATATAACTTTTCTTGTTAATTCAGAAAAAGGAAATCTTTACTTTACAGAGATCATTTGTTAAAACATGTTTAAAAAAAATGTTTTTCGATTTTTTTCTTCCATAGAATTATGTATATGGGAAAGGAATTTATCTTTCGAGTGAATTGGGAGTCAGTTTACCATTTAGTCCCGTAGGATATGGATGGGGTGGAAGTATTCTGGGCAGTGAATTAAGTTGCATTGCTCTCTGCGAATTGATCAATCATCCTGATGTCAAAAGAGGCGATTCTGGTAATTAAATTTTCTACTTCCATCGAATTACTCTATAACGTTTCATTTACCTTTTACATAGTTACTTGTTATTTTTATACAATACTTACACTTCCAAAATCGATATTGAGAATGTCTTTACCCTAAGTAAAAATATGAAATTACAAAATAACTTTAATCCCATTACTTTTGATTTTGCAAAAAAACGTTATGAATGCAGTGAATAACAAATTTGGTGGTAGTAAAATTATTAAAGAAATTTAATTACATTTCAAGGCAGCTTTTTTAGTCTTTAGAAAATCGTTCAATAATTTGTTAATCAACAATTGTACAGCAGATGAAGGAGCTAATACTTTGGGAGATTCCCTGGGAGGAAAAGTGCCAAACAAATATTACTTGGTAGTAAATAGCGAATTAGTAAGGATTCGATACCTTTTGGTTTATAGTCAAGACTTCAAAGTTGCCAGGTAAGCATTGCGAGATCTTAAAAAATATATTTTCTTTCTACGAAGAAAAATTGTTTTATCGTGAATAATTCAAAAGATCCTGACAAATGAAGACATGATATGGTTCGGTGGATACTACATTACGCAACATTAAACAAATAAACCCTTTGAACGATCCAACAATGTGCTGTCAAACGCAGAAACAACTCCTTATGTCCATACTTAATTAAGAAAAAAATCTCTTTTGTTGCAGGACAACAGAAGACACGGGATTATTATCTTGGTTTAGGCAACACAAATTATTAACATTCGTATTGGGGTATGTCGTTTTATTAGCTTCGGTTGGATTGTCTCATAATAAACAAGTTGAAAAGTATTATAAGCATTTTATACAGAAAGCTGGGTTTGAATAGATACTTCAGATTCAGTTTCCAACGTTGAATCCATTTCTTCGTTACATTCTTGTACATTTTTCGATACAAATATTTATTTACAATTTTTTTTCTATCCAAGAAATGTTAAATGTGATTTTTTAGGATCTACAAGCTTGTAAATTATTTAATAAACGAACGTTGTTTTCATAAAGAATATATTTCCTTTCTCCGAGTATTTACAATTACCATAATCCATATTGTTACAAAGCTCTAGAAGAAATTTTACCTAATACCTATATAAAATTATAGGGAAGTTTTCGGTTACTAAATAATCATCTTCAAAGACAACAATAAGGTTCACTTCGAATTCTGAAACAGAAAAGAAATCATTTATTTCAGGTGACATACTTCTAAATAATTTTACGTAATTTAATATTGAAGCAACACCGATATGACTACCAATGATGGAAGTAATTATTGTATTTGATTCGAAGTAAAAGTAATGGATAATTTTTATGCTGGTACATATTTGAAATATAATTATCTAGATTACTAGTTACAGTGAGATATTTTTGAAAATCTTCGATTATTATTGAAGGTGAGAAATAACGGAGAGTGGACTTCCAGAGAAAATATTTCTCGCATTTGTAATTTACAGAAATATTTCAACGTTCGTTTTACGATCGAATGAATGTATTTTTAAAACCATTTCAAACTTAGTTCTTAGCCAAACAAAGTTTATGCAAATATAGAATTTGCACAAACAATAAAAAGAATATCGCGACTGGCTAAGATTTCTCGAAAAATTGCATTGAAAAGAAACATATTTTTGAAATTTTATAAAAATTGAAATTACAAATTCAAATTTTATAAAATGGATTTTATAAAAATTCCAAATGCATAAGGATAAAGAGAAGGTATGAATACTCAAAATAACTTGAAGAACGCAAAAAAATAACAAGTTTGAAAAAGACATTGAATATGGAATACTTTTATGAGATAAAATCTGGGAAATATCTTATTGCACATATAATCAAAATTTTTAAAAATGTCAATCGAAGACTTACCGACTTTAAAATTACTTGTGGTTAAGCTTGGACATGTGAAGAGTCGAGGAAAAATCATGTAAATAGGAATTGCCAGATTGGTGCAAACATTTCCTTCTCCGATTTGTATATTTTGTATCTCTGTAGCTAAAAAAAATTATATAGAATGTAATCGTCTACATTTTAAATTTCTGTATCTATACTTTTGTATAGTATTGACATACCATCTCTTGAATATCCTTCGGCACAGCCACAGGTCTCCACTCTAACTAATTGTAGCTCTATCGATTTAATAACGGCTTCGCAATGTTCAATAACAACCTGTGAAATATAAAAAGGATCAATTATACAAAGAAGTAAATTATAGAAATTCGTAGTTTGGAAATTGATTAATACTTTTCAACATTTTCCTTTAAACGTTTCCACTTCTCAAAAACTACAATGGAATCCTCACTACTGTTTCAAATATTTAAAGAATAATAATGAAAAAATATTCGAAAGAAGAATGCTGCAAAAATTGTTATCTCAAAATTTGATAAGCGTTTATTTTTTATAGACATGAACTTACTTCACCCCTCAAAGGTTCCGATAATTTGCAGTATAAGGAGTCCAGTCTTCCGGATATACAAAATCGAGGAACGTTGGTTCTGTCTCTGGTGTTTTGCAACGATTCTGGCATAATTTTGAAAAATACTATTTTACTATGCTCCAAATTGATTGGATTCATCAGTTTATCCTCCACCATAAACTCCAAAGATTTGCTCACATCTTTCGCTAAGAAACTTCGTTTAATATCACAGCGTATTATATACTGTATATTTACAAAAACACCGTGATACGTTTCGTATAGAGTTTTGCTTCCTCTTGGATTTAATGGCAGTTCAAAAGGTATCTCCGTTTTCCCACTAGGTATCTTTCCCGATGGCGCAACATCTAATGTGTATTGAACGAGCTGTATCGGCTAGATTCGTAAAAGAAATTAAATTGTAGGATAAAATATTTAATTTTTGAAAAAAAAAACCACAAAGGTTTTATCTCTAAAATTATTCCCCTGGTCCTATATCATGGTAGACATTTCTATGTTAAATGAAATTTACTAACATGTGAATACTAATTATGTATAATGAAAATTACAATAACAAAATTGATTATAAAACTATAATTATAAAGAAGTATCGATAAAAGTACATAGATAGTAAATAATAAAAATAATAATAGTAATAATAATAATAATAAAAATATTAAAATGATAACAAATTTCACAGATTTGCTCTAACCTTAACGGAATTATAAAATGCTTCGAATATCCCGACGTTTTTCGAGCTTAACTGTAAATTTACAGAACCTTCCATCGTTAAAAAGATACCGTCATGTTTTATGTCGGAATTAGTTTTCAACAAAATTAATCCGGCTACGATTTCCTGTGAACAAATGGAAATGTATTAACATAACCTCTGGGGTTATAAGAGAAACTTAAAGCAAAATTTAAAAAAAAATAGACAATCACATATTTACCCCTTCATGATAAATTTTACTTGCTCGTTTCAGTCTTATATCAATATTGACGGACATTCTGGTAGCTTTTATGAAACTCAGTATAGTTTATTTATTGTTATTTCAAGTGTGGTTCTGACAGATCGTACGCTTACGGCTGACGCCATTATTCGACTTGATAAGGGCCTATCTTCGAAAAGAAAATAACTGTCAGCTCTAAACCATCTGCGCATCCTTGTTTAATTCGCGCATTTAGAGCGAGACGAAATAAGGTTTGAAGGGTACATACGTATTTCAGATGATAATTTTAGGGAAATCTTATTACTGTTCCGTTAATTGAAGATTTAGTAATTATGATGCAATCAACCGAAGTTACCGTAAAATGAAATATTCTCTTACAACGCACTCTCCATGTAATCTTAAAAGTAAGAGGCCCGTAATAGATAGAAATAATTTGAAAGGGAAAAGGATAACTTTTTAAAAACTTTCTAAAAATCCATTATGAATTTCATGCTACTCGAAATTTCACAAAAAGAAAGAAAAGAATATATTCCAATTTTACGACTTTATCAGTTTTATTTATAAAAATTTAGAATCGGGGATTTTATTTTGCTTAAAATTTCTATTTTGTACAGACGCTACAATTTCCATTTTTATTTATATAGATTTATTTTTTAAATCACTATAATGTTTAAAATCTTAAACATACAAAATTTTTGTGATGTCAGACAAATTTTGAAATTTTTAGTTTTTATTTGATTCCAAAAAGGTTTTAAATTTCCCTCAACGGAAGTGTGCCGCGTTTGGCTCGGTGCTGCCCTCTTTTCATGATACCGGGCAGGAAGAAGAAAGAGGGTGAATTTCCGGTGGGTACCTAAACAAATTCAAACCGACAGAGTCGTTAGAGCGGACAAGCGGTGTACGTTGGAGACGGGCTATCGGGAAAAGGAAAGCTTTCGGATTCTATTACGGAGCAAAACGAATTATTTCCAAAATAGCTCGTCGATACAAGAATTCACAATGGCATTGAGAAGTCGCACCGCACTTACGGTAAGTCCTGCAATAATTATCATTTTTACGTACATTTTGCCTCGTTCCCCAACAGTCAATATATATATCTATATACATACACTAGATGCTGCTCCTTCTTGAGGAAGAAAGAGCGAGGGGGCAGAGAGGATTACTGTAACCGTCACAAACCCCCTTTTATATTTAAATACCCAACATCGTTTTAAAGCCCAGCCTTCGAGGTTTTTTACTGGATCGAGTTTCCTCCTAAATTAGGTTCTTTTAATTTATTTGCGATATTGAGTCTCGCGAAGAGTTGCAGGGCTTTTCCCCCGTATTTTCCGAACAATTTTGAATGTGACATTGGAAAGAGTCGAGAGACGCTTAGCGAGAATTTTGACCATCGAATCTCTTTTTTCCTCTTGTTTATAAATGTTCGCGATGTATTTACGTTCCTGAATTAAATATTATCGTATTTTTTGTATTACCAATTTCGGAAATTCGGATTACGCATTTTATTTTCAAATAAATTCGAGTATCCGAAAGCCAGAAGCCCCCGTTTCCGTTACGCAATAACGGACTTCTTCGGAGATAAACGATGATACAGTAACTGTTCCCATAGAATGCATCTATTGATAAGGATTTATTAAATACCAAGCGTTTATCGGTTATCCAGTTATTCGTAACTGGGAAATAAGAAAAAGAGACAAAAGACTCCCGAAGATTTGGTTTTCTTCCATAATTAGATTCGTTTCGTTAAAAAAAGAAGGGGAGAGATTTTAGGAGGGAATAAATTAAGAGTATTCCGAATATAAAATAATTTTGGAGCTAAAGATTCGAATAAAATATTATTGTAGCAGGTAATGCATCTCGTGTGGAACAGGAATACCATCAGTGGCACGAAATATGAAACGCCCCTACGCCCCCTCTCCTCCATTTTGCCCTTTGCAGTTATGCGAGTTTTATCTTCGACTGCTTACGTTTTTATCAATACTCACATAAATAATGGATTTTTTATTAGGAAATTTTATTTATGAATTTCTTATTTAAGATTTGATTTAATACAGAATTATAGTTTTATATTTGTATTCTTTATTTGATTCATAGACGGTTTAATTTTATATGGAATTCGAGTTTCATAGACACACACACACACATCGCTTCATTTATTTATATAAATTTCGGCTTCGAAATATACATATATGAGAATATGAGGAAACTTAAATTAAAAATTTGGTGTGATTTAGAATTCTAATTTTAGGTACTTAACACTATGCCGTCCGGTAGCACCACGTTAGTGCCATTCGAAAACTATCGGGCAAGCGCCGGTGACACCACGTTGGTGTCCTACATAAAGATTTATTCCGGCGCCAATCGAAAGAATCCCGATTTATGATTATGCTGGAAATTTGTAAATCCCAAATTTCTTGTGAATGTTAGATAAATTTTTCTTGGTAGAAATTTTTGATGATGAGCCTAATTTAACTTAGAGTTCCAATTTTAAATGTGTAACATAACTTCAAATATATTTTAATTTCTAAGTTTAGATATATTTAATGATGCTACAATTTTTGAAAATTTAATATTCCTGCGGTAGCTGTTCGCTTTTGAAATTTTTTCATTTCTTTAGTAGAATTTTATAATCTTTGAAAATTTTGAAAATGAACCGGTTAAGTTTTATATCGAAATACAAACTTTTAGATGGTATTCATTGTTACAACCTTGCTTTCATTGCTAGGAAGATACAAAAAATACAGTTTCTCATACACATGTTTTGATTATCATTTTCAAAGTCACATTGCCAACAGCGCTTATGAAGCTTGGATATACAGCATCTGTTTTTGACTATTTAGGTTCAAGTATAGTTTGTATAGATATAGTTTAATCACTTTGAATCCTGAAAAGATTTAGAACATGTTTACTTTCAAAGATTCACATGAAAACGAACTCCTTCGCCGATCGAGCTAGTAATCGAGCATTTTTCAAAATAATGATATTAACTCGTGATATCAAATATTGGGTTGGAATAAAGTTTATGGCATTTTATAAGTGTAATTTAAACGTTATAAAAAGCAATGATTTTTTCTTCAAATCAATATTAATAAGAACGGTAACAAGAAAATTAACAAAATCAAAATCAAGCTAGAATTCTATTTTTTATTATGAATAGAATACATGTTCTACTTCTGGGAAGGCGTGTCCCGGTTACACGCATGTGAATAATTTTCTCCCACTAAAAATCCAGATCGAAACGATTTACAAATCAGTGTTTCGATCGGTTTGCGATCATACGAGAAAAATTGCTGAAAGTAACAAAGGCAATAATTATCGTAACCGTTTGATTTTCAGAATGTCAGCCATGAAAACACAAAAAAAGTGGTAAAAAATGTCGGAGTCACTCGAGTTCAACCCCAAACTAAACGATCGGCTTTGGGAGAAATTGGGAATAAAGTGAACACTGTAAGAGGTACCGAACCAATTGGCAAATCCAATTTATTGCCAAAAGTACAAGTTGCGAAGAAGGCTGTGACGAAACAAAAAACTGCTGTTAAACCACCAGTTGAAAAAGTAGTGGAGAAACCACCGATACAAATCGTAAGACCATTGGTTAAATCGGATCCTGAGGTTCATTCGAAGGAAGTATCATCGGAGGGGCAACGAATTCCCGAACCAGCTACGGTACATGAAAAATTGAACGAAATAACAGAGGCTTTTTCGAGCGATCTTTTACCAATCGATGACGTTGATGAACGGGACAAATCTAATCCTCTTTTGGTTTCCATTTATACCAATGACATCTACGCTTATTTGAGAACGTTAGAGAAACAATATCCTATTAAGAAAGATTTCTTAGCTGGGCAGGAAGTTACTCCAAAAATGAGATGCGTTTTAATCGACTGGTTAGTCGAAGTTCATCAACAATTCCATTTAATGCAAGAAACTTTGTATCTCACAGTGGCGGTTATCGATCGCTTCTTACAGGTTTGTCCCTTTTCAATTGTAATCGATTTACATTTTTTTAAATGGTTTTTTAGAAGATGGTCAACTACTGGTACCTTTACCTTACGTAATGACAGTATTTTCTTAATTCGCTGTGAAAATAGAGATGGATATTTTCACGACAGTGATTTTTGGAACACTTGTAGAAATTCAACAGTAATTATTAGAAAATTACAAATAATGAAATCGTGCATTGATATGTTCACATTTCGTATTATTTTGTGCACGTCGTGCTGACGAATGCTTTTCTTCTGTTGCAGGTGTTCAAAACTATAGATAGGAAAAGGTTGCAA
This sequence comes from Gasteruption jaculator, assembly GCA_949825005.1. NCBI lineage: Eukaryota > Metazoa > Arthropoda > Insecta > Hymenoptera > Gasteruptiidae > Gasteruption > Gasteruption jaculator. Next base: position 3,977,129 of record OX463768.1, read on the forward strand.
TTAGTAGGAGTAGCAGCGATGTATATAGCTAGCAAGTACGAGGAAATGTATTCTCCTGACATAAGTGACTTTGTATATATTACAGATAATGCTTATACAAAGACTGAGATCTTACAAATGGAAATGTTAATTATTAAGAATCTGGATTTTTCGCTCGGTCGACCATTATCGCTTCATTTTCTTCGGAGATACAGCAAAGTTGCAAACGTAAGCAAAGTTCCAAAATTTCTCATACACGAGGAGTCGATAGAGGATTTAAAAAATCTAAAAATTTCAACCAATTATTTACCATTAATTTTAAATAATAAATACATGAAACAGAGAAGTAAAAGCAAATTCAGCTTTAGTGTGTCGAACTGGAAAAAAGATGACATTTTTTAGGAAGTGATGAGTTTTCAAGTTTACTCTAATAATTTTCTCTTTTATAATGAAAAAAAAAATTCTAAGTTTAATTTAATTTTTTGCTAAATAACTTTTTGAAATCAATAAAAGGAAAGTAAACAGCATCTGTAAAAAAATTGTTATTGAATCAGAAAATCTATTTTATTAAAAACGCTACATTTATGGTTCTTGATTATTGATTACGCAAGTAGCAGTGGAAATAGCGTTCAAAAAATCACAGAATTTTATTTTCTCAACTGAAAAAAAAATAAGACTCCTCTTAAAGTTAATGAAACTGACTTTTTCCTCTTCGTTATTTTAAGGCAACTCCCATTCATCATGCGATGGCCAAATATTTCCTCGAGCTGTGTTTGGTTCAATATTCGATGTCTCACTATGCTCCAAGTATAATAGCGGCAGCAGCTTTGTATCTTGCGTTTTAGTAAGTTTCCTGATTTACGAATTTCCTATTTCAATAAATATTACTTCTCAAGTCTATTAAAACTTGAAAGAATGAATTTGTATTGTTAGTTTCGAAAGAAAAAATAAAATTCGCCCGTTGTTTACCTGCCCTTTCTTTTTCAGTGTTATTGGAAACGACGAAAATGAAGGAAAATTAATTTGGACGAACAACTTGGTACATTATAGCACTTACACCAAGGAAGATTTATCGGACGTAGTTAGAGCGGTAGCAGCGGTTGTTATAAACTCTGAGAAAAGCAAGTATCAGTCTGTAAGGAAAAAGTTCACCACCACGAAGAACTTGAAAGTCAGTCTTCGACCGGAATTACAATCTCCGTCGCTCGTGGCCATAGCAGCAACGAGGCAAAATTAAAGTCCTTTTCAACTTTCTTTTGTATAATATATATATTATTTTCTATTAGAATTTATACATAGCGCATAAGAATCTTTATATATGAACAGAAAGAGAAGAAAATAACTCGAGGGAAATTTCAATAAGCTTTTCGATTGATACTGTTGACGGCTGAAGAGGAAAAAATATTCTCTTCTTTTTTCTATCAATTTTTTTTTCTTATTTTATCTTAGTCATTTCGGGTATTGCGGTGGGAAGAAATTGTAGTCATTTTTAGAGTTAAATTTGCCTATTATAAAAAGGGAATGCGGATCGAATCGCTTATTCAAATTTTTGCAAAATCCTCGAAAATGCGTATAATCCATTTAGAAAATATTTAGTAAGTGAAGACGTTTAGATTTACGATTTTTAATAAATGTTCTAGTAAACGTACATTTTGACACTCTATTTTAAGAGATTCACGAATTCAATTCATTTCGAAGCAGCAAATTTCGTGCTACGCGTAGATTGTTCTTCTAAAAGAAACTCGAATTTGCTGCACGATTTTCATAGAAATATTTGAGTAAAGAATTTTCTTTTCGTAGATATCACCATTCAAGTCACGAAATGTAGGTGTTACCAAAAAAAAAGGTGGAGCTAAATGTCATTTTTATAAAACTCTTTTATGGTTTGAGATTTTAGCGGATCGACTTCTGCCTTATTTTTTAATTGCTTGATCATTTTAATTTCAACTTTTTCATGAATTAAAAATTACACATGTGTAACTTCTCTTTGACAAAAAGAGAGAAAAGAAAGAGACGTTTCATTCGAGTGTAAGATAAATTTGCTGTGGAATAAATAAGAAAATTGTAAATTTATTTCGAAACGAAATCATATTATGTTTTGTAACTCTTATGTACAATTTTCAGATTACGTAGTGACAATTTTCATGAAATTATAAAATAATCTTTATTCCATTCGTTTTCGTACAGCATAAGTTCTTTTCTACAGCCAGGTACACTTAAACGTCTAAAGACGTTTGTTTAGGTGACGAGAGAATGTCGATCTTCCACGTTACGGAAGATCGTTCCGGTGGAAACATTATGTGCGGTTCTGAAACATCAAACATCGTCTTTAGGGAGATGCATAATAAGGGAAGAGATTTTTAAGAAATGCTTTTATATACTTTTGACTTTCGACATTTTCATTTTTTAAATCTAATTCATTGATATATCCACCCTGATTACTGGAAGCAACAAAAAAAAACGCTTTTTAATTCCTTCCACTTGTAAAAGCGAAAAAATTGACAACGTGGTTCAAACAGATGCACGAAAATGAAAAAAGCTTTGCAATTTTGCTAAAGTGTCGAGATAATTGGCCAAATTGTAATGCGTATTAGCAACTTTCAATTTTAGCTCTTTTCATATTGGATCCCCCATATGAAGTAAATTCTTTGACTTCAAGGTGTAATTAAATGAATTCTTAATTACGTGAAATTTTACACCACAACGCCCCAAGCATTACTTACCGATTAATCCTTGCGGTATATTAGCTCGTCGAAATTGAGTTATTGTGCTGAACTCGTCTCCCTGAAATTCAATAAAGAAATAGACTCAAGCTGGATAAAAAAAAACAGTGATTCTTTTTGGAAATAAAATTAATGCAAATGTATCTAACGTGAAGTTGATAAATGCGGTGAAATTGTCTTGGCGTTACTCGAATTTAACAATAATTAACTGTAATTGATTAACGACTCATTTATAGTTCTTGTTTGAGCGATCCAATGAGACGACTTTTTTTACTTCAGGAGATTCGAGGAAGAATTTTGCGCACTTATGTAATTTAGCATAAATTTCAGAAAAATAATTTAAGTAATATTACCGATAACTATCACCCACTTTCTATCCTCTATCTATACTAATATACAAATGTAACTCATAATCTAGAAGTTATTAAAAATTGTTAGACGGATTTTCATAAATCTTTTCGTACATAATTCATCGATTGTATAAAAAGGTTTATCGCTAATGAATATTTACAATACGTTATCTCTATAAAGGTGATATATTGGGTTGGCAACTAAGTAATTGCCGATTTTGTCATTTATTCGCTTTGAAAAATCCACAATTACTTTGTTGCCAACCCAATATATATAGAACTCTATTACCCTTATAAAGTTAATACAAATACCTGAAAAATTACTATAAGTGTACCAATACTAACCAGTTCTTGGGAAGACTCATTGTTGGAAATCTTGTTCCAAATTTCGGATTTGCTTGCTTCGATAACGTCCAGAAAATCTGATAATTCCTGCTCAAGTTTCTCAGCGAGCTCATCGTGATCAAAAATCAATAGAATTGGTGTCACGGCGTGAACTTCTCCTGTGTTAGTTAATTATTGATTGGCATTAGATGAATCATAACATAGTTGAAAATGAGAATAAAAAAAGCAAAATTCATGAAGATATAATTTTTTCCAAATCACTTTCCGCATTTTCGGGCAATAAAATTTTATCCTATTTACCTGAAAATATTCGGTTTCAAAATTTGAATACATGACTTGAAATTTAAGGCAAGAAAATTCTTATATTTTCTTGTATATTTTATCCGATCAATGAAAAATAATTTCCATTTTCATAAAATTATAATTTCTACAGAATTTAAAAAATATTGAATAGAAACAAAAAAGTAAACAAACCTCTTTGCGCGTAACTATCGACTATGATCTTGTGTAAGGCTCTTATCAAAGCTAAATCTTCAAACATGCTTCCTTCCTTGATACTCAACAGCTTTCTTTCTTGTTTTCGTCGATTTTTGCCAGATCTGTAGCTTTTTCTGTGAAGTTAAAAAATCCCGGACGTGGTTTTATCCTTTTATGTATACAAAAAACACAAATTCTTTTTTTGTATAAAGGAAAGCCACAAAATTGCAATACTTCTTACCCAGATTGTCTGGAACTTTGAGACCCTTGAGACGTGTATGAACCGGTGACACTACCGGTTTCGCTCAACAGGTCGCTAACACCTTTTCCACTTGTGTCATAATCATTAATACCATCAGGAATTTTCGCACGTTTATTTGCCAACTCGACGCGAACGATAGCGAGTCTCAATTTGTGTTTTTCGAAGTCTTCACGATTTTTGGATATTTGGGAAATTATGTAATCGGCGTGTTCTAAGATTCCGGGTTGAATATTTGTTTCTGAAAAGCAAAGTTAATTTTATCAATGAATTGCTCGAATTGTCATATTGTATAAAACATTTGAACTCGGTGTTATCTGTAAAAAAAATACTTCCCTAACTGAATTGTTTCTATACATTAGTTACTAAAGAAATATTTTAAAAAAAAAGGGTGTATGTATTTAAAAGTTTAATTTTCGTATCTTTTAAAAAATATAAACAAAATGTCAAGGGTACCTATTAAATCTAAACGCCACACTTTATACGCAATTTCTAAGGCATCTTGCCAATGTTTGCCTTCACATAAGACAGCTACTGAATTTTCGGGATCGTCCAAATAATTCATGTAAATTTCTGCTGCCTCTCGATACCTCTTCTCGTCTCTCATTTGCGACGCCAAGGAATTATGTAACATATTCAACTCCATTGGCCTGAAAAAAAAAACAATTTCGATTTAGCTGTGATTTGAAGAGAGACAAGTATAAGAAAATGTAGACACTCACCCCAACTTCAATTCCGTTGCAATTCGAATAGCGTCTTTCCAATATCCAGCGAATTTGTAAGCGTGTAAAGCCTTTTCCAAGCAACCACTTCTGTAGAACATGATCGCAGCTTCGAGATACTTTCGATCATTTAACAAATATTCGCTATAAATTTTAGCGATTTCTTTATATTCCGAACTGTCCTTCTTAAATAATTTCAATCCCTTTGTATACAAGCTATGGCTCCTTATTAAATCCAGGCATTCGTCAAATTTAGTTTCGGAAAGCTTCGAGATATGCTCTAAAGCAGATTCGTAACGTTTCAAATGTTTATCAATTGAATATTTCCTGTAATTTTCCTCCATATTTTTGAATTCGTTCAGAAAAGGCAAATATTCTTTAGGATCTTTCTGTGACTTGGAAGCCACGAATAGAGTTAATTCGAAATCGTACATTCCCAATGCGATGTCAAACAATAAATTGACGTCTATCAAATATAATAAATATTTCAAAGCTTCTTCGGAACGTTTCGACGATGTTTCATTCGATTTAATTTCTTTAATTTTTCTCAGAGCCGCTTCTAATCCCTTCGTGTGCTTCCTTTTAACGATACTGATTAAAATTGGATGAATATAATTATCGGAATCTTGTTTTGATTCCATTATGTTTCCCAAAAGTTCACAAACACGTTCGACTTTCGTATCGTTCACGGTGTCTGAATTTTTTGATATCCGATTTTCGTAGCAACTCGAATAAGTCGTCACTGTGACATCCTCTTCATTTAATTCCGATAAGAATAAACTTATCCAATTTGGATTCGTGATATCTTTGATAAATTTCTCAGTGTTTTGTAAAAATAAACTTGGATTGTGATCATAAATCAAGTTTAGATTAATTCTTTGTTTTCGAATCAAGTCAAACGCTGCTAAATAGTTGCAATTGTCGAGATAACTTCCAATAATATGTAAAGACAATGCTCTCGGTTGAATGCACTCTAAATTTCCTCGTGGCATTTGTAAAATTGTTTTCGAGTCCTGTGGAATTGCTAAAATAATGGTCGAGCCTCTTTCAACTCGGCGAATGAAATCTAAAATAAGAAAAAGCAGTAATTTTTATATAACTTTTGTTATAACCAATTAAAATTCACAAAATTTAAATAATATGAATAAATAATACGAATAATTAATATTTAAGTAAAAAGAGAACCAACCGGATGAAACTTTTTCCATAGCAGAATTTTCCCATGGTTTGACAGTCAAATCTTGTGTCAACAATGCCTCAAGTCCACGTTCATTTAAAGTAACGCATATTAAAGTTTGTTGCAAAGTTGTGAGAATTAAAAATTCGGTATGGACGAAGAAGCTTGTAATGTTATTCGCAACTTCGCATTCATCGATCATAAAACAATTTCGGTTATTCAAATATAGAATAATGTGTTTATTGCCAACTGCAATTATTTCAATTTGATTTATCAATCCGTGCAATTCTGTACCGGTTGGTACCAATTCGTCTTCTTCGGTAAATTTAAATAATACTCCGTTGCACAATATATACGCCGTTTCAGGATCGGGCGAAGGTACGATATACTCAATCAAGCCGTCCATAAAATATGTCTCCCTAAATTACAGATATAAATATTACAAATATTGGAAGATTGCTTTGATTAAAAAAAAATTCAGTCCGATATGTTTTTTTACCGAATCAAATTTATGCACGTTAAAAATCAAGCACTTAAAAATGATCGGATGGAATTATTGTTATTGTACAATAATAGAAAAATATACCTGACGTAAACTCGTCCAGTCTTATCGAGATTCACATCATGATTCAAAACACACAAGTAACTCTCCGTATTTACAGTCATGGAACACAAAATAACATTTTCTTTAAACCAAAGAAAATGATCCATAGAAAGCGACAAGTCATCGCTTGAAATCCGAGGAACCTCCCACTCGATGTCGCAGGCTTTAATAAATTGATACTCCAATAATTTCGAATCCTATAAATGAGTTACATTACTTGTAAATTATGAGAAAATTATTTCTAAATAATCAATGTTAATATTATCAAATTCACAAGTACTAAAATAGAATAATAAAGAAGCGCATTATACCCGTATATGATGATAAAAAACTATCTGACGATTTTGTAGCGTGCAAAAAAGGCAATTAGAGTCGATCCACGACTCTTCATTTTTTATATTCGGTGCAAAAGCTATGGAATTTATAGACTCCTCCAATTCCAGCGATTGATGGGCCATCGGTGGAGGAACAATTCCAGTTCTGAAACCCGTTACGAGAGCTTTCTTTCCATCAATTACACCGACTACTGCTTTATCATCCGTATCTTTGCCCCTACTATGATTTACTGTCCAGCGAAAATTATATTTTAATAGATTCTTTTGTGTAAGAAGTATCAGCTGTTGACCAACGCGAGGTGCTTGACTCCAAGTGACGAACATTAAAGGATCTTCTTTTGTGAACGATACCGTTTGTTTTAAATACCAATGATAATTATTTCTAGTCCATAGCTGTATTATATTTCCCTCGGTCTGCATATCTTGCACCCAGGTCGTAAGAATTTCAGAGTCGTACGACCAAAATATATCTTTTACCTGAAATGCAAAGTGCAGAAAAATCAAAAACTGTTTATTTTCAAATACAAGGTATATTACTCAGAATGGTAAAAATAAAAATAAATTATTTAATTACCTTAAAATTGTTTCCTTGAAATGGAAGCACCATTTCTCGATGTTTCAGCCCATTTTTTTCGAAAAAGGCTAGAACATATTTGTTTGGCAATCTTTGAGAAGTCGCTATGAAACTTCCCGACGGTCTCCAAACTAAAGTCTCTTCCAATCCATTAGTTGGCTCACTGGTAAATTGTAAAGTTCCTTCCCTTTTGAAAACCTTAAAATGGCGTAATCCAGTGCCTTTGTGAAGAAAAGTAACCGCATAGTAGGCACCGTCCCCTCTCCAACTTATTTTACAAGAACCGTCGTCCAACTCGTTTTTATTTATCGCTTCCGGCTGTTTTTTAGCAGCCGCTTTTCCTTCGGACCCATGAAATTGGGTTTCCTTTTTGCCCCAACCCACGGTTACGAATTGTTTTTCTCCAAAATCAGAAGAATGCAGATTTACCTATTCAAAATTAGAATTTTTCAATGTTTTAAAAATTACAATTCAACGTTTTTATATCCTAGGAGATTTGCGAAGATTAGAAGATTTTTAACAATTAAATTAATTCTTAATTACTAATTTTCTATTTTTACCATGTATGATTAACCCTTTAGCGGAGAACAGCGCTTTTAGACACTCAGACAGAGTCGCTCGCTCTGAACGAACAGCACAAAAGTTGATTGATTTTTTATTCCACATTGCGGTAAAAAAGAAAACAAAATTTCTTGTATGCTTTAGAAATTCTATAGGATGAATTCAAAATCTACGGTTTTATGTTACAATTTATGGCACAGTCACGCTGGCTGCCTCGGGCGCAATTCATTTTTGAGCGCTCCGCCGCGAAAGGGTTAAATTGCAAGGAAAAGAAATTGGATACTCAAATCATAACAATTTACATTTAAAAGCTAGACATTTTTTCTCATGTTAAAGCTATAAATAAATATATAAATAATGTTTATAATGATTGTGTAATAAGAACGAGAACGAAAAAGGAAATTACCTCGGATATAACATGAAAATTAGTCATCATGGTGATGACGTTACCCTGTGCGGTGACTAAAATAAGAATCTCATCGTCGGGACTCAGTTTCATACACTGCAATCCATCGATTTGGGCAACGTGTTCGACGTCAATTTTGCTTCCCAGGGAAACTTTGATGAGATCTCCGGACTCGTAGGCGCAGAAGATGTCGTTGGACATGCCGCAATATTCAATACCAATGGGTTGGACATTTTCAAGGATGTCAATATTGACGGATGTGGTTTTTGACGAATTTGAAGATTCGGAAGGAATTACGAGTAAACGATTTCTCAATAAAACATAGAAATCATTGTTGTTGGAATTAACGCAACAAAGAACCGCATTTTCCTTCAATATTCGACGTGTGTCATCGGTTTCGAGGTCTTCCAGACGGCAATTACTGTATTTATGTATTGTTAAATTCTTCATGATGGAGGTTTCAAGAATTCATAGAATGACAACAAAGTTTCTCCTTTTTCAATGGATCATATTTTTTGTTGCTTTTTTTATAATTAATAACTAATGATAGAAATCAGAATTCTTTGAGGTTATAATTATTACAAATATCCAAACAACACGGACAGTGCACGTGTGATGTTGAGCCATAGATCGGGTCAATATCTAGATATCTAGAAGAATTGACAATCCGACCCACGCTTACTTTAATAGCCATTGTTCCCTACAGATGGCGCCAAGCGGAAATCAATCCAATAACTTGGTATTGGTAGTTCCGTGGAATATGTAAGTCAGCGAGGAGCAGCTCAGGGTGGCTCAGGGAGTCCGCAAACGGAAGGCAATAACAAGCAGCAACAAAAACAATATGTCGACGATGGAAGGTTCCCTCAGTAAATGGACCAATGTCGTTAACGGATGGCAATACCGATGGTTCGTTCTTGATGATAATGCTGGACTTTTGTCATATTACACGGTAAGATGACAATTTCCATTTTCTCGCGTAGTTTCAGTGATTCATTTATGGCATATAAGGTCACTCGATCATGGCGTTGACAGGTTACACCCATACACACACACAGATTTCCGTATTTAAATTAGACGCGACGTGATATGTTTTTCTGCCCCGCCGGCTGTTCTTCTTCGATGTTAGAAGTAATTAACGATAATTTTAGAAAGCTAAATTTAAATGCAGTTTTTGCAATTCAAGGATTTAGCTAAGAACCGTTTCTGCACGGAAAGAGAATAAGGTTAGGCAGCAGTTGCCAACTTTCTCCCGATTTTGACATTTGTTTGTTTGTTAATCACTATCGGATCCATACCTTAGGACTATGTAATTTAGGATGAATATTAGAAGTACAGTCCGTTCAAAAGTTTGGAACCAGTTATATTTTTATTTGAAGTAGAGTTTCAATTTCCATTTTTTCAAAATTTCTCAAAGTTGGCCTATTCCCTGATAAATTCTAAGCACTTTTTACTCTATAGGGGAAAGGGGGTTAGCCCTGGTCAGTGGGTAGCTGCAGTCATTGCAAAAGTTTAATTTGTTTTGCTAGGGTTATCTACAGAGCCATGATAGGTGTTATAGATATGATAGACGTCAAATAGGTGTTACAATGGATATTATAAATTAGTGGGAATTTCAAATTTTTACAATGACCGTGGCTACCCATTGGCCCGGGCTAACCCCCTTTCCCCTACGTTTTTTTGTTTCTAAAAGTTGATTTTTTTTAAGGTAAAACATCGCAATGATGTTAAATAAACATTTTTATTTACCACCTTATTTTATCGCTCAAGCGAGCAGGATTCCATATGCTAGGTTATTTGGCAATGCTACAATAATGAAGACCTCTTTGGCACAGAATTCAACAATTCTGAATTCGTTTCAAAATCTTTCAATTTAAAAGAGATTTTTGCAAATAGTCGATTATAGTAATTATATTTTCTTTAAAGATAATCAATTGTATGTAATGTTAATGGTATCGATAAGTCTCAAGAAAAGAAATATTACCTTTGAATTTATTTTATCAATATTTTAGAGTAAGGGAGATTTAACAACAAGAAATTCTACTTGGCAACTGTGTAAGAAGATTTATATTTTTTTGCTTTTCTTAAGTCTTGATCCAATTTTCACAGTTTGGATCATTTTCATTATTTCAACAAATATTATTCTTTTTTTAATTTCTATTTAAAACATATTTTAGGAAATGAAAACGCCAAGATGACAGTTAAATGTATGTTATAAATAAATATACAGAAATTTATAAAGAATAAAATAAGGGTAGACTCCAGAGATGGGGGTAAACTAGATATTTTTCATGTATTGAGGTATTTGAAACAGTTCTAATAAAAAAACTGAATTGTGATTAGCTAAGGTGAAATAGCGCATTTAAAAACGTCATTGATTATAGCATTGTGATCGATAAGAAAAAATAAATTTATAATTTCGTAGGAGTTATTAAGTCATTGAAGTACGAATTATCAAGACTGTTTATCTTTAGTATTCAAATGAATTCTATTTTGAATTCACAACAATATGTGTTCAGGTTCATCAATAATCATAAAGCTGATAAAGCCTAATTTTTAATTTCGCACTAATTTCCAATGTTGCACTAATCTCTAATGTCTCCTAATTTCTCATGTATTACATTTTGAGAACTGAAGATGTTTTAATTCAACATAAAATTTACCAATTAATTAAGTTTAAAGAGCCGAATCAAACGGTCCTACTCTCGGTTGGTGTAAATGTTAATTCGTAAAAAAAATTGTTGAAATTTGTAAGAGAAAATTAATAGCAGTTGTTCTTTAAATTTTCTTTTTATGTCATAAAAATTTCCATTTACAAAATTTATGTGTTACATATGCTTAAAAAAGAGCAAGTTATTTTAATAAATACTCTCTTCTTCGGAATAGGAATGCCATGTATTTATTATTCAATATTTAAGATTATTCTTACCTGTCTGTCCTAGAATATGACATATCTTCTAAGCATGTTTTATTTTTCGTTACAATTTTTATGCATCAATTATTAATAGTAGTGGGTATTAACTTTGGTAGAAGAAAATAATTGTTCTACTTCGGACGAAATTTTGCAGTAAACATTTATTTACGCAGCATGTCCCTTCTTCTTCCGCTTGTACTCATTTTGATAAAATGTGTAAAATAATCCAAAATTAATAATAACATCGAGCAATAAAGTAACCACCGGTACTGCGGGAATAGGACAAGATGGTTTCAGAGAGTTCAAGCAGTACATTATTAATACAACAAATTGTATCTGTGGAATGAAACAATAATAATAAGGTTAATATAAGTAAATATTAAGAAAATTTGCTAAAATAGTAAAATGGCAATGTAAGAATCATTTTGTAAAATCATTCCTTTTCGAGATAATAAATTGTACAACTTGTGGTTGCGACATTTAAAACTTCAAATCTTTTCAGTTCATTTAAATATTTTAAAATTTCTATAATAACTATTTTCTTAACCTTGGTTAGATCGTCATCGTATTTTAATCAGAAAATAGTGCAAATAGTAAAAACTTAAAATTGCAATAGTTGTAGCTTCCCAAAATTCACTTACCATTTGAAGACGAGTAATGTAGGGTTTTAGAGGTGTTGTAAATTTATTAAAAACTTTCTCCGCACTTAGAAAATAATATGTGTACATAATCACATGTACTCCGTTATTTATTATTGCGCAATTAGCAAACATTCCTCCAGGATGAAACTTTGCAAATCCATAGGCAATCAACACTGTCGAAATATGATGGTAAACATGAAGAAACGAGACTTGTCTTGATTTCTTTCTTAATACGTATATCATAGTTTCTGTTAAATCTATAACTTTTAATATATAGGTCCACCAAATAAATTTTGCTAACTGAAAGATAGAAAGAAAAATTATTGGAAGAGAATTTTTCTAAACATTGAACTATAGTAGCAATAATTTTTTTTAAACAGTAATATATTACAATGCATTACCTTATATGGCGGATCGGTGGATCTGTAATCGACCGGACTACAACCAAAAGTAAGATTTTGCTTCCAGCCATAATTAAAAAGTTGGTAAACCAACCAGGAATTCGCTACTATTTGGAAAATGTTGTACCCCCTTATATAGTTTTTTAATGAATACGCTTGTCTGTGTTCCATGTAATTCGGTCCGAAAACCTTAACGCAGAGTACATAGGCAAATAAAATTGTTAAAATTGAAGTAGGAGACTCCAATAAGAACCAGTTGAGTGTGCGATCGTCTGAAAGTGTGAATTTCAAAAACAACAATAAAATTTTAAATATTTTTAAATGAATTGAAAAATCAAAAATAAGAAGATTTAACGCTATTTACCAGGTTCTCTCCCCCAGAAGTTATCCATTGCCTGTGGTAAACTCATGTTTAGACGATTTCGCGTTCAGACTGTTACTTGCGAACTGGCGTAAATATGTACTATTAGCACTGAAAGAAAAATATTAAGAAACAGAATAATCCATTGTAGAAACTTTTATAGCTATTTTCGTGGATTTACATTATTTAAATACACTGCTGCATTAAATCTTTGACTTAAGGTTCCATTTCTAAGCATACATACATTAACATTGATTTCCCCTTACTTGAAGACTTGTACGTATGCGACATTATTATGACGAGAAAATGACTCGCATATCACTTTTAATTAACACGTTCACGCAGAGGCGGATATTTACGTTTTTCCGCGTGGGGCGGGTCTGCCCACGGAACACTTAAATGGGACCCACCATTATTATTTCAAACGTATTATTTTCAAAGCAATATGGACTCCTGGTGCTTTTAGAACCTATTTTTAATAATTTAGAATGATTTTAGATTTACGTTTTTATCAAATTACGTTTCTAGTTTCTAGAAGTTTTTGAAAACTTGCCCAGGGATGGAAAATTAAATTTTTTTAAACTAGTATTAGAAAATTCGGATTATGTAGAAATTTTATATTTTACTGTCGTTTCAGGTTTCCATTAGGGCTTCGCTACAATCCTCAACTTTAAATTATATTATCAATTAATTTGCTGATTTAAACTGCGGAATTTATATTGTTGAAAATTTTCTATATTATTTCTGTGTATATGTATATTTCATATCTGCGAATTGGGAGACTTGCCCAAAGCGTTAAATAAATAACTCTAACTCTAACTTTACATTAATAACTAAGATTCATTGTTGAAAATAAGAATATATAGCCTATTGAAGTATATCTATTCTAAGTTCGACTCAAATCATGAAAAATGATTTATGACCGAAATAAATGTTATTAAATTAATTAAAATAATCTTCATTATTAAATAACGAAGATTATTGGAAATCTCGTTTAGTTTTAAATATTTTTGTAATAAAAAAAGAAAAATTCCATTCACTTGTCGGCTATATATGCATAGCAACTAATCATTTACTGTTACAACCTAAGAGAACACGAAGAAGATAATGATTTGATTGAATCAAAATTGAAGTTAATTAAATTTTTTTCAGAGTAAAGAAAAAATGATGCGTGGAGCAAGACGTGGATGCGTGCGTTTAAGAGGTGCTGTTATAGGAATTGATGATGAGGATGATAGTACGTTTACTATTACTACTTCATCGTATAAAGACGATCCAAAAACTTTTCACTTTCAAACTCGAAATGGGGAAGAGCGGGAACGTTGGGTTCGTGCTTTGGAAGACACAATTTTGCGCCATTCCCATGCGGTAAGATTTTATTAAGACTCTCATTATAGCATGAAACTTTCAAAGTTATTAATAAAAAATTTCTGCCTCGCCCCCATTTGATTTTTAATCATTCAACTGATTATCTTGCAGCGATGGGACCCGAAAAAGTCGCCCCCGAAACAAGATTTTAACCGAAAAGTAGCAGAAGCGGATGCATATTTGCAATTGCTAATCGATCAAATAAAAACAATTGAA